>BSYO01000001.1:9024694-10421437 GCA_033239525.1 Nepenthes gracilis
TTTAGATTTATTCAAAACTAAATATATGTCACCCGGCTAATATTTGAAACGCTTTGGTAAATTTATTACCGAATGAATAATTCTTTTTATTAGACGCAATCTTAGTTGATATATAACTTTAAATTTAAATATAAAAATGAGAGATGTGTTTGCAAAATTAGTGATAGAAATATATTTTTTTTTTGTTATTTTTAAATAATTTATTTATATATATTTATTTATGTCAGTAAATTGATTTTAAAATAAATAAATAAATAATATTATATTATTTAAAAATTCCCAATAATTTTTTAATTCGAAACATGCTATAATTCTGTTTTTCGTGCGCGTCTGCGGTGAAGAGAGGTGGCGTGAGGAGACGGACCACACGCAATCATACATGCAAGACGGTGTATGCGCGGCATGCAAGGCATGTCAAGGTACAGAAAGTCATCTTCTTTTTTTACACTCATAGCAAACAATATCGTCATCGATTTTTATACTCACTAAATGATAATAATTATTAGAAAAAATTCCATTTACCCACAACTCTATAAATACCCCCGCGCCAAATAATTAAATTACCTATGTGAAAAACATCCGTGCTTATAAGATTACATCGTTAATTTATTAAACGCTAGTTCTCCAAATGCGATTATATTGTTACCTGAGAAAAAAATATTAAAATTATTACCATATTTTAACTTAAATTTACTTTATTTTAGATTTATTTTAATATGATTATATTATTAGAGTTTGACTTAAATACACATAACTTTGCGTAATTGAATAAAATCTTAACACCCGCATCAACTGTCAGTTTCCAAACTTGTGAGCAGTAAATATAATAATGTATAATATTTTTAACGTAAAAAAATTTTTCCAATAAATAAAATTACCACAAGATAAATTTTGAACAAATTTGTTATAAAAGTATTGGTTACAAGATTCCATTTTAAAATTTTTTTACTATAATTTTGAGTAAATAATGGTTGATTACAGCCCCTTCAATATACATGACCGTCGCAGAGAGAAATATAATAACAAATAATAGCAACTAAACGAAATATGCTCTAAAAAATCCCTCATAGAATAACGTACTTAACATTAACGAATTACAGAATTCAAATCGGATATCAACTGAATGTTGAATATTATTTCTCTTATCTGTGCAACGTTTATTATATGAAAAACAATTTTGAAATAACCCGCAAACGCATTTAACGGGTTTTATATTGTGAATTGGGCTCGAGCACCCATTTGGATGCGGACTTCACTATTTTCGACGTTCAGGGGCTTATAGCGCGTGCCTTATAATACTCACACAAATCTTATACGATCCTTTGATAACTATTCGTTTATTTTTTAAAACTCAGATATAATAAAAACCCAACATATATTATATTACATAGACTATTGCTCTAGTTTTTTTGTTTGCCAGGCCCAGGTTTATACTGTCACATAACATTGTTAGTTTGGTCAAAAAATATACCTACAAAATAAAAAAATACATAAAATAAAAAGTTTAAATTTATTTTTCAATAATGTAAAATGACTATAAACTTTTTTTAAAAAATATATATATATTTTTTTTTTATGTAAATAATAATTGTATCACTATTGCACACACTAGTATTAATGCATGGATAATTAATGATCAAATCTACGGCGATTGAAATTGTAACCAAACTATATATTATAGTGATGGTTTATATGACACATGATCAGCAGATTATAGTGTAACAGCGACTGGTAAATGAGTGACTTCAATAAGTTATGACATTAAACTTATTAGCAGAAAATTATTCTTTGCTTCCGTATCAAATATAAATATTAAAAATAAATAATAATAATAATATTATTATTATTATCTCACATGTTGTTAACAAATAATATTATAAATATGAAAAAAATGTATTGTTATAAAATTATAAAATAGGATTCAAGGCGATAAGATAAAAATCTTGATCAATGTTCACGTAAACTAAACATACTGTAAATTTTACATTTCATAGTGGCAACAATAAAGATAATAACCAAAGTATAGATGTATCGTTTGACGGGTGATAGCCAAATTTATTGTATGCCATATCACTGTCTAGGAATAGTTAATTTTTGAAAATGGTGTCAAACAAAAAAATTAAATTATAATTTAAATAAATTTATATTAAATTATTAAATTTTTTATTTAATTTATTAAATACTGAATGACTTGTAAAATTTAGTCAACTCTATCAAATGTTGATGTTTTGAACTATAATGAAGATGAAATAAATATAACTTATTTTATTGCTAAAATAAGTTAAAAAATAAAGTGTTATTAAACAAAAATATATAATTAACTGTTAAAGAATTTTTACCAATTATATGAAAATAGATTTTAATTGACATGACTATTTAATAATAAATACTCACTGATTTTGATTTAATTTGAAAAAAGTATTCGAATATTTTACGAGATGAGTTGATCTAATTTTTCTTAAGCACACTTGAAGTTTGAATTCAACATTTGAATATGGAGGAGTTGGTGCTAGATATAGCTTAAGTAAGATCAATTTGATGATTAACATATCAAGCACATAAATAATAATCTCAAATATAAGAAATAATAAATCGATGTATTAGGTTTAAATTCAATGGATAAATTTCTACATTATCAATAATGAATTAAGATTAAAAGAACGACCAAATGGTTGAGCGACTGAAAAAATACAAAAAAATATGATTGGCTATCCAAGTATTTGGACATTCAAATGATAAACTGAATGATTAATCTGGCGGGATAGTTAATTATTTTGAGCAGTTAATTAAATTAAGACGTTATTTGGACCAAACAATTAAGTGAAATGGGTAATTAATATGCCATACAGTTAATCTAAGCAAGACTATCTTAATTAAAGCCAACAATCCAGTACAATTATTGGATAATTTATTTCTATAAAACTTTCTACTTAGAACATGGTTAAAGATGGTTGAACTAGTCAGTTTTTAATTAATATAACAATTTAAATTTTTATCGATTATTATTATTCAAAAAATTGTCATTAACCGATAACATGATTAAAAATGTGATCACTTTTAAAAAAATAGGGAGAGAAATCAGAAAATAAGAATTGAATAAAAGTCATCTAAATAGAATAAATAATTTGATAACTTGATTAGAATGTATTCGAATTATAATTCACATTTAACTACACATTAAAATGGTATGATGAATAGTCTTGGTGCTAAATAATAACACATGCAAAATTTTAAACATATATTTCAATAAAAATTGTCAAATTTTAATTTATAGAGTATAAGTGTTACTAATATATAACATAAACTTTTTTGTATATGATAAATAAGAAGTAATACTATTACTTTTATGTATAATTCTATTAAATTTGTACGGGTTAAAATTTTAATATCAATCTAATTAAAGAAATATAATTTGAATAAAAATATTTAGATAATATAATTGTTAAAATTTTATGTTTATTTATTTATTTATTTTTGTTTTGACTTGGTTAGAGTAATTTAAGACATTCCCTGTGGACCGCTGCATGTAAGAACCAAACATATAATAAGGGCAGAAATAAGGGACCTAAAATTAAATGAAAACAGTTATAAAAGGAATGGAGTGGCAAAGCTACAACTTCGATAACTGAGCAAATGAACTTCTCTCCTCTGTCCTCCAGGCTTCCTCATTCTCAGCAGATCCACAGAAGGCACACTACTATTGCCCCACTCTACTCTCCCCAGTCGCTCATCTTCTTACTCCCAAACCTCCCCTCCCCCTAAAACGAGGTTTCTGAAATGCCGGTCATCGTTAGGGTTCCGTCATTCCATCTGTAATGTGTTCGCCGCTCCCTCTCTCTCTGTTTCTCAAAGAGCGAGAGAGGCAAAACATCTTGTAGTAACACAAACCTGTATTTTTTTCGGTCCTCGAACATTTTCCCTCTTTTTTTTCTTCTTGGTTTTTGTTCCCCTTCTAGTTGTTGTTTTGAAGAGATCTACGAGACTTCGTGCTTCTGTGATTTTTATGTAATGGGGGCTGAACCGTTGCTTCCATGGCTGAAGCTGAGACGCGCAGATTGAGATCAAAGAGAGTTTGATCAGGGGACAGAAAAAAAAAAAAAAGTAAGATACTCGCCTTTCGTTATACTACCGTGCAACATTTTGGAACACTGCTGGACTTTTGTTTTTTCCTTCTTTCTTGGTTTTCTCATTCTTCTTGAAGCTTGATTGAGAGGATCTATGCGATTTGAGCTTTTTTAGCTTCCATATCTCAAGCCCAGACGCGGACTTCTTGTTCACAACTCCAGAGAGAGAGAGAGAGAGAGAGAGATTTTGCTTGCGTGCGTGAAAATTTTCGTGATCAAGGCGAGAAGCTTTCCATAAGTCGAGTTAATTTTTTCTTGTTTTGTATGCGAGTTGCAGTTCAGCTTTTTTCTAACCGCCAAACGTTAAACAGCAGGCTGTGACAGCGAAAGCCTCTAGGGGAATCTTCTGTTTCCGGATCGACGCTGCTCTAAAAAGCTTAAGCTGTCCGTTTCTTTCGTTCTTTGTCCAATAGAGCAAATGGCGATGGCGGTAGCACAACACAGAGAGAGCAGCAGTGGGAGCAGCATAAACAAGCATCTCGATGCGGGAAAATATGTCCGGTACACCGCCGAGCAGATCGAGGCTCTTGAACGGGTATACGCCGAGTGTCCGAAACCTAGCTCTTTGCGTCGACAGCAACTGATTCGGGAGTGTCCAATCCTAGCTAATGTTGAACCCAAACAAATCAAAGTCTGGTTCCAAAATCGGAGGTGTAGATCTCCTTGCTCTACTTAGACCTCATTTTGTACCAGTCTTGCTGTACTTTAGGCAAAGTTCTTTCCCAAATATTTTTTTTCCCTTGAATTTTTTAATTGCTTCAAGATGATTTTAGGACAAGGTTATGGGATTTAGTTTACTGTGGGCATTAGTTTTTGACAGAGGAGTGGTTTGCTATGCAGATGTAGGGAGAAGCAGAGGAAAGAGTCCTCGCGGCTTCAGACAGTAAATAGGAAGCTAACGGCTATGAACAGGCTGCTGATGGAGGAGAATGACCGGTTGCAAAAACAGGTCTCTCAGCTCGTATGCGAGAATGGGTATATGCGGCAACAACTTCAAACTGTATGTTCTTCTTATGTACCATTTCTGTATTTTTTTTTGTTGTTGTTACGAACCGTTTCAGGAGTTTTCTATTTTTCGTTGGCCGAGTAAGAACCATTTCCATAGTGCTAATTGCGTATTCGTTTCTAGCAGTTGCGATATTTTTTCTAGGATTTTATGAGACTCTGTTTGAACTGTCGGAAGTTTCGAAGTTTTTAATGTAGCAGATTACTTGATTTAATTATTTCATTATTATTAATGTTATTTTCATGGGTCCTTTCATTGTTAGTAATATTACTTTTCTGGTAGATGAGCATATTTAGATTTGGCAATTTTTAAATTTTACAGAGGTACTGCACTCTTGTGGCCTAATATGTGCTTAAATGGACTGTCATTTTGGGAGTTGAGTAGTCTTAGATTGCACATTTTGAATGTTTACGCAATTCTGGAGCTTACCTTCTATTAATGTAATGTACCCCAATTTTGTCCTTAAATGGCCTTTACTTTATTATTCCTCTGACTTCTATCCATGCTTAATCTGATGCTGGAGATCAAATAGATTAGTTGCAACTTCACGGTTTTGCTTAATAAGTTATTGCATGGATCTCCACTCAGAATTCATTTGTTTTTCAAGTTTTTAATGCCTTTGATAGTTTGTATTAAATAAGGTAATGAAACATATTGCAGACATCTGCTCCGACAGCTGATGGAAGCTGCGAGTCTGTGGTTACCACTCCTCAGCATTCTATGAAAGACACTAACAGCCCTGCTGGGTAATCTCAAGAGCCCATGAACCCCTTCTTTCTATGCACATCCTCTAGAAAAACAGGAAACAGGAAGAAAGAAGGCCCGTTGATGCTAAACTTATGTTATATTTTTTTTGTAATCTGTTTTTGTTTCTATGGTGATGTTGCAGACTCCTCTCCATTGCGGAAGAGACCTTGGCAGAGTTCCTCTCAAAGGCTACAGGAACTGCTGTTGATTGGGTCCAGATGCCTGGGATGAAGGTTCTTGATTTCCTAGCATGAAAATTGTCCACATCTTCAAATTGATTTCCATTAAGATTTTTTCTGACACTGCAATAACAGGCTTTGCTGAGCCATTTGCTTTGTTAATTTCTCAGCCTGGTCCGGATTCAGTTGGGATCTTTGCCATTTCACATAATGGTAGTGGAATGGCAGCGCGAGCCTGTGGTCTAGTGAGTTTAGAACCTACAAAGGTAAGATCTTGTGAATTAAGTAATTGGGTTTTGTGAGTTACCAATTAGTTCCAGTCCACTTCTTTTAGATACATACGGTTTTTCTGGTTTTATGTGCTGAAACTTTGAAGGATGATCTGATATTTACCAATTGTTCCCAGATTGCAGAGATCCTTAAAGATCGTCCATCTTGGTTCCGCGACTGTCGGAGCCTTGAAGTATTTGCAATGTTTCCTGCTGGGAATGGAGGAACTATTGAACTTATTTACACACAGGTTGAAAAGAATGACACAATCTTCTTTTGTCAGTCTACGTCTATGTTGTGTATTTACGTTAGTGATCTTTGAAAATGTTCTCCCAGATATATGCTCCAACTACATTGGCTCCTGCACAGGATCTTTGGACATTACGGTACACTACAACTTTGGACAATGGCAGTCTCGTGGTATCTACACATTCAAGTTGTTTTCTTATTTTACTGTGTTGTACAATCATACTTCCCATTTAATGCATGATTTGTGATTATCTCTATTGCCTGAAATATCCTTATTTTTTGCCTCTGTGAAGTCAAGATCATCTCCCTTTGATCCACGTACCCCCATGCCCTTTCACAATCGAAGTGTCATATATTTCCATTGCTGCTCAATTGAAACATGTAGATATGTATTACTTTCCCTGGATTTTTATTATTGGTGGAAAATAACCTGTTCTAATTTGCTACGATTATTTTGATGTTATCAACATCCAAGGTCTGTGAGAGATCTCTATCTGGATCCGGACCAAACACAGCTGCTGCTCCTCAGTTCATAAGGGCTGAAATGCTTCCCAGTGGTTATCTGATTAGGCCATGCGAGGGAGGAGGATCAATTATCCATATAGTAGATCACCTTAATCTTGAGGTTTGACATATGTCATTCAGCTGCTTAAAGAGTATATATTTGGGAAAAAAAACTTATCGATTTCCATTTGTCAGGCTTGGAGCGTGCCAGAGGTATTGCGGCCTTTATATCAATCTCCAAAAGTTGTGGCCCAGAAAATGACAATAGCGGTAAATGAGGAACTTTTATGTTCTCAGTTGGTTATCATCTTGAGTTCATGCGGGCAATTTGATTGGATTGGATGTTTTGTGGGCGTTTTATTTTCTGTCAAAAAGTTATGAAAATTACCTTCTGACCACCAAAAGGTACATACTAATATTATGGTATTCAGTGTCCGGCAAACAATTTCTGAGACAACTTGTGAATCAGAAATAACAATATTACCCAAAGTGAACGCTGTTTTCTTCTAGGGTCTATTCCCCGACCCGCTGAATACATCTTAGTGTAGGATTTATGACCCAGATATCTGGTTCATATTAAAACCTATAAAATGTTCATTAAAATGAGAGAGTAATATAATCATTTCTGTAGTGGGACTAGTGTATAACTAGATTGCTGCAGGTTGATGTCATTTGCTGAGGATATTTTGTTCCCATTTATATACAAAGGTATCAAATTAAATTTGTGCTGGATCAATGGGATGTGTCAAATTTAGAGGGATATAATCGGAGATGGAGTATCTCTCCTCAGGGGCAAGTGTTGATAATATATTGGTTAATTTCATGGATGATAATCCTTCTCATTGACACAATTATCTATCGGTTCTTTTTTTTTAGGAAGGGAAGATGCCATTTTACATCACAATTGCAAGTCCTACTATAGGGAGGATTGATGCTTCAGATAATCCCAACTTCTTCTACAACTAATTGCGTTTCTTTTTTGAAGGCACTGCGCTACATTAGACAAATAGCACAGGAGACTAGTGGTGAGGTGGTATATGGTTTGGGCAGGCAGCCAGCGGTTTTAAGGACATTTAGCCAGAGATTAAGCAGGTACTTACTCAGTTATTCATAATAAAATTGCTTGGAGTTCCTTAATGAACCGTGTTTATCTGCTTGGTTTATCTTATGGGCCAAGCAAGGATACATGCAGATATTAAAAAATGGAAGACAAGTGTGTGTTTGTGTCTTCCTCTGTCTAAAGTCCTAACTAATTGATTTTCTGCAGAGGCTTTAATGATGCAATAAATGGATTCGGTGATGATGGCTGGTCATTGCTAAACTGTGATGGTGCTGAAGATGTCATAATCACTGTTAATTCAACAAAGAATGTTACTAATGCCTCTAATCTTGCTAATTCTCTTTCCATGGTGGGCGGCATTTTGTGTGCAAAGGCATCGATGCTCCTACAGGCAAGTCTTGCAAGTATCATTGATCCAAGGTTGTAGTTGTTTCTTTTTGAAATGTTGATTAGAATTTACCGAAGAGGAAAACTGTTTATGTGTATCGTTTATCCTTAGATGATTTGGTGTCCAGTGTTTTACTTATTCTGGATCCCATTAACCAGAAGCAGTGCAATCTAATAATGGTTGTTAAAATTTGGATCTTCCTCAGATTAGCAATAGGGCCTTCAGGGTTGGATTCAGACCCCCCTTATATAAAATAATGCGTGAATTTGACATGGAATTTGGAAAACTACATGAAGATGGACTAGTGAAAAACCTACAGTGCATTATAGGAAGTAGTCCGTAGTGAGATGAAATTGTTATTGTTAAATTTACAAATTGGACAATGTGATTTCAGCATTTTGCAAGTTTGTGGCCAAAAAAAAGAGAAAGATGTCAAAATTTTGACTGTTGTTCTATGTTAAAATTGTTTCTGAAAATTGCATAATGAAAGACAGAAGAGCTTAGATTAAAGGATATATCAGATATCGTAGCCAATATCCAAGTCTATTGTGTAGGAATAAAAAGAAAAAGCAACCACCCTGGGCACATTAAATAGATTACTAAAGCAAAATAGCCTGGCATGATAGAAGTAAGTTATTAAAGTGTTGAATGGAAGACTTGATATATGGCAAAATCTGTGTTTAGCAGCGTGCTATTTGATGGCCTCAATGCAAATATTTATGAGATAGTTATAGTTGTATTTTAATCGAGTTAGCGTTTGTAGATTATATCTAGATGTTTTTTCCCTCAACTATGAGAATTCTGTATCAATGCTCTATTTAATGGGAGTTACCTAGAGAGCTGTGATCATTCCCACCTTTAGACTTGTTTGGTTGCAAAACCCTAAGGTGGAATCAAAAGTTTAGCAACCATAAATGAAGCTGACCACATTGGTAAAGTCTACATCTTATTTCCATTGCTAGCTAAGGTAGACTAAGACAGAAAGTCTCGCTGTTTTTTTTTTTTCCTTATGACACAACAATCAAATCCTGGTTCAGCCAAGATAAAGTGCACAAGTGTCTTAATTATAGGGTACAACTAAGGATTAGTTGTTAATCAACTGAAATTGTTGCATATATTTTCATCCTTTGCACAATAAGTCAATGCCTTATCTTCCATTGCTAGGTAAGGAATACTAAGACAGTCTCCCGGTTTTCTTTTTCCCCTTATGACAGGACAATTAAATCCTGATTCAGCTGAGTTAAAGTGCCCAAGTGTCTTAATTTTAGGGTACGATGAAGGATTAGTTATTAATCAACTGAAATCGTTGCATATATTTTCATCCCTTGTACAATCATGTAAAATTTTTGAATAGCTGTGTATGGTTTTTTTTTTTTTTGATTGGGTCCCAGTGTATTTGGCAAATGCAAAGTTCCTGAACCTGTGATCCAAACATAACAAACAGCCTGGCTTATTTTCTTGTTAGCAAGTTTCCTTCTAATGCATCTGCTCTGATGCTAGTAATTTTGCGCTTAATATGCATTATTTCCTGCCAGAATGTACCTCCTGCTGTGCTAGTTCAATTCTTGAGGGAGCACCGTTCAGAGTGGGCCGATTTTAGTGTTGACGCATATTCTGCTGCTGCATTGAAAGCCAGCTCATATGCATATCCAGGAATGAGGCCCACAAGATTTACTGGAAACCAAGTCATCATGCCGCTTGGCCACACAATTGAGCATGAAGAAGTATGCCTGTTTTATTAATTCGGATTTCTAATATATTTCACCTCTTCCTTCTACTGGTCCTTTTCTCCATGACATCTACACTTCTAGGGCGTTATTACATTATATTCTATTCAATTTGGTTGATAAAGTTGCTTTCAGAATTATGAAATTTTTTTTCTGTGCTTGCATTAAGAAGCATTCACACACATGGTTGCATCTTTATTTATGCTGTTGAAGACTTCCTCTCAGCATCTATCAGATGAGCTAAATGCATCTTTCTATTATATAGAAGTAATGAATAATCATTGTATAGCCATTTTCATTATGCTTTTGTTGCATGCTAGTTGTTGGAGGTGGTTCGACTAGAAGGCCACTCTCTTACTCAAGAAGATGCTTTTATATCGAGGGACATCCATCTTTTACAGGTACTTCTCATCCAACATTTTACGGAATTATAGTTTTTGTACATCAAGTTGACTTGTCAATTAAATTAGCTTTTTTATTGTTGCTCAAGTTTCCTTGAACTGAGATTGGGTATCGACATTGCTTTTACATCATTTGCATTTATAAACCAATTGAACTTCGATTTTCTTTGGGGTTTTCTTTAAACTTTTCCTCTTTCATTATTTATTTGGTGAAGAACCTCCTTGTTAAAGTTTGATAATATTTGAATGGGGTTCTTCCACTTTGATCTTGATTATTGTGATTTCCTCATCCCAACTCCAACACGTCGAATTCTTAACAGACATCCAGCTTAGTTACACGCAAAAACATTGAACCAAGCAATTTATCAGGGACACCCAGAATCACCAAGCTGGTTTTCTTTGTTTTTGATATTTTGTCATCACATTTTCTTCTAAAGGGGTTGATTGATCACTTAACAATAGTCTTCATTCCAGATCAAACCAGCAGGTGTGGTTGGAATAGCCAATTCTATGATCGATCATTTGTAAATAGCTGACACCTGTTGTCTAAATTGCAAATGCACAAGATTGCAGGACTGTTTTGACTAGTTGTTGCATATTCCTAGAGGAGATGATCTATTATAGCTAGTTTACTGTTCTGATTTGTGGTTGTTTGCTCATTTATGCTGTCGGCAGATAAGTTGTGGAATTGAAGAGAATGCAGTGGGAGCTTGCTCGGAACTTGTTTTTGCACCAATTGATGAAATGTTTCCAGATGATGCTCCTTTGTTACCCTCTGGCTTCCGCATTATTCCCTTGGATGCTAAAACTGTGAGTTTGACTCATCTTAATTCAGTTAATTATATCCCTAGCTTCAAAATGTTCATCCTCATTGAATTTCTAGTGAAACTATGGTTTTGCTTCTTCTAATCAGACTAGTGAAATTTGCTGCAATTTATCTACACATTTTAGTCATCAATGCAATGAAGGTTTAAAAAAATGTCCCTGAGAAGTGAGAAAGAATCTTTATTTATGGGATTTTGTTGTGGAGTTTCATGTTGATTTAGAGATGCTTCTTGGGATCAGGGTCAAGAGATTCGACCGCTCTTGATTGATCATCTATAGATCACTTATTGTGTGTTTTAGTGGATGTACATTGGTCACTGAGCCAAATCCGCTGGAAGGGAGAAAAAATAGGATGGTTCCCAAGTCATGGCCTAAGGGAATATGGAATCTTACAATATGCTAAGGTGTGGTCACCAAGCACATCAATTGAAAAATGGGAGTACTATACCAAATCTTTTTCACAAGGGCCAGCATATCAACATCCCTAAAATCTCTAGCCGTGCCTAAACTCGCATGACAACTTCTGATCAAGTATTTTTAATCCTAATCTTGTTTAGGACTCAAAATCATACTTGACCATCTCAATCTTAAAATGAATTATTTATGACTGTATCACTACGTAGTGTCTTAACCTATTAATAGTGAATCCAGTCAGAGATTTGTACTAAATAGTCTCTTTTTTGTCCACGTGCCACTTAACTTCGACTCAATTGCTTTTCCAATGATGCCCCTTTAGACAGAGTTACTCACGATGATAGGTAACATGTTAGAATAGTAAACATTAGGACCTCGGTTCTATAACAATGTCAAAAACAAACAAAGGGGATAAATAGAGTTGATGAATGACTAATAGGACACACGGTGAGGAAGTAAGGATCCATTCAAAAGAGTATATAACCTACCATGGAGGAATAGAGTGCATATAGCAAAGCAATTTAAGCTTGTAAGTGGCAGTTCAAGCACCGCCGTGCTATTTCCATTCCCTCTTTTATGCATACTCTTGGTAAGAATCAGACGATATTTCATGAAACCAGTTGATCTCTCGCTATATGCTCTATTGATGTTAAGTCTACAATCCAAGTAGGAGTAAAGTGAACAATCATGACATGGCTAGTTTCACAAAGCAAGAAGAATTAATGGATACGTTTTTCAGCTTGATGCATTCACAAGCGAAGTGGCCTTCCTTTATATAATTGAAACAGGCCATCTAGCACTCGTCCTTTTCCTAGTGAGTTTTCCACTTTCGTGTTTTACCTGCTTTTTAGGTGATGACCCAGAAGCTCAACCTCGTTTGAGAGAGTAGTCAGTGTTATCGTTTTTAGACCTAGATGTCCTACACAAACTTGATTAATCAATTTACATGGAATTATTAGGTTTGATCGCTTCCAAGCACTCAACCTCGTGATTCAAATGACATGTCACATGATCAAAATTTTTGATGCTTTCATCATTATGCGTCAAGTTTTGGCTCATAGTTCCTAAGAACTTCTCAATAAACTAATTATTGCTTGGATCTACTGCTCATCTGTTTGACTTACTTTCAGCTAGAGCTGAGCAAAAAAATTTCAAACCGCCCAAATCAAGCCAAATCATATAGCTGATGAGGGTTTGACATGCTTGGTTGGTTTGCAGTGTGATTTTTTTTCCGAACTGTATTCTCGGTTTGGTTGTAGTTTAAAATCTCAAATCGAATCAAACCAAACTAAATCAAACTAGACTGCATATACACACATATATAACCTACCTACATACGCTCGCGCGCGTGCGCACACACGCAAAACAGATAGAACTTTCTAATGTAACTAAATATGTCTTGGTTATGCATGTTTTTATCATGATTTTGAATCAATTTTTGAAAGTGCTTGAATTTTTTATTATTTTAATATTTTTGTGTCATTTGAATTATTAGATATTCTTATTTGTCGTTGACAGTGGCCACGTTTCAAGTGAATTCCTATGATATTAGATAACATTTGGATAATCTTGGAAAGTTCGTATAAAATACATCGGATAGTATTTTTTTTACTTGAATTATATTTTATTATTTTGACATTATTATTCCAATTAAATAGCATCTAAAATTTTTTTCCCCATCAGAATATTATGGATCAAGTTTAAAATTGACATTGGAGTATTTTTTAATTGATGATTAATTTTTCAATTAGAATGTTATTTTTTATTTCATTATTATATATTTTTATTATATTTTTTACATTATTTGACACATATGTTGTGATTATGTTAATATTAGTGATTGTTTATTTTATTTTTTATATATAATAAATCAATTTGAATGAATAATATTTAGACTATAAGCTTAGTACTACAAATTACATATATCGCCCAAATGAAACCAACCCATGCATAGACGGTGTGGGTGGTGTGACTCAAGTGACGGTTTAATTTGATGTGGTAAAAGTTCAAACTGTCATATGTGGTTTTGTTGCGGATAATTCTCCACTCCGTGTCAAACCAATTCATGTTCACCCCTACTTCCAACAATCCCGAGCTCGCGAATCATAGTTGACATCACTTTTATATGCTGCTTCATTGTATATCCAGAACTTATCTTATAGGAGTCAAACTTTATTTTCAATCCGCTAAGTTTAGTGATAAATGTCTCATCAAACTTAATCTTCAATACATTACACAATGTCTGCACTGTGGTATACTCATCAAACTCATCAATTAGATCTTATTTGAGCCATTTTTCACAGTCTTCAAGATCTTTAATGCATTGTATCTCATTGCTTTAGTGCAGTCAAAGAATTAGTCAGGTTTTCCAAGATTAATTATTCATTTAAGACATTGCATCTTACAATGTCAAATGTCATGTTTTTTTCCATTCTATTTCTCTCCCTTATTTAGATTAGCAGTAATGTTCTTTGAAGCAAATGCACTACAAATAATTGTGTAAAGGAGAAATTATTTTTCACCCATCTAATATTATGCTACGTCAATCTAGTCAAAGACAAATGATTGAGACAAGCCATAAGATCAAAAATTTGTAAGGCCGCTTAATCATATCTCATGCCATAATGGCCGACTATGAATTTTTTGATCTAATTTCCCCACAAAATTTTATAACAGGGGGAGGGGGAAATAATTAAACTCATCCAAAGTCAGGCCCTTGGTTTGCTAATCAGCTTTTCTTTTATGCTTTGGTCTTACTTTACTAATGGTCTGGTCGTTTTCAGGTAAGTTGGGGGGGCCATACATGCTAGCATGCTCCTCAATTAGATAGCCAACTTTCTTTGACATAACTTCCATAGAATGCTAGCAAATGATACCTTGCATTATTCGTAAAGTTAATTAAAGAAATCTACAATGGGAGAAACTTAGGAATGAATTTATATTATAAACCAACCATGTTCTCACTATTTAAAATAATGGATAAAGTAACTCTATTTACTTCAATGCCTTGTGATCTCTCTAATGAGCCGACCAACTTTCAATCTAAGCTTACTATAGCCCATTATTTTCAATCAATAAGGCAATTTCAAAAAGTTTGGTAAACAAAATAATTCAAAAATACAGTAACAATTAATGCCACTTGTTTACTTTCCAAAAATAAGTATAACAAAATTGATGACAAGACATGCACCGTAATTGCAGAAATACAAGCTCCGAAATTCATAATTATCAAATAGAATTATATGTCATTCACATGGAAATAAAAAACATAGGCATATCTTTCATGTCATTAATTAATTAAACATTTACTCATCAAACTATTAATTGTCATAATAAAAGAATAAATTGTTGTTACAGAACATTTTTAAGAATAAATGCTCGCTTTAAAGTTTAGCAAATGGTTCTGTGTCTTAGTGGCAAGACGTGTCTGGCTCTCCTTCCAAGGGTTGGGGTTTGTAATATGTGCGAACTGGCCTTTTCAAATATGGTACAAATGATGCCTTTTAAATTTAAATGCACCAAACAATCAATGGAGTTCATGCTTGTGCAGCTGGCCAGCAAGTGTGTTCCACGTACCAAGGCAAGGGGTTTGAATCTTCACCCTGAATTCTTTTTGCATTTTCATTTTAAAAACAAAATTCTGGACATTCAATTGTATTAATCACATTAATATGCTATTGTACCGTGAAAACAACAGTAGTCCTGTGGCAACCAATCTCTTGCATACCTGAGGTTAGAGGTTTGATCCTTCATAGTAACGCAAAGCCACTTTGTTCATATTTTCGTTTTTTCTTTAAAAACAAAATTTTACTCTTGTGAAAACTTACTTTATGCATTTAGTTACTATTAATAGTTGTATGGACTAAAAACTTAGGGAGAAATGCAAAAAGAAGTCATGTTGGCTCTGAAACCGACGTTAGAAATATAAACTGATACTCAACTGAAATCAAATAGATTTCGGCCTACCTCGCTTAGCCAAAATTATTATCTTTTTGATTTGTTTCATGCGCTGCTGAAATGCCAGTTTTTCCACTCGGTACTGGAATGTTCTTTAAGGGAATTACTCCACAATATCCACAATGTAAATGTCCGAAAAAGGGATATAGAGAAATTCTTCCTTGAAGAATTTTGATATTATCTTTTCGATTTGTTTCATGCGTTGCTGAAATGCCAATTTTTCCTCTCGGTAGTGGATTGTTCTTTAAGAGAATTACTCCACAATATCCACAATGTAAATGTCCAAAAAAGGGATATAGAGAAATTCTTCCTTGAAGAATTTTGATGTATAGTGCATTTTGTAAACATGAAAGGAGGACTCTATGTATAGCTTTCGAACTTATTACCTTTGTCTAGCATAGGAAACTCAGCTGTCACATGCTATTGAAGTGGGCAATAAACTCACATTGTTGCAAAGACCCAATATGGACACCCTTTCTGCTCCAAAATTTTGAAGACTGGTGTCAACCCATGGCCACTACCTCCACATCACTGCTAGCAAGCATGCCCCATGGATCAAAAAGTTATTTCTCTGTCTATTTAGGTGTTTGTTATGCATTGTATTCCCTTCTTAAAAGTGTATTCCAGCGAGTACTATGGTTCCTGCTTTTCTCATTTCAAAGGGTTTGGTTATTTGCTTTTGCATACTAAATAATGCATGTGCAGGATAAGCCTACCCATAAAACTCTTGATCTAACAACTAGTCTTGAAGTGGGTCCGACAACAAACCCAGAAGCTGGAGATGCATCATCCTCATGTACCATCCGATCAGTATTAACAATTGCCTTCCAGTTCCCATTTGAGAGCGGCCTACAGGACAATGTCGCAACAATGGCCCGTCAGTATGTCCGCAGTGTGATTTCCTCTGTTCAAAGAGTTGCTATGGTCATATCCCCATCAGGATTAAGCCCGACTGTTGAACCAAAAATGTCTCCTGGCTCTCCAGAAGCTCTAACTCTCGCTCACTGGATCTGCCAAAGTTATAGGCAAGTTCCTTGATTTTGATATAATTTTTCGCATGCTAGAAAACTGGAGTGGGTGAGTTGGCTTATTAGTTTCATTTTTTTTTCATTATTTTGGTTTAAAGCGGTGTTTCTTGTTGTGTTTAACTTTCCTGCAGCTATCATTTAGGGGCAGAACTTCTAAGATCTGCTTCTGCCAGTGACGACACGATGTTAAAGCACCTCTGGCGTCACTCAGATGCCATTTTGTGCTGCTCCATAAAGGTAAATTATTGAACTTAGTGAAGCTTTGAATGCATTTCTGTACGGTTCTTGCGTAGTTTGGCTAATTGCAACATCTCTAGGCAATAAATTTGATGAGAATCGTGTTGAATAGCAGCACCACAGCTTTAATTGAGGTAGCTCCATGGAAGTTGACTGTAGGGAAATGTCGTTCTGTTGACTGCCCCTGCCAACTGAATAAGTATAGCCTAAAGGGCCATGCAGAAATTGTTCTGTGTTGCAAGCAAATTGTACTGGTGCTAAATGATTTATGATGATTTTTGTCTGCTTTGCAGGCTCTTCCAGTTCTCATCTTTGCAAACCAAGCAGGTCTTGACATGCTGGAGACAACCCTAGTGGCATTGCAAGATGTCACACTAGATAAGATATTTGATGAATCTGGACGCAAGGCACTATGTGCAGATTTTCCCAAGATAATGCAACAGGTAACAATCCTAAAACTCTCTTCTCTCGTCCTCTAGTTATTTGTCAATGGCTGTGGCATTGCTTCGTGCCAAGTTGATATTTAATTAGGTGGGTTATTTTTGGATTGATATCAAAATAAACTACTTTTGGGAAAAAAAAAAAGCACGGAAGTTTAGTTATTTTGAAGACAGTTTGACTCTTCTGCTGTCCGATATAGATGTTGTCATGCGGACGGTGATCAAATTTGGGTTTCTTTTGCGGAGTTCATGATGATATGGCCATTGGTAGTTGCTAGTTGCTAGTGATCATCTAGTGTATGGTTAGCTGATTGAATGGCTGTTTATGGTTTTTGCATTACCATTGCAGGGATTTGCTTGCTTACCCGCTGGAATTTGCATGTCAACGATGGGGCGGCATGTTTCATTTGAACAGGCCATTGCTTGGAAAGTATTCGCAGCAGATGAGGCCAGTGTCCATTGTCTTGCCTTCACTTTCATCAACTGGTCTTTTGTCTGACCTTCAGCATAAACTTGTTCATATTTGGGGAAGCTTAGGAAAGAATTCTTTTTTTAATGTTTACTCCTCAGGTTTGCATTTTTTAAAAAAATTATCAGAAAAATCACAGTCCCCCCTTTATTTAATTGCAGAAAATTACTAATATTATTCTCAATTTTCTTTCCTTTATTTTACCACTAGCTTTAGTCTTGATTTTTATTTTAATGTTACAAAGCTTATTTTTTGTAAAAATTAGTCCCCCAAAAAAAAAAAAAAAAAAAAATCATGTTCAAGTGTAAAACTTCATAACCGTAATCTTTTTGAAGGTTCAGTTAATTAGGGGTGGGTGTTTAAAACATTTACCAAACCAAAGGAATATAAATATTAATATCTCGATGAATGTTAAGTAAATGTCAGTGCTCACCTTTTCTTGGTCTGATTTTGGTGCCTGTGTTGTTATAAATTTTGAGCTGTGAAAGACGAATTACTAGCTGAAGCTACGGCGACTGTACGTGACGTTGGCTCTGGATATGTGCATTAATGGGGAGTGTGTACTGTTGGCTTTCTATTCAAGTTGTCAGTACCTGCAATTCCTACCGCTCATCGGGCAGGGCTGCGCTCCTTTGTTTCTCGGAAATCGATACATATATCGTAAAAATTGTTAAACATATTTCTAAATTTTATTTATAACTCATTATTTTAATACTAATTTTTAAGAGGAAATTGATATAAAGAAATTAGTCATCATATTCATAGACAGATTGCCACTGTCACAACTGAAATTCTTATTAAAAATTGAAATTAGGAATATTCTTATAGAGAAAATTTACCTAGCTCTACGATCACTTATCTCACTCTTGGGTGAAATGTTTCCTTTTTGCCAGAGTTGACCTCATTCCTCTCTCTTTCTTTTTCCTTTGTCCGGTACATTAATAGCTGTTGAACAACAATGGCCGCGTCCTAGTCGGTGTACATCGAGCGTTTGATAATTTGTCTTAGCGTACACTGCCTTTTTCCGATGGTGTCCTCGTTGCTCATTGAGATAATCAGCTGCTAGAGACATTTTCGAGGACATTAGGTCTAATGTGGCTGAGTTGATGTAGCTCACAGGGCTATAAAGCATTTTTTAACTAAGTTAGCCGGAGGAGCTTCGTGCAGCATTGAATCCTTCCGTTTTGTACGTCGACGTGAAAGAAAACTTAAGCCACAAACTAACATCGTAAATCCTTTTATAAAATGGCTTTTGAGATATAACATACTCAGTTTATTTTACTGTGTAATGTTTTAATGTAATTTTTTTTTAATTAATAAAAAAATTACGGGATAAATTTTAAAATAATGAATTATAATAAGTGTCGGTTACAAATGATCCCTTTTAAAATTTTTTTATTATAATTTTGAGTAAATAATGATTAATTATAATTCCTCAACACAATTAATAACCAATAAGAGAAATACAATAAAAAATAAGAATAATTAATTAAAAAATGCTCTAAAATTTGACTCTAGAACCATATACTTAACCTTAACGAATAACAGAATGCAAATTAAATCTCAACCGAATGCTAAATTTCTTCATCTTTTCTCCTTTTCTCTTCTCTCTCTTTGTGGGGTGCTCATTGTGTGAGAATGATTTCAAAATTTAACCTTAAAATGCATTGAGCACGTTTTATATTACAAACCGCACTCAAACGTCTGTCAGGCGTGCTCTAAGTTGGGCAGCACTAGAATCGGCGCTCAAATGCCCCTCGAGCGCATCTCGAGCATACCCTCTTTGGATTTTATGTTTGAAGCACCCATCGGGTGTGCTTCAGGCATGCGTGCTTGGAATAGCTTTTATATATATATAGCTCTTGTATATTTTTAAAATAAATGTTAAAGTTCTTGTATGATTTAGGTTTTACTATATATCGTATATTTAAAAAATAAGAAGGAAAACTATATAAATTTGATAACAAGCGTATTTCTTTCGGTATAAAAAAATCTAAAAATATGTTCGTATCTAAGTGAGTTTTCAGTTCAATTATATTTTCACAATTATAGGAAATTAATAAAATATATTTAAATATATTATAATATATTCTTAATAAATTAAAGATTAAATTTATCACTTATTAGTTAAAAAGCGGTATTTAATATTATTTATAAAATCATGTGTAGACAGTCTATCTACGAATTTTAAATAGTAACGTATAATATTTAGTTATATAAAAAAATCATAATTTGAGTTTTAATATTTATCGTTTATTGGTAAAATTATTACTGATTTTAAATCTATATATTTTATTATAATTTAAGTATATTTTATATATTTTGTATAATTTAGCATGTTTGCATTTAAATTACAGATTTGATATGCATTTGTACAGTTCAATATAATTGAACATTAATTTTGGATTGTGTACGATATGTTTTGTGAGATGATATTATTAGCTGTTTGAATTTTAGATCATGCAATTATTCAATATGTTTTTTTTTTAATATCTGTCAATATAAGATAGATAAATATATATTTTAATAAATAATTAAATCACTCTTATTTTTATTTTATTAATCTTTTAGATTAGGGAGCTCAACTAACTTTCAGGTAATCATTTTCGGACGATGACAATTTTAAAAATAGCTTATAGCGTTAGAATACTAAATGTACTGATGGGACTAGAAATTGTAGCCAAACTTGTTAATTTTTGTTTAATTTGGATTTTGTTATATCCAATCGATAATGATATATGACGAAGGCATTTAAATTTGATTTTAGTTTTTTTTATAGTACTTCAATTAAATTTATGATGTAAATTACTTAGATATTAGTATACATATTTATTTTACAGATATTTTAAGGTTTTATAATTATTAATATTATGAATTTACTTATCATTATTATTGTTGTAAAATCCTTGAATTCTGTCAAATCGCATGACCGTTCTCTCCTTCTCTGCGCCTTCCTCGTGATTCAGATGCACTGGATGTCTATCGATCTATCACGCTGGCAGAGAGAGAGAGAGTTCATTTCCGTTGTCAACGCCGTCACCGTTTCCATCGCCGTCGCCATCGTCTTTTTTATTTTTTTCCCTTGTTTTTTCGTTTTTGTTTTTTGTTCTTTAAATTTTTTTCAGTTTTTATTTGTAATATTTTTTTTGTAAAAATGTATATTACTAATAATTTTTAACAAATTATTATTATTAATTATTGTTATTTAATGATGATGGAGAGTTATTTAAGAAAAATAAATATTGCTCAGTAAATTATTTATATATATATTAATAAATATAAATAATAGTAAATTTTATTTACTAAGTTTTCTGACTTTTATAAATGTATTTTTAAAGAAAAATCTTAAAATTAAAAAGTAAAAAATTTTGAAGAACAAAAATATATTGAATTGCTACATAATTGAGTGATTTACAATGAATATATTAATATATCAATTAAAACATAACATAGATTAATAAATTTAAAAATTTTACCATGACTTAAATTTAATGCACATTTTATATTACATATTTAAATATTTAATGGAATCATACTTATCATATTTATAAAAATTAAAAATATATATAATAAATATAAAAATAAAATAAAAAAGTAATTTCCAGTTTTGATTTAAAAACTAAATTAACATAATTTTACTATCTAAATTTAAAAAATAATATTATTAGTGTCCCAATAATTAATCAATGAGCCGGGAATTAGGTTTTGTCACATATTATACAAATAAAATAAAAATAAATATATTTAACAAATATAGTGTAATAAGAGAGATCTAAACCTTATTTGTACTGATTTGATAATATTTATATTTAATTTCTAAACAACATATTTAGAAATATTTATATTTAATATTTATAGTGCGAATCTTATCAAATATTGATTTGGTAATATTTACATTTGATAATTTTAATTTGGTAAATAAATTTTTATATTTGGTAAAATTGATTTGGTTATAAAATTTACCAATTTTATATTCTCCCCTACTTCTTGGCCACTCTTAGACTTAGCCACTAGACGCCATTTTTTGACTTACCAAATTGATTTTGGTTTACTCCATTTATAGGGGAGACTCTGGCAAATTTTTTTATAGAAATTCATTTGGTTTGCTTGAACAAGAAAATAAAGAAAAAAAATACTATTCGATCCGCTGACTTTGTTGCTCACCTTATCGGTCACAAATTGCTTCCCAAAAAAAAAAAAGGAGACTTTCTAGTCCGTTAAAATTATGGCCCGTCTTGCAGGCCACAAATTGCTTCCCAGTAAAAAAAAGTAAACAAATGACTATTCGGTCCACTGACGTTGTTGTCCGCTTTGTCAGCGACAAGTTGCTTCCTAGTAAAAAAAAAGAAAAAAAAACTCTCCGATCTGCTGACTTTATTGCCCGCTTTGCCAGCTACAAGATGCTTCCTAGAAAGGAAAAAAAAAACTCACTTGTCGTGACTTTGTTGCTCGCCTTGCCGGCCAAAAAAAGAAAAAGAAACTCTCTAGTCCGCTTAAATTATGGCCCGCCTTGCCGGCGACAAGTTGCTTCCCGATAAAAAAAAAAAAGTAAAAAAAAGACTATCCAGACAAGATACTGTAAGACGTGTTGCAAATTGACGAGATGTTGCCAAAGGCCAATAGCCAAGAAGTAACAGAATAATACGAGGTCTTTTTCTTGTTTGACATTATTTTCACCCAAGATGTAAATTGTTGATGTGTGCTAATCAGTCCGAAGTCTTAGTATCCAACATTGTTTTAACTATGAAAGTGTGATATGACACAAGCTACATTAGGCCGAGATGGATGGTTTGGAGCATTTGCTCGTGGTGCTACAAATGGCCGATGTTTGCCCTGCTTTATTCAAGTTTGTGTTACATCGGGTGGATAAAGCCATTACTATATATTAGCTGATTTACCATTGATTAATTACAATCGATTTGCCATTGATTAAAAAAAATTATTATTTTTACTTTATTTTTATATTTATTATATATATTTCTTAATTTTTATAAATATGATTAGTATGATTCCATAAAATATTTAAATAAATATGTAATATAAAATGTGCATTAAATTTAAGTCTTCCTAAAATTTTTAAATTTATTAATCTATTTTATATTTTAATTAATATATTAATATATTGATTGTAAATTACTCAATTATCGTAACAATTTAATATATTTTTTTGTTCTTTAAAATTTTTTTACTTTTTAATTTTAAAATTTTTCTTTAAAAATACATTTATAAAAGCCAACAAACTTAGTAAATAAAATTTATTATTATTTATATTTATTAATATATATATATAAATAATTTACCTAACAATATTTATTTTTTTTTAAATAACTCTCCATCATCAATAAATAACAATTATTAATAATAATTTGTTAAAAATTATTTTTTCGAATAAATATAAATACTAAAAAACATATCATAAATAAAAACTATAAAAATTTCAAAGAACAGAAAAATAAAAAAATAAAAAAATAAAAAAGGTAGCTGAATCACAAATTATTAGTAATATACATTTTTACAAAAAAAAAATATTACAAATAAAAACTGAAAAAAATTTAAAGAACAAAAAACAAAAACGAAAAAAAGGAAAAAAATAAAAAAGGCGACGGCGGACGGCGATGAAACGGGCGACGGCGATGACAACGGAAGCGGCAACTCTCTCTCTCTGGCGGCGCGGCGAGATAGATCCAGTGCATCCGAATCACAAGGAAGGCGAGAGAGAATGAGAGAAGCAGCGAGCTTGTGGCAGAACGCAGCAGCTACAAACAATAATGACAAGAGCGGCGCCACTCATCAAAATTAAGGAGAGAAGAGGAAGAGAGGTAAAGAGAGCGGCGTTGAACGGCAAATGGAGAAGACGAAATAAACCTAGGGTTTATTTCGCCCAGGTTATGCGGCCGTTGGATGACTTTTTCATCCAGCATTGCGTGTGCCCCGATTTTTTTTTTTTAAAAAAGCTTTTTTATATAATGAAAGCGGAGGCCGTTGGATTAAATCCAACGACCTCCGTTGACGCCCGTTGAGCCCCATATTAATGGCGGCCGATCGAAAAGTAACGAGAAGAAGAGGAATAGGTAGAGGAGAGAGAGTAAGGAAGGAAGGAAGTGAAACGCATCAAAGGAAAATGGGTTACCGCCGGAGATTTGGAGCAAGGCCGGAGACGGAGAGGACGGATACGAGCTTTGGACGTCGGAGATTTGGGGCGGCTTGATGGAGAACAAGACAAATCGAAGCCGGAGAGGAGAGGAGCCCGAAGTGAAGAGCTGATTTGGAGAGAATGGAGAATCTTCGATTTATCTAGGGTTTCTATAAATCTTCGATTTTGTCACAAAACCAGAGGAGAATGAAGAATGGAGAGAATGGAGTAGAAGAGAAGAGAGGGTCGAGAGCGGAGGAGAGTTGAGAGAAGAGCGGATGAAGCTTAGGAGAGCAATGGCGGTCGGCAGAAGACGAGAATGGAGCAAGAAAGAGGGAATGGAAAATTTAAAATCAGGGTTACTGTACACGCATTTTTGGGCCGTCAGATTTGACGGAATGGAGGGCCAAGATCTTGCCAGGCGAGATTTAATCTCAACCGTCCGATTAAATTTAAAATCGGACGGCTGAGATTATAAAATGGCGAAACGCGTGTGGACCGTCCGATCAAATTTAAAATCGGACGGTCCACGTTATATCTCGGGTACAAAACGCATGGGCCGTCGGATTTGAATCCGACGGCCCAGATTCGGAGGAGTACTGGGCGAAGGAGCAAAATCTTTTCAATTCCTACCAAGTGGAGCTTTTCAACGGTAATATACTCGAAAGGAAAGTAGGAAATTTGGAAGCCGATGCCCCACCAGAGAAGAAAACAATCCCAGCTAATTAGGCAACGCGTGCCTTCCTAACAAGGAAAGCCGCCTAAACACGGTGCCGAGGGTCACACCTTCCAACCAAAGAAGATCACCCAACTACCATTAAAAAGAGCCCTAGGGTCTTCGCCCAGGGCACGCGAACGACTATTCACAGAACGACTATACAAACATACACTGTCAACTACGCATTTGACGACGATTTCGTACACTCTCTCTGCAAAGCATCCTGACGTGCTAAGAGAAAGAACACAAATCAAAGGCATATAGGCGTTCTTCCTGTTGACAGACGCCAACTGCCTTCACCCACCGTCCAAATTCAAGAGACGGCATTACCTCTCTTTCATTTGAAAACCTGCGCACTCTTATACTCTCCCACTCAATTCTCATTTCCAATTACATTATCAGATTTCGAATGTTGTTTACTGACTTGAGCGTCGGAGTATTTTCGGTGGATAACTTTCCACCGACACACTGACCTCCTGTTCATTTTAGTGGTGTGTAGGATCCAAACTTGGTGAACGAAGTTAGAACCAGATAAGCGGATCAGCTCGAATCTGCTCGAAGTTCGGATCCAAGGACGCATCATTAGCGCCGTTTGTGGGAAACGCTTACAAAAAACCAACCACACTCCACCTACAATACTCTCTTTTCACCACCACACTCATCCGCAATGGTGAATACGAGAGCCCAAGCTAGCGATCCCACTAGAGACGCCACTTCTCCCGACAAGGACCACGCTGCTGGTACGCTGGTTAACGGGAAGGCAGGCGGGACGCTTGCGCCTTTCTTTCAACGACTGATGCAGTAGATGCAAACTAACAATTGTTTGCTTTAAATACTCTACTCCCGGTAAGAGCAGCCACAGCAGGGGGCTCTGCCCGCAGTTATCCCTGCGCCGGCCACCAGAAAAGGTGGCCCAAGGAAAAAGAAGCTAGTCAGAAGGCCCGAGAGGTTGGCAAATAATCAGATCCAAGCCTTTTCACGCGCTCCAGGCTAGAACAGGCCTGAAGAACGCTCTGGGAGCACAACGCCGAGGAAAGTCCGGAAAGAAGAAATCTCCAATACTCTCAGGCGAAAAATTTAAACTCAGTCCAGGAGCGAGCCTCTAGGACTGTCAGGTCCGCTGGAGGCAGTAGCCGGCCAGCTACTAGACCTTCCGCGGATAAAACAGAGTTGAGGGCTTACCTCAACTCTAAGAGATCTGCCAGCGCAGCTCGCGCTGATCCACTGGTGGATAAGACTTGGAACCTTGTGTTCAAGGACGATGAGCACGCTGCTGATTTTGACAGATCTCCCTTTACAGCGAGATCTTAAATTGTTCATTGCCCACCAAATTCAAGATGCCTTCCCTTGACTCATACGATGGGAGCAGTGATCCAGTTGACCATCTGGATCACTTCCGCACCTATTTGAGTCTACAATGGTTGGAAGATTCAGCAATGTGCCGCTACTTCCCACCCACGCGGAAGGGAGATGCCCGCATCTGGTTTCATCACCTCCCTTCAGGTACCATCAACAGCTTCCGGGAGCTCACAAATCTCTTCCTAGGTCAGTATGCCTCGAGCCGACGGGAAAAAAAGCAGTCGTGGCACCACTCCCACATCAAGCAGAAGTCAAGGGAGAATCCACAGAGATTTCTGGACTATTTTGTAACAGAGGTCAGGCGGATCCCCCGAATCATGGAAGAGATGAAGTTGGATAGTTTTATCTTCGCATTGACCTACGTGGACATCTTCAGGCACCTGGCCTACAAGAATCCCCAAACCTTCCGAGAGACAGAGTCAATCACCCGGGCTTACGCTGCGGCAGAGGAGGCCAACGAAGCAAAACACCCAGAATGGGCAGATCAGCCTCGCTCATTCACTGGAGAGGGAAAAAGAAAAAATACAGCGGCGGTGATCACTCCCGCAAGAAGTAGTACAGAACTAGGCCGCCAGAACGCAGGGATTACGGGCCCATCAGCTTCACCCCTTTGACGGACACGCGCTCAATTGTCCTTATGCAGATCCGTGGGAAAAAATTATTGAAGTGGCCAAAACCACTGAAGAAGGACACCAGGAATCAGTCAAAGTACTTCGATTTTCACTGTTCTACTGGACATTCTATTGAAAATTGCAAGACATTGTAGAGGGAGATCGAGGAGCTGATTTGTAGGGGTCATCTCACCAAGTTTGTCAAGGGCCTTGGGTAGAGTTCTGGTGCAGCTGGTGGAGAAGGGCAGGAGCCATCTTCTCCTCGAAACTGGGTTGCGGTAGGGGTGGTTAATATGGTCGCCACCTGACCTGCCAAAAATCTAGCCGACGATAGGGAGTGACAGACTGGGAGGAAGAAGCAGCGCCGGCGGACAACACAATTAGCTTTAATGATAATGATTTAACTCATGTAATGTCCCCCATGTTGACCCCCTTGTTATATCCGCGCTCGTTTTAGACGGTAGTGTCGATTACTAGTTGAAACAAGTATTAATTGATACTAGTAATTCAAAGGACTTGCTTTATTTGGATGCATTCTTTAAAAAAGAACTAATTAAAACCTACTGATGGCCCACTATATGGCATTGACAATGAGCCAATGCCTGTCCAATGGACAATCTAACTGGAGGTCATTCTGGGCACGTATCCAAAAACAGCGAGTCGAATGCTCACCTTCTTGGTGGTCGACCTGTCCTATATTTATAACGCTAGGCAGACTGTGTTTACCATCATTTGGGGCAGTCATCTCGATTCCACACCTCAAGATGAAGTTCCCAACGGCTTATAGTGTAGGAGAGGTGTTAGGCGACCAAGTTACTGGGCGAATATGTCATATGTCTTAAATTTTCCCTATGGCAGCACTAGAGCGGTTGGAAAACACGATCATCGAGACGAGACAACTCTGCAGCAAATACAATCCTGCAAAATCAGAGATCTAGTCCCCCTGAACCCGGAAGAACCGGAAAGATGTGTACAAATCAGCGGCTCACTCGCCGGAACACTATGCGATGAATTAATCGTGTTCCTGCGACGGAACGCTGATATTTTTGTGTAGACTCTAGCAGACATGCCTGGGATTCCGACTGAGGTGATGGTCCACAAGTTGTGTTTTGATCCTGGCTAGAAGCCCGTCGGGCAGAAGCAGAGGAATTACTCCGTGAAAAATTGATCGCCATTTGGGAGAAGGTGAAGAAATTGCTGGACGCAAGATTTATTAGCGAAGTCCACTACCCGGATGGGCTCTCTAATGTCGTCCTGGTGAAGAAAAGTAAAGGAAAATAGCGAATGTGAATCGATTTTACCGACGTTAACAAAGCCTGCCCTAAGGACAGCTTTCCCATACCCAAGATTGACCTGCTGGTTCACTTGACGGCCGGACATGAGCTGCTATGTTTCATGGATACCTACTCGGGTTATAACCAGATCCAGATCAGTTTGGAAGACGAGGAGCACACATCGTTCATGATGGATTAGGGCACCTACTACTACAAAGTGATGCCCTTCGGATTGAAAAACGTTGGAGCAACCTATCAACGATTACTCAATAAGATGTTTGAAAACCAGATCTGTCGCAACATGGAGGTCTACGTCGATGACATGCTTGTTAAGAGCAGAGTCACCGGCGACCACATCCCGACCTGGCAGAATCGTTTGAGGTGCTCCGCAAGTATCACATGATGCTGAACCCGGTTAAGTGTGTCTTCGGGGTAGCCTCTGATAAATTCTTTGATTTTATTGTCTCCCAACGGGGGATTGAGGCAAACCCAGAGAAGATTATGACCTTCACAGACATGGCTACCCTGCGGAGCGTAAAGGACGTCCAGCGATTGATTGTACGGCTAGCAGCGTTGTCCCGCTTCCTCGCGAAATCTGGCGACAAGTACCAGCCCTTCTTTAAGGCCCTAAGAGGTACAAAATTCAACGGGTTTCTATGGACAACAGACTTTCAGACTGCCTTTGATTAATTACAGTATCTGACCAGCCCGCAATTGTTAGTGTCGCCGAGGGCGGAGAAGAACTGTATCTCTACCATGTGGTGTCGGAGGTGTCCCTCAGTTCCGTCCTTGTACGCCAAGACTCTGATACTCAATGGTCGGTCTATTACGTGAGTAAAACGTTGATCGGCCCAGAGACCTGCTACTCATACGTAGAAAAGTTTGCCTTAGCACTTATATTCTCTACGCGGAAGTTAAGGCCATACTTTTAGGCGCATCGCATAGTGGTCATCATTGACCAGCCTTTGAAAAATATACTCCAAAAACCTGACGTTTCTGGATGGCTGGTAAAGTGGGCTATTAAGTTGGGCAAGTTCGACATTGAATTGCATCCCAAACCTGCTGTAAAAGCGCAAGCTCTAGCCGACTTCTTTGTTGAGACCACGACCCCAATTTTTGAAGAATAACTCGCAGAAAGCGCAGTACAACTTGATGGAGTTTTAGAATGGATATTCTATGTAGACGGATCGTCTACGGACGTCGACAGTGGTGTCGGAGTGGTCCTCACAACCCCAGGGGGTTTTAGGTAAAGTATTCCCTCAGACTCGATTTTTTGGCAACCAACAACGTTGCCGAATACGAAACCCTATTAGTTAGATTACAATTAGCAAATGAGTGCTCTGCTAAGAGGTTGACGGTCTACAGCGATTCGAACTAATCGGTTAACTGGGTTAGTGGAGATTTCAAGGTAAGCAACCGTCACTTGGCCAAATACTGGGCAAAGGTGAGGGAGGCCGCCAAGGGTTTCGACATACTAACCCCGGTTCATGTTCCCAGAACTTAGAACTAGAAAGCAGACCAGCTGGCTAGAGCCACTGCAGCCGAAAATCCAGAACAGTACTCGAGGAATATGAGGGAGATTCTGAACGCTCCTAGCATAGTGAAGTAGGAGGCGATGTATATTTCCAAAGCAAAAAAATGGATGACGCCCTACCTTAGATGTCTGGCTGACAGATCATTGCAGAAGACGTAGAGAAGGCTAAGCGAATAAAAAAGACAGCCGACTGGTATACTGTGGATGACGGCCGGTTATATCGCCATGGTTACTCAACCCATACCTCCGATGCCTAGCTCTCGAAGAAGTTGACTATGCCTTCGGCGAAGTGCACCTCGGGATTTGCGGAGCACATGTTGGTGGAAAAAACTTAGCCTTTAAGATCGTGCGATAGGGCTACTATTGGCCCTCGATGAAAAAGGACGCGCTCGAATTTGTGAAAAAATGTGAAGCTGTCAGCTTCACGGTAATCTTCACCACCAGCCGTCCGCTGTCCTAAAGACACTTCAGGCCCTTGGCCCTTCGCGCAATAAGGGCTCGATATTCTCGGCCCATTTTCCATTGCCACGGGGCAAAGGGAGTTCATTATCGTGGGTATCGACTACTTCACCAAGTGGGTTGATGCCATCCCACTAGCAAAAATTACAGAGTACATCGCTCTTGAATTCCTTCGCTAGAACATTATTTGCAGATTTGGCATCCTAGAGATCGTCGTGACTGATAACGGGACCCAATTCTTGGGAAAATATTTCACCAAGTATTGTGCCAACCTTGGTATCAAGCTGGTTCACACATCGGTGGCATACTTCGAAGCGAACGGATATGTGGAGGTCACGAACCGAACGCTACTCTACTGGTTAAAAACCAAGCTGCAAGACGCAGGACGCTCATGGGTAGATGAGCTCCCCTCAGTTCTCTGGTCTTACCAGACAACCCCAAAAGAACCAACGCCCGAGACACCCTTCAGTCTCTATTATGGGACTAAAGTGGTAGTCCTGGTCAAAATTGGGCTTCCAAGTCTTAGGGTGGAATCGTTTGACCCACAGGGTAATTTTCAGAAAATCAGGGAATAACTAGACTTGTTGGAGGAAGCCCGCGACGCCGCCAATATACGGATAGGGGTCTACCAACATCGAATCGCTTGATACTACAATAAAAAGGTAAAGGCGCGACAATTCGATATTGGAGACTTGGTCTTGTGAGGTGTCGAGGCTACAGGCAAGCTTATCGGATACTAGACAACCCCAAATGACTTAACGCGCGAGACACCCTTCAATCTCTGTTACGGGACTAAAGTGGTAGTCCTGGTCGAAATTGGGCTTTCAAGTCTTAGGGTCGAATCGTTTGACCCACAGGGTAACTCCCAGAAAATCAGGAAACACCTAGACTTGTTGGAGGAAGCCCGCGACGCCGGCAGAATACGGATAGCGGTCTACCAACATCGAATCGCCTGATACTACAATAAAAAGGTAAAGGCGCGATAATTCGATATTGGAGACTTGGTCTTGCGAGGTGTCGAGGCCACAGGCAAGCTTATTGGCTGCAACAAGTTCTCCCCTAATTGGGAGGAGCCTTTCCTAGTCTTTGCCGTCCTGCAAAAAGGAGAGTACATACTCAAAAACCTGGACGAAAAGTTGGTCCACGAACGTGGAACGCGATCCACCTTAAACGCTACTTTCAATAAGGGACCAAGGTATGTATTTGCATTATTGAACGTACGCATTCGCCTACTTATTTCAATTTATCAAAATAAGTGTTTCCTTAGTATACTTGCCTTCCCTTTCTGTGTGCATATATATGTGTTTGCTTTGTCGGTATACCCGACCTAAACTGCCTCTAAGTCTAGAGGGTCTCGACCCTCTCGTTACTAAACCCTGGTCTTTCAGGTGGCTCATAAGTGGTCGAATATGAACCTCGGTCATCTGAACGGCCAATTAGCGGTCGTGCTTAAATCTTGGTCATCCAGGTGACCAATGAGCGGTCTAGTATGAACCTCGGTCATTCTAGTAGACATTAGCGGTTGTATTAAACCCTGTTCATCCAGGCAGTCCGTAGGTGGTCGAAACTAAATCTTAGTCATCCAAGTGACCTATTAGCGGTCAAAAATCTTAGGGGGTTAACACAGTACACGTGACAACCTCTTTTATGAGGAGAGCGTGATCAGTCAACGATGGTCGAATAGAGAAAAATTCTTCTCCGAGGTTGGCCGCACAAGTCAACACTTGAGCAATTCCATCAGGCTTTACTCACAAACCACCACTACTAGACCGGCTAACACATACACAGCTGCCTCAAAAAAAACATAAGGATTTCACTCCTTTGGTAGCAATGCAATGGCCGCTAGCCAACAGAGTTGGCCGTCTAGTACAGTAAGAATGCAAGCACAAATCAGTAAAAAGAAATAGATACAAAGTGGGAGAATTCTCATTTTATTGCTTTCAAATGTATTACATTATACATGATATAAAGGGAAGAGCAAAAATCGACAAAAGGCTAGGGAGGTGGCGGAGGCAGCGCCAGATCGTCTCATGGATCCCTCACGAGACTTTCGCGAGTTTGAGCGAACCTGTTTGACATTTTATGCAGGTCCACCAGAAAATTAGGGACAATAAGCCGCGGGATACGCCGGCACATAATGACCCATTCCCACATCTACGACCACATCGGCTCCTCAATCTCGTGGGGGCGTATCCGGAGGCTTAGGTGCTTCTCCAGCTCCGTCAGCTACCCTCTAAGCTGGTTAAGTCGCCCGGTGATCCGGTCGTTCTCCTTCCGTAGCCGAGTATTCTCCTATTTCAGACTAGCATTCTTGGCCTCTGTATCAGCCAGAACGGTCTACAAGGCGGCGGCATCCGACCGGTGCTCTATCCCCGAAGCCGCCAGCTTCGCGTCCAGCCAAGCGATCTCTGCCTTCCTGTGAGAGATCACTCGGTCCCGCTGGTCAATCACCTTTGAAATGGCAGCCAGCTCCTTCTCCTTCTGCACCAAAGAACAAAACAAATCGGAAATTCTAAATGAGAAATTATGCAGAAAGTATTACAGAAAATTATACCTCTCAGACTCTCCGTGCGGGCTTATCAGGTCTCGCTCTAGCGGCGGCGGGTTGGAAGCAATTCCCTCTTGAACAGAGCTGGCAGCGGCCTCTTCCAGGAGCTCCTCATCAATGTCGTCCGCGACGGCAACAGGCTCTCCAGCGACGGCCTCCACTGTAGTCATAGGAGGATCAAGGTCAATCACCGACTGCTCGGCTGGCAGCTGCATAGCTGGTGAGCCGACTGACGGCTCCTGCACCGCCATCGGCGGCTCATATGCTGACTCTGGTAAAATCTCCGTCGACACTGCTCGAAGAACCACCTGTGACGTAGGCTAAGCTGGTGGCACTGCCGGGACCGCTATAAATCTCAGCAGCGATTTAGCCGGGTCCCGAAGACGATGAGGAGGGCATCTCCACAGCCATCCTCTTGGGCTTTGGGCCGATGAAGTCGTTGTCAGTCGGACAGGGACGGATGAGCGGGCTCCTGGACTCCTCTGATCGCATCATAACCAGCGGCGACGGTGCCTTGAACTTATGAATAGGAGAAGGCGGTCCCCAATTCATCTTTTTTGTCTCTACCCTAGAGACCAAGAAATATCTCTTGAAGTCAGAGAGATGGGCATTGACCAGTTTGGTCAGCCACTCCAAGGACGCCGTTTTCGCCACAGACGGTGTCCCAGTATAAACCTCCGGCACCTAGGCCCAATCTTTTACTCGGGGCCATGTCTTAGTTATCATCACAAAGAAGAACCAGTTCTTCCAATTTTTCAGTGAGTCGTAGATAGCCGTATTAACTTTTAGGCTACTACGTGAAACCAGGGAGATCCACTCTCCTCCCTGGTTTATCTTGAACAATCCCTTCACCATAGACATCGTTAACCGCCTAGAATACTTATGGAGAAAGATACAAAAGGTGCAAATATACCGTATAACATTAGAGTGGAGCTAAGGGACGGGAACATGCAAAGCCTGGAGGATCGACTGTAAGTCATCCGGAAAAGGAAGACGGAGACCACTCCTTGGGTAGGCCTCATACACCGTTACGTGTCCCGCCGGCGGGGAGAAGGCCCTGTCTTCCTTATTCGAAACCCTCCACGCGTTGTCGTTGGGGATGTTGAACTCAATGCACAGCTCTTTAACATCGTTCTCTCGGAGAACAGAAGGGATATCGACAATAGAAGTCGAAGCCATGTTTACAGAAGGATTAGGGTTTTCTCTTTGGAATAAAAGCAGGTTGAAGACGAAGAAGTAGAGTAGAAGGCGTGGAAAATACTAAGTGTTGAGGAGGAAAACTTAAACGGTAAGGTGTGAAATGCCATAAACCTCCTCGAAAAGGCACACCATCATTCCTGCCACGTGTCGCATCCGAAATGGGCATCTTTTGAAGCAAATCTTCTGACACATTAATGGTTGGGACAGTGGTTCAACCATGTGAAGACACATGTCCACTTTTAACCTGACAAGCCGGCTAATGGCCACGCGTCACTCTGGGCTCATACAAAATTCTCCGAAATTTGGCCAAAGACGTTCAACAAATCCGGTCAACTCTCTTCTCCGAATCTGGTCAACGACGGTTAATAGATCCGATCAATTTTCTTCTTCGGATCTGACCAGAGACAGTGAACAGATCCGGTTGACTTTCTTCTCCCGATCTGACCAGGACGGTCAACAGTTCCGGTCGACTTTCTTCTCCGGATCTTACCAAAGATGGTTAACAAATTCGGTTGACTCTCTGTTCTCGATCTGGCCAAAGACGGTCAACAGATCTGGTCAACTTTCTTCTCCAAATCTAACCAAAGACGATCGACAGATCTGGTTGACCTTCCTCTCCGGATTTGATCAGAGATGGCCAACAGACTCGATCAACCTTCTTCTTCTGGTCAACGCCTCACCCTTTCGTGGAGTTCTCTAGAATTTTCAAGCTGTGAATGACGGTGAGGAGCATCCATCATGAACATGTCAGAGGCCAGAATTTTGGCCTCCGACATGGGGGTTAGTGATGGGTGTACTGTAAGTGGGCTGGCCCAATAGTTAAAGGCGACCCAAATCCACTGTTGGACGGTCAACGTTGGCCCAACAGGAAATGAGGGCCGAAAGGCCCAAATACGCGTTAGGCGGTCAACGCCAGCGTTTGACCGACTGAGGCATAGGCGAGCGGCCCACTCGCACTCAGGACTGTCAATCAGTGCGTTGACCGGAATCACTATAGCAACAGGCTAAGAATAAAAAGACTTTTTACAGGCTTGGCCCCCCTGGGCCTACGCTCCAGCAGGCGGTTAGCAACCTCTTTTTTCCTAACTCTACGTCTTCCATAAACCCAACCAGCTCCAAAAAGGACATTGAAAAAATCGGCGCCTTTAAGGAAGGCGCCAAATTTTTCCAATTCCTACCAAGTGGAGTCTTCCAGCGGTAATATACTCGAAAGGAAGGCGAGAAATTTGGAAAGCCACTACCCATCAGAGAAGGAAACAATCTCAACTAATTAGGCAACGCGTGCCTTCCTCACAAGGAAGGTCACCTAAACATAGCGCAGGGGATCACACCTTTCAACCAAGAAAGATTACCCAACCGCCATTAAAAAGAGCCCTAGGGTCTTCGCTTAGGGCACGCGAACGACTATTCACACAACGACTATACAAACATATGCTCTCAACTACGCATTTGACGACGATTTTGTACACTCTCTGCAAAGTATCCTAACGTGTTGAGAGAAAGAATACAAATCAGAGGAATATAGGCGCTTTTTCTATTGACAGACGCCTACTGCCTTCAGCCACTGTCCAGATTCAAGAGATGACATTGCCTCTTTTTCATCTGGAAAGCTACGCTGTCACTATCCGGGACCACAATATACGCAGGTCAAAAATAAAATCAATAATAAGATTTCCATCAACAACAATAACCCATCCCGGATGTGACAATCATACACAAGCAGGACCCAATATAAATAAAACCCGGACAAGATCTCATGGATAAGAATCCGGACAAATATAATACACGACCTGCTAACCACGATCGCAAGGGAGGTATCCAAATTTACAACAATTCATCCACATAATACTATAACTTCAATATTTTACATACAATGATCAATGCCATCATCCATCCATAAATAATAACCATAACATATCCTCGAGACCAGAAATATACCAAATGTAACATCTCCACTCGCTAAAAGGAATATCCGAGCCCGATCACGTCTGAGCTCCTGCAAGCGTATCCATGCCACTAGTCTGAAGGGATAAAACATGAAAACGTGAGCCTAGAGCTCAGCAAGCATCATCATATAAAACGGTACACATAAATCAGAAGTAGGGATATCGCATAGCAATCACGTAAAACAAAACACGATGTTCGTAAAATCCCTGAAAATCGAGGAGATGTCTCGTACTAAATTGTCGTCCGTAATAACTCGTCCCTCCGGGACAAAATCATATAAACCACGATCCGGTAAAATCTCGTAGACGATATCATATCATATGATCCGAGGTCACATAAGTCATAACCGTCACCACATCCACGTGGAGACACATACCGTCGTCCGGATCTAAAACTCATAATGTCGAGAAATCAAGAGAAAAGCTATAGGAACTAAAACATAAATCAAAACACGTTCGGGTTTATCACGTCAAGACGTACGAGACATTCCTATCGCCCGTAGTGGGCCCAAACCACGTATCTCAAATCACAGTACACCCAAATCGTGCAGAAATACAAAGCATGCACGAAATCGGAGAACCAAAGATCAATGATACCAACTTGAGGAAGGGTTACCCTCGTTCGATAACCACAGCTATATATCGGCTACGAATTAGGCCAGTAGCTCAAGGCCATCCATGTACTCTGTCTCCCATAGATTAGGAACTTGCTCACTATGTTTTACCATCCGCGACTTTGGGTGCAACCTCAAGTTTTAGTTATATATATTAGGACGTCCGAATACATTAGTTTTCTGTCAATTTCTTACGATGGTTCTCAATTAAATATACAGTGGGGCAGGTCAGCTACAAATATCTTCCTTACGGCGGAAGTAGCAATACCTCATCTTCCTTACGGCGGAAGTAGCCAATGCCTCATCTTCCTTACGGCGAAAGTAGCCAATGCCTCATCTTCCTTACGGCGGAAGTAGACAATGCCTCGGATCACAAATCGACCCCTAGGGTCTCGAACCACCATGGTCCCGTAGTGATCCCACCCCCGGCAGCATGCATGGTTAGTGCAAGGCCTGGTTCATGGTTCCACAATATACGGATGCCAAACATACATATATATCGTCCGGGTGTCCAAAACCCCTCCAAATCATAAATACAAGTGCAAAATCACCGCACAACCGATAAAATATACATGCATGTACACAATTAATAAATTGAGGGCATTTAAAAATACATGCATGTTAATAAAATCTCCCACAGTAGTCAAAATGCATCGGAAATTAAATTAGACCAAGAATAGGGCTAGAAGATACTTGCCTTAACATCATACTCTGCAGATCTGAAGAAAGGATGTCCCGAAGCACTCCAATCGAGCCTTTTCTCTCTCCTCTGCCGCGTCCTCTCTCTCTCCTCCGTGCGCCCTTCCTCTCTCCACCGTGCACGGCCTCTGCCGGCTGCTCCGCTGCCGCCGATCGACCACATCGCCACCTCACGTGGCCGTCGCCGGCCTCCTCTGCCTCGCCCAGCCACCATCGACGCCAAAACCTGCCGCCTCCTCTCTCTCCTCGCACGACTTCGCCGTCGCCCTCCTCGCACAACCCACACCGCACGCCACCACACCCAGCCGAGCGACACGACCACCGCACACCACCGAGACCACCGATTTTGCCACTACCACCTCGAGCGGCCGCCGTCGGCTCACCCGACACCTATTTCCTCACCCATCGCAGCCGCCGCCTCAATCCGCAACCGCCGTGGCCTCACCCACGACAATCGCAACCTCCCCACAACCACCATCGACCGCCGTTCACCTGCGACGCCGCTGCCGTCACCCTCTTCCTCCTTCTCCCTTCTCCTCTTCCTCCTTCGTCTTCGCGCTGCACAAACCCTAGCTCCTCTCTCTCCCCGAAACTTTTCTTCTTTTTCTTTTCCCATTTTCCTTTTTCCTTTTGTTTCTTTTCATTCACTTATATTATTATTATTACTTTTATTATATATATATATATCTTTCTTTTATTTTTAAATCCAACTCGGCCTCCGAACAACATTACGGGTGTACCCCGGGCACCACTCCGCACCTCCGATCATTCCCGAAATTTTTATAATATTTTAATTTATTTTCACCACGTCCGAAATACCAAAAAATCACAATTAATATTAAAATAATCCAAATGAGATTCGGAATATCACATACGCACTCTTACACTCTCCCATTCAATTCTAATTTTCAGTTACCTTTCTCGATTTCGAAGGCTATTTACTAACTTGAGCGTCGCAGTATTTTTGGTGGGACAATTTTTCGCCGATATGCTTACCTCCTGTTCGTTTTAGTGGTGTGTAGGATCCAAACTCGGTGAATGGATTCAGAATCAGACAAGCGGATCAGCTCAAATCTGTTCAAAGTTTGAATCCAATGACGCATTAAATTATAAGCCGAGAATAATTGAAGAGTTTTGTTTGGATTGCATAATTATTAAATAGATTTGAGTTTTAAAATTATAAATCTAATTATAATTATATTATATTAATTAATATTATATTTAATTGTTAGAATAGAATAAAGTAAAATTAAAATAATTATTTGAGAAATAGAGCTTAAAATTATTATTCTTTATTTAATTAGTTATTTGAAATATGTAATATTAAATTAAAAATTTATTTTTTTATATTTATTATATAATAATATTAAGAGAAAAAAAAATTCATATAAAGAGAGGTAAGGATTTGGAACAAAATTGATCAAAATAGGGTTGTTTGATCAGCTAAATTTTACTAACCTAAAATTTTATAGGATCTGATTAATATAAACTATAGCATGATGGAAGAAGATGGTCAAAAAACTAAGTTTGATTAATTTTGTGAGTGGTATATGATTAAAGGTAAAAAGTTAACAATTTAAGCTATTCGACATAAATTTATAAATATATATATTATTTTGAATAAATAATGAGTTTGAAATTATTTAACGGATTATATTTTTATATAATTGATAATTTTTATGTAAGGAGCTTTTATTTAAATATATAATTAAGTAATATTTTAATTTAAATATTATAAATATCATAATATTTATATTTTTTGATACTTTATATAAATATAAAATTTTAAAGTAATATATTTAAAAATAAAAATATGTATGTTTTAATCATAATTGGCTAGTTTGAGTTATAGACAAACACTATTATAAGTTTTTATAAGTGTGATCGGCAAAATTCTAATTTAGTGGTTGATAGGTATAGTTAGAAACGGGTCAACCCAATACTCAGGTGGTAATAGGCTTTAATGCCGAACGGTCCAACAGAAATTACCACATAACCTAACCCATAAGGTAATAATACTCGAAGTGCTCGAACGCCTAAATCAAAGGTTACAGACTGAATAGTCGTACATTAAAAGACCATAATAAGCGAGCGGAATGATATTGTCTCTGAAAATTATGAGATCCTACAATTAAATAGAGACAACCGTTACATATTGTTAATAACGCTTCTTACCGCTGATCTGAAGTAGCGTCACGTACATGCATCGATATCATGTGTCGATTAACCAAATAGTACGTCTAGTTATTAATAAAGTCTTTCCCTAGAGAGAAAGGGAGAGCAAATGCTATTTAATCAGATGAGTACACAAAAAAAATATAATATTTTAAATATATATATTGATCCCCATCGTCTTTCAATTCTTATATTTTCTTCCTCTATATATTTTTAAATATATTAGAAGGATTATTAATTTGAGTGTTGAAAGATATATTAAAATGTGACTTCTGTATATTTTTTATCTTTAGTTTATTTTATTAGGATATGTAAAATTTTGATTTATAATTATAAAAATTAGAATTATATATATTTAAAAATTTTAGCAAAATAGTTAATTTTTTAATTTATATTGATGGGTACACCAATAATGGTGGCCGAAGAAAAGGTCAGCGGAAGCCCATTAAGGCGAGGTCAACGTTTCTAACGGCCAGATGAAGATAGCCAGATCGAAAGGGCAAGGTGAGTCAGCGATGGCGTTGGCCGTCCAGTGGTTTTTCTTCACAAACGGTCAACCCTGCGTTGATGGTTTGTTGGGCGCTTCAGAGGCTTTGCAATAATGATGGGCCTATTCAATTCGGGCCCAGCCCATGATACGTGCCGCCGCTCTCTTCGTTCCTCACGAAAGCGGCCAACAAGCTGACGGTCAACACAGACGTTGACCGTCTGCTCCCTACATGCTGGGCCCAAACAAGGCCCTTCTACAATAGTGGGCCTGACTCACTCAGGCCCATGGCCCAAATGGAGGCCAGCGACGGACGCCTTTCATAAGGGCGGCCAACAAACACGCAGACGGTCAACCCGAGCGTTGACCGTCCACGCTTTGCACAATGGGCCCCGAAAAAGCCTTCCAACAACCGTAGCGACCCGTTTAAGCCCATCAATCATAAAGGGCGACCACAATCTTCCAAGGATATTCCACGATCTCAAAAGGAATATCAGCAAGATTAGCGCCTTCAAATAAAGGAAGGCGTCGAGATCCTTCCAACTCCTGCCGGCCCGGAGGAACACCACCCAGTAAGGGAGGAAGTTAGCTTGAAAAGTGGTTTGGCCACTTAAAGAAAAACAATCCACCACACAATTGGGCAATGGGTATCGGCCTCCGGAAGGAAGGCCGGCCACAGATCACAATGGGGATGATTCCTTCCAAAGAAGGAAGATCACCATCTTTGCCATAAAAGAGGCCCTGGATCCAGCATCCAGGGCACGCTTTCTAAGATACTTTCATTGACGCCTTCCAAAACTCTCTCTGGAACACTTGCATACTGGAGACTCTTTTCTTCAAGTAACGACAGAACAGCCAAACCCAAAAAACAATCAAACACAGTCCAATTCTAAGGCAACGAACGGGTCCTTACACACGTTCTCGGCCTTCCCGCCATCCAGATACGAGAAAGGACTCGCGCCTTTCTGACATCTGGAGCAAGACACTCCATTCCTCTCTTTCATCGCTTTCACTTACTTTCAGTTCCTTCCATTGAAGGCTGATTTACTGACTTGAGCGTCGGAGTGTTATCGGTGGGATTACATTCCGCCGTTAACGCTGACCTCTCGTTTGTTTAGTGGTGTGCAGGATTTGTACTCAGTGAGCGGAGCCGGTTCAAACCATCCAGAAGAAATTCGAATCCGTTCGAAGTCAAATCCAGATACGCATTATATATAATAATTTAAATTTATAATACGTATATTTAACACTGTATAAATAATTATAATATCATTTAAACGTAATGAGAGTTTGAAAATAAGGCATCATTTTGTGATGCCTCGCGGCACATTTAATTTTTGCTTGTCTGATGTTATGTCAAGACGAATCTGACGTACCGCACTGCTGTCATGTTGTCACATAAACTGTTACAGTCACTAAAAGCCAACACAAATTCTATTTATGCCAACGCGAGTGTTTTCTTTTAACCTAATGGTGCTTCATATATAATTAAAAAAATTAAATAAAAATTTGTGCAGCCATACTTTATAAAAATCCTTATATTTTAGAAACGGAATAATTTTTTTATTACATAAATTAGAAGAATGCCAATAAATACAGTCGAAAAATTTCAATAATATAAAATTAATATTTAAAGTAGAGAGTTGAGTGGAAAAAATTCGGGAGGTTAAAAATAGCTCTCTTTTTAGTACTAAATTAGTGCTCGTACAGGCGTACATCACATTCAAAAGGCGTTCATCGCTGTCTGTCTCGATTCCATCATTCGTCCTCCTGGCCTCCCGTCTCCCTCTCGATCTCAACGTTTAGGGTTTTCCTTCTCTCTCCCGCTTTTTCTCTCTCTTGAGAGGGATTTCCCGTACAAGCTGAACGTCACAAACATCAAGCTCTTGGCAATCTGTTTCTTAATTCCTAGTTTAAATTAGGTGATTACAGATCTATCTTTCATTCCGTTCGAAGTTCCGACTTTGTTCTGGTGGCTCCACGCATCTGTTTGGACTGATTTAACACTCCCCTTATCCAGGATGTTCTGGAAGCTCACTGCGTTATCTGCTTCTTCACCTGTAAGTTTTGACGATATTTATTCTGTTAACTTGATAATTTTTGCTCGTAGGATCGTCAATTTAGGTGAGCTATGAGCAAATTTGTTGTTGAGCAGTGGAATTTTCGAGGGAGAGTGATAATCAGCCTATTTTTATATGATTAGCGCTCAGTTATTTCAATTTTGTCCGCTGAAAATGTTTTGTGTTATTCTGGCTAATTTACGTTGTTTTTGATTGCTTAGCTTGGACCTATATATAATTGCTAATCCCGTAGGCGTTTGAGACAGTGAACTTTCATATTTGCTGCAATTTTTATCGGTAGAGTATTGTGAGTAACATCAGAATTATGACAAATAATTCACACGACATACCATTGGGATGAGAGTTTTGTCTACGGGCATAAGATTAGGATGGTTTTCTCTATTATCAAAAGAGTACACGCGAGGGAAGAAATGTGATCACACTTCTGATCAATGACTCTCGGCTGTTTTAGTGAATAACTAAACACCCAGCTGAAACATAAGTTACACTGCTAGAGGCTTGTACATCTGACTAGATGTGTCTGATACGCTTGACTCACTAACACACCTCTCTATAAGTAGTTACAAATGTTATGTATTTAGTTAATATAAGTGTATGGTTCCGAGGTGTAATTAAATGAGATAGTAACCATCGTTACAGCGTTAATGCTATTGTTATTAAACCATCTTCATAGTCCTCAATATCACATGGCATCATCATTGCATTGCTATCTTTCAAGAAGCATCCATCCCTCTTACTCACCCATCGTGAGCATTAACCGGCTACATGGACAATGGACCACCTGGATGAATGTCCATCAACAGGAGTGATGGCTATGGCTTCACAATTCTCCACATTTGCATGAGTAAATTCCGATCATTAATGCATCTTGTTTCCAGCAAATAGTCATTATGATGCACCAATTTTACCGGATGAAGACCAACAAAATTCAAGCAAAACTTGAATTTCTTTCTCAAAGTAGTACTTGTGATCATATCTCCAGGATTCTAGCACATATGAAATTTCAACAAAGAAATTTTATTCTCAGTAGCTAACTTCCAGAGAAAATGATATTGGACCCAAACATGTTCCATTTTTTGAATGATAGACCTGTTTTGTGGGTAGATGCAAGGTGCTCTAGCTGTCCTAAGATCTGCACGGTGCTTTTCTCGAGTTTGAGCTCACCTAACAAGCAAGCTAGCTCGATTCATGCACTCAGCTTCTGTGGTGAAAAGGGAAACTGTTGACTAGAGCTTTGACTTCCAATTCAAAGGTTCGTCAGCAAGTGTGTAAACGTATTGGGTCATCGATCTATTGTTGTCATGGTTCCTTGCAAAACAAAACCAACGGTTCAATCTTTGTTTATCCAAAAACTAAGACAGAAGTTCATGTTCCTTTCAAATAACAAAGAGTCCATTTTGCTGTGTGCCTGTGCAGTTAACCTGGATTAATTGCGAACCAAATGACCACACTTCTAACATGTGCGAGGTCCATGCATTACATCAAGCTACCAACCGCACTAGAGTACAAAATATGTGTTGTTTTATCTTTTTTGTCATCAGTGCATGGTGCTTGGTCCTCAGACAACTCAAAATGTGTGACTAATGGAGTGGAAACGGGCCTGTCGTTATCCATGTTAAATCTTTTAGAGGTTTTCTAGATCACTTGAGTTTGAGATAGATTCAATTTTCCCACAATTCTATCCTGCAGAATTTCTCTGCCCTAAATTTTCTTGCCTCCCCGACATATTTCATTTCAAATTCTTTACTTAGTTGATATTTCAATTAGTCAATATCGGAAATATTTTTGGTCACAATTAATATATCATCGACATAAATAACTAAATAAATAAAAAAACCATCAGGAAACTTTATGAAATATATGCATTTATTGTACCACTTGTGTGAAATCATTCTTACCTATAAACAAATCAAAGTGCTTGTACCATTGTTTCAAAGACTGTTTCAAGGTGTAGATTGACTTCTTCAACCTACAAACGCACTGTTCTTTTCCTTTCGCCTTAAACCCTTCGGGTTTAGACATTTAGATCTCCCCTCTTAGTTCTTCGTATAGTAGTGCAGTTTTAACATCTAGTTGTTCAAGTTTAAGATCATTTAACACATCCAAAGCCAAAAGAGAATGAATGAAAGTATGTCTTGTTATAGGAGAATAAATATTGGAAAAATTGTTACATTCCCTTTGGGTATAATCCTTAGTAACAAGCCGCTCCTTGTGGGTGTCATTAGATTTCCTTTCACTCACCCACTTGCAACTAATGCCCCATTCAAGTTTTGCAAACTTGACATGATCCCATGTTTTATTCTTTTGGAGGGATTGCATTTCATCCCGCATCATGCATCCAATTGTCTAAGTTGGGATTGGCGATGACTTCCTTATAGTCGCTTGGTTCTCTATGTTCAATCAACATGGTGTATGCCACAATATACAGAATTTTCCTCCTCCTTTGCATCTGTTGAGACCTCCAATTTTTTTATGTTTGTAAATTTTCTTCATCCGAGTCATGCGGAAAGACTAGGACTCGAATTTCAGATTCCTCTCTTGGGTCTATAGGCTGTCCAGAGGGCTGTTTATTCTGTTTTTCGAATTGTAACTCCTGTTTTGCAGTCATGACTCACGAAATTGATATATTTGGAGATAATGAAGTGCTGCTAGTTCAGACTCAGGTACCATAGTTTGAAAGATTTTACACCTTGTGTTTAACTGAGAAAAAATTATTTTTTTACCCTTGTTTCAAGCTTCTCAGCGTTTGAATAAACACTGGATAACCAATGATGTGCAAATCAGTGTAGTCAGAGGGTTTACTGGACAAAACCTTGTTTAGTATTTTTAGGTCAATAGCTGTGGAGGGTGAGAGGTTTACAGGAGGATACACTGTGTCAATCGACTTGGTCCAAAAGTATTTTGATATTCTGGTGACACTCATCGTATTGCAGGACTATTCAAATTGAGATTCATTTGTTCCATGTCACTGTCTTTTGAGGAGTCTAAGGTGCTGACCAATGTCTTGTGATACCCTCCTCTTCATAGAACTTCTTGAACTTGATTGTAGTCCTTGTAGAGTTTCTTCAAGGTCCTTTTGGTTTGCTTCTCCATCGTATGCCAAATTTGGATTTAATAGTGTAAATGCACACCTTCCTCAAGAATTCATTACTAAATGAAACAAAGCAATCAGATCCTCTCTTAGAAGGGAATTGTGAAGGATCCTAACTATTAGTTGAAGTACAACTGTTACTCGTTGATGCTTGCTTTAATTAAAATGCTCACAAAAATTTAATTTACAAGACTTGATACCTTTAAAATTCCATTTGTGGAGCTCTTCGAGTATCCTTATGTGCCCTAGCCGACCATCTGCATATGCCTCAACCATGTTTGACCATTTTCTTTTGTAATAATGTTGGAAGCTCCACCTATAATGGTATATCCTAGGAGTTCATAGATATTATCGACTCTATTTCCTATCATAGCCTTGAGTTCTTTGTGTCATAATTTTCATGGAGCCTTTATTTTCAACAATTGTATAACCCATAGAATCACGAACGCCCAACAAAATCAAAAATTTTCTAAGATTTGGGACATATCTAACATCTACTAGAAACCGCGCAATTTTATCAAACATATTGATTTTAATGTCCTTGGTCCATTTATTTCTCATGCAACATTCTTGCCCATAAGAACCATAGCACCATTGTAAGGTTTGTATGTAGAAAACAAGTTTTTGTTAGGGCACATGTGAAATGAGAACTCGGAATAAAAAAAATCACGTGTTCAACAAATTACCCAAAGATGCGGAGAGAACAATACCTTCCTAGTTTTGCATGTGCTCTTGGCTACTTTTGCATATTTGAGCTTATTTTCTTCTCCTTTTCTGTAAGCTTTCGACAATCTTTCCGATTGTGCCCCGGCTTCCTGTACAATTGCACTTTATGAACTTGCCATTTAATTTAGATCTTGACAGATTCCAATTTTGAGTCTTAAAACCAGATCTTCCCCTTGTTTCTCGACCCACGGCTTGATTCTCTGAAATTGGTCTTTGTGCAATTTCTTTCGTTAGCAAAGTTTCAGCTATGTCACCTAAAACTGTGGTCTATTTACCATTGGTTAGTGCAGTTATTAAATAATAATAAGTGGGAAGTGAAAGTGATGGCAACAACGTTGGATCTTTATCATCGATTTTGAAATTGATTGTTAACAGTTTGCAAAGGAGCTTAGTATATTTGTTCAAATGTTCGTGAATTGCTGTACCTTTGGCTCATGTGTGTAGCAAAGTTTGTTTATGACAAACTTTCTCATGAAAACACTTCCCAATTCTTCCCACAACTTCTTGGCTGATTTTTCCTTGACAACGCTGTAGAGAATGTCATTGGTTCGGCATAGTCAAACGGTGCTAACGTCACGAAGATCAAGATCCTCTCAATCCTTGTTAAGAAGTGAAGGCATTAGCTGTTCTCTTGTTTATGAATTTGTGAAGTCATTGTCAAACAAGCAAATCGTTAATCTTGATTTGTTACAAATTGAAATTGTTCTTGCCATCAAACTTGGCATGGCTTAGTCTCGAGATGAGACTAACAAAATTCATCGACACACTCTGATACCAGTTGGTGCAGTAATTAACAGAATTAATAACAATTTAAATACATGAGAGAACAAATGTACATGGCTTAGTCTTGAGATGAGAGCTACGTTGGTTGACACAATAGGATGGTGGTTTTTACTACTGAAATAGTATAAGTGATTGAAAAAATCCGATTACACTTTTTTTGACTATGGAGACTTAGCTCTTTTAGTGAATAGTTGAACACCCAATTGAAACGCAAGTTAAAGAGCTAGAGTATTGTACCCTCATGCAAATGTGTTTGTGTTAGGCATATTTTTAGTTGGCATATTCCGTGACCGTGTCGGGTTATTTATTTAGTCTCTTGTTGGCGCGTTTGGTAACTGTAACAACATATCGGCCTGGAAGATTTTCATCCGTTTCATGCCCGAAGATCATCATCGTTAAATTCCAGTGTTTTTGCCTTTTCTCACTGTCTCGTGTCACGTTTTTCTCACCATCCCGGGAAGGGGGCCCGATGCGCCATCAAGGTGCGCCTCCCATCTCGGGCGTTCGAGCGGCATGGGGTCATTTGCCTAGAGCATTAGCCAGTGCTCTATCGGCGCTCGAGCGGCGCGGACTTCGTGTGTCTAACGGCTTCTTTATTTTTGAATCCTTTTGGGCTTCTCTATATATATGTCTTCGTCTTCTTCATCCTTGAGGTTTTTTGAAAAAGCATTTGGAGACACACAAAGGGAAAGTTCATTAATTTGCTTTCTTAGGGCAAAGTTTTAGTGCCCACCGGAGAAAGTTTCATCATTTTCTATGTGATAACTTGTCAACACTTTCTTTTCCTCTCATACTAATCCAGCCACAGCTTCGTTCTTGCCTACGGTCCCTTGTGTGTGACGTGGGAGGTGTGGAAATTGAGATCCAACGGTTCGTGAGAGAAGATTGATGCGAATATCGGAAGGTGTCCGGTTCCATTGTCGTGGGCAAATCGAAGGAGTTCCTTGTTAGGGATCACAAGATGGCAGTAAGTCGGTTAGGTTAGCACGTCGTTACCATCTAGTCTGTAAGTTAATTTTTATAGTGTATTTCTTCCCTGGCCGTTGAATCCCGGAGGGTTTTTCTTGATTACCGTGAGCATTGAGTTTTCCCATTGTCACCAAAAAGCTTGCCTTTTTATTATTCTTGTTACTTTATTTTTATACTCGTATTGATTGCATTATTTAGATACAAATATTTTTTACGTGTATTGAGTATTTGATTGTGTACTGTTTCAACTAATTTATTGTGGGGTCAAAACTTTTATTGTGCGATTTAAGAACGAAAACGTTCTTTTCAGTTTGAGACCCTTAAGTGTGTAAAAATGTGTTTGAGATCCTTAAGTCACTAGATACAAATGTTATCTTCGTAGGTACTACAAATGTATGGTTCATAGGGATGACTAAATGGGACATTAACCATGGATACACAGTTTATACTCTTGTAATCAATGACATCTTCAAAACTCTTCTATTTCCCATTGCATCTTCATTGCATTGCTATGTATCAATGTTGGTTTAAGGTTGCGTGTTCACCGACAGACTATTCCCTAACACGGATTTGGAGGTTGACCAACGATAGTACCCGGACCATATATTTGTATAGCTCTAAACTTATATATCATTGCAAGATTATTATTGTAAATAGTTATGTTATCTAGAATAGGGTGGAATATTTTGGAAAACTCTGGAGGAGTGTAGAGATGCCCCCTTATAAATATCTAAATAATCTAGTAGAATATTCTAGAATGAGGAAGATAGTAGAGAATTCTAGAGAGGGCATCTAGGTGGAATATTTTGAGAGAAATTTAGAAACTCAATCCCAATCATCCAACTGAGATGATCTTGGCCATGGATTAAGGGGGTGGATGAGAGAAGCTTCACTTTAAAGGGGGAGGGGACTTCACTTGTAAACAACCAAGTAAAGAGTTTTCAAGCAATACAATCTCTACATGCTTCTACACTTTTTTATTTGTGCTTTCGAGTTTGTTTCTTGGTGCTTTTATCCCACTTTCAGCTCATTTAGCTTATATTGAAGTGTGAGGGTTCCACTTAGTAGATCTAAGGTGGTGGTGATGCTGAGTGCCGTATGGGTGAACTAGTCGAAAGTGTCATCCCGTGATCTATGGTAGTAGAGCCGGGTTACGAGAAAGATTGTAATTATGTCCGGTGACAAATGAAGAATCGTAATCTCATATGAGGTTGTTGATGAGTGCGGCCAGACCATGCCCAAGAGACGAAGAATGACTCGTCCAAGAGGGAGGACTTTTTCCAAGGATACTCTAGCTAGCCTTGATGTGAGGGTAGCTAAAGTGGAGATCGTAGTGGGCGACATTCATAAGCACCTTGATACCTTCGATTTTTGGGTGGAGGAGCATGAAGATGCCGAAGGTTTGGTCGGCATGTTTCAAGGAGCAATCAATTCCTTGGCCGATCTTTAAAGAAGGAGATCAAGAAGTTTCGTGGCTTGATAATGACTGAACTCCACGCCTTATGTGAGAAGATCCACATGGTAGAGGCGGATCTAACCGTGTGCAAGGTGGCAATGATGAATTGTGAGAAGGGAAGCAACATTTCTATGGTGAAAGTCTCAAAATTGCCGAAGTATACTAGTAGGTGTGACGCTAAAGAACTAGATAATTTTATTTGGTGTATGAAGCGTTATCCAGATGCAATGCACATTAATGATGATGCCACATAAATAAGTACTTGTATTCTATTTCTTGAGCATGCTGCCATGCTATGGTGGAAGAGCCATGGTGTCGGTGTCTGCACCCTAGACACATGAAGGAACTCAAACTCCAATTCTATTTGGAGAATGCCAAGGATATGGCCATGAAGAAGTTGTAGGACCTTAAGCACATTGGGGCCAGCAAAGGCTACATTAAGGTGCATTCCACTTTGATGCTGTAGATCCTCGACATGATGGATAAGAATGGGCTATTGTACTTTATGTATGGCTTTCAAATATGGGCGGAGCTGGAGTTAAAGCTGAGGAATGTGTAAGATCATGCTTTGGTCTTAGCAGTGGTAGAGTTACTAATAGAGTTCCAATACGACACGAAGAAGGACAAGCCAAGGAAGGGCACTTTTAACAAAGGTGGGTGAGACAAATCCCACTACATGGGACGAGGTAAGCCACCTACTTATGGAGACAAGGTCAAAGAGATGGATAAGTGGAAGTCCAGCGTTGAGAACAAGGACTACCGCAAGTTTCGATAACCATAGTGTTTCTTTTGTGGTGGAGAGCACTATGTTTGGGACTGCCATCAACAGAAGCAACTAAATGCCTTAGTCTCAGCCTACAAAGAAAAGTTGCAGGAAGAAACACTCATGGGATCGATGTGGCTTTTAAAGTCGAGCTCTAGCAAGGCCCATGTAGAGGTAAAGGCCTTCGAAGCCCTGGAGATGCTAAACAAGTCATGGAAAGGCTTGATGTTTGTGGAGGTCAAGGTAAATGGAGTGATCACCAAGGCATTAGGTGACACGGGAGCTTCACATAACTTTGTGGCTACAAGTGAAGCCATGAGGCTAGGATCATAATACATCAAGGAGCCAGGTTGGATGGCTGTTAGCTCCTCATCATAGCCTATCCTAGGTGTTGCGTATGGTGTTTCCATTCACTTGGGAGAGTGGAAGGGTATCGTAGACTTAACGGCAGTGCCCATGGATGATTACCAGATGGTGTTGGGCATGAAGTTCATGAGTGTGGAGATGCCTCTATCCTTCCCAGGCAACAATACTATGCATATTTTGATGGAGCATCAATCTTATGTTGTGTCCATCGAATGGGAGAAGGTAGGAGCTCGAATACTTTCGGTCCTCCAGTTCTCAAAGGGATTCGAAAGGGGCGAGAAGTCATATTTGACGACAATGATGGTGGAACTGAATGTGGAAAGCTCTCTTGAGGTACCTAAATAAATTGTTGGAGCGTTTGAAGGATTTAAAGAGGTGAGGCCGCTGGAATTACCGAAGAAACTCCTACCTAGATGGGAAGTTGACCATCTATTTGAGTTGGAGCCTGGAGCCAGGTCATCAACCATGGGATCCTACTGCATGGCTTCACCAGAGTTGGATTTGATATGGCGACTTAAAGAGTTGTTTGATGCTGGATTTATTTGGCCTTCTAAGGCCCCCTTTGGTGCCCCGGTACTATTCCAAAAGAAGCACGATGGAAGTCTTCGTATGTGTATCGACTACCGGGTACTTAATAAGGTGATTGTGAAATATAAGTCCTCAATCCTATTGGTGGAGGATTTTTTCTATTGACTTGGGAGAATAAGGTGTTTCTCTAAGCTAGACTTGTGATTAAGGTATTAGCAAGTATGGATTGCGGAGGGAGATGAGCTGAAGATGACATGCATCACATGGTATTGATCTTTCGAGTTTTTAGTCATGCCCTTCTACTTGACTAATGCTCTGGCTACTTTCTACACTTTAATGAACAAAATCTTCCACCTCTTTGACAAATTTGTTGTGTTATATTTCGATGACTTCATGGTGTATAACAAATCTCTACAATACCATGTAGAGCATTTGAGGTAGGTCTTGCAAGTGTTACGTGAAAACAAGCTCTACGTCAAACCGAAGAAGTGCTCGTTTGCCCACGATGAGGTGATGTTCTTGGGACATCAAATACCGGGGGGGGATTTACATGGACGAGGCCAAGATTTGGGCTATCCAACAGTGGGAGACACCTAAGAATATCTATGGGCTGGTCATCCCTTGGCTTGGTGAACTAGTTTAGGCGTTTCATCTATGGCTATTCAATGAGGGCCATTCCCTTGACGAATTTATTAAAAAATATGTCAACTTGGGAGTGAACGCAACTTGTCAGGATGCATTTGAGGATTTGAAGTATGTCGTGATGGAGGAGCCGGTTCTTGCATTACTCGACTACTCCAAATCTTTTAAAGTTTATTTGGATGCTTTTGACTTTGCCTTCAGTGAGATGCTTATACAAGGTGAGCAGCCTACTAGAGCCACAAGCTAAAAGACATCAAGCATTGGAACCCCATACACGACATGGAAATGACCGCCATTATACATTGCTTCTCAATTTGGAGACACTATCTGCTTGGAAGTAAATTTATCATTCGAATAGACAATGTGGCAACTGGTTACTTCCAATAACAAAAGAAGTTAAGTTCGAAACAAGGTCGTTGGTAGGACTTTTTGGCCAAGTTCGATTGTGATATGGTCTACAAGTCGGGTAAGACTGATGTTGTTGCGAATGCTCTAAGTTGCAAATCCACACTTGCAACAATGAGTCAATCTTATGTGATATCCTTGACTGTGCCAAAGAGGGATTGGCACATGATCCCCTAGCCCCAAGATTAGTAGAGATGGCCAAGGAGGGTAAGACTTGCCGATTTTGGGATACTAATGGGTTACTCTACACGGTGGGCAATTGCATCTACGTGCCCAAGTAGGGGAATCTTTGAAGGAAGCTAATGAAAGAATGCCATGACTCAAAGTGGGCCGGACATCTAAGGATACCGTGCACAATGACACTACTAGAGGAGGCATACTATTCGCCTCAAATGCGGGACGATGTGGAGAGTTATGTGTGGGCTTGTTTTGTGTGCCAACAACACAACGTGGAACAAAGGCAACCCACGGGCTTACCAAAGCCCCTTTTGATTCCATAGCGACCTTGGGAATGTGTCAGTATGGACTTTATCAGTGTTACTCATGTCCGAGGGGGTGGTTCCATCAAGGTGGTAATGGATTGGGTCTCTAAGTGTGACACTTTTATTCCTGCCCCATCGGACTACACGGCCAAGGAAGCTGTCCGCCTTCTTTTCAAGAACCTGGTGAAGTATTGGGGCCTTCCTCGGAGTATCGTTAGTGATCGCTACCCTCGCTTCTTGGGGAAGTTTTGGAGAGAGCTTTTCAGGTTCATGGGGTTTGATCTTCATTTTACCACGAGCTTACACCTACAAACAAAATGCCAAATAGAATAGGTGAATGGCTTGCTGGAGTTGTACGGGTGACATTTTGTTGGTGCCAATCAGCAGGATTTGTCCAAACTACTTGATGGGGTACAATTCTCCTACAACATGCAAAGGAGTGAGGCATTGCAACGAAGTTTGTTTCATATTTTTCTGGGGCATCAACCCCTCGCTCCTTAGACAGTAGCAATGGTATATACAGGTACTAGCCCTTCGGCCTATAAATTTTCTAGGGGATCGAATAAGCATATTTGCATCGCTAGAGTCTACCATATTAAGGCTTCCAAAAAGATGAAGTGTGGGACTTGCGCTGGAGGCATTAGGAATTCAAAGCGGAGACCTAGTATGGTAAAGCTACTACCGTGGCAATTCAAGGTTTTTAGACAAGTAGACAAAGGGTTAGTTCGGTGCTATGAAGGATCATGTACAATTGTGAAGAAGGTGGGGAATGTGTCCTACCATGTGGAGTTGCCGAAATTCCGCATCCACCTGATCTTCTATGTGAGCTTTCCCAAGTCATATCATGTGGACATGGAAGATTCTAGTAAAGTCACCAAGAGCTCCACCCATGACTGTGACTTTGTATAACAAGGAGGTTGAGGAGATCGTGGATGATTGTGTCGTGAGGGGACGCGGGATCTCTAACTATCCTGAGTATCTAGTATGATGGAAAGGATTACTTGATAGAGAGGCTACTTGGTAATATGGCAAAGATTTGTGGAAGTTCCATGACTCCATCAAGATGTTTAAAAGTGATAAACTTGCCGAGGATGTCAAGGATTCGGGGGGAGAATGTCACCGACAGACTGTTTCTGAGCATGGACCTGGAGGTTGACCCATGACAGCACCCGGATCGTGTATTTGTACAACTCTAGATTTATACAGTATTGTGGGAACATTATTGTAAATAATTGAGCAATCTAAATGGGGTGAAATATTTTAGAAAACTCTGAAGGAATGCAGGGATGTTCTCTTTTAAATATCTAGATATTCTAGTAGAATACTCTAGAATGAGGAAGATTGTGGAGAATTCTAGAGAGGGCATCTAAGAGGAATATTCTAAGAGAAATCTAGAAACTCAATTCTAAACATCCATGTGGTATAATTTTGGCCATTGATTAAGGGGGTGGATGGGAAAAGCTTCACTTTAAAAGGGGGAGGGGACTTCACTTGTTAGTGACCAAGCAAAGAATTCTCAAGCAATACAATCTCTTTATTATTCCAACTTTCTTATTTGCACTTTCGAGTTCGTTCTTTGGTGCTCTTATCTTACTTCCAGGTCACTTTGCTTGTGTGTGAGTGTGAGAGTTCGGCAAACTTAGTAGATATAAGGTGGTGGTGATGCTAAGTGCCATACAAGTAAACTAGTCGAAAGTGTCATCCCGTGACTCGTGTGCTGAGTCACTCTCTTAATTGTTTTGAAATGGAATATTGGATCCAACATCTATTTTTTTTCTCGACCGTGTTTCCTTTGGAGATCCATGTGATTCTTCGTCTTCAACTTAAACCCTCAACCATCACATTTTTTACAATCTGCATCAATTGTGATATGGCCACAAATCTTGCCATGGGTAGTGGCATGTATGCAATGGAAGAGTGTGTTTTGCTGCCAACTGTTCTATTCTGCTTGTAAACTCTTCGAACAAATGCAGCTGACAGTAGTTTATGCTTCCTTGGTGTCAACTCCCAATCCAACTCTTGTTTTTTCTTCCCCTTCCTTTGCCAAGGTAGCTATTATGTGGTTTGGATAACTAAAAGGTATGTGAGACTAAACCATGATTCTTGAAACTTTGGTAATAGTTGGCCTTTGGATTCTGTCTATCTCTCTTTGGCACCTTTAGTAACTAGTACAAAGCTTTTGATTATATGCTGTTGCAGATTTGGTAGTTGAATAATTACTGTGTCGGTAATAAGAAAAGTTCTTAGGGTGAGGGATTGAAGCCTATTATGTGAAACTTCTCTTCTTGTTTATCAATATTCTGTGCAAACTTTCTCAAGTTCTTACTGTCACAACTCAGGTGCAAGTAGGTAATAATTATAACATCAAATATAAAATTTATCCATAAATAATAATGGTTCAATAATAAAAATCATGTTGGATACTATATACTAACATCATATTCGACATAATTAAAATAATTGCAACGGTCATAAAAAAAGGCCAAATTATTCCTGTTTGGCCTCAGAATAATATCGTGCCTTCTCAATCCATAATGTTGCTGCAAGAAAAAATATCTAACCAAAATACTAAATATATTATAGTGGAAAACTGTACGTAACTTTATTATGCACATTGGATGAAAATCTAAATTGTAAAACTTAAAAATAAATCTTATTTGGTACATCAAATCTAAAACAATCTACAATACAACAAATACAAACTTAACAAAAGCCTTCAAAAATCTCTCTCCAAATCCTACAAGAATTCGTTGCAAGCTAATTTGGATGGGTCTTGAGAACATTTGCAAATGTGAGGCTAATGCTCATTAAACCATATATATCTATGGCAAACGAATATGTATGAGTAAAACAAACGAAATAACATAAATCATAAATCACATGTGAAAGTCCGGTTGTCTAATTTTTAATAAATATGCTCCAAACTACGTTTTTATACGAACTACCCTATATATATATATGAGATAATTAAAACATGCAAAACATATTTGAAAAATATAGGAAGACCAAATCATGTAAATGTGTATTTAAAAATATGAAAACCAAAGGATTGTGTCAAAAACATCATAAGTCCAAGAATTAAGAATCGATGATTAACACAATGACTAGTCGAAGGGCAACTTTGAATAATGGGTTACACATATTCCTGATATCCATGGGCTCATATGCTACTATTTGAGATTTATAAACGAGCCTTTTACAATACGCTATAGATGGGGTCGAATATTGCTTTTTTTCCCATCATTGGATGATAGGTGCGTTTTTCAAGTGTATATAGTATACTAGGATATATCTGAATATAATTTATTCACAATATAATGGTTCATATTTTGACAAATACAGAATTTTTCGTTACGTATCACATATAAACTTCTCCACATAAGGACAAATTGAGACATTTGTTTTCATTTCACAAAATAGAGTTCTTGTAAAAAATTTTTATAAAATTAACATGGAAAGCCGAATACTCGAAGATTCTATGATTTTCTTTACAATACCTCACATATAAATGTAAGCATTCAAAATCTTCAAATGTTAGGTAAAAGCAAGTGAAATCTCTAAATGATTGGTAAAAACAAATGAAATCTCTAAATATTCGACAAAAACTAATAAAATCTCCAAATATTTTATAAAATAAGTTTGCATGCAACGATATTCGATAAAGGGGATGAAAAGGGTGACATGCATGTACATTTAAACAAGAGTCGTTGGAAAAATCGGAAGATTTAAACAATGAACCAAAGAATAGTCTTATATATGTTTCCCCTAACTCAAAGATTTATTAGATTTGACGCGAAATGATGTTGAAATCTTTTTCCTTTACCTTCTCTCTCGTCTTCTTTTTTTTTTCTCTCTTTTTCTCTTTTTTCCCATGCAAATGGCTGAAATTGGGTGAAGGGGGCATTTAATACCCAAATTAGCACACGAGCGTCGATGAGGTGTGCATTAGATGCATGCATGAGCGACACTAGTGCACAAATTACACACAAGTGCTCCTCAGGCATGAACCATTTTGCACAAATTACGTACGAGCGCCCTTTAGGCGTGGAGATTTTGCCTAAAACACGCATAAGTGTGCCTCTGACTGTTATCCAGTGTTGAACTTGTGTTCTCAAATTTTCACATTTATCTAATGCATAAAAATTATGATGTCATAAATATAAATTGGAAAATCGGGTGTTACAATTAAAGGTCCAATAAGGTTGCTGTGCTGAAACTCTTCTGTGGATTCTTTCTCCGATTGCTCATTTTGCTTTAGGAATATGCCTTGCCTTTTGGTTGTCTAATTAAAACCTCCTATTGAGCTCCCTTTACAATTGGTGCTTGTTTTTGATTATATTTCTTCCTTTTGGAGCCCTTCATGCTTTCCACTGAAGATTGTTTCTTCAACTTAATAACAGCTCCGAATCATTGTTTCAAAGATTTCTCAATTGTATGAATCTGTAGCATATGAAAGAACTCATCAATGTTTTGAATTTTCACCAATCAAACATAGTTTCTGGTTTTCCCAATTTCCCCTGCACATTAGTTTTGTGGGATGCCATTTACCAATGTGATCCTCAATGATGACTTCTGTTAAAAAAAGCTTTTCTACCTACCTTTCATTTATGAAAAACAAAAACTTTTTGCGTACCACATATCAGGCCAGTTGTGGGTATGGTAACTATGGTATTGACTGTCATGATTACTCTGAACTCATGGTTGGTGCAGAGATTCATCATTTCATCATTTTCGTGGTCATGCTGATCATCCTCGAACTTAATAATCTCCAAGATTGGAAACATTGAATCTAACTCCTTAGCTCATATATTTCCAGATCATGAATATCCCTTTCTGGAAGAACATTTTGCACGAGCACAAAAAGTTATGCGGACCTAAATGTCATTACCAACCTGATATTGGTATGGATATGTGTGACACAGAAGTTTTGGATCTAAGAAAGACTAGATGCAGGCACAAGCAAAAGAATGGACAAATTACTTGCCACAATAAACCCAATAAAACATTTGGAAAGCACCTGGATAGAAAAAGAGGAGCTGACAACAGTGGTCATTTTCTTTGCAATACACATGGGCTTTAGAAATGGATTCTGTGAAGATCTTAGTACTTCGTATATGCTGGCATTTTTAGAAGTAAATAGCTTTTTATGGATGAAAGCACTTATTACTGACCAACCAAAACAATGGAGAGAGTGCTTAATTTCTGCTTGCAAGTTTATAGGTGTTTCATTCCCAATGGCAGAAGAATGCATCCTGTAACATAGACACAACAGCGCACTTAGAGTTGAATGACCCATTTATGTTGGTGTGCTACAAGACCAAGTATACATCAGAGCTAAATACAAACTGCCAATTTTTTTCGTTGTTCATTGTGTTTAACATTCCTTTAGAAGTTGATACTTGTCACACACCGACAATGGGACAAAAAGGCTCTCTGAAGCATGCATGTATTAAGCCATTTGAAGATGGACAGGGAAGGGAATAAACAAGGAGATCTTATTATTCTGTGGTGACAAAAACCCTATTTAAAACTTCTAATATCAAATTATCACAAGCAGTTTTTTTAGTAATATCTAGACATCCTAGAATGATAGTCAACATTGGTAATAAGGTACCCAATAATTTTCGTAGAAAAAGGGATTTGATAAAGCTTGCAATTCTGCTGCTCAATCATATATGATCGAGAGCATGTTGAAACCAAAATACCAGGGGTCCTCCATTTGCACTTGGACCCTTAATTTTTATAACAAGGGTTGGTAAAGCATGGTTCACTTTCAGCTGTTCAGTCAAAAGAAGAAAGTTGACAGGTACAAAACCAAGACATACCACAAGGAATCACCATTGGTATTTAGTTAGAACTTATGTGATGAAAATTTTCGAAAGTTACTAAGTCGGGAAGGTAACCTGTTAAAGGCTTTGATTTCTTTCAAATATCACTAAGCGGCTGATTAAAGTAGACAGCTTAGGTTTATTTAATCTACCTGGAAGATCCTTCCGAGCTTTATGCAAGTTTGGAGACCTTGAGAGAGCTCAAAATATGTTCTATTAGAGTCTGCTGATCAAGCATTAAATGTTATCTCATAAGAGTCTTCCTTTTGGCATGCTTTGAACAACCAGCAATAGCTTCCCCTGGAGAGCTCCATGTTGATTGCTAATTGGTGGTGTCAAATTGTGTGTAGAGTTATTCAACTCCACCTAATTTATCAAAATTAGCACTTGAACAATTTCTGTGGCAAACTACATGGACATTGGTGGGCCATTTTGTTTCCCAATTATCTCATTTGAGGCTTGAATTGGGCCTTTCGTTTTGCTGGGCTTGTGGACATCTGATTCGTTGCTTCTGCATCACTCCGTGATTAGATTTATTATCTGCAGTACAGAATAATCAATGTGGAAGAAAAGATGCTGCTAACTAGAAATTTAGCTCTGAAATGTGCAGCTGGCAGAGATTTTAATGGAGCTTCTGAATCTTGATTTGCTTGAGATTTACTGTCAGCATTAGTCAGAGTTGATATATAATTTCCTATCAGTTGTTATTTTTCTGTTGTAATTTTGATTAGATAGGATGGGTGATGTGTCGGAAAGATTTTTGAAAAAAGAGTGAAAGGTGGGAAAAATCGATAGGGGAATGTATATGTGTAATTATTATGAAACAATGTTACAAATGAAATGTAATTTAGTTTAAGGTTAATGTTGAGTTGCAGCTGAAAATAAAGGAGGTCTCAGTTCTTTTATTATCATCAATATTATAAGTCAAACTTTTCTAAACATTTGTATACCTTGCCTTCTTGTTAGGCTGTTGTCATCTTTGGTACTCGTGGGTGACAACTGCCAGTGTCTTTTAGTAACATTTTTTGCTATACTTAAAATAAGAACTTCTGTAACTTGTAAATGCCTAAATACATAGCGTTTGTTGACTTATGGCCACTTAAGTTCTCATCTGAATTCAATGTCATTGTTCACAAAAGCAATTGGGATTATAACTGAAAGAATGGTAATTGCCCATCCTTTGTATTACACCAGAAGCAGCAAGTCTGTAGATTATTTGTTGAAATATAAAACTGCTTTTATTAGTCCAACATATCCCTCCTAATGAAGTGTATCTTCAGATCATACTGACTATACGAGGAACTAATAATCTAATTTCCACTTACACAATGCATGTATCAATAATGATTGTTACCATTAAGATTACTTGGTTGGCCTTGCATTTTGTTTTGCCACCCTTGTAAAGTTTGTTGTATTTTTGGTGTCTGCCTGCTAAGGGTGATTTGTATTGATCATTTTATATGCTATTTACTTGCTGTTGTTATTGTTTTTGGTCTTAATTTTCTTCTAGGTGGAGGCTGTATTAGACAAGGAAGATTTTTCTTTGGAAGAGCTCCTTGATGAGGAAGAAATAATCCAAGAATGCAAAGCTCTAAATAGTCGTCTGATTAATTTGTAATTTACCTCTACTTCCATTAAAACAAGCCTGTATTCACCTCCTTGTTTGTTTTCAGTTACATTACACATGACAACTAAGATATTTAATTATTCATGTTCCAGTCTACGAGATAGAGCACAGGTGGAGCAGCTATTGCGTTACATTGTTGAAGAACCATTAGAGGATGCTGAAAGCAAACGAGTCTTCAAGTATGGCACTTCAATGTCATATTAAAGGAGTTTAATTTTCTACCTCTAGAGAAATTTATGAGAAGCATAAAGTTGCTTATACAGTCCACTACTCATAATAATAAGATGGAACCTTGTATTTGGCCATTTCGTAATTTAGGGGTCATCAAACCCAGGAAGTAAATGAAGGATATCTATTCTCTTTCCTAAAAATGCGGAGCTATAAATGTAGGAGTTTAGGAATTCATGGTGAGTCTTCCTTAATTCTATGAAACATAGAATTGATTGTTTATTATGTAGTTGGGGTTTATACTTGCAAGAATTCAATGATAATATTCGCACTTAAAAATTCAGTATTTTCAAGAAAAATTCATGTCAAATTTACTTATTTCGAAATATTTTGCTGTCGAGCTCCATCTTATTTTTATAGCCATTATATATGTGTGTGTGTGTGTGTGTGTGTGTGTGTTTATGTATGTATATATATGTATGTATGTATGTATATATATTTATATTTACCTTGTCTTTACTCTTCCAGTTCTCAGATAAATGATTTTTTTATTTTAAGTTTGATGTGGTTTGCCTAAATGTTTGCGGAATAGCTGTGACGTTCATGGCAGAGAAATTCTAAATGATTGTGATCCCCTACTGAGGACCTGAGACGAGAACCTTTTGCATTGAGTGCATTGCCACAATTGGGTACAATTTTATTTTTCTTGGTCATGTAGGAGGAAATGACTATACAAACTTTGTACGTAATGACAATTCATGTATCGCACTGAAAAGCAACTTTAATAAGCAGGAGCAAGGAAAAGTTATTGGTAGCAGATGAAGGCAATATACAAAGCATTTTGCAAGTCTGCCTTTGAATGATCATCCTTTCAAATAGATACTTGCTTAATAGTCTTTTCATAAGATATTATGTTGTTGTTAATGCCAAGAAGCTCATCAAAATTATGGCCACAATTTGATTTTTTGCGAATTTAGTTTGAGCTGATTCCTGTGGTGGGCTTTGGGGTTTTCTTCCGTCTGATGGCTTGATTTGAGATTGAGACGGCTAAATGTGAATGTGATTATTGCAGGAGCTATTGGAGCTAAATTGAAAAGTTGGCCAAGTGCCTACCTGTTGAACTGTCCTAGTTATGTTTGATGGGATGTATCAAAATGACAAGCACTTTTTGGTTTCTTACGAGTGTTCCACTCCTTTGTTTTTGAACAGGTTCCCGTTCGTTGCATGTGAGATATTTACCTGTGAAATTGATGTTATTTTGAGGACCCTTGTAGAAGAAGAGGAGGTATGGGAAACAGCAGTCCTGGTCTGAAATCAGCACATAATATTAATCTCAGAAATCAGTGTTTAGACCCTGATTTTTCTCTTTATCTGATAATGGCAGCTGATGGATTTACTTTTCTCATTTTTGGAACCCATCCGACCTCATAGCACCTTGCTGGCTGGGTATTTCAGCAAGGTATGCTGTGATTTTATTCCATGAACTTTTATGTGATCTTTTATGAACAAGTTTCCTCCTCAATTATTAAAATGGAAAAAAAAGGTATTGCTTCTATGTGTTTCCTTTTACCTGTATTGTGGCTGATAAATTTTTTGACTCTGCCAATGAAGGTGGTTGTGTGCCTTATGCTAAGGAAGACAGTCCCTCTTCTCAACTATGTCCAGGTTAGTTTGTTACCTCTGTCTGTCTTCTTGATTTAAAATTGATAGTGAAGAGGAATTTTTTTTTTTTTTAAATTGAAAGGATAAAAGTTCATTAAAGGAACAAGGATGATCCTTGTGGGTTGGCATTCTAATCTAACGATGGCTGAACCATTATGGTGCTCAACCATTTGATATGTCCTTGTCTTATTCTAGAAGAGTATCACCAAGCAATCATTGTTCTAGGGCAATGTTGGAGCACAAGATTGAGCTAAGAATGGTGACATTCTGTGTGTTTCATTAGTATATATAGGCTAACGAAGGCTAAAACAAGATAATAGCTGAGTATCCAAATACTCCTGCACAGAATGAAGGCTACAGGAAGCTGGATAGAATTCAAGAGTGGGCTCCCTCATAATTACGAGCTTCCTGTTATCTGCTTACAAATATGCTGGAGGATGCTAACCCAATATTTATCAGAATGCTATTGTGATACTGTTAGCAAATATTGCAAATTATTCTCCAATAACAATTTTATTCATTTGTTTAAATCACTTTTGTGCTGTACTAATAAATTTGGTCAAATTTTACCAACTGAGATTGCTTTAAACTAATTGGTCAAAGTGTGTCACTCGTCTTACATGCTGCTATCAAACTTTTGGCATTCTAATAGACTTATATTATGCTCAGTCATTTTGGAAATCACATGAGAGGCACATGATTCTTTTAAGTGATAATAATTAAAAAACAATCACTAAAACATTAGAACAAACAACAATGAATAAACATAGTCAAAACAATCAGTTTTCTGTAAAGTAGAAAATATGTAAAACAAAATTTAGGGGAAAAAAAAAAGAACCAAAATGTACAAACAATAGAACAATGGGGGGGGGGGGAGGAAGAAATAGTACCTGGTCCCCTGCAGCCTATCCTCCTCCCTGTTATCAACCTTCTTTGCTGGCACCACACCCCCGACCACCCCTATGGTCCCTTAACCGTCCTCCCTGCTCTTGCCCTCTCTTCTCCCTTTGTGACCTCTCTCTCGACCTGCCTCTTTACCTTGATGGTGCCTTGCCATGGGTGACAAGGCTAAGCATGGGTTGGCCATCAATTTATCAGATGGGTTATGTAGGTGGAGAAGGTGGAGGCGCTAATGAGGGAGATGATGACTGAGAGAGGGAACATAGAGAGGAGAAAGTAAAAGGATGTGGGTGGGTGCAGCAACCAGAGGTGGAGAGGCGGGGGTAAGGGCAGCAGCTATGTGAGGATAGCAGCAGGGGTGGCATCAGCTGATGAGTGGGTGGGAGTGGCCTTTGGTAGGTCTGGCGTTGTGTGCTTTCCCCCTGGATTTTCATTTTTATTGTAGGAATTTTTTCCTTGAATTTTCATTTTCATTTTTATTGTAGGAATGTTACAAGTTTTTGAATAAAAAGTCATGTGAGATCACATGGCATTGGTACTGTCCAGCCAACAAAGTCAGCCTTTTACAGTGCTGTGTATAATAACTGACTTCTGCTTTCCACCAATTTGGCTAGGGAAAATTCCAGCATTAAAATTTGGTTAATTTGGATAATGATTTGCTACTTTTTGTATCTAATTATCTAACTATTCCACTGTTCAAGCCAAGAAGACGTTATCTTTGAAGCTTTGAGAAAAGTTACTTATGTGGTGTCTTAAGCACAAATGCATGGGAGGGAATTAATACTTGATTTATACAAGGAAAGGGGAAGCAGCGAGAATGATATCCTCCCTAGTTTGAAGAAAAGCTCTGTTTGGGCAGAGTAGCCTAATATATGTTAATTGGCCTGAACTTGGGCCAGCTCTGACTGTGTCCGTAATTCATGCATTTTTGTAGGAAGCTTACTTTTAGTTTGGACAACCTAAAGTTATACAACTAATATGCCCTTTTCTCAGTCATTTGGGTCCACCCACAGCTCTTCATGCCTATATGATTAGACTAAATTTTGTCAACGTCTTTGGTGGTTGGATCTCTAATTAGACATTGACCTTATTCTATTTCATATCATGTCTTCTGTAAACTTCCCATCTTGTCTTTTTGGTAATTCTCCTTGTCCTGCTTGATAAGTATTCTGTCTTCTTCCTTTTGGTTGATGTTCTCTCCTCACTTTTTGCTAGTAACTCCTTTCTTTTTTTAGTGATAATGGAGAACAATAATGTCCGTTTGCCTCGAGAAGTTACATGAAGGTCCTTTCAACTTTTGAGGCTTTAAGTAAGTTCCATCACAGTTGAGGCAATATTCATTCTGGCTTGTAGTTTAACATTATTGGATGCCTTCTCAACATGAAGAATAATCTAGATAAGGCCTTCGCACGTGCAGATGAGGTGTTTGTTTGTGTTATGGAAGAAGCTTCAGTAGCAGAAGTTTCATGTTTGAGGCTCTTTCTTGGTCTTTCATTCCTTTTTTGTGACTTTATGTTTGTTTGTGTGAGCGAAACGGGGAACTCCATATATTTGGGTTTGGTTGCAAATTCATGTTATCAATTTCTCCTTCTTCATCTCTTCTTATGTACCTATCTCGACTCCTCTTCTTGAGTATCTACATGTCATTGCCACCACAACTTGATCGTCACCATGTACATTTGTTCTGCATCTTTCTGGTACAAAGGTGTTAGATCATGTCAAAGATGTTTTCTCTAGTTTCTTCCAGTGCCTAGCGTCCATCTTGGAGATGGTATTTGGCTTGCCTGTGGCAAATGTGCTTCTCTTTGCCAATGGCACGAGTTGTTAGGCCCACTTCAGAAGTGAGCTCCATCTTATCCCTTTCTGACTTGATGGTGTTGCTCATTTTCTATGCTAGATCTTACTGGTTCTTGCATCGATTTGCTGCAAACTGTCCAGGGCATCAAACCACTCTGAAGCTTTTGATTCTTGTAGTCAGCATTGGAATTCCATCAGTCCCAACTCCATAGAGAGGTTCTCTAGCATTGCTTCAAGTGGTTGAGAAGATTTATGTAGTATTTTCTGGGAAGAGTTTTGTTGTGGGCGGTAAATGTTCCATAATAATGCAAACTTCCACTGTTCTACAAATTAACCAACACTTGATATAGGTTTTATGAGAACCATGAGTTATCATTAATAAGGACATGAACATTCAGGTTTTTATTCATTTTTGTTGGGAGGTAAATCACATCTCTGATCTCCCCGATGAGTCAGACTCCTATTTATAGAACTTCATCAAGCTTCATTTCTATGTTTGTTGTATATTGAGTGCACGAAAGTGCATAATTTAGATGATTAAAAGCACTACGATGGGTGGGATCTCCATCTTTGAAGACCATTTCTGGGACACCCCTCCACTCTTATGAAGTGGAACAGAGCTTTCCATCGGATTTCCATTCCTTACTTTACATCCTCAAATTCATCCAGTCTCTGTCCTCCCTACTCACTATAAATCATTACTTAAATATATGTAAAGTGTTCATATAAAACCTATGCAGTTATAAAGTGTAAATTATCAATCACCGAATATTTATAAAATTCCCACTCACTCATATCCACAATGAAAATTATAAAATCCATTGAATAACTAACTAATCAACCACAAATCCATGTTCTACAATAAATCACAAAAACTACCATGATATGGTTTATAATTCCCCCCCCCCCCCCAAAAAAAATTCGAGTCCAATCATTGCCGTGGAATTAGGGTATTCATGTGAATGGGTATTTTTTATGGATTTGTTGTACAACGAAGGGTATGACCATAAAATGATGAGAGGGCGAAGTACACTGTGGCGGGGATGAATCTCAGTTGACCTCCACATCCATCCTTGCAGAAGTTTTGCCACTTAACCACACCTTTGTCCACTCATCCACTTCTTGTTGTCCAAACCGGCTGTCCAAATGGGTCATCAGTGGAAATCCCTTTAAGGGGGCAGTTAATTGCACCGTCTTTGAACCCTATACAGTTTTGTACAGATGATAATGTATCTGGCATGTATGTGTTGGTCAACGTGCTTATAATGCGGATGCTAATTTCTTCTTGGCATGTCAGAGCTGCCAGTTTCTCGAGCTTTGAATTGCATGCTGGCTTCTCTTCCAACCTTCTGCATTCTAAATCTGTTTTCTAATTTGTGGTGTTCTTGGTTTGAGCAGGCTCATCAAGATGTTATCCGGCAACTGGTTGATTTGATTGGAATCACATCAATCATGGAGGTCAGTTGCTATAAGTATGCTCTGTTGCTTTTCAATTGGTGGCTCTGGTCTATATATTGTGGTGATGCCTTTCTCCCAATTTTTCTGCTGGATGTTTTATCTTTGTTTCCTCTTGGCGAATAATGCTGTTGCCTGTTGATTTCTACGCAGGTTTTAGTCCGTCTTGTAGGTGCTGATGATCATGTTTATCCCAATTATTTGGACATAATGCAATGGTTGGCTGAAAGCAATTTGTTAGAGATGATCGTGGATAAATTAAGCCCATCTGTGAGTGAAAATTTATCTATATGTTTTATTGAGTGAGTCATATCTTTTGATGTAGGTAACTATTACATGGGTCATGATCTTGTTTGAAGCTGCTGCTATGATATAGCTGATCCCACATTATTGGATTTAAGGCTTTGGTGTTGATGCCACCATTGGAGTATTCTTGCATATTCTGTAGCTAATTCAGTTTAAGGATGAGTTATCGATTTTCGGAACAGTTCTTTTGTTATTCTAAAATTCTGTTTTTTTCCCTCCTTGTGAATACAATGATCAAAAAGCTTATATAAAATTTGTTGCTGGCTCAGTCTGATTGGAAGCTTGAAATCTTGACATGGATTGGTGGTCAGATCATAATGTATACTTGATGAGCTTAGACAAGTCAGTTTGCAGGCTGTCTCTTTGTGATGCTTGAAAAATTGATATGTAAATTTGATTACACTGTACATTTTTCTTTCCCTTGTTTGATTATTTTATACAGACTGAAGTTTCATATATGTTGCCCATGTAGATTTTTATCTATGTTTTCTATTTTAGCAGGAAGGGCTGCTTAACTAGCTGAACATAATATGGAAAGTATTGACTGTTCAATGATATTACAGTAGATGTACCTATTTTCTTCTAAAAATTTCTCCTCTGTCTTCGACACTTCTGTATCATCATCATTGGTTCAGGGTCCTCCTGAGGTTCAGGCTAATGCTGCAGAAACCCTATGTGCTATAACTCGAAATACAGGATCAGCCCTTGCTATGAAACTTTGCAGTCCAAGGTTTGTGAGCAATAAAAAGGTCGATACTCGGTCATTTTTTAAAACTGAAGTCAGAACCCCATTGAGTTGTGGAAATATTTTCTTGTGCAGTTTTGTATCAAGGATCTTTGCTCTTGCACTTGAAGACTCATTTTGCAAATCTGGTCTTGTGCACTCACTTTCTGTATGTATATCTTTGCTGGATCCAAGAAGATCGGCTTCTTTGTTAATTCATTCTGTACGAGGTCAACATATGTATGAAGCTCCTACTGCAGCAGATCCAGAGACTGTTAGCGCAATGTTAGCTAGACTTGGTCAGTATGAATGGAATTTGATTTATTGTTTGGCAGATACCAATGTCTTATGTTAGTGGACCACTTATACGTAGTTGGCTTGTTGGTTGTTATATTTTGTTGCATTAGATTCAGAAGTGCTGGTAAATTTTTCTTTGTTCCTGTTATTGGTTTAACAAATTACTAATCGTGCATGGGATGTCGCTAGTGTTATCACCTGTTTGTTTTGGTGCAGGTGATCTGCTTATGGTTTTGAATGTGTCATCTGATGAGAAGGTTTTGCCGACCCCTTATGGTGAACTAAGGCCGCCTTTAGGAAAGCATCGCCTTAAGGTTGGCCTTCCTCTCTTTTCTGTTTCCTGTGTTGTGTCCCTCCTTCCATACCTTGTTTTTTGTCCTTTTATTTCTCACTGAATATTTAAATGGAAAATTTAATAAGATAGAGATTTATTTATTATGAAATGCATATTTCTGTTGGTCAACATTTTTTTGCAAAGTTTTACCAGCAGTCATGGGTGAAATTTCAGTATTAGTCTTCATCGCAGTCATATCAAATTTTTTTTCGTAACCAAATTAAAATTGAGAAAAATATTAAAATCTAACCATATTTAATCATATTTTACATATTTTAAGTGCTTTAGACAATTTTTAATTATTAAATCGACACTTTAATGTCAAATTATGCACTAGCAAATAATAAAATGATTAAATAAAACTAAATAAAGAGAATGAAATGTTACTCACTACCAAACATGTATGTAGATTACTAATAATTAGAAGGTATGAGCAAGTGACATACTTGTAATCTTGTAACTTTGCATTAGTATAGCCAAGTTACCAAATAGGCAAAATCATTTTCAAACTGCATAGTCTGTACTCTGGAAAGAATAAAACAATTTGTGGCACCAAGGAATTTGGAAATCCCAAAACCATAAAAACTATTTATTACTGATTGAGATGATGAACCTCTAGCTTTTTTGTTGCCTTTCCCTCTTCATCTATAAGTTTGTACCTTTGCCTATGGTGATTCAATACCCATCTCATCTCTTGTTGGGCGGTACAAGAATGGTCTCAGTGATATGAGAGGGAGGATGCCTAATTGATTCAATACTTGGAGATACATGCTCATCATCATTGTCAAAATCATCTTGACTTGTGGAACATTATCAACTCCATCACTGCCTCCACTACTTGTCTCATTACTACTAGAATTCAACTTGCCGGGGAAGTAGAGCTATCCTCATGCTGCCCTTGTCTTGGCTCTTTAGTAACAACATCGATACCACCACCTTCTTTTTCTCCTTTAAATTCAGTAATGAGCAAAAGTAGTCTCCCACTCCTCTAACCATGAATCCAATGGATCATCTTCTTCTGATATATAATTGCATGAAACTAATATTTCATTTCGCTCCTTTTTTTGTGAAATTTCTTATTTTTAGCCTTAAGTTGTAGTGAATATAAATCAATTTATTCAATCTCTCATATTTTCGTCTATTTCTCGTCTTTGTGCATAGAAGGCTAAAAGTACTCTAATTTTTTTCGTATGTGGAGGAAGTGCTGGTTTGGCTTAGAACTTGGTCGGTAATCATTTGTAGTTGGGGAACGAAAATTCTATAATGTATTCACCATTCAACTTCATTAACCATTACTAAAATTAGCAAATTTTAAAAAGTTAATAAAGCTTAATATAACTTATAAGCTTTAAAAATGCAAGAATTGACAAAAGAACTAGCTAAATTTCTACTTACCTAGATCCGTAGATAAAACTACTTGATTTGCAAGTTGAGTTCCAAATGAATCTTGTTTATTTCGAATGACAACAACTAAAAAGTACCATAACAATTAATGATACAATAATGGACACACGAATGATTATTTTTAAGATTACAATTGAACTATTTACCTTAATATTGAAATTTAAAAGCAATATAAATAAGTTGTATTGCATATCTAATTTATTGTTTTAATTTGATTATCCAAGTTGTGTTCTAATATTTTGATGACGTTTTTTTACCCTGTCTATCACGTCCAAATGGTTGGCAAACGTGTAGCCATATTGATACTGGATATTTAAATAATAACCTAGTAATAGCACTTATTAAGAAAAAAAAAGTATTTAGACCTTAAGGAGTAACTAAGAAAAAAAAAGTAATTAAGAAATAAAGTAATTAAGAAAAAAAAAACAATCTTAGGGAGTAAGGATATATATGCAAAAAAAGAAAATTCGATCAATAAATATTTTTAAAATTTAATTTTATTATATATTTAATATATGCAACTTATGATGTAACTGAAAATTTCACCTCTGGCCAATTGTCATTCAAATATTAGCATAAGAATGACAATAGGCTGTGATGATCATCTTTGCTCGGCCTAAGGTTTCATAAATGAACCTCATTGTTGGTTTCTCATCACTGTCAACTAATCTTAGCACCCCTTGTATTCTAATCACTTTATTAGTCTTTCTCCTAAATTCTTTCCCTAGGGTGATGCTTTCCACATCATTTTCAAAGCCCTTTTTGCTTTTTTAAATCTAGAGAACTTGTAATTATATGTTTTAAAGATATTCTTTAGGCCGTTTATATAGTGATAAATGGGCTCCACTACAAGGAAGTACGTGGTAAAATGTGATAGAAGGGCGCAGCAACTCTCAAATATTATTGAACATCTTCATATAATCAATTAGCGATGTTGAGCTATAGATGTGGCTTGTCATTTTCCATTTGTCCATTAGTGTCTACACATTCTCCGCATTTGTTTTCTTCCCATGATCCTTCAAAATAAGATCCATAGAATATGCTGCACAATTAGTTCAAAGAAGATGCCTCTTCAGAATGAGAAGTTACTTAGGCACTCTCATTGCTATCTCGCTATCTGTAACAGCCTTAGCAACTTTATTTTTACCAATCTCATAAACTGCCTTGTTCATCAACTTGAAGTAGGACCCTTTGTTTCTACTATTGACAGTTGTGACATCAATGTTTTTGGGGAAACTCTTCATTGGGGGCTATACATTATGAAATTGATAAGGTGCTTTTGTGTTATACTTATCCATCCATCTCACATAATAGTAACACTCTGTTCATCCCAATCTGGATTGAAACTACCAATTCACACTTCAACTCCCATACTTGTCTTTTAAATGAATATTCATAAACTCGTAATGAGATGACCTTTTATTCTTGTGCCACATTTAGCTGCTATATCTAACATAAGCTAATAAAAGGGGTTGTTTGCCGCAACATTTGGTGGAATGCTACTCTATCACAAAAAATGACCAACAACTTGTCGTAACCTTTTCTGCAAACCTTTCATCGAGGGCTCTCTGATCATGGGGTTTCTTTGTGGCCTTACTTTTGTGCAAAACTGGATCAATCTTTACTAAACGGGCATGTGTGCTCTCGGGGTCAACTTATTGTCTCTTGTTGCAAGCTGCATATGGACACGCTCTCCAATAATAAAGGATCAAGGCATCCTCTGGCCCAAACCACTAGTCATCATCACCCTGCAATTGCTGCCACATTTCTTAGAAGGAAATGACTTGGGTTCTGAATTTTTGTCTCTCATTTTATATATTTTGGCTCTTGATGCTCTGTCGTCTAGTCATCTGGAACTATACATCTTCCTCATCTCCTAAATCCATAATGTTGCTATGCCCGCCTAAGCTGTTTATTGCTTCAGGCTTGAGCCTACTAACCATTATATCCTCTTGTAAGTCTCTTTGAATTCTCTTCTTCTCTATTCTTTGTTTCTTTTGCTCATTTAAATGGTTATGCATGAGTTGTTTAACTTCTCCCAACGCATGTTGATAAGTAGCAACATTCCCCATAATGTGGACCAGATGTTCTTTTTTACATTTGGATTTATTCATGTCTCCCATCACAGGTCACAAAATCTCTACCACACATCAACCCATGACCCCTTCCTGCTACTGCTCCACCACTAGGTACACTACTCCCTGCTTCATTTCTTTGATGTTGACATTTAAAAATATCAGAAATTTTTGAGAACCTAAATTTAGGAAAAAATAAAAGAACATAAATTATAAATTAACAATAATAGAATTCTAGAACAATTAATTACACAATTTGATTGAAAAATAATCTTAAAATGATCTTTTCTCAACAAATATTAATTTTGTTTCAGAAATAAAAATTCCAAAAACAAAATCCAGGAAAAAGAATTCAGGTTGTTAAGGAAAAAAATTGAGAAAAAAGAACATAGATCAACAATTAACAATAATGAATTTCAAGAAACAACTAATTTAACAATTTTATCTTACAAAGAATATTAAAAATGAAATGTCCCCCAAAAAAATATTTTGTTTTGCAATATAAAAAATCCGAAAATAAAAAAAAATTCTGAAAAAAATTTAAGAACATAGATCAATAGTAGTAAAATTCAAGAACAAATAATTACATACCATCACACTTTGATCTAACAAAGGGTCTTAGATTTTTTTTTTTTATAATTTTTTCCCCAAAAATAAAATATATAAAAAAAAATTCAGCATTCAATATTAAAACATGAAAGTTAAGCTTTTACAACATAGATATGTAAATCCTATATATAAATTTGAATAAATTTTGAAAAGATTCGTCAAATATAATAGTAGTGTTTTGAAAATCACGACTTGGATCTCTTTTTGGCCTTGAAATTTGTATGATACGTGTTAGAAAATTATACATAATCTAAATCGAGTAGCGAACAGTAAGGATAAAGAATCTAAAACTACAAATTTACCTTTTCATTTCCTCAAACAATATTAGGAATAATGTCAAATTCACCCCAAAATTTGAGAATTTTGATGAAGAGAAATGTTTAAAGTATAGGATTAAGGCGTTTGTATGATTAAATTGTTTTTGATTTGAAGGAAGGAAAAATATGAATGAATTATTGATGAATGGAAGAGAGGAGCGTGCATGACTAAAGAGGAGATGAGAAGAAGAGTATGAAATGAGTGAAGAGATAGAGGGGAATCCAGTGTGGGGGGTAAATTGTGTGGGTTTAGAAGAACAGAGCCAAATATATCAGCCTATATCGGCCAATAAATTGTGATCCAGCACCAATATGTCGAAATATTGTGATATTTTACCAGTGTCATGAATTCTCTGTAACAGGGAGGCCCAAAACCGAGATGTATCGGACGATGTTTACTTATATGCTGGAAGCTGAGGGATCATGTCCGCTATTATTTGATTGCCATATTAATGTTGCTATTCTTTTGGATTGGCTATGACAAAATCTCTGTGCTAACATATCGTCTTGTCCAATTAAAAGAGAAACATAATCACAGGAGCCCAGCTCCTACGCACCTTAAGATAAAAAAATTGAGGAAATAGCGGGTAATTTACCAGCTGAACTCTCTTGCCTTTCTTTAGAAAGAGCTGTACTGCACAATTGAACTGCCGCTTTGTAAGGAAAGTTACACTTTGGTCTTTCTAAGGAATAGCAGGTACTGTGCCAGTTGAAACTACCCCACAGGGGCGCCCATTTGCAAGCTTCGTGTTTTGTAAGAATGATAAGAATTTAGTAGTAGTAGAAGATGTTTATACACGTCTCTTTGTACTCTATTTTTGGATCTGATTCTGGATTTATGGAGTTTATTGATCCAATGAATATTTCATTTTTCTTGGTTTTAATTTTAGATTGTTGAATTCATTGCTGTCCTGCTGAAAGCTGGCACGGAAGCAGTAGAAAAGGAATTGGTCAATTCAGGAACCATTAAACAAATTGTAGATCTCTTCTTTGAGTAAGTTTCTATTCTCCTTATTCCTTGGGCTACATTTCTTTGCCTTCGTAAGAGTTTTCTTTAAGGCAAATACACAAGTCTTAAAGTTTGTTCCAACGCTGGATACCAAGAGCTGCTGAAGAATAGGATCTTGTTCAGGCTTGAAATTACATTCAGAAAAGGGATTTTTCCCTTTAACCTGATCTGGCTGAAATGATAGCATTTTGAAGCAGAGGAATATAGTGGTCTGACAAACACTTAGGACTTTCCAAGGTTGCACCCCCTAACGGTATTAAATAATGACACATGCACTGTTGTCTTCATAGATAATGAGCTGACCTGCTCGGTCTAGTAAACCTCCTCGTGGCCTTGTTCTCTTTTGATGAATTCAAATAATCGCCAAGATTGTTTAATTGGCAAACAAAGCCATAAATTCTGCTAAATGTGGTTGGTTTTATGAATTCACTCCCATCATTTCATTCAGTTTGATGCGATATCCTTCAAGAATATGAACAATTTTATACCCCTTTTTATCTTCTCACTCCAAGTTTTGTTATTCCTACTTCTCCCTCCTACTTGCAACCTTAATCAAATAATTTTTTTCATTGGGACTTTGTTTGGCTAACGTTGTAAGTGTTTTAATCTTAAATGTTATTGCCTCATCTGTTCTTCTGTAGATGTGACTTTTAGTGAACTACTAGTTTGTTTGTTTCTTATCTTTTTGTGTGATGCACTTATCTATCTTAATTGTTTTATCTCTGCAAACTACCCTGCATACATTTTGTTATTTTTCTTCTTGGACAAAAGTTGTTTATTCTTGTTCTATTCCAAAGCCATCAAAATGTAGTTTTAAGCATGGGGTGTGTATGATGTCTTGATTGATGGGTTATTAACTCTTTTTGTATAGAGTGATTTTTGAAAAGAAGCTATTGAAAATTGGCACTCTTGACAAGGATGATGATGAGATTAAATAATCTAATGAAATGAGAATAGGGCCTAGACAACCCAGCACTTTATTAAATGGTGCTAATTTCAACTTGAGAAATATTTTGATCAACTCAAATAAACTCTTTTGAATTACAAATGCAAGTAAAAATGTGGCTGTTTAAATTCATGAGATAGTCTATGATGTCCCAAGATTCTACCTCACAAGCCTAGTGGGTGCTAGTTTCAACACTCTTTGGGCTGCATGGATGAGTTCCCATATAGATAAAAAAACCTGCAGAAGTCAAACATAAAATTGTTTTTTTTCTCCATACTGTTTACAATACTAAACTGTGGTCCCAAATTTAAATTTGCAGCTCAAGTGCAAACCTGACAGCTACTCAAACTATGACCTGATGATAATAAAGATAATGGCAATGTTAATATGACATTGATAAGAATAATAATCTTTCCAGGTGCTCAAGGTAATAAAGCATCAGCCCTCGTTCTTGCCCTATCACAGTTGATCATTCTTCAATGCGTCTTCTTTGAAAAGGTTATAAATGACCAATTGCCCACTCTGAAAATGTCATAAATATAGAAGGCAGTTTCACAACTCAGTAAGTAAAGAGCATATTGCTATCCACCACTCTATGGCCTTTGCTGATCAGAAGATGATCAATGACAAAACATACTACCAACAGATTATAACAGAAGCAAACTAAATTTAATCTGTGGATCAATTGTATAGGAATGGCCAATAAAAAATATGTGAGGTGCCTGATGCGTTTCACTTATATTCCCCTAAGAAGCAGAGACATGGACATGGGACACAAGCACAACATAGACATATGACAATTTTCTAAAATGATAGGGTATAACACGCTAAGGATACGTGAGCCAAAAATAATAATTTCTTACTAATGTGAAAATATAATTCATAAAGAGCCCTAAAAAGGCTCTCAATATCCATACAAATGGCATATTTGCTTGAGTGTAAGATCTCTTTCATGCTAAATATGTCCTAGTTATGGATGAAAATGTCGGTAGATATGTTATGTATCAGTTGATATGTATCAATATCGGGTCGCCTGATACCGATGTTTTCTAATACCGTGATAATATTGCAAAATGTTATCATATTAGTCGATAAAATTGATATATTGGCTGATATATTGACCGATATAAACCTATCAGCTTATGATTTTTTAGAATTATTTTCTGTATAATATATCTGATACTGATATGATCACGATTGATATTGATTATGATGTTTTCATCCATGGTGCCAATGTTTCAAAAGTGTCCCAACAAGTCCATATTAAATCAAAAAAAAAATTGACTCACCCAAGCCATACGGAGCATGTTTCTATCAAATATGTGTCCAACATGGAAATACTATCCCAAAGAAAGTCTCTGTGCTTCCTAGTGAAAGAATATCTCGGAGGCGAAGGTGCTGATCATGATTATTAGAGGATTTATTAGACTTTCCACTCAATCTGTGTCTGACACTGAAATACTATATCTGAAAAGATATCTGTGCTTCCTAGGCATGGAATTATGATCTCTCTCCCTTTCTTTATTTACAAGTTAGGAAAAAATTGGCACCAAAAACACTTATGATTTTCATCACTAATATTGAAAGGATTTTAGATTACCACTAGTGAGCTCTCCATTTTTCGTTAAAAAAAATATTTCACCAAGAGAGTATGCTTGGAATTTTTGCCAATTTGCACATACTGAGTTTCTTATGTTTAGATTTTGTGAAATAGACAAAAAAATGTGTGCCTAGCAAATTTGAATATGTCCACAATGTGCCCGAATTAGATAAAAAAATTCTGAACATGTCAGGGTGTCTTGGTATTAGGTTTGTGTCCGACACTGACAAGTTACCACGATGAAGTGTCTTTGCTTCCTAAATTAAACTAAATCTAGCTCAATCACATTTGTGACTGTGACTAAACAATTTTTCGAAGGTAGTAATTTATTCAAAATATTCTTTTGTTGGTGGAACATATGTTGAAAATTTTTGAAACATTTAGGTTCTTAATTTATCCAGAAACATTTATGCTGTACCCAGCATATTGTCCATGTTTACAGCCACTGATAGGGCCAATTGGTGGTGTGGGACTTTAGAAGTGGATTATATGGGGCGTAGAGGTAGCTCGCACCATGGCTTTTGAGCGTAATGTAGTTTTTAGTTCAGTACCACACTTTAGTTCAACGCTGGGATGGGGCCATGGGGGACAGGCTGCTTTCTTGTGAAGTCCAACAGTAGTTGACATCAATGGATTTCAAAAAATAACTTAGCAACTTAGCAGAGAGATTGTGATGGTTTCAGGTACCCATACAATAATGCGTTACATCATGACGTTGAGAGCATAGTATCGTCATGTTTGGAAAGCAGGAACTGTTCTACTGTTGATCATCTATTCACAGAGTGTGATTTGCTTGGAAAAATGCTTCGAGCAGATAAACATCCCACTATTTCAGGTGATCTCAATCAGGTACATGACTGGGTTCATGTTTACTTGGCGCATCTTTCTTCTTTCACTTTTTGATTATATGGATGAATGTACAGAACTATTATTCTTAGAGATAGTTGGATAGGTTAGTTTTTGGTTCAGTTGCGTCTTGATCATAAAATCTGGAGTAAGGTCAGCTTGTGGAATTCACTCTATCCTACTTTTTTATATTCTTTTGGCTTTTGTCTAGTCTTGCAGTTTTCTTTGAGCCTTTCAGAAGATGATGTAATCAAAATCCACCTCCAGATTTGTGAATATAACAACAATAAAAGGATTAAGTATTGGACCCAAAACAAAGGAAAAGCTTGAATTTGCAAGTGTCAGTGATGCGAATTGTTTCAGATATAACTAGATAGCTTGTAGGATCCAATACTTGATGTTTCAAAATTATGCAAGCTACATGTCTGTTATACAAATTGTTTCAGATTTAAGTAACTAGCTAGTAGCAGCCAATACTCGGAAGTTTCCAAACTAGTTACACTAGCAATTTCAGAATGAATAATTCCTGTGTATTCCTCCTGCAAAAGCACCTGATGCTATTCCTTAAACATATACAGCTTAGAACACCTATGAATATGACATAACATCATGCTTGTGAGAAACTGATGGCATGAACTTCTACTCAACCCACCAAGAAAAAGGTAGAAAGTGCTGAAAGTGATTGGCAAAAGTAATTGTTAGTACTATTGACTTCTGTTTGTGCTGAAATTAAATGCTAATGAGCAATAAGTGCTAAAAATATGAAGTTTATGGATGTATCATTTGAAAATTTCATGGGAATTTTGAATTTTGCAGTTGTAAATTACAGGGACTATCAATCACGGAGAAGTGAGAATTATCAATTCATCTGACAGTCATAATGGATTGCATCTACACATACTTTATGACTGCTTCATATTGGAAGGAAAGAAAGAAGGATTGGGAGAGTAATAAGCAGAAAAAAATTCTTACCGTAGTTAGCAAAATCAGTTAATTTTACATATGGCTCATTGTCTTCTGTTCTCCCCTGTACGTGAGCATGAACACCCAATTTTTAGAGTGTATGCTGACTGATAATTGTCCAAATATTGTCCTAGCTAATGCTCTGATTTTTTCCCCCTGTTAGAAGATAATAACAAAGCAGCTTCTATTCAATCTGTTAGTGCATAAGGTAATGGACATTCAAAGTTAAATTTGGTTTGGATTGGGAAATAAAATTACAACCCTAACTTAGTTTTCTGCTAATTGGGATTTGGTCAGTTGCTGTTTGTAACTGTTCTTTTCCAGCATGTGCATTTTCACCAATAAATTTTGAACTTTGGATGCCAGTCTCATGTTCAAGATGAATGTTTGAATTTTCCTAAGGAAACAAACAATCATCTTTGGGAAATGAAGTGGTAGCTGTGGTTGACCCAGTTATCTGACCCATTAATTTGGGATTAATTCCTTTGATTCCCCTCGCCAACTTACCTATCCAGAAAACAAAATGCAAAGGTCTTTGGAACTGAATTAGACTAACACCATGGTGGTCCGTTATCTTCTATTTGGAATGTGAATGACATTAACAGGTGGTCTCATGGAGGAAAAATCATTGTCTTTTATAAATCAAAGGTCTGACTGCTTCATTTATTTGGGAATGAGTGTGCTATGCAATTACCATATCAATAATTTGGTGTAAAACCTGAATATAGATGGGTTTAGAATATTCCTTCACTTCACCAATTGATTGTAATGGTTTGAAAAAATATGTATGCTTGGCAATGTAGTATGTTTATTGGAGTTGGTTTACGCTTAAGTAGTGGGAAGTGAATTTTTTAGGGTAGGGGATCGGTGGGGGTTATGTAAGTGCGTTCTTTATTATATATGTGAGAATTGACTTCAATTGGGATGTTTAAAAGTTGAATGATGATCATTTGAGTGGAGTGGAGGGCAGCGGATGTCCGGGAAATTTTTGAAATTTGCCAAGAATATGGTGGTGTGAGGAAAGAGCTTGCCATCAGCGGCAAAATGACCATGTGGGCCCAGAGATGTGCTGTGTGTTTTTCCTGCAGTATGGGTATTGCTTTCTTGCTACTCTCGTATTGATTTAAATTGTAACGAGGAAAATTATGGAAAAACAAAAGCTGCGTAAAACTGTGTGGAAGAAAAGTATGAAAACCTATTGAATGTATCATGTTTGGCTCAGATGATGTAGGACTTTGTAAAATGTAAATCTAAAATTTATCTATGGGTCCACAATACTCTGTTTAGTAGAGGTTTTTCCAGTTTTATATAATTCTTCCATGTATTTTGAGAGAACCTGTAGAATCTTATTTGAAAAATATAACTAGATTCTCTAGTTTTACATTGTTTTGTTTTCCATATTTTTGCTCTTTTCCTCTTTTCTTATTAAGCATATCATACTTAAGATTCATGAAGTTTTGCACACACTTGCATGATTTTTCCATTAAAAGGAGGCAACCAAACATTGCACTGGAAGAGGAGGGGGGGAGGGAATAAGCAGGGGCATGCACATGCACTCACCTGGGGGTTAAGAAAAGTTATATTATTACAGATGCCAAGGTGGCATCATCAGTTACAAATTAGCATGTCATCCTGCCGCTGAGAACAAAATGTGGCAATCACTCTCATTGTGTTGCTACTGTGAATTTTTATCCAGTCATTCTGCATCTGGTCCATGAAGAATCACCCACAAACTTCAAATTCTGCAAAAACAGTACCAGCTTGCATCCAAGCTACCCTCATCCCATTAAATGCTGAATTTCAGGTTCTGTGAGCCAGCAGGCAATGCAGAAATGGACGATCAGTAGATTCACAGTGATCTGAGTACCTAAAACACTAATTCTCCAACGTGCATTGTCTGGATTATAGATCATTAGAAGTTAGATTTCTATGCCCAGCTGCTTCCCGCATAAAAAATGAGGCTTTTGTACGCATAGGGGAAATCCAGGTTTTCAAATGACAGTCCAAGAGACTGAACACCATATGAAAAAGAAACAGAAAGTTAGGACAGGGTTGTGGCAACTTTCTAGGAAGAAAAATATCTTGAGGTATTGGAGATACAAGGGAAATTATGACTCTATGTCTAATTCTCATGAGGAATCGACCTAAAAAGCACCTACATTTTCTTTTGTTCTGGCTGTTCTCATTTTTGCTAACTGCTATATATTTACATAAGTGTGCGTAAACAACTCATACACTAGTGGAATTAGAACCTAGTGGTTTTGATGTGGGAGACATTTAGGTGTCCTCCAAGGAAGAAACCCACAGGTGAACATGACCCATTTCTGGACTTCTATAGTAGGACACACACTCATGCCCTTTGGTGCCCTCCTTTTTTGGGGGAGGGGGGGTTGAGAGTAGCCACTGGTTGGGGAACCGTAAATCTCTTCCTTTATTGAATGGAAAATTCAGTGTAATATTTACTTCAAAATATTACCTATGATTTCAAACGTTGTTGAAAAATGGTATCTTTGGATATCGTTTATGCCTCCACAATCAAATTCTTTTAACAGAGTTAAAACACATGAGATTCATAGCATTAGGTGTATCTGCTAGATAAGTATCATTTATGTTTGTTTGATGCTGCCCATCAGTGGTTTATTTATTGCATCTCTTAGCTGAATGCTTACTATACAACGTTTGGAATGCCCTCTTCATTTTGGTAAATTAGCTAAAAAATTGTCCAGCACTGCTACAATGATTTATTGTAAGAAAAAACAAAGAGAAAAAGAAAGAGGCGTGAAGAACAGATTTGATTATTTTCATGGTGATGAATCTGTGTTGATCATGCAGCCAACGGTACCTGCAGCAGGAAAAAACCCCCCTCGGGCTGGAAACCTTGGACATATAACTCGAATTTCTAACAAGATTATTCAAATGGCGCCAAACAACAGTATCATTCAGACTTATCTTCAGGTGACGACCTTTCAAACTGGAACATGAAAATTTTACTTTGTTTGGTCTTGGAAGCTACGATTGTCTATTATTGGCTTCTATGTTGGTTATCTTAAGCAAGGTTGATTGTCCTCAATGTCACATTCAAATTGACACTGATTTTTTTTTATTTTTTGAAATTGAAATCTGTAGGAAAATGGTGAATGGGGAGAGTGGCAAGCTACTGTTTTGCAGGAGCGCAATGTGGTTGAGAATGTGTACCGTTGGGCTTGTGGGTATGATTCTTTACTTGATAATCCATCTTGCTTCATATATTGCTTTTAGATGTGCTTATAAAGTTGTCAAACTAGGGCTTTTGAAAGAATTCATTGTGTTAATATTTATATGACTCAATCATGCCCAATCAATTACATCTGCATTGTACGTCTTAATCTACTAGATGGTCACTTAATGCTAATTAAACTATCGCTCTCTTAAAGCAGCCAGTATATCAGATTTTATGATTATCATGTCTTAACTGATCTATCTTACACCATTTGATATGTTAAATTTAATCAAATAAGGTAGAACTTGGCATGAAAATGACCTGAAGACAACATAGTTATTAATAAGTTGGGTTAAGGTTGAGGGTACTTCAACACCAACTCAACTTTGCACAAATTGGAGTTGGTGAGATTGCCACACATCTGTCCTAGGAAGTGAAGTGATTATCAATCAGTCACAGTGCCGTGTCAATCAAGGAAAAAGTTCTTTGATATTGGAAACATTATTAAGTACTATGTACTCTTCCAGTTCTCCAACTTGATCATTGAATGAGTGTCTAGTTGGTGTTGTTTTGCTTTCCAAGGTCTGCAGTTGTAAGTTTGATTCCTGTAGGTACTAAGTTGTATGGCATTTTGAAGCTTGCATGAATAACTAGACCTTTCTGTTTATTTCCTCCTATGCCACCTGAGAATTTTCAACTTTTTGGAGGTCTGTATGTGAGTGAGGACTCTGTCACACTTCATCTCCACTGTGATTTTTCATCCAGTTGCCCTAATGGACTGCTTGTATTTGTGCCGTTTTTCATTTAGTGGTACTCTGGGTTGGGTGTGCAGTATTTTTAAGCTGGTGATATTTGCGTCTTGCTCACAGTTCAGTTCTTTGCAGAGGATCCCTTGACCAGCACTAATGAGATTTCCTCAGAAGGCTCCTAGCTCTGAGAGGAAGGGTTCTCAGGAAACCTTCTCTGGCAGATACTAGTTATTCTCTGTGTCTTCCATCTGTTGGAACAGAGAGCCAACCTGAGAGTATGACTGGTTTTCCAACAGGCTTTCTCATGAGAAGGCCTGAAGCACTATAAAAAGTATTTGTGGCATGCAAACCGCTAAGCTGTGAGATTATAGGCATGCCAAAATTGCATCCGTCAATGGAACTGTAGTGAAAAATTGCATTGCCCTGTCTAGATACATGCTAAAATCCTGATGCAGGAGAAAAGTGCTTGCGTACCTTTGTTGCCAAGTAAATGGTTGAATCAAGCATGTGAATACCATTTCTCTCATGTTTTCATTTCTTCTATGAGGCTTAAGGGTGCTCAAGGATCCTTACATCTGTATCAGTTTGTGATGCATTGTTTACAGTTTCTTTTCCTGTAATTTCCCATTACTCCAACCTCTAAGAAAAAGAGGATTCCATTGTCTCCCCCCTCTCCCCCCAAAAAAGCATATTTTATTCATGTTTATTGTGTTTCCTAATGTGGACACGTTTTTGTTTTTTGTTATCTTTGTGAAATAAGGACTACAGTTTTTTTCACTAAATTAGATTCATGTGATAGATGCTCATTTTCACCATTGAAGTATCCGGGTGTATTTGTTGAGAATTATAGTTGTTAATCTTAAAGAAGAGGGTGCCAACTTTTGTTCATGATGTTCCACCCTTGTATTGTATCATTAGCATTATGTTCCTTTTGTATTTTTATTCATTTGCAGCCGTCCAACTGCTCTGCATGAGAGGAACCGGGATAGTGATGACGGTGACCTTGATAGAGACTATGACATAGCCGCTCTAGCTAATAATCTAAGCCAGGCATTTAGACCTGATTTATTTGGTAATGAGGGTCCTGAAGAGGTATTGGCTGAAGCCCATCCTTTTCATATTTTTTGATTCAATGTTGAGCACTCTCTCTGATAAATGAGGTCAACCGTTTTATTTTCCTTAAAATATGATTATTGTCGTCATGTTGGCAGGACAATGGTGTTATTGGTCAAGCTGATGAGGTATTTATTATCTTATATTCCCTAGTTGATAGAAAATTGTGGGTTGTCTACACTGGTTCGGAGCCATGGAAGTGATGCTGTTGCTGAATCTTTGATTTGTTTTGAAAGTAAATTTAAATGATTTGATGCTATTCTTAAAATGCAGGATGTCTACTTTGATGATGAATCTGCTGAAGTTGTGATATCTTCCTTACGGCTTGGTGATGACCAAGGGAGGTATGTTTGAAAATCATCGTTATTAGTGTAGCAGTGTACATCATTTACAAAATCTTTTCGTGAAAATAAATTAGGGAAGTGAGTTAATATCAACCCACAGATACTGTTAAAAAGTGAGTTAATTTGAGCATAGAAAGTATTTATATGGATGCAGGACGTAGGGAACAAATGAGTGTGATGACCATATCTAATGACAAATATTAAACCGAAATCCAACATTATGCGTTTTTTATTTTATTTTTTTTTATTTATTTTTTTTTAAAAAAAAATTTTCAACGTGCATTGCACATTGGTTTATTTTCCTACAAAGAATATTTCTAAACCTAACTTATGGAACTAGTCCAATTTGATTTGTTTAGTGTTTAAGTCAAACCCTGGGTACCTTATTTATCTTGTTATGAAGGGAAAACATAAAATGCACATATCTTTGTTTAGTGTATTGCACATTGGTTCATCACCTACCTGAAGTGCTATTTTTCCACACAATACTCCAACGACGCTTGAAGTGTTGTTATCTTGTCCATTGGATTTTTTTTTAATAATCATTTATTTGGCGGCGCTTCCAATTACACTAAATTAAGATCATATGAGGTAAATTCCTTTGCATCTTGCCATGTCATATCCATTTCCTTTGTGCCACGTCCATGTGCGTGCTATTTTGATGTATGAGCAACACTACTCACTTTGTTACAATTTTATTGAAAGGATGCCGTATCACCTATTATGTGAGCCCACTAGACAGGTATAAAAAAACAAAAAAACAGAAGAACAAAACATTCAACAAGTGCCACATCACGCATGCATGTATATATATATAGAGAATCACACTGAACTTTTACTAAATGTGTATTTTTCATTGTGGTGTGGATGCTAGTCATAGCAAATAATGCGATGTCCGTCATTCTTGCAGTTTATTTACTAATTCAAACTGGTTCGCATTCCGAGATGAGAGAATTGAAAATGCTCCTGTGAGCACCTCCCTGTCTGACATGATGGATGAGATTAACCTGAATGGAACAGGGAATGGTGGCAATAGCAGTAGTGATGATGAGGTGGTGGTGGGGGAGGATGAAGAGTTGGTCGAAACCAAAGATCGCATAAGTGGCGCATCAAGTTCCAATACAAATTCCGTGAATGCTTTTGTTGGGGCCAATGGCATAGAAGACGCCGAGTCAAGCTCAAAAATGAACAACTTCAACGCCTACAACGAAGTAGGTCTTGATCTATTTGGAGAACGACCTGAACCTGATTGGGCAGGATGGGGGGAGTCTTCAGACCCTCAAGTCGGTGGGTCAAGTGTTAATCCGTTTCTTGATCACGACTACCCTATCGGCCAAACCAATTCAATTGAGGCTCTTGTGACTACTATCAGTTCTGCTGGAGCCCCGGCGCTACCTAATGGCAATTCTACGGGAAGCAAGAGAAGTGCAGCTGCCCCTTCATTGTTTGAGGAAGACGTCGAGTTTGTCGGTGTTGAACTGGAGGGTACAGAGAAGGCAATGGAACAGGCTCTGAAGGAAGGGATAGTGGGTGAAGCGGGGCCTTTGAAGAGGAGTGCTATGTTGAAGGTGCCGGAAGAGAGTTCCGAGGACGGTGGGATAGGAATGGAGTTCAATGATGCCAATTACTGGAGGGTTGAGCAAGAAGTTGCCGTTCTCGAGTGACATAGGCGGTGGTGATCCTCTTTGGGAATGTTGATGAAACGTGGAAGTTGGACCCAATCAGCACCGACACGTACAGCAGTATATCTGTGTTTTCCTTCTATCGAGATAATGGTAATTTACATATTGGTGGTGGTTGTTAACTTATCAGTACACTTGTGCATTTGTCATTCAGAGGCTGTAGTCAATGTCCTATTAGTTCTGTCATTTTCATAGTTGTTAGATATGGATATTTTAAGATTCAATGATGCCGAATAATGTGGGCCCAGATTTTGGTGTTGCGGCGGTTCAATGTCCTGGATACGTACGGAGATACCCATCATATCCCACTGATTGTTTTGCTAATTGAGGTGGTCTTGCAGCCTCAAGTTCCTTTCTTCAGATTAATGAATGATGAAAGCTGAAAACAAACTAATTTGATCTTTATTATCTATCTATTTAACTTTTAATCGTGTCCGTTGGATGGATATTGGAGAATCATCACGGCACTCTCACAGGTTGGCATCTCCAGGTTCTGATGATATTGAATATTTGGGCACTCTCACAGGTTGGCATCTCCAGGGTTTGATGATATTGGACAAATCAGTTGATTACCTCCGCTGTGGAAGCTTTCAATTTTAACGTTCGTCTTGTGATACATACTTTGGTTTCGTTTTTCCCTCTGTTGGCAGGAAAATTATACGGTATATTATAGAACCTGTTAAATTTAGACATGCTGTACATTTCATTCGTAATATACTTTGGTATATTATAGAACCTGTTTTGAATTTGTTCATCTGATTTAGTAAGTTTTATTATTTAAATATGTTTTTTACCTTAAAGAATGAAAATCTAAATTTAATAAAAACTTGTGTCTTATAATTGCTGCAAAAAATGTTCGTATTTATAAACAATTTTTCAAATCTGTTTAAATTGCACAAATGCGAGTTTCATTCAAAAAAATATCGTTGGTTAGTAGATAAAATATTTTGTAAAGATAACTTATAATGCAATTATTAATATATAATCAAATTGACAGTTTAAAAGCATTTTTTTTTATTCTATCATATTTAATACTAAATAATAATAACTCACATAGGGGGATTCTTCGGCCTCAATTGTCAGCTTCCAATCAAGTGCCTTCTCCATTAAACGTAATGTAATATAATTAAAAGATTCCTATTCATACATTTACTATATATGCTACCATTCAAGCTCTACACATGAATTATTCAGTAATAATTCTTTCACAATGAATATAGTAACAATATTTTGTTTTGAAGGTCAACTAGATAGAAACCAAACCAGAATCCAACTAGTTATTTATTAATGAATAAGGAAAAATATCATCTAAGCAAGTGTTTACTACTCATGTTTATGTATAGAAATATGCATATGGAGAAATATTTTAAGAATACCTTTCAGACACCTTTGAGCAAGTGACACCCATCCATTAATCTATCTATCCTTAATTGGGCCTACTATGACATTTGGCATAGATAAAATACTACTTTACCAACGTGCGTCTAAAAGTCGGCTAAAGGATATTCCCTTGACACTAAAAATACAAAAATAAATATATATGTGAGTGCGTGCACACGTACGCGTGCATTTAGTAACTACGCTGGCTATGCATCAATTTCTGCTTACCTTAGACCGGAAAATGGTCCAGAGTAGAAACGAGCAGCACCCTCAGCCGCTGTCTATTAACAACCAAATACACGACCTGCAGAAAAGATAGACAATTATCTACTGGAATATATATATATATATATATACATATAGTACAACAGGAACATTTATATTCTCCCCCTTAATCTGCAATTGCCATTTTTATGAAAAATTGAAAAGCAATGGCCATTCTAAGTATAATCAACCATACAGGCGCAGACTGCTTCACTGTTAATGGCTAATCCTGTAACACTTGAAGACCTGTTGTGATAAGCTTATAAATTAATCGTGTTCATATCTTAATTTTTGTTCTTCTTCTTGCGTTCAGAAACAGAACGAGGACTAAAAACAATACAAATAGGACACTGGCCATTGAAACGTTTTTCCAAGAATGAGCACCGCTGTATGAATTGATCAATATGCTGTTCTGCCTTTCCTGCATTTTGACATACAGAAATGAGTTTGAGACAATAAGCATGATCTCAACAGTTAAATAATTCTTGTGCAAACAGGAAAAAATAAAAAGGGGTTTGCTCCAGTTCCCTGTTGGCACTTGAGACAAGTGGGGGCACACAAAAAGCAAAGCCTGTCAACTACGAGGTTTTTTGTGAGGAGGAACAGTAGATAAATAAACATCTATAAACCATGAGCCAAAAGTTCAACGCATGGTAGCCAACTAAGGATGGGGATGAATGATGCAAATAAACAAGACGCCATCTTCAGGGTAGGAGAGGCCCACCTTACTTAAAAAAACCAACAAAATCAACGTCATTAATTTACATGGATAATCCATTATTATACGAGGAGCTGATTGCACCTGGGATATGCCAGTTTGGTCCAACTTGAATGTGTAAGAGGGTGTGATCGCAGTTGTAAAGGAAAATCCAGTATACTATAAATGAAATATTTGATATATATATTTTTCTAATTTATTTGGTTTAACAGTAGAGAAAGAAAAATTAGATGAAAATGTATGGTTCTATAAAACTCAACAGTCAGAATTGTTAACCATGCCACCTGAAACCACTGTTGCCACCACTACTGTGCCACACCCTACACCTCTAGGCAATTCCAGAACATCATCAAATTTAAACCCAGATCAATCGCACTTCACAAAAAATAGAAAAAAAATCAAATTACAAAGGAGAGACAGAGATCCAAGTAAAGAGGATTATAATGCAATAAGGCTTCCACCTATCAAGCAGTGTGGCTGAGGCTGCTGAATTCTCAAAGGACTTTTATAGTAGACTTTCCCAGTGAAATTGACAAAAGTTAAGAAAGCTCAGAAGTGGCCTGTCTAGTTCTTCAAATTAGTGGGTAGTGACTGGCAGGATGAGGCTTGATGGGTTTGTTCTGCAACAAAGAAGGAGATCTGATGTTGGAAAGGAGGTGAGCCGCAGAGGGTTGCCGGTGGTGGCAATGGCATAAAGGTTTCATTGATGCTGGTTGTTGTCAGGTAGGTGATGGTCACAGTGAGGCTATTGGTGGTGGTGGTGGTGATGGAGATAGTGGAAGGACCACTAAGTGAGAGACGGAAGATGGGTAGGTTTTCATGGGGAAGGGGTGAGAGGTTGAAGGTGTCAATAGTGAGCAAGTGGATTTATTGGACAGGTGAACGAATTCAAGGAGAAGACTGGAATTGCAACACTCACCGACTCTTGTATTAAGCAATTACGTTGCCTAGCAAAGATGTCTTGAGCGTATTTATATAATTCCACATCTAGACTGTTAAGTGAAATTATCTGACGAAGAACTGATTCAGGTACCTTCAGGCGTGCCTGTAAAAGTTTTCATTATGTTAGCACCCATAAACGCATAGTTCACCAAAGGCCCAAAAAATGAGCTTTGGACATGAGGGAGAAATTCACACAAAAAGGTGTAAAATGCCCAAATCGAATTAGTAACATAATGGCATATGGTTTCTATGTGAATCATGACAACTAATCCCCAATTAATTAGCTAGTCTCCGCCTTCTCCTCCCCCTTTTTGATATCGTCATTCTTGTCATTTATGATAATATCCATGTTCATCCATTTCTTCAAAAGTTATCTGAAAATCATAATTATAGAGATCCTATCTCCATCTCTAATACATTTTCTCCTCCGTTTGGTTCACCACATGTAGTTTTTGGCATGGGACCACCACACTTTTCCTTCTTTCATCTTTAGCCAAGGAGGTTATGATATGAGCTGTATCATGGAATGGATATTTCTAGATTTGTCTATTTCAAATGGTGGAACTCAGAACTCACCCTTTAGATGTTGCCATAACATATGCGTCAATTTGTGGTTCATCATGCAGATTAGTTTGTCACATTTATATGTTTAATCCACACACACAACATTGTTCAAGAAAAACTGAGAAGCTCAGAAGTGAAAAGACTGTAAAGCTAGAAGAATAGAAGCTCTTGCATAAATGAGATGAAGTAACTGACAAACAATGGAATGTGAAAAATCAGAAGGCGCATCTAGTGGTTTTCTCGAAGTATCATATGATCAATACCTCCTTTGTAAAGTTTGCAGGGGATATTTTCATCAAGGACCTGTTGCGTCGGAGAGCCTGAGCCTCCCTTAATTTAGTAATGCAGTCTTTGTAAGCTTTCATAAGTTCTCCAACAGTCAGCTTCTAAAAGAGTAAAGATGTCTCAGGTCAAATATTTGAGGAAACTAAGCATATGAAAATGTGCTAATTTAGACAGTAACAAAATCAGTCATGAACTTACAATTTTCTTTGTGCTTTTCGGCGTATTAGGTGAACCATAGTTACTTGTGTTTTGGTCATCACGGCTACTCTGTCATGCAGGAAATATCAGTCATAAAAATAGACAGACAAAGTCATCCTCTTGGAATGTCAATCCAGCCTTCTGTCTTGCTTTTTTAATAAAGGGAGTTTCAATCCAATTACAATACAATTCTGTCATCTCGTGGTAAGACACAATTGCAACTAACCTGATAAGGATCATTTTCAAGTTCAGAATCTGTTAAAGATGAGTCCTGTTCTGCAACAACAAAAAGGGTTTTGCAAGTGTTCATATGATCTCAATCAATAACATCACCTTTCAATGATAAAAGTTTATTCCACATTCAAAAGAAAAACTAAAAAAAGTTTCCCCAAAGCATTTTAAAGCCATTCTAACTAGTTTTGTCAGTGCATATCTCAGTATCACTCAAATACCTTTAGATAAGATAGTGAGGAGTTGGTGGGGTCAAACATATAATATTGGCCTAGGCGAGTCAATAGCCCACTGCTACTCTACATTTGAGCATTTCTCAATCCTTAACAAAGACTTTGCAAAACTAAGACTTATTTTTATATTTTTTAATCTCACAATAATTGCTAGATTATATGAGCTTATGTCTACATATAAATACAGACAATGATGCAGGACCAGAAAAAGAAGGGTAGAGGCTAGAGAAGAAAAATCGGAGGGAAGAAGAAGAATAAAATACACAGACAGAGCCAGAAGGTATGGGGAAGAATAGAGAGAGACGTAGAAGACGGAACAAATTAGAGACAAAACATCATTGACCAATATTCTCAATAAACATCACAATTTAGAGGTCATGTGTTTAAACTACGTAAATAATTTCTATGCAACTCATGGAAATAGTTGCGTGTAAGTGACCATCCCAAAATCCCATCATATGTATCCTTGTGCTCTGCGTATGCCCTTTAATCATCAATATATGAATAAAAAAGAATCTAAGGCGTGTTCATATAGGCTCCCAACTCTTGATGTAATCAGGAAACAAATTCGTAATACAATTTATCATAATATTATCTCCTACTAGACGACATGAAATCCTAGCTTACTAATTAAAAGATAATGCAAAAACAACCTAAAAATACTAGTAACATAATATTACAATTCTCCACAAGACAATAAAACAATTCTCCTACATTATCCTTGTCATCCTTCCCATTCCACTCCTACAAACTTACATGCATACTTGGAGGTTATATATATAGATAGATAGATAAATAGATAGAGAGAGAGAGAGAGACAGAGATTCTCAACAAATCCTGTCTCTTACAAACATTTGTTGTTCGAATATGACATGTAAGTCATAAATTCAAAGAAAAAAAGCCTCATAGTAATGTAGATGTAATTTTCTCACCATTTGACCCTCTTAAGAGTTTGCAATGAGGAAGGCCTCCAGCATTGGGCACATTTTTCATAAAAGGAAAGATCGGGAACTCAATGGGTTTGGAGAGAACACTAAAAGGGATCTACTTTTCCTTTCATTCTTGGATATTCCTTTTTCAGAATCTTTACATTGTTGTTCTTGGTACGGGCATGTGCAGTGAAGATTAAAGCTTTTGCTAGCTGTAGTTCTTGCACTGATGAAAAACTCTGAGCACAAATGAAGGGATAGAAGCATCTGAACCTAGTGATCAATGGAAACTATTGCCTGACTAACCTGATCCCTCATTAGCTGAATGATCTGTGCTAGCATTTGATCCTACAAATTGAGAAATGACCTGTGTGCCAATCACCTCTGCAAACACAGTTGCAGATCTATCGTGGTCTTCTGTTAGTCCAACATATAACATATTGTCTACCCTCTTCTGCAAAATTTAAATTGAATCTGGACTGAATAAGATGTATGGAGACAGATGTTGGAGAACATGGGTCCGAATATGCTATCTGCAACAGAAAATGATATTACTACCTTGGCTACTTCAAGCACATATGTCCCCAAATTACTATACTTCTGAACACAGTGACGCACTTCATGGGATTCCTCTACATGAGAGTTGTTTGTTAGTCCTGCAACCTGCAAATAGGATAGGATAGCCAGTTGAGAATAAAATTTGAACAAGATATGTCCCCTAAATAAACATGGAAGCAAACTAAACAGACTTCATCAGTAGAGTTAAGTGTACACAGACAAACTCAGAAATTCCTTGCCTACTCCTGAAACCGAGTTCAAATTGTGCCTTGAGGCTGATTTTGTCACTTTTAGCCCCAAGGATCTCTTGCGATATACAGTCATCACCAATTTTCGATCATTGCTGGAATTCAATCTAACAATGTAAAGATCTTATTCATTTTCCGGTTCTTGGCGGCACCATTAGTGGCACCCAATGTCGTGAATATCAGAATGATGCTTTAAACATGTTTGGCATCTGAAAGGAGCATGATGTCCATCTATTACCATGTCAAACAATTCAAGCAACAAAAAAAGGAAAGATTTGGAAACAAGTCTTTCAGTAATCTTAAAAAAAATCCAAAACTAACATTGTCCGACTGAGAGAGCATGGAAACGAAACAGAGCCATTGTCGCAGACTCACGGTGCAGTGGACGCAAGTTGACATGGATGTCATATGATGGTCATTGCCATCTCATTGGCCAGAAAAAAAAAAAAAATTCTCTCATATATTACCCTTAATGCAAAGACCCAGAAGAATTTGACTGAAAAAACAGAAATAGAAATACTTGCTTTGACCTATGATGATCCATTTCTGTTTTTTTTTTTTTTTTTCTTTCTTTCAAATTCAAGATATAATTGTTACAACCCTCAGCAAGCGACGTTCTACTAATAGTTAGGCAATCAGGACAAATACCATAGCATAATTGGGGGGAATGGACTGATGTGCAAGGGCAGGCCCAGATTGGGCCTAGTAAGGGATGGCCCAATTGAATCCACGAAGTCCTTATCAGACTAAAAGGACTTACATTACTAGAAGCACAGCAGGTGAGTTGCAGCTAGAAATATCCAAAGAAAAGAAAATAGTAGGTCACTTTAAGTAATGCTATGCAGAGTTGTGTTGTAATACTTATAGGTTGTTACCTTCGCATTTTTCAATAATGAATCATCTCTCTTACTGATCAAAACAAGTTGTCCTAGAGCAGGGTAAACAAGGTCGCTCATATCAGCCTGCCAACTCATATATTGTGAAGAAAATTGTATCTTGGTAAAAGCAGGAAAGAAGTACCAAGTGAGATTAAAAAAACATGGGAGCTAGCATTTTTAAGATGAAAAAAAAAAGGAAACAGTTTAGATATAATATCTTAGGGAGGAAGCTCAGAAAGGAAAGATAAGATCAGATGGAAAGAGTTTTTTAAAAAAAAGCAGGAAGTAGAAGTGAAATATTAAGAAAAAAGGAAACATAAGGCAAACCAAAAGTTAAAAGCTTCAAAGAGTGACTATGAAAAAGGAGTCCAAGAGGGAAGAACAAGAAAAAAATCATAGAAAATGAAGAAGAAGAAGAAAATGAAATAGAAGAAGAATGAAAAGAAGAAGAGGACAGCTCAAGGTCGAAAGGGGCAAAATTCTAAGGTATTTTTATGAGATTTGAGTCTGAAGTCAGATTATCTAGAGCAAAAAAATCCAAACTTAGATTTAGCAATATCTAATTAGAGATTTATTGAACATATAATTAGGTGATCAGTTTTTGAGTTTATGACATTGAACAATGCTTTATGGTACAATTGCTCGATGAATTAGAATCTATGCTATCTTTAATCATTTATATTAGTTTTAATTTGGATATTTAACTGTAAATAGGGTGGATTAACAACTTGTCCATAACTCATACCGAGTAAATTAACTTGCCGTTCAGTTATGGGGAGATTTTCCAAAAGAAGTCAACTTTAGAACAAACACTGTTTAGAAAATGAAGCTCCTCCAAGAAAGAAACGTAAATTAAGCTTTAGTGTACAAGGAATTATTCATCTTGGTTTCATTTGGGAAAAAATTATTAAACTAATTTACATTGATTACTTTATATTACATTTAGTCCCTCTGGGAAAACTTTTTAGGCCTGCCACTGCTCATGCAGCTGAATGACAAATTTTCCAAGGCATAGCTTGGGGAACTTCAAAAAAGTCTTGAGCACCAAAATCAGAGGTACAACCACAACTCAAGCAACAGACCACATTGAACGAGAAGCCATCTCTTGCATATTTCATTTTTTAAACAAGGACTAGAGTAGACAAAAATAAACCACGAGTCATGATGCTAATTATATGAAGAAAAGGGAAATGACATTTGCAATGCATATCCTGTAGCTGCTAAAATTCCATATACGATCAGCATAAAAGGGATAACAATCTAATAAAAAAATATGGATTCTGATTACATCCACCTTGACTACACCGTGGACCAGATTACCTGGAATGTGGCACCATTGTGGATGATGTCCAAAGCGATGGGATCATTGATGTACTGATACAGGGGCATGATAATATCCACCATACTATATGAATCATTGCTTCGGATGAAATTTGGGGCCTCTTGCATCCTAGCATCTCTCTATCAAGGAAAAGAAAAGAAAAGAAAAGAAAATCAAACTAACAAACAAAAATTAATACAGTAGTTGGAAGCAAAAATGCAGCAGTTCAATATTATACAATAGAAATCAAGTGATACAAGTTAAACTGACATATCTACAAAATTCAGTTATTGATGCCATCCTACAATTGGTCATTCTAAATGACCAGTACAATATCATAATGGGAATTTTTCAGGAAGTAACATAAGGAAAAAAAAAGACTCGAGGCACCAAAGGGATTCCACCAGAGTGTGTAGGAAAGGATCACAAAGTGAAACAAATCTTGGACAGTGTCATCTTTTCTTCTTTTCGTTTGTTGGTTTGCTTGCCTTTTTTTTTTTTTTTTTTTTGGGGGCGCTACACAATGCACTAGTGGCCGAGGATCACATTAGTTAACCAACATGATTGATCAGCACAACTTCATACTAATTTTCTTTTTAAAAAAAAGCATATCTTTTGTTTCATTACCCGAAAAAGCTTCATAGGAAGAATTAGTATAGCAAAAACAACGTAGTTATGTTATAGAATGCCTCATATAATGGAAAAAAGAAGACAATGTAGGCTTTGATCTTCAATTTTAAATTTCCAAATGGCTTCACATTTTTTTTTTTAGTTTATTAAGAGTCCCGTTTTTCTTAACTTATGAAATCTCCAATGTATCCAAAATGTGTCAGCACATTGGAGTCAACATAGTAATAATAACAACAATATTAATATTAATAATGCGTGGAAGGAATTACTTTAGCTCTGACTTGGATTATGTGGAAAGAAAGAAATGGAAGAGCTTCTGACAGTGTGGAGAATACTGACAGATTTAAAAAATCACTTCATGGATCGTCGTTATACATGTGTTCTAACATTTGATGGATCAACATTAGACCTGTGGTTTAATGAAAATACTCTTTATCATTATTTGATTCTCTAGATGCAATCAGCTGAAGCTTGTAATATTGCTCATGTTTCATATATTCATATATTAGTGTAACCAGTCTCAGTGGATGCCATATCGTAATCTTATTTATAATATTACATTTTATGGATTCCAAAGAAAAACTGTTGGCCACCACCATGACTAAGGTTTCATATTTGTTTAGAACGAAAAGACCCTGTTCAAATCTCAGTTAATATAACCTCTTGTTCCAGGCAGAAACCCCCACCCATTGGTTGCACCATCACTGAGTTGTGTGCTAAGGAAATCACCCATCCGTACAAACTAGCCTCAGTCAACTTCAGTTAGTGAAATATATCTAAGAGACAACTGATAATAATTTTCAACTAAAACAGTAAAACATTCAAAACTCTTTCCCTCTCCCTCCCTCCTCTGTCACATACATGCATGCACGTGCCCGCACGCATGCATGCAGAAAACAACCAGCATGAACATGGTAAGCCTGTGATTAATAATCATCAGCCATCAAATATTCTAGTGACATCCCTACCTCAATCTCGGTCATGTTGTCAGAAAATAACATTTCCACACTCCATCTCCACCTTCTCCAGCTTCAACCACAGCATATTACACACTAACCATAACAACACCGCCTGGAACTCATTGAGTCACTGTACACCATATTCCATCAATAATGTCCCACCACAAACATGTTCTCCTTCATCTCCTTCACTTGTTATGGTACTATGGCTTGACCACCATAGTTCCTCAACCTCATCACCATCTCCATATCTTTTTTCAGAATCCAAACAAACAAACTTTTGCACAATATAAATTGCAATATTCAATATTTTGTTCAACAAAAGATGGTTTTTAGATATCTGAGATTCAGTAAAAGCTTAAGGGACCTGAATCTAATCCCTCAGAAACTCAATTTTCCACTTTCTGTCAATTTCCCAAAGTAACTTCATTCACTCAAATACAGTGCTACAGGGAAAGCACATGCAATTTGCTTATAATTTCTTTATATTATTCAGCCACTGAGTCATCACCAAGTACCAGACCCAGCCATCTTTTCTATAAGAAAATTGCCGCATGGATAGAGTCATCAATAGTACAACTCCTAGTATCTGATCTCAGGAATCTCTAACCCTACTTCCCTGCTCATTTGCTTATTGGTGATTCTTACCTTCAACCCAAAAATTATATTAGCAAAGATCTGGGAGGAAAGAGAGAAGATGATGTGATAGCACACCCTCGCTAGATTGGGTGTTCAGGGAGGAAAGAAAGAAAGGATGGGTGATGGTGGCTTGCAAATCACATTATACGCACATAGCACCTTCACAGCAAGGTGGAAGGAGGATTCACCTTTTGAAAAGGTCATAGTAGGGTTCATAAAAACTTTTGAGCTTTTCAATAAATTAAAATGCTATACATAAATCAAGGTCCAAAAAAAAATCTTCAACCAGGTTGTGGATAATTTTTGTGGTATTATCCTACCTCCTTAAATGAGGATGAAAATTTGAAACTCCAAATGTGGTCCTAGAACACATAAATTCAACATATGAGTTCAAACTTCACAGATTTTTGAAATCTTATACGTTTGTTCTTTTTCTCCAGTATTCCTTCCTAACCCTCATCTTGGAAGTTTCACATATAGCTGCTCATCATCCCCAGATTCCTCCAATTTTTGATCAGTACTCTCAATCTCATCAATATTCTTGTTCCTTTCTCATCTAAGGTACTTCTACATCGGTCTACAATCTATCCAAGCCTCTAGAATATCACCAACTCCTCCAAGTATCAAGCGGACCAGCAACAATTCCGCATAAGTAATCCCAATAGCTAAAAGCCAAACCAAAATGCTTCCAGAACACTCATTGTAAAAGAATGTGGCTCCCATTCTTCTGGCATCATCAAAAAGTTGAAGTTTACCCAAAATACTCAGAGGTCAGAATAAGTAGGATTTGGGGAATTTCAAAGTAAAAGAAAACCAAGAGTTTCAAGCTAAGTTAGTTGAGACTTTGAGGATTGAGGGGATATTGCCCCCTTATTAAAAGATTGGGTTCAAAAAAGGTGGAATTCCAGGATGGACTTTAGGTGACTGTGTCAAGAAAGGACATTTAGGAGAGTATCAAATAGGAAGGGAGGAGCCAAGAATCAACAGTACTATATATTTGCATGTATATATATATATATAGATATAAAAACAAAATGCTAGCTTACATTGATACGTTATATGTATCAAATGTGTGCATGTGTTATAATATAAACAACACAGATGGCACGGGCTGAATTTGGTTGGGTCCAAAACCCCCAGACACATACCAGACCTAGCAATGATCAGGTCCATAGATTTGGGACTAAGGACCGACCCAAAGCAAAGAATATGAGAACCAGCAAGACCCAGAGCGATTGGGTGGATATGTTTAATTGGCTATACCAGTTCTTTTGTGCATCCATAGCTAGTGGAAGGATTATTGAGGAATAGCAATCTGATTAAAGTATTGTTTTTTGCTTACATTTGTTCGATCACTTTGGGAAGGGGATGGTAATAAAACTAAGCTCAAAATTGTGTGTGCCAGATAAAAAACAAGAGCCAAATGGTGAGCCAATAAGTTCAACCAGAAAAGTACATTGGAATGATTGTTAGGACCATCACAAACTTCAGGAAAAGGTACAGCTACTAGCATTAGAATTCAGGAATTTATCTCCCTCATTTCTGTCTTCTCTCTTTCTCTTTGCACAAGGACATTGCCCCCAAAACAAAGGGTAGTTGGAACAGTTGATCTGACAACCCATTGGAAGGTTTTACATGTGAATAGTGAGCAAGAGTCGATGAGCATGAAGGAAAAAGGGAATGACAGACAGACAAGAAACATGTATAACCAATCTTTAATACTCATCACAAAAGAAAAGGTACTATCAAAATGATAAAATGACTATACCCTAGCAAAAAGGTCTTCTCTCATCCATGGAACCAAATACTTCCATGGCCAAATATCTAGCGTGTTAACTCCATTAGTCTTCTTACGCAGACGTCCAGAAAAATGTAAGGCAGAAGTTAAGTTAGGATGCACCAAAAATCGAGCAGCCACCTCAATTGAGAATTCGTAAGTGCTAAAGACACGGTGAACTGGGTTCCTCAGTATTGTCACTACTGAAGTTTTTTCCTTAGGCAGTTTTGACATCACGCTATAATCATCATGAGTAACTAACAGCCTGCAATTTGTCTTTCTGCAAGAAACCAAAAAACCATACAAATGTCACATAAACTGTAAAACAATATATGATCAAGTTCATTAATGTAAGTATCACAGTAACAAGAGACATTGGTCGCAACTCAAAGTAGAGTCTGAGTGCTTTTCCATGGTTAAAAGGGGGGGGGGGATTGGATCATCAGTTGCTCTGAATTTTCTTTTTCAAACACAAGAAGCTAATAAGGAACAATTTGAAATCATATGTACATGTTAACATATGCATATGCTTTTGTGCTCATGTTTGTATGTACATATATCAAATAATTTGACATGAGAGGAAAATTTCATCATCAAATCATCTTAAGATGTTACGTTTCATCTCTCTTTATTTTTTTTCCCAAGTAATGAGATCACTTAACAAGTGTGCATTTAGGTGCCATAAGGTGTAAATAGTTAGAGATTCTCAATGTCATGAGCTTTTCTTTGGAGTAGTGTTAGGTGGAGACTCTTTGATGACATGGCACCCATCTATCTCTCTAGCGGGCCCACATAAGAATTGATGGATGGGTGGAGCACCGCGTCACCCAAGGATGTCCTTAGAACATTTCCCTTTTCTTTGAAGTAGTGTGTGATATTCTTTGATTTAAATTGTTTACCAGTTTGCATGCAAAAGTTAAGATGTGCTAATGGGCAATGCTTAAGGAAGCTCTTTGAGACCAAACGTGAACTACACATCTGACTTCATTAATATAAAATGTGTACTCCAAACTTTTATTTTCCTTTTCTGAGATAGATTTCTTTGAACTCCTATGCATCCCTTAAACTTGCTAAGATATTTTATCTTCAGCATACACATTGTTGATGTTAGAACATGATCTTATCAATTTTATGGTCAATGAAGATTAGTGAAAAACAGAATTTAACTGCAGAAACTGACTATATGCACAATGACATCAATGCAACCAGAAAAGATGCAGAAGCCTAGATACCAGTATGTCCTTAATTAGCCCTCTCCTATTAAATAACAGTGGATGGCTAAACAATCTACTACTCTACAGCAGTCTACAGAATCATGGTAACAATGAGTACATTATAGATAAACTCCCTCAGAAAACAGATTGATGGCACGGAGAACCAATATAGCAAATCTACTCTTCCATCATCGTTACCAAAAAAAATTGGGATTTACCCGGGTCAAGTTTTGGAAAAGTTTTAATCACTCAAGTTGTGCTTTAATTTGCATTCTTGTGAAATCGGATTGACTAAGCTATTGCATAACATGTCCATCGTAGACTGTTCAACAAAAATTTTCACCGAGATCTCTATTTAAAATTTTTGTGATGAAATTAATTGATGTCTGACCTGCCACAATCAAACCAGCTAGTAAATAACAGGTCAACTTAACAGACAATAATAAGACAAAAAATATCTCTCTCATATGAGCAAGTAAAGGGAACATCAGCAATTTGATAATCTACGCCATTCCAATGGCCATAATCATACCATTTCCTACTAAAAGGCATGAGATACAGTTTTAAATAAAACACCAGAGTAGGTTTAATGCTGCAATTCACTCAACCAACACTTTTTTTTTTCAAAACCTCTGCAATGTCATCCCACAATTAAAGGCTATAGTATCAATGCAACATCACCCCGTCATTCCATAACTATATTCATGGGAAATGACAAAATTGTCAACCATGTGTTATGCACATTCAAAATGACTATTGGAAAGGTTCAGGGCATTTTAGATCTAATATAATAGAAGAAATGGAAAGAGTTAATTTCAGGTCAACAGAAATACTAACTGATGGGAATGAGGGACATCTCTAATGGAGCATAAAATTTCGGAATAACAGTGAAAAAAGAAAGAGGTTGTGCCCAAGTGAGTAAAAAGTGGCAAAGAAATCTTGATGGACTAGTTTAGAACACAACCTTCTCAACTGTAAATATAATAAACAAGAATTTTCATGAAACAGACTGTTTCATGATGGTTTATGTTCTCTTTGAACAAGCATCTCTTTTTATCCACAAAGAATATTCAGCAGAGGCTGATAGTTGTAAGAACACATATGAGCTGTTGACAAGGCCACCTACTATTTTCCATATTTACATCACATAGCAAAGTTTTAAACATGACACATTTTATGCAATGTTAGCAATGTCACATCTTGCCTATCCTTTCATTAATATTTTTGCTAAGGTGACAAATTTCATCCAATTATTGTATTTGATGATTAATATGCCCCTACACCTTAATATGCTCAAATATTTGACATTTTTCTTCTATTTTCTACTTCATTTGTCTCATATTTCTCTTCTCCATAATAACCAACCATCCCAAACATCAGCAACACCGCCCCAAACAACAATCACTCCTCCATCACTCTCCTCTATTAAAAATTCCCATTAGAGCAATACCATCTCACCTCAAACACCACCATCAACTCCATGCAAAAGCAACCACTGGATACACCATCGACCAAATACTAATAAAATTGATTTAATACAATTTCAGCAAATTAGATTCAGAGGAGATATGAGATGAGAACGAAAAAAGGGGGGAAGGACAGGAGAAGATGGTGAAGGACGGCCACAAGAGAGAGACACAGGAAGACACAATAAAGGGCAGAGGACAGGCCATGACGGAGGTGGGTGGTCAGTTGTCGGAGAGAGAGAAATAGAGAGAGAAATGCAAGTGGACTATTAATAGTCCATATTTCATCTAAATCTATTTTTAATTCACAAAATAACAGGTCTAGGGGGTTTTCATCCTTTCAGAAAAATTTTAACCGCAGAGCCAACAGTGCAAAGATTTTAGATTCTGCACATTGAAAAAAAAATTACAAAAAAGAGGTTTTAATGTGAGAAAATGGCAGAAAAATATATTTTGTTATGTGCAAAGAAACCAGAAATATATCTTCACCACCGAAAATGGTCAGATAAACTATTATCAAATAATTCTACATTTTTAACAGAATTGCAACAAATCACTGATTATTTGTAAAGAATACAACCATCAACAGTATAAATTTGTGGCATAGATTATACATCAGAAATACTAGATATATATGTTCAATCCAGAACTAATACACAGAACATAGAAAAAGTAAAGCAAGGGGAAAAAATAGAAGGATAATAACTGAATGAAACTAAAAGACAGAATAAAAAAGATACCTTGGGTTGAATCGTAGTTTATCATAAGAGCGAGGACACTCTAGCTTGTCAGAGTATAATTTTTTCAAGAAACTGCAGCCGCCCAGAAACAGGAAACTCTTACAGTTGTGAAAGCTTCCATGCAAACTTCAAGAATTCGTTTTGCACTAGTGCAAACTATAAATAATTACCAGTGGAAGTATGTTCGTCCTCCTGTCCTTGGTATATGCAGAAAAAACAACAGATCTCGCAATTTGTGTTTATCTTCTTTGACTTCCTCGAGCGAGGAGGATGCCCATTTCTTGACAGCAGTTTCACACTGCTTAAAGTCATCTTTAACAGCAGAGGAATTTCCCAGTGAAGACACTGGATGTAAAGCACAAAAGAAAAAGAAAAAAGAAAAAAAAGAGGAAAAAATAGTGATTATACTGGAAAATTGCATAGGGATGATACTGTCACCACCCCTGGTAAGTACACTTGTATACAAGTAATTGCAGGTAGACACTTCTAGCAGGAATAAAAATCAAATGTTAACAACAAAATAAACGATGATATGAATGAAGATCACTCTAGAAAAATGCACACTTCAATGCAAATTTCTGTAAGATTGTTTATTGCCTTTTCTTTCCATGATTGGTGCACAAATTATTTTATTCTCTTGATCTGACATGCTTAGTAAGAATGGCCTAAATAAATTACTAGTAATCTCGAAAAATTTGCAGTCTAAGCTAAAAGATCAATCAAGCATTCTTCAGATCAAAGGGCGTATAGCATAAAATCCTGAGAGAGAAACTATTATGTCCTGCGGGGTGAATTTTCATACACAAGATAAACAAATTTCAATGAGATACTTTGAGCCATCGGAGATGCCAAGGCACGAGGAAAACACTAGAAAAGCTTAGTTTAAATTAGCTAAATCTTCCCTTTGATTTGTCTAGCGTCCAAAATACATTGCTGTTCACAAAGGTTAAAGAATAAATAAGACTAACTTTTGGTACTGAGGAAAGTTGCCAGAAGACAATTTGCACCAAAACAAGGGCAGGGCCAAGAAAAAAAAACACATTAATTCAGGACACATACCTAGTCCAGCAGTCACGAGAACCAGCAGCGACCATCTCAGAGTAGCCTCCATCCACTTCAGTGTCTACTTCAATCACGATCATCAAAATATACCCACAACCACAGCGAACAACATTCAAATAAGAAACATGTTATAAGATTTACTAGCGTAAACCGAGAGTGGAAAACATGCCTTAAAAGCAGAAAGTGACAAACAGACAAACAGACACAGAGGAATGTTGATTTTCAATACGAATGGCAACAAAACCCTAAATATGCAGGAGAGCGAGAAAGACAATGATACAGTAAGTGATTTTTTTGTTTCTTTCTTTTGGGTAACAGACACAGCAGGTCATTGAATTCGACCCACATGTACGTAAACTAGCAATCTCGTGCCCATAAATTGCAAGAACCTACGCCGAGAGTCTACAAGACAAGTCTCCGTCCGCGATCAGTGTGGACCCACGTATTTCGAACCTTCCAGTGCACCCACTGCGCACCAGATTTTCCAACACGATTTCCGCCGGAGAATTAGACGGAAAAGCATTCTCTATCTATAGATTATATTTATCTCACTTCAGCGAATTTGGAGGTATATGCACCTCCGATAGAATAATGATAGAGGTAAAATGGCAGTGTGAACTGCGGCGAGCCGCGATCTAAACGGAGGTGATAATTTTAAAATAAATTTTTTTAATATTAAATATTTAACTCAACATTAAAACGAAAAGAAACGTCAAGGCTGATTCTCCCTTGATAAAAGGAGCCCCGAATTTGAATCCAAAAATTTTACATAAAATTTCATTATTATTAACAAGTGACTTCGCTCTTTTTTATGGTCGCAGGGGCCCATTAAGCTGCGCCGCCGGCGCTGTCATGTGGACCGAGCAAAGTGCTCCAATTCCCAACCACTGTGGTGGGCCAGTGGTTTGAAATTACAGTCATGCCCTCGGTGGATGCTGCTTTATGTTTGATATATTTTATGTTCTTTCTGACCATTGTTTTGTTTTGGGATATTATGAAAGGAAAAAAAATATATGTTTACTTATAATAATCACCTTGCAATTAGATAAAATATAAGACATTCTAAAAAAATAAAATTATTATTTAAGATAGTGTTGCGTTCCGGGTCCGCGGTTGCCGTACGGATCAGAGAGCCTTCGGATTTCCTAGCACGTGGCGGCGTCGGGAGAAGGATTCGGTCTCCGTGTCTATGAACCTGGACCTGCACAACATAAACAATAAGCAAGAGGTTAGAGGCCGACGGGGGGTTTTGGTCCCCCGTCGGCACTCCGACGCTCAAGTCAGATATCTTCCGTGAATAAACGGAGTAATGCATGCGTAAGATGCGAGAATGAGGGGAGTGCGAGAGGGATGTGGTTGGAGGCGTGAGCTCCATGGATGCGCCCGGCAGAGGGCGGCTTATTTGTATACCCGCAGAGGGTGATTTGTGGTGCGCCCGGCAGAGGGGCGGCTTATTGGTGCGCCTGCGGAGGGCGGCTTTTAGGTGTTCGTGGGTCTCGGGAAATATTTGGAGATATCCCGGAATACACCGGAACGAGTGCAGGGCCCGAGTGGGCCGCTGTGCGTGGGCCTTGCTTGCTGGTTCATTGTGGGATGATTTCCCGGGCAGCCTAGTGCCCGTTCTGCCCGAGGGTTTTGGGCGTCACTTTGAGGCCTCGGAGCTTGAAGGAGGAATTTACGGCGCTGGGTTTGGCCGAGGACTTCGGGGAGCTCACGGCGCTGGGTTTGGCCGAGGACTTCGGGGAGCTCGCGGCGCCTCCAGCGAAGGACAAAACTCACTCCTGTCCGCCCGGATCTGGAGGACGATGGCCGAACGCCATTGCAGGAGCTAGGATTCGCTCCGTGTTCTCTCGAGAGCCCTTCGTTCCCTGTTAAGGAACGTGGTAGGGTTTCGCCACCTTGAAGAGCTCTGGGCGCGATTTGGGGACAAATCTGGTTACCGTTTTTGGGGAGCTTCATGCCCTGTTTTTGGTGAGAACGGGAGGAAGAAGGACCGCCATTGATGGAAGCGGTTTCGTTTCTGCCAAGGTTTGGGGGGAATGACTGAGCGCCATTCTCGGTGGAACCCAGGCCTGGCGTTGGCTGTGGCTCAGATTGAGAAGCGGAATTGCAGGATTTGGCCGTCGGGACCGTCCAATGCTTCGTCTATGTTGGGAACGACGGAGTGATGCTGATTTCCATGGGCGGTGAGCTTTGAGCTCCGATTAGCTCCGTTCGGGTATTGGAATGTGAATCGGGCAGTGTCGTTAGGATGAAAGCTCTGGGCCTTCTTCTTCTTCTGGAACGACAGCAGTGAGGGTGCTTTGAGCCGCTCACCGGGGAAGCTCGGTGGCTTGCCTGGCTCGTCGCCGTTTTGCCCTCCTTTCCGGCGACGTGAGCTGTCCTGCCTCTGTCCATGGCAGAGGCCAGCCTGGGGATGCCAGTCTGCCCCCGGAACGTGTCCCCCCTTTGTCCTTTTATGGGCAGAGGAGCAAACACTTTACCGCCAAAATAAAAGCATTTCCCGCCTTTTTCCTTGGGCCCTTGATTTGGGCCAAGATTTATGGGCCCTACTTCTGGGTCCCAACACAGCCCCCCATGCCAAAGGGTGCGAGGTCCTCGACCGTTTGGCATGAAGTTGTTGCTCTTCTTGGGATGTCAACCTCTTCTTGTTATCGTTGTCGATGCCCTGGCTTAGGCTTTTTGCCTTTAAGGATCCTTCCAACTTTTCGGATCGCATGGCTTTGCATGAAGTCCTTAGAGCTCGATCTTTTCAAATGCTTGAATGGGGTCGAGTTTTTATAATACGACCTGTGGGGTCACTCGGGAAGGATCGAGTTTTTGAATACGACCTCTGGGGCCGCTCGGACGAAACCGAGTTTCTGTTGCCTGACCTCAAGGGTCCGCCTCTGGGGCTGCTCGGTTGGCGCCGAGTCTTTAATTACGACCTCTGGGGCCGCTCGGTCGATCTCGAGTTTCATTGCCTGACCTCGTGGGTCCGACCGTAATGGGCCGCTCGGGTGGCACCCGAGTTTTTAAATTCGACCTCTTGGGCCGCTTGGAGGACGTCCGAGTTTTTTGGAGTTCGACCTCTTGGGCCGCTCGGAGGACGTCCGAGTTTTTTGGAGTTCGACCTCTTGGGCCGCTCGGAGGACGTCCGAGTTTTTGGAGTTCGACCTCTTGGGCCGCTCGGAGGACGTCCGAGTTTTTGGAGTTCGACCTCTTGGGCCGCTCGGAGGACGTCCGAGTTTTTGTTCGTTGTTGAAGAAGGAGTCTTAGAACGGTTCTTGCCTTTGGAGTGGTATGACCGTCGGCGTCTCCTGCTGCTCCGGGGCCAGGCCCGGGTCGTCACGGGGAGTGGTCAAGATAGTGGTATGACCGTCGGCGTCTCCCGCCCGCTCGGGGCTGGGACCAGGGCCGGTCCAGGGGAGTGGTCAAGATAGTGGTATGACCGTCGGCGTCTCCTGCTGCTCCGGGGCCAGGCCCGGGTCGTCACAGGGAGTGGTCAAGATAGTACTCCAATGGTCACATACCTTTCGGCTCTTTGGCGCCCTGGGGTCATTTTAGGAACTCCTGGCACGGCGGAGGAATGAGACATCTTTGTGATGAAGTGCGGAGGCTGGGAGCCCCCAGCGTCGTCAGGATGACGGAATGAGGCGTCTTCGTGTTGCGGGACAAAGTCTTCGCCTCGATACCGGAAAGAGGAGGGTTGACGGCCTCCTGGCAGGACGGAGAGATGAGATATCTCCGTGGTGAAGTGCGGAGGCTGAGAGCCCCCGGCGTCGTCAGGATGACGAAATGAGGCGTCTTCGTGTTATGGGATGAAGTCTTCGCCTCGATACTGGAAAGAGGAGAGTTGACGGCCTCCTGGCGGGACGGAGAGATGAGATATCTCCGTGATGAAGTGCGGAGGCTGAGAGCCCCCGGCGTCGTCAGGATGACGAAATGAGGCGTCTTCGTGTTGTGGGATGAAGTCTTCGCCTCGATACTGGAAAGAGGAGGGTTGACGGCCTCCTGGCGGGACGGAGAGATGAGATATCTCCGTGATGAAGTGCGGAGGCTGAGAGCCCCCGGCGTAGCTATCCGATGTGGGATTGGTGCTGTAGGAGGCCATGGTCTGAGCCATGGCGTTGTCGGGAACCTGAGTGCTGCCCGTCTTTGCATGTGAGGTTGAGTATTGAAGGGAGACGCTAGGCTTTTTGCTGCGGTTCCCACAGACGGCGCCAATGTTGCGTTTCGATCCGACCGCCGTACAAGGCTTGCGTGCGCTTACGTCAAGTGGACGGGACCGATTGCAACATAAAAGAGTGAGATCGTGGGCGAGTGAAAGGTGCGAGAGGGACGAGGATGGACGCACAGATTTTTACGTGGAAACCCCCCTTTGAAAATGAAGGGAAAACCACGAGGCTGGAAGCCTGGAAGTATTCTTCACTATTTTGTTGTTGAGTACAAGAATTCTAAGTTCAAAGTACAGGGAAAATGCTTTGTTCCTCTCTTTTGGCCCTTTCACTTGCTTGGGAGACAGAAATCCCCCTTTTCGTCTGCTTTGGGTGCGCATTTATAGGCGTAGAAAGGCAACCGTTGGAAGCTTCTCACACGGCCTACGGCACCTACTGGACGGCTGACCACCTACTCCCACGCCATGTCAGGCACGCTGGAGTGTCAGGCACGCTGGCGTGTTAGGTGAGTTAACGCCGCCAGCGGCCTGCTGTGGTGGCTGTGTCAGCCGTGAGGTGACATGGCGTGTTCTGGGGATTGCTGCTGACAGCGCTGGCGTGTAGCGGGATTTACGCACTCCTCGAGAACCGTGAAACAGCTGAGTTGGCACTCTCGGATAACGGGAACAGTCCCTCGCCCTTCATCGGCTCACTTCGTAGTTTGATTGGGTCCGCGCATCTTTGTTGGCCGGGTGTTACGCGTGCTATCGAGTCCGCGTATTTTAAAGGAATCTCTCGGTCGTTCCGTATTACGCGTGATAGCTTGAGCCTCTCGGATCCAAACGCCGTCCGTTCTCCACACTAATTCTAGGACCCCTGGGTAACGGATCCCAACACTAGCCCCCCATGCCGAAAGGTTCGAAGTCCTCGACCGTTTGGCATGTCTCTTTAGCGCCACCATTCCTCTAGATGGGATCGTCAGTAGAAGTCCGCCCGCCCGTGAGCTTCGTCTGAAGAGCGATTGTGCTTCTATGTGTGGATTTGGTTTCAAGCTTAGTCCGGGGCAACCAATGTTCTCGGAATCGTGGCTAACCAAAGTCTTGACGCCGTTGTGGCCGAGGACATTCGTCTCGTAAATGGCGATTTCACACGCCCGAGGACACTCGACGCCGTCGTTTTGGCCCTGCAGAGAATTTAATGCGGGATTGATGCATTGTCAGGCGTCTCGGGATTACGGGGCGTCACATCCGTGGGGACCAACGGCCGTGCGACGCGTGGCCAGGGCAATGATGGCGCCTTTTAAGTTTTCAAATTCATAAATTCGTTTTCCTTCCTTACAGAAAACACTTCCGTCTTCTGCGTTCTATCTCCCTTTCCTCATTCGACATTTCCCTCTGAGTTTTGCTTACCACCTTTCATGGCTCCTGGAGTTGCCGATATTGCTTCATCGTTGTTGCCGGAGAGGTTGGACGAGATCCGGCAGCAGTACGCTATTCCTAGCTCCATGGTGATGGCTGTCCCTGGGCCCACTGAAAGGGCACGAGATCCTCCCAGTGGCTTCATCACCGTCTACGAGGTCCACCTCAAGGGTGGGCTGCGATTCCCGGTGCCAGACGAGTTCCACACGATCATGGCAGCGCTTCAGGTGCCCATTGCGAGGCTTCAGCCAAACGCCGTCAGGTATTTGGTTTCTCTTTGTGTGTTTCTTCGGTGTCATGGGAAACGTTTAAGCGCGCAAATCGTTAAGATCATGTTTAGATTTACACACAATCTTGAGTGGGTCACCATGACTCCCCGCTCAGAGTTTGCGGTCATGTGCGGGGGAAACCCCGATTCCACCAAAAGGTGGAAAGACAAGTTTTTCTTTGTAGTCACCCCCGAGGACTGGCGCATTCCCAATGAATGGGGGGATGTAGCCAGCCATTATTGTTCTGATCCCTCAAAGAAGGAGAGGGATTCCGTCCGGGAGCTTCTTGAGTTGATAACGGCCAACTTGGGGAGTTTTCATGAAAACAAGCGGAACGCTTGGCTGCTACCCGAGAATCTTGCTAAGGCCGAGTGGTCACCTCCTCCTGAGGGCACTGCTTCTTCTGCGTCCTCGGGGAAGAAAAGGAAGAAGTTGAAGAAAAAGGCCCAGATCTCGAGGACAACAGCAAAGCCTTCGAAGCTAAGCCGTCCGGGTGAGAGCTCAAAGCCCCCGGCCAAGAGCTCAAGACCCAAGGCGGCAATCGTTGAGCAGTCCTCGTCTGATGAGGGCGACGAGCCTATCGCCCCCCTTTTCAAGAGGCCGAAGACGCAAGCTGCCACTCCCGACGTTGTCTCCACGATTATAAGGGATATCGTGGAGGTCTCGGACGCCCAATCTCCCGGTGATGAGCCAATTCCTGACGTTCCCGCCGAGTTTACTGGTGAGGTCTCGGGTTTTACCGACACCCGCCCGAGGCCATTCATGCGGAGAGCGCCCAGGTCGAAGGAGAAGCGGGTGAAGAGCAGCCTTCCGTTGACACCGAGGTTGAAGTGGAAGCAGCTATTGAGCCGTCCCCGGAGGCGCCTGCTGAGCTCCCGGACGTCTCAGTCCAAGCCGTTCAGTCCGAGTCCCTTGCTGAGGAGGTTGGGGCGCCTGTGATTTCGGCGTTGTTGAGGAGGGGACGGTTTTTATTGACGTTGAGTCCCCGGGCGCAGTTCCCTGTGCTGGCGCCCTTTCATCTGAGATGGAGGCCCAAGTTCCTGTGGCGCCCGCCCGTGATTCCCATGTGCCCGAGTCCAGTGGGGAGGCCACTGTAAGCGGCAACTCCCTCGTTACCAAGGTATTTTCGTTTTTCTCTAAGCACCCAGGCCTTCTGCTTTTTCATTCCTTGTGCTTAATCATTTTTGTCCCTTTTGATGCAGCTTCAGGACATTTCCGGCAGGATCAATGTCGTGATTGGGGAGGTTGTCCAGGGCTTCTCCCAAATAGAGGCCTTGAGGTCCGCTCTCGAAGCGGCACAAAGGTCCGAGACGGAGCTGGTTGAAGCCAGGGGAAAGATAGCCTCTCTGGAGGATACTGTGAAGCTTCAACGGGACCAGCTTAAGGTATTTCAGGACAGGCTCTGTTACTTGGAGGAACAGTTGAGGTCTTCTATAGCTTCCGTGGAGATTGGGCCTGCACTGGAGCGCAAATATTGGGACGGCGTCAACATGTGTCGCCGGGTGTTGCGTCTGGTTTATCCAATGTTCCCGGCTTCCCGCTGACCCACGGAATGCTAATGCCTTATCGGTAGATGACTTATACGGGGTCACGGAGGCCCTTTCCCAGCCCTTCTCCTCCGGGGCCGCCTCGTGAAACGCCCTCTCCGGGACCTCCAGGATCACTTGTCTCGGCGGGGACCTCAAGGTCCCAGGAACTTCAGCCTCAGCAGCCTCCTCGACCGGGAGAATTATCTGGAAGCCAGCCCCCAGCTCTTTAGCCCCCCTTTTTTTTTTTTTTTTTTTTTTTTTTTTATGTACATGTATATTTTTTTGACGAAATAAGATAGAAATTTTTGGCAATGCTCGTCTGTGCATCTTTCTTGCCTTTCGTTACGCCTTGTCCCTTAGTGACGTTTGCGTGAAACCAAGCCTTTGAGTTTCGACCTGTTATGTCTCTCGAATGGAACTGAATTTCTTTAGTTTTGACCTCTCGGGCCGCTTGGGTGAAACCGAGTTCTTATTTCGACCTCTTGGGCCGCTCGGACGGAACCGAGTTTTTATTTCGACCTCTAGGGCCGCTCGGACGGAACCGAGTTTTTATTTCGACCTCTTGGGCCGCTCGGACGGAACCGAGTTTTTATTTCGACCTCTAGGGCCGCTCGGACGGAACCGAGTTTTTATTTCGACCTCTAGGGCCGCTCGGACGGAACCGAGTTTTTATTTCGACCTCTAGGGCCGCTCGGACGGAACCGAGTTTTTATTTCGACCTCTAGGGCCGCTCGGACGGAACCGAGTTTTTATTTCGACCTCTAGGGCCGCTCGGACGGAACCGAGTTTTTAGGACCGGCGAATCGCTCTGAAATGCACCAAACCTCTGAACTTTTATATAAAGCACTTGCAATGTTTTTTCCCGATTACATCTACGGCGCCCTTTCACAGTCGCGTACGGACGCTTTTGGGCCGCCCCGACTCTTACTGATAGTACTTTCTGAGGTGCATAGCGTTCCATGTCCGGGGGATTAGCCTACCCTCCCGGGCCGCGTAGCTTGTATGCTCCATCTCTAAGGATCGCCGAGACCGGGAAAGGTCCCTCCCAATTTGGAGAAAGTTTGTTTCGGCCGCGCATTCTTCCTGGGCCGCCTCAATGCTTCTCAACACCAAATCTCCAACCTCAAATCGCCGCGCCTTTACCTTTTTTGTTATAGTAACGGGCCACCCGCTGCTGATATGTTGCAATGCTTAGTCGTGCTCGATCGCGGGCCTCCTCGAGTAAGTCAAGGTGCTCACGGAGTCTTTGGCTGTTGAGGTCTGGGTTGAAGTGCTCCACTCTGAGACTTGGGAGGCCCACTTCCACTGGTATAACCGCTTCTACCCCATAACAAAGGCTAAAGGGTGTCTCCTTCGTCGATTCCCTTGGAGTAGTTCTATAGGACCAGAGGATAGAGGGGAGCTCATCCACCCAGGAGCCCCCGGAGTCTATCAGTTTCGTCTTAAGCCCGTGCAGGATAGTCCGATTTGTGACCTCCACCTGGCCGTTGGCCTGAGGGTAGGCGACGGACGTGTGGATCAGGTTGATTCTCGAGACGAGCGCAAGACTGGAGAACCGCTTCCCGGTGAATCTGCGTCCGTTATCTCGGTGATGACGCACTCGGGGACCCCATACCTGCAGACGATTGATCGCGCAGAACTCGATTGCATTTTGCTCCGTTATTCGCGCGAGGGGCGTTGCCTCAACCCACTTTGTAAAGTAGTCGATCCCCACCATGAGGAACTTCCTCTGTCCGGCCGCGATGGGAAGTGGTCCGAGGATATCAAGCCCCACCGTGCAAAGGGCCACGGAGATCGCAACGCCGGAGCTCCGTGTGTGTGGTCAAGGTTCAAGCTGCCGTGGACTTGGCAGTTCTCACACTTGCGCATTTAAGTCCACGGCATCATACTTCATGGTAGGCCATGAATACCTTTGCCTCATTATTTTGAATGCCGTGTTCTTGCCTCCAATATGGGATCCGCAGATTCCAAGATGCACCTCCCGGAGGGCGATTCCCGCCTCCCGGGGGTCGGGCATCTCAAGTAAGGGGTTGAAAACCCTCGGCGATATAGACGGCCATCCACTACGGCATACCGGCCCGGTTTTTTTTGACCTTCTTGGCTTCAACAGGGTCCTCGGGCAGAATTCCGTCGGCGAGGTATCTTAAGTACGCGGTCATCCAGGTATCATCGTCAGACACTGGCATAACCATGGTCTCGGGCTCATCTACCGTTGGTCGCTCCAGTGTTTCCCTCATTCCTCGGGCGTATTGCTCTGGGTCCCCGGACGCTGCTGCTTTTGCCAAGGAGTCCGCCTTCTCATTATTTTCCCTCAGAATGTGCACGAATTCAATTTGCTCAAAATCTGAGGTCATTCCTTTCACCTTCATGAGGTACTTGGAAAGTTGAGGGTGGTTTGCTTCAAAGTTCCCGAGGACCTGGTTGATGACTAGCTCGGAATCATCAGAAACCACCAAGTCCCCTCGGCCGAGCATTCCTTCGCCAACCGTAGCCCCGCAATCAAGGCCTCGTACTCGCGACATTATTGGTTCTTGGGAATCCCAAAGTCACCGAATACTTAATTTCGGATCCCACGGAGTTCTTAGTACGACGCCCGCCCGCAACCTTCCTTCATGGCCGAGCCGGGCCCACGTGAAGCGTCCATGCCGGGTGGTGATCCTGTTTTCCCAGCCTCGCGCCTCGGCATCATCATTTGTCAAGTGTGTTGCCTCCACCACAAAATCCCGCAAGGGCTTGGCCCTTCATGGTCGGCCTCGGCTTGAATTCGATGTCGATTCGCCTAGCTCAATGGCCCACTTTATTAGTCGCCCGAGACCTAAGGCTTACGGAGAATAGTCCTCGGGGCCGGTCGGTCAGACTACAATTCTATGTGCACGGAAGTAGGGCCTTAACTTCCCGGGGCAGAGTATACCGGTGCAAGAGCGACTTTCTCCGCACGCGGGTACCGAGTCTCCGAGTCCGCCAGATCTTGCTAACGTAGTATACTGGGCCGCCGATTCCCGGGCGCTCTTTCACCAAGACCGAGCTCGGGCTTGGCGGGTCACCGACAAATACAAAAGAGCTCCTCTCCCGGCTGGGGGAAGCCAAGACGGTGGGTTAGCAAGATACACCTTGAGGCCCCAAGTGCCTCCTCGCATTCGTTGCTCCAACGAAAGCCTTGGGGTTTTCGGCCCTCCGAGTGCCCCTCAAGAAGGGCAAATGTCTCGGCCGATTTTGCCGTAAAGCGGGATAGGCGGCCACCCGCCCCGTGAGTCTTTGAACGTCTCTCACGGTCGCTGGGATTCGTATGTTCAAGATCGCTGGATCTTCTCGGGATTCGCCTCAATCCCGCTTTGTGACACTATATAGCCCAGAACTTCCGGACGTTACCCCAAATGTGCATTCTTTGGGGTTCACTTCATTCCGTGCGCCTCAATGCCGGAATGTTTTCGCCAAGTCCTCGATGTGGCTTCTACTAATCTGGTGCTCTTTTACGAGCAAGTCGTCCACGTAGACTTCACGTTCTCGCCGATTTGGTCCTCGAACATCTTATTGACAGCCCGTTGGTATGTTGCCCCAGCGTTCTTGAGGGCGAAGGGCATCACCTTGTAATAATACGTCCCTTGGTGGTCATAAAGGATGTATGCTCTTCGCCCCTCGGGACACATTTTTATTTGATTGTAGCTTCGAGTAAGCATCCATAAAGCTCGGCTCGTGGACGGATGTTGAGTCCACCAACCGGTCGATCCGGGAAGTGGAAAGCTATCCTTCTGGACAGCCTTGTTGAGGTCCAGTGAAGTCGACGCACATCCTCCACTTCCCATCTTTTCTTCACCATTACCACGTTGGCTAGCCAATCCGGCATTGTACCCTCTCGAATAAATCCCGCGTCCAGGAGCTTTTTCACTTCCTCCGAGGACGGCCACCGGCCTTTTCCGCTGAGTGATTTCTCCGTCGCCCGACAGGCTTGTGGTGAGGATCTACACCAAGCCCGTGCACTATCGTCTCGGGAGAGATGCCGGCATATCCGCTGGGACCAAGCAAATACGTCCGAGTTTTCCTTTAGAAACTTTGAGGCTGGTCTCGGACGGAATCTTCGAGAGAGCTTCCTATTTGGACACACTTTTCGGGTCCCGGGGTCCAACCGAACTCATTTGGGTAGGCTCACCAGGCCGCGCCGCTGCGGTGTTGCCTCGTCTCCGAGGTCGAGGTCTTCCATTGGTCTCGGCAGGAGAGTCTGCGTGACTGCGATAGATAGCACATCCTTCCAAAGTGGCTTGCTCGCCGAGTACTTCCCCTATTCCGCACGGGGTTGGGAACTTCATTTTTAAATGCGGGATGGAAGTCACCGCTTCAAAGGCAAAGAAGGCAAGGACGCCCGAGAATCGCATTGTAAACGGACGGAGGTCCACCACGAGGAAGGTGAGGACCTTCGAGGCCGCCTCGGGTATGTTCCCAATGTGACTTCTAGTTGCACGATACACGGATCGGGACCGCTCATTATCAAGTCCATAGAGCGGCCCCTCTGGGGCCTTCATCCGATGTCTTTTTAATCCAAGCTTGAGGTACGCATCAAGATAAAGCAAATTCTGGAACTTCCATTATCGACAAAGACTCGTTTAAATACGCCAGAGTCATTGGCCCCGTCAAACAAACGAGTCTTTATTCTAACCGGGGATCACAATGGGGGAAGTTACATGGGCCATATCATCTTTGCTAAAGCAAATTACATCGTCCCTAATACTCGTCCTCGGCCTTTTAGAGCGCCGGGCTCAAGCTACTCTCCCCAGCCGGCCGGGTTGACACCATGTTCACAACCCCCGCTGCAACTCGGTTCCTTGGGGGTTCCACTTCAGATTCGACTGCTGCTCCAGAGGATTGTCCGGGTCTTTGCAGGAAACGGTTGAGGTGCCCCCTCCTGATTAGTTCTTCAATTTCCCTCTGCAAAGACTTGCAGTCCTCCGTTGCATGACCCCCGCAACGGTGGAAGTCGCAGTACTTTGACTGGTCCCCTCCTCCTGGATTTTTCAGTGGCTTGGGCCACTTTACAAACTTCTCCGCTTGAATCTGCATTAGCACATTCGTGCGTGTGTCGCTCAATGGAGTCGTGTGGATCGTGGCGGACGCTCTACGGACGGCCGGCTCGAACTTCCCGTGCTTTGTCACAAATGGGGGACTACGGAAGTCCCCGGGCTTTTCTCTTCATCTCTAACGGTCTCGGGACGGTAGCTCTCATCCTTCTCTGGACGCTTTGCTTCATTGGCCTCTTCACCGCTATGTAGGCCCTCGCTACGGCCTCGGCCTCCTCGGCCGTGAGGGCCCTTATGGATGAGATGCTTAAAGAAAGCACCCCTCCGTGCCGATAGGAAAGCATTTAGCTTCACCCCGTCCGATGCCTTTGAATCTGGCCCGCCTCGCCACGACGGCCAAGAACTCCCTTAGGCTTTCCCGGCACCCGCTTCACGCGAGTGAGATGCTGTGGTCAAGTTTCTCCGTTCTTCTACTTCGAGGCGAACCGTGACAAAACGCCGCCGCCAGATTCGCTAAAAGTGCAAATGGAGCCCGCGGGCATCCCGTGAAACCATACCTCGCGTCCCCCTTCAGTGTCGGGGGAAGCATTGGCACATGGTGGCCTCTGCCTAGTCCCCCGGAGGCTCGGATGCTCCCGGAACAGTTCGGGTGGTCCATGGGATCAGCGCTCCCATCGACGCCTCCGGGTTTGGCATTTTAAACTTTGGGGGCAGCGCCGTTTCTCGACGTCCGTTGTGAACGGAGATCGGGGATACTCGCCTCGCCGCCTCCCCAAAGACGCGATTCCGCACCTTCTCCATTTCTCCTCCACATGGGGTGGAGCCGTCGTCCTCCTTGCGTTGAGGAGATGCCTCGATTCGTTAGGGCCGGTGGCTTGCCGCCTCTCGGGGTCCTTCTCGGCGCCCGTGCATGCGCGCTTCTCGGGCGCGATTTTCCCGGTGTCCCCGAGACCGGGGGACCAAGACGATCCTCCCGTGGCTCGAGGGATCTCGCCACTCGAGGCCACCGGGTTCCCGGTGGCTCTTGCCGGCGGGGGCGCCCGACCGCGCCGCGCCTCCTCCCTCCGCTTCTCGGAGGCGCCCCGGGAGCCCCCGGGAAGGCGCTCCCCTTGCTCTCTCGTCTTCCTCGCGCAAAGAGCGAAGACGGCCTTGGATATGTCATCCATTTTGGTCGCCAAGTCCCTTACGACTGGATCTCGGATGGTTTTCGATGCCCACACGGGGTTGGGGGCATCCTCCCCCGGTGTTGAGTAGTGGCTCAGGGTGGTGCGCTTGCTCGCGCTCCGGTGCTCACCATGTTATGATGCTTGGAAGTAAAGGTCGTGACGTGTGGTTAAACGTGATCTAAGAAGGTGAGAAGTTGACTTTTTGTCCTCTTCCCACAGACGGCGCCAATGTTGCGTTTCGATCCGACCGCCGCACAAGGCTTCGCGGCGCTTACGTCAAGTGGACGGGACCGATTGCAACATAAAAGAGTGAGATCGTGGGCGAGTGAAAGGTGCGAGAGGGACGAGGATGGACGCATGCATTTTTACGTGAAACCCCCTTTGAAAATGAAGGAAAACCACGAGGTGCCGAAGCCCGGAAGTATTCTTCACTATTTTGTTGTTGAGTACAAGAATTCTAAGTTCAAAGTACAGGGAAAATGCTTTGTTCTCTCTTTTCGCCCTTTCACTTGCTTGGGAGACAAAATCCCCCTTTTCGTCTCGCTTTGGGTGCGCATTTATAGGCGTAGAAAGGCAACCGTTGGAAGCTTCACACGGCCTACGGCACCTCACCGGACGGCCGACCACCTACTCCCACGCCATGTCGCACGCTGGAGTGTCGTGCACGCCGGCGTGTTAGGTGAGTTAACGCCGCGGCCGGCCCGTCATTGTGGTGGCTGTGTCGGCCCGTGAGGTGACATGGCGTGAGCCCTGGGATTGCTGCCGGCGGGCCGGGCGTGTAAGCGGGATTTACGCACTCCTCGAGAACCGTGGAAACAACTGAGTTGGCACTCTCGGATAACGGAACAAGTCCTCGTCCCCATCGCTCACTTCGTAGTTTGATTGGGTCCGCATCGTTGGTGGCTTCAGTGTTACGCGTGCTATTGAGTCCGCGTATTTTAAAGGAATCTCTCGGTCGTTCCGTATTACGCGTGATAGCTTGAGCCTCTCGGATCCGAAACGCTCGTCCGTTCTCCACACTAATTCTAGGACCCCTGGGTAACGGATCCCAACAGATAGTATTTTAATTTTCGTGTCTCTTTTATGCCTAATCATATTAGACCCAAAATTTATTTAAATTTTATTACATAAAATTGATCATATTTTAGATAAATTTATCTTATTTTTTGAATTAGTTAGAAGAGATTAATCATGACAGTTCAAAACCTATATTTTATCAATAATAACATCTAAATTTTAAACAATAATAAGGTTTAGATTTTTTTCCTTTACATACAAAATTGAATATTTTTATATGATTTCAAATATTTCTTAGCCACCCTTTTTATATAGTATTTCATAAGAAAAAATGGGCAAAGAAATTGATTTTAGTTGGATTTTTCATTAGAGAACTTTAAGAGTACCGAATCAATTTCGTATAGGATAAAAACTATTTTACTATGTGTTAACTTTCATAGAAACCAAGAAAATAATAGTCAAATTCAAGCTATTTTGATCTCGAGGCCTAAACTATGCATAATTTAACTAAGTTATAAATGGCTATTATATATCTTTTCAAATGTATATTATCTATTAATTATTAAAAAGAGATATTGATACTGATTTTCATATAATGAAGGATTGAGATTATTTGAAGAGAGATTTATAATTTTATGAATAATATGTATTGAGATTTTGATGGATATCTCACTAAGGGGTATTGAGTTTTAACATGTAATTAAAAATTAAATATTTCGTACTCCGTTTAGGAATAGATCCCAATTAGACTATAGAAATACATTTGCAGTATATTGTAGGCTTATCCCGAAAAAGTAATGAGAATATTGATTATCTGAATTGTGTTTAATATTTATACATTATAGATGAAAAGATATCATGAAAATATACAGTTGGCTACTTGTCCATTTGATATTTATACACTACAGATGAAAATATATCATAAAATCATATAATTGAGTACTTGTCAAACGTATAAGTATTAGTACATCATAGATTTTATCTAATTTTTCGTGGTGAGCGCGTAGCCGTTTGTTCATAGTTGCATATAAGATCGAAGAAAATTATTATAATATCTCATATAATTAGAATCTCTATTGAAATATTTTCAATAAAACATATATTTTTATTGATATTCACATTCGATAGAATTTTGATTCTATTCAAATATTTTAGTTGTCCTAATAGCTTTTGAATCATGTGATAGGTATATAATCATTGATTTACAGTAATTTATAAGATTCGATGATATTATTATGATATCTTATATAATTAGAACATTATTGAGATAAGTTTCGAAAAACCTACATTCTTATTAATATTTGAATTTGGTAAAATCCCGATTATATTTTAGTTGTCCTAATAACTTTTGAATTCTAATTATGATATGGTATTGAATCTCGAATAGTTGTTAGTTATTGCACGATGATATTGATTTTGTATATATTTGATATTATTATCTGAAATACTTTATTGTATTATGACATTAATGATTATACTTGTTAAGTATTTAACACATTCTTATATTTTTTAACTCAAAAAATAAAAAAAAATTGATAAGGAAATAGAGGAGATTGTACATTTGATATGAAAATTTTAATTAGAGATTATCTCACTGTTTCAAAGTTTTACGACGAGAAATTGTGAGACTTTTTTATTGTTTACTTACTTTTTAAATTTATTTTATTGAGACTATGTTTCAAAGAGTTTGTGATATTATAGGTATTTATATTAATTATTATTTTAATAAATTTGATATTTATTATGAATAATTTATTTATGATATGTTTTTTATAAGTATTTATGATTTAAATTTTGTACGTGGTCAATACAAATCGAGCATGTTGATTCAATCTAGGTCACCACATTTACCATGAAGAACAAGTCTTCTATCCAATAACGTGACAAACTATCACACTAGCAGTTGCCATTGCAGAATCAGCACATATTGCCAAGCAACTTGCAACTTTGCTCCTCATCCCTCATTCTCGCTGCCACTCGGGAAATTTGGTGCGGTGCGATTGCATCTGACTTTTGTCGTACATGGAATGTGTTCCTTGCCAAAATTTATCGGAAAAGGTGGTTTCTGAAGCTCATCTCTAGCTGATCAGTGATCAAATTCAACTTGCATTTATGTTTCAAATATTTATAACTCATATATAACCTCTCCTCCCTCGGCATATGGGATCCATTGAGATTACAGCAACCAAAAAAGAAATAAGAAAATCAAGATAAACGAGAAAATGTAAGTGTATTACTGTGCACAGGTGAAGAAAATATAAGTAATACCAAACAATAATAATAAGTGAGACTCTCCAGAGCAGGTTGCAGCAGCGTCAAAGGAACAATACACAAAGGAATACAACGAGAGACAGCGAGAGCGAGCGAGAGAAAAAGAGAGAGAGAGAGAACCTCATTCTTGGAAGTAGAGAAGGATTTGAAGCTTTTGAGGACGTAGTCTACAAGAACAAGTTACCGCCTCCGAGATTATCGTATCCCGGTTCGATTGGATCTAATATGACACAACCAACCGTCAATTCTTCCATCGATTTGAGATTCAATCATTCGAACAATCTGACCTTCTCTCTCAAACATTCGAACAATCTGACCTTCTCTCTCAAACCTTTCGAATTAGGTAAATCTGTGGATTACGTTTTTTGACTTACCGCAAGAGATCGTGATACTCAGTCGCATTGACCTGCTTAAATGTGGTTGGAAAAAAGGAAATAGGATGGTTTAGGATCATCGAAATCAAATCGAATTTATAAACATATTACCATGAAACGTAGGTATTATAGTATGGTATTTGGTATGTGAGATGTAAAGTAGTTAATTTTGGGGTCCAAACTTTAGACTAAGGGGTGCTTGTGACTTAGAGATTTCATATCCATTTATTTATTTTTTGAAATACATATGAAAAATGAGAGAGGAAATTCTTCTAGATTTCGATAAAATTTTTATTTTGATTCTACTTTTATGCATTCTGTAAAAAAATTATTTTATTTTTGTATTTTTATACAAGTCTGATGGTAGTAAATTCAATGACCTGAGAGATAATAAATGAGATTTTACCGTATTATTTTTTTAATTTTGTAAATAGGATGTGTTTACTTGATTATATGTTTTTATAATTATTCTCCATAACACCTAAGGAACATTGCCCAAAATTCATCGGTTGGTTTCTAAGGTCACACTTGGCTAAGAGGGAAAAGGTGCACCAAACAAGGAAAAATGTTTACTAAACCCCTGAATAAGAAAAGATATTACAAATTTACAGTGATTTTTGTCAATACTTTTTCCTTCTAAATCCCATTCCACCCTCTAAAGCCTAGCACCTCCCCTAATTTTGGGAAACTTTATATTTTATAAAAATTGATTAAAATTAACTATTTTAAAATAATTAGATCATAATAATTTATTTAAAAATAAACAATTGAGATAAAAAGAATGAGCCTTTTTATTTTTTTAAGAGACAGAACCCTCTCCATACGTAACACTCCCATCTATTACTATCCTACCAAAATCCTTCTCATAAATTCAGGTTTAGAGATAATTTTTAACTTAATTTAGGTACATATATAATGGTCGTTTGCATGAAGAGTGGTGGCATAGGGTAAACCCAATTATTGGTAACTTCAGCCTCTCAACTCGGTGTGCTTGACAAAGGATGTGAAGCCAATAAAAGAGATTACTTTGCATATAAACCTCTAACTATATATAAATTTTATAAAAGAGTCAGAGAATTTTTAATTTATTAAATATAATTTTACATTACATTACATTAACAAAGTAATTAGTTTTATGATTTAAATTCGTTATCATTTGATCAAGTGACAATAGTTTTGGTTAAAAAAACAATTTTATCTTAGCAAGTAATGTATAGATTGATTTTGGATTTGATTTGAAAAAATTTAATATGAACTTTTAAACTTCTTTATTCGAATTCTGCACATTACAACAATAAATTAAAATTTAAAGGAGATGAGATTTATTCTCTAAAATATCATCCCATACTCAAATTAGTATTTGTGACTCAACCATCTTGAGTTATCAAGGAACAAAGGAAGAAAGAAAGAATGAGTATAAGAATTTAAATAGTGAAGAAATGTGAAAATTAAAGTTGAGGACTTAGCTCCAAAATTTTTATCAATTCTTTTTTTTCCCCTCTTTCCCTTTATATGAAGAGAGGGTTGTAATTTATAGTGCCATTCAAAGGAGGTTCCTTCAAAACGATTTCCAAGAAACAGTTTTTGAGCCCAGTAAATATTTCTTATGGCTTGAATGATAAATTTGTTGCCGATTGTTTTTTAGTCTTAGCATGAGAAATGCAGATGATAGCTTTGATTGTGAGAAATTGAGAGGCAATCGAAGAACTACAAATTGGAAGACATGTGGCTTCAATTTGCAGTGACCTATTTTCTTCAATTTGTGGTAATCTGATCTCTTCTTTTGTGGTAATGTTGAGCTGATACTGGGCTTTTGTCCATTTAAGCCCATAAGCATCTTGGCTTCACTCATTTTCTTGGACTTAGCTTTACACTTTGGCTGGGGTTATCAGTGAGCAAATAAAATTTAGAAGGATTTGATTTTTCACGTTTGATCTGTTTGTTACTCTGATTCTAACATAATGTACCGTCGAAATGGCAATCTCCTTTAATAACAGATAAAGAATAAGCGTAGAATTCCTTCCTCGTGGCTTTACTTTTTATGAAGTCTAGCAATAAATCTGATGCAAAACATGCTCCAGTTACGATTATTACAGGGACAGAAAAAGCTTATTAAAAGAATACCAAAGATCATCTACACTGAGTAGAAGTATTTGTTTAGAGGGAAGATGAGAGAAGCTCAACAATTTCATGTAACCTTTTTCATTTTTTTTTTTTTTTTTGGGGGGGTGGGGGTGTTAATTTAGACCACCGAGTCTTTGGCTGATTTCTTTATGTCGTGGTTTTCTTTGTCTTGATGGCCGGTGTTCTTCCCTGGCAAAAGAGGTGAACTTTCCTTTTCTCTCCCCTGTGGCCACCCAGAGAAATAGTATGTAAAAATCAGTACTGTCTTCAACACTTCATAATATACATATACATGGATGCATTTATTGTTCCACGGTGCTGAAAAGGAAAATACTTGAGTCAACAATCTCCATTTTTAACAATTTAAAATAAGAGAAAGGTATCAGCATTTTCACCACAAAAATGAAAGATTTTACTGCAAAAAGAACCTTTTGAATTTATTTTTAAGGGGACGAGGAGCCTCCTCTCTCCTTCCCGACTATGTTTTTAGTGGCCGAGCTAAAAGTTGCTGGTTTAATTAAGGAACCTTGTCCCCTTGAAATGAATGAAAAAAAGACAGTTCTTCAAACAAAATTTCAACCATATTAAGATTTGAGAAATGATCAAATCAATTTGAGTTCTATTGTATGAGTTGTTAGGTCATTTTTATAATTTAAATTTATGACATCTGAATTACGTAATAATAATTCTACTATTAAAATGAATGAAACTTACCTAAAAAAAATTATGAAGAATAAGAATGATACCTGAGATGAGAGATCAAGTGCTAATTGTCGCCTTTTGTTGTCGTGGGTGCAAAAGTAAGAGTACAAAGCCATTCCAAAGACAGCAATAGTAATTCCAATAATGTTTCTATGCGTGAAAGGGTCATGCAAGAGTGTATAGCCAAAGGCAAGCACAAGGCATGTCTTCAAATGGCCTAACACTTGATACGTTACCGGCGATGTCTTCCCTATCACTAGGAATGTGCTGAAGTTCACTGACACGGATAGAATGCATGAGAGGACGATGACTCCCTGTATTGAACAATGGCATTTGTATCATTAATTGATTATTAACTAGCTGAAAGAAAATGAAGTAACGGTTTCATGGATTTGTTGTACCGTGACAATGGCAGAATACTTGAAGGCAAAGACATTTTGGTGTGTGAGGCATTGATCAAGCAGAGGCCCCGACACAAATAGAACTGCTGCTTGAAATGGGGCTGACTGATACAGCAGCTGCGTGGATGACACGTTCAGCCTTTTCTGCATGGTATTTGTCAGCTGAGTTTTACAAAATACAGGGCACTGGGTTAAGGAAATTGCCTTCCAATTCTGTTCATTTCTATTTAAAATTATACTTTTGCAATGGTATCCCTACACTGTAGCGAGACTATTTTTATATGGTTAGAACATATGTCTCAGTATAACGAGTGTGATATGTCAAAAAGTTAGATGTACGCAGTTTAATCCTTTTTGCGAAAAATATTTGCCCTCTATCATGCAACAAAATAATGTTACCATTGGCTTAATACTGATTCTACAGTTGATAAATTGCATGAAAGAAAAATATGAGGATACAATTTGGCCAACGCAGGTAGTTATGATGGCCAGAATAGAGAGGATGGACCCAAGGAAATTGAGCTGCAGATCAGTGACAGAGGCAATGCCAACTCCAAGGAGCAGGATGAAGAGGGAAAGCTTTATCTTCCGACTGCAGCAACATGAGATCGAGATTTTCATTGATTGATTAAGCAGCTGGATAGGGTAGGACTTCTTAAATTAAAAATCAACATAGTATATAAGACTTTAGCATTAGAGATTTAAAAGTCAGTAGCTACCCAATTTTATACATATTTTCTAAAAAGCAACTTTACTGTTGTGCCAGGCCTAACAATTATGAATTAAAATTTTAATACAATTCTTGAAGGAGAACACACGGTGAAGAACATTCGTGCGATGCTAGAATTGCTCCGAAAAAAGTCTCGAATATCGGGCTGCCGTTTCTGGCGGTTGCAGATAACGTGAGATTACCTGAATTGCTTCCCGAGGAATAGAGTTTCAAGAAGTACAGTGAAAGGTATAATAGCAAGCTTGGTCATCTGGTAGAAACCAATAGAATTGAAGCCCAGGCTCAAGTTGAGAAGCCCAATGGAGACTCCATTCAGCAGTCCAAACAGTATTACCATCTTCATCTCAACTGACTTCGTCTCAAAAAAATTCAACCGTTGCGCCAAGTGAAGTGCGCCGAACGTTACAATCAGATGCCAACTAGTCAGCGTTGTCGCTGCAAAATTGAATTACTGATTTGTGATAACAACGACAAAGATCAAAACACTAGATTGCTGATCAATTATGGCTGCTTAATTTATGAAAAATAAAGTAAAATCATAATTAATTAGAAGACGGAGAAGATAAAAGAATTACCAAAGGGGAAGCCAAGATTGCTCATGAGTGCTTTGTTGCAGACGACAATGGAGACCGATGATGCCACAGATAGAAACAATGCGCTCACAACGCTCAGTTGGAAGCTCGACGACGCCTCTCCCATCTTCATAAAATAATCATCATCATCACCGTGTAATTAAGATTGAGGTCATAAATTAACTGTTATCACCACTAATCATAATGCACAAGCAAGCAAGCATCACAGTGGCAATGAATCTACGATCCTGGCTGATGATACTCGAACAGAAAAATGCCCAAAGAAATAAGGAAACGTAATTTTGCTTTGTACAACAGTAAACAAGCTATCAATACAAGGGGGCAAGAAGGAAGCATCTATGTGTGCGGTGTACCTTTGAATATATAAACGTCTTACTTGATGCCGTTCCTGAAAATTTCATCATGAACCAGTTCAAGGCAATTAAGTGAAAAAATTAAAAGGAAAGCAAAAAAAGAAAACATAATGCTATATTAATTACCAATTGCAACTCTCTCTCTCTCTCTCTCTTTCTCTCTCTATGTGGTCTCTGTGTGTGTGAGAGAGAGAGTGAAGGACAGAGAGAGGGGGAGGGCAGTGGCTTATTCAAGAATGTGGGTTCTGCATGCTTTTTATTTTTGGGGTGATTTGTGGTGGTTAGTCCAAACTCAGATCTTTAAGAGTGAATATTAAATGAAATCCATAGCGTGGTTGAAATGCTTAATTCGGACTTGCAGTATCTTCATTCACAAAAAAAATCCCCTTGCTGCTTTAATCATTATGGTAGATTTTTCATCTATTTATGAAACAGTGATTGATAGGAATAACTAGGTTTTATGAACCCACCTTAGCCCAAAAAAAAAAAAAAAAAAAGATTTATCATACAATTAAAAAAATTAACCGAAAAATAATTTTTTAAAATAATAATAATAATAATAATAATAACAGCTGGAAAGAGAGATGGGAACTGCTAAATCCAGGTGTAGTATCTGCTAAAGCAAGCAAAAATGATTGAGAGTTGACAACCAACCAACTAAATTCAAATGTTTGGTAGAAACTACCTGGACCTTCAATCCCACTCCAGCTAATTGATTTTCCTTTGATCTTCTTTTTACATTATTAACCTTTTTTATAAATAAAAAATTAGTATTAGTCAGAGCATACTATATATCAATACAAAATAATCACAGTAAATACAAGTAGACCTATTTTTTTCTATTTATTTTCAATTTGTTCTGTAAATTTATTCCTAAGTTGTGTTTTAATATCAATTTCATACTTTGGTAAAATTACAAGTAAATTTGATTAGCCATAAAATGATATAAAAATTTTTATGGGTGTAAAAGGAATTTTTTTTTAAAAAAATGGGGCTAATTCGTAAATTTTTTATATTATAGAGTGTCATATGACACTGAATTAAGAGGAATTTGGCAAATAATATAAAATTAGTATCAGATAAAAATTAGAAAAATGAAATTAAATTTAAAAATACAAATAGAGATTGTTTCAGTATATATCTTCTGTATACTAAATGGTGTTTTCTTCTATTAATAGTACAAAAGTAAAAATAGATATCACGTGAGGACTCTACTTACTAACGATCGAACTTAGGCTGACCCTGCAACTTCGTGTACAAAATTTCCATATTTCTTTGTTTTTTAGTTTACTTTGGACCGTTTTGTTGGTACCATCTGCTTGTGTTTGTTAAAGCCATTCTTGAATAGGCGCCACTGTATTTTGATGGTAACTAGACGTGCTTTATCACGATCGAATAGTGATGAAGCGTCCATAGCTCTTGGATAAAAACTTTAAGAATGACAGACTTAAACATTTAAAAAGTAAAAAAATAAAGATGGTTATATTTTTTTAGATTTTTTTTTTTCATAATATGAATGTTTTAGTATTTAAATATTATAAAATAATAATAAAAAAACTAACTATTAAAATATTTGGCACAAGAGGGTGTGTAACGCCTGTCCATTGAAGAACGACACCGTGTTATGCATACATTTCCAAAGAAGATATAAAATATATGTCTTCCCCACACAGAATAAGCACAGCCAATTTTGGCTACAATCATATTATCACAACACTTGAAATCATAAAATTCTGAATCCCTCTTCAAGCATTTCTATGCCCTCCCACTCTTCACCTTCCACAATTTTGACGGGGAACCAATGAACGAACCCAGTTGGAAAGTTAATTCATTAACAATGAATCAACACATAGTTACTATATCAAAACTTGCCACAATGGCTGGGTAGTCCAGTGCTATGATCGACGACGACTAGTTCTCCTGCCGGGCACTCGAGCACATCCTGTCCCAGCTTAGCCCCTGCAGCCTTCAAGCCTTTCAAAGAGACTGCCTGGTTAAAGAGGTTCAGTGACGGGAGTTTAGAGGCAGGAGGCAACTTCCCTTTGGGCAAATACTTCTGGAAATCATCCATCAATAAGGGCACCTCAAAGTCTTGCTTGTTATGCCTTAGGACATTATCCTTAGCTGCAATGTGAGCCCCAGGCTCCATGTGGTTAGTTGAGAAGCTAGCTTGGTTCGGGAAGTTGGGATAAAGGCTAACGTATCCACGCAGGTACATCATATCGATCAAGAACTTCTTCCACGAGGCTTGCCAGCCGTTTGTTCTCGATTTTGGTATCTTAACAGGATTCTCCTTTGCATCCGCGGTAAACCTCATGTTCATGTATACGTAGAATTCCCTCCAGTGCTTGGGGAAGAAAACTGCACCCCAACTGCAGGGCAGCTGATGGAGGTAGGGTGTGTTTGGATGAATTTTCTTAAAGAACTCTGTCGGGTTCCATTTTGGCCTTTCCTTCACAACCTCGATCAAGCGAGGTGTGTAGAGCGAGATGGATGTGAGCTCCGAAAGAGATACTTGTGGGTCATAGTGGTAGGCTAAGAGGGCGTATTTGATCCACAAGTAGTAATAAGGAGAGACTTCAATATCGTCTTCGAGTAGGAGACCATAATCATCATCAGACGAAGGGTACCAGCTCTCACTAACAGCACGGATGAGACCTCCTTGGATGATTCTCCTTTTGAGTGTCTTCGTGCCGTGCGGCCACTCAAATGTGCTAACGAGCCTTATGGTTTCCTCATCCACCTTGCTGTCCATGTTGAAGGTGAGAGGGATATCATCGCCTAAATAGTAGGCATCAGTGAGGGATTTCATAAGTCGCCTCAAGGAATTAGCCCGGTTCTGGGTAATAATGTTCACAGAAATCCTCATTTTGTTCCAACCTGCATATGCAGCATAGTTCCTTTGCTCAGATTATTGTTCAGGGGTAACAATTTGGCACAGTGGCAAATGATTGCAAATAAATCTAGTTCAGAAATGATTTCGAGACACCTTTGGACATGGTGCCCATCTATCCATCAATTCTTGTGTGGGCCCACCAGTGTAGATAGATTGATGAGCACCACATCCATCGAACACGCCCCAAAGGTGTCTAAAGGGTATCCCCCTATGCACAGTCTAGAAACTAGAATATAGAATCCATGGAGGTATAATTTCTGGGTCCATCATGATTAATTCAACAAGACATGGATGCACTGTATAATGAGACTTGAACAGAAAAAACAGCCTGTTATGTGTAATAACATTCAACGAAGTTCTCATAGAGCAACAAGTATTCAGCTCTGTTTCTGAAATTCATGGGTCAGCTTTGGGTGAAATTCGGGCAGCTTTGGGCGAGTATTTAGCAGTTTAGGATGTTGGATATGGGTCACTCCCATTTGGAAAGTTTTATCGTGTTCGCCGTGCGCACTTGGCCGGGAGTGAAATAAAGGCCGAAATGGTTACACTTAGCCCGAATAAATGAAAAGATTCCTGAGTGAAAATCCGGAGAGGTTCATAAGGCCGAGGATTCTAATTGATGGCCGAACACACTGATTGATGACCGAAGACACAAGCTGACGACCGAGGACATTACCTGACGGCCGAGAACTTTGACCAACAGCCGAGGACAGCTTGTCTGAAAAAAGCTGGTCACCAACAAAGTCTGCGCATCAGCTTTGCAAAAAGAAAAAAAGGTTAACTTTTAGAATTGATAGCTGACTTTATAGAACAGGTCAACTGTTCCCGGCAGAAAAGACAACTTTGCAGAGTTGATAACAGGTCCTGTAATATACGCAACCGCCTTGCAGAGAATGTGGTTATTCGGTGCCTTATATATGTATGTACGCAATGTGCAAGTAGAGGGTAGATACACAAAAGCGTGGAGAGGTAAAGAAATACTGAAAAACAAAGAAGTAGTGCTTTACTCTTGTTTTCTGTTCTTCAGGGGTTTGTGTAGCCAGGATTTTTGTAACAAAAATTTTACATAGTGAAATTATTGTGAATTAAATGTCCCGTGATTTTCTCCCTCTTATTCAAAGAAAATTTTCACGTAAAAAATACTGTGTGTCTTGATTCTCTTCTTCCCCACTGTGTGTGTGTTGTTACTGTTTTCTCTAAATTTTTCTATCTTGCCGGTGCTATTTTTCCATACACAGATTAGAATTGCATCATTTAATAAGCTCTAAGATGACAGAATTTCTTTCAGACCTAGACTAGACTTTTCTTTCCTATTCACAATCTGCTCAATTTGTCCCTGATTTTTCCTAATTTCTCAGCTCCTCCATGATCCATCGTCCCTACCTAAATCTTCTAGTTTCTCATCCCAGTCCCCCGCGTTCATCCCCTTCCTTTGTTTTTTTCCCATTTTATGGGCCTCATTCCCACAATATCTTTTGCAACAATCTATCTATCTAAAATAAGGTTCAATTTACCAATGAGTTTATCATACCAAATTCTAGCAGTACCCTATTTCCCCATTCCACAAACTCTCCATGAGATCAGGATACTAGAGCTCCAGAACTTAATGGATATGAAAAAGATCATGGCTAGTTTCCATCTTCTCTGTTTTTGTTTATTCCCTATTCTCAATTTCATCATCTACCTGCCACCGAAATTTTCATCAACTACTCATCTATCTAATTCACCTCCTTCCCTAGATTCTTCTAATTTCTCGTCTCATTTCTCCCATCTCATCCCCCTCTTCTAATTCTATCTTTATAACCCTTCTCCTAAATCAGATTATTCATCAATCTTGAACAAACAATCAACTTACTCAGGAATTAAATCATACGACATATGCCAAAATATTGAGAGCACGAATTGTCGAATTTAACTTACTCGGCAAAGCCGTAGACCGCAAATCAGCCATCCAAAGAACCTTCGGCACAGACACACTCGGCAAAAGAACTAGCGCCGACGCGTTCGCGCTACTATCCGCCGCCATCTTTATTGCCTTCTTCACATGCGAATCACTATCATTCACAGCGATCACAACGCTAGGATTATGCATCTTGATCAGCCCCCTCATGCTCGCAAAAACCGCCTGAACCAACGGCACCTCCGATTTCGAAATCCTTGACAGGGTCCCGATCCCTAGGTCGAAGATCTTGAACCTCCGCTCCTTGCAGACGGACTTCGGCCACTTTAGAGCGGCGGCGGCGTCTTCGCAGGGGCAGTAGTGGCCACCGGATACGGCGATGTAGGCCTTCTTGCCAGCGGTGGAGCGAAACTTCTTGAGGAGAGGGGCGAGGGCCTTGACCTCGTCGACAGAGTGGGCGTAGAATAAGGCGTCGATCTTCTGAGGGTTCATGGCGGCCCACTGGGTGATATAGCCGCTGGTGAGGGTGGCCCACCACTGCTCGTCGCGGACCTGAACGATGTCCTTGAAGATGACGGTGGTCTCGGAGACGTAGGCGAGGCGGTGCTCGCTGTCCCCCCATGTTTCCTTGTCTTTTGGGTCGACGGGCAAGACGAAGGTACCGGCGTTTCTGTACTTTTGGAGCAGATAGCTGCATGTATGTAAGTTGCCAACAACTTCAGAACCGTTGAGGGTGCGCTTCAGATAGATATACCATTAAATAAATAACCATAATTTATTTATTTTAAAATATTTAATTTTAATTTTGTAAAAAATATTTTAATTATAATTATTTATTTTAGAATATACGATTTAAATTAAAAATAAATATTTTAATTTTTATAAAAAATAGAGCCACTTCAACTCCCAACTTAGAAATGTCAAAACAAACAAAAATAAAAACTAAGTATCAAAAAATAGTAGTTATTTTAAATAACTTTAATCATATGATATTTTATATATTTATATTTATTAATAATTTTATGGAAAAATAAATAGCAGATATCATATTATATAAAAATATTTTAAAAATTATTAAAATATTTTTAAAATATTTATTCACCTGTTAATATTTTTAAAAATGCTAAAATTTCTGGGTGATTGAAGTAGAAGACTTAAATTTATAAAACATTAATTACTGACGAATTCTAGGAATAATTTAAAAGATCTAATTCTAAATGGTTAATATGCTAAAATTCGGATTTTATCTTTTTAATAGATGTATTTAGTATATTTTTTTCTCATTTATTGAATAAAAAATTTAATGAATATAAAAAAACTAAAATAGTCATTTTTAAATATTTATTCTTGAGTTAAATATTTAATAAATATTAATATTATAAAAATAAATTTATTAAAAAATATTATATATAATTTTTTTTATATCTTAATCACTACCATTAATAATTTTTTATTTAAAGATAAAAAAGAACAAAGTACATATCCTTTGGATTATATATGGCACCCAAAATCGCGCCTTTATTAATGGGCCTATTTAATGTAAGCTTGAAAATATTACTAATTGTAGGGATGAACATGGGTAATTATTTTATAATAAATTCAATTAAAAATATTATGGAATTGGAAAATTTAATTCAAAAGCTTGTTTGATTATGTTTTCCTTCTGGATTTTAATTTTTTTTTTGGAATTATCATAGACCCATCTTTAAAAACTAATAAATTAAATATAACATAAAAAGTACACATCTTAAAAAATAAGTTTTTATTTAATAAATTATAATAAAAAAATATTATAGTAATTATAAATATGTAGTATCGAACTACCATTAAATTAACTATCTTTTGTAATGTAGAACACTCGATTAGGGATAACCCTAGTGTTCTTTATATTCTCCATATTTGCTTCTTCAATCATAATTATTTGATTAAAATTTAATAATTGTGATTTGAAAATAAAAAATAATAATTATAATTATATTTTTAATTTTTTTATAATATTAATATTTATTTAATATCAAATATAATATAATTTTTTTTAAAAAAAAATATAAAGATTTAGTGGGCATTATCTAATGTTTAAATTTTAATTATTTTTTCTTGTTATGTCTCATCTCATAAATACGTGCCAGAAACATATTGATATATCTATTTCATGTATTTTTTTTTACATTTAGTCATTTAGAACTTTTTAATAGAATCATTATTCTTATTGTTATTTATATTTCAAAAAAGAAAAAAGTTTACATATTAGTCAACATTTTTCACAAATTTTATAAACAGAGATCCTTATTTTCATATTTTCTATTCCTTACTTAAATTCTAAATCTATTTTTTATTATTATTATTTAAGAAAATAAGTTCAATATAATATAAATAAACGAAGAGAATCAAATGTTGGGAGAAGTAGCATCCCCCATCGGGACAGCACTTAATGGAGATGTTGATCTGCACGGAAGATGTACATTTACCAATTAAGGATCTCTAACTGCTAATAATCCAGGAATTGATGATTGTCATTCAATGAAGGATAGTTAAGATAAGAGGATAGATTAGCAATGACATTAAGGCAAGTTACGTGATTTAATGGCGTAAACATATGGAAAATAAAATATGAAGCTTGGTTGAAGTTGAGGTATTCTAAAATGATTTTCCTCTTCAGGATGAAATAGGATCTAATATTTATGAATTTGTGACCACTAATCTTAATCTAGTCCAACTAGATAATTGAGATTTGACTTATGTGAGTAAACTAATTATTACAACGACAGTTAGAGTTAATTTATATGATTTTTTTAAAATTTTAAATATTACTTGTCAAAATTTTTTATTTAACGAATAATATAGAGATATATTAAATATAATTTCTTTAAAAAATAAATTCACCCAAATCCGATGGCACCCTAATTACCTTCCTTGTTTCTCAAATATTATTTGTAACTCTGGCAGTATATATGAACATTATGTCTTGCGGGGGTACTATTACAGTAATTAACCATGGCAATATATGTATATATATATATATATATATATGTATGTATGTATGAACTCTGGCCTATGTATTTAACCATAATTAAACAATTGACCAGGGAGATTGACTTGTGGGGATACTACTACAGTAAAAAAAATGGCATAGTAGTTTTCGAATTGAATGGCTTCTTGATATGGCGGTGGACGGATTAATTATTTCAACATTAAAATCCCAAAGTTCCTGGTTTTGAAATGTTAAATTTTCATGCTTCAAGCTAAGTACGTGACGATAAGAGTGGCTGGCAGGTTAAGCTTCATGAAACATACGTACCTCAGGTGGAGATCTTCGCCGGTGGTGAAGGTGAAGGGGTCTTCAATGAAGAGGGTCTTAACAAGCTCCGACGGCAAGAACCACGAGCTCGAGAGGAAATCCACCTGCACAACCTTCTCGACGAGGATGTCATAAGCAGGGTCAGGCAAGTAAAGCCCAGCCTCCTTGAGACCGAACTTTCTGTAGCTCGGAAAGGTTAAATCCTTCTGCCTGAAGGGCAAAATCCGTCCGATGCTCCCCAGCACCGAGTTCTGATACTTGTCGGTCCCCGCCGCGTGAGACAGGATCTCTAGCATTCTCTTTCCGGGGATCATGTCGTCGTCGAGGATGTACACGAGATCCCCCACCGACTGCAGGGCCATCTGAAACCTCCCGAAGTACTTGAAGTCGTAGGTTGAGCTGATGAAGCTAATCCTCGTGTCGTTGTAGCTGTTGACGATCCTCTTAAGGGACTGCTCGTTAGGGCTCCCGAACGCGAGCACCCAGACGTGGTGGAAAGGCAGAGTCTGCTGCAGCAGCGAATCGAGCTGGGAGCAAAGTGTTTTCCTCTTGAAGTGGTTCAATAAAACAGTGACTTTAGGCCTATTCGGGCCCTTCAAATCCCACTGAGATTTCATTTCCAAGAGTTCAGAAAGAGTCTCAGTGCCGGCGTTCTTGCCCTGGAAGTCCAATATCTCATCATAGAGCTCCCTCTTCAGCTTGATCATCTTAGCATTGTTCGACTTCTTCTGCTCGAAATCAATGGTCTCGTGCTCGCAAACGTCGGATATGTTGATCGGCTGTGGTTCCACGATGACCAGCGGATTGTTCGAAATTTCTTGCTGGTGGCTCACCGTGTGCGGGATCACGAGCTGCTTCCACTGCTGCGCTATTCGAGTGGCCCGGGAGAAGTCGGGTTTGGCTCGCAGATCTACTGCGGGGCTCACGTAGAACAGTAGAAGCGTCGCGTACATAGCAAAGCCGAGTTGAAGGCAGGTGAGAGCTGTGACGAGGCGGGATGAAGTGCTTTTGTGAGCAGATGATTTCATCAGCTTCGCATTTCCTCCAAGATAATCACTGTGAAATCCATCGAAGAAGTTTCCATTCCTCAGACTTCCGTTCCGGTACAAACCGCCCATCTTGACGACTTCTCTGAAAGCCAAGTACCATAAATAAATTTGGTCAAACACCTTGAGTTGGGGATAGCCAAGGTAGAATTATCTTTATAAGATTTAATGATTATCAGTTTAGTTTATATGAATAACTTTCATATGATAAATGATAAAAATAAATATAATAGATCAAGTAGTTGTTTGACCCTTTTCTAGATCATATATAATGGGAGCTTTATGTATAAACCAACCTTTTTTTCAATAAATTTGACCAAGAACTCTAACAAAGATAATTCTCAAATTTCTTTCAAACAATGTATTTCAGCAAACAATTAATTACTCCTGGTTGCACTCAATGAAATTCGTAATCAAAGAAAATAGCATTGTTCTGTGATATTTTTGGAATGCAAGCAAGCCATGATATTAAATTCCGCCCACAACAAGAGTTTGGGTTGTGGGGTAAAGGAGGGGAACACACTGCCTCTCTACTTGAATTTATGCGGATATAAAAAGTAGTGCTATCACAATTTAATAAAAAAAGATTATGATAAATATAAATTAATAACAAAAAAAATGTAATAATTTTACGCAATAAGCTCACGTAAATCAAAGGAGAAAAAAGCTTGAGCAAAATCATGTACCAATGCCCCCGCAAAAAAAACTGCTTTATAGAAGAGGTGGTGAATATCACGTCGGAGCGGCTTATCCTAACCAATTTTGGAAAAGGTTATAGCCATCTTCTCTTCTGCTCTAGATATAGCAGAAACCAAAAATCTAAAGAGAAAGAATTTAAGTTACGCACCAAATTAATGGAGGCAGATCATGAAACAACAAGAACAACCAGCACTGCCGAACTCAATGATGCATCAAGCTCGATGTCAATCCCAAGGAATTTGATGCAACTCTAAAGGGTGGATTTTTCGAAGAGGATCCTGAAGATTCAGGAACGGAGGAGGAAGGAGGGGGAAGATAGTAATGGTGCTTGTTCGAAGATCTTGAGTGGATCCCAACTCTGTCAAGTTTGTTTATATATATTACTTCAGGGGAGCACCAGGCAGAAGCTAGATATATGCAGATGCATAGATTGATAGTATGGGGGCAAGCATTCATGAGGAAATGCATCAAAGGGATAACGAAACATGGGGCCATAAACAACGCTCATTAAATAAGCAGTGCTGAAAAATAAAATGTCAACGAGTTACGTTCTTTTCGCTGCATGCATGCAACCATCGATTTAAAAGTCGGTTTGGTTGCCTTAAAATGTGGGCAATTGCCCTTGCGTTTTTCGGTCCTGCACCTAGCCGTACGTTTCATTCCCCTCAATTTTGATCTCCTTTCTCTTCATGAAATATATCTACCAACACAGATGATTATGATAGCTGAGATGTGTGTAATGGCTAATGGAAGCCGACTTGTGAGGGTGGACGGTAGACAGTCGCTAGTGTTCATTAATTTTGAATTTGGATCCTAACAAATTTGGAGGAAATACTAGCTGCTCATGTAAGAGTAGAATAGCAAAAATCTTGGACTTTTATCTAATAATTTAAGATTTTAGGATTGATTTTTTAATATAATATTAGAGCCTCGTTGATCAAATAATCATGTATATTTTCTAAAATCTCTATTTTTTAAATAGGCATAATATAGAATAAATGTATTCTTAATCTATATCTCAAAAATGAAAGAGTATTTATATGAGATGATGTGTTAAAACATAAAATTAATATTGAATATACATTTAACAACTTCAATTTTAATTGTATTGATTTTTGCTGTTTACAGGACAATAAAGATAAAAATATAGGAAATTTTGAAATAGTATTGCGGCTAATGTGACCAATTGATGAGGGTTTTTGATGGGTCTGGTATTACAAGCCGATCCAAAAATTGAAGTGTCTCAAAGAAACCTCGTCAAGGCAAAAAATATTTTATTTTGACGAAAAAAAGGAAGAAAATCAAACTTCTATTGGAGGAGAATTTTTACTTTTTCCCTTAATAAAAGGATAAGCTTTAGGCAACAAAAGAGAAGAGTCTGGGGCAGAAAACCTCTCCAGAAAAGTGGCCCCCTTTTCTTATTCTCCAGCTTGCCTCATGCACTGCTCCAACCTTCTGTTCTCGTCTTTTGCGCAGTAGAGAACAGGGCTCTCTCATTAGTGGCACCTCTCTCTCTACTAATCCAAAATCGGGCGGAAGATCGGGGGGGCGTCCTTCTCCTCATCTGAACCGTCAGATGTAAAAGCTGACGGCCCACACGTTTTAAATGGATAATATAATATGGGCCGTTTGATTTTAAATTTAATCATCCAAAACACGTAACCGTCGAATTTTACATTCGACGACCCAAATTAAGAGAAGGACGGTCCTTCTCCACAGGACGCCCCCTCAATCCGTGGAAGATCCTCCCAAGTGCAGCGCCTTTGGCCCCAGCTCCTCCTTCTCTGTCGTCGATAAAATAGGGGCCCAAGGCTCCTGAAATGGAGCCCAGAACATCTCAAATTGAAACGGAACTCAAAGCCCCTCAACAATGGCGAACAACTCCTCCTAGTGGCATTCGAGCCAAATAGAGCATGGAGATCTCCCTTCCACGGTGCCTACCTCCTCCACCCACGTCTCCGACAAGACAAAGCACGAGGCTCTAAACATCATCCCCTAGAGGTCCTCGCTGAATAGAGCCTCGGGCTCCATCTAGAGCGCAGTACGAAGCTCCCCAGAAATCACATTAGACCAACAGGGAGTTTCCAACTGCCCATCGATGGCATCTGTGACCTCCTGAAGTCCTTAGCCAGACCTAGCACCGTAGAGATTTCTGAGAGTTGCCCAGCAGCAACATTGACGAAACCAGCTGCGCTCATATCCCTTAAGCAGAAAAGGAATGGGATTCCCTGAAAAGTAGCCTGGCGTTAGGGCTTTGGCAGAACACAGCACGAGGCTTCCCAAGAGGAAGCCATCCAGCGTCTTCTATGGTCAGGCTGTCCCGTTCAACCCGTCAGGCCCCCACGGGCTCTTTCGTGTCTAGCAGCCCACCAATACAATCTAGATGGGTGTGGCTTAATAGGCTCCGCGCACATCTCAGTGCATTTCGACAGACCTCCAAATATTGTCGAGGCCCACGAATGTGTTGTCTCACCCCAAGTGAGTGCACCTCCAAGCCAGCCTCCGCGGGCGCACCTCAAGCAGTTCTCTACTGGGCGCACCTCTAAGCCACCATTTTACTGAGCACACTTTCAAGTCGCCCTCCGTGGGCGCACCTTTAAACCGTCCCTTTGTTGAGCACACCTCCAAGCTGCCCCTCAGCCTGGTGTACCTCAAAATTGCCCATCTGTCTGGTGCACCTCCAAGCCACCCTATGCGGGCGCACTTTCAAGCCGCCCTACGCCGGGTGCACCCCCAAGAGAGATGCCTTTAAGTCGCCTCCGCGGGCATACCGGTAAACCGCCCATCTATCGGACGCATCTATGGAGTTCAAGCCTCCAAATACATCCCTCTTACACTCCCCTCATCGTTGCATTTTTACATTCCTGCCACGTTTACCTTTAAACGTATATTTCTTCGTTTATTACAAAAGATTTCTGATTTGAGCATTGAAGTGTCAACGGGGGATAGCCCCCCGTTGTCCTCTTACGTCTTATTTGTGGTTTGTATTGTGTAGGTTTCAAGTTCACAGCGACGGTGATTGGACCCGCTCGAAATTCTACCCGGATTAGAAATCCAATGGATCCCTAATCCATACGACAATTTGAGACTCAAGACGTAACAGTTTTGATTCAAAGTGCCATGCGCGGTCCCCTCTCAACATCTTCTTGTGATGGATATTGAAAAAAGGGATTATTTTTATTCTTTAATTATTATTTTTTTTTGTCATTTTCTTTCCTTTTAATCATAGACCCAACTTGCTTAAGAGTTTCAGTTTCATTACTAATGGACTTACAAAAAGAAAAGAAAAATAAGAGAAAATATTTATCATAACGATTACTATTCTAAATATGTATATACATCTATATGAAATATAATACCTTTATAAGGAAAGCAAACTCATATTAAAGACGGATGATTTTGTATTGAAATTTAATGAAAGATGGATGATTTCATTTTCTTGAAGAATAAATTTAATGAAAGAGGACCCAAAAACATACAGTAACTTAGGCTTTTAGAGATAGCCTATTAAAATTGGGGTAAAAAGCTTACAAGCAAATATAATACCTTTATAGGAAAAGCAAACTCATATTTCAAGCAAATAGCTAGGTTATTACTGTAGGGACGGATAATTTTGTATTAAAATTTAATGAGAGATGAATGATTTCATGTTCTTGAGGAAGAAATTTAATGGAAGACGGTCCAAAAATATGCAGTAATTTAAACTTTTGAAAATATCCTACTAAAATTGGGGTAAATGGGTTACAAGGTATTGGCTATAATATTATATAGCGCATATCCAAATGTAGGAATCATACCCGTATTTTTAGGGCAAAAACTAAATGTGAACATTAAAGCATGAATCATCACAGATTCTATCCTACTTATTTCCAAATGGTGAAAGAAGCATCTTCTACATAGTGGAACAGAAGGGCATCACCATCAACATTCACAGTCAAAGTTACTTGGCCTGAGGAGCCATTAAATTAAACCTTTTAGATCCTGAAACAGTAAAAATCTCCCAAAAATCCTTTGACATTATAAAATAAGATTGCAAATTCTAGTTTGTCAAGCAGTTGTGCCCACGAACCTAAAAAATAAAACTGCAAATTGGTCACCACTAATTAAAGCCAACACTTAATTAAAGAGGGAAAATTACAAGTCAAAGCCCCTGCCTTTAACAAAGAACACAAAATGAGGCAATATTATGTATTTGGGTGAGAAGTAATCAATTGATTGTGAGAATGCACACGATGATAGTATTGACGGACAACGGACGGCCTACAGACAAGAACACAGGAACAATGTACCTTTTGGCCGGAATGATCGGCCAACTGACAAAGACGCACTCTGTGAAGTAGAAGTAGAAATAAAAATAGGAATAGAAGTAAGAATAGAAGTAGGAGAAGAGAAAATGAATATCAAATATTTTTACGTGGAAACCCTTCTAAAATAAGGAAAAAATTACGGGACACTAAATCCGTAAAAGTATCACTAAGTACGAGAACAAATTATGGGAGGCGAAAATAAGAATAGAGTAAAAGTAAACAAAATCCTCACACTTGTTTTCACTCACAACTCTCTTTCTTTTCACTTTCTCTCCCCTCTGTTTTACACACACTCTTCTCTCTACTTATCCGATATCTCCTCTTTCTCCTTCTTCTTTTTCGGAGTGTGCATATACACGTATATATACACATGTCCTTCACTGTAGCCCAGCATAGTGGTTGGTGCTTAACTGTACACCTTTTTGGATTTGTCAGTCATTCAGACTTTTCATATTCAGCCGGTCAACTCTGTTGACCGTCCTCTCATATTGGCCGATAAATCACATCGTTAACCGATCGAGGTAGTCCGTCCTACTTCTTCAGTAAAGTCAGTCGTCTCACGACTTTTTCGGTCAACACATTGACCGACAGAGTTGACCGTTCAGAAGGTTCCGGTCAATATAGTTGACCGGGATTCCTTCCTCTTAGTATACACGTGTTCCGTCCAAGTCATTTGGTCACAAGAATTTCCACACGGGAGTGATCCCCAACAAATAGACAGATAGGTAGATAGAGCCCAAAGAACCTTCTCTTCTACTGCAAATCAGCAAGCACTTAAATTTACAGCTCAAAAGAGTGCCAATTGGTATGTGCAGGGCCAAGAAATGGTTTTCATTGTGGCATAAGATTCACAAGTACAAATTTATTAATTAAGCTGAATGCAAGAAACCCCATGGCTGAATTTTCGTGTATAACAATAACAGAGGAACGAAACGCGTTTGTTTCAGGCTTAAAAATTGACCTAGGAAGTCTTATTTATTTCAATGGAGATCATGCCATTAAATTTGCACGTTAAAGCAATCCCAAGTATGTCTTTTGTTTAAAAAAATTAAATACCCTGAATTGGTGCAATAAATGAGCATATAAAAAAAGAAGACCCTCGGCGGATCTTCCTCCATAGGAGCAGGGTTCATACTTTTCTTTAAAAGACATATGACCTTATTTTACTAACCTATATATTGTTAATTTAAAAAACAATTCAACAGTTAAATTTTAAATGTTAAATAATATTATCTAAATAATTATTTTTAATAATTTTTTATATATTAAATTTAACATAATATATATATATATTTAATATTATAAAAAAATTTAAAAATATAAATATCTTTAATATATTTTTTTTTATTTTTAGATCATGGCCATTAAACTTTAGTCCAACGGCCAAAATAACAGAAGTAGAATCTTATTTCTACTTGAGATAACCCACTTCTTCCGAAGTCATAATTAAATAAAAAATGTTGTGGTTTGAATACATTTTAATGCACAATCAATCGGACCCAAATTAGATTCCGAGCTTCATATTAATTACTGTCAGTGTGCTTAAGACAATCACCTTCTTTAACTGATCTCATGGACTGCAGAATCCATTTTTCATTTTTGTTTATCTTGATAGTTTTAATACCCGTACCAACACCTTTAATTAGTTTACTTTGTTTTGTATATGGCACTTTTAATTTGTGATAACGGCCAGCAGGGTTTAAGACCGAATGTCCTACCCCATTTACTCCTAAAATTTTGCAAGATTAGAAGCAACTATATAGGCCTTAACATATAATTGAAGAGTTTGCCTTTTTAAAAAGAAAATAAATTTAATTTTTTTAATAATAATTATTTAATATTGATCAAATAGTTGTATTATTTTTTAAAAAAATTTATTTTTTTAAAAAATTCTTTCTAATGTTAACAAGCACTAACCAGGTCATTTAAGAAACTAATGACACTTATCCAATTCCAAGAGGTGTTTTTGTGTGCCAATCAAGTATTCTTGATTTAGTTTTTTTTTTTTTTTTCTATTTACTTAGATTAATTCATAGAATAAGTTATGGTTTTATCTGAAGTATGTAATTTGGTCGGTTGTTTGTGTTTATGGGTGGCTTATTAATTCATGTGACATTAGATCAATGGCACCAGATGTTCATAGAAAAATTTCTGGTTGATGATGATAATGTTAATATTCAGTAGCTCCTGACCATGATAACTACGGGCATGGATCCAGTCCAACACAATGTTACGTAACTGAATAAGAGAACGTACTACTTAAGTTGTTATTTTAATTTGGCAAAACTGTAGACAGACGTGATGTTTAAAGAAAGAGAGAAAGAAAGAATTAGTGATGATTTAAACAGGAAGACTATTTAATTAGGAGTTTAATTACACTGGCACAAGCATAGCCTATCCCTACACTACTAATATCCTATGTATATATTTTTTTTCATTTTAATTAATAGAATAGTTATCAGCACATTCATTTAAAATTGACTTCAATTTAATTTTTTATTTTATATTTTTTAAAAATGTAATAAATCTATTCTCTCTCTAAAGAAAACTACAAATGGAACATTTGATTAGGACTATAAAATAAATAAATATGAGGTTTAACGGTGATAGAGCGGTAGGGGTCTACTAGTAATGAGATATGCGATATACACACACCACAACAAGTTGGATGATTCTTCAAAGACTCCAATGTGAAAAATGGACTTTTTGTCTTAATGTATACAATAATGTTTCGACCCCGTATATAATTAGTGAAAGCAATATAAAAAATAATTATTCAATATACGTAAAGAATATTTATCTCTAGATATAAGAACAATAATAATAATAAAATGTACACGACAATAAGTAATAGTAAAAAGACGTAATTTTTGGTGACGAAGGAAAAATTCGATATCCACGATAATTGAGAAAAATCCTCCAAGTTTCAACGGCAAGAGAATAAATTCACTATGAAAATCAATTTACAGATCGGGTGGTACAGACGCGCTAACCTAACCGACTTACTCCCGTTTTGTGATCTCTACCAAGAAACTGCTTGAATTTACCCGGGACAATGAAACCGGACGCATTTCGATCTTCACGTCGATCTTCTCTCACAAACTGGTTGAAGGACTGAATGTTACTAGAGTCCCGTGTTCACGCCACCGACGTAGTCACGAATATTATACAACAAGTAGAGATGTAATAGAAGACTACGATGAGAAGAGAAAACTTTGTCAATGAAACACGAGTGTTGGTATCAAGTTTTCTCAACAATGGAGTATGAAGAAAATGGCCTTATAAGAGAGAAAAGCTCCTCAAAATTCTGCCGGAAGAAATTGAGGTTTTAAAAATATAAGACATATATACATATTGAACCAAAAAGGATTTCGAAAATAATAAATTGTTAGACAAAAGACCCGCGCCACTCGAGTGCCTCTTGAACGCACGGCGAGTGCGGATTAGGTTTTGGAGATCTTGGGTGCGGGCACTCGAGCGCCAATCGGGTGCACAGCTAGCGCTCGCTTCTATTAAATGCACTCGCTGTGCGCCTCGAGCGCTCGTCGAGCGCACACGGTATGGGGAGCGCCTAGATGGTGCCTCGGGCGTCCAGTGAGCGCCGATCTCTAGAGAGGCTGAAACAGATAATAATGTAGCGTAAACGCTGAAATGTGACGATAACGATCCGCTAGCATTAGGCTAATGAAAGTCTTCTAAGCACGGGTGATGTTGTAGATAATCGAAGGTCCCACGAAGTCACAAAATGTGCCAATACATAATGCGACTAACACAATGGACGGCTTGAAAAATTTTAGTTACCCAAATGTATTAACCCTGAGTTTAATTAGACAAATCCAGTTAATTCAAATAGATTTATTCCCGGCTTAGATGATGCTCTACAACTACTGAACCAAGAGGCTTCTATTCCAACTAGAAAGACAGAGAGAGAGTATATTACATAACATCAACTCCTTATGTTGATTTCCTAATACCAAATCATTATTTTTCCACATTTGTCAACCAACATCCTGAATTTTAGCCTCTAATCTCTAAACTCCGTGGCTATCAATTATAAATACAAAAGTAATGATAACCATGAAAATAAGAATCACTATTGTATAGATGACGAATAAATAATCAATCATTATATCTCCATGTAGCCTCCACCATGGATGACGTGCTTAAGCTAACATGAGAGATCGTACTGAGATTTTACTCATGCCATATGTACAGAAATATAGCATAGCTTACATAGGAGATCGGCGGTAATCATGGAAGACTTGAACGGTGACCACATTACTATATGGACTTAGAGGAGTTTCATACTGCATGGAGAGGAAAAGATTTAATTTTTATATTTTGATAATGTATTTTTAAATAAATAATTATAATTTAATTAATTTTAAAAAAATAAATTATTTAAAAATAATTAAATTATAATTATCTATTTAAAAATAAATGTTTAAAATTAAGAAAATAAATATCTTAATCTTTTCAAAAAATAAAACCCTCCTCGATCTATTTCTTTGTGCTCTTGCTTAATGCATAATCACAATATTTTTAGCTATCTCAAATATAGCATGGTAAAACTATTCCACCGCTTGAGAAATACTCTCTTTTGATGATTCCAGGTTATCTCCGATCTCTTAAAATACATTAAATATTCCATATGATTATAAACAGTTAGTCAAATTATATATGGGTGTTGCTTCGTGATTACATCCCAAAGGTCAATGGTAATTAATGCAATATCTAATTATGCATGGAAAATATATTTTGGTCTTACAATTAATTTTGTGGAAAACGTCAATTTTATCTAATGATCTTATTTAGACCTTCATGTTCATCATTAAGCTTAATAATTACCCTATTTATCAGTAGTTTACGTATCAAACCGTAAAAAATAATATTAAAAAATATCTCTTTAGATAGAGTTGATTGAAAACCAAATACATAGCAAATTAATTTTCTTGGAAATTTTGAAATGGAGATTAGATAAAAGGGTAAAAAATAAATAGCTTTCAACTAGATACCCTAAAAAAAAATAATAATAATATTTGAAGAACTACATGGTCCTATTACCAATACCATTAATTGATCATATAACTCTTCTTGTCCTTTCTTATAATGACTCTATTCGATACCGAGGTCAGATTTGATGGCTCAAATTGAAAAAAATGCTTTCTCCATGGTTCAATGAGAATCTGTGTTAACATATATGTGGTACGATTTCTAAACACATTAACAAAATATATTGTATTCTTCATTCTAATATCATCAATAGACTGATATATGTTATGAAGTGTGCTCATCCAGACATATAATATACAGTTAGTTTAATTAGTAAATTTTAATTAAACCCATAATTTTTTATTAAAAAATAGTTAAAAAAGTCTTTATATACTTTAAAAAGTCCTATATATTATATATTTTGTTATCGGAGTTGTTTTTGCAATTAATGGATTATAATAACTCCAATTGAGACAATGATTTAGATGAGCGCAAATCAAATTCTGAATATGCTCTGATGCATAATTTTGATGTCATCACTTGTGATAGTAAGAAACAATCCTATTCATCATTATCAAGTATAAAGGCCAAGTACGTGGCTTGTTTAGAAAATGTTCCAGAAGTGGTTTAGCTAAGGAATTTTTCATTGATCTAAAAATTACTAATGATACTTAAAATCATGGAAAAATTCATACGGTAATATAGTAGCACTTGCCCACGCCATTGATAATAGGTATCATATAAAAATTAAATACATAGATATACGATATTATTACATCAAATATATAAGTGTGCATAGAGATGTGACCCCGAAATATATTTCTACAACTTGCATGCTTGTGTCCTTTTCTCTAAGCCTATAGCAAGAAATATTTTTTATGGCACATATAAAAAGTCTAAAGCTACATAGATTATAATTTTATAATTTATTTTTAGTTCATTATAAAATTATTCATCAATTATTTATAAATTTACTATATAATAATACAAAAATATCTGATAAGCTTAAGTTAGCTTACTCACACAAGTGATCGTCACTAGCACTTAGTTAACGGCCAAAGAAGAGATATTATATCTTTTATTACTTGTGGATCAAGTAAGATTGATAGAAATAGTTAGTGTTTGCCTTATATGAGTTAAGATGAGGTCTAAGATCATGCATGAATTTTTCACAATTTATATAGCCTCTAATTAGTCAGAGATTTTATTTTAATTTTCACCTATAAATGACAAGCAAAATAAAAACTTAGGTTAGGTGATTAAGTAACAATTAGGCTAAAATTTGTATGGCATTTCGAGTAGCAGAATGGCATGAAGATGACATGAGGATTGATATTGGTAGCCTCCAATATTGAGCTTATGCTTCAATTATTTAAATGTATATAATTATTATATATCTTAATAAACAGTAAAACCTATTTACACTTTATTAAAATATAATATGCATTTTTGTAAATAAATATTTCGAAGGGAAAGCTACTCTATTGAAGAGGAAAAAATAAAATATAATATAAAAAATCTTAACGTATCTCTAACGCTCGATTATAAACAAAGAGTAAAAAAAAGAGAAATGGGAAGACGGAAAAAGAAACAGGGGAGCCGCCGGCCTAACAGCGGGCAAGTTTAGGGTTTTAACTTGTTTATAAGGAAGAATTGAGCACCGTTGGATTAACTTTAAATCTATGGTGGTTTTTTTAATAAAATTTAAAAGCAAATATATATATATATATAATTAATGGCCATGTCCGTTCAATCGAGTCTAATGGACGCTATGCTGCGGCACTAGCACAGGCGCTCTATTATGTCAGTACGACCACAGTCTCCCTATAGCCAGCAGGAAGTGGTATCTATTGGAATTTTCTTTTAAAATAATTAGAATAAATATAAAAAAATAATTTTATTTTTTATTTTATTTCTTTATGATATTGCTATATAATTTTATTTTGGTATTGTTCCTATGCTATGTAAGCTTGTTTGCTAACGTGATATATTTATATTATTATTATTATTATTATTATGTAAAAATGACATTATATAGGCTCCTAAAATACATATATTTGGATTTTTTATAATTTTGAAAAATTTTTGAGATCATCCATTCTCAATATGACATAATAACATCAATTTAGCTTCTAATTTTACTAACATAATTTTTGTTATAAAATATATTTAGGAATAAAATTAAAAAATAAAAAAATAAAAAAAAATTGCATGACATAGAAAAATAGAACTTAGAAAAACTTAAAGAACTTTTTTGATATTTTCTTTAATTTCTCATGAAAATCAATGAATTGGAATGATAGTAGAAAAAGTAATGCTAGGTGGTAAAAGGTCTTTAATGGAGTGTTTTCTTTTTCTCATTTTCATGACTATTTTCTTATTTCTGAAAAATCTATAATTTATATCATCTTACTTTGGAAATATATATATTTTTGATTTTAACAGAAATAGGTTTTAAAAAATATAGAAAATTCATCTAATTTTCGAAATTCTTCTATTGTTTTGTACTTATATAAGTATTTGTTTTAAAAATGTTTCATATGCAATTCTTTGATTTAAAAATATAAGGCCCATAAGAATGATTTGGGGGAGCTTTATTTTTTATAGAAATGAAAAGACTTATTTTTATATCTTAATTATTTATTTTTAAATAAATAATTATAATTTAATAAATTAAAAAAATTTTAAAAAAATTAGTTAAGATTAATTATTTTTAAATAGTTAAATTATAATAATATATTTAAAGATGAACGATTCAGATGTAAAGAATAGGAAAACCTATATCTTTTGAGAAATAGAACCCCCTCAATCCCCATAAGAACCAAAAAGTTGCTTTTTCAACTATCAAATTAGCTAAACCGATTAACAATTTAATTAAAATAATATATATATATATATAATCTGAATATATGTATAAATTGATTTATCAATCATAAAGATAAAAAAAAATCAGTTTAAAGTATAAATGGACAAGTTAAAAATTGCTTGTCACCGCTGCCAATGTTAAAATAGCAATTTTCAATGATTGTCAGAGCAACTTTGACCTTTGATTACTGACATCTCAAAAATATTTTCCTTGACACAGCTTCTTAGTATAGCAATAGCAGTAGTAACAATGGTAATGTTTCGGCTCTCTTCTTCTCATTCATCTTGGCAATTCAAACAGAAAAATAAAGGTGAATGGAGATTTTGTATTTAAGAGAAGGAAGGTTAAGAGACGTCGGGATAAGTTATATTTCCCCTGTCAATCTTCTCCATAATTTCAATGCCTAAATGTAGAGATGTTGAGAAAACAGAAAAATGGTTACGTGTAATTGTTAGGAATCGACCAATAGTTTTGATAAACCAAGAGGGAAGAATGAATGATGTCAATACATAAAAGGCATACAATAATCATACAATAAAACAAGATATAAGTAATTTATATAAAAATCTTATTCTCAATAAGATGAAAAAATCACGAGAAGATGTGTCCGAAAAACTCTACTATGTAAAATTGGTTACACAAACTCCAAATATAATAATATAAGAACTCAACTCCTTATATTAGATGGACCCGATCAATAATGAGTGTGAGGCGAGGGAGTAGATACACAATTGGCAAATTATTTTTCATACTTTGAGAACAACACATCCGAGATTGGTGGTGACCGAAAGCTTTGAATCTTCATTTTCACCCTCTTCTGTCTCCCTTTCTATCTTTTTCCCTCTTTTCTCACTGGCGGCGCTCACTGACTGGTTTTACAAGTGTTCTTTTTCACTCACTTATTCTAACCCTAAAACACATTAGCATGTTTTATAATATGAGCCATGCTCGGGCACTTTTAGGCTTGACACTCGGGTGCCCTTCAGCATCATTACCTGATCTCTCCTCGAACTCAACACTCGATTGCCCATCAAACTTAGTATCACTGGTCACCTTTATACATATTTGTTCACTCATCTTTTAGATTCAGCGCTCGGTCCTCGAGCTTGGATGTCCCTAGGGCTCGCCACGCGCATGAACATCTCAATATTCCATCTCAATATTGAATCCATGTGTGCCCATTTGAATTGTCAAACGACCATCAAATCGGTTATAAATTCATACGGGAGTGACCTATAACCCAATAGTAATTAGATGAGAGGAATGTAATTGATTTCCAATTATGGCTACCGAGGTCATGGAGAAGAAGAGGGACATGCTTGCTAAATTTGGATTTTTTTTAAAAACTTAATTTTTATATTATTAATTATACCCATATAAATATTTAACATATATTATTACCATAATATGTTATTATTATTTTTCTAAGGTATTAAAATATTTATTAATTAATGGTAAAAAATTACAAAATTATCATTCTGATATTTTCATAAATCTAATATATCTGATATTAACAAAAATTTTAATTTAAATTTACCTATAATTAATAGCACGTTAATTATTTATATTAATAACATTCTCAGATTGAGAGTTTGATAAATTTAATTTAAAACATCGGAGTGTTATACAGCCAGTAGTAGATGTGTCTCCTCTTCAATTTCTTTGACGGAAAGTAACGAAGGTGGTAACAAATTTTTAAAAAAATTTCGTTGGTTGAATAAAAATGGCAAAGAATTATATTCGTTTGTGCTTCCACATCCCAATGCATAAGTATCTCAACTCATTTAATCTGATTCTGATCTTCTTGACTGAAAACCTTATAGTTATACAAAATCTTCCAGCTAGCCTCTGGGATTAGGTAGCCGTTAAATGATCAATGATGATAGCATCTGCTACTCATTGGATGTGTATAGTGTCACTTCACTGGTATACCCAATCAGATTAATTAGTTGATCAAATTTGATACATTTTGGCCAGTAAATCTTAATGTCGGCTTGATGCCCAACTTCCTCCACTAAAAATGTATATGATTTGATGATATTAATATAAGATAAAATTGAATTCATAATTTTATTATATGGTAAATGTTTATCAGGTACTTTATACATCACAATCTAATTACTAAAATATATATAAAGGTCAACTTTATGGATTCCTGTGGGAATTGTTCTGTTCTATTAAAAAGTTCAGTTGATTTCACGGATGGTGGAATTTAGAAGATGAAAGCCACTGTAGTCGTGTTTTTATATTGTAGAAATAATGTTTTTATATAGCTTAAAATCTCCAATTGACTACGGAAATACATTACCGGTTCAATCACTCCCCTGGATATTGATCGTCCTGTCAAAAGTCCAATTCTTGCAGCTTTAACATGGCAGACAATCATCGTCCTTTTCTTGCAGTGATACGATTGGGATTGAAGGCAGAGTACCTCTGCTGAGGATCCGTGGCCTGACAATTGCACACACCCTTCTTTCGAAGAAACTTCGAAGCGCTCGTTTTCGCGGTTCGCATCCATGACTCGCTGGCGTCGGAGGTCTAACAGGTCTGGTCTTGTTTTCCCCTCAAGTACAGCAATCTCTGATATATTGAACTGATGGAGAATTCGCTGTTCTTGTTGTCGGACTTTCAGGGTTACAGATGATAGTCAACTTGAAAATTCCTTGTCGTCCTTTTCCATTCTTGAGCCTGCACCCAAGGAAATACCGCCACCGGATGACCATAAGAAACTGAAGCGATCAATAATAGTGGATCCTCGTGGAACTGTAGCACGAAGATGGAACATAATATTCTTCACAGTCAGCATGATAGCTCTCTTCGTTGACCCTAACTTCTTCTTCTTGCTCCAAGCGCGGCAAGAGATGTGCATCGAGCTCGGACTGACACTCAAAATAGTCCTAACAATGATACGATCCGTGGTGGATTTGTTTTATGTAATCCATATCTTTCTCCGATTTCGAACAGCTTACGTTGCTCCATCGTCTCTAGTAATCGGAAGGGGAGATCTCGTGATTAACCCTTGGAAGATCGCGTTAAGGTACCTCAGATTTGGATTCTGGATCGACCTAACGGCTGCCCTTCCTCTTCCTCAGGTGCTTTATCTTGATTTCTTTCTTCAATCTTTAATTAGAGTTATATTACAGCAAAAATGGAGTATATGTCTCTGCTATTCTGCTTCCAGTCCTTCCAAATTTATCCTAGTGCCTCGCTTTGTCTATGATCCAATTTCGGCAAACCTTGTTTTTGGAGGTCCATCTCAACAATTTCTACCTTTATTTTATCCCCAAGCTTGTTTGCTTCCGAAGATCACTGCTGAGATTTTTGTTCCATTGATTCTCTTAACTTCTTTTAGAATTCATTTTTTGCTTTTTTCTGAATCGTGTTAGACTTTTGGGATTCATCTGAAGATATGAAAAGGGAATTATTTACCACTTGTTAAGGCAAAAACCATTCGAATATAACAATCCCTGAAGAAATGAAAGTGATCGACAGTATAATCAACAGTACAAGGATATTATACAGAATAGGGAAGAGAAAAGATCATTCTGAATTTATGTAGTTCTGCCTACAAGAAGTGTACACAATTACTAGTTTCTATGGTTTTAGAACAGCAATGAAGTGCAATGGAGTCACATTGGTCGATTAGTGACTATCTGTTGATTAACTGAGGCAAAGATTAAGCCAAAGGAAAACATCCTTAGTGGGTAATGTAGCTGTTTGCATATTCAAGGCAAAAACTTAGCACCATTTTTCTTTAATTTTGGAGCCTAAAATGAGCTGTTAACTGAACTCCTAAAGGCCTTTTCTTATTCTTCATCTTCTCACATGTTCATGTCGCTTGTTATTGAGTTCTCTTGTCAGTTGATATTTTGTTCTCTCATGGATATTATAAGATGAAATTAGTGTAGCAATCAACATCTCCTTTTAATCCATAAACTTTTCAGGTATTAATCTGGGGAATCTTGCCAAACCTCAAAGGTTCGATGGCCTCCAACTTCAAGATCTGTCTAATGTTGATCATCCTCGTGCAGATGCTCCTCCGATCCTGTCTGGCATATCCCCTCTCACTATGGCTCGCCAAGGCTTCTGGGATCATTACTGAAAAAGCCTGGGTGGGCGCTGCCTATAATCTTATGTTCTACTTACTAGCAAGCATTGTAAGCCAACACTACCTTTTGCCAAACTAATTTAATATTGCAAAACTCAAAGCAATGCTAGTAAACAACAGCTAAGCTTCCTTAGGCTTTTCCCCCCTAACTTAGAACTGAAGGAAATAGTTTCTTTTCTTAGTAGTAAACCAGATCAGGTGCTTACTAGCTGAATTCACAATCCTCACATCTCAATGCCAGAAGGTATTGCTCAATTAAGGCATAAGTAAACTTTGAGATCCATTCTTCTTTGTTGTTTTGAGTTGCCAGGTTTCAGGAGGTTGCTGGTACATATTGTCGATAGAGCGACAAGAAGAATGCTGGAGAAGTGTGTGTAAGGAAGAAAGCTCGAGCTGTATGTACACATACTTTGATTGCAGTTCCATAGAGCAACCGAGCAGGGTTTCCTGGATCCAGTCGAGCAATATCACAAATTATTGTAATCCAAATAATAATTTGTACCAGTATGGCATTTATATCTATACAATAACAGATAATATATCTTCAGGAGGTTTCTTAAACAAGTACTTCTATTGTCTTTGGTGGGGAATAAGAAATTTAAGGTAAAAGCACTACTTAACATTTTTTCCCTACTTGTACACCTTGTTTAGTACCGTTTGTTTTTTTGCAGTTTATTTTCAGTAAGTCATGTTTATTTGAGCTTCTTTACTCTCACGTTCTCAGAACTTATCCTCTATATTTCTCCTGTTTTATCACTTCATTCTTGCCGTTGGGTCACATTTCAACCACTAATTATAGAGATATGCTATACATGCATTACTTTCCAAGTAATTTTGTTAAAATCCATTCATCAGAAGATACAACGTATGCTTACGTTTTGGGAAGTTTACAAGAGATCACACATAACGCTCATGGAGCATATATAAAAGGCTTATCGGAATCTAAAGTAATCAAGCCTCTTGACGCTCTCATTGACACAGCCAAACAATTGTTTTAGCTCAGTAGCTTACTTGAGTTCAGCAGCTCTTTAGCAATACTCTTATCTATATTCATCTGTTGTGCAGTTCTCAAGGGCAAAACCTGGCCCCGAGCATTGACTTGTCAGAAAACATGTTTTCATATCTTGTTGGATTTATTGGGCTCATCTTGTTTGCATTTTTCGTAGGCAATATGCAGGTAGATACATCTAAAAGCCCGTGTAGTTCCCTTTGCTATTTTAATAGGGAATTTTTTTACCACCTACTTTTGCTGTTAGAAATACGTTCAATCTGCAAACCAGCGGCTAGAGGAGTGGAGGATTAAGAGAACTGATTTGGAGCAATGGATGCACCATAGACAGCTGCCCAAAGAACTAAGGCAGAGTGTCCTCAGGTACCACAAGTACAAGGGAGTAGCGACACAAGGAGTAGATGAAGAAGCTATTCTCAAAGCACTCCCCAGAAATCTTCAGAGACAAACTAAACAATATCTTTGCCTCAATCTAGTTCGACAAGTAAGATGCATTTGGGTTTGGCAATAAACTCGATAGTTTTCAAAGAAAATGCATAGATAATGTAACATGATGTCCCGTAGTGGATAGTTTTAGAGCTTGAGTTCATTTTATAAGGTTTTGAGTGGGATCGGCAGAAGTGGTAATAATAAGAGCTCTTTTCTTTTCAAGCATGGGGTCTCTAATAGCCACAAGCATGCTAGTGACCCCAAAAGATTTCTTTCTTACCCAGACTTGAAAAACAAAGAGCTAATATTGCTGGAAGAGACTGCTTGGTGATTGATAAATTGAAATTGATCTCCTCATGCATCTGATCTGATGTGAAAATTGAAAAAGGAATTATGTTATACATTTTTAGATTTCAATGTTCAGCAAAAAGCAGCGTTTTTAGTCTGAGATTTTGAGTTGAGTGAAGATTAAAATGCAGGTTCCACTGTTTGACAAATTGGATGACCGGACACTCGATGCAATATGAGAGGCTGAGGCCTGCTATCTATACCCGAGGCATGCACCTGGTGCATGAGGAGGACCAAGTGAACGAGATGCTCTTCATTTTAAGAGGTCACCTTTACTCTTATACTACCTATGGTGGTCGAATCGGGTTCTTCAACTCGTTGATTCTCGGCCCAAATGACATGTGCGGGGAGGAGCTACTCACGTGGGCACTCGACACACGGCACCTCGATGTCCTGCCATTGTCTACTCGCACGGTCAAGGCCATTTCTGATGTGGAAGGGTTCACCCTCGGGGCAGAGGACTTGAAGTTCATATCACTGCAGTTTCGGAGGATGCACAGCAGAGAGCTTAAACACAAGCTACGGTTTTACTCGCAGCACTGGCGGACATGGGCTGCCTGCTTCATTCAGGCAGCCTGGCGCAGGCACAAGAGCTATGAGGGGTCAGCAACTGAAGTGCAGCAGTTCCCTTCAGACACAGCTTATGAGAATATGGACATGTTTGTGCCCAGACCCGATGCTGGAATTGAGGCTTATGCTGCGAGGCTAATCGCTGATATTAGGCGGAGTGCAAGCAATCGCTTTTTGGCAATGATATGATGTGTCACGGGGTAAATTCATATTCGCAAGTTATATTTCTGCCACCAATATTGTCTGTTTTGTGTTAATGTAATTCCCAATAATAAATCCTTAATTTGTTTTAAAAATAACATTTTCAATGAAATTTTCAGTAATATCTTATTTAGATTTTGTACAGTGATTACGTATTATATTATCTTGAAATGTCTTAATTGCTGACCCTAATGATATGGTAAAGAGATCTCTATCAATATAATACAACATAAAATTTTACAATTATCAACTTAAATTCTATTGTTTTAATAATCAACCTAGGATGATGATACATTAGGCTATCAATTTTACTAACTTTAGCTTGTACAAATATAGATAAATAAATTTAAACAAAATATAGTAAACAAAAAATCAACCTAATTTGCAAAGCCCCCACCATGAAAATTTCATGAGAAAGCTACATATTGGATCACAAAGTCTAGATGAATAGATAATGTGCCACTGAGCTTGTAAATGGTGAGCAAATAAAATTTTTATGTAAGTGGTCATGTTTATAAATGGTTTTAAAACCTAAAGTATAATATTATATTTATTTTTTTTTAAAAAAATCTCTATGTCATTTCTACTCTTTAGTATTTTTAAATTTGATATTTTATGTTAAATAAATAAGTTTATGGATATAAGTTTGTTGCGTTCTGGATTCGCGGCGTCCAGTCGGATCCGTGGTTAGTTGGAGTGCTAAATCCACGGGGTCCAATCGATCCGTGGTTTTCCAGGCAACACAAGTAAATGTGGTGTTGGACACGATGGGAAGATTGAGACCGGTCTTTTACCTGGAAAACCTCCTCTTGAATGGGGAGGAAAAACCACGAGGCTCATGGCCTTGAAAGTGCTTCACTATTTGGGTTGAAGTCTTTAAAAAGTACAAGTATTGGGATTAATCCCTTCATTGTCTCTTGATTTATATTTCTATCTAAAGGGGGATCGCTCCTTGGGAGGTTTTGTAACTCTTCTTGTTCCGTTTCGCAAAGAGGAGAGAGAGTTTTGGGGCCGAAACGAAGTGGGCCTTTTTTTCCTTCTTTGTGGAGCTAATCCTGGAAAAAGGAGTCCGGTCCCTTTAGAAGGGGACTTTGCTAGGTATTTATAGGGAAAATCAGGCCGTTGGGGAGGAGAAGCGTGGCAGCCATCGGATGGCCCAAATGCTATGCCGTGTCCCGCTGGCCTCATTAATACTGCTGACGTGCGTGGTAAGGCATGCGGCTAGCGCCGCTGGCAGGCCTAGGTGTGTCAGTCTTGATTTGACCAGGTGTGCTCTATTCAGATGGAGACTGGCAGTGGTTGCAGGCTTCCTTGAAAATCGGCGAAATTGTTTAGCTGTCATCCTTGGGCATAGGGCAGTCCTCGTCCCTGAGTAGAGCCCTTCGTGAGTTCGCGGACTCGTAAGAGGAGGCTGTTCTTGGAGGATCTTCTGGGAAAAGTTCGGGAACTGCTTCTTGACCTCTCGGGCGATTCTGAGACTTAGCAGGGCTTCCAGAGTTCTTGATCCTCTTTGTGTCCGTGTACTCGGATATTGTTGGCGTTGTCCTTGAGCTTACTTATGAGCGGACGAGACTTCTTGGGCTTCTGTTATAGTCTTGGTCCTTGGGCCATTAGCCTCTACTCTGAGCCTCTCAGGCCGCCCAACTTTCTTGGCTTGCGGGAGTATCTTTGGGCCTCTCATTTGGGCCTTTCTTCTGAGTCATGTTTTTATGGGCCTTTATATTGGGGCCCAACAAAATTTTACATGTATCATTCTTATATTCATAATATAAGATCTTTGGAATTGCATTTGGTATACACAATGGATTTGGAATGCATACTAGATGTCTTTACTTTTTGAAAGTCATTCTATGCGTGTGTATATGATTACAATATACGACGTAACATAATTACATAATTTTAAATATTATATGTTACGATATTTTTCATGGTTGGCTTAATATTTGTACAAAAAGATATTCTAGATAATTATTTTACTAAGTGCATATTCATAAATATTGATAATAATTTCAACATTGTATATTTGTTGATTTTTATAATAAAACTTACAAGTTTATTACCTATTCATTAAACTTATTTCATAGTATTTTATTTGTTTTTTATATCATTAAGATTTTAAGATTAAGGACAATTCATAGTAATTATACGTGTCAAGGTTAGATTTTTTAAGGTACTTTCATATCTTTTTTAATCATTTTAACGGCATATATACTATTGGCTATATCATATATACATATTTAATTTTTTTACTCTCTCGTGTATATATATGATAGGGTGATAAAACCTCTCAATATTTATATTAATTTTAATTATGTTTATATCATAAGTTTAAAGTATGAGGCTTGCTTGTTAGTATAGGCGTCAAGCTTATATTGATCTCTTTTAGTCATTTTGAAGGTATATATACTGTTAGCTATATCATATATTATTGGGCCCTAGTATAAAGGCTCATAAAAATACGGCCCAGAAGAAAAGCCCAAACGAGAAGCCAATGACCCAAAGACCAAGACCACAGCAGAAGCCCAAAAGGTCCCGTCCGCTCATAAGGAAGCTCGAGGACAATGCCAACGACACCCAAGTGCGCAGACACGGAAAGGACCGAGAACCCTAAAAGTCCTATTGAGTCTCAAAATCGCCCGAAAGGTCAAGAAGAGACTCCCGGGCTTTCCCCAGAAGATCCTCCAAGAGCAACCTCCTCTTACGAGTCCGCGAACTCACAAGGAGCTCTACCCAGGAACGAGGACTACCCTACACTCGGTCAAGGATGCCAACTAAACGATTTCGCTGATTCCCAAAGAAACCTGCAACCACTGCCAGTCTCCATCTAAATAGAGCACGCCTGGTCAAATCAAGACTGACGCCTAGACCCTACTTGACTGACACACTTAGGCCTACCAGCGGCGCTAGCCGCGTGCCTTCCCGCGCACATCAGCAGCATTAATGAGGCCGGTGGGGCACTGCACAACTTTTGGGCCATCCAATGGTTGCCACGCGTCTCCTCCCCAACGGCCTGGTCTTTCCTATAAATACCCAATAAAGTCCCTCTCTAAGGGACTGGATTCTCTCTTTTCCCAAAAATGTGCTCCAGAAAGAAGGCAAAAGGCCCACTTCCTCTCGGCCCTGAATCTATCTCTTCCCAACGAAACGAAACAGAAAGAGTAATAGAGCCTTCCAGCGAGCGGTACCTCCTAAGAAAGAGAGACAAAACAACAGACAAGGAAGGGATTAACCCCAACACTTATACTTTGTAAAGATTTCAACTTAAATAGTGAAGTATTTTCAAGGCCCTGAGCCTCGTGGTTTTTCCTTCCAATTCAAGAGGAGGTTTTCCACGTAAAAGATCCGGTCTCAATCTTCCTCTCATGTCCAACACCTCACACATTTGTGTTGCCTGGAAACCACAGATCCGACTGGACCCCGCGGATCCAGAACGCAACATATATATGTATTTATTTTTGGATAAACTTTTGCTTTAATATATTTATACATGATTGAGTGATAGAGCCTCCGAATATTTATATTACATTTGATTATGTTTATATTATATGTTTGAAGTCATTGCATGAAGCTTGCTGGTCCCGATAAGTTCTAAACACACATTGATTTTAGCGTTAGTTACGACCTATTTATATATAAATCATAATAATTTAAATCATATAAAATAGTTAACAAGTTTAGAAAATATAATTTAATTTTCTTGTTAAAAAAGAAAATTTGTCAAGCCTATTTTATACAAAATTTAAGCTGAACCCAAATTAATTTTATTCATTTAGATATGTGCAATATATTATAGCAATCTCAGCTTGAATATTTAGTACCCACATCTGTAAATTATTTAATTTTAAAAAAATTATTATTCCTAAATATATAAATTTAAATTTCACATAAAATCTTTGCATAAAAAACTTATAAAATCTATGCACATGTTTATGAATACACTAAAAAATATAACTTTTTAAACAAAATTTAAAACTCAAAATGTTAATAACCAAACATGAAAATACTTACTATTGGCACAAAATATATAAAATTATAGGCCAATTTAATGTCTTTTAATTAATCAATGTATCATTTAAAATATAGTATATTTTAGGCCAAATATAAAAATTAAAGACAATATGATCTATCTTAGCATAACACAATTAAGTTCCAATTATAATATATTTAATCCGTCAAAATTATAATATATTATAAATATATTTATTATTATCAAAATAATTTAAAAAATCTTAAGCTAATATAATTAACACCAAAGTCGTTATTATGTGGGCTATTATTATGGGTAATCAAACGAAGCATGCGATGCAATTAATATAATCATGCAGAAACGAGTTCAGCTTTAACAAAGAAGAACATGAATTTTAACTCCCTCAAACTACAGTTTTAAATATAATCTAAAGTATTCTAAATTAATGTAAAAAGTAAGACCTGCCTATGCAATAAAAAATAGATAAATAAATAAAAGAGAATCCAATATACAAGTGTTGGGTCCCATGTCCTGGCCTATGAAGAATTCTGAGGCCCATGAAAAGTTTAGAAGCCCGCGCAGGAGGGCTCGCCCAGCCCACTAACCGGGGAATGCGTGCAGAGCCACGCGTATGCAACGGAAATGAAAAGCATTTGGAGAAGCGGCACGGCGCTAACGGCCACGCAACCGCCGCAGAGGGTCAATCCTCATTCCGGGAAAAACCAGGCGTGGCGGGCAGCCACAAACCACGGTAACGATATCGGCATGACCATGGCACGAGTCCACGCAAATGAGCCATTGCAAACGGGCATCTCTGCATCTGGAGAGTGGAAGTCCAACGGGGAGGGGCCTATGAGAGCTCCCACACCCCATAGAGAAAGGGATTCAATTCGACTCCAATCCCAACCTTCTCCACCCATGATCATTAAGACTCAAACTCCGACCTCATAACTCGGGGAACAAACTCGCAAAGAAGTAAGAGCTGGAATTGAGGAGTGACTCACTTCCATTTGGCGAAAGCTAGCTCGTTACTGCTCCCCAACGTCTTCTTAGACAACGGGAAAGTTAGCCACCCGTCGCGGTGTATCAAGGGAGCCAGGCCTCCCATTACCTGCTCACTGCATTCTCCACACCATCATTCACGCATCTCTTACGCCTTTACAGCATTCAACCGCGCATCGCTCTTAGTGTGCGCCATTTCCGTTCATTACGAAAATTTGCTGACTTGTGCGTCGGAGCGGCCTCGGTGGGAGAAATCTTGCAAAACCCCTAACCTCTCGTTTGTTGTTTGTGTTGTGTAGGTCCAGGTTCATAGAGACGGAGACCGGACCATTCCCCTGACACCGTCGCGTGCTTAGGAATCTGAAGGCTCCCTAATCCGTACGGCAACCGTAGTGCCCGAGACGCAACAACAAGCTTTCCTATCAAGGGTTTAGGAAAAGTTAAATATACACTTAAAATATATTATTTCTACGGTTTAGAACCATTAACCCTCTTAATTACATAACGCGGTGTGCTACAATGCCTATGGACATTACAGCGCCTCCAATGCCAGTGAAGTCATTAGATTTGAAATCTAACTGACCGTATTTTTATATAAAAAAATACTTTATATATATTATTATTATTTTTTAAAAATACGCACTGTTAGATTTAAAATCTCTTTGCAGCCCCCTCTCCCCCCTTCTCCTAAATTACAATTAACTACCCTTTAAGTCCTTTCACTGTTTTATGGAGGGTGATGAAGGGTAGACAACAAGCTAAAAATAAGCTGATTGAATGGGATTCAGAAAGGGAAGATAAAAACCATCTGCCATCTATTCTCCGGCCGTGGTAAGCGAGAGGAACCTACCCGCAGGCTGTGAGTCCGCAAATTCATATGCGACTGGAGTGAAGGAAGGAATGGGACTATGTTATCAGAATACTAATTGGCATGGGGATATTATGAATATATGGATTGAAAGGAAAAACATAGTTGGCGTGGATGCCTCAACAATCTTCAGGAGGTCATACGATTTTCATATAATAGTTGACCAAAGGTCAGCCGTGGATTATCTAAATAGAAAAACATGCTAAAGGGGCATGTAATATTCGTGCGATGGTCGACCGAGGATCGGTTGAATGTCAATCAAAGTCCGAGGCGCTTGTTATAACATGAGCGCCGGGAACAAGACTGCCCAAGAAAGACTCCATTGGAATAAAGAGACTTTTGCTTGGTGGAATGTCCGAGAGGACTTGGACGAGGACTCCATCCACGTCGTTGACTTATTCTCTCATTAATGATTTGCGGGCATTGGAAGTTTGGTGGCCACAACTTCCAAGACAGGTTGCCCCCACCTACCGCCATCTTCTTAGGGTAGTGAATAATATATATATTTATTCATGTATATATAAAGTTAGAGGTTGGTGAGTCAGGTGTGTGCTTTTTGTGAGCAACCACTTTGTGAGTTTTGTGAGAGAAACACCTTAGAGAGAGAAAGTTGTACACTTGTGATTGTTTCACTTTAGTTTGAGCTTGTGTAGCTAACACTTGTAAACAATCCTTTATAGTGTATTCTTTCGTGGTTTTTCCCTTGCTTAACGAAGGATTTTCCACGTTAAATTCGTGTGTTCACCATCATTCACGAGAGCTTTGCTCTCTCTGTAGTCCGCTCTTTTTCCGCTTTGCCCCAACAAGTGGTAAGACAATTCAGGCGGTGATCTTTGCTTGTTATCAAAAATGGAGCAAGATGGTTTGTTTGAACGGTTCAAACTTTGACATCCGGCGAGCAAAATGTCCGACTTGCATTGCAAAAAGGTTGGGCGTTGGAGCACAAACAGTGTGGGTTCACAATTTGTGAACGTGTATAACCATGTTCGGAGAGAAACAAATGCCAAAGCCCTTTGGGAGAAGGAGAAGCTCTTTGCCTGTAACAATAAAATTTACCATTTGATGCGGTTGGTCCTAACTCTGCCGACCACCTAAATGAGTTTGAGGGATTTGTTGTTTGGGCATTGTTGTGCTAGGAATTTGGCTCCTAGGGTTGGGAAACCATGAGGGTCACGAGCCAACACGGCTCCAAACAAAGGTGGTGACACCGGAGACCGGACTTTGAACGAGGAATACCCGGCTTTCTCGTGGAACGTCTACCTCTCGTGCGAGGTCCTTGTCACGGAATCAAGGAAGCCGAGGAGCCCAAAGTCCGAAGACAAAGGGCGGAGTAAGTCACGTTCCGGTATCAAGACATGGAGTGCCATCATTGTGGCAAGAAGGGCCACATCAAAAAGTTCATAAAATGGAAGTATGCCCGAGAGCGAGAAGGGCGAAAAGAGACGACGAGGAAGAGCCCTCGGTCTCTTGTAGACAGGAGAGGCTTTCCTATCAACTCCGGCGGGTTTAGGTTTCTCCACTTATACTCCTCAGGCCCCGTGAGTACCGAGAATAAATATACACTTAAAATATATAAACATCATTTTGGGCGCATGGATGATGAAGGTTTTAGAACCATTAACCCTCTTAATTACATAAGGCATCGGCCTTTATGTTTTGAAAGCTACAATGGCCGAGGTGAATGCCATTGGAGTCCTCGAACCTTTGGCACAAGAGGCTCGGACACATGAGTGAGCGTGGCAGTGAAGGGTCTCATAGATTGGGGACAACGTGTCCTCACCGCATGGCGGGGAACAAAGAAGAGTCTCCTTCTCCGAGACGTAACTTCCGTGAAGTCCGAGATCTTTTATACGTGTGTGGCCCTCTCCGGAAAAATACTTTTTTCAAGAAGGAAGTAGGTGTTTATCGCGGAAATATTTTATTATTTTTAAACATTGGGCGGTTTGATGCAGCTCATGGCATCAAACATCGAAGATTGAACGAGTGGCCGAAAGGATGAAATCTGGAAACGTGCTTTCAGGCCGGGAGGATCTTTTTGGGCCGAGGCCTTGAGGACGGCCCCATGTTATTAACCGCCGCCCAAGAAGCCTCTACGGGGAAGTTACAATTAACTACCCTGCAAGGCCTTTGTCCATGTCCTTCGGGAGCCAAAGACACTACAACTGTTTTACGTGGTCTTGTTGAGGGACCATAGAGGATGAGAAAAGGAAGTAGACAACAAGATTGAAAATAATGTCCTCGGATCTGATTGAATGGGATTCAGTGAAGAAGTGGTAAGATAAAAACCAGTGATCTGCCATCTAGTTTGTTCTCCGGAGGCCGCAGATCCGAGAAGGATAAATGGTGAAGCATGAAAGAAGGAACCTACCGGTTGAGTTGCCTAAGGGAAAGAAGGCTCAAGAACAAATGGGCTGTGACTTGTGGTCAAGGGATTTGGTCAACAAAAGGGTGTGATTTTTTTGTCTTTGATAAAATGCGTGAAGATGTCTCGGTCCGTGTAGTACTTGAGTGAGGCGTTGGACCCGGAGGTTGAGCAACTAGATGTCCTGGGACGGCTTTTCTCCATGGAGACCTAGAGGAAGAGATCTCATGGAGAATACTAACGGTTTTGAAGTGGACATGTTTGAAGAAGAGTCAGGGATATTATGAAAATATATGGTTGAAAGGTTACCATAAGACAATCACCGTGTCTTTAGTTTGGACAACGATTTGTCATCCTTCTCCTTTATGTGACGACATCTTGGTTATTCAAAATAGAGGATCGGAGCTAAAGAAGAACTAGGATTTTTTATGAAAGACCTCGGACCAAAAACAAATTCTCTGAATCAAGATTTCGCGACCGAGAGGGAGGGTTATATTGAAAAGGTGCTTCAAAGATTCCATATGGAAGGGTCCAAGCCTGTCAAGACCCCACCGCCAACCATTTCAGGATCGAAAAAGCAGCGGTCCGCCCGGACACCGAAAAGGCGCCGCGGAGTAAGGTTCCTTACTTCTAGGCCGATCTTATGTCTACCGTATGACACGCCAGGACATTGCTCATGCGGTTGGCCTTGTTAGCAGATTTCTATCAAACCCGTGGATGGAGCATGCGGTGAAGTGGAATTTACGCGGACCTCAAGGTGGGTTTGATGTTTGAGAAGAGAAGCCTCGATTAATTGCGTATTACCGACGCAGATACGGGGACGTTGATTCTAGGAAATCAACGTCAGGATACTTGGTGAAATTTGCGGGAGGGGAAAAACATGAGTGCGTCGCTCTCACGTTAGAGTTCATTGCCGTGGAGGGCCGCAAGGAAATGTGGATGAAGAGGTTCGTCCAAGTGGGTCTAAAGCAAGAGGCGACGAGATCCTTTGTGATAGTCGAGTGCCATTCACTTATGCAGTAAACTCCTCATTCCATTCTCGCCAACAAAACACATTGACGCGATATCATTGGGTGAGAGATGTTTTTGATGATGGGCTATCAATTGGAAAGGTCCGATCGGAAGACAATGGCTCGGACATGTTAACCAAGATTTTGCAAAAGGGAAGCCGGAAGCTTGTTGTGACATTGCTAGTCTAACGACTTACTCCCACTCGGTCGTGAGGGGAAGTTTGTTGGGGTCACTCCCGAGTGGCCTTTGTCCGCGACTCCATTGGAATAATGGACGAGGATTTTCATGTCCGAGAGGATCGACGACTCCATCCAATCGTTGACTTATTCTCTCATTAATGATCTGGGCCGCAATAAATGCGGGCATTGGAAGTTGGTGGCCGCCACAACTTCCAAGACAGGTTGCAGCCCGGGCAAGGCGTGCGCGGCGGCTGGAGTAACCTACCCTTTTAGACTCTAGGGTAGTGAATAATATATATATTTATTCATGTATATATATAGGTGTGTTTGAGATCATTTAATGGGTGTGTGAGAGAGGTTGGTGAGTTGTGGTGTGTGCTTTTGTGAGCAACCACTTTGTGAGTTTTGTGAGAGAAACACCTTAGAGAGAGAAAGTTGTACACTTGTGATTGTTTTACTTTAGTTTGAGCTTGTGTAGCTAACACTTGTAAACAAATTCTTTCGTGGTTTTTCCCTTGCTTAACGAAGGGTTTTCCACGTTAAATCGTGTGTTCACTCTCATATTTCTCTCTACCTCTCCCGACCGTCCGAGCGCTTTGCTCTGTCTCTGTCCGAGCGTTGTGTCCACTCGGTCTTCCGCGCGTTTTGCCCAAACAGTTTGTGTGCCGATTTCAGTAGGCACGCACTTGACACGCCTTTGCTAGGCCTTTGAGTGCGACCTTTAATATAAAGTTATATTTTACACGATTTTAGGGTAATCTAAAATCATTTCCTCATATAAGAAGGGTCGTACAGAGAGAGAGAAAAGAAAAGGAGAGAAGAGAAAAAAATTCAACATCCAATTGAAATCCGATTTGAGTTTTGTTCTTCATTAATATCAAGTACATTGTTCTAGAGTAGATTTCTAGAATGTATTTTATTTAGTTACTTTTACTTTTTATAATGTTTTCTTTTGTGAGTTGTTAAGTGTGTTGGGATAGTTGTAATCAATCAGTTTTTACTTGGGATTATAATGATGAGATTTTGTATGAGGTTATTTGTAACTGATATTATTATTATAGTAGATTTATTAAGAGTTTGATCTGTAATTTTTTATTAGTTAAAAAAAATTTTTATGTTAACAATATTATGTATTATTGTATTTTTTATACTTACGAGTTTGGTGGTTGACGTTTGACAGAGGACTCGGGTTTTGTTTTACTATATCGAGTTGTATATATTTAGGTCGAATCTCAACAAATAGCAAAAGAGTGAGCAATACTAAAGATTATGAATTCTCTTTTCGTGCCATATGCATTTAAGCTTTATTTTTCTCTTATATAAACGTTAATACATCAGTCAGTTTAACATGTAGGAAATTAATATCAACAGCATAAGAAAACTTTAATTTCTAATGTCATTATCTTCTTTTTAATCAGCTAAAAAAATATTAAATACACTTATAACAAATAATATAATATCAAATCTTTGTAATTATATAAGTTGACACAAGACATATCATTCAATTCAACAATACCCAACTGGATAAGTATTCGGTCTTTATAATATCTGCATATATATTATCGACTTGACAATAATTTTAAACTTATTAGTTTTCATAAAATTAAATAAAAATAAATAATCTCTAATTTATATATACTAGCAATTATTCAGATAAGTTTTTTAACACTTAGAATAATATGAAAAATTATACCAACATTTGATAATCCTTATCCATTTATCAACACTTGATAATAAAGAAAAACAACACATCATAGCCATGATAATTTTTCTGTCTCTTAATCTCATTAGATGAAGAAGATTTTATTTTAGAAGATGATAAATAAAAACAAAGGGGAGCATTGCTCCTGTTTTTCTTCTTCATTAAATTAATTAATGAATTTAATTAATAGGAGTCTCTTGACTCCGATTATATAAATATGTAGGGAGCCATTTGGCTTCTTTCTAATTGCTTTATTAATAGGGCAATCAAAGGGATAATAAAGGGGTATTAAAGTTGATGTGAGTTCCACATTGAAAAATTTGAGGTAAAACCTTTAACTTATAAGTTAGGGGTATTAAAGTTGATGTGAGTCCCACATTGAAAAATTTGAGGTAAAACCTTTAACTTATAAGTTAGGGGACTCTCCCTCCTACTAGACCGATTTTTTTGGATGGGCTCTTCCTCTGACTTATATTCGCATTAAATGGTGCTTTCATTGAGACCAATCCCGGCCTGGAGAGGGCTACTTGCGATGGGCGGTTCTCGAAAAAGTACTACGCAGAGTGAAAACCATCGGAGAAAGCGTCGTGGAGTGTCAGTGAAGTGTCACAGAGTATAACCACCGAGATCGCGGCTGTTGAAGGAGAGAGAAATGATACGAGTCCCACATTAAAATGTTTGAGGTAAAACCTCCAACTTATAAGTTAGAGGGCTTTCCCTCCTACTAGACCGGTCTTTTAGGATATGATCTTCATCTGACTTATGCTCGCATCAAAAGTTTTCTTTACACCTCATGTATAGTTAACATTTGATCAATAAATATTTTTAAGCAATATGATAAAAAATGTGTGATCCATTGTATTCAATTTTAAAGTGATTATTAAAAAAATATTGAATCTCATTTAAATGACTAAAATATTTATTTAATTATAAATGAATGAATTCAATGATACTTAATAGTATAGTATAATTGTCCGGATAAAGGAATGAATAATCATCATTTCTTGAACATTTATAAAAAAAGTTAAGGTATAAATTTAATCATTCCAATATCTTATGTCACAAACAAATTAAGAATATAAAAAAATGTCGATAATTATTTGATTTATTCATATATTAATAATATTTAATAAATGATCCAACTAATAAAATTAGAAACTATTTTCAAATTTATAGTCTATATTGACCAAGAATTTATGAATCATTAATTCAATTAATCACATAGAATATCCTCTATTAACAATGAATGAATAATCATGTATTAATTACTCTTTTATTTCTCTGTGTTCCTTATGGTACCTAATAATTACCTCCATATATCCATTTATTAAATACACATTAGTAATATTACAGACAACCACAAGCACGTGACATATTAGAATATCAAGTTTAAATACTATTTGCACAATTTTATATAAGCACTCTTGTTTAACATGTAACAAAACTTTCATATGAAATTTCATATGTTGACTTAATTTGGTAAACAAATTTTCTAATAAGCTCCCACACATTTACCATTTTGTCAGCTGCACAAATAATCATGAGCTCTATCATGTATTAATATAATCGGATCATTAATATCTCATTTTAATAATTATATAATCAGAAATATTTAAGGTTTAAACTTTCAATCAATTTGAGTATAAAAGTATCATATTATTATGATTCTATATTAATATTGTTTAAATATAGAAATTTTATCATATAAATAAATAACACAAATAAATACAATAAATTTAAATGCTTTTTAACAATAATTAAATAAGACTATACATAAATAATATCTTATCATACCCAATAGAACCGGCTTATAAGCATCCATTTCTAACACTATTGACTTTGATTAGTGGCATGTATATGCCTTTGTTTGTTTATGTTTGATGCTCTCTATGCAATCCCCAGGTGTGCCAGGAGTTAAATCACCATAAACTTTAGGAACCAATACAATTTTCTTACCAAAAAAACTGTTAACAATCTTCAGTAAACGTAGATATGGCACAGAAGTTAAAAAAAAAAAATTTGACCGTTATTGTCCTGCTGTATAACATTGCTGATATTAGTTGGAAATTCGACTTAACCAATACACACGTTGATAATAGTGGCTACACTCCAATGAGCTAGCAATACCTGTTGTTCTCCCTCCTCATATTTGCTATGAGCCTAGCTGCATATACTTCGATTCCAGCATTGGGTCTCGGAACAAAAATATCCATCTCGTCATCCTCCGCAACAGATAAATTAGCCTCTGAATGGCACTCCAAAGCTCTAAGTCGAACTAATTCCTTGTGATGCTTGAAACGCCGCCACGCTGCTTGTATATAGCAGGCAGACCATGTCCTCCACTGCAGGGAGTAGAACCTAAACTTGTGTATGAGTTCCCTGCTATGCAATCTCCGGAACTGCAACACGACAAACTTCAAATCTTCTGCTGCAAGGCAGAATGTCTCGATGTCGGAAATGGCCTTGATTGTGCGCGTCGAAGATGGCAAAGAATCATGGCTTGGGTGGGGATCGAGTGCCCACGTCAACAGTTCCTCTCCACAAAACCCACCTTGGCCAATTCGTGATGAGTTAAAGAAGCCGTTACGGCCACCATTGGTGGTGTAAGAATCAAGATAACCTTGAATCACAAAGAAGATTTCTTTGACAGGGTCACCTTCTCGCACAAGGAATGTGCCTTTGGTGGAAAAGGCAGGCCTTAGCCTCTCACATATTGCATCTAGGGTCAGTGCATCCAATTGATCGAAAAGAGGAACCTCATTTCATCCATGAGCAAGAGGGTGATCAAAGTTAGTGAGAGAGATCAAAGCTTTTGATCATAGTTATTAAGCTTTTGATCATATTTAAGCCGATGAGTACTTTTTGTAGTGTATAAAAGAAATGAAGTACTGATCCATAAGATTAATTATGATCATCACCAAAAAGATGATTAAGGACTCACTTGTTGAACAAGACCAAGGCAGAGATGGCGCTTGATTTCTCTTTGAAGATCAGCAGGAAATCCATTAAGAAGAGCTTCTTCATCAACTCCTCTAGTAGCCAACCACATAAGTCGGTCATACTTGTGCACATGACGCTTCAAATCTGCAGGTAGCTGCCGGTGATTCATCCATTCCTCACTGTCCTTTTCCTTCAGCCTCCATTCTTCCAATCTAGCAGTAATTGATTGCAGATATCTCTATTCACAGGGAACGAGGGAATGAGAGGAGAGTTCAGTAGATAAATTATTCACACATGAGTTAGCATGTTAATCATAGGAGAATGCGAATACTAACTTGCATATGTGCAATAAGCATGGCCATCAAAAGCAGCCCAAGAGATCCAACTACGACAGAATAAATGTTCTCAGAGACATAAATGCTAGTCATAAGAGTCTGCCCTGTTGAGCTGCATCAAGTTTTTAACTAGTTAGGCAGCTGAAAAGTAATCCACTTTCATCGTAAAATCGTATCATAAGTTTAACTGTCTATCCCACATTGATGGTGTGAAAATTGTAACCGAAAAATTATAGATTCAAACCACAAAAATAGCATTTCGGTATTACATGAGTAAGGCTACATGCGGGAACCCTCATGCACTAGGCCATACTTTTATGACTAAGTTGAGGGGGAAAAAAACATAAAAAATTCCTAAACGGAATTGATTGAAAGGCTAGTAGTCTGCTTAGGTGTCATGATGGTCTTGGAGCCAAACCGTGGCCATGTCTATGTGTCTAATGCTTCAAGCAGGCCATTAGAATTTTACCTGACTCTGGGGAAGAAAAAAAAGGAAATTAAAACTCAGCTTGTTTGTAGGGAGCCTACTTAGGCCCTCTCAAACTGAACACTCATGCTTCACATCGTTAATGTAGGATGGGGTGTTACCAGATCAAAAAGCAATAACAACAATTTTATACTGATCTTTTCAAAGTATCAATTTGTGCCAAATCATCATTTCCCATAAAATTGACACAATAACATTGACTGAAATAAAAGTTCAAATATTTATGAAATTACCAATAGAAGTTAAAAAATTTTGCCTATCCAAAATTGAAAGACAAGAAGCATGCTTGTACCAGATGGCTTGAAGCCCGATCCAGAGCGCATAGGTGTACTTATATGCCAATGAGGATGATGTGGCACCAACTTGGACTCCAAGTGCATATATACCAAATTGGTAGTCACCGTTGCTGGGATTACATGTTGTTGTAACATTGCTGGTTGTCAGCCATGCACTTCTACTGGGATCATTAGCCATGCTGCAGTCGAAGAATTTGTGACCACAGGACTGTGTTTCCCCACTGCAGACACTTTCCCAACATGCTACTTGTCGTTGTATAGTGAAAAGATACCAGCACGCTCCTGAAACCTGATTTTCCCAACAACAAGAGGGGCATGATGTCCTCTTAACAATGTGGTAAGGAAAAGTAGATAGGCCAAATTACTTGTGCTTATTGCTCATAAAAGTTGCTTATAAAGATTTTTTAAAGCACTTGCATAAAACTACAAATAAGATATGTTTATTTTCAAATTTCGTTAAAGCACTTTAATATTTTTGAACTCCCTTGTCAAATAAGAGCCTCTTGTGAAGCTGTTAAAATGCCTTGCAAACCTCTTCTAAGTTCAAACCAATTATTTGCTATTCACATTATTTCCAACTATTTTCTTAAATCCATCAAGGAAAGGAATTATATATTGCATTGGCCTCTCATTTAAGAGTAAATTTGGATGGATTTTAATACACTAAGTATAATGCTAATTAGAAGTTTGTCTGGATATTTCAATGCCAATGCAAAAGAAAAATCAAGCATGTTTCATGACTGTCAAGTTTCAACACTGCAACAAATCAAAACAATTCTCTTTTGGCCCATAAGATGTGTTTTCCACTACAAGCACCTAGCAGTTAAGACTTAACTTTCAGCACCAGTAAATATATCTTCACTTTAACTTTACAAAAAAAGCTCTTGAATTTGAGATATTCCAAGCAGATAAACATAAGCAAGTAGGTCCTTACATGGCTTGCCACGTAGAAGAGTAAAAGGTCATAAGCTGCTCTCAACCATGCAGTTTCTGTCATAACTCCAGTAGCATTCAAGGTTCTTAGTGACAACGGATATATTCTATATAGTCTGTATAGATACTGGAAGAAGATGATAAACCGCCAACCAATCTTCACTCCACCTGCATTTGGTACCACTCTTAAAACCAAAACCTGAAATTTAAAGAATTGGTCATTTATTTGGATGTAGAATATTGAGCCAAATGAAAACTTCAGAGGAACTGTGATATAAATGTGACTAATTTCTTTTAAAAAATAATAATTTCCACGGTTTCCCCCATTTTTTCAAAAATTTTAGAATCCCAATAGAGCCAAAAAGAGATTTCACAACAGAATTCTTCCAGTTTGTGGCAAAATACCACCAGAAAAAGAAAATACTCATACCTGTGGAAGTGGAAATGCAGCAAGAAGATCCAACCAAAATCCCCTCTTGAGGTACCTTAGCATGATTTTACAAGGATCTATGATGAGCTCTCCTCTACCAAAAACCCGAGAAGATGGTGCAACATAAGCCATTCGAAATTGAATTATCACGTGAACCCAATAAAATACATCATTCAATGTACGCAAAATGATGAAAATTTTATCAAGAGAGACCTCACTTCGTACGCATAACAGATCCAGGTCGACCCTTGGTGAAAAGAAGAAAAGAGGGTCAATAAAAAGGGATACCATAATTGCAGAAGAGAAAACTCTGCTCCATCTTCGAGCTGCAACTCCCCTAGGATTCATGATTAATCTTTTCACTTCCTTATGTTCCTCAGGAAAAACACACCTTGGTACATCATTTTTCAAGCAGCCTTCTGCCTTTTCAGTTCTGTCTTTCTCGCAAACCATAGCCTTTGTCAGGTTCATTACACCCTTTTCTTCAACATATTCATGACTCTGTTACAAGAAGGTATGAACTTAATAGATGCATGAAGATTAACCTGTACTGTTCTCAAATGACGAGACACTACCCAATTCACTAGTGAATTGCAAATCAAAAGATTTAAGATTCCTTGAAGTAGGAGTAATGCTACCATGTAAATTCTGTTGGCGTAAAAGGAACAGTGATTGGTCGGACGGAAAGACAGCACGCACGCCCACTCACACATTGGCTCTCGGACAGAGTCAGCAAGAAGGAGAAAATAAAATGGAGAAGAAGAACACAGCCGAATTTTACGTAAAAAACCCTATAAAATAAAGGAAAAATCAAGGATTTCAGTTCACCAAATGAATCCACTAAGTTTGTGAGCTGGTTACAAAAGCTGCTAGCTACACACACCCTAACAGCTGCAGAAGAAGAAGAAGGAAAAATAGAGCACGAGAACACACACGGTTTTCCTCACTACTCTATACTTCTTCTTTCTCTCTTCTAAACAATCTCACTTAGTTTTCTCACACTTCTCTTTTTCTCTCACACTATGTTTTACACCTTCTCTGCAAACATATACAAATGTTGTTAAAAGTAACAACCACGCAACGTGGGGGACACCCGTACAGGTGACCGCCTAACAGTTTGCAAATCTACAAGGGCTCTGCAGCTTGTCGGCTCTGCAGAGACAGCTCACCACTCTGCAAGGGCTGCTGCAAATCCCATAAATCTGCGTGCTCAAAAGATCCTCTGAGCTATCCTCCCATGTGCCTTTCGCCTTCAAGTCCTTTTACCTTCAAAGAATGCCTTCTGGCATTACCCATGAGTCTCGGATTCCGACAGCAATAAAAGGTTCTCGGACATTTTATAATATCCGAGTATAGAGAGAAAGAGCGTAAAACGTCCGTAGATCATATCCACGCATGAGTTCGCGAACACATTCCCACAAGGGAATAACCCCAACAAACTTTCCCTCGTGACCGAGTGGGAACAGAATTAGTTAGACTAGTAATGTTACAACCAAGTTCCGCCTTCCCTTTGATAAAATCTTGGTCATCATGTCTGATCCATTTTCATCAGTCCGGACCTTCTTTATTGACAGTCGCCCTTCATCAATAACATCTCTCACCCAACGATATCGAACGTTAATGTGCTTCAATCTTGAATGGAATGAGAAGTTTTTACACAAGTATATGACACTTTGGCTATCATAGAGTGCCATATACTATTCTTTCCTTAAGCCCAACTCTTGAATGAGCCCTTTTATCCATAACATCTCCTAACAGGTCTCGATCCCAACAATAAACTCGGCCTCCGTAGTAGAAAGGGTAATGCACTTTTGCAACTTAGATTGCCAGGAGACTACTCCTCCAGCAAACTTTACCAAATATTTCGATGTGGATTTCCGAGAATCAATGTCCCCGGCCATGTCCGCATCCGTGTAGCTGACCAACTGGAGCTTTTCTTCTCCAAAATGCAAACTCATCTTTGAAGTCCCTCGGAGATATCTGAGTATCCATTTCACAGCAGACCAATACTTTACCCCTGGATTCGAGAGAAATCGGCTGACAAAACCAACCGCATGTGCAATGTCCGGCCTTATACATACAGCCAAGTACATCAGGCTACCAACGGTCAAGGAGTAAGGTATTCTACTCTGCGGGCTTTGTCCGTGTCCGAGGACGAACACTGTTTCTTACTTAGCCTGAAGTGGTTAGCCATTGGGGTGCTCACTAGCTTGGAGTTATCTATGTTGAAGCGTTGCAATACCTTTTCAATGTAGCTTTCCTGGGACAACTAGAGCTTCCTGTTTTTTCGGTCGCAAAATATTCTAATCCCTAGAATCTACTTCGTTGGTCCGAGATCTTTCATGGCAAATGATTGTCTTAGTTGCTCCTTTAACTCTTTGATCCGAGCACTGTTTTCTCCGACAATCAACATGTCGTCCACATAAAGGAGAAGGACGACAAAGTTGTTCTCGAAAAATCTTTGCACAAAAACGCAGTGGTTAGAAGTAATCTTTTGGTATCCTCATCTAACCATGACAGACTCAAATTTATTATACCACTGTTTTGGAACTTGTTTTAGTCCATACAAGCTCTTCCTTAGTAGATAGACCAATCCTTCCTTCTCCTTGACCTCGAACCCTTCTGGTTGTTTCATATACATTTCCTCTTGAAGATCACCATGGAGGAATGCTATCTGAACATCCAGTTGCTCTATCTCCAAGTCCAAAATAGCTGCCAGGTAGAGCACAACACGGACCGAGGACATCTTTATCACGGGTGCAAAGATTTCATTAAAGTCTATACCTTTATGTTGATTAAAGCCCTCCACTACAAGCCACGCATTGCATCTCGGCTGCATAGTATTCTCAGACGTCTTCAACTGGAAGACTCATCTGTTCTTTAGAGCTCTCTTCCCCTTTAATAGCTTAGCTAACTCGAAGGTATGGTTCTCATGCAGGAAGGCCATCTCTTCCTTTATTATTTTAAACCATTTTTCCTTCTGTACATCATTCACAGCCTCATCAAAATCTTCAGGCTCACCTGCATCAGTAAGTAGGATGTACTCACATGATGGCAGGCGGATGGACGAACGCCTTTCTCTTGAGGATTGTAGCACAGGAACCTCATCGGCTGGTTGGAGGACCACATCATCATTCTGATTCTCATGAGGGATAGTGACTGCCTCATTATAGTCCTCAATCATTCTTGGGCCACCGACCTTGGACTCAAGAAGTACTGGACGGACAGCTTCAACACTTACTTTGTCCGTTCGGTCAGCATCGAATAGAGCCTTCCTCTCTTTCCCAATATCTTCAATGGTCTTCTCTCTAACAAAGACAGTACCACATGATCGGATGAATTTCTTTTCTATTGGGTCATAAAGTCCGTACCCAAGTTCATTTTCGCTATAGCCCAAGAAGATGCATTGCTTCGTCTTTAGCTCAAACTTAATTTTCTCATCTCTCAAGATATAAACAAAGGTCTTATAGCCAAATGTCCGAAGATGATTGTAGGTTGGCTCCCTTCCAGATCATATCTTCTCTGGGACCTCACCATTCAAAGGCTTACAAGGCAACCTATTGATCATATAGGTCGCCGTCTTCAACGCCTCGACCAGAAGAATCCCGGAAGCTTTGTCTCTGACAACAAGCACCTGACTTTTTCCATCAAAGTACGGTTCATCTGCTCAGCCACGCTATTTAATTTGGCGTCTTTGGTAGTATCCTTTGATGTCTAATGCCGTGATCTGCAATAGGCATTAAAGGTCCAAATATATTCTCCGCCATTGTTGCTCCGGACATCTTTAATTTCTTCCCCGTCTCACGTTCAACAAGAGTATAAAAATACTCAAAAAATCCCAAGACCTGATTCTTGGATTTAAGTAGGAATACCCATAGCTTCCTTGAGCAGTCATCGATATAGGAGACAAAGTACTATACTCCTCCAAAGGATTTTTTCTTAAAGGGTCCACAAACATCAATGTGAACAAGTTCAAATACCTCGGACCTTTTGAAAAATGAGTCTCTTTGAAAAGAGACTCTCCTCTACTTCCCCGCCATGTAGTGAGAGCAGGTCTTTAATCTGTCCTTATCCATTCCTAGAATGAGACCCTTCTTAGCCAAGTGATTCATCCTCCTCTCACTCATCTATCCCAATCTCCGATGCCATAAGTTCGAGGACTCCATACTACTTATGGTGTTGACCTCTCCGACCTCGGCAGTTGCCTGCAACACATAAAAGCCGAGGTCTTCCTTCCTCGAGTAACTACCAAAGACCCTTTTGTCAACATATATCCCCCATCACAAAAGACATTACAAAAGTCTGCATCATCTAACCTTCCAGCTGAAATGATATTCATCAGAATATTTGGGACATGTCGAATATCCTTTAAAAACAGTCGGGTTTCATTGTTGGTAACAAGAGACATGTTACCACAGCTAATAATTTTTGATATCTCCATATTACTCATCTTCAACACTCCAAAAAAACCCGGAGTGTAAGTTGTAAAGAGCTCTCTCCTGGAGGTGACATGGATGGACGCTCCAGAATCCACCACCCAATCAGTCTCCTGCTCGGCCAAGTTAACAAAATCATCAGTTTCATAGGTCAAAAGGAGATCGGTTCCTGTAACGACAGAGACTGAGAACTCTTCCTTGCCACGTCCCTTTTCACCTTTCTCCTTTCCGGCGCTCTCACGCTTCCATTTGTAGCAAAATATTTGATATGACCTTTCTTTCCACAGTGATAACATTCCATATTTTGGTACCGAGACCGTGACTTACTGCGTCCCTTTTCTCCATGTTTGGGTCCACGACCTTTACTCCTTCCCCGTGACTCTGTCATGAGGATTCGGAGTGCTGCGAGGTCGACGTTCCTTGAGACCGCCATCTCATTTCCTCATTCAGTACCGCTCCTTTGACCATCTCCAGCGTCACAATGCTATCAAGAGATGTGTTGGCAATGGTGATTCTCATTACCTTCCATGAGTCCGGGAGGGTTGCCAGGAGCCATAGTCCCAGCACTTCATCCTTTAACTTAATCCCCATGCTGCCCAAACGGATTACACAACCCTGGAACTCGTTCAAGTGATCTGCAACGGACGAACCGTCCTTGTATCGAATCTGCATCAATCTCATCAGGTGGTAGATCTTATTGTTGCCCGATCTTGGAGGCGTACAGCTTCTCCAACTTTTCCACAACGTCTTAGCATTCGTTTCACTCCTAACGTGGTTATACACGTTATCGTCCACGAACTGCGGTATGTAGCTGCATACCTGCTTGTGTTCCAATGCCCATTCCTCGTCCGATTTTGCCTCCGGCTTTTGAGTGGCGAATATCGGATAATGCATGGACTTAACAAATAACAAATCGGACATCTTGCTTTGTCAGGTATCATAGTTGGTGCCGTTCAGACAAATCATTTTGCTTCCAATCTCTATAACAGCATTCAACGAAGTCACCGTACAAAGAACCAACCTATCTCTGATACCAATTGTTGGCGTAAAAGGAACAGTGATTAGTCGGATAGAAAGACAGCATGCACGCCGACTCACACATTGGCTCTCAGAAAGAGTCAGCAAGAAGGAGAAAATAAAATGAAGAAGAATAATACAGCTGAGTTTTACGTGGAAAACCCTACAAATCAAGGAAAAAATTACGGGACTTCAGTCCACCAAATGAATCAACTAAATTTGTGAGTTGGTTACAAAATGCTAGCTACACGCACCCTAACAGCTGCAAAAGAAGAAGAAGGAAAACAGAGCACGAGAACACACATACATATGATTTTTCCTCACTGCTCTATACTTCTTCTTCTCTCTCTTCTAAACAATCTCACTCAATTTTCTCACACACTTTTCTCTTTTCTCTCACACTATGCTTTACACCTTCTCTACAAATATATACAAAGGTTGTTGAAAGCAACAACCACACAAATGGGGACACCCGCATGGTGGCCACCGGGCGCCTCGATCTGCAAATCTGCAAGGGCCCCGCAGCTTGTCGGCTCTACAGAGATGGCCCACCACTCCGCAAGAGCTGCTACAAATCCCATATATCTGGTGTACTCAGAAGATTCTCTGAGTTGTCCTCCACGTGTGCCTTTTGCCTTCAAGTCCTCGTACTTTCAAAGAATGCCTTCTGGCATTACACATGAGTTTCGGATTCCGATAGCAAGAAAAGGTTCCCGGACATTTCATAATATCCTAGTATAGAGAGAAAGAGCGTGAAACGTCCGTTGACCATATCCACACATGGCTCCGCGGACACATTCCCACAAGGGAGTGACCCCAAGATTCCTTGAAGTAGGAGTAATGCTACCATGTAAATTCATGGTGCATTTGGCAAACCAGAGATGGGCAAATTTTGCAAGCAGTTTGGGTATTGTCACAAAAAATAAGTGCTTCGCAAATTTCAAGGCCCTGTTATGTGGGGTAAATAGCTGTGGGTGATTCCTCATAGCAACTTTTGCAGAGACCTTGGGATGGAACTTTGATAATCCATCTAATCTCAAAACTTGAGTTAAATGAAAGTCCAGCGGAAAACAAGACTCAAATATATTCAAAACATGAATGAAATTTCCTCTACATTTTATTTTGTTAACCCTCGGTTCGGATATCAAAAAATCTAGAGGAAAGGCAGATGGAAAGGGAAAACTATGAAAAACAAAGAAAAGGGTCAAGGAAATTTATTATAGTGAAATACGGTACGAGAAAAGCATTTCCCGTTGTTTGTTGTCAAAGAAAAATGAAATTAAAAAAGTATTAATGTTAATGTTGTGGGACGCCATGAATATTCTTTCCAACTCATCCATTATGTAATGTTTGCTTCTATCAAAAGAAAAAAAAAACCACGTTTCAGAAGCAGAGCTCACAAAAAAAAGGCAATGGCCAACCAATAAGGTCAGCTATGACTTGAGAGTTTAGCTCAGGAAGGTGGATTCCAGGAGCTTACGCCTCATACCAAATCAGTAGACTCAAAGATAAAATCCAACTTATGAGCTCTAATGTATACTTTCACACACTAGTAAACCCGGAAGATTCGAGCCACAAGCTACAAGTTCAAAATCAAAAAAAAATTAACCCACCATAACATCTGATAACATACACTCCTCAAAGTATATACAAATAAAATATCCAAGGAAAAATAATGCACAGAACACATAATTTCAAACTCAATTATACAATGCAATAATTCTCAGATGCATGTAGTTTGATTCCCAGTAATTCCGTGCATTACCTGTCAACATAAAAGCAAAATTCTTTCACTATGCTCAGCTACTACAAAATGGTAATTCATTCTGAACAAAAAAATTGCAGCCTCCTCTGAACAACAGTGCCAAAATTACTAGAATATAAGTCTTATACTCGAGCCCTCATCTAAAGACTTGAGCTATTGGGATGAGTGATTCCTTAACATGGCACTGGGAGCACTTCAACCAGGTGGTTACAAATCAAATTCTAAAGAGCAGAGTAGATCTGTATAATTGCATGCTTTAGAGCCTAACACATTTTGGAACTCACTTCTAACGTATTTTTCTCCAATTTTTTCAGCTTTTGAGAGGAGTAGTTATTGATACTGTATCCCTCAGCTAGGCATCTCCCTAAAGTCTGACAAATTCTATGGCCAATTATCTTCCAAAAGAAGATAATTGAATAAAAGTTCAATAGTAGATATTAGAAGATATGAAAAAAATTATATAGAGTTATAGATTTATTTTTGTAATATTAATATCCATTAAATATTTAATATAAAAAAATAAAAAATAATCATTTATATATATTTTTTAATTCTAACATTTTATCAGCTAGACCTTTTTATCTAATTGAAAATACAGAGATGTACTGAATACATCTATCTCAAGTTTGACATGCCAAAATTCAGTTAGGCATTTTGCTGAACAATTTGTCGACAAGATTCATAATGGCATCAGTCTAGGGGAGCAGGCACCGATTGTCGTTCGGGGGTAAGCGACAACATTCATAATGGCATCGGGCTTAATTTAAAATTCAGTTAGGCATCACCCCCAGACATACTTGTGCGAATCCAGTTGTTGTTCAGGGGTAAGCGCCGACGGTGGGATTTTCCGACGATCTGTTTGATGGGTTGAACGCCATGAGCGGGAGATAATAAACAAGATAGGAAGAGGGGGAGCAAACAGGTGTGAAGAAAACTGAAATCAAAGTGAAATTTGAGAGAGAAGTGAGGATGATGATCATCGGTTGGAGTGAGAAAACGTTTGCGTCGAAGACAACGTATATCTTTATTACTTGTTGCTCCAGTTCCCACCAGTTCTACACGGGAAGCGCAGTTCCCAAATGTTTACCCATTTTCACTTGCATTTTCCTCCCTATTTTTATATACGTGTGTAGTTTTCTATGCGATCCTAATATGAAAAAAAATGCTGTCAAACTTGTTTCTTTCGATTCTCCTTCCAAATTTTCCTAGTTCCAGGTTAACCAGAGAATTTTCCATACTTTTCTGAACTTCAAGATGAATTAAAAACATTCCCATATCCAATATGGACATTTATGATTGCACCCTTAAATGTTCGCTTTTGGATAAGCTATTCAGTGTAATAGCATTTAAAGCAACAAAAGAAAGGTTCGGGGGGAGAATTTCACCTGTGACTTGAATCGTGATAGCATGAATGCAAGTGCTTTTCCCCTGTTCTGCACTTCTCGTTTTAGCTAATCAACCTGCAGCGAATTTGTTTGTTTGATTTGAAGGGAAAATGATGATAATATTAGTATACCATCAGGAGAAATTTGAGGGTCTCATGAAGTTTGACAGTTAAGAACTTCACCATTAGAAGCTGTACTAGTTAATTCATAAAGTTTCGGTTTTTATTAATCAATTGATTAATCGTGAGGCACCCACTCCTTGTTTCTATCAGTTGACTTTTTCGAGGTTTGGTTCATAATCAGTCTTTAGCCAATGGAAGCATATACGATTGCATATGCATCCTGACATCTGTTTTTTTTTAATCCAAACTCTGATGTATTCAAACTTGTTTAATTTAATGTAAGTTGAATATTTATTTAAGCTTATAGGATTATTATAACATTAATGACTTGATTATCAAATCAACTTGATTTTAATAGAATATGTTCAAAGATCATTGCTTCCTTAAAAATATAGTGTTATTTATGAATGCAATGAAGAAAAACTAGTACAGTTCAAATAATTGAAATATTTAAAAGCAAATGAGCTTACAATCTTGAATTGGAATTATGAACAGAATAAAGAGGAAAATTTTTGAAAAGGGGGAAAGCCAAAATGTTGCTTGATCATATCTCTTAGTAGGTCACAAACTTTTCTTATTTGAGGTCTTAATTGCTTTACTTCTTGTAATTCTCCTACCGTTGCTTACTTGAAGAAGGATTGTATCGGATGTTTTTTGAATATTTTATGCAAACCAAATCATTTTAGATTTTTATGATAATCAACAATTTTATTATTTATAAACATCTCGACGATGGCGATAATGATTCATTTAAGATAACCTTAATGATTTTTGTGGTATTAGAATAAATTATTATAGGTATATTAATTAGTTTGATCGATATTTTTTAAAAAAAAATGAACTACTTTATAGAAAAACAATTATAAAATTTACAAAAATGAGACTTTTCAAACTTAAAACAACTTTTACTATAAAATACCATGACAAAACTCTATCTATAAAAAAAAAGTTTTAAAAAATAAAACTTCTATCCTCTTTAACCATTGTCACATTTTAGCAAAATTAATACAAATATATGCATAAAGACGTAATATAAATCGCTGTTATGCAACTTATAAAATAAGAAATCGATACTCTGGTATTATTAAGTCTGCAAGACAAGATATTACTTACATATAAAGAATCTACACCTGCCGTTATACAAACTAATCTATATAGCATATTAATCTAGTTTAACTATGCTATAAATTTATAAACTAATCTATATAGTATGTTAATATAGTTTAATTGTTCTATAAATTTTTAGCTAATCACGTTTTAGCTAATAGTCTGCAGCGAATTTGATTGTTTAATTTGAAGAGAAAATGATGATTTTGTCAGTATATTATCGGGAGAATGCGAGGATCTCATGAGGTTTGACAGGCAAGAACTTCACCATTAGAACCTGTACTGGTTGATTGATAAAGCAGCTGTTTTAATTAATCAATTGATTGATCGTGAGGTGCTCACTCCTTGTTTCTATCACTTGGCTTTTTTTAGGTTTGGTTCATGATTAGTCTTTTGCATGTCCAATGCAATACGTATACTGACATTACCATTGTTTTTTTTAAACCCAAAATTTGATGCAGTCAAACTTGTTAAAGTTTTATATAAGTTAAATAATTGTCTAAGTTTCATATAAATGACTTGATTATCAAATCAACTTGATCTTAATCGAATATGTTCAAAGATTACTGCTACCTAAAAAATAGTGTCATTATTTTTCAGTTTAAAAAGAATCAAATATTTTAGACTTAAAAAAGGGGACAAAAAACTTTTAAACATCCGGCTATCATAGCCATTATATGGTCCAATCTTCCATTAACATAATAAAAAAAATTATAGACATAATTAATTATATTCTAATTTCCCCTTTTTTAAATAGTTGAGCCTCTCATTACAAATCCTAATTATCTTCAAGGCACGTCTATTTTTTTTTCTAATGTTGCAATTAATTTTTAAGGTCATTTTTTTATGAGTTTTACATTGAATGGAAGGGTCATTAAGAGGATGAGCGATTTTAAAGTATAAATTAGAGATCATTTTTAACAGAATGACACCGTACAAAGGAAAAGAAGTGAGAAAGGAGAGAGGATGAAAGATTTCAACGTACAGTTAAGATCCAATTGAGATTTTATTTTTTAATAAATTTTTATTTAAATTTCTTATTTTTTTTAATATATATTTTTTTGGATAAATAACAAAAAATCAATTATTTAAAAATTATTGACTTGCTGCCATTCCTTTTTAATTTTCTATTAAGCTTTATCTTATAAAAGTACTAAAATTGGATCAATGATCTATTCAATGAATCAAGACCAACACTAATTGCTTTTTTTTGTTGAATTGATTCCCATCATAGCTAAATTCACTTAAGGTATGTTTGAGGTTGGATTCAATTATTATTTATTCGAATTATAGTAAAAGGGTCTCATAGAGTGTTATATTTATAACCGAATACTATTATAATAAATAATTTTAAAATTTATCTCATAACTTTTTTTTAATTAAGAAAAATTTTTTATATTAAATATTATTATATAATTTGTATGTGCAACTATGTAAGAGGGAGGATAGGCTGGATAAGATGAAGATGATTAAGTGTGTGGCAAGAATCAAAGATCATTTTTAACATAAGGATGCTGTATGAAGAGAAAAAAAAAGAGATGAGGAAATATTTCGGCATTCAATTAAGGTCCGTTGAAGTTTCATTTTTCGCTAAATTTGGATACATTGCTCTAATTTGTTTACATAACGTATTTTCACATTGGTTGCTTACTTTTTCTATATATTCTTCTTTTTTAAATTATAAATGTGTTGAAAGTTAAATTCAGTAATTATTTACTTAGATTATAAAAAATTTCAAATAAGGTTATATTTATAATCGGAGACTATTATAAAAGATTTATTCGGAATTTTATCCCGTAATTTTTTTTACTAAAAATATTTTTTACATTAAATATTATTATATAATTTATATATAATTAATTGTATGCTTTAATATTATGTAATCTTATAATGTTTGATAGTCGATAATTGACACAGGATTTTAGAGATTCACATCCACTACACTAACAGTTGTACGCGTGTTTCATCTCTTGGGAATCCCAACAATTTTATATAGTATGGCTCCTTATTTCAATATATTATAAGTATAATTTTAAATATCTTCCTTGATTTTATAAGTAAATAATAAATTACTTCTCTACAACCATCAGTCATTCTTAGCCAATTTACCCTACACCCTTCTAAGCATTCCCAAACAAACTTCAATACGAATTCCATACACTAAACTATCAATCCAAACATTCCGTTTTTATTCCCTTATATTGTAATTGAACTATTACATTTCTTTTCTAGTTTGGCCACATCCCCAAAAAAAAAAAAAAAAAAATCACACACATGCGCATGCACGCGCACACACACAAGTCATATATGATACAATCATAAGTAATCACATTACAAGACATTGACAGAAAATTTTACCACCATTTCATCAACAATTAATGAAACACAAGTTCTGGTATTCCTTCTTTCCTTAAATGGCCACACCAGAACTGAAGTCTGAAGGATCATCATCTAAGCAGCTGGAATCAGGGCCGAAGACCGCAGGCAACAACATGTCCATTTCTTGAGTCACAGGAGGATCACAGGCTAACTGCTCCCTTTTCTTATACCGTCGCCATGCCGCTTGTATGTAACAAGCAGCCCATGTTCTCCATTGATGCGAATGGAAACGAAAATTGTGCACGAGTTTCTTGCTATGCAGCTTCTTGAATTGCGTCGCCACGTATTTCAAGTCCTCCGGCATAAGGCAAAATGCTTCAACATCAGAGATGGCCTTCACCGTGCGTGTGGATGAGGGAAGAGTGAGACTCGGGTGAGGATCAAGTGCCCATGTCAACAGTTCCTCACCACAGAAGTTCCCGGGCCCCATACTCGACGAATTGAAGAATCCAATCCGTCCACCATTAGTAGTGTAGGAATCAAGATTTCCGCGAATTATAAAAAGCATTTTGTACACTGGGTCACCCTCCCGAAACAGGATCGTTCCTTTGATGCAGAGGGATGGTTTAAGCCTCTCGCATATGGCATCTAACATTTTATCATCCATTTCATCAAATATTGGGACCTGCATATATGCACAGATGCAAGGTGTTAATGCATTGAACATATAGATGCAGATTTTGTAGTATAGTATTGAATTTTTCTCGCATATGGCATCTAACATTTTATCATCCATTTCATCAAATATTGGGACCCGCATGTATGCACAGATGCAAGGTGTTAATGCATTGAACATATAGATGCAGATTTTGTAGTATAGTATCGAATTTTTCTTAGAACTTCACTTACAAGCTTAAGATTTTGACATGAGTGATTTAAGTGACAAGGTATTTAGAGTCTCATTGACCAAATTCTTCCCGGTTTCCAAATTTTTATTTTGCAGTTCATGGTATTAGATGGATGGTACTTAGTTCAAGCCTCAGTCTTAAAGGTCATTTATACGAGGGGCATGTTAGAAGTTACTGTTGAACATTCAGTTTATAGCTTCAACTTTTTTAAGATAAATAGCTCCATGACATTCTAGCTCTGTTAACAAATTGTTTCAGTAAGACAGATATGCACTCACAAGGAGAATAAATATACGATATGATTACTAACAAAATTAACAACATACATACTTGCCGAAGTAGGTCGAAGTAAAGATGACGATTGATTTTCCGTCGAAGATTTGAAGGGAGATCCTTGATAAGAGCCTCCTCATCGATGCCACGGGTTGCCACCCACTTATATTGATCATACTTGCGCACCCAACGCCTTAAGGAGGATGGAAGCTTCCTATGATGCATCCATTGCTCTGTATCCGTTCTCCTTGATCTCCACTCTTCCAGCCGGAGTGATGTGGAATCAAGGTACGTCTGCAAGCAGGATACTTGAAACTAGTACTATTTCCAAAGGCCTTACTGTAAAAGTTCATTTTTTTCAGGAAAAAATTGAATGATATCGTTTATTTTCTCGGACTTGCTTCATCCCTTACCTTAATTCATAGAATCCATCAAGGAAAAATACCACTTACTGCTATCTATTACATAAAAGTATATTATGAAGATACTCGATGTATTTTGGGATTCATGTTAATATGAAACTTGTGGAACAAAACCACAACCATTCTAAAGTGCAAAAAACTTAATTTCTACATTCTATTATCTAGACTTTCTGCAATTTTGCCATTTTAATCACGTAATAGAGCACTAAATGGTTGGACTTACTTGTATATTCCCAATAAGCAATGCAAAGAGGATTAACCCAAGAATTGCCACTAGGTTGGTGAAAACATTCTCTACAACATTCGAGCTTGTGGAGAGATTATTTCCAATTGAGCTGCATTTGATGGTTAAAAGCACCATTGTCAATATTTGGAAGCTTGGGCATTTGAAGTGAGGTAAGATCTACATATTTCTCGTGACTAACTGGACAAAATAGAAAATGTTTTAAAAAATAAAAAAATTAAATTAAAAAAGCAGAGAACAGTCATAACCCATCTCTCATGTGAACCCAAAATCTTCTATACAAGTGTTGTTAAGATCTTTCAACATCATTAGACTCCCTATGAACCAAACAATTAGGAATAGAAGTTGGATAGATAAACAGTGAATATTATATTAAATGATTTAAATGATTATTCAATTTTTATCATCCATCCATCCATCCAATTTTTAATCTTTATTGTTAGATTTACAAGGAGCCTAAAAATATGAGACGACCTTAATAGCCCTCCTTTTATACATGTTGCTAATTTCTCAGTGCATAGAGAAAACCATGTACAAAGATGTACGTAGAAGAAACAAGGGTAGGGACCATCTGATATTGGATTCCAACCTTTGTGTTTTCTTAGTAATCTCTACACTGAATTTCTTTTGTACACATAGCAATACTCATACACGAAGCTGAAACTATTTTCTTGTGTGCATCTAAGAAAATTACAATCGTCTCAATAGTCAATAATGTAGACCAAGTACTTACCACAAGCTTTGCAGTCCCCACCAAAAGGAGTAGAAGTACTTTCTGAAGAATGTCGACGACGGAGAACCAACTTGCAATGCAATTTGATAAATACCAAAGTTAAAGAAATTGTTATTGGGATTGCAGATGTTAGTTACATTAGTTTTAGCTAGCCAGGCACTCCTCCCGGCCTCACTTATGGCGCTGCAATCAAAGAAAGAATACTGGCAGCTTGGAATTTCTTGATCACATTCACTCCTCCAACACACTTCCTGACGCTGTAATGATAAAAGATACCAATACGCCCCAGCCACCTTCTCAAATAAATTCATGTATAGAGTGAGAAATTACCATGATCTTTTACAGCTCTTTCTCCTATTTATCACCCACTCCCACATTGAAATGTAAGCAGATACGCTCACAAGATAAAGATTGACAATTAGATCAGTCTCATCTCTGTATATTTATATAATTACATGCTAAATAACCCAAACTGATCATCATCAATAAAAAAAGGAAATATTGAAACTAACACGACTAATTTGTTAATGAGTAAATAGTGTTGAGTTCTTGTCACCAAAGCTTTACTTACAAAGTCAACAAATAATCTCCATAAAGATCATTTCCAAACTATTTGTTTGAACCTGCGATGAAATACTACAATAACACACAACAACAAAATAATAATTACAATAATTAGGCACAATATTTCATGTGGAACACCTATTTAAGAATAAGGGAAACAATTACGGGACTATACATCCAAACATTGTCCATATATGGTGAGTTCGGTTACAAAAAAACCTCTAACAATGTAACAATACAACACTTTATAATAAAAAATCCGAGTAATAAAGAATATAATAGCAAATAACAAGAAAATGACAAGTAAAAATGCACTTCTCAATAACCAAAAAACGCATATCTAATGTCGACAGAGAATATAATATAATTCAAAACCTAAACAGATCGGTGAACATTCCTCATCTTCTTTTTGTTGGGTTTTGATCACTCCCTTATGGTAGGTGTTATAACAAACAAACTGTCATCAGAAGGTTGCACGAGGTTTGTCCGAAGATTGGAGCGCACCGAGCAGTCAAGAGGCAGGGTCGAGTTGGTGTGCTCGAGGCTCGCTCGAGGCTTGATTCCAGTTTGCCTACGAGATACAGTGTTCGAGGCTCGCTCGAGTGAAGCTTGAGCGCTGATGCCAATGTCATTCGCACTCAAGTCGCGCGGTGCTCGAGTGCTGTCCAGGATTATAAAATTGTGCGTACGTGATTTTAGGGTTTATTTTGAAATTATTCTCAAACAAAAGCATTGCACAGAGAGAGAGAGGAGAGAAGAAGAGAGAAGAAGAAGAGGTCCGACATCCGATTGAATTCCAATTTGAGTTCCATTCTTCGCCAATGTCAAGTATATTGTTATGGTGGTGATTTCTAGATGTATATTTTCGTTTGGTTACTCTTATTTCTCGTTATATTTCTCTTATTGGTTACTGGGTGTATTGAAGGGGGTTGTAATTACTCTTTCTTCACTTGAGATTGTAGTGGAGGAATTTCGAAAGGGGTTCATATAACCGGTAATTTTATAATAGATTTGTTCGAAATTTGTCTCGTGATTTTTATTAATTGAAAAGGGTTTCTACGTTAAAAATCATTGTGCATTGTTATTGTATTTCTTGTACTCACAATTTTGGTGACTGATGATTGACGAGGGGTTTGGGTATTGTTCTGCTACGTCGGATTGTGTGTATCTGGGTCGAACCCCAACAAGTGGTACCAAAGAGAGGTTGTAAAACTTTGATTTGATGGCGTCAATGTCGAGGAACTTGCCATTTTATGTTGAACAGTTTAATGGACAAAATAGTTTCATTTTTTTGCAAGAAATGGTGAATAATATTTTGACTCGAGAAGAAACGGTAAAAGCACTTCGAGTTTAAGAAAATAAGCTGAACAATATAACGGAGGAGTGACAAGATAAGATGGATCTTATTAATTGTTGATCAAATTATATCTTGCGAATAACACTCTTTAAAAGGTCATTGACTTGTCGGATCCAGTGGAGGTCTAGGCGAAACTTAAAAGTCGGTATAAATCTAAATCCTTGACAATGAGGTTGCATGCTAAGAGGAAGTTTTATGGCCTGTGTTTGTTAGAAAGGGAAAACTTCGATAAGCACTTAGATGAGTTGAACCGGATATTGATGCAAATGTCGGCACTTGATGAGAAGATCAAGGAAGAAAACAAAGCAGGTGATGTTGCAGGCTTCTTTATTAGCCTCGTACGATCATATTGTCACGATACTATTATTCAGGAAGGATACGCTCAGTTTGGATGAGATTATCGCTACCTTATTTATGAATGTGTCAAGGTGTAGGGGAAGTGTTAAGGTGTCAGAGGAACCAAAACTCTTAATATTCACAAGTGGTTGGGCACATGGGAGATCGAGGGATCGAGGTGGTAAATCAAAGAGGAGCAACGGTCGGTCCAAATTTCAAGATATGGAATGCTTTCATTGTGATAAGAAGGGTCGCATGAAACAGGAATATCCCAAGAGAGAGCAAGAGAAGGAAGGCAGAGGCGAGCATCAAGAGAGGATGGATCATGATGATAATGATCGGATCTCTATTGTTTTTTGCGGAGACCTTTTAATTGTCCAAGTAGGGCAGACGTGAAGCTTCCCGAGTTAGGAGACGTATTAGGTGGTGGATAGTGGTTTATCACACAATGCGATATCGAAAAAATCCCTCTTTACCAAGTATGCATTCGGAGACTGCAAGGTATTGAAGATGGGTAACAATGATTCATCAAGGGTTGTTGGGATCGGAGATATTAGTTTGTAGACAAGTAATAGGACAAAGTTTGTGTTGAAGGGCGTGCGACACATCCAAAATTTGCAGTTAAATGTAATTTTAATCAGAAAATTTGATGAAGAAGGCTTTTGCACGAAGGTGCCTCAATTATGGTAAGAGAAAGTAAGCAATCAATCCGATACTTGATGAAGGCTTTGGTTGCCCAAGATAATGCCAATGTAATGAACAAAAGTATTGGTTAAGGTGGTAAGAAGAGGAGACCGAGGAAGAGTACAATCGGGAATGATCCTACCGCCAATGAGAAGTCGAAGGGGAGTGAGAATATTTCAGGTTCAATTGAGCGAAAGAGGGTATCATTTAGACTTAAGGAAGCCGACACCAAAATCCCATTAGAGGGGAAGTTGCCGAAAGACAAGTGATGATGGTTGTCAGTGAAGGCGAAGAGTCTCCCACAAGGCCGTGAAAGAAAGTTTTTGGGTTTTGATCACTTTCTTATAGGTATCACAACAAACGGATTGTCATTAAAAGGTTGCATGAGATTTATGAGAAGATTGGAGCGCGCAAAGCGGCCAAGAGGCACGATCGAGTTCTTGCACTCGAGGCTTACTCGAATGGAGATCGAGCACCAATTTTATTTTGCCTGCCAGGATACCAAGCTCAAGGCTCACTCGAGTGGAGCTCGAGCGCCGATGCCAGTGTCATTTGCGCTTGAGCTGCGCCAGCCAAGTGCTTGAGCGCAGCCTACGATTATAAAATTGGACATCATTCTCACACAAAGAGTACCGCACAAAGAGATAGGAGAGAAGAAGAAGAGATTCGAAATCCGATTAAGATCCGACTTGAGTTCCGTTTCTTTATCAAAGTCGGGTACGTCGTTTTAGTGGTGACTTCTAGAAGCGTATTTTCATTTGGTTACTATTATTCTCATTGTATTTTTCTTATGGTTGTTGGGTGTATTAAGGGGGTTATAATCATCCATTCTTCACTCGAGATTGTGGTTAAGGGATTTTAGAAAAGGTTCTTGTAACCGACACTTTTATAATAAATTTATTCGAAATTTATCCTGTGATTTTTTCTTTAGTTGAAAAGAGTTTTCCACGTTAAAAATCGTTATGTATTGTTATGTTTCTTGTGTTCATAATTTTGGTAGCTAATGGTTGATGAGGGGGTTTGGGTCTTATTCCGTTGTGTCAGATTATGTGTATCCAAGTTAAACCTCAACACCTTTCTCTCTTTCCTTCTCTCTCTCTCTCATTTTCAGCCCTTAAAAGGACTCAATATTCTCACATGTGAAACCCTAAACTCGCATATGAGCTTTTTTATTAGTGTTGAGTGTTGATGCATAAGCACCCATCGTATGCTCTTCAAGTGCAAACTATTAGACAAACCGCACGTGTGCTCTTAAGACACGCCTCCTTTAGGCAAACCACATATATGCGCCCTTCAAGTGCTCATCCTGCTCCACTGAAAAATTGCTTCTGCCCCAGTGAATTCTCACACAACATCAAGAATACCACTGGATAACATATTAATAATTGACCCAAAATCCAACAAATACAACTCTACATAATCATCAAACAGTTTGGATTTCACTTGCAAATGGTTTGAGAATTTGATATGACTGACCGAACCCTAATTCTGCAACCAGTTTCAAACATCCATTTTTGCTTAGCAATTCCCACCTTTTATTATTGGTTCAAACAATGGAAACAACTCCCCACTAATGCAAGGGTAAGACAGTACATATCTAACATTTTTTTTTAAATCCCACGACATGGGAGCCTCGTATTGAGAGATTCTTCGCCCCTTATTATTATCCTACATGGAAAAGCTTAATACTTATAAGAAGAGATTAGTTCTACAATCTGCAGCTTGACTTACATGGCTGATGAGATAATAGAGCATCATGTTATAAGCAGCTCCAGTCCAAGCTGTTCTAGGGCTGGCCCCAGTGGCTTTTGAAATTTTGGATGACAACGGAAATAAAAGAGCTAGTCTCAGCATGTACTGTATGATGATGGAGAACCTAAGATAAATCTTAGTTGTCGGCTCATTCACATTAGGTATGACTCCCCAAATTATAACCTGTCAGTTTGAATGATAAAATATCCATTAGTTAAAGCAAATTTCGTATGCTACATATCATCCATCCATTATTTGCAACAAAAAAAGAAGAAGTCAAAGGACTAATAAGATAATGTCAATATAAGAGTCACTAGGCAGGTTCCTACTGAACCAGAAATATCTGGCTCGGGTGAAATTCTTTGAACAAAAGACAGCTTGTTTCCCCTGCAATATGAAACTGAGTGGAGTTAAAAAAACAAACACCCTTGGGATATCCTCAACCAACATGGTGTCTCAATAATTTATAAGTACTAATACGCTCACGTAATATTAGATGGATGAATCTGCATCATTTGACCCAAGGGTTTCTTTGCCAAAGATATATCTATGAAACTAGGGCGTCTTCGCCAAATAGGTTAACTGATATGCACTGTAAGGCTAATTTTGTTCCCATGCCAATAATGATCTTTGGAACCTCTGGAACCATGAGACCTACCTTTGGTACGATGAAACCTAGATTTACTTGGGCATATATGATGTGGTCAGTAGCCAGCCGGCCAAAGGTTTAGAGATCAATGCCAGCCGCTGGCATCGCTGGTGCCACCAGACTTAATAGTTAAAGCCAAGTCCTTCAGGAATTCAGAATGAATCATCTATCTACTGACTGACTTTATTCTTTCACGGACTCTTACCCGAGTCCGAAATAAGGACAAACATGGAGAAAGAAAAGAAATATGCCCTTTCGAATCTTTGCCCAGTGAGATTCACATTTACTTCTGTGCATTTCGAGGAAGAGAGAGAGGGGAGGGGGGATGAAGAGAGAATTGCATTCACAAGTGCACCTGTGGAAGAGGTAGCGAAGCGAGGACATCGAACCAGAAGTTCCTTGCAAGGTAGTTCAAAGCAATCTTCCAAGGGTCAATAACTAGCTCACCTCTTCCCAGAACCCGAGAAGAAGGCGCCACGTACGCCGTCCGAAACCGAACGAACAAGTTCACCGCATAAAACACGTCGTTCACGGATCGCAAAACCGTCAGCACGAAATCCATGGACGCATCGCCGGCGTCCCTAGCGCACAGCTCCGCCTCCGATATGTCTGGCGAGAAGAGAAAAAGAGGATCGATGAAGAGAGAGAACAGAGACGCCGCTAAGAAGATCTTGTTCCATCGACTTGCCGCCTCTGCTTGCGGATCTAGTATTAACCATGACCTATCTACCTTGTCAAAGTCCTCAGGAAACGCTACTTTTGGCTTGAAGCAGCAGCTGCTCGTAAAATTCTCCTCAATTGGGTCTTTCTCTGTCTTGTTCGAAAATTTTGCATCTCCTACATTGCCGACGTTATTGGTCCCTGATATGATATTTTCGAGTTCGCCATGGTCGTCTGCGATCCTGTGAATCAACCGGTTGGATAAATTCAGAGTGAACGTATTAAGAAAACTGCAATTCAAATTGGCTTTTTTTTTTTTTTTTCTCTTTAACCGTACAGCCAGTAGCAATAGTTACTGCCAATGCAAGAAGTAATCCCTTCATGTCCATCTCATGTGGGAATTACTTCCTGTTCCATTTTTTTCCCCGGTGGCTATAAATTTTGCGATCATGGCTCAAAGAACTATGCCTGTACCTGGAGCGACGCTTCCTGCGAATCATGATTGCCCTCTGAAGCTCTCTGTAGTTTTGTTTTAGTTCCGGGAGAGGAACTCACGGGAAGAACTCATCTCCACAGCTATATATTCAACGATGAGGAAGCACAATTATCGGCTAATGGTAAAACGCAAATTGCTGTATGATTACGATTTCTTTCCTGTCCATGTATATATATATATATATTGACTTATTTGGGAGTCTCGACAGTTGGTAAAACAGTAGATATATGTATATATATAAAAGAGCAAATGAGAGAGAGAATGGAGAATATTGAAGTTTATGTGTGCATTTCTTATTTCTACTGAAGTAATAAATAGGATGGAGAATATTACCCATTTGATTAAAGCCCTACTGAACTCAAAACTCATAATCCTACCGTCTTCTATAATAAACATGCAAGCCATTATACTTACTCATTCAGGGACACTTGTTGAAGGCTTTGAAAGGCATTAGAGTTGATGTGTTATATTCAAGAACTTTTATCTTGTGAGAGGGAGATTTTTGGGTTTTTCTTTCTTTTCTTTTTTTTTTTTTTTTGGAAAAAACTATTCCCCAATGAATTTTTTAAAATTTTTCTCACTCGGTAAATTTTGTTTTAGATAGATTAACTATGGTCCATATCTATGGATCCCACGTAGAGTTAATCCAATACATATTGCTACTGATTAGTATCAATTTTATTATAATTAATATTTGAAAAAGTTATAAAATTATAGCGACTTATAAAATGATCATGTTCGATCTCCTTATTAACAAAAATAATACTAGTTGTGTTCGAAGAATTTTCTACAATGTGGCATCTCATGTGTCCATATATACTAACAAAAATAGAACAAATAACATCTTGTAGTCCCCTAAAATATTTCTCAAATAATAAGCTAAAAAAGTTCCATACATTGAAAATGAAGGCCAGCAGGGGGTTGGCACTGGCAGAAAGCAGGTGCCCAGCCAGGCAACATTGCTTTTCACATAAAGATTTATACACCCAGACTAATTTTGGCTAAATTTTAAATCCCCAGTGTTACAAAACAAAAAATAGGACAAGCATTTTGCGAATGTGCAACTCCAGACAGAATTTTGTTGGGGTCATTTTCTTGTGGCATTTGTGTCCACGGACATGTGGAGGCAAATGGACGCACACTTCTGGAGAGGGCTGAGAACATCCGTCCTTGGGGTGGCTGGAAAAATTGGACGAAAACTATTGTGGAGGAGTAGTGGCTGAAGAATCCCGTCCAGGAATTATAGTCTGAGAAGTGACTATAACAGTGGACGAGGACTTTGAAGCCTAGGCGTTGACTTCCTCTGTAGGCTTGCTACAGGTTAGGTGGGTAGGTGTCCTGCCCTGATTGGAAAACTCAGGAGGCACCAAATCCCAAGTCTGCCACCCTGCACGCTGGGCGTGCGCCTACTTTTACAGGGCTAGGCGGCGTGGCTTTCCACCCTAGTTCCTAGGGTGGCGAGCTACCCCCTAGGGTCAGTCCACTATATATATGGACTGCTGGCTGGTTGGTGAGTATGAGCAATCTTGGAGTGAGCAAGAAAACTATTGTGAAGGAAAGGAGGGGAGTGCACTACCGGTGAGAGAGAGAAAAAGAGAAAATATAAAGTAAAAAGAAAGGAGTGTTATCTTGGTTTGCTCTGGAGTTTTTTCTCTTTGACTTCTCGGGTGTGTAGCGGATACTTAATCTTGGAGGTTTGTAACCTATTTTATATAGTGGATTTGCTGTAGATTCTACTCCCGTGGTTTTTTTTCTTCAGTTACAAAAGGGTTTCCACATTAAAATCTCTGTGTCCTCGTACTTCGTCTGGGTACATTTCGTTGTTAGTGTCCGAGTGGTCTGTCCGACCGGTCACGGTGCCCCCACGACTTGTTTGTGCGCAACAAGTGGTATCGGAGACTGGTTCGTGAACCATCGGTTGGATGGCGTCGTTAGCGAGGAATGTGCTGTTCAGTGTGGAGCAATTCAATGGGCAAAATAATTTCATCTTTTGACAGGAAAGAGTGATGAATATTTTGACCGGGGAAGGAACAGTAAAAACTCTTCAGAAAAAGGAGGAGATGCCGGAGAAACTGACCCAGGACGAGTGGCAGGACAAGAGGGATTTTGCCAACTGTACCATCAAGTTGTGTTTGGCAGACAACACACTCTAAGATGTCCTTTGTTTGTCGGACCCGGCTGAGGTTTAGGAGAAGCTTGAGAGCCGGTACAATTTTAAATCCTTGACAACCAGGCTGCATATGAAGAAGCAATTCTATGAACTGCGGTTGTCGGAAGGTGAGTTCTTCGAGAAGCATTTGGACGAGTTCAACCGGCTGGTGACGCAGATGTCGGCCCTTGATGAGAAGATCAAGGACGAGGACAAAGTGTTGGTATTGTTGGCATCATTACCGACCTCATTCAATCGTATTGTTACAATGTTGCTGTTTGGAAAGGACACGCTGAAACTAGACGAGGTCATAGCTTCCCTCCTTATGAACGAGTCAAGGCGGAGGGAAAGCGGTGAGGCATCAAGCTCTCGACCAAATCTTCTTGTGGCCACAGCAGTCGGGGACGAGAAAGAACTGACCGAGTACAAGGTGGCAGGATGGAGAGGAGCAACAGCCGGAGCAAGTTTCAAGGAAAGAGTTGCTTCTTTTGTGGCAGGAAAGTCCACATAAAGAAGGACTGTCCGCGGTAAGGGCAGAACGAGGATGGCAGAGGCGATTGTCAGGAAAAAAAGGATCAGGCTGATGATCCGGAGACCATTGCTTTTTGTGGAGACCTCCTAGTGGTCCATGTAGGGGAAGCACGGAGCCGGCCATGCCAGGAGACGAGTTGGGTGATGGACAGTGGGGCCTCACACCATGCGACACCGAGAAAGTCCCACTTCATGAGTTATACGCCCGTTGGCCACGGAGTGTTGAAGATGGGTAACGGTGGCTCGTCTAGGGTTGTTGGTATTGGGATGTTTGCTTGAGGACAAGCAACGAAAATATGCTCGTGCTGGAGGACGTGTGACATGCCCTAGATCTGAGATTGAATGTGATTTCAACCGGGAAGCTTGATGATGAAGACTTCCGGACGGCGTTGGCAACAGCGAAGTGGAAGCTCACCAAAGGCGCCTGGTAATGGCAGGAAGACGGGACATCGTGAGCGGCATCTGATGAAGACCTGCATTGCCAAAGGAAATGCCAGGGTGACCAACGGGGGTATTGGTCAAGGTGGTAGGAAAGAACGGCCGGTGGCAAGAAAGGACGGCCGGGAGGTAGAAGAGGTCAGCCAAGGTGGAGTACAAGGGAGAATAACAAGTCCGCGGATAAGGAGTTAAAGGGGAGTGGGTTTACTCCAAACTCAGTGGAGCGGAGGAAGGCGTCATTCAGGCTTGCAGAGGTTGATACTGGAGTCCAAATTCAGGGAAAACTACCGGGAGGCAAGAGATGACGGTCGCCCAACAACGGCGAAGGTTCCCTATAAGGTCGTGAGGGGAAGTTTGTTGGGGTCACTCTCTTATGGCATCTGTATCCGCAGACATGTGGAGGCAAATGGACGCGGACTTACGGAGAGGCGAGAACATCCGCCCTGGTGGCCGGAAGAATTGGACGATGACTATTGTACCTTGGAGGAGTAGTGGGGTGAAGAAGCTGCTCGTAAAACTATAGTTAGAGAAGTGGTTGAAATAGTGGACATGGACTTTGAAGTCCCTGATATGATATTTTGAGTTCCTCATGGGCTATCCCTGTGAATCAACTGGTTGGATAAAGGTGGGTAAGGCAATTCAAATTGGCCCTTTAACCGTACTGCCAGAAAAGTTACTGTTAATGCAAGAAGACACCAAATCCTGGGAATTACTTCGTTCCATTTTTTTCCCCGGTGGCACACCGGTGTGATCATGGCTCAAAGAACTATTTTGTAGGAGCGACGCTGTGGCGTGATTGCCTTCTGAAGCCTCTAGTTTTCTAGAGTTCCGGGGTTGCTCCCGGAAGAACTCATCTCCACTATTCAACGATGAGGAAGATCGGCTAATTGTAAAAGCAAATTGCTGTATGATTACGATTTCTTTTGTCCATGAGTGTGAGCAATCTTGGAGTGAGTAAAACAGAGAACTATTGTGAAGGAGAATGGAGAATATTGAAGGAGTGCATTTCTTATCGAAGTAATAAATAGATGGAGAATAAAAAAAGAGAACTCAAAAAAATAGAAAATGAAAAGACAAGGGAGTGTTAGGCTTAGTTTCAAGAACTTTTATCTTATGAGAGGGAGATTTTTTTTTTCTTTCTTTTTTTTTTTTTTGGAAAAACTATCCCCAATAAATTTTTTTAAATTTTTTCTCACCAAGTAAATTTTCTTTTGTATAGATTAACTACGGTCCTTATCTATGGATCCGATGCACATTGTTTGTAACTAATATTGAAAAGATACAAAGTCATAACGACTCATAAAATAACCGAGTTCAATCTCCTTGCTCGCAAAAATAATACTAGTTGTGTTTGAAGAATTTTCTGCAATGTGACGTCTCATCTATCCTTATATACTAACAAAAATAAATGAACAAATAACATCTTGTAGTCCCCTAAAATATTTCTCAGATAAAAAGCTAAAAAAGATCCATACATTGAAACTGAAGGCCAACAGGGGGTTGGCACTGGCAGAAAGCAGGTGCCCAGCCAGGTAACATTGCTTTTCACATAAAGATTTATACACCCAGACTAATTTTGGCTAAATTTTCAGTCCCCAGTGTTACAAAACAAAAAATGGGACAAGCATTCTGGGAATGTGCAACTCCAGACAGAATTCAATGAGAAGCCAGGAAGAGACATGCCAATTGATTTGGCCTTGTTAAGAAGGAAAGAAATAAACAAAAATTTTAAAAACAAACAAAAAAGAATCATCTGGGTAAAATGAGAAAACACAAAAATCAGGGTGGTGGAAGGCCTGGCTCAAACAGAGGAGGACAGCAGCTTTTGAAGAGCCCACAACAGCAGATAAACCAGAAGCTGCAAATTTCAGAGGAGAAGAATCAAGGTTTTAATTGAGAGCTATGGAAAAATTCAACAACATGGAGAACAGGAAAGAAAAATGTAGTATTTTGATTTGGGTTTATTAAACTTTTGACACGGAAAGGTCATTCATGAAAATAATTAATGAGTTATTAATTATAGGGAACTTAGACTAATTTTATGAAGAGGTAGAATATGTTAAATTTTATAAAATATCACAAAGATATTTAAAACTTTTCTAAAAATAATTAATAATTATTTTCAATATCTTAGAATGGTAATTGAAATTTACTGTCATAATAATATATTTTTACGTATTTATATGACTATAATTAATAATATGAAAATTTAGTAAATTAATTTAATTAACTTCTAAAAAAATTCATCCAAAAACAGGGCCCTTCGAGCCTTGGCAGCCATATATGGATTTATTAAAACACATTCATCCCCTCTCACCCCTGTTTCCACCCAAATACACGCCCCTATTCACCAAACACTGCCGCCCCTTTTCCTCCATGAATCTCGGCTGATGCATATTTTTAAAGAGAAAGAAGCTTCGGGTCACGGGCTAATGCATGTATGCTGGAGTGCACGGCAGTTTAAGGGAGTGAATCGAAGAAGTGGTGCAGGAACGCTGCTGGTGTTGTATGGTGCTGTAAAGAATAGCCGACTACCACCATTTTTGCTAGACAGTGGGTGCCAAGAGAAACATGGAAAAATCAGGCAAGTAATAATTTGCCCCTTTTTTCTATATTTCTTACATTCTTCAATTACTAAATTATTGTATTGATCTTATATTAAGTTAATGTATGACAGGTACAATGAACTATGGATCAGTCTAGAACTCGGTCTACTGCAGAAAGAAAAGTCTAGATAGCGGCAGCCCACCATGAGATCTTCCAAGCCCAAAATCAAGAGGGCGCAGCAAATGACCCAAATGGTTTGACTCGAAACCGCCAATAACAAACGAACAATTAAGGTTAACCAATGAGCTGCCCCTACAATTACAACTTCAACTCAACAGCCGACAATCTTTACAACTCATCAAACAATTGCAGGCTTGCAGGTGACAGATGCCTGAGCATGATCGACTAACAGGTGCACTAACTGCAGGCAGCAGCTGCACAAGCACTGCTATACTAACTTGTAGAGCCATAACGCCTAGAGATAGTTAAACCAACATCCCCTTTATAAATATTCCCTTTCCTCCACAAAAAAAAAGGATCAATCGACCTCTGTCCAGAAGCAAAAATAAACAGCCACTCTTCGACAAGTGTACATCTCTTTCAGCCGCTCTCCGACGAGTGCATCTCTTTCTCTTTAAGCCACTCCCTCTACGAGTGCTTTATCTCAAACCTGCTTACTCATTCAAGTGCACCAAACGGAACTCAATCTTCCACTATACACTTAATCTCTAAACACTTCTGCATCTAGGCATACTTTTTCATTTTTCTATCTTTCTATTCGACTAAGAAAAATTATTGATTTGAATATCGAATGGCATATCGGGGAATGAGTTTTGCATTCCTTTGACCTCTTGATTATTAGTTATAGTGTGCGCAGGATTCGTATTCAAAGTAACGAATACCAAACCCATTCCAGTTGGACACCCGAATTAGACGACTCTTTAATTGATTTGGTAATTTGGATTCAGAGATACATCATTGGATTGTAAAGGAAGAAAACTTCCCTTTGAGTCATGTAAAATCTAAAAAAAGAAAAGGCCCGTAAATCGGTGAATAGCTATGCTGTAATAAGAAAGAATATGAACAGTGAGTTTGAAAATTCTTGATTTTAAATTATTTTCGGGTCAACCATTTATATATTATATAAATGTATTTATATCAATAAAATTACCATTTTTATACTACAACATACGTAGTATAGTCTTTCATTAGAGAAACATGATTTTGATTTTTAAAGCTTCAGCAATGAGCACCAAAGTTGTTTCGTTAAGTAATGAAATCTACCATTTTAATTTTTTGTCATGATAATGAACAATTTTCAGGCTGTATGTTTACCCTTTAAACAAATGTGTTTTTATCTTTATGGTTATTATTCTTAAACTATAAAATACATAGTTTAATAATATATTATTAGCTCTTGATTTTGACTTCTTAAAATAGTAAAAATTGAATGACTGAATAAGCTTGTTGATTACAAAATTTGATTCCAGATTTTAAAAACTAATGCAACAAATCATATTTAAACTAATCGTTTACATGATAAATAAATAAATTCGTGACCGGAAACTTTCCTTTTCGGTTGCCTAAAGCTATAGAAATTGACTAACGAAAACATGACAATGAGCAATGAAATCTGGCCCCTAGTTCATTTGGGTGAAGCTTGTCTGCCAATATTGTCATGCTTCGGTGATAAATTTTGGGAAGAAATTCCAAGTATATTGTTCATTATATGTTAGGCTAAGTTATGTATCATTATGATTAATGCATGGATAATATTTGATATATTTATCATCTTAGTTGGACCTCATTATAATCGGTCAAGACAAATAAGATAAAAATTGATAATTTGCAAGCTTTATTTAATAGTAATAAAATAAGATATATATATATTTTTTTATAGTCTTAAAAATGATATTAATACACTAGTGAGTCCGTTAAAGATTAGGTAAAATCTTAGGGTTCACTCAAATACTTAATTTATTTTTAAATTTTTTTGATATTCTCAATAATCATTTCTTAGCGTTAATTTAATTCGCATACGTACTTTCTTAGTTATTTATATGAAAATACCACAGTGTTAACAAATATGAAATCAACAATATTGTGATATAATTTATAATTATCCGATAATAATTTTCATATCCCAAGAGATTAGGTCATTTAAAGAGATACTTATAATCTTGTGAATAATATACGTTGAGATATAGATGGATATTATACTGAGACTATTGAGTTTTGACATGTGATTGAAAATTGAGTACTCTGTACCTTGTGGGAGTATGGATCACGATTGAACCACGATAATATTTACGTAGCATATTCTGGGCTTATTATGTGGAAGTAATGAGAATATTAATCGTCCGAATTGAATTCGATACTTGTACACTACGAGTGATAAGATATTAAAAAACATTATTGTTGATCGCTTATTAAACCTATGAGTATTAGTACCTCGTGGATTAGACACAACCATTAGCGACAAGCACGTAATCGTTAGTTTACAATAACATATAACATCTGAAAAAATTATTGAGATATCTCATATAGTTGGAACATCTATTAAGATAGGTTCAATCGAATCTATATCCTTATTGATTAAATAAATCATAAATGTATTCTAAATATTCAATTGTCTTTTAACTTTTAAGTCATGATTATGACCTAGCATTGACTTTCGAATAATTGTTAATTTATCATATGTAATTATTAATTTTACAAATATTTAATATTATTATTTAAAATATTTTATTATATATCGATATTATTTATTATATTCACTCATTAGGCATTTCTTTCACCCTGAGTTTTCTTGGCACCAGGGTAGGAGTGGCCTATAGTCAACTAAAAAAAATTATACATTTACTGTAGAGATTTCAAATAAGGATGATCTTAGAGTCTAAAAGCTACATAATGAGAGATAGCAAAACTCCTTTATTTTGTTAGTTTTTAAAATATTTTATCAAGATTACATTTTTAAAATTTAAAATGTTCCATATATTTATATTATCTCTTATTTCAAGGGGTTTGATATTTATTATGGATAACTTATTTATAATGAATTTTTTATGATCACTTATGCTTTAAATTTTTTTGCATGGTCGGTTCAAACCGAGTCAATCAATTCGGGTATGGGTCGCCACAAAATCTCACCATGATACAAAGTGAGCAACACCCGAAGGATGAGCTAAGGCAAGCAGCAGGACTTGAAAACTTGGAGGAGGATCCATGAAAGGGAAGCTAATATCAATGGGTTAGATAGCACTATTACTATATACAAATGTGTCACAGCTTTCTAGATTTTTACTTAGTCCAACATCATTTCCCCATAATCACTCCTCCAGGTTTCACCTACCATTCAACACCCAACTTAAAAAAACAAAACAAAACAAAACAAAACAAAACAATGCCTCTACGTACCTAATTACAATTCCCTTATACAATTAGTATTAGCCCTCCAAGGCATCGTTTCAAAGGGACAGCTAAAATCAAGCATATTTGAACACTAGGGCACCGCCAAAATACAACTGTCTGAAGCATTGACAATAGGGTCGATCATGCTAGGTCGATGTTCCTCTCAATATTAGTTTAATGTCGAAATGCTTCTTGGCATGCATATTGTTAATCAACACGCTATCCGATAACCTAGAACTGTTGGGCCATGACTCAGAGGATAGATTTTACACCCTTTTAACTCGCCCTCCCATTGAGGGATTATTTAGCTTGAATTGTGAATTGAGAATAGTGACGGTTTCTACCATACTGGAATACAACTTTCAGTCGAGGATGGGTGCTCCCATACTAAATAAAAGCTGCAGGCTTTTTGATGAAAAAGGGCCTGATACCATATTATTTTGGTCTACAACTGCACCTGAGGGTTTCAACCTCGGAAGTAGTTTGCATGTTTGGATCATTCAAAGTAAATTGGAATCAAATTTGTTTAAAGGTAGAGTAAAATATTGCATTTACTAATATAGTCAAGGGTTCTTGTTCCAAAGAGTGTAATCATGATATGAATGTTCGTTAGCTATGAAGAATGAACAGGGTGTTGGTTCAACCAAAATTTTTAATTTTCGAATAATTTTTCTGAAGACAATTGTGTGATTATGGAATCGAGTGGGGGCTATAGATATGGAGCGGGACAATTTGTGTAGCAACAACGGTGGTGGCCATGGAAGGAGTGTTACATGGTTGTGTTGGTCATGGTACTGCATGAACCACCTAAAGAAATCAACCAAACAAAACCTTCAAGCAGAGGCTGCCGGCATTCCACAACATCCCAATTAACAATGGCCCATGTCCAAAAAGAAAATAACCTGCAAATCAACAACAGTAATGGTTTCCTAATTTATTGTGCAAGAAAATGACAACAATAGCACAAACTTCTCAACCCAACCCTCACAATAGAGCATGAATCTACCATCCAATACAACTGATTTAGATGTAAATTAACAACAAAAGTCACCAAAATGTACAACCCTAAGACTGATACGGATTTATGTACATTCCTCCAACGATAAATTAACACAATTCCCATTTATTCATTAGCTAACATATGCATTAACCTTTAAACAACATAAAATCATCATAGATTACAACAACATATACTTTCTTTTTATTCATCTGAAACCTGCAACTGAGGAAACATAAAGTTTTTTCCTCAATTAAGTTAGATTACAATAAGGTTGAGCATGAATCAACCCATAAGCATCAAATCACAAAAACACACACAAAAAAGCCTTTGAAGAAAGACAAAAGGACAATTAAACAACACGACCGACAACAGGGTACTTAGCTTCAAACTTCTTTTCCCAGTCAGCAAGGACACCAAGCTCTTTCTCAGAGAGGCCATCGAGAGAAGGAGAGACATCTTCATCGTTCTTGCTCATCTTGGCCAGAGCCCGGCTGGCATCCTTGCCAGAAAACATGGAGTACGGACCACCAGGACCATAGAAATTCACGCCGGTAGTGACATCAAAGACCCGACCCTTTATGGCTACATATATAGGCCTCGATGGAACACTCCCATCATACTGTTTCAGTTGCTGTGAGGTGAACTCCATTGATTTGTTCTGCTGGAAAAGGGTATGCGAGACATTAGGGAAAAAAAAACCCCACTGTAGTAGAGGGAAAAATAAAAATGTAATGATCCATCATGTGTTTATTGTAGTAACCATAGTCACCGAGCATTAAATAGATATATTTATCCCAGTATATAAAACCATAACTCCTATACACATGAGATTACTCACCTCACAACCTTTATCAACGACTGATAATATCTCACTCTTTCTCTCTCTACCTTTCAGTAACTTTAACATAACATCTTTTTTCTTTTTTTCTAAAATAAATAATATACCATCTTTTTTCTTTTTCTTATAAAATAAATAATAAATGAGAGTGAAGAACGACTGCAATACATATTATGGTGTCTCTATCATTATCTTGACCTCTACTACCTGTCTTCACCTGAAGCCCATGAAATCACCTTCATCACCACAACTAATACACCAACTAGCTGAATATATGACAACTGCAATTTGTGTGAATTTTCTACTTCTCGTTTTACTAGTTTAGGCCCATCACCACAACTAATACACCAACTAGCTGAATATATGACAACTGCAATTTGGGTGAATTTTCTACTTCTCGTTTTACTAGTTTAGGCCGCAGGGAATAGACATAAAAAGGGTCAATGTCTAATAAGCTCCTAGTTTTATCAATTCTTCAACCATCTCTTTCACCACAGTCCTTAAATTCATTGTTATATGAAATTAGTATTAAAAACACTATGTCAATTTTAATGACCAATTGCTCAAATTCTCCCTTTTACACACAAATATATATTTATATAAATATATATATGTTTGTTATTGTTATATGCAACCAGTCGCCAAATGTCTTAGCCGACCCTGAAAAATTCCCAAATAGATTATATAAGGTACTTGGTTTTAGAAACAATCAGGTTTATTTCATCAATTCAAAAAGCAGAATAGGGAAGCATTCAATATAATTGTAGAAATTTCAGAAAATTATCGAATAGGCATGTTCATCCCTAAAATCTTATGTGAAATTATGCAAGTTTCGTTTGGTCTATGAATTTGGCGAACTACCTAAAATTTAGGAATAGGGAAGACGACAGAGTCGACAGGGAGCTTGATCAAAAAATTTTCACCGGCTGAAAGCAGTTCATAGGTCATCAGGAAATTAGCTTCGCAGAACCAGGTCAAGGAAATCGAATTCGAAAGACAAAGAAAACTATAAAGATAGCAGACAAAAGAATGGAAGCAATTGAGGACATCAAAATGTTAAAGGATATTTTCACCTGATTGAAGCTCCACTTCTACCGATCCCCAGCGATTTCTCCTCCGAATTGGGTAGTTGACAGCACTCTTGACGAGGAGGGAAATAAGAGGCGCACTAGAAGAAATAGTTTACCCTCCTCATCCACTACGTGATATGGAAAATATGTAAAATATTCCAAATTCTATATTTTCAGTTTTAATGTTTATTTTATTAAATTTTATCATTAAATAATATGTATTATATGCTAAATATAATTTTAGACCGCATTAATATTATTTTTAATCATACACTAAATCCACTGAGATATCAAAAAATAAAAAAAATTTAAAATTAAAAACAGAAAATTAAAAATACTTAAATAAACTTTCAAATATATTTTGATATAACAAATTTTCCTGATTTTTATCTCCAAAATTGAAATGGATCTAGAAGTTTTAATTATTGAGATTAGATTAATTGCTTCAAACACCCATTCATAAAAATAGCAATCGTTAATTAATTCAGCTGTATAAAGGGCTTCCTCAACCATTTCAAGCTCTATAAACATAGCATTTATTTTGAGTACCATGCATTTTCATGCCACTTCTAATTCATAAATACCATTGACATAACCCGAAGATTATCCGTTTTTTATTCGAAAGCCATTAATTTGAATTATGAACATTTAAATTCAAAATAAGAGTGCCACATTCAATTATCGAAAGTGTTGTTATGAAATCAAATTCCAAGCCATATTGACCATTACCGGATCCATATTACAAAGTTTTTTTATGTCTCTCATTTCAACTGTAAAAATAATTTGCTATTAGTAGTCTGACTGAGTAATAAATTTTCACAATAATAGTTGATAACCATCGATATAGCATTAAAGTTACTACATTAGGAACAAGTGATACAAGTAGACTTCCAACAATTCGATGTGACACAGTATGATAAAGAATGTAGTATGCTGAACTATCCTTACCTACCACATTTTTCACTAGGCTGAAGAACTATTCAAATTCCCCATCAGCATTGATGGGTCAATGATGACAGCAATTGTATCCATAATAGTCAAGTGTGCAACTCTCCAAGCTTAGTTATTATATGGGAAATCCCCCCTGTCAGCATGGACAGGCCAATGATGATAATAATCGTGTCCATAATATCCAAGCATGCAAACTCCAAGCTTAGATACCCCTCCTTCCTCTCAAAGAAAGGCTATTTTAAATGACAAAATCGTGCAAAGCCACTGATAAAAAAAAACAAAAGGTCATCCCAAATAGAATACAGCAACACCTTGGTACTCAAAAGAGGCAGTCTACAGGAATCTGTATCAACACCCCCAATAACATCATGACCACCTTTTCACCAAGGATTTGAGTAAAGAAGTAGCCATAGCTTGTAAGTATCAGTGGATAATACTCCTGCAATCTGAGGGTTCTTTTTAAAGACAAATATCATATGGGCCAAAATAATCTCTAGATAAGACAGTATGCACTCAAAGAGGACAATACCTCGAGAGGAACACATCTGCCCCTTGGAAGTCATCAAAAGTTATCCAAATCATGCAACATAGCAACAGAGATTTGTTATGTCTTTCATGCCTGAACAAAACCTCTGCTGGGATCAAACTAATATGATTTTCTAAGAGTTTTAATCTTCTAAACTTCACATCAAATTGGAATCCAGACCACTCTTATTATTCAATTACTAAAGATGCTAATATTTGCGTCACAAAATTCCATCCTTTAATGCAGGAACTGAATAAGAACGCCTTCCACTGGATTACCAATGATAATGCCGGCAAAGTCTCTAGCAAAAAGGGAAAGAAAGCAAACAAAGGAAAGATGAGAGGGAAAGAGAAACCAGAGAAATAAGACACCAATTTTACCAAAGAATTTTTAAAGGCTTATCCAGCAGAGTAGAAAGGTACATCTCTCGGTAACCTGGTTTGGCAAGCTTAACTCCCCTTGTTGCCCACTTCAGCCAGAGAAATCCAATGCTGTCAATGAATGACTTATTAATCTCTTCCAACTGATCAACTTTACCAAAGAAACAGTCAAGCCAAAACAATCCACCAGGCCTAAGCACCCTGTAGATATCAAACAGAAGGAAATGAAACAGTGTGATTGGGAATCCAGTGGCTTCAAACATGCTTGGAATGCACAATATCCAGAGTGTTATCGAAGAACAGAAGGCGCCGCGACATCGCTATAAATAAGGGAACGATTCCTCTTGATGCTGTGAAGTTGTTGAAAGGGGAGTTGAAGTTCATGGAAGTAGTTAAAGTGCCGATGTTCATCTCCAACATTCACACCACAAATGTAGCAGCTCCACCGCCTGTGTCCAGTCAGTTGATCCTAATCCTACCAGGCCGCCTCAATGCCAAAAGCTCATTGACAGTGAAGTGTAGTAGGCCATTCCAGAAGATGCAAGCCAGCGACTGCTCTCTCTACCTGTTAATTGCTGGTAAAATAGTCTCTCAATTAGAAACCAAACTAACAACATGTAACTCATTACATCTATCATCAGAAAAGAGGACCGTGCAATTGAAAATTGACCATATAAACTTCACCATTTAAGGAAGAAAAAGCTATTTACACGTGTAACAGGTGCTTCTCAAAAAGTGAAGTCTGACTCAAACATGAAAAAATGTATATACATGCTAACATATACATGTAATAATAATATTATCATCCATGTCAATAGGGTACTAAATAGCACTTATACCAGACCCAACAGCTTAGTTACATTAAGCAGAGAAACCTGAAAACTATTTGAAATGTTCGGGGGTGGAAATTAAGACGTGTTCAATGCTGAGAAGAGGAAAAGAATCTTGTTTCCTCACATTTTTTCAATTTGCAAAAAGAAAGGAAAGTGAAATCTACATTTTGCATCTGTGCCCATCCAGTGAAATCTAAACAATGTAGGAAAATTAACAAAAAATCATTTCCCTGGCTTTCCTTTATTTTCTTGAATGCAAGACTAAACAAATAGAAGCTTTCCCAATCCCTTCCTTTCTGTTTCATCTCATTCCCTTCTTCCTTGCCTCTTCTAAGCCAAACTGGGTGTTTACAGAACCAATGGCCAGTGTGTACGAGACTCCCTACTTCTGAATGGCGAAAAAGTTGTTTGTTGAGGTTTGAACCTGTTACCTCTAGGTGAGGAAGAATCAAGCTTAGATTACACAAAAGCTAACCCCCAATTTTAAAACTTAGTGTAAGCTTTCAAAAATAAGTATTAGAACTTAAAATTTGGCCATATTCATCAGGTTCATCATTAGCTTAGAATCTGGAATGAAGACGATTACCCTGGATAAAAAGAGTCCTTGCAATCATCGGAACCATTTTTTATTCCTGCGGTCAATGAAACACTGATTGTTATTGCAAGTACACACTGTCCACACTACTGATGAGTCCAGGGGCATTGTCCATGAAGAGTCGGGGAAGGAAACCAGCTCCTCCTAATCAGGTGAGGCAGCAGGACAGCAACATCAGTAGGGTAGGGGTCACAGACCCTGAGAAGGAACTTCTGGACCAGCACCTGATCATCAGGGCAAGATCCATTGACAGAAGAGCATGTCCGGCCAACAGAAGAGTACATAGTGTCTGAGCCATAGATTCAACTCTCTCTTAAAAGCAAGTAACTAGGAATTGCTTCTCTAATACACCAGGAATATTTGTTAGTAAATCTTGGAAAAAAAGGTTTCTTTTTTCCTATGAAATATAAAAGCTGCTTTGTTGGGGGATGCAGAGAGGTGTAACCTGCATATCGTCCCGTGAAAGACTGAGCAGCATTACAGAGAGGGGCAAAGTTGATCTTAAATCGGGAGTCCGACAATGAGAATGGAAGGTTCTATAATTGGTATCCTTCCTACTATATTTCTATTGACTATTATTGGCATCCTATTAGTCATCATTCTTATAAATTACATTACTAATGCATATGAAAAAAAAAAAAAATTGCTACATTGTAATTTGAAAATTATAGGTTCAAATTATTAAAATTTCATTGCAATAATACAAGTTGCATTCAGTTATCCCTCCTAAAGCCCACAATGCAGAAAGCCTCATATGCACTGAACCAACCTTTATACTACATCAAAAGATATTCACTTTGTTAGAATTCAGAATTCATGAATGTGCGGAAGCATAAATCTGATAGTGAATCTGGCTTGGTTGAATATATGATGAAGTCCCTATCCATGAAATGCAAACTTGTGGAGATGCAATCTGTGATCAGTTCTACAGAACTGTAATGAAGAACAGATGAATAATAAGAGAAGACAGAAGTGCAGGGCACCACGAAATTTATGCTTGTGCTGTGTTTATTATAGTTAGGGACTTAATTATCAATGAAGATAATAAACGATTTATATAGTAGTTGCTGACTTATTACAAGCATAGAATAAGAAACCAGGTAGGCCAATCTTACCTTATTTTAAAAACACAAATGTGGTACTACACTGAGATTACATTTACACTAAATACTGAAACATCAGGAAGCACAGTTTGTGCCTGTTCTGGAACTGATCAGAGGGTTCTGTATATTAACCAATCAAATTGTTGGTATTTGTGTAGCTTAGATAATGTACTGAATTATGCCTTGGATTGTAAACACAATGTGAGGTATCTAGTTGAGATGAATTACTGAATCAATCTGAAGAAGATGATGATGCTGATGCACTTGCAGTGAGAACTTATTCATGGCAGGATTTTTTTTTGTTGCTTGCTTTCTTGATTGCTTCACCTAATACTTAACTAGATAATTAGTTGGTGATGTATAACAATTGATTTATAATCACTTAAAGCATATTATTGCACTGGATACTAGAGTAGATCCACGATATATCACCATCAAGAAAGCAAACAATCACTCACTAGGCATCAGGCCTATATCAAGCGCAGGAGTGTTTGCAGCACTATGCAAACAATCTGCATCTCAAGTAAGATCAAGCAGTCCTTGCGCGTTGTGAATTTGTGCCTCACATAAGATCAGGCTACCTTCACGCAAGACCTCTAATAGTGCCAAATTCATTTAATACATGATCAGAATTTTGTGATGATAGGGGCAAAATATTTTCTAATACACTTGCAGAAGCAGCAAAATATGGACATTAATCTCACAGTTGGACCCAAATATAAGGTTAACTTGTGTAAGCCTTGACCATTCAGAGGCCTCTACAATTCGAGTTCCTCGTAAAATATATCACCCTTTCATTCTCATGTTAGACCTGTATATGATCAAATGCCAGCCACATAGGGTCAAGAAAGGTATCCTCAACAAGAGGTAGGAGCTACTCCTTATTGTAAGGAGCAGATTGCCTTACTGTTTTCTGGCTTCTTCCCTATGAGGAAGATGAGAATGGTAAGGGAGAAAATTCAGAAAAATAAGAAGTTGGATAGAAGTGAAGAGATCTTCTAACTAGGTAATTAATTTTTTTTTCTCCATGCCATCTCTACTACATCCTCTATTTATAACCTATGAGGAAGGTATTTCAATATGAAATAACATTCTTAATCGAACAGGTATCTCAGTAATACAAAAGTGGTTATAACAACTAACTAAAGGTTTTTTGGGCTGGGATGCCAATTCTCCTCACGTGCCCTGCACTTGAACGTTCAGGCAATTGGTGTGTGTTGGCTGGATCTGGCCCTCCTCCCGTGAGTTGCATGCCTCATCTTACGTGGCAACTGAACCATGATCCACACCTTCCAAATCTGAGCGTGGATGCTGCCCCACTTGGATGCCGATGATGAGTCCTTACTGTGTGCCTGTTTTGTGTTTTCTCCAAGATATGTTGCCCCCCCAATTGGTGTTTGTCCTGGCTGGATCTGGCCCTCCTCCGGCTGAGTTGCTAAATGCCTCCTCATCTTACAATTTTGTAAGGCAACTCAGAACCATGATTCTCACCTTCCAATCTTAGTTTTTCCTGCTGTCACCACTTGGATGCCGATGATGAGTCCTTACTAAGTGCCTGTTTTGTGTTTTCTTAAATTATTTTCTGCCCTCAAATTTGCTGCCCATAAAAAAAAAAATTGATTTGACAATTTCCTTTTGTCCTGCATCTTATGGCTTGGTTGACTCCACGTGTGCGGCTGTGATGACTAAATCTGAGCCTCACTACCTCTTCAATTTTGTAAGTGTTATATCCAGCTTTCAGAGTTCTGTGGTGCTTCTCTGTTGTCCCTCTAGGGTCTATTTTAGTTTTTCCCTCCTGTCACCTTTTAGCTTATTATTCTGATTTGTCAGCTAACCTAAGTTCTTCTCTTCAAAATTTTCTTAAATTATTTTCTTTCCTCAAATTTGATGCATACCTAATAAATTGATTTGACACAAATCTTTAAACAACATAGATCCTAAGTGCAATCGTAAACGTTAAACTGATTTTCTATGCATCATAAACAAAAACAATAGGTGAAATGGACTTGGGAGGTTTTTCCCGATAATCCCTCTAACACTCAAATAAGTAAAATATTCCAAATGATAGATGAAATAAATAAAAAGTATTAATATATTCAGAGAGGGAATTTACTGGACTAGGTACATTAAGCGGAGAGGTTGAAGACTATCCAAACCATGTGATCTTTTTGGAGTTAGGAGGGTCTTATTATCCGTATCCTCTTCCTCTTTGGACCTATCTAGTTCTCCGATATGTACTGGGCCTATTTGGGCTTGAAATCTAGATTGGACTTATTATCTAGGTTAGTTTGGCTTAAGTGGCTTATTGTAATTGATATCAGTGAAGCAACCACAATGTGGTCATGGTAGCAACAGTCAGCATTAACACCATCCAGCTGAGGATCTAGTAGCGGATCTTGAATGAGCACCAACAACCAGTGGTGATGCCATCCTATGGCCACAAGTGCCAAGCGCGGGTTACTGGCGCAGGAAGAATGGGTGTTGATGCAGGGAGCAAGGCAACAATAGAAGAAGCTTCAAGCCTGGGCACAGGCCTAGTCAGGATCCAGACAAGTTGCTAGATGCACAACCACCATGCATTGGTAGCAGCAACAGACAGCAGTGGCCGGTTGCCTTGGCATTGCACAGCGTTGGCCAGCACGACTGGGCATCCGCCCAACCCCTCTCCCCTTCCCCTATTTGGCTCTGACCCCTTTTTCCCCCTTCTCTTCTCTCTTAGTCTCTTCTAAATAGATGAGGGCTCGATTCCTAATTGGCAGCTAGCGCAAGCAAGTAATGAAGATGAGGCGTCGAGTAGCACCCTGCATGCAGCGTCACCAGCATGAAGGGCACCTAGTGTCCACATGACTTGACCACACATGCACAGGTAGGTGCCTCTGATTGGCCCAGTTATTTTGAGATTGAGTCAGTCCTTCATTCACCCATCTGTGTTCTTAATTTTTTTTCCATCTGGTTTGTTTATTTTTCCGCGTTTGGTTCTTCGATTTTCAACAATCCAGGTCAACTATTACAAGTCCGCTTTACTAATACCCAACAAGATTAGACACAAATTACTCAAATATATACTTCAATTTTACAATTTCAAACATTTCTCAAATTCTAATTTTGCATATATTGTGAGAAATTTAATATTATCGCGGAATTGCTTGATAAGAAAAAGGTTAAATTATTATTTTAGATTCGTTTTATCACTGTTTGTTGCTGGTTTTATATAATATTTCTAATAAATCTCTTACAGACTATAATATTATTGTGAGTAATATTTGATTATTACTTCTAGATAAATTTTAATATTTTTTAATTATGTTTGTGAGACTGTGGTTCTAGCTCTTAAATGTAACACTTTTGTCTTATTTTTTTTTTTAATATCTACCAAATTGTGTACCTTGAAGAATTCATAGATCTATAGTATAAAAGTTAATTTGGCAAATTTTATAATAATAAGTTTTTTAAAATTTTTTTTAAATAATTTTTTTAAAAAGTTATTTTTGAATATTTCTTGTTAGGCAAAGTTATAAGGTTATTGTGGAAAATATTTAGTTATTCCTTGTTAATAAATTTTAATATTTTTAAATTAAATTTGTGACTTTGTTGTTGTGACTCTTAAATTTAAAACTTTTTTTCTGTTTTTTAATATCTATTAAATTTTATACCTAGAAGAATTCATAACTTTGTAGTCTAAAAGTTAAATTTTGTGAATTTTATCATAATAATTGATGGGTGTGGATGCCGACGGCTCAAGAGAAAGATTTCGCCCAACCAATTCGGCCCATAAAGCATGGAGGGCCAGACGACCCACACGGCCCAATTCGGTGAACACTCCCGACGGTTTTATCCAAGTGGTTCACCCCTTAAAAGAAGACGGAACTAATGGTCGAGACGGTTTCCCCTTTCTTATCTTGAAGTAACGGCCTCAAGCGCCGGTTAGAACTGCCAGCTGAGCAATGCCTTATTTGCCCGACAGTTTCCTGGACAGTTGACAGGAAAAGTCAACGGTTCCCCAACTTTTATATAAACCCCTCCATTCCAACAGGAAAAAGGGATGACGATGACACTTAAACAAATTACAAGGCTATTCAAAGACGCCCAGAGCGCACTCTCTCTCTCCAAACTAAGACGCTTTCAAAAATACGCAAATTTTCAAACAACAAATATTTTTATGGATACTTGAACTTGCATCCTCCTTTTCCTCTATTCAAAGAAGGATACTGATTTAAGTGTCGGAGGATATACCAAGTAATGAGTCCCGCCAAATCCTTTGATCGTACTTTGTGTTGCACAGGATTAAGATTAAGAACGTACGGAGACCGAACCGATTCAAGTCCGACGGGCAAACTTTGGCTCTCTTCAAAGACGCCAAGAGCGCACTCTCTCTCTCCAAACTAAGACGCTTTCAGAAATGCACAAATTCCCAAACAATAAATATTTTTATGGATACTTGAACTTGCATCCTCCTTTTCCTCTCTTCAAAGAAGGATACTGATTTGAGTGTCGGAGGATATACCAATGAGTGAGTCTCACCAAATCCTTTGATCATACTTTGTGTTGCATAGGATTAAGATTAAGAACGTACGAAGACCGAACCGATTCAAGTCCGATGGGCAAACTTTGGCTCCCTAATCCGTACGACAATTCGAATCCTCGGACGCATCAATAATATTTCTCAGTTTTTTTTTTGAAAAAAATAATTTTAAAAAATTATTTTTGAGAATTTCTTGTCATGTAAAGTTAGAATATTATTGCAGATAATATTTGGTTATTACTTGTTAATAAATTTAATATTTTTTAACTATGTTTGTGACTTTCTTATTGTGGTTGTTAAATTTAATACTTTTTTCTATTTTTAAGTATCTACTCAATTTTATATCTTGAAAAAATTCATAAATCTATGATATAAAAGTTAAATTTGGCAAATTTCTAATGATAAGTCTTTTTTCATATTTTTTAGGAAAAAAATAACGTCTTCAAAAAAATTAGTTCTGAATACTTCTTGTTACGTAAAGTTATAATATTATTATAGGTAATATTCAGCCATTATTTGTTGATGTATTTTAATATTTTTAAATTATGTTTGTGACTTTGTTATTGTGGCTCTTAAATTTAATACTTTTTTCTGTATTTTTAATATTTACTAAATTTTATACCTAGAAGAATTAATAGCTCTATGGTATAAAAGTTAGATTTTGTAAATTTTATAATGATAATTTTTTAGGGCTTTTTTCTGAAAAAATAATTTTTGAAAAATATATTTGGAGACTTCTTGCTAGGTTCAGTTAAAATGTTATTGTGAGAAATATTTGGTTGTTACTTGTTGATGAATTTTAACATTTTTTTAATTATGTTTGTATTTTTATGGTTGTGACTCTTAATTTAAATACTTTTTTCCAGATTTTTTTAATATCTAATCAATGTTATACCTAATTCATAGTTCTATTGTACAAAGGTTAATTTGGCAAATTTTAAAATGTTAAGTTTTTTTCTGATTTTTTTCAAAAAAAAATTTTTTAAAAAAATATTTTTAAAGATTCCTTATTAGTAATATTATTGTGCTTAACATTTGGTTGTTAGTTGAAGAATTTTAATATTTTTTAATTATGTTTGTGATATTTTTTAATTAGGTAAAGTAGTACTTTTTTTATTTTTTTTAATATCTATTTAATTTTATACCTAAAAGAATTCATAACTCTATGGTATAAAAGTTAAATTTGGCAAATTTTATAATGATAAATTTATTTTCAATTTTTTTTGAAAAAATAATTTAAGAAAATATATTTTTGAAAACTTCTTATTAGGTAGAGTTAAAATATTATTATAGGTAATATTTTGTTATTAATTGTTGATGAATTTTAATATTTTTGAATTATGCTTTTGACTTTGTGGCTGTAACTCTTAAATTTAATAACTTTTTAACATTTTTCAATATCTACTAAATTTTATACCTAGAAGAATTAATTCATAACTCCATGATATAAAAGTTACATCCCACAAATTTTATAATGATAAATTTGTTTCAAAGTTTTCTCTAAAAAAATAGTTTTCTTAAGAAAATTATTTTTAAAGACTTCTTGTTAGGTAATGTTATAATATTATTGTGACTAATATTTAGTTGTTACTTGTTGATGAATTTTAATGTTTTTAATTATGTTTGTGAATTTAATGTTATGACTTTTAAATTTAATTTTTTTTTTACTTTTTTATTATCCACTCATTTTTATAACTAGAATAATTCATAACTCTATGGTATAATAGTTAAATTTCAAAAATTTTTATAATGATAATTTATTAAAGATTTTTTATGAAAAAATTTATTTTAAAAAATCACTTTTGAAGATTTCTTATTATGTTATAATGTTAATATGGACAATGTTTGGTTGTCACTTGTTAATAAATTTTAATATTTTTGAATTATATTTGTGACTTTGTGGTTGACTCATAAATTTGATACTTTTTTTATTTTTTAATATTTTTATTTTTGACTCTTTTTCAAAATTTTTTTGAAGATTCCTTATTTAATAAATCTATAACATTCTTGGTAGTAGTAACTATATAGTAACATTAGTTTTTAATGAATTTTAGAATTTTTTATCCTTTTTTCTTAATTTTTATCAAAATTTAGGTTTTTATTTTTTCTTTTATAGATATTTAAAATATTAACATCAAATGCAGCAAGAGACAATGGTGGGAATAATAATGGCGGAGCAAGAAGGGACTATGTGGGTGATGTTGGGTAATGATTTGTGATTGTGTTTTAGTGGATAGAAATAAATCAAAATCTTAAACTCTAAACTCTAAATCATAAGCCCTAGATCTGAAACCCTTAACCTTCAACCTTGAGCCCTTAACCCTGACCGTGAATCTTGAACCCTAAATCTTAAATCGTGAATAGTAAATCCTAAATTCAAAACACTGAACTCTAAACTCTTAACACCGACTCATGAACCCTAGACTCTAAATCCTAAACCCTAAATCGTAAACCTTAAGCACTAAGGCCTAACTCCTAAACCCTAAGATTTAAACTCTAAACCCCAAACCCTAAAATCTAAATCCAAAATATTGAACCCCAAAACATTAACTTTGACTCTTTAAGCCAAAACCCTTAAACTTTTTATGATAGAATAATCAATGGAAGGATTATGTAATATCTCAAATTTTATTCGAATTAATTTAATATTAATTGTGATTTTGGGTAATTTGGATGTGACAAAAAATTAATTTAACATAATGAAATTCAAAAATATATTTGGATCAGTTAGGCTAGTGCCCAATGTGTGCTTATGCTATCGTCCGAAGATCAGTTTGGATTTTAGAATAAAAGAAAACTAAAATAAATAATAATAATAATAATAATAATATGAAAAAAAAAAGAAAAAAAATGAAAAAGGAAATCAGATGAGAACGAGAGAGAAGAATCAGGGGAGAGAGAAAAAGGGGAGGGTTTTGGCGCGAAAAGAGAAGAGAGAGAGAAAAGATAAGGAAGGCGGCCGTTTGACGATGGCGCTAAAAGAGAAGTGTTAGGTCGTCGACGGAGGCGGCGCACAGAGGAAGCCGTGAGCTAGTGGTCGACGATGGCGCGTGCGGCGAGGGTCCCCAATGAGAGAGAGAACGGCGCATGCAGCTGAGTAGTGGCGACGGCGACAGTGCCGATGGGCCAGGAAGGCCGGTGACAGCCACGCAGGCAGCGACAGTAGTAGCAGCACGTGGGAAGCTGCGCAGATGAAGAGAAAGGGGCAAGCCGCGACGGCAATGTGCGGTGAGGTGGCTCCGGGGTGGTCCGCGGTGGACGTAGGCAGCTCCAACACCAGCGCCGACGCCAACGGGGTGACACCAGGAAGGCCAGCGACGGCCACGCAGGCAGCAGCAGCGGCAATAGCGCGCAGGAAGCTCGCGCAGAGAAGAGTGAGGGCAGCGCGCGGGCTTCGCGCCAACAGGGAAGAGAAATGCCCGATCCAGGTGCTTTAAGATATCTTTTTTCGTATCTGCAAAGTATGAGATCAAAACAAATATTTATAAATTCTCTTTTTAGTCTGATTTGATATATGAAATATTTTAAACACTGTTTAAAATTTTTACTAACATGTATATAATTTTATCTACCCGATCTATTTAATTTGGACATGCATGTGTAGTTCATTAACTAATTTAGATGTTTCTGGACTAGGTTTTATAATTTTGGAAGGTTTAATATTTTTCTGAAAATTCGAATAATTTATTGGACACTGTATATTTTCATATCAGTATATTTATATGAAAATGAGCATGAAACTTTGCATGAACCGTGCAGTCACATGCACGTACAGGGTCGTGGTCACTACATTTGGATTTGGATTATTGTATATTCGACCCAACTCCCGATAGGGAGATATTTTGTTATTTGAAAATCCCTTTCCGCCGGCAGGAAAAGCTCAGAGTAGTGACCTTTCCCATTTGGATAATTTGATTTGACCTTAGAATATATTCAGACGTCCTAATATATCTGACAAATTTGAGAATTGCACCCAAAACCGCAGGTGGCAAACAATAGTGAACAACCTTACCTATGGGTACAGAGTACATGAATGGCCATACATGCTGACCTAATTTGCATTTGATTTTGTCTAAGGTTACCGGGATTACGTGTAATCATTACTCAATTTAGTCTTTAAATAACCAGAACTCAAAATTAATACATGATTTATATCTCTATATTTATTTGTATTAGATTTTGATTTGGATTTTGGACTTAGATTTAAAATTCACCGATTTTGCCCTCAGTTGGGCCTTAGTATATATTTTGATCCAAAACGATTTTGATTATATATTTTGATCCCAAACTATTTGAAATATTTCCCTGATCACGTTGCTTGAACTTGGACTCTGACTTATATGCTATTGGAGCATCTAGCTATCAAATTAATTCGCACTTTATTTTAGATCACAAGTACACATCCCTAGATCAAATTCTCGATATTAGATTTTTATTAGATTTGTCATATCAGCGATTTGGATTTATCTTGTCATTTAAACAAATTTTTATCCATTTGACATTCCCTCTAATTTATTGAACTCCTTTTATTTACAATATAATACTTGTTTAGCATTATACTGACTTTTCCTGTTTTATCCCTTTAGAGTAGAAGATTCAGACGCATTGCCGAGTATAGACGTGATCTGTTAGCCGTTCGTCCGATTTGAGAAGTTTAAGTTTTAATATGACTTAAATTGGTATTTGAAGTGATTGTATTATAAAATTTACCGGATATAAGTTGGTGGATATATTTTGGAATCAGTTGGGATATTATATTATGTCTGATTTATGATTTTGGTTAAAATTTACCTCCCTCACAATGATTATAAAGCAAGTCGTACTTATTTTATCCGGACGGTTATCCGATAAAGTCCGGTGTAGATTTTGATTAATGTCAGGTCTTATATTGGTTTGTCACACCCGGATTTTGAGACTTAGAATTATTTGTTTAAAATTATTTATGATTTTATATTTTAGAAATTATAATTAATTATTTAAATTGACCTACTTTATCCGGATTCATGACAGATTATTAGGAAGAAAAAGCATTTGGGCCACACTATACGGAATGTTGCTCCGTGTAGCTGTGTATAGGGAAAGGTTAGAGAACTCAAATTAAAAGAACAAAAGCAACTGCTGCTACAGGGCCCAGCAAAAGAGCAACATTATGATCTCTATTTACCAGACAAGAGAAGTTCCAATTGGTAGTGATAATGCATGGAATGGCAGTGGAGGCGGTGTTTGGGGTCGTGATGAAGGTAATAGTGATGATGATAAGCCTGTATTGCCTATTATTGAATCAACTGAGTATCCTCTCCCACCGGAAATTGTTCTTGTGTTGGTCTATAAGATGGTAAGATCGGCATTAAATCACCACAAAAGCCGACGCAAAAGGTTCATCATCTCGATTGGTGATAAATAGTTTCGGTAGTTTTGAGTTTTCTGAATCCTCCAGCGTCGGTGATAGTTCAAATATATAAAACTATTCTCATGCAAAGCCAGAGGATTTCTCGACTTATAGATATGAACATTCTCCCAATTACCAGCATGGATATTAGTAACCAAGACAACCAAATTTATATGGCGCATCGCATGTCGTAGCTCGTTTTCCACCACAATAGAAGTTTATCCAAGAATAGTTGGGAAATACCACCAATGACAAGTTTGGCAATATATATGGATTTTTTTTTATGACCAATGCCAATTCCAAAAAAATATTATCCATATCAATCATCCAATGATGAAACTAATAAAAACAATGGATATACTTCAGCAAGAAGATCAACATGGTAGTGATATCAAGGCAATTTGTACTTTAACTTCTATTGGTATAATAATATTTTACTTATTGATTATTACTTGCTATGCTAGTATTAACTTAATTAAATATCTTATAATGTCACAAGTTACCTTATTCTCCACAAACTGGCTACAAATTAGCTGCACAATTTAAAAATGAGTTTATTTATTTGCTAACTTGGCTATACAACACAAAAGATATAAGACTACACGTATATTATTTGTTCTTTATTAAGTTATCAATAACTTGTATGCATGTCATTTGATAGTGAATGACAAATAATTTTCTTTATTTGGTTTAATTCTATCATTTTAATATTTACTATAGTATAATTTAATATTAAAATATTAATTTAATATATAAAAATTATCTAAAATACTTAAAATACATAAAATATGATTAGATGTAGTTAAATTTTACTATTTATCTCAATTTTTATGTGGCTATAAAAAAATTACATCCGATACAACTGATATAGATATATACAACCCGATACGATCATGATCGATACTGATACCGACGATTCCGTCCATGGAACAAATTCAAATTAAGTATATAGTTAAATCTCATATATAATTAAAATTCTCTATTGTTTTTAACAAGTTTCAAAAAAACTCCAAAATATAATTTTACTAAAAGCTATAAATTATATGATTTTTTTTCACAAAAGCACAAACATCCCCTAAGTTCAAGGCAACATGTAAAGTTGCTATATTCCCAAATTCCATGCATTTGTCATTTTTCCCCTTAGGCATTTTGAAACCATACCCAAAAATCAGTGTCACTACCTTGGTCAAAAAGTTTAATGCAACATTTGCAGGTTGATGTTGGGTCCAAGGTTCTGGTTGAAATATATATATACATTGACCTACAAAGATTTTCTAAACCAGAACTATGGTTTGGTTGGTGCTTGGTTCAATTACATGCCCAATAGACCCATGTGTACCACCCACATCTAAGCTCGGGAGGAAACTAGGATGTGTTTAGCAATACTTGTTGTCAGAGTTTTGGTCTGAAAGCTAGGGAATCATAAATTAAAAAACAAAAATATATATACATAGAATGCCATTATTGCCTGTAAAGATGGAATATTATTCCAAGAAGCTGATGTAATATTACCAGTCGAGGATATAAACCACCTATATCGACAATTACAATGGCAATAATTATGATTAAACTATGTTGCAATTGTATTATGTAGGGAACCAAATGGCTGCATGGAAATCGAATCTCATGCTGCATCAAAACTGGTAGAAACTTAATTGTAGGCATCATGACGTAAAATTATATCCTAAGGAAAAACCAATTTCTGTATGTTTAAACAAAAGGATCAAAGGAAAAAAAAAAGCTTTCAATATTATAGAAACCCTACTCTGTAAAAGGATTGAAGTCATACCTGGAGTGCAGTGGGTCATAGCATGCTCACGTCTGCTGGATAACTGCCAAGAACTCTCAACATTGTGGCGAACTCCTGTCAAGATGTAATAATATCTTTACATTTATATTCCAAGCAAGAGTGGCCTAGTATCGGAAACTTCTCACATTATAAGCTCTTGAAAGAATCAAATATATGCAACCTTACCCTTACAATTAGAACACTTTCCGTGACCGGTAACCTCCAAATGACAATTGAGTAATCTTATTATTGGTCAAAAACTGACCCTTATTTATCTACCAACAAAGTGAGGGGAATAAGGAAGACAATACCGTACATTTTGCCTTCAATCATTCCATAATCCCCCTAATTACAAGGTATTTTCCAATTAGTTCCAAGTTTTTTCTTTCCAATGAGTTCCAAGTTTTTTCTTTGGTCAATCAAACTATTAATCCTTCAGTAAAATATGTCAGTCCGTCGGGCTACTTAAGATCAGTTTTTCATTGCGGAAAAAATCTCAAGCTTACATTCCAATGCATGAGATGTGCATGAAACACCAGAGTACTCTTTTTTCTTTAACTATCTTGTGCTCCAATTTTTTACTAAATAGGAGAAATCCATATAACTTCCATTAAGGACATCATTGAACCGATAAATAAGGAGTAAGAGTTTAGCAATCACTCCAAATCTCTTACTCCCTCCTTATGAAACAGATGAATTAGGAGAAAGAAGTAGCACAACATTTTACCCAGCAACTTTCCCGTGTGCATCAGGCTTACTCCCCAGCCCCCAGCCCCCTCCTTCCCCAGAATGGCCCATCCCACTTTGTACTTCCCCTCTTTGGTTTGGGTCTCACCAACATTCAGTCAATATCCCCCCGTGGCCTACAGTCCTTTGGGGACCCTGTCTTGGGACACTGAGCATCAAGAAAGGCCTCGTGAACATCAATTTCAGAGGAAATGGCCATAATTGACTAGAAGTTCATTATATTCTACTAAATGGTTGGAGACTTGGATTTGTGAACTCGATGGGATAATTAAGTCCACAAGTTGTTTCACTTGCAAGCTAAATGATAAAGGAAACAGTACCTCAAGATGCCTTAGAGCATTCTGCACATTGGGATCAGCCATTGAAGCTTCAAAATCCAAGTAGAAAAGATAGTCAAAACATCTGTACCAAATTGCAGAGACAACTCGGTAAACCATACATCATGAAACAACTTCAGTCTTATTCTGGGAGCCAGACAAGTTCACGGTTCAAAGCAAGGTAGGTAGCTGAAAGTGGAAAATTTGAAGTGGTTCTGGAATTTACTTAGGTGGCCCATGATTGCTATTTCGCAGTGGACGACTTTCAATCTGATACAGAAGAAAACAAATATAAGCACAAATGAGCAGAATACTTCAAATATAATGCAAGTGCATTGTTGTGACAGACAAGACGACTGATTTAATGGTAAAAAGCACCTTTGTAAGGTTAATTTGCCTCAGAGAAAAAACAGCTAGTGCCTTGAAAAGTGCGCCAGGGCCTTCCTCCAGAGAGAAAACAATACTTGTCTTGGAGTGGAATGACTCATTAGCATGTCGAATTAATACAAATAGAAAAAAACACAAATTCATATATTTATTGGCAGATGGGTTTTCATTCAAGCTTATACGGAACAAAAGGCCTTACCTTAAATGGTCTATCAGTCCCTGGAATTATAGGCTCCCTTGCAAGCATTAGGAACCTGGTGATGTTATCTGAATCATCCTGTTAATAAACAGTTAAAACAAGGCACTGAAATTCAATCACCCACCCAAGCTTATGACCAACTCAAATTCTAGATACAGACCTGTATATCTTCAGCTAGAATATCTAAACCATAGATCCTCGCAGCAGCAGCACTTGCAACTGCTCCTGTGTCTCTGAGTTTGTGCAAAGAGACAAACTTCAAGCGCAAATCAAGGAGAAACATGTTAAGAGTCATCATCCCACTAGCACTAATATCTTTTTCGATAAACAAAACTTCCATTAATCACCCAAAAAATTAATACAATCACCTCCCATTCCAAGACTACCGGGAACAATTAGATGTACGATTGAATAAAAAAAAAAGCCACACCACTAGCCTTGAGGAGGCTTCGCTTTACAATGCGCTTCATGGAAGATACCATGACATATAAAATCACCTCATATCCCAGGACTCTCTGGGAACAATTAGATCTACCACTGAATCAAAAAACAAAAGCCATATCACTAGCCTTTATGAGGCTTCACTTCACAATGCACTTCATGGAAGATATCAGGACCAAAGCTTCTGGTTCCAGCCTTGCACTAAAAAAACTCCTGGTTCTCTTACCCAAAACATTATAAATTGTAGCAGCATGAGCAATTCTCCATAAACAGCTGCAGAGCTCTTAACTTTTGCAACTTCTCAAACAAGCAACAACAATTACTCCACGCAGCAGGCTTACCTCTTATCTTCAGCCTTTCCAGCACAATTGGAGAAACTTCCAGTGAATAAGGCCCTCAAACAACAATTGTTTCTCAAGTCTAAATTGATGGCGAAAAACACAAATCCCCAGTAAAATCACTTGTTCTAAGTCTGTCTCCAGCAGCTAACCAAGCAACAAAAGAATGCTTAGGAACTCTTTTTCCCATACTGATGCTAGTCCACCTTCTGCTCTTTTTCAACCACAGACAACTAAGCAGATTAAAGAGAGAGAAAAAATCTCAACCGTAGTTCTTAGCAGCCGAATTTCAGTTCAATAGTACAACCCAATAGGCGATGACCATATTTCTTCAACTTATCTAAGCTATCAACAATCCATTGTCAGTGTCAATCCTGTCTCACTTCATTGACAAACTTCATCAATATGTCGCTAGCATTGATCAAATTGTTCCAAATCCAAGAAGCAGATAGCTTTCTTTAAAATCCCAAACAATACTGCCTTGCAAATAATATGGATGAATCCATCTGACCCGGATTGTATAGATTCTTCTTTGTCACAGCCCACAACTGTTTGAAAAGCATGACTATTTCATTGACTTCCCACTTTGAGTCCCAAGCCACCATATTTCTTTGATTTGCATACATCATCCCAGGCAATCAAAGCTTTTCTATTAGCAAAACCACTGACCACGAAAAGGACCTGGGCAGCCTCTCAGTAATGCACACCTTGGCAACATAAAAAAATATGGGACCAGAAAACTTGCAAAGTTTGAAATACAGCTTTGATCAGCCTGCCCCACCCCACATAAGTAAAAAATCTGCTATACAGGACTTTTATTCTGTTTGTAATCTTACCTAAGATAGGTCTGAAAATCTGCTCAAGTAGTGGTTTAGATGATTTAGGTACACAAAGATATCTATCGGGTAGAACTCCCTATCACCAAAATCCACCATATCAATTAGCTCCTTATTCAATCTCTGAACACACTCCCATGAAAGATGCAACTCTTCTGCAGATTTTCAGTGAGACATAGGACATAAACTCCTTCAACAGCCTCAAAGATGTCACAAGTCTACAAAACAACCATGAATCATCAGCAATGCTCAAGGGAGAGTTTTACCCTTCTGCACTTAGGATAGAAGTAAAAGCCACTATCTCCATGTATATCTTTTAGCTTCCTTGCTAAATACTCCATCAACAACAGATAAAGTAGCATAGAAACACCCTGTCTCATGCCTTCTTTGCCTACAAAAGAACAATACAAAGTCTCATTAAACACAGTTTATAGGAAGCTTACCCATTTTCTAAGCTTTTCAATTAATTTCCACAACCGTAGCAATTGGTGAGGGAATTCCTCACTAACTGAATCATATGTTCACTGAGTCCATAATCATGCACCTAGGTGACACATACCTCCTTTCATACCACTTAGCAAGCTCAAAATTCAACATAACATCATCAACAATGCTACTATATACCAAAAAGCTGCTTGCATTGCATTAATAATTTCAAATTAATTGCAATCTGCTAGACAATCTCTTTGAAAATACCTTGTAGATGGCATTACAAAAAGCAATGGGCCTGTTTCACCAACTGTGGATACATTCTGGATTTAGGGCCTCAAGTTAACAGGATGGCATTGACTTGTTTCAGCATCTTTACAGACACTAGAAGCTCTTTAAGTAGAACTTCTAGCAGAGACTAGTCAAAGAAAATGAAGCAGTCACATACAGTGAAACAACGTAACATCTAAGTCAACAAGATCTCCCCCTATTATATCTTATGATTTCTTAAAGAAAAGGAAAGAATAAGTATTAGGCCCTGCATCCTTTTCATCTGGAATGGCAAATAAAGCTGCTTTGACTTCTGCAGAAGTGACAGTAGCCTCCAAGACATCTTGCTGTTCTGCAGTAAAGATCTTACCATGCTGCAACACTCTGGGATCAATAGAGATCAAGATTAACTTGTATCACTGCTGTCTTCTCAGTTACTCTATTGTCATGGTCAGCATAGAAATCAAGAAATGTTCACTCTTGCGTTTTATTTTGGATTTGGAGAACTTTGAATAGGTATCCCCCTTCACAAATCAGTCCACCTTGATCTCCTGTCTGAAAAAGGTCTCTTCAGCATCTAAATATTCTTTCAACTCAGTTACTATTACTTGAGCTAACTCAATAATTTCCTACAGCAACCCTTCTTCATTTGATGTTGCAGGGCAACTGACTCATTTCTTTTTTCTATCACATCTACTAATAAATCAGTATAATTACTCAAGCATTTCAATTCTCCTTTCAGAGCTTGCAATTTTTGTACCACTTGCTTATGGTTTTGCCATACTTGTGCCACCTGATTTGCCTTTGCCATACTTGTTTCACAATTCCTCAAAAAAACTGCTGCCAGCACATTTTGAGAATGAAAGCAAGGTTTACCAAACTCTTTTAGAAAAAGAGTGACAACAACAAGAGAATGGTCTGATAGGCTAGGCTCTCGCTCCTTATACTCGGCCTCAGAAGCTGGATAAGCCAATTACAGTTCCCCAAATCTTTATCCAACTTTGCTCTCATGGTCATGATTATTGCAACAAGAATAGAAGCATTCCTTGCCATTCAAATCCACCAAACCAGCTTTCCCAAAGCATTCTTCCTTATCTTGACAAGGCCTAATAGAGATACACTGACAGCCCACCTTTTTCCATTGAGTCAACATTGCATTTAAGTCTTCCATAACCACCCAAGGCTCACCGTATGCATGACTGATCAATGTCCTTAAAATTCTTCATATAGTGATGGTCTCTGCCAGAAGAGCTAAGGGCATATACCATAGACACAAAACAGCTAGATGCCTTATCAACAGACACCCCTTTACAATGCAAGACTGTAATCATTTCCCCTCACTATCACAAATTGAGCATTGAACAGGTTTTTGTCCCCAGACACCCATATTCTTCCATTTTGTAGAAATTAATATTTATTTTGCATCCCTATCCTTAACAGACCGATCAATTCTCTTGAACTGATTTGCTTCAACTCTGTATTCAAGTAATCATCCACCAATTTCATTCTTGGCCATAAACTGTCTTACTTCTGTATATTTATGGATTTTATCAAAACCACTCAAATGCCAAGAAGCTGCAAACATCAATTATGAGGAGGTAAGGGAAGGTCATCCCTGCCAAACTCTCCTGCACTCCCCTTGAGGACTACAAGTTAGGTATAGAAGCTTTTCAAAATGGCAAAGATGAAAGGCTTCACAATAGCTCCAGCATTCTTCTTACCAATTGAAGCCTGACTGCTCTTCACAATTTTGCTATCAACTTATCTGTTCTTCACTGCATTTTAAGAAGGATGATTCTTCATTTTGTGTCTTTTTCACCCTCTTCACAGGATGTTAATGCATTTTTGGGACCAAACCTTTTTAATCCTAGGCCCAGCTCAAAAACTTTCGGTCATATTCTCCAATTGAAGCATCTTTGACATTTTTTGGTAGTCTATTAATAAATCACCTTTTTGCACAACTCTGGCAAACAAAATCCTTTGTCGCTTAGCAGTCATTGAAGCAGGAAAAGATTGCTCTGACAATCTTAGTTTAGAACCACCATTTAGACACTTAAAATCAGGTTGATATTCATGAAAAGTGATTGGTTTCAAATTGAAAAACCACATCCCAGCGTCTAAGGTTTTGAACTTATCCTCTTCAGTCCCAAATCTAATGATGCAATAACCTCCACCATGAAGAAAGAGCTGAGGTTTGGCAATTATGTTCCATTATTGCAGAAATCTCCATAGCTTGAAAACAAAAGGAGCTAGAAATAATTTCATATCAGTTGAAACAAAATCACTGGACATAAGATTCAAAATATTATTATGGCAAATTAAAAAGCAAATCACATTCTGAACAGAGCACAAGTCACCAGTACGATCTATGACCCCAGTAAACTGTAACAACTAAAGTACAGCATTCAACAATATTACAGACCATAGTAAAATAAGAATAGAAATAACAAAGAAGACCAGGATATCACAGATAGCCAGGTGGTTTCCAAACCGTTTGTTGAAGCCAAGCCCTGGATGCATCTCTCTTCTCCTTCTAGGAGATGCCCCCACCCAAAAAAAAGAAAAGAAAACAACAGTACTGATTGTTTACATACATGTATCTTCCCTTTATAGTTTCAATCATAAATAACTATAGGACCATACTTAGTGCCAGTGCAAGCTCTCCCAATGAAGAAATCTCTTTCATGCTGATTTCCTAGTTTGACTATGCCCTACTCCTAATTCAATTGAGCGCATTGATCTTTCAAAACCAACTATCGAGATGGGGTCTTTTCCATCAATTTGTAGTGAGATGTGAAAGTCCACAAATTCTCCACTTCTTTCACATTAATCCACAAAGTATAATAAATTATGGATTGGTAAGTCGATGATCTCCTCTGTCATCATATGCTAAAAAGAATGATGATGGCTAGCAGACAAGTGTAAGGACCAGAATGTAATATGTACAATAAAACCATATTCAACATGTATAGAGATGGACAAACATCAATAGATGTACGAATGTATGTATATAAGTACATAAAATATAATAGCACTGGGGCAAGACGCACATGACAACAACATAAAATGCTGAAGCAAACTGTAAGGCATAGAACTACTACTTGTGCTCCACACTACTAGAATTGGGAGAAGCTATTTCTTTTAGTGCTCAACCACCTGATGATTTTTTGCTTGCTATCATTGCTTGTTTACTAGCTCAGAGTCGCATTATAACTCATAACTGAGATCAGCTGTCTACTTCACACAATTTATTAATTGAAATTCTAAAAGACAAAAAAGAATAATCACTTCATGCAATTGATGAACCCCAAAGAACATTTGACACTGCCCTCTTAGGTATATCTTAGTTTCTCCTCATTTTCTCTGCATAAATATCAAAACTCAGGCACTAGATCTCTTATGCAAATTTTCAATTTGCACTCCAATACTGTAACAGGACCAGAGTAGATAAATTACATGGGACAACAAAAGTGATGGGTCTTGTAATTTTATAGGTCAGCGCAGATAAGAGCGCGTCCATCGGAATGCCCAAGGGGCTAAAGCCCAGCAGGGTCCGGTGAGGCATTGGGCCCAGGGGACCCCACTGCGCGGCCCAACTCGTAATGGGCAGATAAAGAAAGGCAACAAGCAGCCCCAGTAGACCGCCCCTATAAACTAGCCAATCATGCGTAGGGAGCCTTTCAACTCTGCGGCCAGCAGCCCATTCAGAGCAAAACACGCATGCAGGAGACACCTACCGTGGCAGTGGACGCAGCCTGGCGAATATGCCAGAAAAGTGGCCCACAGTCGCACCATCACTCCTAAATGACAACTACCATTGACGGCATCCCCTTTCACATGGACAGCTTGGCGAATTCCTGCAGGGCAGCTGTCATCGGCCCTTCGTGCCTAAGATACATAGAATCAATGACAACCTTATAAATACCCCTTCTTCACCCCTGCCGGTGAAGGGGGGAGGAGGAAAACAGCCCTCGTTGGCAAGCACCCAATGAGATCCAAGAACTCTTTCCTGCTTGCAAGATTATCAATTATCAGAAGAAATTCTCTCCCTCTCTCTCAAAAAACTGTTCCCTGTCGACCACAACCACCGGAGCCAAGTCCTCTGTCAACACTCCCTGAGCCGCTGCCCGCCGAGCGCAACCATTGGAGCCAAGTCCTCCGTCGACAATCCATGAGCTGCTCCCCGCCGAACGCAACCACCGGAGCCAAATCCTCCAACAGTACTCCCTAAGCCACTCCCCGGCAAACACAATTATCGGAGCCAAGTCCTCCGCCTTCATTCTCAATCCCCTCACCCATACATCATCACACTTTGTATCTTCCATCCATCTTTCTATTCTTGTGAGAATATTCCTTACTTGAGCGTCGAAGATTATATAGGAGAATGACTTCCTAACCTCTTGTTTTTAGTTGTATTGAGCAGGACCTAGGCTATCAGAGACGGAGACTATACCCACCTAGGTTCGACCTGGCGTAAAGATTAGGTGACTCCCTAATCTGTATAACTCAAATCCAGTAATGCATCAAAAAGGTATTCAGATTCCAAACCCCCCTCCCCAAAAAAAAAAAAAAAAAATTATGCAGTTAAAATGTATTATACATAACTTTCAACATGTGCTTTTTTTCATGCAAGTATAGAATTTCTGACTAAAGCAAATGGTAGACACACATATAATATGGGCATATGTGCATTTCTAGAAGATATGCAAGCCCAAAACCTGAAAAGCTATGAGTAGAACACTACGCAACAGCTCAGACATAACATCTTAGATATTGCAAAATAGACAAAAGAACTGCCTACTCCCCCTAGAGGCACATTTGAGGGCAGGAGCATGGAACTTTCTGAATGGCTAATGCAATCCTACCTTTGCTGCACCAGCAGTATCTGCCACAGCTTCTCTGATCAATCCAAGCTTTGATAATGTATTCTCACACTGAGCAAGAGCCTAACAATGAAATTATTTTGATTAAACTCATTTGCATCGCTGTGAAGCAAGATTATGGGTTACATTACATCAGAAATTACCTGTGGATGGCTTAAGACCCTCTTCAGGTCCTCTACTTTCATACCACAGTTAGCCAACAAACAATGCCGAATTGGAAGTTTGACTTCACCAACTATATGCAACCTATGTCGAAGTAAAAGATCATAGTTCCTATGGATGCTCCCCCCAAGAGAATTCTCAATGGGCAAAACTGCACAGTCAACAAGCCATCGTTCAACAGCCTACAACAAAGAAATAGAAGAGCACAAAATTGTTGGAGCATGCTTAGTAAATGCTAAATACTAATATTTCATCATGCATCTAGAACTTGCATAAAGCAGATTTTCCTTTTCATTTTGTTGTTAGTTTTTCATTTTCCTTTCTTCTTTGTTCTTTGTCCTTTTGTTCTTTTTGATAAAAAGAAGCCAACAAATTGTATTGGTCCATTCATTATCAAAAACATGATACAGAAGTAAGTCTAATGACTTAAAAAACTTCATTTTTGAATACTTGATCAAATATAATGTGAAAATCAATTCACATCGATAATGCATAAAACTTACTGAAAGTGAAGTGACTGTAGCTGTAGCATAAGGATATTATACACCAGAATCATGTGATCCTGCCATCAGAGATGCTGATAACACTATGACATTTATATGCTAATGAGGTGTCATTTCCAGCTTGCTGGAATCTCTCCTTACCAAAACCCCAAAAACAAATTGAGAGGATAAAAAATGACTTAGAACATCATCATGATTGTATAGAAACCACCAATCGCATGGATGAATATATCCAATATATAGGTCATATATATTAATATTAGACCCCCAATACCTATATTTCCTAATATTGAGACAAATTAGTGATACGTTTATATATCAGCTAATAAACAGGATATTTTCCTATCAGTCTATAATTCTTAGAAAAATTTCCTCTAATATATCCAATATAGATATGTATCATCCAATAACAATATGGCAACAACTAATACCACTATCGATATTTTCACCCATGCACAATGGCCTTATTGTGTAACAGTTACTGCCATCCAAAGTAACCAAGACTACTACCGTTGCATATCATAGCAGGTTGGCACTCAGCAATATATAAGCACAGGACCAGTATTGAAGAAGATGCAAAAAGTACATAATTCATTGTCTCCATATTCAAGTCTACAATCAGAGATTGGTGTCATGGGAACTAAAATCCAAAAAATTTTATTAGCAACCATGAATAAAACCTTGATGCATAGACAAGAGTGAAATATGCAGAAATCTCACTAAGTGACTAAGATAACCAACCAAAAGTACTAAAAACTCTAAATAATTCTAATTTAAACAAAACTTGCCACATGGCATAATTAGGGCTCTACATAGTTCAAGTGGTAGGGTTCTATATATTTCATAACAAACAAAGGTATGGCCCGATGCACAGGCTCCCACAACATGAGGTTTGGGGAAGAATTAGATAAACGCAATCTAATCTCTGTGATGCAAATAGGCTATTTCTCATGTTCTAAACCCATGATATCAAGGTCATAAAGAGCAACCCAACTGTTACACCAAAACTCAACCACTTCTGGTTTAATTAGAAATACAAAGGTTTAAATCAACTAGGTCGTGCAAGAATTTCATTACCAATCTGGAGGAAAATGATTCTTCACATCATAAATAATTATTGCTCCAGTTTAGCAGAACATACTTTTTTTTTTCTCCTTTTCATGGGCTTGCATTGGTTTTGTAGTGAAACATAAATGGCTATAAACAAATTGCAAATGCCTAGAAACAATGACGAAACTATCAAAACCAAAAACACATCCATAAAACTTCTCTGCATCAATCCCCAATTTGACAGCTTGTAAAGAAGACTCCAGAATGTGCATTTCTCCTTTGAACAAGCCATAAATGATCATAAATGCAGCAATATTGTCCCACAGGCGAGGGCTTTCATAATCTACTTATTGAACAAACATATCAGAAATCGTAAAATTATAGATATGAAGAAGTTTGAGTACTTACTTCAAAAGCTGTATCAAATTGCTCACATGGAATTGCTTCACAATTAGGATAAGCTGTCTCTGCAGCCAGTTCACTGTATGCACCGTTAACTCCCTGGATCATGAGAAAAAAAATTTAGAAAGATATAAAGGGGATCATGTAAAATAGATACCTCAACTAGTGTTGACATCCCAAAAGAAAATTCTACCCATAAACGAACCCAGTGACACAGAGATCCACCAAAGAACCAAAAACACAGAAGCAGAAAACATTAAGAAAGGTTCTCCTTGCAGTTCCCTTTTTGTTTTTGGATAGTAATGAAAACAAATTTCAATCCCAAAGAAAGTAAGCAGGTTAAGGCATGAAGGAAGCATAGTTGGCACCTGATCTCAAAAGATCCCTATGTTTGAGTCTCATCTCCTTCCTCTTTAGTGATTAGACTTTTAAACCAAAAAAAAAAAAAAAAAAAAAAAGAAAAAAAAGCAACATTGAGTTACCCTCAAATCCAACTTGATATTCATGATCGGCAACGAGTGTTTAATACTTTAGAAAATCTTCTCCATTTGAAGCCAAATAGTCTATGTCAGCAGACCAATATAAATAAACATCCAAAAGGGTGCCATAGTGATAGAAAAACAAGTACAAAAATATAATAGAGTAAACATTAGAAGAAAAAAAAAGGGCCACGGGAGAAGGAAGAAGATTAGTAAGCCATCCAAGGAAAATGAGGGTTCAGAAAATTAGATTTATCACAGCTGTCCAACTAGCCTATTCAGGACCTTCAGATGAGAACTAGGTAGTAGAGGGGCAGACGAACTCAGAAAATCAGGCTACCAACAGCAGCAGCATGAAATGCATGAAGAGACAAGGGGTGCATCACCAATGTCCACGTAGAAGATGCTGAGCCTCCAAATGGAGTAGTAGAGGATCATAGTTTTGTAGGCCGAAAAAGGGAATCACCACCGTCCATGTGGAGTAGCATTAGTGTCAAATGAGGATGTGGTGGATTTTGTTTTTGTTGAGAAGCTGATCATTACCATCCAGATGAAGAAGCTCCAACTGTCCAATGAAAGAAGGGTGGATTATGGGTGGTTGTGCCAGCTCAGACGAAGAGCATGCCAAGCACATGATTTCCAACCTAAACCACAAGTCACATGATTGATGCCTGACAAATGACAAGAAACTCCAGCCAGTTCTTAGTGGTTATAACCACTTTAGTTACACATCTCCTGTTCAGTTGAAAAAGCATCTTATTATAATAGTTAAGGAATTTTGTTTGAGGAAATATAAATAGTAGTATGTAATATAGTTAATGGACAATAAAGTACCTTTGAGTGGCTTAATTTGGAGATCTCTCCCTTCTTAAATTGGGAAATCTATTCTCTCTTCCCTGTTTTTTTTTTTTTCCACCATTCTCTCTACCCATTCTCTTTGATCTTATTGAAAGAAAATCAATATAAAAGGACTGAATTGAGTTGTTACAAAATAGTACTAGTACCTATAGAGATGAGCATAACGAATAAAGTGTATGACAATTTTGTCACCTAAAAAGTATGTGCAATGATGAGGAAAAGGAGATTTGGTTGAAACCAGAGACAAGATAAAAGGGACAATTAGATAAGAAAATGGATTTGACTTAAATAAAGAAGATAAGAAAAACACTTAGAGTCAGATCAGAAAAGTGGATTTGACTCAATGTCAGAGGATGTGGCCATAACTAGAGAGGAAAGGTGAAAATTGATTTTTGTAATCGACCCCACATAAGGACAAAAACTGGTTGTTTGTCCGTAATAACAAATGCAAAAATAAAAGGAAAAATGAAGCCTAAAAGATTTGCACTTGTCAAATGCCACCCCCCTCGCTTTCATTCCCCATCTCATTTGCACAAGAATCCAGCTGCTCTCTCATCTCTGGCCCTCTCACTAAATGGAAGACCCTGGATGAAAATATAGGCCATCCATGCATAAGACAAAAGTTCATGGCCCTGCAGATCAGCTATGAATCAATATTTCATTTGTTGTAATAATAGGGATTCAATTAGCTATCAATTCACTCTTTTGATATGCAGAAGAACAGATGCCAAATCTTAATAGAAGAACACAATACATTCCCCACTTCATTTCTTTTTCTTTTCTAGTATTTATTGGTGGCTAGCTCACAATTTTGGCCCTTGAAACCTTTTTTTAATAGGAAAAAAACCACAAAGATATGGATATTTCATATTTGAACTTCTATTGTCAAGGCCATGCTATTTACTTGAATGGACAATTTCATGAAGCAAATCATCAGTTAGGGCCTTTGCATTTCTAACTTTAGAAAGGTCATGGGGTTCCGGAGAAAAAAAAAAAAAACAAACAAAACAAATAAACAAACAAGCAAGCAAAACAACAAAAAAGATGCATGTGCAAGCAGGTGGCAATGTTAGGCCACCTGTCAACATAAGAAAAAGGCAGCAAGTGTTGCCTACTTTGCAGTTGCCTCTGCAGGAAAGGACAACAAAAGAGAGACAGTAAGTGCTGGCTCTCCAGCAGAATTAAAAAGAAGCGATATAAAAGAGAAAAACATCAGCATAAATCAGAAGGCCCTACTAAAATTCATCAAAACAGGAGAAGAAAAAGAGAAGAAAATGAGTCAGGAGGAAGAAGAGAAGTGGGAAAAAGAGAAAATAGGAAGAAGCTTCTAATCTTGATATTTTAAGATAATTTTTTCAATTTCATGATAAGTAAATATGTGCACAAATCTGAATTTCTTGGGTGAAAATTTAATTTCTAGTGGTTATGGTTAAATTAATGTTTTCTCATGATTATGGAGATCTCAAGTTGTATTATGATTTAAATTTGGGGAATTGAGTTGTTGAAGTTATTTTAGAGGTTTTGGAGATTAAATTTATATAAATAATAAGCAACTAGAATTGAGTATTGTGAAATTAAGATATATAAATTAAGTAAAATATATTAAGCATGCTAAATTGAGAGTGTTTGGGTAAAAAATGCTATGCAAGTTCAATTGAAGAAGAGAAATAGTAAAGAGAGATGATTTAAGGTTTTAACTTTCAAAACAAAAAGAATATCATGTATAGTTCTTGTGTTATTGTCTAGTTTAGATTAGTAATTAAAATAGCGCATGATATATATGGATATAGAGGAGGACTTGCTGCAACATTCCACCAATTTAAGGAGTAAGCTAACAATTACATTTTACAATCTAATTGAGTGGATAATAGGTTTACACAAATATTTTTTATTTAATTGATTAAATTTGCACGTGAAATTTACAGCATGAAAAATAAATAATATACTAGTTTATGTTTATGCAAAGCTCTATATAATTGCTAATCGTTAATTGCCTTTAAACATGATTTTATCTTGAATCATTATGTTTTATATTCATGAATATGAGCCTTGTATGTATCATTTGGACATTCTTAATATTATATCTTTGAGATTGCATTTGGTATACATGATGCCTTGGAACAAAGAAGATGTCTTTACTCTTTGGAAGCCGCTCTACACATGCATATGACCATAATACATGAGATAGCATAATTATATAATTTCAGTTATTCTTATATGTTATGACATCTTTATTTTTCGTTCAATGTGTATGCAGAAAGATATTTTAGACAGTTATTTTATAATATATGTATAAATTCACTAAAATTCATGATTATTTCAACTTTTGGTATATGTTTATTGCTTATAAGAAAATTTATAATTTTATTATCTATTCACTGAACTTATCACATAATTTTTACTCATTTTTTTAGATCACTAATATTTTGAGGCCAAAAAAACTTCCTAGTGGTTGTACATATTAGGGTCAAGCCTTTTTGGAGGACTTCCATGTCTTATTTAGTCATTTTGAAGACATATGTATGGTTAATTCTATAATGTTACCTATTCAATTCTTGATGAGTTTTAACTCTCATGTATATATATCAAATAAGGTGGCAAGAACTCCCAATGACTAAGTTAATTCTAATAAAATTTGTATGATGTTACATTTCAAATTAAGAAATGAGGCTTGCTGGCTAGAGTGAGACTTAAGCTCATTTTTGTCATTGTCCTGATCATAGCCTATTCAGGTAAGAGTCATGACATAGGCCTTCACAATTTTTCCCAGACTACAGTTATCTGTGATAGAGAACAGGAGTTATGAACAATATCCAAATTTGGCATTTTGATAGCATTTGTTAACTATAATCAATCCAGGTCTCTGATATCAATAGAAGGGTTTTATTGTATAAAATTATGTGGCTTGTAGCATGAAATCTGGTGATAAACTCCTCCATTTTGAAGCCCATCCTTCAAACTTATTTTCTTTCAAATAACCCTAGATGGTGATAAGCCTGATGTTGTGTTACTTTTAGTTCATCATAAAAGAAAGATATATGTAGCTTCATAAATTAGCTTGTAGTTGAACACGCAAGGGAGAAAAAGTGAAAATTTTAAAGCCTCCATCTTGTTGTTCTCTGCTCTTTCCAATCTTTTTCTCTAATTTACTCCATATTTTCCTCTAATTTACATCTAAATGTATCTAATTCTCATTCCTTATTCTTCATTATTTCATCCCCTTCCTACCATCACATCCCCTTTGTCTAAAACTATCATTGAGGGTTCATCCCACATCGCTTTGAGCTATAAATTATCCAAAAATTCAACATTTTAGAAATATCTCTGTGCCATTGTAGGGCACATCCTTTTTCTTGAAGGTAAACATTCGTACAACAATACTTTGATCTATTGTGACTTGGAGGTCATGGTTAAAATAGCAAAAATGACCTCTCTACAATACAAGGGTAAAGTCATGTACATTTTACCATTCATAAGCTTCGGAATGGAGAACCTCAAACAATGGACCACCATATAAATTTCTTCAAAAATAAATTTGAATTCTTCCATGTCTGTGCCCAAGGCAAGCTCAAATACTAGTTCATATGTTATTAGTTAGTTGATAGTATAAATTCGGTCTAATTTGTCATTTGGAAAACAGTGCTGTAACTTCCAGAACATTCTTCGTTAGAACCATGCAAGCTTTCCTATAAATATGTATTCATACGGCTTTACCGGTCCATTGGTCCTAACAAATATTATTCTGGAAACATCCTCTGCCTTTCAAAATTTGTCCCTCTTCCGTTGTAGGCATAGAGATACACTAAAATAATCTCACAAGTCTTATGCTCATATTCCAGGCATATGATGAGAACTATGCTGACAAATCAGACATTCTTACTTCCAATACAGCATTTCAAAGAGTCTGTTCTAGCGTAGAAACCATCATGGAACACTCTTCGACCTTAAGAAGAATAGTGATCAGTTACGTGTTAGCCACTTACAAGGCTCAAATTTCATAGAACTTTCAATTACATGGCTGAAATAATGGTGTATGAAATGAGTTCTAAACTCAATTTTCAGCATAAAAGAGTTACATTTTGAACCCATAAATTAAATTTAAATACATGGGGACTGTAGAAAGTGGCCGGCCCAGAGGACGGTTAACGCTTGTTGATTGAGAGCAACGCATCAGCCGGTCGGCAATGGCACAATCCGGATGGCCCATATCGCCATTCCTGCGCACCAAAGATCACCTGCCTTAATTAACCAAAGCCACAAATATTGCCACAGATCGCGATCTCTCCGGGAATGGCAAGTCCCAACTCAGCATATCATCCCAATATTCATTGTCATATCTATCGCGTGCAGCATTTCCCCCAGGAAGGAAGGAATCTCCTTTGTATAATCATGGTTGCCTAAATAAACACCCGTAATATTTGCGCCAGCCTACCAAATCCACGCAGGGTAGCTGATAGCCAGCCTTACTGCCCAAACAAGGCATAGAAAGCCTGAAGACTATAAGAAGCCCTTAGGACAAACTCCAAAGGCATGCACACATCAATACTCGCATACACGATCAAGCAAGCCCTCGAATGCCACTCTCTAGAGCTCTCTCTCTCCCTCTCTATCTATCGAGCTCCTCGAGAATTTTTTTCATAATTCTTGCCTCCACGAGCGCACCGCCACAAAGCCGCTCCACAACGAGAGCAACCTCCCAGTTAAACTCAAGCGACACCCTTTCTCGCGTCGTTGCTCATATATTCCGACATTACATCTTTGATCTTCTAAAAAAGATTACTGGCTTAAGCATCGAATGATAAACCAGGGAGCAAATCCCACCAATCATTTGACATCTCGTTTTTTGGTTGTGATATGCAGGATCCAAGCCAAAAAGTACAGAAATAGGAACTCACGCCAGTTTGACCCGAAGGCCCAACGGCATCCTAATCCGTCAACAAGTCGGATCCGAGACGCATAAAAAGTACATCAGAATCAATGCGTGCACCGAGTTAACAACATTACACACACAATTTCCATTCCTCATCTTTCAAAACACAGCATTAATGAATTTTTTCTAACAAATTCATGAATTAGAGACTATGAGAGTGACGTACCTGATAGGCGACCCTGAGACGAGCTCCATCGGAGGAGAAAGATTTGGAAACTCTGCTTGACGAAAGAGGCCCTGTGACAACAAAAATTTGCATATTCAAATTCAACTGAGTCAACATTGAGAAAACCCTAAAAACGAATACAAGAACAGTTAAAATAGAATAACGATGGATTCGTTCCACTTACGCAGAAGAGAACATGGACAATTTAAAACGACTCCATCGCGGGAACCATTTGAAAACATCTCAAACTCAACGGAATAAGCTTTACCGTTTTTGTCTCTCGCATGTTCTCCGCGAAGAGAAGAAACAGGAGTGGCGAGAGCTTGACGAAGCTTTTGATGTGCTGCTGCGGGGACACTGATATACGGTCTGATGATTCGATTGGACGGTGTAAACTCGGAACTGATCGCCTCCGGCGAAGAGCTGATAAGTGACCGTGATATCGCGGCCAGCATCTCTTGCGAACGGCTCGGCGCATTGGTATTGCCGGGAGGGGAGACGTTAGCTTTAATTTGCCGAAGTGAGAGCCGTTCGCAACTTGCCGAAAACAACGTAAGACAACAGTTAGAAACTTGGACAAAATAAAATAGACAGCTGTTCCTGCTTGGCTGTCATAGATTCGTTTGAGGGATTGAGGGAGGGAGCTTCAATTTTTTATTTATTTTTATTTATTTTAAAATAAATAATTATAATTAAATTAAATTAAAATAATTATAATTAAATTAAATTTAAATAATTATAATTAAAACTATAATTCATTAATATTGATTATTTTAAAATAATTAAATTATAATTATTTATTAAAAAAATAAATGATAAAAATAAAGAGAATAAATCTTCTATTTTGTAAAACTGGTTATTTTATTTTCTATTTTCAGTTTTCTTTCCATTTTTTCTTAATATTTATTCACAGTATATCAATTATTTGGTATGATATTAAAATTATTAACCAAACTAATTTTTTAATAACTTTGATTAGTACATTTATTTATAATAAGTTAATTGAGTAAATTTAATTTGTGATAATTTCGTTCATAGCTGTCAAATTTTAAAAAACATACACACTATAAACCAATATATTGCATAACAAATGTGCTTTTAATGATAGTCTATTATATTACGTGATGCATGCCTTCATATTTTGTACAGTGCCTTTCGAATGCCGAGCGACTGACAATTACTTTATTAAAAATAATAGTTTCATTTTTTTATAAATAAATTTATCAAACTGGAAAGCGCAGGGCTCAATTTTAATTCTACACTAATCGAATTAATGTGCCAAAGGGTGAGTCAAATGATACTGAATTTGTTTATAATATTACCTATATATATAATTTTAATATAATAATAATAGATATGAACAATTTATTACTTATTTCAGTTATATAAATTATTAAATTATAATATTGATGTATCCTGGATCCAAATTGTCAACAGATTAGGGTGCTATTGGATCTTCAGGTTAAACTAATGTGGGTTCTTATTTTAGTATTTCATAACTTAGATCCTGTACCCCATAATAAAAAAACAAAATATCATATAATTGGACGAATTCACTCTCTGGTATATTAGTCAACGCTCAAATTAGTAATTTCTCTTATAAAATAAAAGATGTAATGTATGAATATATAAAAAACGATATAATAAATGGTGTTGCTTGAGTTGAACTAGGAGATTGCGTCAATTGTGGAGCGGCTTTGTGGTGATGCGCTAGTGGATAATGGCTTTAGTGTCATGGAGGTAAGAATAATAAAGAGATTCTCGAGGGAGTTTGGCAGACAAAAAAGAAGAGAGAGAAAACTCGAGAGAGCGACGTTTAAAAGCTTATTTGATTGTGTATGCGAGTATTAATATGTGCAAATCTTTGGAATTTGTCTCAAAACTTCTTATAATCTTCAAACTTTCTCAACCTTATTTGGATAGTAAGACTTGCCGTCAGCTGTTACACACAGATTTGGTGGACTAGCATGAAGATTACGGATGCTTATTTAGATACCTACTATTTGGCGAAGAGGATTCCTTCCTTCTTATGGGAGAACTTGCATGCAATAGATATTATAATGAATATTATAATGATACATTGAGTTGGGAGTTATTATTTTCAGAAAGATCGCAATTTGAAATAATATCCATAACTCTAGCTAGTTAAGACAGACGATCTTCAATGCGCGAAAACAATGATATGGGCCGTTTGGAGTGGACCGTTGATGTCGTTCGTCGTTCTTTTGGTTGATAAACATTGATCGCCTCTGCGCAACAAACAGTCCGACACCTTTTGAGTGGATGCCTTCTAGGCGAGCTGATTTCTACCGTCCCTATCAAACGTAAATATTATTATTGAATCTAAATATAAAATGACTATAGATTTAGCTTTTTTTTATGTAATAGTAAACTTATATAAAAATAAATAAATATTATATCTATTAAATTTTTCTCAAAGATAAATCAAAGGTGCTTAAAAATATTTATATGAAAAATGCTAGATAACTTGGATCACACCATTGGTCGAACCATTCTAGTATTTTTATTTCAAAAAGCACGATCGTAATGGTGCAAATTTTTGTTGACTTTATTTGAAAAAGTATGACGTGCAACCCGATCATAAATATCCAACACAAAAATAATAAAATTCTTAAAACCTTCAAAGTATATTAGCTATATATTTATTTTTATCATATTACTAGATTTATGGTAATATATTCCGAAAGAGTAATTCATTTTTTAATCATTTATATGTAAAAAAATACTTTATAAAATTTAAATATTTATGTAAATTCTTAAAATTATTATATTATTTAATAATATTCCATAATATGAAATTAAAACAGCCTAAATATATATAAATTTATATGTTAAATTCTTTTTTCAAATAAAATAAAATCAATTTCTCTCAATTTAACATTCTCTTATTCTTATTCACATTTTTTTCAGAAAACTCCTCCAAATTAAGACAATGTTAAAAGTTTTTAAATTTTCATATTTAACATAAATCTAAAAACCGATCATGTCATTATCTAGAAAAAAGCAATCACCCTTATCCTCCTCTAACGATAAACAATTTAATAATTTATAAAATAAAAAAATTAATTAACATTTTAATTATAAAAATATTATTTTTATCAAAAATAAAGCTAATTAATAAAATAATTTTTAATAATAATATTATATATAACCATAACATTTAATCACCTCAATAAATTATTAACACATAATTGACTTAATTTTTTTATTCTCTCACTTAGTCATTATAATGATAATATAATTATTAAAAAATTTAAATAATATTAAATACACATCATATCAATCCCTTAATTATTTTGCAGCCATGAAGAGGCGCTGCCATTGTGAGGATCCAAACCCACGCGAAATGGCCAGTCGAGGTTAAAATGCGTTGAAAGATTTCTTATAATAGCAATCCCCGCTCTGGTAATTGTTGAAAGCAGTTTAGATAACCTAACGGGGAGAGGCATATAAAGCCCACACACCCCACAGAGAAATCGACATCGAGTATCTTTGATCAATTCCTTCCCTCTTCTCTAATTTTGAGTAAGTCTCCCGAAATCACGGGCAATAGACAATAAATGCTAAAAATCCAGCCTTCCAAGTCATTATCACCGCACAAGCACCTCTTACACCTACACAAGATTCCTCCCTCGCACCCATATTGCGTGAATTGATTGAAGTCTGGGGGGCCTCGCGGGAGAAATCGCCGGACCCTTGACAATAATTGTTTTATATAGGAATCCGGGCGCTCCTAATCCGTCAACGAACGATAACCGTGAGCCAAAGCAACAAGTATCATAATATGCTAAATAAATTATAAGTGCAAGTCATATCGGTTTTCTATCATTAACAATATAATTTTTTTCGTATACCATAACATTAGTAAGAATTTTAGCACACTCTAAAATAAAAAATATAAATAAAGTCCAATAATAATATCTTTATCAAAAGATTTTTCTACTATCATTCATCCATAAATATAATATTTAAATATAATAAAAAAATAAAAAATATCAAAGACTCGTATATAGATATCTCAAATGTTAATAAAATATACTGTAATTCAATCGAAATACATAAAGGTTTATAACAATACAGATAATCAACATGATCATTAGTATTTTTACATTAATTATTTCAATAATAGATTTATAATCGTAAAATAAATGCTAAATAGTTTATTGACACATCTTATTTCTAAATTTCACTTTAACATTATACTATCCAATTTATATATATTTAGGATCTTTAATATTTGTCTTTACAAATGAATCATAAAAAACATTTTCAACGGCTCTACTATATAATCAATGATTTTACGCCCGTTTCATAGCATAATACATGAAATGTAGCATCAAAGTATACCACAAATTTTACTTATATAGCAAACACAATAATTATAGCTTGCTTCCCTTATGTAACTAAAGTCATAAAGATTACAAACATAAAAATAGGAGAGAATGCTTACCGATAATAAATGTTTTATCCGTGTAAAATCTTTGATCATAAGATGACTTTATATCATTCAATTTTGCCCTTAGATTCGCTTTTGGTCTTACAGATTTATTCATAGCTGATTATTCTTCATCCATTAGACAAATTTATGAAATCTTAGATTTTATTCTGATTCATATATTTTTAACATATCTCTTATCGCATCAATTTATTTATAAACATTTTAATATTTTATGACTTATCTATACAAAACCAAATCATTAATAATTTGTATAAAATTTTAATTCTTTTAAATTTATTATGTAATCATCTAAAATAATCGATCTCATTTTCATGTAAAATTTTCTTAACATTATTTCCTGCGATTACACTATAATTAAATAAATAACGATAACCTCATTATGGAGTGTTTGGTTATTAATTCACTACTTATTAATGGTCAGAATGACAATATTCGTATAAGTATAGGTAAAAAAACTTATACTCTAATTTATTAAAATTTTATTTTATGTGGAAAAATACTCCAACTTTTATCACCATTCACAATAAATTTGATATTTTTAATTTTTTATGATTTATCACCTATTAAATTTCTATGAATAACTTACAAAGTATCCACTTATAATTCTAAAATTTATTTATTATTCATATGGATTATATATTGTAGTATTAGCTCGACAACTCAAACATGTAGTTGTTTTAAATTCGATTTTTTTTAATCCCCAAACTAAAAAAAAAAAACTTAAAAACTATTTTATTAAGAACTCCATTTAGAATATATGCAGCAATATTAAGTGCTCTCATCCACAAAAACTAAGTAAAAAAATCATTTAACTTGTTTTAATAAATAAACATATGGTAAAATATAAACACAATTAGTATTTCTGCCGTTTATCTTTTAAAAATTACAAAGCACTAATAAACCATTTTGGTAATTTTCTTTCACCTAAAAAATTTAATAATATAAATTTTAAATTTAAATAAGCTTATACGCGGGGGCGGGGGGTCATTCAATCAATTATACTCATTAATCATTTTAACTTAATCAATCATACAAAAGTAATGTATCTTTGGATCAATCATAATATATTGTGATTTATTAACTGTAACAATTAAGTTTGTTAAATCATCTACTAAATACAGAGGATATATGCTTTAAATTTCATTATACAACGATATATCTATTAAAGATTATAATTTGACTACTTTGATATTTGCTAACCAAATCAAAATATAGATATCATGTTGTGATGATAATTTTACAACAACACACAAATATTTGCACGAAAAAGTTGGTAGAACAAACAATGTAAAATATAAACATAAATAAGTACACTATAAACATTAATATTGTTGCCAAAAATATTCTTATAGATAAAAATTGGCTATACTTAGACATGCCGCTCGAATGAAGCTGATAATGAGGTGTTCTGATGAAACTCTTAACACATAAGTATTTCTCAGGCGCACATTAAACATGTACATCTACTCAATCAATGAACGTGCATGGAATATGTGCACATAATGGCAAATATATTGCAATATATATACATAACGCATAAGTATTTATTAGGCGTATGTCAAACATGTACATCTGCTCAATCAATGAATGTGCATGGATCATGTGCACATAAAGACAAGTATATTGCAATCTGTACGCATATACATGTATGCATGTATTAGTCGCAGGTAACCTCTATCACCCATGCACTTGCAAGCATCATCATGCAAGCATCAAGTGAGCTATTCTATCTATATTACACATATATGACTATGTGGTTGTCATTTTTAGAAAATAATTGAAACCACAACTTACTCACGAAATCAACAAAATAAGATTTAATCCGAAATTAAAGATCAACAAAGAATAATCTTTTAACAAAAATAGAGAGATTTAGCATGAAAATTAAGAATTTATCCTCAACTAATAATAAACAATTTTGCTATTTATAGGAAAGAAAGATGATTTATTTCTTAATGACTAAAATGGCTTTCTTTTAATCAAATATCAAACTAATTAGAAAAATAATTTTATTGGTAAAATATATTAAGACCATAAAAAATTATATTTTTTTAATTATCTTAATAAATTATTAAATATATATTACATCAAATAAAAAATTCTCACATTATTATCACTTCAAACCAAATTTTTTTCTTAATCTACCTCTTCTTTTATTCTGTTTCAATTGCAACTAACATCTTTCGTGTTTTATGAGGCCTACATTTAAATATTTAGAATATTTAAGATATTTTTCTTCTATGTTTATCATTTCATAAATGTAACTTATAAGTATTTACAAATTTTATATATTTTTTTATCTTATCTTTTAATTAAGTATAAAAATAATCGTGTCATCAATTATTAAACATAATATCATAATTACCACCTATGTTATGTCGAAGATGTGCTAGGTCTTACAGGTTGTTAGGTGTGACAACAAGGGATGGATGGGTATGAGTGGGTATTCTCAGTGTCATATGCGCTAGGTCTCTTTTAGCATGGCTATTTTCTAATAATTTTATAGTTTTATTCATGAACATTTTAAGTTAATTTTACACATAAAATGACTAAATACTGCAAATCTAATCTCTGCGTCTACTGTCATCAGTTAAGTGAGGTATGTTCATGGAAATGGATAGCAATATAAAGTAAAAGAGAAATGAAACCCAAGAGATTTGCATTACAAAGAGAGGACACTACATAATTTCATAATTACTCTTCAGTCTCTCAGTTAAATTAGTAGCAACTTTTACACGGTTTTATAACTCTTTCTAATAGAGAGAAAAAGGAATAAAGGAAAAGTAATCAATCCCAAGTTTTTGATAAAAAAAAAAATGTGAAGTATGGATTCAAATAATCATTAATATTTAATTCTGTATGATAAAATTATGGGATAATGTGACAATTTGATAATCCATGAAATCATCTGCATACAAAATCTTACAATAAGAACTTATTGTTAGCAAAAAGGGCTAAATCATGTCACTTTTTGAGTTAATTCCCGTTTCACTCAGAAATTTTAATGTAAAAATAGTAGATTCCTGTGATGACTAAATGGCAGTGGATAATAGCTGGGAACTGATTAACCCAAAATCACATCTTAGATCATAAACAAGCAAAACCAATCCATTCATTCCATGATAGTGGTCCGAATGAAGATGCACGTCAACAGAGTTAACATAACCGGTCAACGTCATTGGCAAAGCTCCAGTAAACTATGTAACCATATAAATACAAACAATTTGCGGTTATCAAATATGAGATCAATAATAGTTAACAGTGCATCCATCTATCCCTTGAAGCAGTAAACTAACCTCATATTCAAAGGAGCCTCACAGCAATGCCCATCATTATATCTGCAAACAAAAGAAAATGACTAATTATTCAAGAGAGCAGGCTTCAACTAGGGAGGAAAAAAGAGTGCAACAGAGAAAATGTTTACAAGTTACCTAAGTCAAGATTTTATTTCTGTGGTTTCTTCCACAAAACCCCGAATTTTTTCAACATGTTCCCATTTTTCTTCTTCAGTGAATCATCGTCATAATCATCCAAGTAAGGCGAACTGATTCTTCCCGCTATGGGGCTGTAGCTACTATCAAGCGATGCTGTTCTCTCCACAAACCTGCCATTACTTCCAGCTGAAAGCATAGAAGCAGCTGCTTCTGCTGCTTTCCGCCATTGATCTGACTGCACCTTCAGCCTCCTCAACTCTGACTCCATTTCTGCATTCACAGCCTGCACAACGTCCAGCTGCTCAGCCACCCTTGCTGCTTTTCTATTGCTCTTATCTGCCTCCTCCCTCATCTGCCCAAGCTTCAACATGGCTTCCTGCTCAGCAGCCCTGGACGCCCCTACTTCTGCAGCAACCATATCTTTTGTTGTTCCCCTGTCCATTTCCCTTTTCTTTACTTCTGATTTCAAAGCCTCGTTCTCCTCTGACATATTCTGCAATTCTGTCTCCTTGTCCATCAGATTTGCCCTTAATTCCACTACATCTTCCCTCAATTTCTTCAGTCCTAGTTCCAGCTCATGCTCTCTCCAGTGTGAGGCAGACTTTTCGAGCTTCATGCTCAAGCCTTCATTCTCTTCAGAAATTCCCTGCAATAAAGGATTTCAATTTACCAATATTATGTGAAAATACCAGCCGATACATACCCTTACTTTTTATAACTCAGCAGAACGAATAAATTATCCAAACCTAAACATGGTTTTGTTAACCAGATAATATAGAAGGGTGGCCACCCACCCAGATTACTGGGTTGAGATGCATGTAGTTACATACTACTATGATATTTAGCAAAAATATTGCTCGATTTCCAAGTGCTTCTATGTTTTTTGCTAATCTGAGAACGGTGGAAAAATTCATCATTATATTGAAAGAAAGCCAAACTGATTCTTTTTCATCCAATGGGGTTAATATTTAGGGTTCCCATTATTTATTCTAATGCAATTATTTTTCGTAGGCAATTGTGATATCTCCACAGTTTCTGTGCTCAACATATCCTTTTCATTCTTATTTTCAATCCTTGCCTGCAATTCAGTTTCCTTGTCCATCAAATTTGCCCTCAACTCTTCAATATCTGTTTTTGCTTTCTTTAGTTCTGCCTCTAGTTCAGTCTCTCTCAGGCTCGATGCAGCCTTTATCTGGTCCACTAGTACATATGCACTTTTAATCTGTATGCTGCTCCGAGTTTGTTCTTCATTATATCTGATCTCTGTTGTCTCTAAAGCGGATTTCAGACTACCCACCTCTGACTTCAAGTTATTAACCTCAACTTCAAGATGGTTGGCATGTAATACATGCTCATTTGCTTGCTCATCCTCATTTTGATGGTCACCAGCAGGATTTGGAGAAGCAACTCCATTAGCTTGGATGAGATCTGCTTTAAGTTTGCTAACATTTCCTTCTAGTAAGTTTACACGAGCCCTTGATCGATCTAATTCTGACTTGATAGAGTTGTAAGCCTCAGTAGCTTTGAGGCCATCCAATCTGAGGGCATTTACAGTCTCTTTTGTTGTTTCAAGTTGCATCAGAGATTCTCTAGCCAGCTCTTGCGCCTGGGCTTCTGATTCTTTGCAACCCTTCAACTCGTTGCTCATGCTTTCACTGAGTGCAAGAGTTTCTGCCAGCTTTTCTGTCAAGCTTTGGAGCTCAGCAAGTGTTGAATCACAGCTTTTGCTCCGGGCATCCTCAGATTCAGCTACCATTGCAAGTTGGAGATTGAGCCTCTGAATTTCATCAAGGCAGATGCTAAAGCAGCTGAGTCAACTGAGCGCTGCTTTTGGACAGCCTCAAGCTGAGACTGCCGTGCTTGATCCTTTTCAGGTTCCGCGATGTCTTGGAGCTCAACAACATGAGCTTCCTTAGAAGCGAGCACCTCTTCAAGTTGTTTCTGGTACTCTTCAAGCTTTGAGGATACAGCTGCCAGTTGCTTTTTCACTTCCTCGGCATCTGCTTCAGCTTCTGTTTTCGATGATTCAGAAACAATCAATTGGTCCTTCACCTTTCTGAGATCATCCTTAAGCTGGGAAATCTGAGATTCCAATTCAGACACTCTGCTTGGTCGCTTCTTCTGGCAATCACAAAAACAAATAAAGGATTATTTAAAGGATAGAGAAAGATGAAAGCCTTCAGCTACATCAGGTGTGGCACAAAATTAGGAGTCATATTTAAGTCCTCCCATCTTTTATCTTTCCCATACCCCGAACAGTAAAGATTATATCCTGGTAATTTAGATGGCTAAAAGTACAAGAACACAATATAATTGGGACCATCTAATAATCCTAGCCATCCAGGTTGGCAAAATGAAATTTTTAACAATAAGATTATACTAGAACTCTGAAATGGGAGGACTAACAGCTCTCTAAAATTAGCCAGCAATGAACATGCACCAGTAGTTGGCTCTTGTGGAAGCAACATGGTAATTTCAATCTTTGATTTGATGGCCTAATGATCACAACAATAATTTCACTAGTTTCAAAAGCAGCCCAAATGGTTGCCACAAAGTTGACTCTTTCAAACATCAGACCCGGGTGTTTAATGATCTCTAAAAATTTCTCGCTATGGTTGCCCAAATGATGGACAGTTAGAATTGTAAAATGATTCGAACATAGTTTAATGTGTTATTATAATCTTAGGTGACAAACTTGTTAGATGAAACACTAACCTTGTAGAGTATATAACGGCAAAAAATGGGATAACCCTAACATCACTCTTTTTCATGTCTACTTATGTCCTTTCCATCAATATGAGGCCTGTGCTGATGGTGAGAGAAATATGCAGCTTGCTGTTCTAATTAAACAGCTACCAATTTTGGTGGTGCCAAAGGGATCATTAGTGGCCGCTGTTTCAGTTCTTCCAGGAGACTTTATCAATACAAAACCCCACCTTTGCGTCAAGGCTTTAGTGTCTGATTCCAAAGCTAGAAACAGAGGGAGTTAGATGGATACTGTCTGCCACTCCTTCGAGCCTATCTTTTCCGATAGATGGCCAAAGCAATTTATGGTGCTGGTCATACGGCTTTCATCTTTGCTGACAAAGGCATCGGTTGAAATTTCATTGATCATGGAAATCAAGGTTACTATAGGAATACTGAATAACTTACATCAATAAGTCATTTACCTGTATAGGACATTTTGTTTGTCATTTAATTTGATGGTCATAAGTTTGAGTCACAAAAATATCTTTTCTATAATGTAATGGCAAGACTACATATAATCGATATGGTAGTTGTCCCACTATTCTCTAAATTCCGTGTATAACAAGAGTTTTGTGCATCATACTGTTCCCTTATTTGGCTGATGTTTGATGTGTTCTTGGTGTTGGATACCATTTTTAGTTGCATTTTATGCCCATTTTGAGGGTCCCACAATCTTTGACATGTTAATTTAACATACAAAGCAATGTAAGAGTGTGCATAAATGAATTCGACCATTTTTCTAATCTTGCATATAGATAAAGCTTTATGCATCAAATTGCCTTTGAAGAGGGCTTTGACACAATGAAGGTCACCATTTTTAGTTGTAAAAATGTTTATTTTATATAATAAAGTAAGATTATATGTAATATATCTAAAAGTTATCAGATTCTTTTTTAGATCTTATGCATAGTAGGCACTCTATGTATCAGGATGGCCTTTTTGATATCATGACATGGAGCAATGATTAGTGCTATTAGCCAATTTGTGAATGATAAAATTTTGATGATTAGAAAAGTTCAGTAAGTATTTTAGTATCAAAATTCGAAAGCCAGGTGTCCAACAGACTCGGGGAAATAACAATAGCAAGAAATTCATAAAGCAAAACATAAGTAAAGCATCCGTCTAATGCATTGGTGGAACACTGGCCATCATTTTTTATTTGAACATTGTACAAAAATATTGGATTGGAAACCATAAACAAACAGCGACAGTGGAGGTGGCTGCGAATGACAAAGAGAAAATAAAATGCTAAAAGCAACCATATACAATTCCAATGCAGAAGCGTTACAAGGGATGAAAGTATTAGCAAAATAAGAATTAGATCTTTATCACACAGCTTCAGAAAATGTATTGCAAGAAGGAAAAAAATCTTATCAACGCTGTTTGCAGGAGAGAAACCAATTTAAATATAAGAACGCATCACTTATAACACCATGGTTGGCAGGATTTGTGCAATTACCTCACAAACTGGGCTTCTCGGTGATTTGCGCTCAGCAACTTTGGGACTTCTTTCCTTTGGTGTCCTAGTACCATGATTAAGAGAAGAAGCAGAGCTAAATTCAGCTGTATTTAGTTTCAATGATCGTGCTGCTCTTGGGGAGACCTTCCGGGGGACCTCAGAAGAGATACTTTTGCTTCAAGAAAAGTTTATGCAATCAGTCAGTACGAAAAACAATGGTGAATCTGCAGTCACTGCCAGAGAAACTAAAGTTTGCATATTTGTAGGTTCAACCATGAAAGAAGTTCAACAGCAAATAAGAATAGAAGTAAGAATTGGCTTCTACCTGGGCTATCAACCTTGTGCATTATGTCCAGTAGAAACATAGAAATTCCCTTTATTTTGACTACCAAATGAGGCACGGGTCATTCATGGATTAGACAATGAGAGCAATCATATACAAAGTCACACCCGTAGCCACAAATTAAACATTTTAATTGCATTTTCAAAATAGGAGCTGCGAGATGAAGAAAAAGGACATTCAATTGTGATGGTAAATGGCCTATTCCATAGAAGAAACAACACTACAGATAAAAGGACAATTACACGTAGGTAGCACCAGCTGAACGATAAATTATGGAAAATTTGGATAATCTTCTTCAATATAACAAGCAGTGCTTTTGGAAAGGAAATGAACACTGAGTTTAAATGATCTCTGCCAGCGAATGGAAAAGCGAAGACAGATGGGAAAATCTGCTCACTTGGGATGCCCATTAGAGCGGCTCTTGGAAGATCTCAAGGAATTTCCCAAGAGCAAGAAAATATGAAATTATACAGCCTGTGGATACTAATCATAATAAAGACAACAGATATCGAATAATGTAGGACAAAAGACGTGTTTGCAATTATTGCAATTGGCTACGGAAAGAAACACTTTGTAATATCCCGGATCTCCGTTCGGATTATTTTTAATATTAATTGTGATTTTGAATAATTTGGACGTGGCAAAAAATTAATTTAATATTGTGAAATTTGAAAGAATATTTGGATAAGTTAGGTTGGCACCCAAGGTGCGCTTAAGCTATTATCCGAATATCGATTTGAATTTTGTAATAAAAAAAAGTAAAATAAAAAATATAATAGTAATAGTATATAATAATAACAATATATAATATATATATATAACAAAAGATTAAAAAAAAAAGAAGGAACACAGATTCAGAAAGGGTTTCGGAGAGAGAAAAAGAAAAGAGAGGAGAGAGAGGGAGACCAGAGAAGGCTACCGCTGCCGCAGTCACCGGGGGTCCCAATGCCAAGAATGGAAGCCAGCAAAGCCCTCTTCGCTATGTTCCCCTCCATTTTGTCCACCGATGTAACAGGAGAAATCTCAAATCGGAGCAAAACAGCCGCCATTCGTTCGCCGCCGTTGCCGGAAGAAATCGGTAAAATCAAGACAAGTAAATCTTTCCGTTCTCTTTGTGGATGTTGATTTTTGGGTTGCATGTATATAATATGTGAAGATTGACTGAAGTTTTGATAGATTTTGTGTAAGAGGCGTGGTGGAGAGAAGAGAGCCGCCGAAGGCTTGCATGCGCTGCCGTTCATCGTCAACGCCGGGTGCTGCGCCTTGGTCGCCACCGTCACCCGTGCCGAAGCTGCCACCGGCAAAGGAAACTGCAAAGAGAGAGAAAGAGATAAAGGCACATGAACCAGGAGAGCGAAGGACGCGCGTCGGCAAAGAGAGAGGGCCCAATTCGCGTACCTTGAAGCATCCTTTTGGAAAATCTATTTGAAATAAAGTCGAGACAAGTATCTATAATCCCTTTTCTTAGTCTGATTTAATATCTGATAAATTTTAGACACTATTTGAAATTTTTATTGACATATATGTATTTTTATACAACCATTCTTTTTATTCTGGACATATATGTATGGTTCATTGGCTGATTTGGATGTTTCTGGATTGCCTTTTACGATTATGGAAGGTTTATTATATTTTTGAAAGTCTGAAAAATTTATTGAATACTTTATATTTTTATATCAATATATTTATTCGAAAATGAGCATGAAATTTTGCATAGGCTGTACAGTCAAATGCATTGCCGGGTTGTGATCACTACATTTGGATTTGGATTATTAGATATTCTGGCCAACTCTTGACTGGGAGATTTATTAAAAAATTTCTTTCTACCAGCAGGAAAGGTTTGGAGTAATAACCCTTTCTATTTGGATCATTTGATTTGATCTTATAATATATTAAGAATTGCACCCAAAATCGTAGGTGTTAAAATATAGTGAACAACCTTATCCGTGAATACAGAATACATGGGTCGCCATGCATGCTAGCCTAATTTGCATTCGATATGGTCTACGAGTTACCGGGAGTATGTGTAATATTTTCTCAAACTAGTTTTTAAATAATTGGAACTCAAGTTTGATGTATGATTTGTATTTCTATATTGATTTGTATTATACTTTGGTTTGAATTTTGATATTGGACTTAGATTTAAGATTCGCCGATTTTAACTATAGTTGGGTCTTGTAATGTCTCGTACAAATGATTTTGACTATATGTTTTGATCCAGACTTTTGGACTATCTTTTGTGTTTTGATCAGACTTGCTACTTTTGTGATGGCTTTTACGCACGTTATTGGTTTATTCGACTATTGGATTTTATCCAAAATCACGAGCTAATCGGTCCTTAGATTTGGACTTGGACTTGCACTTCGACTTGGATTGAACTTTGAAATTGACTATTTGCCTATTAGAATTGGTTCGAATCACTTCTGTTTTGTTTATATATAATCACTTATATTTTGTTTATATATATATATATATATATATATATATGCACGTCCCGATAATGACTGTTTTCTGATTAAACATTTGTTTTAGATTTGGATATTTAATTTGAGTATGAGACTACTATTGAATTTTGGATATTGAATTTATTATATCGACTAGTTGAATTTATTCTATTATTAGATTGAATATTCATATATTTAACTATCCCTCTAATTTATTAGACTCCTTTAATTTAAATATGATACTTATTGAGCACTTGGCTCTCACGTTTTCTATTTTATGCCTTCAGAGTAGAAAACTCGGATGCGCTGTAGAGAAATGGACATGATCTATCAATTATTCGTTCAATATGGTGAGTTTTAGGTTTATTATATTTTCAAATTGGTATTTGATGTGATTGGATGTTAGAATTGACCGGTTATAGCCCCATGGATATATTTCGGGAACAGCTGGGATATTATATTATATCTGATTTATGATTTTTAGTTAAATTGTTACCTCCTTTACAATGATTGTAAAGTAGATCGTATTTATTTTGTTCGGACGGTTGTCCGATAAGGTTCTGTGTGAATTTTTTTGATTTGTTGGATCCTATATATTTGATTTGTCACAACCAAATTTTGGAACTTAGCATTATTTGTTAAATTTTATTTGGAATTTTAAATTTTAAAAATTATAATTAATTATTTAATTGACCTACTTGATCCGAATTCATCACACTTAGTCATTAAAGATAAGTCCCATCAATGGAATCTTGATATTCAAGTCCCCAAAAGGGTCAAAGGCCCCATCTACTCAATACACCTCCATTTAAAGAAACTTATCCGACACCCTTGTGTCAATTCAATACACTATTCCCTTTTTATATCATCAATAATCCAACAAAATATTCCTAGCTCAATGAAGACCTTAAATTACACGAACAAGTGATTGATAGTCAAGTCCACCCACTTTCTTCGACTGGACAAATAGAAAAAAGCAAACTGCATTTCACCTATAGGTAACAAAGAGTATGCATAAAATGAACAGGAAAATTAAACAGAGTGCTCAGATGAACTAGGTTCAAAGCCCTCTCCTTATTTTTCTTCCCTTAATAATGCTTTGGGATCAGCATTCTGCATATTGATTGTCTTATTGGCATGTCCCATAATCCAGCCAATGATAGAGACTCAGGATTTAGCTCTTTCCCATGAAACTAGCAAGTTCATCTTAAAGACAAAATTTCCAAACTCTCGATTGAGGATTAAAAAGCGTCACCACCCAAGATGTTGCACCAATAGAAGAAATTGAGTTTTATATGCACACATAGGAAAAGCTGTGTGCAATGAAAAAGGAAAGCACGGCTTGTGGAGTGGTTTTTCTCAAGTGGTCCTCCCTGTGATGTATCATCAATGATCTGAATAAATGTAGCATATGCAATGCAGAAATTGTATTCACTGGAAATAGCTAAAGAAAAGGTAACACTAGATGGCTTTCATATGGTGGGGTCCATAGATGGTGAGAGGTGTTCGACATTATTTTTTGCATTGCAAAGGGGATGTGACTTGTGAAAAACAGGGTAAAACTACATGAAAGTAGATAGATAAATCTAGAAAGAACAAACCCCTGAAGAAAAGTTTAAAACCCCCAGAATATGTCAAAATTATAAACCAAATATGATATAGTATAGCAACTCATTGGCCTCAGAAAGACCCTTCATAGCTTCAGTTTCATAGGCACACAGGTTTCACGAACAAGAAATCAAAGAAACATCCTACTTTACCAAACCCAAAGCATGTAGCCAAGAGGAAAGAGAAAATCAATCAACAAAGCACATAAAACTACCTTGATTTTGGCGTCTGCATGGTGTAAGCTAACTACCCTTTTATGGGGAACAAGGGTTTGAATTGGTGAAAAATGCCTATAAATCCTCACAACTTTGATACTTCGCTGCCCCAGAAATCCTGTAAAGAAGCAGAGAAATCCCAAACCAGAGACACTGTGATATGGTTACTGAGGAGTATCCAATGCTAATGCACATGATGAAATAAATGGGCATGCAAAGGACAGGTGAAATGTTGCAACCAACTTGGAGAACGGCGGTGTGGCCAGACAATCTAAACAAGTTATTCAATGTTTTGGAACAGTGTATCAAAACACCATTATTGTAAACACGAGAGAGTAGGTACAACCAGGGCGCAGTGATTATAACAGCTCATAAAAATCGCTTTAATGAAAAAAAAAAAAACAATTGGCCACCCAGTGGGCATTTTTGTAATTTTAGGAACCAATAGTGTGCTTGTAATCCTCCATTGTTGGCGAGTCCTGAGGGACACGAAAAAACAACTGTATTTCGTTGAACAAAGTTGGAAATTTTAATTTACCCAAAAAGAAGCTTCTGCAAGTATTACTCACATAGTTTTGTTTAAAGACTTTATCGCCCAAAAAAATATAGGAATAATACGCCCATTCTTTAACTATTCAAAAAAAGAAATAGGATAATTAAAAAATAGATCTCGTACTACTACCATTGAACTAAATGGGAAAGGTTATATTTTTTTGCAATTATCCTTATAATATTTTGAGTGCCCAAGAGCAGTATCCTGGGAGAAATATGAAAACTTTTAGAGGAACAAGATAAGCACCGTGAGGTCTGCAATACCGAGCAGTAAACTGGCATCATTCTGAACAATACGTAGCAGATTTTAGCAACCCACCAAGCATTATGCATATTACATTTCCGTTCTGCGACACTGGATAATATCTTTTCAGTCTTTTACGGGCCAACTAATAAAAAGTATTAAACATCTATACTGAAAAGAAGATAGAAAAATCACAACGAAAAAGATAGGGGGAAAAAAACACCTGATGCCGAACAGACAGGAATACCCACATTGTGACCCATCAAGTAAAGTGTCTTTTCACAGAGACCGGCAGAACAATCCAGAACAAAAAATGTCTTAAAAGCAACATTATTGGACTTTCTGCTTCGAAAACTAACTAGAAAAAAATCGAAATGAAAAACATAATTGAAGAACCAAAAAGGAAACGATATTTTAATTAAAAAATAATAAAACAAATAATATGGGCTTTGTCTTACAAAATAATACACATCTCTCACCTCACAGATGCGTAGAAACGATGAAGCAAAGGAAGAGAGGTTTCTCTCCGATGGAAGCCATAGTCAAAGTCGAATTCTGCCCGCTCTACCTCTTTCCTGCTACTTGGGTGTGTGTGAGCCACTGTTGTGCAGAAAGGCGAGAGAGGAGTGAGCATGCTAAAAAGGGCCTACAGGGCAGGCGCGGAGCGCAATTTTGTCGTCTCATGTTCAAAAAATGAATCATTTTTAAATGTAACTTCACATCCGGATTTCAATTTTTTCCCCTATTCTTGATGTCTTTTCGAAGAGTCAAGATATTTGGTATTGAAAAATATTATTTATATATTTAATTATATTAAATTTGAATTTTTAATACTATTATTTTTTCAAATTCAAGCGCCATTGATTATTATTTTGATTTTTTTTTATTATTGTTGATTGGTCGTTTTAAAACTCTTGAGGCTACAACTTGATGTTTCTATTGATACTAAAATTAAATAGGTCAGATTTAATAAGTCTTCTATCCACGCATTAAGTGGGTTTTATGTCTTAAAGAATTAAGATCTTTGTTTTTTATGGTTAATTATTTATTTTTTAATAAATAATGATAATCTATTTATTTTTCAAAAATAAATTTTATTTCAATTATTTAATTTTTAAGGATAATTAAATTACAATTATTAATTTAAAAATAAATAATAAAAATGTAAAAAAAAAAAACTATTTTTCTGTAAAATATAAAGCACCCATCCTCCCAGCCAAACAAATTCCAGCCACTCGTTGCTAGCGGTGAATTATTCGACTGGATGGTCAAAGATCAGGGTAAAAATTTGATCAACAAGCAGTCTTTTTTCTTTTTTTTTTTTTGATTTGATTCATATAGTAACTAGATGGACAATTAATAAATTATTATTTACAATAAGCAAAATTAACAGTATTGATTAGTAGCAATTTACTTAAATTTTTTATTTAATAATAATAACAATAATAAAAAATAATATCACAATAATAAATAATCAGCTTTTAAAATAAAATTAAATTATGAGATCAAACAACGTTAAAGTCAAGAGAAAGTTGACCTAACATCCACCCACTACTAAAATGCCTTGCTTAATGAGTAAGTACCATGGGCGAGGAGGCCCATGTCCATGTCTCTTTCATAAGTAACCAAAAATGTATCATTTATTATAATTTATGTAAAATTTATTATTAGTGCATAGAATTTATTCTTTTTAAAAAAATAAAGTGCCCTACGTGTAAATAGTATAATTATAATTAAATTATAGGTTAGGAAATTAAATAAAAATATTTTTTAAAAAATTATTTCTAACCATGGCCAACGGTCGGCTATAATAATTCAATTTTTACTTTTTTGTTAAAAAGCAATGTTGGATTCTTATCTAAATAAGGGCCGAACACCCAACGCTTTATTATTTAGCCATTGATAAAAGAAATACTATTTATATATTGAATTATATAAATAATTATATCAAAATTAATGGCTTAGTAATAATTTTCATTAATTCATAAAAACGAGGCCCATAAATAACCAATGTCTTGAGCTTATGTATGAACAATAGATATTGTATAAAAATTACATTTATAACCAAAATTGATAGTTACGATGTCACATAAAAATAATTTTATTTAATTACATAACTTAAAAGGTGTAAAAAGCATAATCAATTGGGCATAAGCTTGGGTACCAACTCAATGCCAGCCCTAATAAATCTTTCAATAGTAATTATATGGAAAAGTTATATAGTATAATATATATAAAAAAAAAAAGGTATTTTATAGTATTTTTAATGAAACTAAGCTCAATTTTTAGCTGATTTTATTTTAAAAAATTTAATATTATAATTCATAAATTTGTTAAAATTATTTTGAAAATAAAATCAACATTTCAGATGAGGTTTAATTGTTATTGCCAAAGTTAAACATATTTATTTTTGTGACCCCATGTTTTGATATGGATAGGAAAATAACTTAGAGATATTGACCGGACGTCACCTGTCAGGCGCACGTGATCTTGCCATAAATTATATTTATAGGCCCTGTACTTTTTTATTTTAAATATTAAAAAATTATTATTTAAATAATTATTTTTTATTAACTATTTTTATCAATAACTTACTTCAACATGGCACCCTACCCTAATAGCCTAATGACCATTTGTCTAATATTTAGTTATTTGAGTCCAATGACCATTTGTTTAGTATTATACCGTAAAATTAACACTCTAAAGTATTATATAGACTATGTCATGGGGGATCTTAATTTGACTACTTTAAATTATAATTTTTTACATTAAATTTAAATTTCATACATATTTAATAAATAGACAATGATAATTATGCATCCTAATTGGTATTTTTAGGGTATGTATTTTGATATTTGATACATACCTAAATTAAGATCTTATTCGAGATGATGATTACATAAATTGGGATTCAAATCCAAAGGCAATAATCCTGATTCTGTGTTATATAAATAATAAAGTTAAGGGGGCATGGAGTTTGTCTCCAATTATCCCTATAATATCTAAATAGACATGTACTAGAAAAAAAAAAAAGCAATGAGAGGAAATAAATTATCAAAACTCTGAGTATTGCCCTACAAATCTTGCTTTTAGGTGTGTTAGATTGAGAGAGGGCGAGCATCCTAATAAAGTTGCTCGGAGAGGTGTAGTATTTGAAAGTTAGATCACTCAATTCTTAGGTTTGAAAAAGTATTCGATCTTTGTGTTGAGAAGTATTCGATATTTGTGCCAAGGAGTGTTTGATATTTGTGGGGAAATAAGCACGAAAACTTGCCATTTGTTAGATGTTGGCTCTTGACAAGTGGTGCTCTCACTTTCCTCTAGAGTTGTTGTGAATGATTGAGCTGGTCAAAAAATTCTTTATGGCTTGTCAATTGGACATAATGCTAAGTATACTAAATACTGTTATTCCTCAGAATTGTACTAAATACTGTTATTCCTTAGAATTGGGATTTTTAGTAATGGGAAGAATAAGAACAAGTGCGAGAGAGGAGGTGGAAGATAGAGAGAGCTTTTCTTTGTTTTCCTTTCAATATTATTGGGATCCTAATAAATAAGGTTGATAATGTATTTATAAGTTAGAAGCAAAAAATAACTGTTGGGGAGAAGTTAGTAATCAATTGGCTACATATCTATAATGAGAAAATAGCTCTATCTATGTTGAAAATTTTTGTGTTGTGGTAATTCTTTCCCATCACACATGCTGTGATCAATTTTTTTTAAAAAAAAAATTGTTAGAAGTCTTTTTAGTGTGTGAAATAAATTGGGCCTAAATCCTATAGTAATCTTTAGGAAGACCAACAGGAAACACTTTGAGTCAGATACTAACATGTCCTCTCAATATAAACCTGGTCTTTTTGACTGGTTTTTATTTCTTATTACTAATAATTTGGGTAATATTATGATAGTATTTTTTTCATCGTTAAAAATGAATAATTATTAGAGTAGATATCATCATTAATAGTAACCAAAATTTAACAATAATGTTTTTTTATTATTAAATTTGAACAATTGTGAAAATAAATATAGTTATTATCATAATAAAACATTTAACGATAGTATTTGTTTTATTGTTAAATCAAAATAATTGCAATCATATACTATCATTAATAGTAACAAAATTTTCAATGATGATATTTTTCTTATTGTTAAATGTAAATAATTTTAAAAGTAAAATATCATTGTTAATAGCATATTAACCATTGTAGGATTATATCTCCTCATACATCAATAATTATTCTTGTATATACACTATATTTTTTTTGCCATAACTAAAATAATCAATTAATTAACAATTATACAAAATTAAAATTTAATTATAAAAGTGATAGTATCATAATACAAAGCATTTTATTGTTTGGTATATTAATACAATGTAAATAAGTTCAATTAAATAAACATAGTCAAAGTCGGAGTTTAGTAATTTGGAAGTTTCTAATGAATGAATATTTACTTCAACACTTAATTTTCATATTTGTATATAAAAAATAAAAAATAAAATCACATCAATCTTATTAAAAATTCTACACAACTATAAAAAATTACTTACCAACTAGGTGTGGTTGTCCAACCATTCTTGAAATTTATCTAGTTAATTGTCTATATACTATGCAAAACAAAATATAATAACCTATATTAATAGTATAATTATTATTTATCAGTTCTAATATAAGTAATAAAAAATATATTTAATAACATAGCTTAAATGATACGAAATAAAAAAAGTCATCAAAGAACCATTCTCAATATCCATGTATTATGTATTTGGGCTTGTTTCTCTGTACTTTCTCCGTTGACTTGCTTGATTTGATAATTTTGTACAATGGCGATCTCTAACTAGTCCACAAATTTTGTATATGACTTAATGTGTGTATCAATATTTTTTTAAATCGTGATATTCAAATCTTTCTTACAAGAAAAATAATGAGCTCAATTAAATATCCAACATATATTTAATTATACATCACAATTTTTAATACTTTTTATGAATCAAATTTATTTCTAGAATGAGATATGGGCAAAATTTTTAATCTTTTATTTAAAAATTTTGCTCTTGGGGTAAATTTACAATAAAGCCCTTCGAGAGGGGACTTTTTTAAATTTTTTTCATATAGTCATTCATATAGTTTTTCAAATTTGAATTCTCTCATAATTAAACTATACACAAGTCTACTAATATTAACTGAAGTCCACATATATTGTTTGGTGTCATTGTAAAAATACTCATAATTTAGTATCTTTATATCATTCTTTCATAAATTCTCTAGCATTGATATTTAATTTTTTTAAAAAAATTTTTGTTTTATCTTTGAATTTATACTTTTTTCTATTCTGAAAATTAAACTACACATAAGTTCTCCATTCTTCATTTTTTTTTCTTGCATCAAGATCTTTTCTCTTCACTCCAAATACTTATACTTGGCTTATATCAGCAAGTATTGATAAATTCATTATTTCATGTATAAGTTGGAGTCAGGTTTGATAAGTATAGATTTGTAGGATGTCTAAAGAAAATTTTAGATATTACTATACTTGATCAACCTATTGAACCTATACAAATTCAACCTCTTGACACATAGTTAGTTTGTAGGTTCATTAGATTATCAATACCTACTATGAAATACTTCAGTTTTCTTTTAGATCAAGATATCAAAGTTTTGATAGATGATCAAGGTCCAAACATGCATATCAAGGAAAATTTAATAATCAAAATATAATATAATATAATATAATATAAATAAAATAGTAGAACAAATAATCATTATCTTTATAAAATGAATATAACCAGATTATAGAAAGTAAATCTTTAATAATTTCGTTACTAAAAAAAGCTCACAAAAAAGGCTTAATATATATTATAAAAACATTTATGAATTCATTGAATAAATAATCTTTGACTTGATAAAATGAAAGCAACTAGATCTCTAAATTTACTACGATGGCCTTTGACAGTGTTTTGTGATGATCCAGTGGCCATGTGTGCAAAGGCTAAAATATGCCATCTAAAGTCCAATTGCAGAAGCAGAATAGTAGAACAAAGACATCAAAGAGATAAAGTGACATATTAAGATAACCATTTCATGATAGAATAGGTTTTCTTCAAGCCAAGTGACTCACACAATATCATATTTTGGTTAGCAAACAACACTATCTAAGGAATCAGAACTTATATACTGCAGCAGTTTCTCATTTGGCAATTCACACATTCCATATCAGAAAAGAAATTGTCCTTAAGATTATGGACATTAATCCAATAAATGTTTCTTTCGAAGATAATTTCTTTTGTCACAATTAAATTTTGTTTCTACCTTATCCAAAATATCTAGAGTAAAATATGAAATACTTTTCTGTAATATGAATTGGGCCTACCCAAATAAGCTTTAAGGATATCTTACCTTTTAAAAGTATAATTCTACCAATATTGAATGGGTCCTATAAATTTCACTTCACTAGCCAAATGAATAGATAAGTACAGTATGATATCAAAAAAAGATGGGAGAAAGATATATTTCATTTTACAAAGGATGAAAATAATATTCAATTCTTATTTTTCAGTTGCATCCACTCAGCATTGTCATTTAAGCTAAATAACAGAGTAGTTTGGTAGAATTGCAGAACCATGAGATAAAACACAGAATTGTAGATTGACACAAGCCAATCTGAATGACTGTGTAGTTTCTTAGAGTAATGAAACCACAAAGTTGAACTCGGACTAATTTGTTGAGTGTTTTGTTGATTGGAAGGCCGCAAGATTAAGATGGGATGTATATATAAAAATTGTGGATGAGACACATGGTTAAAAGTTTTTTTTTTTTTTGAATAATTGACCAATATGGACTAATTAGATATAAATAACTTCATAAACTTTTCAATAGAAATCTAATTTAAATAGTGAAAAGAGATCTAAGTCAAAAGACGTTAAAGATACAATAGTTATAATTTAGAAGGTCTTTCCTAATTAGATAATTAAATATTAAAATAAGAGTTGATTTAAAAATGGATGAAAGATATGGCCAAAAGTTTGTTGTTCCTCTTGACTAAATGGATAATTATATATAAATAACCTCAATTTTTTATATCTAATTTAAATAATAAATCAACATAAAAATATGATAGTTATGAATGATTTTTTCAAATTAATTTTTAAAATAATATGTGCAATTTAAGTCACTATTCAATAATTTTACTAATCTTACCGTTGATATTAAAAAATCTAAAGTGACAATGCTATTAGTTGATTATCTGCCCAATCAGTTCTCAACTTTTACTAATTTTAGTTTGAAAAATCTAACTAATCTCTTTCAAACCTTGAGCTTTAGAAGGGATATTAAAATATAATCAGAATATTATATCATCAATAAATTAAAAGATTACTATATTCTAATTTAGGGTATATATTATTTTTAAATTAAATAATCAATATCTTCTAATTTAGATATTTTATATAATTATTACTATTATAATTTTTTTAATTTATATTGCCTCATTCTCTCTTCTTTCATAATTTTTCAAATGGTGAGCCTGAGACTGATAATATGTTTTACTACAGGAAGCTCAACCCTACTCAGGCAATCTTAAAATGCTAAAATGCTTTCTCAAAACACTTTGTAAAAGCACTTTCTTCCCTTTTCAATATCGGCCATTGTCAACGACGAACCAAATCATATTGGATTGTAGCTTCCAACCAGAGACGAAGGGAGTTCATATCTGTCGTTTTAAGTCTCTATTTTAAAATATTATTAAAGAGGTTGCTGAATATAAAGACAAAGATTATTTTATATCATTTTGAATAAGATTGAAGTTTACGCTTTTTTTATACCTAAACAACTAAATAAGACCGTTAAAGAGGTTTTAATTATCAGTTGGTGAGTAGGTAGGTATAGGAGAAGGGGGACCGTGTGACACACTGATGCGGTATAGGGCTTGCGTCGTACGGTCCTCAACTGTTTGAATAAAATTCAACGATCGTAGATTTTTTTTAATTTTCAAATGAAAAAATAAAGAAAAAATAAAGCAGTTATCGACCGTTGAATTTGATTGAAACGATCAAAAATTTGCAACACAAGCTCTATGCCGTATCAATGCAGTGCTGGCCCCTCAGCCTTTAGGTATAGTGCTCCACTTCCCTATATTTTTTTCAAAGTTAGTTAAATATATAAAAAAAATTGTTATTGGAAAATGTTTCTCATTTTCTACTATATAATTTTACCTATTTATCTAAATTAATAAGCTTATGTAAAAATAAATATATTAATGATACATTATCCGATTATGTTTTGAGTAGCTCACATTAAAGATGTTGCCCAATCAGTTTTCAATAAATTTTCTTAAGTTTTTCATTGTTTTTTTATCAAAATTAATGGCTGGATATTTGGAACGACAATTTGGTTGTTGCAAGCTCCTGACAGAATGTGGTGACAAATATGAGCACGAGACAATACGGAGATTGGATTTGATCAAAATATGCACAATTTGATATAATAAAATAAATTTAAATTTTATTATTAAATATTAATCACTAAATTTATAAGTATAATAAATATAATAATATATAATATTTTCAATATAATTTTTTTAACTAAAAAAAATTATAAAATAAATTCTGAATAAATCTATTATAATAATACCGATTACAAATAACTAACTTCAAAATTCATTCATTATAAATAACGTACCCGATATTGACAAAGAATCAAACTCAAATCGGATCTTAATTCGGTGTTGAATCCCTTCCACTTTTTTCTTCTTCTCTCTTTTTATTCGACACTTCTTATGGGAGAAACTAATTTTAGATGTCTTAAAATCACGTCATGCACGATTTTATATCAGAAATGGTTCACGAGAGACAATCAGACGTGCATCAGGTAAGATCTCTCTGTACAAATGATACATGAGTACCCTTCAAGTACAACTACTTTTGACAAATTATGCACGTATGCCCCTCAAACACCAATTAGGCTTGGCCTTCTTGGACGAAATACGCTTGTGTGTTCTTTGTGTTAGGTTTATACCTCATCAAGTTGACCTTTTTTATTATTGTTAAATATCACTCTTCAACATCTTTTACTACTTGAATGATCCTCAACTGACTTTTGGTCGACCATTACACGAATATAATGTGACGCCTGCTTGACATCTTAACCAATTGTACCTTTTTGAATATCGTATATTTTTTCAATAACTATTCTTTTATTATAACACTCATAAAAAAGTGACCCTAAATCTTTTCATATGAAACCCTAGAGGAATGGTATTGGGGTTCGACACCTGGATCCACCCGATTGTATGGGGAATTTTTTAATTAATTTTATTATTATCAAATATTATATAGTAGGAATAAAAAACACAAAAAATGCACGGTATTTTTTTATGTGAAATTTCTTCTGAAATAAGGAAAAAAATCATGGGACACAAAATTCATGAATAGATCCACTATGTAAAATGGTTCGAAACTATTTATAAAATCAAATAACTTTTTTCTTTTCAAAGCAAAAAATTACAGAAACTTACGATAATATAAATGCCTCACATTTTATATTTTCTCTAAACTCTATTCTTTTATAAATAATATTTTCTCATTTAAAAATATTGGTGAAACGACAATTGCCATTTCACTGCACTTATATTAATGCGCGGTGCAACGCCTCTAGTGTTGACAACCGACCTAGTACAACCCGCACCTTAGGTGTCTTCATACACCCACATACTGTGATTTTTCTCTCGCCATTTTTGCTACCACACTCCAAAGCTTAGTGTTCTTATATGTATGTCCTCGTCTAAACATCCATGATTGGTCATCTTCGGATAATTGGTGAAATATCACGTGTGCTCTTTAGTCACCTATGACACCTCACTCTATTGACCTTTAATTGATCCTTAGCTGTCCCTCGTACAAATATTATCTCATCACCTATTAGTTGCCTCTTTAACATTTTTAGTATTCGAATGAACTTTTGACCGGAACATTCTACCATTATCTGATGTATTGTGACCCTCCTTTTGACATCTTCGTCATCCAGCGTGTATTTTATTAAATATCGCATATTTTTCAATAACTATTCTTTTCTACGTCAAAAGAAATGACCCTAAATCTTATCCTTGATGACAAAATGCAGTTTGTGGATTACCCAAAAACGCAAACCTAATAAATAGATACAGCAAGCAACATTGACTGCACTAGGTGGAACAACGTGCAGTATCCACTCTTTCACGCATGCAACTCCTGCGAAGGGGGCATGCTGGCCAACCTCAAGCATAGTTGGAGGAAGGTCTCCGTCAGCAACATTGTCAGTGCAATCCTTCTAGTCATATCCTGTGTGGTAGCCTACGCTGACCTCCCCAATAACAAGCGCATGGACAATGATAAGCCTTATTGCAAGACCCTGATGACTAGGGTGTTGGGATACAAATTATTTTTATGTGATCCCATATCTTATTAATAGGTCGATCGGATGTTCAATCGAATACTTACATTGGTATAATATCGAGACAAAATATTATTATATTCTCACACGTGGCAAGCGACCAGAGGGCAACTAGGTGCCGAGGCTGAAAAGCGATTAGCCGAATTGCATGGCCGAAGCATGAATCGGCACCGATGCCGAAGGATCGCTAGATCGCTGAGTCCGAATGCCGACCGGATTGCCTAATCATAGAGGTGACTAGGCTATTTATATTGAAAAATGACTGGCTGCTGATTCCAATGGTCCATAATGAAAAAACACACAAAACTCCCTTTATGATATATAAAAGAGAGTGTGATTGAAAGAGAAATATCACTTCTAAAATTAGAGACTAATGAGCGCTGCTAGTGAGAAAAAATAAAAAAAGAGAGAGAAAATAGAGAAGAATGTTTTTTTCTTACTCTAGAAATTTCTTTTGTATTCACTACTACTCGAATCCATCTTTGATAGAAGGTGTCATACTCTTATATTTGATGTTCGTGTAATCGATTTTAAATAGTAAAAATTTATGGACGTATAATCTAATAAAATTTTTTTCTTATTTAGAAGAGAGTTTTTCATATAAAATTACTTATATTTTATCTCTTTATTTTATAATTATTATTTTGTCCACTGTGTATTATTGTCATCGTCATTTTATCTTTCTCTCTTAATTCATCTATGCCGGTGACGATATATCCTAACATAGCGCACAACCCAGTAGAATTAACTTTGAGCGACTTAGATATTATAATATATGAAAGATATTTAAAATTATTATACTTTTAGGGTCATGCCATATTATCTAACAATTCCTTATACCATCTTAATCAATTTCTTCATTGAGGTTGAGGGGTGCCTTTGCTGCGAAAATTAAAGTATTATAAATTATAAAAATTTATCCAAACCAGTTTAATTTTTATTTAAAGGTGCTTCTCAATTGTGCCAGTAAGATTGCAGAGCCAGAAGCTTTAATATTACTTAACGGTGTAAGAATAATTTTTATGTTTTAAAATATCAACTTATGTGATTGACTTTGAGATTTAAAATATTACCTCATTTTAGTTATCTGATTACCTCTAAATATTCAAAAATAATATTATCCTCTAAAAAATTTAGTAAGATATTATATTTAAAATTATGTATCTAAAATGAGTTTGAACAAATTAAAAATCTAAGATAAAGTTCAGTAATTTTCATTATGAGGACATTGTTTTGATATTATTAACAATGTTTTCATAATATGAATTGAATAATACCTAATATTATTAAAAAAATATTTTATTCAGAAAGTACTGATAATAAAATTTTAAATCTTTACAGAAAGTACAACTGAAGAAGATAAAACATCATTAAAATTTGGATCTTTTTATCGATAATACGATTCTCATTACTGCAGGCCATCATTTTACTCTCTCTCTCTCTGAAACGCAAAAAAAAAAAAAAAAAATTATGAATATTATATTATTTATAATATCTTAATAATTATTAAGATTAAGAAAAAATATATATATATTTATTAGTAATTTCTAAAAGTATATGAAGATGTAATCAATAATTTAATAATTTTTGCTAAGAAGATGGATGAGGGGAGTCTAAAATCTTATAGAGATGTTTTTAAGTAATATTGGAGGACAAATTTAAGTATTATTGAGATATTTTAGAGTAGAATTACATTTTATCTATTTATTTAAATTATAGAATTATATAAAAATAAATTAATAGATAAATTTTATAATAATTAAAAATATTTTTAAAATGCACAATAATTTTTTAAAGATATATATATTTTAAAAAAAAAAAAATCTGCAAAGCTATCAGCTTTTTGTCTTTGCAATTGTCATGGCTCAATGTTGCTTGTCAGTATTCAAGAAATCTCCATCTCCTGTAAAAATAGATTTATTTTTTATATTTTAATAATTTATTTTTAAATAAATAATTATAATTTAATTATTTTTTAAAAAAATTTAAAAATTAATTAAAATTAATTATTTTAAAATAATTAAACTATAATTATTTATTTAAAAATAAATAATTAAAATTAACAAAATAAATACGTTTATCTCTTTGAAAAATTAAGCTCCCATTAATCCCTTCTTGTCTTCTCCTTTCTTCTTCTTCAAAAAAAATTGATTATTATAGCATTATCTACTTATTTATATTAATAAATTTAAATAAAAATAAATAAATAAATAAATATTATATTAAAATATAATAAAATATTTAAAAATATCTTCTAAGTATTTTTCATTTTCATATATATATATATATATATACATTCGATTAATTATTTATCTCCGTACAGTCTCTTCCTTATGTTAATTTGTATATGCAGCGAAAGGCGGCACGCTAAAATTATATTCATTCTTGATGATTTTCGAAAGCAATGCCCATGCTTGTGTCGGTGTGGTGGGGACCGGATAAGGGGAAGAAACGGAGGGGACTATTCTTTAAAATTGAATTGTTTATTTTTTAATAAATAATTATAATTTATTTATTTTAAAAAATTAAAAATAAATTAAAATAAATTATTAAATTATAATTATTTATTTAATAATAAACAATTTAAAATTAAAAAAATAATATATTTTTATTTTTTTAAAAGATGAAAATCCCTCATCTTCTAGGAGACCAGTCTCTTAAGGGATTTCAGATAAAAACTATACTACCATATGTATAGTTTTCAAAATAAATTTTATATAATTATTTTTATATATGAAAATAATTTGATCGTCCAGCTGACTTGCCCTTTTCTTGCTCCCTGTGCCGATCCCTTTCAATCTCAAGCATGAATCCATTTCCTGCGTAAACGTAGATTTTCATGCATGAAAAGGCGGGGCCTCTGCTTCTCGTTGGTCACTGCTTTTAGTGTGCGTGATAGGTAAGCTGGATGTATACATTAGTTAAATAAAATTTAATTAAAAATTAATTTTTAAATATTTTATATATAATAATAGTAAGATAAATAATCAAATAATTAGTATAAAATAATTTTTTTACTCTTATTTAAAGAAATAATATTCTAATGTATATAATAGGAAATTTGAATAGATTTTATCAAAATTGAGTTATTTGATCAGTTTGGTCTTATTGATCCAAATTTATAGAATTAGTTAAGATATATTAATATTATAAACAAACACAATTAAAAAATTAGGCCCGATTATTTTTTAGACCAAGTATGATCACAGTTAAAAGTAACCGATCAGAATCAATTTGGCCGTGTTATAAATTTTTTTTATAAATATATTTTTATTTTAAATAAATACTAATTTTAAAATACCATTTCAATAAATTTTATTTTTGTGCATTTAATAATTTATAAGTAATAATTTTTTATTTAAATATATAATTAAATATTATTATTTTTATATATTATAATTTTCAATAATATTTTATATTTTAAATTATTTTTATATATTTATAATTTTTAAAAATATACTTTAAAATAAAAAATAATCATATACTGTCTAAACTGACCTGGTTTGATTTGATTGTGAATATATTTAACCTAATCTGATTTAATTATTATAAATTTTTATTTAAATCAAGCTCATATCTAATCCAAATATGATTTTAATGAGGTCCTCAAAATAATGAAAAAATATCTTAACATAGTTATTTCTTAATAACTAAAAATAAAAAATACTAGAGAAAAGCCATTATTTTTTTCCTTATTTCTAAGGAATAATAATTCCATTTTGTCATTAATGCAATTAAAACAACAAAACAGTATAATAATAATTTTACTAAAAAAAATAAAAATAAAATTTTTATTTCATCCTATCAAACAGGCCCTAAGAAAATGCAATATGTGCAACACCCCCGGCCACAATCAGCCACAACCGTGGAATAATTATTTCATCTTAGCTGGGAATGGAAGGGTTAGGTTATCCCTAATCAGGAAGGGAATAATTATTTCTTATCAAATTAATCAATATAATATTTTCTTTTACACATAATTTTATTCACTATGAATATATATTACATTTCAATAATCAAATATACCTTCTAAGTTCTTCAAAAGGCTCCAGTTTCCTGGCATAGCTTAATCACTACTCAGATATCAAGCTCTACCATGCAAATCATCCAGTTCTCATGTTAAAAGTAAACAACAAGACAGACAGCATGCCTGGTGTGTATTAATAAATTTTCATTTTGACATTTCCACTAGAGAGAGAGAGAGAGATTAATATCTTCTTGGTTTACAAGGGATTAATAATTAGACTTTTAGAAGATAGAAATTGGTGAAATTACACATATTTGGTACTGGGAATACAATTTCGCAAATGAGGGTAGGCAGACCACCTTGTAAATGGCACGCTACAAGAATTATCTGGCTAGATGGGTCTCTCATTGAGCTCTTACGTTTATCCAACGGTTAGGATTAGAAGTTAAGTAAATAAATGGGTAATATTGAATGATCATTTATTTAAATCACTTAATTCAATCTCCATTACTCGTCCATCCAACTCCTAAACCTAGTCATTGGGTGGATGGAGGAGCCTCACCACTTAAAGCACCCTATCAGCGCTTATAAATTAACAATATGGCTATAAAATCACTGCTACTACATTCTACTCACGATTCAGCGACAGCCAAGCCGTGGTCTTTGGATTTAAGTTGAGAATTACGATTCAGTTTGTCTTCGCTGTCCAGCGAACATTTTCGCTCCAAACCTTCCACGCCTTCTCTTGTAGATGGCTCGTGTTCCTGTTCCAAGGCCATCAAGCATAAATTTCCAGCAACAATTTGGTCTAATAAAAAAGCATGCACGCACATTGTTAAGAAATCTTCAGCAGTTTCTTTGTTTTTTTCCCTTGTATTCTTACACATTAAATCAAACAAATGAATGCAAATTAACCATTGGCGCCTGACCCAATGCCCTCTAGAACTCAAAGTATCATCCTGTCGTCTTACTTTCCTATGAATTTTGCCGATGTACCAAATCATCCCAGAAGTACTAAATTATTAGACGAAAGCTAAAGAGGTTTCATCTATGAAGTTTGGCCGGTACATTTACATGGTTGCGGTGACACTGATTTTTTGACAAAGCCTGGTTTGAAAAAGATTAGCTTTCACCAGACCTCTAGGACTGCGACTAATGCATCCAAATGAAGTATGACTAAAAATCAAATTGATAAACGCAAAAAGAAGTAGGGGGTGGGGTATTTTGTTTCTCTGATTTGATAGTAATCTTTTTCTCATGTGTAAATCATGGGGAGGCTTCCGTAATAATAGAATTGTCCCCGTATGATCTAATGATCATGGCTTCGATTCATAAAAGTAGCCTCTTATATAATACAAGTCAAAATCACATACAATATACCTAAAACTGGTTCTACCCTTCCTCAGACTGCATGAAGGGAGTCTCGTGGGGAGGACTGTCCTTTTATATTGAATGGTAAGTCTTCATTCAAACGGAAAGGCAACAAAGAATTGCATCTTGACACGGCCAATGGATGTAGGTTAGGATACGTCTCTGAGACTAAACCATAGCCATGTAGGTTCAATATAAAAGGATGACCATTTCCCCTCCCTCCCCCACCCCAAAGAAGGAAACCGTGTCATTCCTAGCCCTCCAATTTGGATGAGTTTATTGTCAGGTTTTAAAATTCCAGCCAGACTGCTGATTTGATGCAGTGCAGGTCTAGATTATTCACTACAATCAAAGCCAGAGGTAGCTATCTGTGCACCCAAACAACCATGCTAGACCAAAAATCCATGCAATAGAAAAATCATTCTCGTTGAATATTTGAAGTCAGGAACTTTTGAGACTAAACCTATCCGGCACCGTGAGAATTCATGTTGTTGGATATTCCACTCATAAAAGAAGTTATTGCACTTCACTTTAACAAAAAGGCCACCCACGTGCACGAAGCTTCCACATTGTTGGGCCCAAGGAGGATTAGCTTTGCCGAGTCTTATTCTTGGCAATGCAGAGAGGTTATTTCTGTAATTTGAACATTTGACCTTCAAGGTATAGTAAGATAATCTTATCATTGCGTCAAGACTCGCTCTCATACTATATTGTTGATAAATTAAAGTATATTCATTTAGCCTAAAATGCCACAAGAAAAGCATATGAGCATGCATGTAAAGAAAAGCTATTATGCTTCCAATCAATACGCAAAAGGAATGATGAAATATGCAAGCATGGATCATTTCTTTCATGCATCAAATACAACTCAACAGGTTTTCGATGCTAAGCAACGCCATACCTTATTTGAGAAGGAATAATTTTGTTGGTCAAGCTCATGCAGCTGTTCTAGTTTCATCCCATACCATTCATCAATCCACGCAAAACAATTTCGATGGGATTCTAGGAAAAGAGCCCTTTCACCCTTCAAAATAGAATGTGCAAAACATCACAGATTCATAATGAACAAGTTGAACTTATCAATTCAGAATGAATTTGAGCAAAAAAGCATGCACTGTGGAAGCGCTATAATTCCAAAGATAAAGTTCTTAAGAAAGCTCTACTCCAAATTTCAGCATAATTGTGAAGAAAACAGTTGATAACCCAGCTATACTCATAATCCTCAGTTTTTCTATGGCACATACACAATTTTTAACTTGGACCACCATAGTCAAAAACAAGGAAAAGTGCAGCATTTGGAAGCTTCACTTGGATATTACAATATCCCGAAACCACAAGACACCATAATTGTTAACTTTCCTTTTTTCAAAAAAAAAAAAAAATCTGTGAGGAAACTCCAACACAACTGCAAAGCCTGAAGAGAGTTGAACCTGGTCTTTCTTCTAAATAAAAGAACATCCATCAAATACAAGAAAACCCCCATTGAAGCTCAACATCAAAGACATTGAATTTCTGTACTAAATGAGGAATTGTCTCCAAACCAGAATAGTTGCTAGGTATCTCGGTCATTTTACATGAAAACTTCAAACACACCAAAATTGGGACTTCACTTCCAAAATAAGAGTTGACAACCAGGCGTCAAACTGGGCCTACATGACTTCCACATGATGCCTGCCTTAGATTTAAAAGCTCTATACAGCTTACTAATAAGATGCAAGTATTTCTAAAAGATGAGCAGATATATCACTAGTTTTGAGCTTCAGTTTCTTTGAGTCTTGACTCATGAGAACAATAATTTACAGATTAGTTTTATGCTGAAGGCAAATTATTGTCAAACATCTAAGAGCAAATTCTATTGAATATAACCAAAAATGCAAGTTGTTTGACATATCAAAAAAGGTAACACATAAAGAATACCCAGAGACCAAGAAGCTTACAGCAAGCAGTGTTTGTTCAAGTGTTTTCCAAACGCCCAAGTAAGGCGCATCCACTGTTACCAGCTTATATGCTGTCATAACTGGATAGCATTGCTCCTGCAAGGACCCAACAGATATCACAATCATAAAACTTGAATGGAAAAGAACTGTAACTTCACAGGTTAGCCTAAATAATTAATAAATAACTAGGTCAAGTCATGAGACGATACAACCAATACGTAAAGCCAAGGAATTCAAGCTGCACTTTGAAGTTGGAAGCACCTTCAAGTTAACTTTAAAGAAATTCAATAGTGTTTAGCATTTGTTAATGTAATATTCCGGATTTTTATTTGGATTAATTTAATATTAATTATGATTTTGAGTAGTTTGGACATGGTAAAAAATTAATTTAATATTCTAAAATATTTGGATCAATTGGGTTGGCATTTGAGATGCGCTTCTGCTCTCACTTGAATATCAATTTAGATTTTGAAATAAAAGAAAATAAATATATAATAATAATAATAATAATAATAATAATAACGAAAAAAAAAAGAAAAGGAAAGCAAATAAGGGAGAAAGAAATTGGGGAGAGAGAAAGTGAGGGTTTCGAAAAGAACAGGGGAGAAGAGAGAGACAGAGAAGCCGCACGAGGGAGAGAGGCGGCCGACGGCCGGCGACGACGATGGTTGGTGGTTGAGTGGCACAAAGGTGAGATTGTTGAGGAGGCCGACGATGGTTGTCGTGATGACAACATTGGCTTTGGGAGGCCAATAATGGTGGATCCGTTTAGATTATTTTAATATTTATTGTCATTTTGGATATTTCATACACTGTGAAAATAAATTAAAATACTGAAAAAATTTTGAAGAATGATCGGGATTAGTATGCCTATCTTTGTTGTCCAAATACGGATTGGGATTTGGGAATAAAAGAAAAGGAAAAGGAAAATGAAAATGAAAATAATAATAATATATAATATTAAATAATAAAAATAATATATATATATATAAAGAAATGAAAAAAATAAAATAAAAAGAGAAATAAAAAAAAAAAGAGGGGAAAACAAAGAGGGAGCGGGAGAGAGAGCAGGGCATTAGGGTTTCGTGCGGGAGAAAGAGGGAAGGAGGAGCGGAGAGGGGGAGAAGAGGAGAGGGGAGAAGGCGAAGATGGCCATGGTAGTCATCGGTGGTGGAGCGGCGCAGGCTCTGGTGAGGCGGCGTGGTGGTGGAGCAATGGCGGAGTGGCGTTAGCGGCGTGCGGCACAAACCGTGCGTGATGGTGGAGATGGCGAGGTGAAAGCCGCACCGTGTAGAGAGGAGAGAAAGCCGCGTGAAGATCGCTTTGATTCAGGTGTTTGAGACATCCTTTCTTCAAATTTGCGGAGCATAATATTAAGACAAGTATCCTCTAACCCTATTCTTGATCTGATTTAATTTTTGATATATTTTGACCACTGTTGGAGATTTGACTAACATACATATATTTTTATATATCCACAATTTATTAATTATGCACATGCACGTATGTTTTACCGATCGTGCGGTAGTTTTACACTGGTATTTATGATTTGGAGGGTTTTTGGATACCCGGACGATATATGTCTATCTGTATATTCGTATGTTATGAAACCATGAATCAGGCTGTGCACTGGTCCACATGCACGCTGCCGAGGGCGGGGTCACTATGGGACCATGGTGGTCCGAGACCCGATGGGTCGTTATATGTGATTCGAGGCATGAGATATTGGCACCACTCCCGACGGAGAGGCTTAGTCTCAACAGGGACGTATATGATATGGCCCCTTCTGCCGGAAAGAAGGTTAAGACGTTTAATAACTGATCTACCCCACTGTATATTTAAATGAGAACCATCGTAAGGAATTAATAGAAAACTAATATATTCGGACGTCTTAATATATAATGAAAACTTGATGTTGCACCCAAAATCGCGAGTGATAAAACATAGTGAGCAAGTTCCTAATTTATGAGAGACAAATTACATCCTTGAGCTATTGGCCTAAATCGTAGCTCAGTCTTGAGCTGCTGACTTAAATTGCAGCCGATATAGTCGTGGTTACCGGATGAGAATAACCCTTCCTCAAGTTGGTATTGTTGGTCTTTGATTCTCCGATTTCGTGCATGCTTTGTATTTCTACATGTATTGTGTGAACTATGATTTGAGATATATGGTTTGACCCATGGATGGCGATAGGAATGTCTCGTACGTATAAATATGTGATAAAGTCGGAACGTATTTTGATTTATATTTTAGTTCCGGCAGTCTTCTCTCGATTTCTACATTATGAGATTTAAATCGGGAAAAATATGACGGATGTGGTGAATATGTGGCTATGTGACATCGGATCCACGTTTATGATATTTGACCGGATCGTTATGTATTACGATTATGTCCCAAAGGGACTGTTTAATACGGATGATAATTTAGTATGAGACATCTTCTCGAATTTCAAGGATTTCACGGACATTGTGTTTTGTTTTACGTGATTGCTATGTGATGTCTCTACTTCTAATTTATATATTTCCGATCTTGATGTTTTATTATTGTAGAGTTTATTATGGATTATGTGAGATTTAAATTCGGACAAAAATGTGTCCCGGATGATAATGATCGCGGCCTAGTGACCTCGGATCATATAATATCTTCTCGACTTCGTTATGTATTACGATTATTCCCGAAAGGGTATTTTATCGGATGATAATTTGTGTTTTGTTTTACGATTTACGGACGTTGTGTTTTGTTTTCTGATTATTTATGTGATGTCTCTACTTCTAATTTATATGTACTGTTTACATATATCTGATACTTGTTGACCTCTAAACTCACGTTTTCATGTTTTATTCATTGTAGAGTTTGGAAGATATCTAATACGGTGGATCTCTATCTGTGAGTAGAGATGTTTATATTGGTTATATTTTAGATCTCGAGGATATATTATGATTGTGTCTTTGGCGGGATGAGGCGCCTTGATCCTTATATGGAATATATTGGAGTATTGTGTTATGTTGATGAGTTGTTATAATGTTCAATACCTCTCTTAAGATTGTAAATAGCAGGTCGTGTATTATATTTGTCCGGATTTATATCCGATAAGATCTTGTATAGGTTTCATTATATCGGGTCATGTATGTATACGATTGTCACGCCTGGGTTAGGTTTTTATAATTGATGGAATATCTTATTTTTGATTTTATTTTGACTTGCATATATTATATTCAGGTCGTGACAAAAGCTCTTAACCGTAGTACGCGGCGGTGGTTGGCATCGGCGGTGGTCATTCATGGCGGCAGCAGTGCACGAAAAGTTGCACAGATGAGAGAGAAAGGGGCAAGCCGCAATGGCGATGTGCAGTGAGGAGGTGGCTCCGGTGTGGTCCTCGGTGGACGTAGGCAACATCGACGCCGGTGAGGTGGCGCCGGGAAGGCCAGCCACGACCACGCTTTCGGTAGCAGCAGCGGCGTGCGGTAGAAGCCGCGAAGAGAGAGGGAGAACGCGCATGGAGCGTGGCAGCGCACGCAGCAAGAGAGAGAACGTGTGATTCGGGTGCTTCGGAACCTCCTTTCATCAGATCTGTAAAGTATGATGTCAAAGTAAGTATCTGTAATCTCTATTCTTAGTTTAATTTAATTTCTGATATATTTTAGATAACATATAAAATTTTTACTAATATACATGTATTTTTATACACCTGTTCTATTTATTCTGGACATACATGTGCAGTTTATTGGCTAATTTTGGGGATTTTGGATATGGATTTTATTATTTTAAGAATTTACTATTTTTTAAAAGCCTGAAAAATTTATTGAAGTGTATATTTATATCAGTATGTGTAATGAAAATGTACACAAAACTTACATTGGCCGTGCATTTTCACATGCACGTATCGGGTAGTGGTCACTACATTGAATTTGGATCATTGGATTTTCTGTCCAGCTCAGCTCGCGAGGAGATTTTTTTGTTAATTGGAAATCCCTTTCCGTCGGTGAGAAGGCTTGGAGTAGCGACTCTTCCCATTTAGATAATTTGACTTGACCTTAGAATACATTCAAATGTCCTAATATATCTGACAAACTTGAGAATTGTACCCAAAGTCGCAGGTGGCACACAATAGTGAGCAACCTTACCCATGATACAGAGTATATGGGTGGCCATGCATGCTGCTTTAACTTGCATTTGATTTTGTCTAAGGTTATCGGGATTATGTGTAACCCTTCATCGAGCTAGTTTTTAAATAATTGGAACTCAAATTTGATATATGATTTGTATTTCTGCATTGATTTTTATTGGACTTTGATTTGAATTTGAAATTTGGATTTTGATTTGAAATTCGTCGATTTTGCCCTCAGTTGGGCATTGGTATGTCTTGTACAAATGATTTTGGACTATATATTTTGATCTGGACCTTTGGACTAAATTGCTATGATGCTTCAACGGCCGCTACACACGATATTGGATTATCCAGCTATTGGATTCTGCCCCAAATCACAAGCTGATTGGGCATTGGATTTGGACTCGGACTTGGACATGGATTGGACTTTGGATATTTGTTTTTGATTTGAATATTTGATTTGTATATGAGACTACCATTAGATTTTAAATTTGAAATTTTTATTTATTTATCGGCAATTTGGATTTATCTATTCGACACTCCTTCTGATTTTTGGGCTCATTTGTTTATTAATAATACTTGTTGGATATTAGGCTCATTCTTCTATTTTATCCCTTCAGAGTAGAGGATCGGTTTCATTTTAATAGCACGAAGAGTTTTGACGCAACACTGTATGCCTCTGATGAGTGTTATATCTCGGGCTTTGATGTTATCAACTATGTATCGGATATGAATAGATTTTGCTTGGATTGTTCTGGGATGTTAGAGTCGGCCGAGCATTGACCATGGTTTTGTATATTAAGAATTTGTTGGTTCGATTTCTTATGTGAATGAGTTGTTATCTTTATTTGGTTATTCTCTTATGACTATTTATAGAGCAGGTCACACTGATATTATCTGATAAGATCCTGTGTGGATTATAAAATTTTATAGAGTTTTTGCATATTTAGTGGTCACACTCGGATTTAAAAATTATAAGAATAATAATTGAAGTATATTTAATTATTTAATCGACCTACTAAGTTCGGGTTTGTGACAGTTAATTTTGACATTTATTCAAGTAGCTATACACATATTTTAGCACGATACAAGAAGTAGACATTCTTACCCTCCATCCTTCTGTAAGTGGTCCACGGCCAGTCTTTCTAGATCTGAATTTAGAGAAATCCATATCACAGCACCCAACCACAAAGCTCCAGAGGTCCCTTGCGGAGGAAGCTATATCAATAATTTCCACCTGCCGGGATTCTAATTGTTCTTCGCTCAGACCATGCACCTAGCGAAGTTGCAAACAACCCATATAAGGAAAGCCAATACAAACCATTAACAAAAACATCAATCTACTAAACAAAAACAATCAGAAAAATAATCAATTTTTCAAGGAAAGCCTTAGTTCCCCACAAATGTGAGCTCTGTGATGTAATCATGAAATGCTAAAGGAATGATGTCACATGGTGCAAGAGAGAAGAACAAACCTACATTTTCTGATTGTCCATTATCAGCAATGTGAATAGTGTCAATGGTGAGACCTAGCTTGCTGAAGGATGGACACTGCTGAATGGAGGAGTCAGTAAGCACCTATAGTATTCCAGCGGCAATAAAACTCTAAGATTCTCTCAGAGTTATAATAATTTACCTTGAGCACTAGATAGTGTAGCGTCCAATTTCATACAGAAACCAAGAAATATATTAATAGAAGTTACAAAAAAGAAATATGTACACAATGATAAAGATTGTTTTGACAACGAAAACCTGATCTGCATCTTGGGTATGCATTCCAAGCTTCCTCTAGCAAAACAAGGGCATCTGCTGGTGCAAAACTAGTAATCCACGATGGAATTTTGCTGCAAGAGTGCAATACAAATCTTTATCTTTTAAAACACAACGGTATTGCTGTGAATCAATGATAAGTCGTATGAACAAATTGCAAAAAAAAAAATATATAATAGTGGCAGCACTGCTTGCATATCACTTTGGGTTTTATTTTGTAACAAGTCACAAACAAACAGATAAATTTGGTAGCAATATAAGGATTGTGTTAGTTTTAGTTTTGATCAATCGGCCAACAAAATGATGCTAAAGGATAATTCTCCTAAAATGTTCAGGAATGCAGTTGATCCTGATGTGCTGTAGCAGGTTATTTTGAATGGGCAGGAAGTATCAGCCTTGAATCCTGAGTTACAGCAAACTAGTTATTGCAATGAAATGTTTCTTTTACAACTAACCACAAATCAAAATGCTGAAATTTATGTGATTTTTAGTAAAATAACCAAGTTGCCGCTTTTCAAATATGGTATGGTAATCTGAAGCCCCTTCAAGAGGATCTCCTCTGTAGCATTAGAGGAGGCCTAGGAGTTGAATACATACTTGATAATTGATTGGAAAGAGGGCTCAGCTTGGCATATTGTTTGTCTCATTAAAGAATCTGACGTCTGTGAATAACCCCCTTTTGCACCTTGAAGGGTGCAGACACAATTATAATAACCCAGCCAAATTGCCTAGCAACCAATCCTTTGAGCCCTTCTGCCAACTTAAACCCCCAAAAAACTGAAGCATTTGATGCTAATTGTTAGATTTTGGGTCACTTTCTTGTAAGTACCACAATAAATGAACAGGTTATTTGGAGGACGTGCAATGTTTGCACATGGAATGCTCAAGCGGAGAAATCAAGCAAGGGTCACGCAAGATTTGTATGAGAGTTAACCGAAGATTGGTCGAGGATCGTCTGACCGATAAATAGCGCTGAAGGGTTGCGCGTTGGTTGCGCGAAGGTTAGCAAGTTGTCTAGTCGAAGGTTAGTTGAGTAGCACATGATGGACGCTTGAAGAGAACAAATGCGCTATTTGCCAAGAGAAGCAGCGCCTAATGCGCTCCTGAGTGGTGCACGTGTGTGATTTGCCTAGAAAGGTTATGCCTAAAGGGCACTCATGTGCCATTTGTCTAGGGAGATTGTGCCTGAGGGACACTTATGCGCTAACATTGATATAAAGTCATCTATGATGCTATTTTAGGATCTCTAAAATCATTGTGCAACACAGGGAATACTGCATAGAGAGAAAGATGAGAAAGAGTTTCGGTATCCAGCTGAGGTTCGATTTAAATTTTGTTTTTTGTCAAAGTCGGATACATTGTTCTAATATTATTTTTTAGGACATACCATAGTTTGGTTACTTATTTTTTCATTATATTTTTTCTTGTGGGTTGCTAAGTGCATTTTAGGTTATATTCAGCTAGTCATTCACTCGAGTTATAGTAAAGGGATTTTGAAAGGAGTTATTTTTGTAATCGGCACTATTTTATAGTGATTTTATTAGGAATTTATCATGTGATTTTTTTCTTGGTTTAGAAGGGTTTTCTATGTTAAAAATCATTGCGTATTGTTGTATTCCTTGCACTCAAGTGTTTAATGGTTAATATTTGACAGATGATTTAAATTTGTTCTACTACGCCAATCATGTGTGTTTTGGCCAAATTCTAACACTAATGAGTGAGCATTTTAGGCTCTACAAACTCATGCCATATTCATCAAACTTGATGTGAGGGATGGAAAATCAATCATCACCAAACTTGAATCTCTGACATCATTGTCCTACCTGAGTATCCTAAGAAAACGACATTTTGACCTACAAATTCCTAAAAGGGTGGTGAATAAGCATTTTTTCGCAAAATTATTAAATAAAAATTCATAACTTCAATACACAAAGAAATTATGTATCTAGATATTTAAATATAAATTATCACTATTAAAATGCATATAACGAAAAGTAAAATATGTAAATAAAGAAAACAAAATATTTAGTAACAAAGGTAAATTCTTAAACAATTTATTCATAGATAAAACCCTCTGGGCATTGAATCGCCAACTATAAATCAACTAAATGAGAATAGTCAATTTATGAAAAGGCGTACTAGACCCTCTAGCCAATTAACACTAGACACGTGACTATTTAAGGCCATCATTAGATTTATAGATTTGTAACAACCTAAATGCCTTCTGGTTTCTCCGAGTAAATCTCCGGTTGATCAAAGTCCTCCACCCAAATGACATCTCAAATTTATGCATGAGCCACACATTGCAACCATGTAATTTGTAGGCAAACAAATGTAACATATAGATTTAGAACGGGTAAGAGATATCAAGCATCAAGGCTTATTTCTTAAAGGAAGAATGATCCCTCAATAAATAAGTGATTCCCTCAATCTCATTCTTGGGCAAGTAGTCACTCTTAATAAGGCTTGCTCTTACTTAATTCAGATATTGAACTTTATTCCAAGTTGGGGGAGGTTTGATCTTTTAAAATAACAAAAAAACTCAGATGAAAGTAATTTTAAATGAAAGATAGTGGGTATGAAATGCATCTCGTTTGAGCGGCCATCTCGTGGTTCATCCCTGAAAGTCCACAGCTTGAGCGACCATATTGTGGTTGACTCATGGCTTGTCTTGAAAAATTTTGCTACACACAGACCATATTGTTGAAATGCATCTCATTTGCAGCTAGCTCGCGACATGTTTTAAGACTAATTTAGCTTAAACCAACAGTTACCTTTTATCTAATTTTAGGACACAAAGTTTAAGCCAATAGGTAGCATCTATCTAGTATCGGGATATAAAATAGACTGAACGGTTATAAAACCTTTTAAACACAAAAGACTTAATAAAATAAGATGGCTGACTCAATGTATAACTCAATATCATGAAATTTGCCAACAGTGAAGACTAATCTAACAATCATCCCAAACAATGTGGACTCTGATGGCACTACAAGCCCACCCACCAAGCAACTGCCATGATCTTGATGATGCCACTTCCCACCCCACTCAAGACCGAGGGTGTTACTGAGAATGCACAATAGGTCCCAATGTGGCACACACTAAAATGGGCAATAACTATATGTACTGCAAATGGCAACAACTGTCACCAGTTCCAACAACTATGCCCAAACCACTAGATAACCAATCCCTTTAGGCCATTGAGCCAGCTAACTTAGGCCAGAAAAAAGTGAAGCAATGGAGCCAGTTAACTAGAGCTTTTAGCATAGGAATGTCATAATAACAGAAGAAAAATTTCTAAGTCTCTCCACATAAATTCTCTTGCCATTTTAAGTTCCATTTGGCGAGTGAGAATTGGTGCTGCTTCCAAAAGGGGAAATTGGATATCTTTCCTTTTCAATCAGGTGTTTATTTTTTTATAACCTGAGTTAAACGTGCTTTTCTTTTCCTGATTGAAAGGAAACAAACTGCCTGATGTTCTTATGTTTAGGCAGTTAGACTAAGCTGCAAAATTCCATGTCTCCCAGCACACATTAATGAGCTTTCACCCTATAGCTGACCAAATAAAGACCTGATAGTAGGACCGAACGGTGTGATACATGAACATGCACTCAGAAATACAAGGAAAAAGGTATAAAAAGCAGAATCTCTATCCTCGACTAACTTGAACTACTCATCAACCAAGAAAACTATTCAATGCATATCGTACATAACATCAGCCAACACTAAAAAGATAAAAAACGTCCTTAAGGAACCAATACAACAAACATAAAGAAAACCTGAGCAAACATTTTAAATTTACTCTCATTTCCTGAGGCAACTTTTAACTTATAATCAATATATTCATTTCTTACTTCTAACTTAGAGTTATGCCACTCATAGATATTAATATTATTATATTTGCCACACTTTTCTTCTAAGTTGACATTGCCCAAGATCCCAAACCACATAATATAGTCTATCGCTGTTTTTATTGGAGGAACAATGGACACATTTTTGAAGGGGAACTTTATTTCTCCAGTATGCACCTCATGTAAAATACAAAATGAGTGAGTACTCCCACTCATAGTGGACTTAATTGTCACTTTGGAAGGAGACACTTCATTTAGTGGTGATAACATTGTCTCTTCCATTATATTTCCCATTTCAACATGGCTTTGGCTAGTAAAGCCTCATAATGTTAGCCCATCATTACTAAATAACACAGTCAACCATAAGACTATCCCAATATCCTATACTTGTCTTGGAGACACTAAACCTCATACATCATTACTTTAACTAGTCCCCGTATTCCTCAAATTGATCTCTTAGTAGTTGAGACAATAGCCAAAAGCTATTTATAAGTGTATCTAATAAAATTTACATGTAGATATGGCGACTAGGTCTCTTTGGGAATTGTATTTTGTACACTTTGCAACAATTGCTCTTCCTTTTTTGCTTGAATTTTCTATGGCATGCCGTTTCAGATTACTCAATGACATCCCAATTATCTTGTCCTTCAAGGTAATCTTCCCTAAATAATTTCAAATATCAATAGCTGGAGAGCAACTTCTCATCACCAAAACGGTTCACATCAGTGCTAGAATCCACATATAGATACAAGAATTAAAATCACAAACTTCTGTTCTTCCCTTGAAACAGAGTCTGAAAATTAACACCCCTTGGTTGTGGTTCATCTATCAAGTTGAATTTTAAAATTAGTTTTGATAGCAAATTAAGAGTTTGACGGCTCTTAAGAGTGTATCTAGCTTCACTAGATTGCACAAGCAAGATGACTAACATAACAAATCAACAAAGTGGAGAAGAAACAACTACAATATTAAGCAAAGAAGACTCTAGTATACGTTGAATTCACCGGTTATTTTTTCACACTTAAGTCAACTACATGACCACTTACTTACCACCCAAAAGCGTATTTGGCTTCACTAGATTACATGCCCAGCATCTTTAACACGAGCAACTAACCAACAAAATGGAGAAGAAACAACTAAAATTTATCCAAAGAAGACTTCTAGTATGGAGTGATTTCCACGGCATTTGTCACACTAAAGCCAACTACATGACTGCTTCCTTATAGGCTAAAAGCATATCTGGATTCACTAGGTTACTTGCCCAAGACCATTAACATGAACAAAACAACGTCAATGGAGAAGAAACACCTAAAATTTTATGCAAAAAAGACTTCTACTATAAAGTAATTTCCATCTCTTTTGACACATAAACTAACTACATGACCACTTAGGCACTTATGCATAGGCTAACTCCAACTCTACAAGTTTCTGGCATTACATGACAGTGAATGATCTTGGAAGCTCAAAAGCCATGAATTGAATAAGTGGTAAATGAAGCAAATTAACTATGCTAATATGTCCTAATTACTAGATGCATGAACCTATCTTCTCACACACCAATAAAATACGTGATCAACTGATTGCAATGACCAAGTTTACATCACTGTTTGCAAGAAGAGATGCATGAACTAAAGTGAGGAAGGGAAAGAGGAGAGAAAAAGAGATCAAAGAAGAAAGAACAGAAAACACGTGATCTGAACATCATTTCAGTCATCATAGAGAGTTGGATGCAAATTCAAAATTTTTTCCACATCAGATTGTAACACTGTGACATTGCCATCAGTGTAGATTGTAGGTTGATATGCGTAAAATTATATTCAACTAATGAACACAATTACCTTTGGAAACGATATATTTTAGATGAGTAGTAACCTTTTCCAAATACATTGTCTTCAAAAGGCCTTCTCTCCAAAACCTCAACACCTTCTGTGTTTGTTGTATTCTTTTGCTCCATTTTCATGACCATATACTTCTGTGCTATCTCATACTGTGGTCATGAAGAAACAAGCATCATTGATGGAAATGCCAAATAAAATGATATAAGATACTCTTTTGAGCTTTGAGAAAAAGATTCAAATTTCTTTACCTCATCTAGAGACATAGGCATGACAATTCGACTAGACATTCACCGATAATAAACAGGAATAGGTTAAGGAAACTCAAACCAATTCAAGGAAACCTCTGTAAAACTGAATTCTAATTAAAATACCTATTTGAAAATATCAACTTTTTCTTCAAAATATTCAAGATCCTTGACAATAAAAGATAAGATAATAACAAGCATTGGATGTCAATGCACAGGGAAGTTTTAGGGATGATGCTAGACACATGAAAAAGCATCAAGTTGCATGGATAAAAGAGCTGAAAAACATTGAAAATCCAAAATATGCAGTTCACTCAGCAATTGAGCCCACATCTTTTATTCTGGATATGTGCAAAGATCAAATGATGACATCCATTTTTCCCTCTATCCCATCGACTGACTGCAGTTTACATAGCAGAATAAACAAGAGACAGAACATTGGAAAGGGCTTAATAATCCATTCCTTGATGAACAGAAAGATAGCCTACAGAACAGTCATGATAGCCTACATATCACCCCTTATAAACTTCAGAATTATACAATTCCAATTATTAGCCATAGTTTATTTTCAAGTAAAAAACATGATTTTTGATATTGAATCAATCAAATAAATAGCTGTTAAGATAAACTAGTTGCTTGGATTAACACAGACTGCTGATTGCATAGCATAGTGCCAAATGAAGCTGAATTCTAGGTTTTTTCAGGAAGGAGATTTAAAAGAATAATAGCATATCGCCCCTTATAAACATCAGAATTATATAATTCAAATTACTTTATTGGAGTCATGATATATTAGAATTACCCGTAACTATTATAGGACTCAAAAGTATTTGTTTAACGCTCAACAGACACCAAATGTTTTCATATAAAGCTTAGTGCACTAAAAGGTAAACAAAAAGAACCTAAGTTAGTTTAAAGTGTATGGAAGTTGTAGTTTCTTTTGTGAAAAACCAAATGTAGTAAACAATGGGCAAAAAAGATTAGTAGGTAGAATCCATTTAGATGGGGGGTAATTATGTAACTACAGAATGCCTGTGCTCACAGATACTCAGTGTTATATGGTATTCCACTGAATTATTAGGTGTCAAGCCTGCATACTTTAGTCAGGTCAGTATAGCTGATCTTTGGTAAGCTCTGTGCAACCAAGGCGTTCAATAATTGAGCTTCATTATCCCAGTAAGGTTGATGCACCAAAGAGACTACAAAAGTAGCTCATTCAAACCTTAATAAGGTCCAAAGATAGAATCATTCCCAAAATTCCTAGTCCCTAAAAAAAAAAAAATAGAGCAGGAGGATGTTAACCATTTAAATCTAGTATGCAAATACGAATCAAAAGCTCTTGAGGAAGCATTTTAGCATTAGCTTGGAACAAGATAAAGGACAACTGGTGATACTACTAGAATATCCACACTTCACAGGGAATAACATCAGTGGTGACATGAACAAAGCATGAAGAACAATGGATAAACTTGCTCTAAAATTGTATCACACAGCGGCATATCTTAACAAGAATAATGGCATACGTTAAGATTCTTCGGCTCCATACAAAACAAGTTTTACAGTCTTGAAGTTCCATAACAGTTAAATGTGTAGGAAGGGAAAGGAAATGGTGCAGAAATTTGCATTTTTTAACTAACTGAAGAGAAACCTACCATCAGATGGTCAGATTAAAAACGAAAAAGCCAGACAATGATAACAGTCCTCTGATATTACCAGAACACGTGGAAATGTTAAACTACAAAGCTCAGAAAAGGCTTGGCTTTATAATTTTACCACCACTCTGCATTTGGTAGTGGCAATGACTATTGACAGTAATTAAGATAATCACAAGAGAGGCTGTCAAATTAACAAGAAGGCGGCACAAAAATGATGAGATCCTAACATGAAATCAACTCAAGATTTTCCCCTGGATGTAGAAATTTCAATCAAAACAGAAATGTGACAAATTATCAGCAAAAGTCTAAAATTCAAGCCTCAGCACACTCTCTCACCATTGTTCGACATCATCCACACTATTGAATACTTGGTCACTAACGCTGCATAGTTTCTCCTCAAGTTTAAGCAGGCCATTTTTTTCCTTTCAATGAAAAAAAGTAAACCATTACGACGATTTACAACCAATTTGAATCTGGTTTCTCCTTCAAATACCAACAGGATGGTTTATTCATAACTAGGAGTGAAATACAAGCACACTCATAGCTAGTCTTTTGGGCTAAGTTCTTTATTGACGTAGTCTCATAGCCATTATAATCTAGTATCATAAATTTCAACACCGAGATGCCCCCTTTTCTATCAAAATCTTACAGGACAAAATATGAAGTGGGCGTGCTCTGTAAACACTGGAAGCCCAAATGAAATTAGCGTTGGGATGCATGTCACAGACAACAAAACCTATTCCAGCGCCAATAAATAATATCTTTAGCTTTTGGTCCAAAATTCGTATAATACAGTTTATTTGAGGGAAGAAAAACTACGATTCATTACAGTTGGAGACATGGCAGTCCTTCCCTTGTCGGCAAATCTCGGAAACTAGAATCTATTCTCAAAGTGTGTCACCATTTCGTGGCAACTGTAACTAGCCTAGGAAACGCCACTTTATTGACGACTAATGTTAACAAGACTTATGATTGACAATCCCAGATTCATCAGACAAGCGATAAGCAAACAATAACCTACAAAAGAAATATTCTATGCTGCTAATGCCTGAAATCATCAACAAAAACACCAACTGAATAAAGTAAAATAATACACAAGTACGAAAAAATTGTTGACGTATCATAAATAACAGATTAAGAAGAAATAGAAGGATACAATTCCTTAATCTGAACCATTACGCCTGCAAAACCGCAGCAGCTTTCCGATATTCTGAGACCTTTCGATAGAATGAAGAGAGAGATAGAGAGAGAGAGAAGATAGAGAAAGAATTGGAAGAATCGACGAGGAAAGTGCCGTTGAAAGTAATTTGCAGAGAAGGCCGAATGAGGAAACCTCTTCGCCCGTTAGTCGTTCGTGAATTAAAAAGAGAGCCGTGTTCGGTTCGGTCTCGTCAGCACTGCACCGAGAGGCGAAAATCAAACGACGCCGTATAAAGCAGACCTTTCTTAGCGTGTGGGAAACTGGCTGCTGGGCATCCTGTCCGACAGAACCGGCGATGCGGCTGCGCGTTTACCGAAAATATTTTGAGGTCAACCTCCAGATCAGCTTAAAATCAATGTAAATATACAAAATATTATAACGTCGATCGATGCAACTAAAAGAATTAGGCTAATTGGTTAGGCGTAGACATTTAATTTTTTGCAAAAATCAATTTTAATGCTTTGGATAAATATTAGATTTTTATAAAAATTATGTAGTTAATCAAGGTGTTAAATTGACAGCGGTGGAGTTTTTTTGGTAATATTAAGACACAATAAAGGGCAAGTTAAATAATTTAATTTCTAAATTTATAAAATTAAAAAGGGGATGAGATTTGAATTTATGTCAAATATAAATTTAGAAAAATTAAATAATTTTATATATTTGTATGTTAGGAATGACAGCCAAAATATATAGTTCAGTCGAATCGATATTTTTTTATTGTAAAAAATTATAAATTTTGCAAAAATCAAAAATTTTTATTGCTTTGATGCGATAAATCGGATCTTCATTTTTAGATAAAAATCTATGTCTTTAATCAAGGTGTTAAATTAGATTTGAGAAGTGAAAGTTATTTGGGTAATATTAAAGAATATCAGTATAGAAAGATAAACGGATGATCGTATTTGATGGAAAAGTGTTTTTTACGTTTCGGTGAAAGTTTATAAAATTAAAGGAATGTCAAAAAGGAGATCTCTTGGGGAAAGGGGAGATCGTTTGGATGTCAAATAGTAAATTTAGAAGGGGATGATTAAATAACTTTTTTTTTTGGATTTTTTTTTTTATGGTTTCCCTTGCCCTTTTCACTTTTTTGGATGAAGATTTTTATATAGTCAGAGGATGGTTATTTTTATCTATAGTCAACCGTCAAAAATAATCGTCGGTCATTCTTATCCATAATCAACCACCAAAAATAACCGCCGGTGAATTGAAAGGAATGGTTTGAATGGTTTTCTAGGCTGGGTATACTGTACCCATCAAATTTAAACTGTATATATAGAAATATTTGTATTTCAATTATGCAAATTTTTTTTAACAAATTATTAAAGGTAATGCTATTTATCTTTTGTTATAATTTAAATATAAATTAATTTTTAATTTAATATATATAAAAATTAATATTTTTTAACTAATAATGTATAATCATTATATAATAATTTAACTTATATTTATATTACATTGTATTAGATTTCTAAAAATAAAAAAATATTAATTTTAAAACTTTTAAGTACCCACACATTACTTTTATAATTTTTAAAATAATTAATACTATAACAAATAAAATTAAAATATTCAATAGATATTTTTATTACTTTTAATAAAACTTCAAAAAATAATTTTGCCATTTTTTATATAAATTATAATTTTTTAAAAAGTTAAATGATAATTAATTTATACAAGATGTGTACGTTATATTATTAACCTTTGTGTTAATGACATTTTATAATTTATTTTTTTTATGCGGAGAAAATAAAAATATTATTTTATTTGTTAAAATATCCGATTTTTAGGGTATTAATTTAAAACATTATACAAATAAAACAAGTTAAATTATAAAAAAGAAAAATAATTGTCCAACAAGATAAAACTCGATATATCAGATGTTAAAAGCCGTATATCATTTTATTTCGTTTTAACCATCTTCTACAATGAAAATATTCCAACGATCGAACTGATTATAAATATTAATTAAAATATGACTAAAATAATTTAATATTTTTTCAAAAATATTTCATTTTATTAGTAATGAACTTATAAGTACCTATTATATCATTTAAAATTTAATAATTTAAATGTTTTTTCAAGACAATTATAATTTTTATCGGATAATATCAGTATTAAGGTAAATAAATTATTTTAAATTTAAATAAATTTTAAATAAATTTTAAATTATAAAAATAATATATTTATTAATATTATATTTAACTATATTTAAAAAATAAAATATTTAACTAACATAATAAAAAGTATGATAAAGAATAAAAATATAAAAAAAGTGTTTTCATTCTATTGGTCTTAGGCCAAGGATAGCAACCAAACTAACCAAACCAATTCATTTTCTTTTGCTAGTCATTCTTGACAAGTGATCAAGCATTTAATTGAAGTAAAGGAAGTAAAGTAGTTTCTTGATGGTATATTTGGTTGATAAAATAAAATAATGTGAGAATAGGATAATTATTCTAGATAATAGAAAATTATGAGAATGTAGTTAAAATTGTTATTCTCATATTTGATTGTTGGAATAGAATAATGTGATAATTAGTATTTAATTATTTAATTTGCATAATAATATAAAGAATAAAGTGATAGTAGTGATAATAATAATAATGATAATAGTACTAATAATAATAATTAAACATAATAATAATAATAATAATAATAATATGTGGTAATTATTATTCTCACACATGTGAAAATAAAACAGCACATGCCATCAAATTATATGTGAACAAAATTTTAAAATCCATTCTTAGAGTCCAAGAATTTAAGCATAGGCAAGTCAGCTGGCAAACTAATAGACAAAAAAATGGTTAAAAGTCAGTTCCATACTTACAGTCATTTTTCTTTCTGGTAACCCTTCCTCTAGTAATGGCTTTATTTTCCTTTGGACCTAGTTAAGGTCAAAGTTAAAAAATTACTTCACACCTCCTCGGGTTACAGAAAAAAAAATTATGGCTTGGCTCTTTAAATTTAAGTAAAAAAAACCTTATTCTCGTGTTTTGAAAAAAATATAATCTAGGCATTTAGTTTAATGATTGTTGAAGTGCTCAATTATATGATACTTGTTAGAAATCACCATTTTTATTATAATTTAAATTTTGATTCGATGATAATATTTTATAGTAGGATTAGCCTTTTGGGCCTAAGGTGTGAGATAACTGTTTTAAATTTCTAAACACGTTCCTTTTTCTAGTTAGATTTAAAACCAAAGTAGGATCCACGAAAATAGAAAGTAGAATAAACTACAAAAAGAAGGTAATTTTTCCCATTCCCACTTGTTTGCATGGAACCATGAGTGAAGAGTGGGTTGGGCAGAAAGATTCAGAAAAATCAAAGTTTATTTTGTCGTGTAATTTTTAATCAAATTCAACAAATTTAATAGTATCATTCACTCTCCCTTGGTTGTAGAAAAATGAGTAAATGATTGAAAATCTAAGTCCTTTAATATGAAACCCCTATTCTCACAATTCGTGAACGAATCTATCGGTCATATACTCAAATTATTGAAATTAAATTGGGTTACTAAATGTACCTAAGGGTTATCAAACAGTCAATTCACTAATTAATATAATAGATGATTTCAAAATTCTTTTTTTCTTAGTAAGCAAAAGTTTACTATCATCATATTCTATATCTATATTTAAGTTTTAAAAGACGCACTGATTAGCCAAAAAATATATCAGATTAAGCCACGATTTTTCTATTACACGCTATTTGTAGTGAAGTTATTTGTGTTACTTCACACTAACCAAATCTTGATAAAATGAAAAAAAAAAAAAGATAATAAACTACAACAAAAAATTAGGATACATTACTATTTACCTCTATCAATTCCATTTAGTGCTTATCTTATTGGATATAAATTTAAAGATAAAATAGTTGTAATCCAAAATTTTTTTAAGGTTCTTCTTTATACTTTAATTCTATTAGTGAAATTTCTAAAAGCAAAAAAGGAAGAAGTTCTTTTTACCACGTGAAAGTTTATCCTAAACCTTTTTAGAGTAATATTTATCTACAACTATTTCTATTGTTTCGGACTTTTTCACAATTGGCTTGTAAAAGAGAGATAGATAAATGCAAGCTATCGATAGGCTTATTCTAACTCTCCTTGGCCTTGCCATTTTGGGGAGTTGAATAAAAAAAATGCCTATTTTAAAGGGTACCATGTAAGTAGAAAATATAATAAAAAAAGAATTTTGTGTTTTCAAAAATAGCAGGTAAGTAAAAAAATCTAATAAGAAAAAAATTTTCTCAAATAAAATAACTTATAGGCTAACTTCTTTATCTCAATCTCTTTATCTTTGATTTTTTTTCAAAAATAAATTTTATTCTTATTTTTTAAAAGGCTCGACTCTATAAATTATAAGATTTTTAGGCATTAAAATAAATAGTAGTACGATATGCCACACTGAAAAATGTCTCACCAGATTGAATATAACAATTAACTATTAGCTAAAAGAAAGTGATTATCATAGAATACCTACAATCAATTCTATACAATTTGTTAACTCTGTGAGTATATTTAATTCCTTTACTTGTAGAAATTATTGCATCTTTTAATGTTAACTTATTTTGTCATAATTATAAACCCCTTATGAATTTATATAGGATATATATATATATCTTGAAGAAATTTTATAGCTATATGGGGATTGCTTGTAGTATAGAGAAAATAAAAGCATATGCCTATCACAATTTGCATATAATATACAGCTCGTATATATCATAATTAACAATAAAATCGTCCACTCAAATAATAAAAGCAAGTAGCAACGAATATGTCTGACGAAATTTACTTTTTGCTTATATAGGTTCAACATGGAACACAACAAATTAGTAAAAATATAATATTAATTAAATTATTTACTATTTATAGTTGAATCCTTTCTAATATTATAAATATTAGTTCAAAATTTTAATTTTGGATTAATGAAAGGCCTACGAGTATAGATTTTTTATACTCATATTAATGATATGAGACCTCTTAACCCATTAGCAAGTATAATATTATTAGAGTCAACTTTTAATATTAAGAGTCGAGTAATTGATAAAAAAAAAATGACACCGAAAATTATAAAAATATACTTTTTTATCAAGAATTAGTTAGATATAAAAAATTATATAAAAGTTTTACTTACTTTTTAGTTTCAATAAAGAGTAGGACTTAAAAATAGTAATAATAGAAATATAAGTGAGATGTCAGAATAATCAAATTATTATTAAATATATATTTTTTTACTTTTTAAATTATTATATTAAAAATATTAGACAAAGTAAATAAAATATAATATATTTTTATAATATTTTATATACTTTTATTTTTTAATATATTATACTTTATTTTAAATATGGGTTATGTTATATTAGCTCGTAATACGACCAACTCGTGGCACAACATGGCTCATATGTATGACCTGTTCAGCATAGCGCAAGTTACGTTACATGTCAGATTAGGACATATAACTCTTGTATTGTATCAATAGGTCACGTTTAACAATGGATGGTCTAAAGAAATAGACTGTGCCAAGCCGATATGATCAATTTGATAACTTTAATATATGTTCTACGCAATTTCCTATATCTCAATAACACCTTGTTTATCTTTTCATTATGAATTGGATAAATGTATAATTTGCAAAATACTATTACAAAGTTTATAACGCTGAGGAGCCGATTTTACCCTTTTAGTGTGAATTAAAAAATAAAAGGTATTTTATAGCACAAACTAATCATTATTATTCTCGAATACTTGTGCCATAGAAAATTTCTTAATTATCTAACACATATTTAGTTGGATATGTCTGCTTATTCATTATAAATAATCATTTTTTATACTTATTATCAAGTAAGAATAATAACTTATAAATGCGGATATGAAGTTATTTATTTATAGCATATTAAGAATGATGGGTCTTGTTATCGATGACCAAAGAGAAAGATTTCGCCCACAGATTCGGCTCATAAAGTATGGAGGCCCAATTGGCCCATACAGCCAAATTAATGGATGCACCCGATGGCTTTATCTAAGCAGTTTGTTTCTTAAATAAAGACAGAACTAATACCAACAGACGAAATGATTTTCCTCTCTTGTCGTCAATTAACGACCTCGGACATCGGTTAGAATTGTCAACTGTCCAAAATCCTATCTATCAGGCAGTTTCCTGGAAGGTTGACAAGAAAAGTCAACAATCTCCTAACTTCTATACAAATCATTCATTTTCACCAGGAAAAATGGTGGACATTCAAACAAAACTAAAGGCAATTTAAAGACATTCAAAACGCACAAACATACACTCACTCATTAAGACGCTTTTAGAAAAACATAAACCCAAACAAAAATTATTTTATACAAGCATTTAAACTTACATCATCTCATATTTCTTTTTTCAAAGGAAAATATTGATTTGAGCATCGTAAAATATATTGGGTAAAAAATTTTATAAATTATTTGACCGTATTTTATATTCACAGGATTCAGATTGAGATCGTATAAAGATCTGACTCATTTTAGACCTAATAGATAAATTTTAGCTATTTAATTTATATTATAATTTAAATCAGATGATATATTAAAAAATATATATTTTTTATGGCGGTGCACTTGGTGGAAACCATGGTGGTTTTTTGAAGTGATTTTTTTAAAATAATAATGTCTATGAACCACAAAAAAGTAACGTATATTATTAATTAAAATATTAACATATACATAATTTAATTAATATTTAAATGTTGTATTACTGGAAAAATCTAAACAATTTCGGCCTGCGTGTCTGGATATAAAGCAGTCCAAAAAAAAAATAATAATAATAACTGGTCAATGGTCAGATCATCCGCGTCTTCCCCAGTTGACTTGAACGCAAATGAGAAGAACCCGTAAAACAAGAGTTCCTAAAGTAGTTGAATGACGTGACCATGGAAAATAATTGAGTCAATATCAACCGTCGATCAGAGGCGGCCGAAACATCAGCCCTTCGATCTAATCCTAAAGTTGCCTCGCGCGTTCTCTCTCGTTTCCTGGCATCTTCTACGCAGAGCTCCGGTGGCGTACTGGCAGTCTTCTTCAACGATATAAAACACAGCTCCATCTCCTCCCAGCCCTCAAGACGCAGACGACTTTTCCTTCTAAGCGGAAGTCGAAACTCGAGACAACGAGAAATTTATTTTTATCGATGGCTACTGCAGCGGCACAGCAACAGATTCCAACTACCGGAGGTCAATATCCTGATTTTCCAGCGGTTTCGACACATGGAGGGCAGTTCATCCAGTATGATATCTTCGGCAACTTATTCGAAGTTACGACAAAGTATCGGCCGCCGATCATGCCGATCGGTCGCGGAGCGTATGGAATTGTTTGGTAATTGGACGTTTTTTCGATGCTTTTCTACTGAATTTGGCACGATTTTTGCTTGAATTGGTCGATTTTATTCTTTTGATTGAAATTGGGTTTTTACAGTCTCTCTTTTCCTTTTGTAGTTCGGTATTGAATGCGGACACAGGCGAGATGGTTGCGATGAAGAAGATAGCGAATGCGTTTGACAATTACATGGATGCGAAGCGTACGCTTCGCGAAATTAAGCTTCTCCGGCATTTTGACCACGAAAATGTATGTCATTTGCTTTTCGGTTTTGGATTTATTTCTGAGAAAATTTGTAATTGTGTTCTCTGTCTCTCTTCATTATATTTGTCCTTTTGTTTGCTTTGATTCGAGATGGCAGAAAGCCTTAAAATTAATATGATGGTGTAAGTTCTTTCTGATATATATATATATATATATATTGAGACACTTTTTTTATGTAAATTCTGCATCAATTTGGCATATTATCTAGTGGCACCTATGATGCCGCATAAGTCCTTGTTTGATTCGAGAAAATTATTGTGTGGTGTATGAATCGAGCATGTCCATCATTTATTTAAAGGCATCCAATATGCATTTGAGAAACCTATATACCTATTTTATTCAAAATAGAGGTGCTTAATATGTGTGCATAAAAGATACATACACGTATTTTATCCGGAGTTTTTAGCCCCAACAGGGAATTCATATGCTGTTTATATAGTAGGCTTGCACCTGATATGCCATTAATAGGTATTCATGTGCCATTCTTAATATAAAATCACCCTAACTCAATTTTAAGATGTTTCATTGCAATTCTTTGAATTGTTAGGCACCGACACAATACGAAAAACAAGAAAAAGAGAGAAATGTGAAAAAAAGATTTACTTATCCATTTAAATTTTAAATCATATTCTATTCTCTACAATCCTGGTACGTTGTTTTTATCGTTGTAATAAATATTTTATTGATCGTTTTTTTTCACTTTTACTATAATATAATATAATATTATATTATATGTATACAGATATATAAGGATTGGGCGATACACTTCAGCTTTATGCAATTCTTCGTTCTGTTTCCTCGCTGCTGGTGGTGCCTCTTCTTCTTTCCTGTTTTCATCCTTTTCTAAGCAGAATCAAATAATCAGTTATGAAATGATTATTGAGCTCATACCTATGTGAAATTGTAATTGAATGGAACAAGGTAGATGGAATTTGAGAAGTAAATGAGGTGGAGTGAGAGGAGGGAGGAACAGAAGATAGGAGAAGCTTTGAATCCCCACAAATATTATTTCTTGACGGTCGAACGTAATCCGTACTTCTCATACGAGAAGATTAATTAGCGGATTTTATCTTATTTTCAGTGTACAAAGTGATCTCATCCCTCAAGGTAGAAAAGAATCTTAACCAATCTAACACAAAAGACCTACTAGTTCTAGATGTGAAGGAAGTGAGTTTCCTCTAAGGGATCTCTAGGTCTTTTGAGCTCACATGCTAATGTTATAGGGTTTTCGCCTTTTTGTTGTCCAGTATTTCCTGTGTGAATGAACCCTGAAAATGATCAGGAAAGCAAACGTTTTTGAAGTCTTGTTGCTCAAAGATAACCAAATAAATGATTTGGTTAAAACCTTTCGGAGGATCCACCGTTTCATCCCTTGTTTCTAATCCTGCACCTTCTGCATTTGAAACAGATCATAGGCTTAAGAGACGTATTACCTCCACCTCTGCGGAGAGAATTCACTGATGTCTACATTGCAACGGAGCTCATGGACACCGACCTTCACCAGATTATTCGATCCAGCCAGAGTTTATCAGAGGAGCACTGTCAGGTATTCCTATTTAGGCATTATTAAATAACTTGACAGGCTGACAGCCTACTTTTCTTCTGGACTCGGTTATTCATGAACTGACACTTCTCATAATCGGCGTACTCGCAGTACTTTCTTTACCAGATACTTCGCGGGCTTAAATACATTCATTCTGCAAATGTGATTCATAGAGATTTGAAGCCCAGCAACCTCTTGCTAAACGCCAATTGCGATTTGAAGATCGCCGATTTTGGTCTCGCACGGCCAACTATAGAGAATGAACACATGACCGAATATGTTGTGACTAGATGGTACCGGGCTCCCGAGCTTTTGTTGAACTCTTCAGACTACACAGCTGCGATAGATGTCTGGTCTGTGGGTTGCATCTTCATGGAGCTCATGAACAGAAGGCCCCTGTTCCCTGGCAGGGACCATGTGAACCAAATGCGCTTATTGACGGAGGTAAGGTTGGACATTCTAGATCAGGCTGCTGAAAATTTTAACATTCGCAATGATCTTGGAAAATTCTTTTCCTGATGTTTTTGCCGATAGTATAGCTCTTCTGTAAAGATATTTGGACAATAAATCCAAATTGGCATATTCCTCACTTAAGTTGGATCTATAAAGGGAAACGCCGCAATTGATAATTGCAAATGGCATCTCTAGTTGTTTGCTAGGCTACACTATTCGCAGTTTGTATGTCACAGCTTCCGGTGTAATTGGCTAACATTTCACATGTTCTGACCATTCCAGCTTCTCGGGACGCCAGCTGAATCCGATCTTGGCTTTCTTCGTAATGATGATGCAAGAAGATTTATTCAGCAACTCCCCCCAAATCCTCGCCAGTCATTAGGAACAGTGTTTCCGCACGTTCATCCGTTGGGAATTGACCTTGTTGAGAGAATGTTGACATTCGATCCCACCAAAAGAATTACTGGTGAGTTTCCCATCTCACTTTCTGGTTTAATAATCTTAAAGGCTAACATCATTTATAATCTCCCTCAAAAGCGCTCCATTGATGGCACTATCATCTGTAAAACCATACGTCGAGGAATCTGAACATGATTGAATAACAAGTAATTGTCTTTCCAAATACTGCAAATAAATAGTTATAACAATAGGCTTAAAAGCATTGCACATCGGAAGTCAAATTTTTCCTTATGATAACCTCGGTATACATAGCACCTTTTTTTTTCCCTTTATGCAGCAAGTTAACGTGAACCCTTTCATCTTTTCATCCAGTTGAAGAAGCTCTTTCACACCCTTTTCTCGCAAGATTACACGACATAGCTGATGAACCTATCTGCCTGGATCCATTCTCCTTTGATTTTGAGCAACAAGAATTGGGGGAAGAGGAGATAAAGGAAATGATTTACCAGGAGGCTTTAACCCTGAACCCAGAGTATGCATAAACAAGAGGACAGAATCTCTTAATCGCTCGATTGTTTTATTCCTTGAATCAAGAGATATGTAAAATTAAGAGCACTACTTACCACTCACGAAACATCTTGGCGAGCTTAAAATAATCTACAGCATTTCCAGGTGGAATTTTCTAATGTTAGATGCTGTGACTTGTGAAAGTTTCTGTCGCAATAACTTCGGTTTCTCGTTCTTAGGCCATGGGCAATTTGCAAGGACTATTAAACATTTACCTAGAACATATTGTGTACATACTTTTCAAGCAGATGTACTTCATAAAATTTTCAATCGTTGATTTTATGTTTTATTGTAATACTTTGTTTGTCTTGCCAACAAAAGTCCCAAATTTCCATTTTGTATTTTGAACGGATCAGCAATTGACACACAGCAGGCCTCCTTTGCCGCTCTTTGGGCAGGAAACAAAAATCATCTTAACGAAAGCTGATAAATTCTATCCCTCTTCCGAACAACTATTGTTTCCTTAATCTATGGATGTTAAGCGGTAGTCTAATGCAAAAATGGGTCAAGATAATCTCACGGTTTTTTAATTTTCCGTGGGAGAGTTGCCTTAATTTTAGGAGGCATCATCAAAGAAAAAGAAAATTTGATGTAAATTCCACTGGATTCATCTTTCTGCTTGCAGAGGGGCTGAGTTGATGGCTTAATCATAGAGGCTCTCTGGATTTTCTGATTTACCTGATAATGTAACTTGTGCTCCTGCCATTGCTTTATTGACAAATTAACATAACTGTTGGTTAACATCACCAAACACACACAAGGAAAAAAGAAAATAAAATAAAATAAAAAGAGTGTGGGTTGCTTAAAAATGGAACCAAAGAGAATTTTGCATATGATTCTGAACAATTATGGATGCCATAAATCATTGAGACGCGATCTACATTATGTGATTATATTATAGTCACTGAGAATATTATTAAGAAAAAGTTGAATTACCAAGAATAGAGAACTCTATTTAGAATCTCAAAGTTGAGTGGTAGTGAACTTGGTGCAATCAAAAGGTCCAACAGCTTGATTTCTTTTCCGCTTCACCTGAAAGTTGCAAGAAAAATTATGAAAATCAGCTCTACTTTTCTTGTCACCAGAGAAGCATCAATCATGATTATCGTTCAAATCACACATGCATTCAGAATTCATAGGTCTTCACTTCTAGAGAACAAAGGAGAATCCGGGAGAGTGAGTGTTGATGAATGGGTGAACACTTTTTTCTAATTGCTTAGTGAAAGCTACTTACAGAAGTCACTCCATTTCTACTAGAAGTTGCTAAACAAAAACATTCATCAACGGAAAGTAGGAGAAAAATTACTAAAGATGATGATTTCTTTCGAAAATTTGTTTCTTTATATAAATTGGATGTGGAATTGGGTCCCCTAGGATTCTATGAAACATGCATCGTTGATTGATTACTAGAATCTCTAAACATCAACTCCAAATCAGTCAAAATCTGGCACCATTTGCTCGTGGAAGTACTAATCCACCACATTCCTGACCAAGGCTTGCTCACTGGGAAGCCTATGCACACCTTTATTATAGGGCCGGTTTGCGTCCTTCCAAAGTGGCATTCTGCTGGGGGCTCAAGCATTCATTTTCTTTAGATTCGACTAGATCAAATCGAAAGAAAACATGAAAATATAACACTTTTTACATAGATTTATAGAATGAGAGATGGGGTTTGGCAGAAAAAAGCAGTGCCTGCCTGGACACAGCTGTTAAATACATTGTCTTGATTTTGTTTGATTTCCAATGCACAAAAAAACTATAGTGTCGGAGGAAAATCTTACCGGAGACCATGGACCTGGCTCATGTAGGGACCTGTCAGGAGGTGAGTTCTGCACAGGACCAGTCTTCAAGGTTAAAATTTCCTGCCACAGAGGAACACACTATCGAACTTCAGCTAATGATGTATGACTCAATACATTCTTCCCTAAAACCAATGAGCCCAGAGTCCTTTTAGGGTCCCCTTCTTTACATCTGCCATACTGATTACAGTGAAAATTTCATCCTGAAAACTTGACATTATAAAAATATATAATATATATTGAATCTATCTTATAATTCTAATATTCTAAATTATTGTATTGGAAATATGAGAAAACTCTACAATTCCTATTTTAAAGTACACAAATACTCAATCACAATTTACAACACACTGCACCCAGAAAGAACCTAAAACAGGGAACGAATAGTTGTTCACTTGAGTCATGGAACCTGAATGCATATGCCAGGACCATAACACTCAAGTGACTATTAACATCTCCCATTTCATGTTTATTTTTAGTAAAAATTAATTACCTCTCCAGCTGCTTCAATGGCAGCTAACCACTCATCTGAGAAAGGAACAGCATTGGGTGGCACTTTTATTACAACGCCCTCCTGATTCTTAGCATCCTCATACGACTTCCTGCCGTGAAGAATCATCAGGTTATACTCGTACAATATTAAAAATCTCGTGTTAAAATCCAAATTCCTGGAATAAGACCTAGCTTCAAAACATCGTGGATTTGGGAGCATTTCTTTGTAAAGAGTCAGAAAGAAAGCTCTCAGACCAACAGGATTCCACATCCATGGTTGCTGACTAAAGGGTATATCCCCCACAAACTGCATCTACTTAGCAAAGGGACGTAAATTTAGAACAGAATAAAAACTTACCCTGTCCTTTTTCCATTTTCGTATTCTATGCAACATATGCCTTCCAAGTCGCATTTGCTTTCATCATCTGGAATACTAGTATGTTGGGAATTTGTGTTTTCTCTCATACAGTGTATTCCAGTTTGCAATACAATTTTTGCTTCCAAGTCACAATGGGAAGTTGTGCTGCCAACTCCCATACAGTGTCCAACACTTCCATCGATCGATGCTCTTCTAAGAGATAATCCCTGCTTTTCATCTGGTGAAGAAGGCATCTCAATATTGCAATTACTACTGGAACTTGCAATTTGATCGCTGCTTGTCCTCACAGATAATTGAAAATCCAGAGTAGTTTGACCACTCAACTCTTTGCCAACGGTGGATTGTGGCATCTCAATCTCCATACGATCAGATGATACTTCCCTCACTGTTCGGTCCACATGGACTTTATCTGTGTTAACAGAAGGTTCAAGAACATTGCCTTTATGAATTCTTTTAAGAAAAGAATTTTCCTTAATTAGTATGTCATAATTTGAAGCCAATCCATAACCACATTGAGCAACTTTATCCATCACAAGTGATGCATTTTGCAACTCTGGCTGTCCTTGCTGCTGATGTAACCTGTCTGCAACTTCTAAGCAGTGACCATGAGCTGTTGAAGGGTTAAGATTAAAGTCACAGCTTTCATTTATTCCATTTTCATAAGAGGACTTGGCTTGAATGTCTTTAATGTGATATTCAGTAGATGTGAGATCAACGTCATTAAATTGGGGCATAGCAGAGGAATTTCCCACCAATTCACTCCCTTCAAATGTCACAACTTCACAGAGTATGTTTGAAACATTTCCCATCTGATCCTTATCAGACTTTCCATGATATTCTTTTTCCTCAAACAAGACAGCATAATTTGTCGGCAATAGATTATTCCCATTGCTTGGAATAACAGGATCCCGAATCTGTTCAATAACTTCATGATTTTTTGTTGCCAACTCTTCATGAATTAGCAAGCAGCTATTTTCATCATAAAAATGCAGGACCTCGGCTCCTTTACATTGGCTATGCTCTCCCACAATGTTACAATCAGAGACACTGCTAATCAATGAAAGATTTTTAACAGAATTGCCCATATTTCCCCCAACCAATTTCCTGCTAGCTGCCATTCCATCTGCTTTCCCCACAAATTTGGGTGTGTACAGACGGAAAGAGTCTTCCCCTGATTTTCTCTCAATGGAGATATGGATAGCGGAGTTGCTTTCATTCAATTTTAAAGGCTGACTATCCTCAGGTAAGTTTCCGTCAAAAGTCTGCCAAGTTTCTTGGACATTCTGATTGAATTCGGGAATGCACTGTCCAATTGGAGATCCATTGGCATCAAAATCACTGCTCAATTGGCCACTATACGCGACTGGAGTGCATTGGTCAGCATGGCTGACAGCATTTTCAGCAATAGACCCCAACTTCATATCAGTGCCCATAACTGATGAATCAGTCTGTCCACTCTCAAAGTGTTGGTCCTCAGCAACTTTATATCCTTCGGAAACACCTTGAAGTTGTACTGCAAGACGAGTTTCATGCAGCACATGAGAACACTCTAGCATATTTCCAGCATCATTTCTACTTTCTGAAAATACAACGGAGGGTTTGCATTTCTCTCCCTTGGAATCTACATGAGAGAGTACTAATTTGTTCATAATTATAACTGACGGTTCAGACTGTCCATCCTCAATATGTTGGTACTCTGCAACTTTATTTGCTTCAGAAACACATTTGAGTTGTGCTGAAGGACAAGCCTCATATTGTAGATTGGAACTCTCCTGCATATTCTCTTCAGCATCTCTAGCTTTTGGATAAGTTTCTGAGGGTTTATAGTTCTCTTCCTTTGACTCTGAGGGGGACAAAGCTATTGCATTGTCCTTGCCATGCATCTGTTCATCCTTGAGTGAGATCTGCCGACTTCCAAGATTTTCCTTGTCAACATCATTATGAGCATGATTCAACTGCCACTGATTATTTATTTGTTCTGGCCTCTGGGAATAGGATAGTACCTTTTTTTCCACCACCTCCTCACCATTCTCATACATGATGGGCTTTTCTCGAAACTGACTATCAACAGTAGATGAAACAGAGAATTTCTTTGTTGATTGCGAGGCAACTCTTGTGTTCCTGGTGGAACACTGATCGATTCCTCTGGTTAATCCCCCAGATGCCTTTGCTGGCATTAAGTTATGAGCATAGCCTAAAGCTTGGGAAGTGCAAGATGTTGGGTTGCCAGATTTAGGAAGGTTGGACGACTGAATATTCCTCTGTAGCAAGCTGCTTGAAACAGGTGCTTTGGGCTGCAAGCCATAAATGTTGGTGACATGTAGCTAAACAGTGCAATAACGTAATTCAACCAGCAATATATTTGTGTAATTACCAACCAACGGTTAACAGAACTTAATTGGAAACTCCTACCTCGCCAAAGAACCTCAGCGACGGTGAAGGCATCCGTAATCCTGAGGGTTTTGCTGCTTCAACAAGTTGTGCACTACCACCAGCAACAGAATTTTGGTGGGATGAGGCTGCAACTTTGCATGTCCCAGCAAGGGCTTTGGTTGCATTTATCTTACATGCTAGAAGTACTTTATCTGGAATGACACCTGAAGGATTACCATTCTGTAAACAGGGAGCTCGGCAACTGGCAAGTGAAGATAATCCCCCACTTGAAGTAGCCTGAAATAGGAAAAGAATAAAATGTGGTGAATCATATAGATGTGCAGAACATGAATTTCAAGCCATGTACAGTTAATTGAATGAACTCATCCAACCCATCAGCAAGGGACAATAAATATACTCACCACATTCCTTTTAGCTTCTTGAGTAAAAGGTTTGGTGGGTTTAGAAATGAGTTCAGAATGAGTTTTTGTGGCATTAGAACTCTTGTTCTTTGAGTATCCTTTCAAGCCTATCCTCTTCTGGACGCTCGCTGCTGAGTGAGAGACATGTAAGATGGTATAGAAAGAAGACAAATTTATCCAAAGAAAAAGATAGTTCTTTAGTCAAAGATTTGAAAAACTAGAGAAAAGAAGAAATTACAAAAAGACGGAAATTATAAATTGAAAGCATCATTCTACCCAATGCAGATGGAAATGCAGCATTGAAAATCTTTCAAGGACAAAAATAACCTGGTGGAGCAATCCTGGGACACTTCAAGTGATCTGCATGTGGTGTCATAATCCTACCAGCCAAATGAAGTAAACCTGAATCCTGCTTTGAAGTAGGCATTTTGGGAATTTTTGAGTCTCTTGCTGAAGCTTTCGTGGTATTTGCATTCAAAAGCCTCTTGTGCGTAGCAAAGGAATTAAGGATTTCCATTTACACAAATCCAATTAACAAAAAGAATACGACACATGATGCTTGTGGATCTTATAAGCAGTAAAAGGATATGAAACAGGAGTAAGCCGGCTTAAGCAACCTCCTCCATTAGATAGGCTCTTTTTAAGATCATGTTGTGAGAGAATCCTCTGGGGCTGGAATGCATGAAAAAAAAAAATAGCACAGTATATAATATTGTATTTGCAAAAGAAGGAATCCAGAAAAATACAGTTCAAAGCTTAAAGACAAACCGTGGAAACTGATATTAGATGATCTCCAGATAATGAAGCCTCCTTATGGAACAAAGAACATCCAATCTTTTTATCTTCATTAAGTTTACGAGAAGGAAATTGTTTGAATAACTTTTCTTCAAGTGATTGCTGATCTGTTAAAACACCCATGCTACCGGAATTACTGGACAGTGATTCTCTCCCATCTTCGTGGATAGTAGACAACTCCTCTCCTTTAGGCATACTTAGAATACCACTAATCATTGATAATTCCAAAGAATTCAAAACACCTGCATGATGATCTCTCTTTATGTTTATTCATTAAAATTTATGATGAAGAAATTCCAATAATCAAAAGACTCTTAATCAATCTACAAAATACCTTCTTCAGTGAGAAAAGCTTTATTCCATGCTAGGCTTTTTCTCAAATTGTACCCTTCATGCTTTCTGCTTCTCTTCATCTTTTGTGTTTCCATACTAACATTAGTGGTGCCTAACTTGTTTTTGCTCACCTTAAGATTTTCCTTCTTGCTATGTGGTGATAAACAACTGGCTTCCTCAATGTGCATTTTGTCATTAACCATCGCTGCAGTGAGACTATGAACTAAGTAAAGATTACATATGAATCTTCAAAACCCAACCTTGGTGGTCTCCTTACCTATAAACTTAGTTTTTATTATCCTCATCAAACTATGCTTGAATTGTTTGTCAAAGAGGCAATTTAGAAACGAATTCCACAAACATAAAAGATACCATAAAGACATTATGGAAAAAAAACATTGAGGTTCCAATTGAATTGTTTAGTCTAGATATGTTTAGTGAAAATTAAAAGATCTTGTTAGGAATAATCTAAAATCTAACAATGTTTCTTGGTAGCAACGGATAACCATTAATTGATTTTACAATATTTTGTATTCTCACAGGTATATTGTTGTCAGAAAGTTTTACAACATTAGTATAAACCACATTAAATACATATATACCAACATAGTTCAATCATAGCTGACCAGATCAATCATGTTTAGTTACTGCTTTACCTTATTAGTTTAATTTGTCTTATAATATTCTTAAAGGCGGTTGTATTCATCCATATTTGGGGTTACTATTATCCATTTCGGAGTGATAAATCCTCTTTGTGCATGAGAAATCCAAATGACTTAGTAGTGGAGATTTCATAATCACCTAAAGGAATCAATTTAGATGAAAGGTAGCTGGTAGGATACTATTTCACATGAAAAGCACCCAAAGATAAACCTACACTGTTTAGCTTCCTGGAGCCTGGTTAAAAGCCATTGATTCAATGCAAAGATGAACGGTTCTAGAGCAACTAAGCTACTCTAAGCTGATAAAGTCCGATGCCAAAGAACAACCACTGATTGATGACCCTAAAAAGGAAAAGACTTGGGTGTTCAATCAGCAGCAATGCACCTGTGAAACCGCATATGTATCATTGTTTATTTCAAGCTGATTCATGGAAACTACTTAGATTGAATTAGCTAAAAGACTGCTACGGAACAAGGCATGACAATTTGCTACCTCTCTTTTAAATTCACCCGTAGCATCCACTCGTATTAAGCTTTAAATACGAAAAGAAAAAAGATGCCAACGCTAGCGCAGTGAACCAGTAGGGAAAAACTGTAATGTAAGAATGTGAAATGCGGTCCAAAAGAAATCCCTATCGAACATGCTCTCTGGAGACAGGCTCTGTCAAAGCACTGATATAATAAACCAAATGGTTCCATGGTGTACGGAGATGGTCAGATGTACAACTTGCCTTATATTTCAGAGACCTACTTACCTCTTAAAAAATCACTTGACAAACAAACAGCATCAAAGAAATCAAGATCGGTCCAACTTCAAGTACTAATTATCTCAGCAAGACCGATAGCAAAGGTTATTTAATAGTCGCAGATAACAGTGTCTGAACTTCAAGAAGAGATGAGGAAAAACATGATAACTAATAAATGAAGTGAAAAAGAAACCCTAACCGATTTGGGAAGATCGATCAAAATTTTGAGAGCTCTCAGATATGCGAATGTGGAGAGGTGAACACGCGAAATTGCTGGGATGATCAACCGGAACCGAAACTTGTTGTACGAGAGAGACGTCTTCGCCGGCGATTTCGATCATCGAGAGATCTGAGTCCATTCTCTCTCTCTCCCTCTCCCTTCCTCCCTCTACCAGTGTTATGAGTGAGCGAAGTGTGAATAATGGAGGATTTACGGATGAAAAAGTGGGGTTACTGCAGTTGCTGTAGAAGGTGAGAACGGATTTGTGATCGATCTTCGCGGTCGGGGACCGTGGACACTGGATTGGGGTTGGTGACCGCCGGTGTAAATTTGAACAGGCCATGCGCGGGAAAACCGCAGTCAGGATCACGTGACCGGAGTATGCTTTCAGAGAGATACCTACCTCTTGCGGATCAGGGGGGCTGCAACGCGTGAGGGTGTCACAGCCGTCAGATTTATATTTGACAGCTCCTCTTTTTTTTAAAAAAAAATCATAAAATTAAAAAAAAATATTAAATTATTATTTTTTAAAATCAAATGTAAAAAAAAATATCAAAATAAAAAAAATAACTAAAAACCTTTTTTTTATATATATGCGTTAGATTTTTAATTAGGGGCTGACGCCCTCTTGCATCTGGTTCCACCTCTTGCATCTTTCTGTTTTATTTTAATGGAATTTTTTTTTTTTTGGTAAGTATTATTTTAATGGAATTACGGAAACTAATCCCACCTAACCGGATACGGAGAAGGAAACCCTCGATTTTTAAATAAATAGTATGATTTAATTATTTTAAAATAATTAATTATAATTAATTTATATTTTTTGAAAAAAATAATATTTAAAATTAGAATTACATAATCATAATTAGGCAGTTAATATTAATTAATATATGTGTTTTATTTTATAAGGGGTATAGCCCCTCTCCGTAGCCCACTTAACCTCTAGATATAGTAGTGTAAAAAGAAAGAAAAAGAAAAAAAAAAAAAAAAAGGCACTCATCCACCTCTGTTTTACCTATAATCTATTGTTTATATTATAGATTTATTTAAATTTTAATGAGTTATGCATGGATTATTTTAATTTTTCAAACAAAAAAATAATAATGAGTTATGAGATTTAAAAATTAAAAGCATTATCTAAATGATTATTTTCTTCAAAAAAAAATTTACTATTAAATTAAATATTTAATAAAATATTATAAAACATATATTAAAAAATACTATTTATTATTTTTTTATATCTTAAAATTCCTACTGTTAACTTTTATTTAATAATAATAATTAAAAAAAAAACCACTAGCTCAATTATGTGAAATCGAAGTGCTTTAGTGAATGTCAGATATAAAAAATACTGAATTGTCTATTCAAATGGGATCTAAGAACACATTTAAGTTATTTTCTCGTTGATTTTTGCTTTACAGAAAGCGGTTCTTTATGCAATTTCCTTGTCTTAGCATACATTAGTTTGTGGAAAATTTGTGAAGTAAATGAAGGATGACACTATTCCCAAGGAGGAATATCCTCTGCCCTAACCATACAATACTATAGAGATTTTTTTCATAAATTTTAATATGCTACCCTCACCTCATAATAAAGCAAGGCCCATGGTAAAATCATGAATTTTGATCCAGGAGTTAATGAATTTGCATCCATATTTGTATAAAACATGTAACATATTAGATAAATGGAGTTTAACAAATCTTGTCTATTTAAGTTTGTATGTGAAGACTTAATGTTGACAGTAGCCCCTTTTGACAGGTAATTTATATTGATTTAGATCAACATAAATGATCCTTTTTCTGGGTCTATTTTAATCGGCATATTTTTGTTACAAAATTTGACTCCAATTGAGTTTTATTTGAGTTTTTTTAATTATTAATCAAAATTTATTATTACTTAAGATATATTCAACAAATAACAAAATAGATAGTATATATACGCTGCTGGATCTCACACATGTACCAATAACGGAATGTGTCATGCACGTATACTATTAGATCATACATATGCACAAATTAACAAAATGAATCGCATACGTGCATCATTGAAGTGTGCACATACATTGTAGTGTTCGAATGCCAGTGTGCAGAATTTATAGTTTAGCATTTTTCTACCATAATTTTCAACCTTACTTATAATAGAAAATCTCTTCTATGAGTTACAGTCCAAAGGACAAAATTTTCTCATCTTAAAAATCATTCAACCATCATTAAATACTTATTCCGAAATTGGAAGCTTTTAGAATTATGTTGGTAGCTTTACTCCTATAGTCCCAGAAGTGTTGGTTGTTCTTGATATAATAAAATCTAAGAAAAAATCAAAATATTCAATCCTATCACTCAAAAGCAAATTTGAAAAGTTCTTCAATAGAATTCACATGTTAGAAATAAATTAGCTAAATGTTATTATATTTATATTACCTGATCTATAAATTAATTTTTTCGTAGTATATTTTTTTGACTAGTCTTAAAAGTCCAGAGATTTTTACACAAGAACAATTTAATTATTGAGGTTTTTCTTTATCATCACATCCTATATTAATTTATTTCTACATATTATTTATTGCATATATTAGCAATATTAAACAAATACGATTGATATTTTATATTGGTAATATATATTTTTATACATATTAAATATTTATATAATTTAATTTTTTGCAGTATAAAGGGTCAAAATAATAGTTATTAAAAGCTATCTAATTTTTTCACTTTTCCGCACCTTAGGTAGTAACATGGCATCATATGAACATGGGGCACATGAATTTTTAATTTTTAAACCAGCTGTCTCTCTCAATTCGCATTGTCAAGTTCGCGTAACAGTTAAATGTTCCATAATTCATGTGCAAGGGAGAAAAGAAAAACACTGATTTCATACATCTAGTAGGTCATACTATTTTACAGTAAGGTGAGAGGTGGGGAGTTAGTAGTCTATTCAAATATATTATGCCACTATCACCACAATTTCAGATGAAACAATATATCGATACGTATTGGCATTTGCATATATCTACTGCACTGAACTGTGAGAGGTCTGCCAGAGGACTGCAAGCTCAATAGTGCATCTGTACAGGTTGCCGGCTTGACATTCACAAGAGCATCGCTTGAGCTTGATTCATTAGCTGAGCATTCGCCACAGCAACAGCAGTCCGACATAGCTGCAAACCTTCTACAGGCCCATATTCAGTTAAATTAATCTGATGCACGCCCACCAAACTCGGTTACTGTTGTAAGAAGATTATCACGGCAGTACAGCATTTGACCTCAAGTTACTTGACATCACCACAAGTTAATTATCTTGCTTATTCAGACCCTCTGTAAATATCAAGCTGTTGACTTGCAGTGGCTCTATGTGGCTCGCGAAATATCAAAGTCATCGGCCTGTGGCCACACTCTGGAGCTTGTCGACCTCTCACAGAACACTGCCGCAGACATCTTCAAATGCCTTCAAATGCCAATACACATTGATATACTATTCATCTGTAGTTGTGAGGGTAGTAATGGCACTGTATATCTCAATAGACCCATCCATTTTTTTTTTATCCTGTCTCATATTTCTGACAGGAAAAATTTTATCAGACTACTTGGACAATTTTGATTATAAGGTTGGCCTAATATATTTTAATGTGCTGTTATAATTGTAAATCTTCACCTTTTAAAATATGAAGAATGAAAAAAAGACAGGAGATCCCTAACAGGACTCGAGAGGAGAAGTAGGCAAACAGAAGAAGCAAAGCATACATGAAGTGCTAACTGATGTTGCGGTCTCTGGGATTTCCCTCGTTGGTAGCATCCTCATCAGAGAATCCAAAGATATACGCTAACCCATCTTCTTCGTCACTCTCACCATCACCTCCACTATATTGCCTCTCAACATAAGCAAAAGCTTGCCGTCTTTGTGGCTGCAACACATGCGTTATCACATCTGGTGTGAGCGCCACCCGTGAATGATCCTCTCTACCTCGTCTGATAGATTCCATAATCTGTTGATAGAGTGAAAAACATGAGGGATAAGCCAGCCATGCTGCAAACTGAGTTAAAACATATTAAAGACCTATGTCCAAATAGGATTCTACAGCTTTCCATCAAAAACCCAATGAATAACAGTGTGAAGTAGTGGAAACTTTAATAAACCTTGCGAGTCTCATAGAGAAGAAAATTAGATTTTTCACATTTTCTACATCATGCAAACCAAATAACAGTGTGAAGTAGTGGAAACATGGGATTTTACAGTTTCCCAATCCACAATTTTACAAACTTTTTATCTCTTCGGAGTATTACACAGTTTTTCTCATCATAGGTTAAACCAAATACAATAATTTAGATAAGGGAATACCACTCTATTTGACATCCTGGTGTGGTGTTCAAGTCCCTATTTCTCAAAGAACTATGTGCCAGCACAAAGTTCATGCTTCAAGAACAAGAAGCATTCTCTCAAAATGACAAGCTAAATTATAAAACTCGCTATTGAAAATCACTTAACAAATTTTAACTTAGGATGCGTGATTCAATTGATAGAAATGAATCCAAGATGCTACCTCTTGTATGTCAGCTGGCAGAGGTTGAACGGTTCTTAGACATGGGAGTCCAGAGCTTTGCATTCTTTTCCATCCCACATGTTGCTAGAACAGGCATGCATGGATGTGGCTCAATCTGGTTGACTATGAGTGTATCTTCGACCATCAGGCGAACAAGTTCAGCTTCCTTCTTTTTCCAGATAAATATGTGGCCACAATCTGATCCGCTCATGACATAATCATCATCTGGACCAAAGAAATTGACACCCTTGACTGTTAGTGAATTCCTATGCCCCGAATAAACCTGTGGGTTGTCCAGATCAAGTGTCTCGTCATATGGTATGGCCAATGGATTCGGACCAAACCCCATGTTCTTCTGAAACAAGTACATGAGCTCGTCGTTATAAGAAACAAGTAACTCACTCCTGTTTGAATAAGCCAGTCCAGTTGTGTGAACATTGTCACACTGTAGTAGGTGATGGGGGCAAAATGTGTCAACTACTGGGCTATCCAAATTTGATGATGAATTCAATTGGCATTTTCTGAAGTCATACACTTGTGCATATTCATCAGAACCTCCTACAGCAAGATAATTAGGGTTTCCTGGATCAATCACGATTGACTTTAAGCTGATTCTTCTTGAAGAGGGTTTGTATTCTGAGAACGAGGAACAAGACGAGTTTTGTGGTTGAATTACTTCGCAGATCAAACTGCAAGCCACAACAACAAAGCCTTCAGTTACAGTAAGTGAGGTCTGCAGATCAAATTGCATATGATAAAAGGATTAATCAAATACCAATAAGTAAAATCTTTGGTAGGGTCCAGTCATATACAAGACCTACATGTTGAACAAAGCCATCCAAGCCACAGCTATATAGAATAAAAGGGCTTCCCGGCTCCACAGCAAGTTTGAATACCCCACCTTCGTGCTTTCCCAACATTTCTGTATCAACATGACCACCCTCCAAAACTTGTCCAAGCCGCACCTGAAAGGTATAAAACATCAAAATAAGTTAAGAACAGTGAGAATCAAAGGCCATCGTGCAGGCAATGGAGTAGGAAAATTTCAGGTTAGTCAGCAGAAATCAAGCCTGTGCACAGTGATTTCAATTTTTTTTTTTTTCATCCTTTCTCACTGCTCCCTTTCTATATTCTTAGAACGGATAAAAAAGAGGCTTTAAAATGTGAGTTTTTAACAACAGAATTGATACATACAGGCAAAGAATTGATTGCAACAGTGAATAGTTTAGCAACACTAATAACATTTAGCAGTCATACCCAAGTATTAGAAACTAATGCAAAAGGATACTGCATGGAGATGCGTAGGTAATGCAGTTGACACTCGATCCCTAGGGATCCGTGCTTAACAAGGCTCTGAGTCTAACCCTTTCCCATTTGCTGACTGAAAGCCCTGTAACCCCCAAAAAAAAACCACCAAATGCAATGCATTTTGTTTTATCATGAAAAAGAAAGTAAACACAGCTCTTTTCCCAATCAAGCGGACAATATAATGCGATTCTAGATGAGCAAAGTGAGTACACTAGAAATTTAAACAGGGAAAGTTGATGGCTTTGGAAATAAGAATAAACAAAGAAAAGCAGTTTCACCAAGTAATAGCAAACATTTAGGGCAAAAAGGATTAGTTAATATCAAAATTACCTGCCCATCAGCAGCAGAAGTGACTATCTTTTGATCATCAGTAAATGGCATGATTTTGGTCTGGTATATGTTGTTTAAGTGACCAGAGTGATATGATAACTTTCTACTTTTTGAAGCCCAATTCCAAAACATAACTTGTCTGTCATCTGAACCAGACACCAGAAGCTCACCAGAGGAATCAAATTCAACAGCATTTACACAACCTTCATGCCCAACTAACTTCCCATATAAGTTGAGTCGTGTCACATGGCCCTGCATCAATAGGCACCTGCAGATGAGACAAGAAACATCAAAATATTCCACAGAAAGTACTGCTGTGCTGGGGATCTGGGGTACAGAACTCTATCAACTATAAAATGGAAATAAATGAACAACAATATTCTACTGGTCGTTTTAACTCTTCTTCGCTGGCATGAATTTACATATATCACTTTTGTATTTTATTGATTGTGGTTCTCTAGCTGCACTAGCATCTTGACATCCAGCAACCAGAAATCAAATTTATCCTTGGGGTTTCATTATCATGCATTAAAACCATGTGACTGGCCTTCTCTTTATGTTTTTTAACCTTCATATCTTTATTTTTGGGTTGGATGTGGGGTGGGTAAGAGGTGGCATGCATTATTTATGTGTCATTCCTAGTATGTTTGAGGCCTCAACCTTGTCTTCTGCAGACATTGGGACCCATAAGAAGAGACTACTGCATAGGAAAGGCATAGATCCATCTGTTGCATGCTTCCCTCATAAAAAATGAGTATGTTCCATTTGTTACCATAGATTCAAAATGGGTGAAATAGACCACTAACCAAGGAATTACTTTTTTAAAAATTTTATTACTTCCCAAATGAGGCAAAGTTTCGTCGACAAAACGGAACTGGGCATCAGGATGGCTAACCGGCAGCCAGTTACAGGTCCTTGCTGTATATATCACTAATGATTTTCTGTATAGCCTGTGAGGGTTACCTATGTACTAACAAAAATTATAGCATTCCTTTCTCCCCAGATTGAGCAAACAGTTGCAGCGGGTCCTTGCGTCACATTAGCCCGACAATTATTCAGAAGTCTTCATCACGTCCAATTTGGCATGCCGAACATCATTGGAGATGCCCCACTAAAATGTAAAGCAAGGTTTGTTCGATAGCCCACCACAGCACTTGTTTCAAAGGAAAGAGCATCGCCATCAGCAAATTTGGATCTCTGTAAAATAAATCCTTTTCCATGTCTTTTTCCAGCCCTTAAACAGCCACTCGGCCCATGCACCATGCTATATTAATTTCTATGAAAATAGAAATAAAAATTGTTAAATTATTCAGCTGCAGTAGGAGCTACGTCTAGCGAACTATTTAGACGACCAGATATAAGGAGATCAAGTTTTCCACACACAAAGATTTGCATACCCAAACAAAAAAAAAAAAAATATATTACTATAATTCTTACTATTTCGTGCACTCATGATTTAGTTAATTTTGTTATTAAACTCTTAATTTCTGTAATGAAAATCATGGATATACTCTGCTAATTACAGTAAAGTGGCTCTTTACGTGATTTTTGTACATTGCTTGAGAAAATATGAGAAAAACATTACAAGAACAATTAACAACTTCAAATATCTCGGTAAGATGAATATAAGCTAAATCAGGCGCCAAGGATATTGTAAAGCAAGTATGAGAGACAAGGCAATTAGGGCTAAAAATAAGACAATTACAAAGACATATACAGCTGAAATAAACCCTAACGGATTGAAATTAATCAGAAATACATAAAATCCCATCGTTATAAAGAGACAGAAAATGCAGATGAAAGCTGGAAAATCGAAAAAGAGCGAGAATAGTACTGAACCTCTGATGCGGAGACTCGGCGAGTGAAACTTCTGGGATGAATTAAGCCGGTCTCTCGTCGACAACCCTCAGAAAACCAATCTCCAGAGGCCTTACGGCACGTTTGGTTGCTGAAATGGAATAAAGTGGGAATAAAATATTTATTTTCAGGGAATAAAATTAGATGGGAATAAAGTTAAAAATTGTTATTCTTATATTTGGTTGTTAGAATAGAGTTAGTTAGAAATTTTTATTACAATATTTGGTTTGTAGAATTGTATGAGAAATAAGATGAGAATTTATCGGAATGACGCTTTTATTTTTATAATAATAATAAAAAGAATAATAATAATAATAATAAATAATAAAAGTAATAATAATAATAAAAGTAATAAAAATAAAAATAATAATATTGTTATTATTAAAAATAATAAAAATAAAATAATAAAATAAAAATAATAATAATAAAATAATAAAAATAATAATAATATTGTTATTATTAAAAAAATAATAAAAGTAATAAAAATAAAAAAATAATATTGTTATTATTAATAAAAATAAAATAATAATAATAAAAATAATAATAATAAAAGTAATAAAAATAAAAATAATAATATTGTTATTATTAAAAATAATAATAATAAAAAAAATAATAATAAAAGTAATAAAAATAAAAATAATAATATTGTTATTATTAAAAATAATAAAAATAAAATAATAATAATAAAATAATAATAATAATAATAATAATAAAAGTAATAATAATAAAAATAAAATAATAATAAGAGGGGGCAAATTTGGGTTAATAAAATTGTTGGGTGTGAATTCTTTTTCCTCCTTAATAAGGAATAAAAAATACCTAATGCCACAAAGAAATAATTATTCCTTCCAAATGGTAAAATAGTAATTCCATAAAAAATAAGGAGGGAATAGAAATTAAGGGGATTTTTAACCCCCAACCAAACATGGGGTTAAAAATCAAGGGGATCGTCATTTCACCAGAACTGTGTAGAGTTGACGCTTCTGTTTCCATTGCAGAGAGCACACAAGAGTTGCCAGTGGCGAGAGAGAGGGGAAAGAAACTTCTATTCAATAACTTGCCATAATTTTTATATTCTATTTTGAATTTTTATATTTGACAACTTCATCCTAGTAAAATTTTTTTATCTTTAATTCAATTTTACAATCAGAAAGAAAGAGGGCAAACTTGGTATAAAATATGGATCCTAAATTAATATTTTTTAATGATGATTAATTAGGTTAAGTTAATAAAAATATCGATATCAAATAATATTTTTGGTTAAAGTTAATTTTTTGATTAGATCATATTAGACTAAGTCACAGCTGATCAATACCTAACGTATGTATATACGTATTTTAAACAGTAAGGATACGTTTGAAGGATGCTTCAATAACTATAGTGTGTATTTTAGGTATATTGATCATACTTGATGTGCATTCGATGGACCACATGCTTATTTGAGATAAAATATAGGTGCCTGATATATACTTGATGAACGCTTGTACACCATATCGTTTATACTTAACTCCTGACGTACATTTAATAAGCGCACATGTACTAAATTTCTATAGAGACCCCAATTGATCTATTTCAGTCATTTTGTTGTAATCTTCAAAGTGAAGAGAGATAGAAAGAGAAAAAATTGTGAAAGATAAGGCTAGAGAAAGAAGATCAAAGTGAGATTTAAGAGAATTTTTTTTTTTGATAATTTTAAGTATAAGGTAAATACATTACAGCACTCTATTATTATTATTATTATTTATTTTTATGAGTATTTATTTTCTAAATATTCATGCATGTAATACTTTTATAGCTAAAGAATTTATACATTGCATGCATATAATTCTATTTTCATTACTTTAAAATTTTATGAAATATACGACTTCAACTTATATAGATTATGTATGAAAACTAATTTTCTATAACCATACTCATATATACTTTAAAATCATATTTAAATACTTTTGTATATCTCTAATTTTTAGATATATATTTCTGCATACTTTATACTTAAAATAAATTAACAAAAATATACTAAATTTATTAAATTACTGTAATTTTGATATTATATCTTATGTATACTTTAATATGTATCTTAAATTCTATACATATTATAAATTTTGTAAAACATTTCTTACATGTTATAACAAAATACATACAAAATATTCTTACATTTTATATATTTCTGCATGTCATCAATTTTAAGAAAAATAATAAAAAACTTTATATAAGTTAATTATAAGGATATTTTTTTGGTACAAAAAAATATAAAGAATATATTTATACTTAAATAGAATTTATAATTCGATTATATACGAATAAATTATAAAAAATTAATAAAATAAAATATAAAATATCCTAATATATTATAGTAAAAATCAAGATTTGAACATATTATCCATTGGTTAAAAGTAACGTTCAACTTTTTTTATAAAGTTATATATGTGATGACTTACCTATGAGTATTAAATAGGATTATATAACCTTTAGTTATTTGGATTCATATATAACCTAAGTTTCAATATTTGTTCTTTATTAGTAAATTTATTACTGTTTTTTATTCCATAAGTTTGGTATGATTTAAAACATAATTTAGGTGTCGCCTAATTTAAATAAGAAATTTAATCATCAATTTTAAACTATACATAACATGATTATGAAATTATATAATTATTTTCTAATTTTAATCATGACACATTCCTAAATGTTTTTGAGGTATATATTCAATCATGAAAATTATACTTTGATGAATAATTAGCTCATTTTTACAATACTTACAAGTAATTAGATTGAAAAATGATTATTTGAAAGCAATTTTAGAATTTCGGATATTAATTTTGTATTATATTAAATCAAAACAATAGTTAAGATTAGTTCTAACTTATTTAGATTTTATTATATCCAGCTTATAGGGATGCATTATAATGATATATGATTGATAGCAATTAGTTTTTAATAGTTTGGTTAAATTATAATTTTAGATTATTCTAATTTTTAGTTTAAATATTTATCCATATAAATACTTCAATATCATATGCAACCAGTAATCGGAGACACTTTTAAGCATGATATTTGGATCATATAGTTTGAACATTATTACATTCCAAATTGTTTAACAATTAGGTTTATGTCTGATATTTATTTTGAATTTTAATTGGTAAAATAAATAATTAAAATTTTAAATAATAAAGAACTAAAATCTATTTCTAAGTAATTTTGAAAATAAAATAAGAAATTTGGCATGTGGACCGTGACATTAAGAAACCTTACCACCCAAACTAAAGTCTTTGAGAAATGCATAGGAAATAATAGATTTCCAAAGTGGTTGCAAAGAGGAAACTACATTGAAGCAATGGAGCTTCTCTGTAACTTGTTGATTAAAATTCAATGATCTTCTACTGGCATCTGATATTAAACATAGAAGAGCTGCAAAATCCACACTAACATATGTGTTAATATAAAACAACAGTTCAAATTAACACAGAAAAAAGGAGATGGTAAATGCCTAGCTCCTCTTTACAATAGGACTTCTTCCCTCTTTGTTGAAAGCCTAAGAGCATCCACTCTCAAGTGAAAAAGATTCAAAAAGAAAAAATGAAATTAAAAACAAAAAAAAAATCATTTCCGGCCGATCTAAACATGATTCTCAAGAACCTTATGTATTGACACGAACGATGAATCGGGATTGTGAGGTTTTTTGCAATTCGAGTTAATCTATGCAGCAAAAATGTTGACAAGAGAACCGGTAAGACCCTGTGTCGATGAAGCAGCTTTGTTGTGTGAAGGTTCGTGCAAGCATTGTCTGTTGTTATTGTCTCTTCTATACTATCTTTGATATGAACGGAAAATTGCGCGGCAAAACAGTATTAAGAATATCTCCCAACTAATCTTCCTCCTCGGTTAATGCGGCAAAGGAGAACGGTGCAAATTTATAGCCATCGCCATGATAGAACTTGCCTTGGAATTCCACCCAGTGAAGCCGCAAAGCATGAAGGAAAGCGCTGAGCGTCTCCATCATTAGCAGAATGAATGCAGTTGCAAAGGCAAAGACTGCTATCCCCACCAGCCGAATAACAAGGTTGTCGTACCTGTCACAGAGATCGTTGTCGATAAGGTTTATCAGAGAATGATATCTAAATAAATGTGACTAAAAGTGTGGGCCAAATTAACCACAAGTGAGGAAAAGTTATGGTTAGAATAATAAAAAGGGGGTAAATCCGAGAAAATTTGAAGTAAGACATAAAGAGGCGATTTAAAATTAATTCAACTTGAGGATATTGCATTAAGTCATGTCGAATAGTGAAAGTGAATTAATTGGTGGGATTTAAGGCTTTGGCATCTGCATTCTTATATAGATACTACACATGCCACACAAATCAGAGGCATCAAATAGAAACAAAGGGAAATGGAGTGTGGATTGGCAGAGTGGTTGCTCTACTTAGTTTTATATTTGATATTAAAAAAATAGTAAAAATATTCAAGCATTGACCCTATGGGGCAAAATCCCAGATCCGCCCCAAATTACACGGATCGAGTCTTGTCTATTCCCTCCCGGTTTGAAGTTCTTTAGCCATGTAAACAAGAAGAAAAGGCCAGAACAGCCTAATGAAGGACAACAAATCTAATTAACAGCTGATTCGTCCTGGTGTCAGCAGATGAGAGGCTGCCAATCCACAAACAGCATGCTTTCTGATGATTGTTAGCCAATGTGTTACAGTAATCACGATGTTTATTTCCTGATTTTCATCGTTTTAGAAGTGGGGTGACAGAAATGGAGAGGGAAGTTGGAATATTAGGAAGAGAGAGAGAGAGAGAAAAAAAAAGGCAAATAAAGAGTATGTTAGGGCTTCATGCTCTGCACTCACCCCCAGGAAAGGAGCAGAACCTTCTCATAGAAGACAGTTGACAATTCCGAGTGAGCCAAGCTGTAAAAATATCAGTGCAAGATAAAAGTTAAAGCACAAAGACATCAGAGAAATGGTGGATGCAAACCACCATGGATCATAAATGCACCTCAAAGCCCAGAGCCGAAGATATGATGCAGTATTTGAAACTGCCCCCAAGACAAACTCTATGGAGTGTATCAATTGATGTACAAAGATTTCACTGAAATTAAACTCTTCATGATGTTGCTGTGCAGAATCAGGTTCTGCATCAAGATCCATCTCCGAGGAGCGAAGTACACCATATGTACGACCTTGGAATCTCTGAGCAGTAAGGCATCAAAGGATGGTGAGAGAACAATCAATAAAAAAAAAATAGTATAATGACAAGGGCCATATATCACCCAAACTGGCTTTATATAATCCCATATTGAAAGCAACCCAATTTTCCCCTCTATGAGTAGTTTCCCAAAATGTAAATCCATACTCACTGCAACACCCTCGCTAACCACCCAAACCAGAATCAGCTTGACAGATTTTAACTTGATTCACTTTTCTGTATTTTAATGAGTTTGGAGGGCAAGGTGACAGGCTTCATGCAAAAGTATTGAAAAGGGGTGCAAAGAGAAATCGGTCACAGCCTGGTTGCCGTACAGGAGGCTGAGACGGTAGTTTACACACTAGATTTGTAGGAGCTGAATAAAACGCTGAAAGTTGAGTGAGTCGAATGATTCGGGAAGTAAAAGTAACAACAGTGGTAGAATTGAAAGGAACAAGTTCTAGTTAATTTGGTGCATGCAATCGCAAAATGTACTATCAAACTTTTTTTACCTATCAAAGATGCACAAACACACACATGCACACAAAAAAGAAAATTTAGAGTTTCCTGAGAAATTCCAAAATGTTGGTTTCACTATAACTACATATTATCATGAGTTGACAATGCTGGTTGCACACAACCTATTACTTACCTTCATAAACAGAAGTTTAACAGAATAAAAGAGCAAACAAGCAGTATGTCAACGTGCACATCTACATTAGCCAGAGTTTAGCATGATAAGACCTTGAAAGCAAGATTAGGTGACGGAACGGTTTCTCAAATTGCAATACCTGAGAATGAAGCTTCCTCAAAATAAAAGGTTTTGGAAAGAGCATCCATGGGACTGCGATGACGGCCAAAAGTAACAGCAAGATCTGCAAGAAGCAAGCACTGGTATAAAAGAAAAAGCAACAACAGAAGAACAGTCTAACATAAATATCAAGAGTTGAGGAAATGCCTGAAATGGTCTCTGGCCCCAAAACAACTGATTTTCTCCCAGTTCATCCATAGGATTCAGAAACATGTAAATCATAACATGATAGAGGTCCGCTTGAGAACCAGTACACCATTTGATTACAATGAGGAGAGAAAGATAGCCAAAAAGGCTGTTAAGAAAGATCATCTGAGGCACAAACTGGTACCTAATACACAACAAAGTAAGTTCTACTAGTACCCTAATTCACATTACATCTGAATGGTCTGATACAACAATATTTAAGAGCAAGTGCATACATAACAATCCAAGGACACACCTTATATCAATTGAGCTGCCGAAGAAACGTGCATTGAAGTAACTAAGTATAATCCCTAGGTTCATCTGTGTGACACCCAACAATATCGACATCTTCATCTTCAGCGAATTTAGGAAAGGTAGCTCTGAACGGCTTCCACGCCAGCTGGGATCCACCCCAAATGGGTATGGATCTCGAAATTTTACTAAGCCAACTGTGTTAGCATCACTGGTAAAAGCAAAACATGCAAAAACAGTATCAGTCACAATTGAGAAAACTAGCAATCATGGTATTAGATCAGGGTTAATAAAGATTTGGACAAGACCAAGGTTGATTAACATTTGGTGCAATCACAGAAGTACTTGGGTATTCAATGCTGAACCTCAGAGAATACTCATCATGTGTAATTAGAAAAAAACTCACAAATAAACACCAAGTTCCGGTTTTATCCCAAAGATTTCCCCTTATACTCTCTCTCTGGCAACTTTCAGGAATAGAAAATGCCAATCCACAGAGAGCATAAGCACAGGAAAGGCTAGTCCCTAAGGCAAAGTAATTGATTCCAATTTTCCCACTCTACCCAAAGAAAATGAAAGCATAACAAAATCAGGAACAATGGAAGTCCTATCCTCCAATAAACAATTTGAGTAATTACTAATTGTATAAGACACTACCACATACCTGCATGTGGAATCTCTGCATCTATAAGCAGAACCACCAAACATATGGAAAGCAACAGAGAAGAATTCATTGTAGAGGATCCCGCAGAATATTGAGAACAATGCCATCAGCAAGACCACATAACGTCCACCAAAAAGCATCTCCATAAAGCTGCCAAGTTTCTGCCAGGAGAAGTTGCAGATGAGAATACATAAGAAGCCAAAATAGAATGGAATTATAGTCACTTGCCTAGATGCTACCCAAATAGCACAAGAAAAATTTTCATTTCCCTTCACATGTGAAAAGCATGACGTACTAGATTTTTGCACATTCCCACTCCAGCCAAATATTACATCAGCATTTGTTATTGTCAAAATGTCATTATGAAGTGCTTCACTATTGATCCACAGGTCAACTACATTTAATTATCTTATTAGTGCTTCCTCTGCATATTTCTATAAAAAAGCGGTTTGTAATTCAAATAAGATAGATTAGTTTTAGTTAACTTAGCCAAGTTCTATACATAAAGTGATTGTTAAAGCTCATCCTTATGTAAATAGGGGGGAAATGGGGCAATTATTTGGGATGTTTGACTTAAATTGATTGTGTTTGAGTTTTTCATTTTTTAAGTGAATCGGCAAGAAAACAAAGAATCCATTGATCAGGTGCCAAGAAGACTCCAACCCAAGTACAGCCCAGTGCAGCCTACAGATAATCCACATCCTCCACAATGTCAATATCAGAAGGATAGCTAACAATAGCAGTATCTCCTGAAGGGCAACTCCTCTCTAACCACCAGCAATGAAGTCACCACAACACTTCTATGCTACCACCACAAGTACCAGGAGATGAATCAATCATAAAACCTGCGGAGTGCAGACAAATTTCCTGATGTATCAACCAACTTGCAGAAAAATCATCCCCAAAGTCTTCTGTGTAAGAAATTCAACCAATCAACACAGGGTCGAAAAGCACATGTCCCTTGACTACCAACACAGGACTTCCTACGTGAAGATGGAGTATCATGACTCATGAGGCCTAGGCTAAGAAATAGGAATTGAAGGCTGCACAAATTACTCGGCCCTATCTCATTAGAATCTTAAACCACATAAGCCCATCCTAAAAAAAAAAAAAAGCTGCTGAATATGACCGTGAGAAAGAAAGTAGCCCAAACAATGAAAATAACTAATTAACCTCTACGGCATCAACTTGCCCCTTGCACATGTATGTCTTATAAACTTTAATTTTGCTGTCTCTACAGTCAACCTCATCGGTACACTCAGCAGGATTCAATGGTCATCCATGACATAACATTTGCCGCCAATTAAAGTTGAATCCGAATCTCCAGCCAGCTCCTCATCCAATTTACAGCACTTACGAAGAGTCTCTTCAATTACTCAATTCTCCTAGTTTGATCACAAATGGCAGTCAATGTTTACCAGCAGATCCACTGGACGCAAAAATGGATGAGCAACTACTGCCAACACCCAAACCCAATTTCAATAACCATCCAAAGCCACAATCCAGTTTAGCTTCCAATCTTCAAAAAAAAATCAGCCATCATCAATGAGTTTCGAATTGGTAAGCTTGCTTCAACATGAAGCACCTCCCAGCTCATCACTTAACAGAAAATCTCAGATTCTTCAGAACTGTAGCATTGCCTGGCAACACAGCTGCAACTAATAATCCCCAGCAGTTCAGGCTCACATGAAATTTTATGGAGAGAGGGAAAATGCTGGAGTGACAAGATTGATATATTGCCATCTATTCAAGAGGATGTGGTCTAGAAATAAGATAGCTGAGATGAGAAAGGAAAAGAAATCCCACCACTAACCAGAAATTCTAAAAGAGATCTTGAACGATTTGGCAACAAAGGGACTCAAATATGCAGTCGCTCCACAATTATAACAAGGAGCTTCAGAAGAGCTAAAGGACCATACCAGATAAATATTTTCAAGGACATTGGTGGTATAAATAGCAAGCACCAAGTATGGATATGCAAGAGTCCTATTCTACATGGTATTCTGGGTTTTCCTCGTTGCTCGGACAGGGTCACCTCAACTCAGCAATAATCATAGGATTTCGAAGAACAACAACATCATCCAAAGATTATTAAGTGCTCTAAGGAACCAGAATTCACCATTAAGCCTTGTATTCAAGGATTGATAAAGTTTAACATCGGGGGCAAGGTTCAGAGATTAATGAGGCATTCAGTTGCCTCTTTGACAAGCTATGAATGATAAAACCGACCTCTAAAGGCACCAAAAGTCACCATTGAGTGACATATCCATGTTTTCATCAAATTTAACTTCTAGCGTAGAATCCTGACTTCCTAAGTAAAGTACTCAACTGCTAATTTGACAAGCTGTGAATCACAAAATTAAGGTTTATGTTTGTCTCACCAGAAATTCTGACGCTATCAATGAACAGATAATGTCATCTTGATGGTGCCATTTGCAGCCTCTGTGCACATAAGGAGGAGAACCAGAGGCCATCTTTTGAAAGTGATGAGAAAATCATGAGAGAAAAGAAGCTAAGAGGAAGTCCAACAGGCTGGGATGAATGGATAAACTGATTCTGCAGAACAGTAAGAGGAAGAAATCATTCTGGTAAGTTCAGAAAAGATTAGTCATGTTGCTGCTATCTACAATCTATGGTTAGAAGCAAAAACAGAAGCCGCAACTCTTGCTCAACAAATTATCTTTGAGTCCTAAGTGTTGATTTAACCCTCCTCCTCAGTGGTGCTTTTGAGTGTTTACAAAATGAGGCTTTCATGCATGTATATTTGTTTTTAAACTCCCTACTATAAGGGTGTTATTGTACTTTATGTATAGTGCAACAAACTTTAACTTTACCCAGTGAAAAAAAAAATCATTCTTGGGATTCTTCTCCGGTTCTTGGGTGTCCTAATAAACATGTGCAATTTCTCACACTATAGAAAAAAGAGTGAATATAAAGAAGAAAATGGGGTCATTTTTATTTGGCATCTAGTTTGTCTGTGTCTTATACCTAATTTTTACAGTACAGTGTGTTCTGTACTCTTTCAAGTTTCAATTGAATAAAAATGGAAGTACCTGCATGCACTCAAGTACACACACAGGCAGGAGACAAAGAGATGTTGGTTGTAGATAAGACACTTCTTAACATCTGTTTCTTATTTACTGTATCAACACTAACTCCGAAATTAGCAAGAAGACCAAACAACAGAGTTTATAAAAGCAAGCTGTGTGTTAGATATACATGGATTGGACAGGCAGTATGTTAATTGTATCCCACTAGCTTGGGAATGATAACTCAAAATTTAACCTGCATATCCTATGCCAAACTGTCCAGCAACTTTCCATGGTTGCTAAGCAACAGCTGAACAAGAATGCCTTGTTCTCTGCTGAGAGGCCCCTGAATTATTAATTTAATATATGCAAGTGTCATTGCAGCTCTCCAAAACACACAACCATTAGTTAGACCTTTTGAGTTGGTCAATAAAGCAGGAGAATTCTCATTTCTGAATTTGAATTACAAGAATGGATATAAAAATCCTGCACACGGTCTCTATCTGGAATGATATTTTAATCTGCTTTCATAATGCAAAGATGTAAAGTAATCCCTTTCCTCGGCCCCCACGAGAATAAGAAACTATTAACTTCAAAAACTTCATGTCTGAAATTGTGTGCTTATACAGCCACTGGCCATTAAAGATTTTAAGGACTAGTTGGGCAGATCACAAGATCCAAGGGCTGGTACTACTGGCAGAAGTTCTATTCCAGTACCTACATTTTACAATTATGTCTAACAGGCTAGTAACTTGCATGAAAATGGAGCTTTATTTGATTATAAAAGCAGGCAGGAAGCATAACTGACCATAAAAGACAAGTCAGATTTATGACATTAAAATCCAACATTTCATGTCCATAAGCTGATTTTTCCTTGTTCCATGAGGCAGTAAAGCAGCCACCTATGAGGTTGGCAGGTGAATAAGGGCCCAGTAGCCAAATAGTAAATCATGTATTCAATTTCACCAATTCTAAACTTAAGTTCCACACACCCTCAAGAGGTGTTCCAAAAATGTCTTTAATCGAGTAATAAGGTTAAAAACATAGCCAACAAATTGTGCAGAAATGAGAGAGCAAATATATATTTCCAGTAAGTGAAGTTACAGGCTACGCTTACGTCTAATCTTATAAGAACACAACTAGTTTCATACCTGAGAAGCAAGTCTGCTTTCACGACTTATGAGAAACAGTGCCATCAACAGCAGGCATATTCCATGACCCCAATCCCCAAACATCACGGCGAATAGAAATGGAAATGTAATTACAGTATAAACTGCCGGATTTGCTTCTTGATATCTAGCAACACTGCCAGATGAAAGTTGTTTTAGTATTCTGGTCATTTCCGAAGGATTTAAAAGAGGAGGGGGAAGAAGCATAAGGATAGGATATCAAGTTTCTCTATGCACATGGCCAACACAGTATAGCATAGCACTGACTAAAGTACAACATTAATCCAGAAAAATATTTTGATGTTGTTCCCTTATTGATAATTGAGAAATGGGAACAGATCCAAGAGAAAGAAATTAGCTTATATTGGCTGATAAAAATATTTCCTGATACGGCCTGTAATCCAAATTTTGAAAACCAGTAATGCAAGACATAAGACATAGCATAAGTCCTGCAATCCAGAGGACACATCCATTCTTCTATGATTTTGTAATAAAAAAATGTCACAATTATACAAGTAGAAGATATTTTTCCACGTTACATTTAGTCTAAAGTTGCCATTCTAGAAGTCTATAAGAGGAGACACAGTGAAGGATAAACTCACCCATATGCATCAACAATTTCTTGGAAGGCTTTTGTAAAACAGTTGGTTCTAAAAAATGTAGGAGGTGATTCTACTGCATCCACCACATGAAATATAATACCCACTTGCGAACTGCTATCAAATGTTGCACGCCGTAGAGCCTCTTGAATCTGCAAAGTAAAAACACTATCTTTTCACCAAGAGAAAGCAATTTTTCCTACCAAAATCAAGAAATATTTACAACAAAACTTTGTCCATAATTTTCAAAACCCAAAACCACAACAAAAATGAGGTTGGGGGTTGCTACCTGTGTTTTTGCAATTACTGGACACCAGCCCTCACCAACAAGGCATTTTTTTGTAACGTCAAAATTCAGCATGTTCAATGTATCATAGACAGCTTTCTCCCTTCTCACCTAGGAACATTTAACACAAATTCAGAACCATTTTGGCATTGCACCCATCATTTAGGTGTTCAGCAATAGCCACAAAGCTGCTACATTTTTTTCATGTAGGTGCAACCAGAAGCACAATACTAACAACCCAGTTTTGCCACATGGAATGGAGCATTGGAGTTGAAGTTCCACAAAAATTGGAGTCTCCAACTAATCACTGTTTAGCAATCAATGGCCTCCAATTCCATCCACTATAAGTTCATAGCCCAAACACATGCAATTAAAGCAATGAAAGAGATAAGAATATTACCATGTTCATCCAATTTGTCAAATGAAAACCTAAGGCAGTAAGTGCTTCATTGCGGTGACGAATTCCAGCATCCAAAGTGGCTTCCAATTCAGAGAGCCGGGTCAAAACCTGCAAGCAAGAAATATTATTTACGCAACTCCTAGGGTAGTATTTCTTTTCCAAATTTTTTTACAATATTGAAGGCAACCAAAAAAATATATTTCACATTAAAAAGAGGCTTAAATGAGAAACTCATGATCAAGAAAATTAGCAATTTTAAGCAAGCCCTTAACTGCAAAGACTACTCATTCAAAGGTACAACAGAAAGACTGAGCTGCAAAGACTAGTCATGCAAAAGTTGGAAACAAGCAATGCAGGTATAATTACGTGCTGCCAGCACTATTGGTTTAAAATTTTACTATGTGGACAAATCAAAAACAATAAACCTTCCCCGATATTGTGGCGTAGGACCATTGGGATAGCTGCTCGGATATGGTGGCATAGGATCTGAACTGTAAACTTTTTTTAATCAGAGAACAGATAAAGAGTTATTCAGAGAAGAAACGGTTTAGAGTGTTCGTTTATAATTCACCTTTTCAGCTAGTCAATCATTAAATGGTTAAAATATCAGGAAGAAAGGGGAAAACAAAGATTTACACAGGACTATAAATACAATATCATATAAGAGTAATCAAAACGGTTCCAAATCAGTAGGGAAGAACATGAGGCTTTTATGGGTTCCGAACTCTGATTAACAATAATATTGAAAACACCACAAATGTTAAGGAGATTTGATAAACATTATCAAAATCTAGTTATCCAGGACTATAAATACAATATTATATAAGAGGAATCAAAACGGTTCCAAATCAGTAGGGAAGAATATGAGGCTTTTATGGATTCTGAACTCGATTTAACAGTAAGCACCACAAATGGTAAGGAAATTCAATAAACATTATCTAAATCTAGGTTTTCTTAAAGGATGTTGGGATGTAAGGCTGAAGAAAAAGACAATCATTTTTTTAGAAAATCATGAAAGGTGGTCGTCCCACTAAAGAAAACAAGAAGAAATTAATGAAGGAAGAAAGGATGAAGACTTAAAATTATATTGACTCAATTAAAACCCACTAAATCACTTGGTCTCAACCGGACAGCCTCTCCTTTTAACTTTCCCAGCATAGCCACACACAGACAAACCATGGCCAACTCTGGCATCAAGTGATCGAGCTGAAAAGTTACGACCAATGTGCACAGCAGCAAGATACAATATCAATTGATTACAAAGCACTAGGTTTTTGTTCTTTGACAAGTAATAAGGTACTTCTTAATATATGAGAAATGTCTACGCTATTGACAAAATCAAAACAAAGGCAAGGATCTTCTGGATTCCAATCCAAGACTCCACAAAATATGAAGTTTTTTTAAGCACCAATATATTAGTCACGCAATGAGAACAAAATTCAAGTACAAAAGGTAAGAAATCCTTTATTTGGAATGAGGGAGGAGAAATATCATAGGGCATACCTAGTAAACCTAGATCCAGAGAATTCCAAATGCATTTCCAGTAAATTGTATTCCGTGATGTCATATATTTTGAAATTCTACGATGTGTATTGTATGATTATATTAATAATTTATAAATAAGCAACCACCCCCCAAAGAAGCAAATATATATATGGACAACTAAAACAAAAACATTTTCTCGATTTCACTCAAATTTAAAACAAAAAAGAGCTTATTCGTCTATCCAACAAAATCAAACGATTGAATAAATAGCAGACCCTTCACAAAGACAAACAGAAACTCAGTCAGCAGAGTATGTACTTCTTTTGTAATTTGACTATGCCTGCCTATCTCCTCAGGAACAGGATAGCAATTTGCACCAAATGCTTCACAAATTTTTAGAATTTTCATCCCTGCCTGCTCTCCTGAGAAGAACACAACAAATACCATTTTCTCAACCTGCAAAAATTAAAACTAAAGAAATTAGTAGAACTCTAGCAAAAATTACAGGGATCTCTCTTGAAAAAACAGCCAAAGTTCACAAAGCATAGCAATAAAGGTGGACCACTGCAAATGACTCCCACATCGTGGGGTATAGGGGGAGAGTCAAATGTTCCCACCTCAAATTATAGAGAGATTATTTCTATGGTTAGAAGTGTGACCTCCAAATTACAATGAAGTAACATTATCATTGCGTAAAGACTCACAAAATATGACGGTAAAAATTCGGACATTTGAACAAACATTCTAAACAGGAACTCATAAAAGCAAGAAGCAGTATATAGAAGGATACAAACCTTTTCATCTGATGTAGGATCCTTAATATACTCATCGGCTACCGCTTGATTGAAAAGCATGTTTCCCCTTGTAGCACGAAACAACATCCTCTCAAATCGAAGGACCTTGGATTTAGTAATAATTCCACTGATAAATCTCACACCAGACTGGACTGGTGTTCCACGCATTTCCTGCCAAGTGAATCATACTTCATAAACAAAAGAAAAATATAGGCTTCACAAAGGGAATAGGAAAGAGTTACCTAACATGACAAGTATCTACCTGCTCAAGTAGAGATGCTGTTTCAGCATATGCTTCATTTGAGTACACATTCTCATCTAATTCTCTCTCCTCTGCAACTGCAGAACTTTTGCCTGAAACAAGGAAGCCGCCTGCCTGGATTTCCCAGCCAAACAAACCCAAGAGGATAAGAAAAAAGAACAATGGGACGCAGAAAGCAAGAGGAAATGGACAAGAATAACATCTTTATTTATTTGGAAAGGGAACTCTCATGATGCATCTATGAAAGCACAGAGAGTTATGTCAATTACAGTTTGCATATCAGCATGTACATGAAATCATAGAAGAATGAAAGAAACCTAACATGCCTTATCAAATACATTTGACTTGTCAATCATTGTCCGAATAGGTAACAATATTTGGCAAGGAGTACTATCAGGAAACCCAATGCTTGCTAGACAACAATACATGTTATTAAATAGTTCTTCACATAGACTCAGAAAGAGGGAGAAAGGCTCTTTGGAGAGAAGAATAAAGAAGTCTTTCTCATTATAAGGAATGTTAGAATGCTATTCTTATGAATTTTATAAGTAGGGGTATTTTTGTCAATCCACTACATTGTAACCACCATATAAATGAATCTCTCAAGCACACAAATTTTTTATAATAGAAAATTGAAGGCTTGTTAATCAGCAGTACAACATGACTTGTATACCTGAGTTAACCAACAATATCGGTCTAATGCATACATAGAGCCAATCCTAAACCTAAGAGGTTTCTAAATCTCCTAGCATTCCTTCTCTCTTTCCCCCTCTTCTGTTTTATTTTCCTCCTACATAGTATCAGATAAATTAGATTTTTCTTCTCAAATTCTGTCTATTTAATTATTATTTTGTGGCAGCTATCTCCTATTTCTTTTCTCTGTCACGTGTAAACAGTGAAAGAATAGTGCTGTGAACAATAAATTTAGGACTTGTCCTTGAAGATTGTTTGCATTATACATAGTCACCCAAAACATATCTCTGTCTGTGATAATTCATTGGTTATACGTGGATACTAAATCCACATCTCGGGGTGGTAGAGGCAGTGATGAAAAACTTATTTGTTTTCATTGGGGTGGAGTAGGCATACAGAAATGTTGGAAGTTACATATTACTCTGTGCTACTGATTCCATGAGGACTAGAAAAGCAATGCCTAGAATTGCAAGTATGGAAAGAAAATGAAATTAAACAAATCTATGAATCAGATAATAATTCTGGTTTCACAAACCCAGAAGGAATAAAAACTAAGAAGGAAGAGGCACACAAAGGAGGCCTCTTTGCAATGCAAAGGTGGGGCTGCTTGCATTTAACATGCTGAGACCCAGATTGCAAGAGCCTCATGCACACTGCAGGCCTTAAGCCATGCCTCACACTGCCAAACTTTCTCTGAAAAATACAAGTGATTATACCTTCTGCAATACCATCTTAAACTCCAGAAGCTCATTATACGTCTGTAGCAGCTTCTCATTGTTAGAGTTCATTTCAATTAGCTCATGTTCATGCTCTGCCAGTTGTCTCTAGATTCAAGAGAAACACCACAGACAGTGCATATCATTTCCAAATCATAGTACACTTTATGTTGTTATTCAGTAAACAAAGAAACAAGCAAATTATAGTAAAGAAAGAAACCTCTAAACCTTCCAACTCAAGATTTGATTGCATCTCAGGCCGTCCAGAAATTACCAAACCAGCTTTACTGATTTGATCTTTGAAAAACCTTAGTTTTCTCGACATTTCTGCACATCGTTTTACCTACAAATTACAGCCAGAACATAAAATCAACATCCTTGCGTGTTTCTTTGTGGCATATAAACTATGAACGCAAGGTAACACAAGCCCAAAAATTGATTACATTCTTTGAGAGACAGAAGTGTAAAACTGAAAAGGTTTTGGCAGAAGCCACTTGTTAACTACAAACCATGGTCTAACTAATGCATAACAAACCTGCTCTATGCCCGGCTAAGAACTAGAAAAGATATGCAAAGTATTGGGATTCCAATTCTGTTTTTTGTGTTTGGGGGGGAGGGTTAAGCGTAAGGAATTCCAGTACAACTGACCAGAAAAAATTACATAAATAATTCTGTGCAAGAAAAGTATGGCATCTAACTTCTTTTTCATCCCAAGAAACCAGAAGTTAACGATGATTTTTTTACAGATATGATTATCACATAACCAGAACTTTTATATGCTATCTGACTTCAACTATGCATAGCAAAATACGAGGAGCTTTGCATCACATTCATACAACAAATAGCAGAGGTAAAAATTTAAGCAAGTCCTCATTCTAACGGCAGCAGGACTTGACATATGAAGCAACTCATCATAAATAAATGTCAAGAAGTCATGTTCAGCATGACATACAAGAGCTAACCATGCGCAAAAAGCATGCCACTCACTACCAAACCTTTATTTCATCCATTTCATATGAATAGAAGTAATAATCCCGAAAAGAGAGAACATGAGGGACCGTTGACTAGATAGTATCACCCTAAAGCCTTACTATATGATAGAAGTACAGAGAAAAAGGATACCTGGTTGACAAAAGTTCTCTGGAAGGGGCTCTTATCTGCATTTAACTGCCAAGAGGAACCAAGACATTAGTATTTCTCAACCTAACATTTGCAAAATATACAAAGAGCAACTAAATATGTCATCCATGATACATGCAAACAATATGTATCTGTTTAGGGCATTAAGCATGGTCACAGGTTAAGAGATTCTTAATACAAAAGATACAGATGAACTTGAACTGTGATGCACAAGGCATTCTTTTTTATCAAAGTCATTATCATTGTGGGAGCTCAGAATAAGACAGAAACTAATAAAGATAGATACTACATGTGCATAAGCCCAAAAAAAGAAAAAAAAAGCCACAGTTTCTGCCAGAAGTTTCAATAAGGATTTTGTGTTTCTCTTTGAGACATATAATTTGCTATTCTATTAGCATTACAACAACTATTGTCACAAGTTTGATTTTTACCCACTATAATGCATCTTACCGAATCCATGATTCTTGCAAGTGGGGTCATGGATGATGGATCTGGCAAACTCCGACCCTCATGCTGGAGAAGGCATCATCAATGTTTTTTTTTTTTCCCAACTGGAATTCATTTTCAATAGTATTTTTATTTTGATTAGGCAAATTAAAGTATCATATTCTGATAAAGAGATACCTGATCAATAAATGAGAGCTACAGGATCACTATTGGAACCAGAACAAAGAAATCACAATTTTCACATGGCAGCAAAAAGAACAAGAATTCCAAGCCTCAGCCAGGACCCCAAGAGATTCATGAACTAGGAATGATGGCTGCAGTGTCATGAGCAGCCGGTCAAGTAATACAGAGGGATCACGGTGACATTAGACAAGAGGCAACAGAAGGTAAACTTGATAAATATTCCAGCAATGTAAGTGTTTTCAATTGGAACACTATCAATCTATGCTGGCAATCTTGAGGTGACAAAGCGAAGTACAAAACTTTGTAGTCATTGTGAAGGCATTTTTATGTGGTCATTTCTTTTGCACTAGGAAGCATCAATGGAGTTTGATCAAAGGCCCACCCAAGTACAAGCAAACTACAATTCTACTAGAAAAGAAGCTAACTACATCATCTCGGATGTGCAAATAGTTGCTTCATCCAGAGTAGGTAAGATTAAGGTGATATTGACAATCATGAGTAAACTGATATTAATGGATCTATAACGATAACAGATCACAATTTGCAAAAGATTTAAATAAATAAAAAGGAAGTATAAGAGCTTAAGGTTGGAATTCAGAAAACATCCATATTATCAGACTCAGGACAGACAAGTTTCGACTTCTCCCCACTTCAAGGGATTTCACGCAGATAAGAATCAACTTAATCTATGGTGCTTTTTTCAGGGAGTTCTGATGTCTTTCTTGAGATATGGGTGCCACTACTATCCATTTTATGGCTTAAATGTCATACATCCGAATCAGTGAAACAACCTATTTGCCATGCAAGGGTAAACCTGTGGTTATTGGAGCCTCCCCAAACTTGCAATGCAGGAGAATCATGCCCTGGATTGCCCCTTACTGCTACAATTAATGGTTATTCTAGTTAGAACTAGGCATTATAAGTAATCATATCCTAGTTAGCACTGTTTTATACTACCATTTTGATTTTGATTACAATCAAATAAAAGCATCTTATTAAATCGGAATTCAGTATATTTTAGGAATTAAAGACTATATAAGATTTACCTATTTTATTGCATCCTTACACTTCAAGTGAACAGTAACTTTGACTCCTGAATGTTAACTGTGTCAACCAGAAAACCTTTTCTGCTGTGATTTATGATGTTCTGATTTCTTGATCATCCACTAGTGCTCTGTAAAAACTACATCTTGTTGATCTGTGAGCATTATGATGGAAATTATTTGGCCGCAAAGCACACCCTGATCATGGCAAGGTTAAAAGCCTTACTAAGACCCTATTGGGTCGTATCATGCACAGATAGGAGGTAAAGTCACCATGATAATAGGTTAAACCAAGGATATTCCACCCCAAGAATCTGCCAAACAAAAGATAGAAGGAGAGAGGGTCTCCACACAAAAAAAAAAAAGTAAGTTAATATGACTCCAAGCAAGATGCCAGTATATAGATGCAGAAGTTATACTCTAGATAAATAAGATTTGTATATGCCTAGAATAAAAAGCCTCACCATGTCATTCAGGCAAGCAAGTGAAACCCTACATCGAGTGCTTTGCACCGCTCAAGGGAAATTCAGAATTTTCCACCACCTTAAAGTCACATCATCCATAGTACAATATATAAGCCCTTTTGGCAATATATATGATGCTTCATGAGACCTATGCTTTCTATATATTCCTCTCATAACTCACTTGATCAATTAAGCATGGAAGGGACTTTCTCAATGTCATCACCTACCTAGAGCTCAATCACGTGTGTTCTTTGCTCACAGGACATCCCAACTCTGCCACTCGCTGCAACCTCGTTTGGATTTCACGTCATACCCACATGACTTAGCATGAAAATTCTTCATGCTAAGAAACGACCTTGTTCAGCTATTCAATCGGATGCCTTGGGTGGGGTTAAGATTCAAAGGATTGGCATCTCAGTCCTGTAGTTTTGGGTGGGTTGGAACCTTAAGAGAAATTTTCTCATTGATACAATTCAAATCCTAAAGAACAAATAAAGTGATATAACCTACAAGATGACAGCTGTGAAGGAACAATAAGATTCCAAAACAACAAGCACATTTCCCATGTGCTATAATTTGAATTTCTTGGCTGCTTCCAGAACAATATCATTCTCCACCAATTGACAAAAACTCATCCTAGAGTTTATACTGAAAAGAAATTAAAACCAGCAACTCTTAAAATCAGATGCTGCAATAAATACATAATAATGTGTTCTGGGCACCAAGGGGAATTAGAGTCCATACTCCAATTTCTTGCCACAAACTGGACTGAGGAATTCATTTAGTACCTGGAGCTTAATCATGTTGTGGACTTGAACAAGTTGCACCAAGGTTTCTTGATGACCATGCTTCAATCCAACATTATTCCCTACAACACCCTCAGGTTCAATATCATATCATATGCTTCATTGTTCTACCTTTCCCTATATCCCTTTTTACTCTTGTATGAGATATTGATAATATATTGGAGAAGAATCCTGATTCACAAGTAATCAAGGACCCACCAAAGCACGAAATCTAGGGTCTTTCAGAAAAAGGCATCTGATTGACTCATATGATTGGAAGAAATGGAAAATACCAAAAATTCGAATTCACAATTGGTAACATTGATTCATGTGACATTGACATAATAGCTTTCCATCTCAATTTCTGTATTGGCATTATCTAGATGTCCGTGTGCAAGTCCTGCACTTTGAGAGAAGTAATGAATATAATGGCCACCAGGGCATCTTGACGAGAAATTTCACCATAATGAGAAATAGAAATCAATCGTTTGATGTCTGCTCATTCTTCCCCCTGGAGACTTTCCATATCAATCTGATGCACTTGATGCACCGTAACATAAGTATCTAGAAGAACAAGTGAGATCATTTCACAATTGTGATCAGACAACTGATCAAAGTTCTCATCTTCGATGAAGCAGTCCCGTTAAAATTGTGAGCCACAGCACCCTTGTCATGCCTAAGAACTTGTCACAAACAAACAAGATGGTGTTTTAAAAAAGAACTAAGACATAGCAGGTAAAAGTATACTTCTTTTATCTAATATCTTCATTGTCATCTTAATCAAATTAACTGTTTAGTGAATCTGGCAATGCTATCTAAATGATGGGATAATCATTATTCATAGCATGACTTTGTTTCAATGTTTAATCCAAGTACTAGGTAGCATAATCATAAGACAACCCACACAGTACTCAGTCAAATGAGGAAATATATAAGTTCCTTGGAAACAAATGTTAAGGGACAAAGAAATCAGTAAATGCCAAAGCCTTCTCTTCTTGATGTTAAAAGCATAGTTTTACATTGAGTTTGCAGTTTGTTGGGGGCGTAACGCAATGGCTACAGTGACCAAAACATCAAGCATTTCACAAAGATTATAAAGTCAAGACAACACAACACATTATGGGCCTATCATACCGAAAGTAAACAATACATCAATGTAACAGCACATCAAAGAATTGAATCAAGCAAAAACGACTCCAAAAAACTACTTTCTGTATCAGCATCTGTGTTGTAACACCTCCTTCAAATGCAAGGACAAATCGGCCGAAATGATACATACAAGCCAATATTTTATTCAATGATCAAAAGTTTATCAAAAAATGAAGCGTGTGTGACTGGCCAACCAAACTCACATCCAGCCATTTGTAAGCTTCAGATTTTGAGGGTGACTATGTTGGGACTAATGTCTCGTAAATTGAGTGGTGGCTAACAATCGTCACAGTAGCAACCATGGTCGCAATGGTACTGGTGGTGTGCTTCCCCCCCCCCTTCCTTCCCTTATACCAAACACATTAGAAGAACAGAAATTACCCATCATCACCATTTCCTCGACATTTAAAACACCCCCAACCCAACCCCAAATGTTTTCACAGAATCTATACAATGTCCTATATTTAACGATACACACCTTCTCGAACGCCCATTTTGAAAACTCCGCAAATGGAACAGTACGCACTTCAAATTCTCTCTCTACGTGTTACTCGTATTAAACTTAGTCCTCTAACACAGCATCTTCAAGTTAATCAAGATCCCACTAGGTTCATAATGAAATAAGGCCCTATAAACTGGAAAAAAAAAACTGAAGAAGAAAAAGCAAGATCTTCCCAAATCAACTATTTCAAAAACCGAAATTCCCATCCAAATCAAATCCAGTACGATTGTCGATATAAAATCAAACGAGGAAAATAAAGTTTGTAAGAACATGACGAGATTCGAGCTGAACAAGTAAAAAGATTCGAAGTAAGAGAGACCTACATCTCGGAACTGCAGGAGACCGAGTTCGCCTATGTACGATATTGCACGGTGGGCCGACTCGGCCGGGATAATCAACTGAATGAATGACATCTTCTCTGACCTCAACAGATCCATTGCCGGGAGGTTATCGATGTACTCCATTTTCCTTCCACCAGGTCTCCCTCCGCCACGCGGCTTTTTAGAGAGGGAATGAAATTGAAGGGAGATGAAATCCTGTAATTTTTTTAACGGTATATTTGCGTTTCAGATTTTCAGATCTGGAGAAAGAAAACGCCTCCCTGTGTGTCGCCTGATGGGTGAATTTCAGTGTGTTGTTTTCGTACTTTCAGTTTATTTGCTTCGTCAACTGCCATCGCGGTGAAGGAATTTTTTTGGGTAAGCACTGCAACGACGACGACTTTCGGAATTTGGATCCGAATCTTTTTAACGACACACGGAGCGGGTTTTTTTTTTTTTAGCGTTGATATTACTCATTCATAATCTAATTATTATTTAATAATATATAAATACATAATTTTCTACTCTTTTTGAGATTTTAATAAGTCTAATACATAGAGAGTAAATTATAAATAAATATTTTAACTATCATAATTGTTGCGTCATCGAATTTTTGCTTTAGCTTAAACGAGATCTGACAGCAACACGAGTTTAATATGAGGATGAAAAAAATGTATCGTGACTACGAGGACAACGGAGAAAAGATTTTTTTACGTAGAAACTACCATTGTAAATAAGGTTGGGAAAACCACAGGACTTGTGTTCAAGAACCGATTTCACTATCTTTTCTCGATTAAAGATGAGTTACAAAATAGCACAAGCCTGTTTCTCTCTTTCTTTTCCTCTTTTTCCTTTTTTCTCCTCCTTTCTTTTATACATAGTTGGGGTATTTATAGCGTTTGAACTATCTTTGGTTAGTTACCCACGTGGCGCTGATACATGCTAAAGTCGGTCATTTACTTTACCTACTCTGTCCTTATTATCATGAGCGAGACGTGCATACCTGATTATCCTTCCGTGAAATCACATCTGTAGCGATCAGTCCCGTCCGCAGGCCGCCATTCGTCATACGGTCTGGTGGGGTTACTTACTGAATCCCTTGGACATGCCTCCCGCGGCCATCTTTGGTCCTTGAGCTTCTGTGGCCTTTTATCATGCTACTTGGGCTGGCCTTATTGTCTAGGCCTTTTGGGCCCATTGGATCCTTATGATGCCTGGGCCTTATCAACGGGTCCCCAATCCTGGAACCCAACACTAGTCTCCCATGCCTGAGCTGACTTGTAGTCGAGACCTAGCATGTCAGGGTTATTGCCCGGTGGTTATTGCACCGAACTCCTCGGGCTTTGCCATGTCTTGTCTTGTCCCGTCATCGCCTTTTCTGATGTTGCTCCTTCTCTAAGTATTCTGACATTGCGCCTTTCCTAGGTCACCGTGCAGGCTTTCCAGTTGTATTTGGGGTTTTACCTATAAACCACAGATCATGGGATGCGTGAGAGTAAGTCGCTGTTTTGCCTATAAATAAGCGGGCCTCTTGGCCAGTGGAGTTCATCACTTGGCTGATTTTGGGGGAATTGTGCAAAGGCCTTGGAGCACTTCATTTCCAATGGGTGTACCTGACGGAGTCGGGTGGGTTGACTGGAGACCCGAAACATGTGATGAAGACTGTCCTCATGCCCTTACTGTGGGCCTTCTTCGAGATTAACAAGGATGGCTTGGCCATTTTGCGGTCGTCGTGCATCTCTCCTTAGGCGGTGGTGATTTCAGGTGCAGTGTTAATTATGGTGGATTTGCTCGTTGGACGCCCTGGCTCCGGTGTGATGAACCACTCGTGGTCTCTACTTCATTTGAATCGCCATTTGTACCGTCTGGAGGGAGGCGGCAGGGCTGCTCCGGTTGCTTGGGCTTGTTAGGTTACCGGCGATGAGCCGTTTCTTGCCCATCATGCTTGAAGAAAACAGAGCAGTCTAGCTGGGGCTTATGCCCCGTCCGATATCTTGTACTCATTTCTTGTACTTTTGCTACTGATAACTGTATATTTGTAAAGGAACTTCAATGAATAAAAGCAGTAGTTTTTTACTTCGCTTCTCTCATTCGTCGTGTGGACTTTCTCCTTCTCTGATATTCCTAAAGGGCGCGGACAGCTTTTATGGGATGGACAATTCCATTGATGGCCCGCTCGTTCTTTTTTTCTTCTAGTTTTATTTTAACTTTCACTAGAAGCCAGAGTGCGTGTTTTAATCTTGTTGGTGTCCGCAAACCGTCGTTCGAGATTTATGGATCAAATTGCCCAAGGACTTATAGAGACTTGTTTATTAAATATAATGTCCGGAGAACCTTTGGAACTTCCAAGCTTGCATGTATAGCCGATGATAACGTCCGTGAATTTTAGCATAGATTCTTAGGTATTAGTCGGACCAAAGCCCACATTGAGAGCCTATTTGCATACCTTGATTTTAGTCCAAGACAGAGGGCTATGTCGCCGTTTTCTGGTTCATTAAGGCGCATTAAATACACGTCGCCTTGATATACACCGCTTCGGGAAGCCAAAGGCCCACTTGTTCTGTCGACATATGAGCTGTAGACATGTGGCAAGGGCAATTATAGCGTGCGCCCTTTGCTTTTCCCGTCGCTCCCCTTCTCTCTCTTTTTTAAAAAATTTTCTGATTTGCCTCCATTTTCGTTTTACACATCTTGAGATACTCTTTTTCAAACCCCTAGGCTTTGTTATACGCCCTCGCCATCTCTTCAATTTTCTCTGTTTTTTCCTTCAGATTTCCATGGCTCATGGGGTCAAGGACATTGCTTCCACCATTACTTTGGCCAGGCTCGAACCCATTCAGGATAAGTACCAGATTCCCAGTTCGATGGCTATGGTGATTCCGGATCTCCATGAGAGGGCTTGTAGCCCATCGGATGGGTTTATCATCGTGTACGAAGTCCACCTCAAGGGTAGGCTTTTCTTTCCCTTCCCAGAGGATCTTTATCTTATCATGAAGGCGCTTAGGATACCATTTGCTAGGTTGCAGCCCAACGCCAATAGATACCTTGTTTTGCTATGCGTCTTTGCTCGCTGCCATAACAAGTTGCTTGAAGCCGCAATGGTGAAGACGATATTTCGCTTTACCCAGAGCTTAGATTGGATTGTTGTCACCCCTCGTCCCGAATTTACTATCATGAGTGGCGGCAATCCGGATTCCACGAAGATTTGGAAGGATAAATTCTTTTTTCTAGAAGCCCATACGACTTGGGACCTTTCCAACACTTGGGGTAACGTTGAGGGAGATCCTTCTATGACAGAGAGAGAGATTGCTTAGGAGATGAAGGACTTGGTGTTAGCCAATCTTGGTACCTTCAACCAAAACAAGAAGAACATTTGGTTGTGACCCGCAAATTTGGAGAAGGCCAAGTGGGGACCCCGTAACGAGGGGTCTAATGTCCCTCCTAGTTCTTCTGTTGTTGTTGCCCCTTCGAGAAAGAGAAAGTTGAGAAAGAAACAAACGCCTCCGAGAAATGAGGGTCCATCCGATCGACCAAGAAAAAGTCGTCGGATAGGAGCTTCAAAGAGTCGGGTGTCAATAGTCGATTACCCCTCATCTGAGGACGAGGACTCAGATATGGACCCACTTGTGAGGAGAAGGCCAAGCTCCCAGCCTGCCGTTGCTGAGTCCTCAGGGCACACTCTTGATCCTGCTAGGTAGTTGGCTAGTCTCATCGCTGTTGGGTCTTTGGTCGAAGAGCCTATTCTTGATCTTTCCTCTGTTTTTTCTTGGGAGGTCTTGGATTGGCTTGATAACCCATCCGAGGATGTTATTCGGGAGGAAATAATGAGGGAGCCTGAGGGAGCTCCGTCAATAATCATGACGACTGCGGAGACCGCGGAGGCCAAGGAAAACGATACAGCTGATTAGCCTGTTGTTGCAATTTCCCAGCCCCCGTGTCTTGCTATTCAAATTTATAGTCTTACAATTATTTCGTCCGCGTCTCAGGAGGACTCCCCAACTAGCGCGGGCACAAGGACTTCACGATCAGCTGAAGTCTAGGCCGACGACCAAGCCGAAGTGGCCCAGGCCTCAGCTTTGGATGACGTCACGGTCCCTCCTGAGGGCGGGGATGAAACGGACACTGTGCGAGGGGTCGTGGTTGATAGGTCCCAGGGGCCTGAGATCCCTGGGGACGCGAGTACTTCAGGTGGTTCCTTTGTGGACAAGGTATGGTCTCACGCAACTTTTGACTCCGTCCCTTGGCGACAACATGTTGTTAATCTGTCTTAAGACTTTGCAGCTACAGGAGATGGTCAATGGCCTCGATGCGATCATTACTGAGGCTGCTCACGCATATACAGAACTGGAAGCCTCTAGGGCCCTTGCTGAAGCCTATAAAGTCAGGGGAGCTAAGCTTACTGCTGCCAAGGATAAGATTGTCTCCCTTGAATATACTTTACAACTCCAACGTGTCCAGCAAAAGCTGTTGAGAGACCAGAACCTTAAACTGGAGAAAATGCTAAGGGCTTCGATGAGGGCAGTAGATATTGCTTTAGCACTGGAGAATAAATATTAGGATGGTATCAACTTGTGCCGCCGAGTGGGAAAGCTGTTGACTCCTCGATTTCCCACTACGGTTTTTGACCCTTGGAATGCCAGCACCACTTGCAAGGAAGACTTGTATGGCTTCCCAGGGAGGGGCAGACCTCCCAGTCCTCCTATGCCTAGGTCATCAAGCCACCGCGAGACTTCTGAGCAGCCGAGATCCCCAGGGAGTGCGGAGCAGCAAGAGGGCTCTCCCTACTGGGGACCTTTTGAGAGTTGACCACTAATATTTTGTTCTCAACCCTTTTCTTTCTCTCTTTTTTTGTATATGTATTAATGTACATACATTGGTTACTTCAGTGATATGCTTACAGTTTTAGTGCACACTCTTGGGTCACTTTATTTGCACTATCTGAATGTTTGGCTATTTTGTACTATTTCGCGAGAAATTCTTAATCTCACGTTAGTGTGATGCCTAAATCATTTAACCGTCCTAGACTGAGAGTGCTCCCGTCAGGGTTAGTTGTATGCTCGTAGTTTTCAGCTCCCTTGGTTTTCAGCCCAACTTCTAATTTTTGCTTGGCATCATGGCCAAATTTTGGGTATCACCTTCAGGGTTATTTCTAGGTTTTACTTCGACCTCTCCGACCGCTCGGACATTACCGAGATTTCTTTGCTACCACTTGGGCCGCTCAGGTATTGCCGAGTTTTGTTTTTGACCTTATGGGCCGTTCGAGCACTGTCGAGTCTTATTTTTGACCTCTTAGGCCGTTCGGGTATTGCCGAGTTTTGTTTTCGACATCTTGGGTTGTTTGGGCACTATCGAGTTTTGTTTTTGACCTCTTGGGCCGCTCGAGCACTACTGACTTTTGTTTTCTACCTCTTGGGCTGCTCGGGCATTGCCAAGTTCTATTTTTGACCTCTTGGGCCGCTCGGGCACTGCCGAGTTCTGTTTTCGACCTCTTGGGCCGATCGGGCACTGTCGAGTTTTGTTTTCAACCTCTTGGCCGCTCGAGCACTACCGAATTTTGTTTTAAACCTCTTGGGACACTCAGGCACTGCCGAGTTTTATTTTCGACCTTTTGGGTCGTTCGGGCATTGCCAAATTTTTTTTTTGACCTCTTGGGCCGCTCGGGCACTGTCGAGTTTTATTTTCGATCTCTTGGGCCTCTCGGGCACTATCGAGTTTTGTTTTTGACCTTTTGGGCTGCTTGGGAATTATCGAGTTTTGTCGGCAAGTGAAAGGAACCCTAACCACTTTACTTAGATGTCACCTAGGCCTTGCTAGTCAGCAAAATGGCTTGAAGTGTTCAATGACATGAGATAAGAAACATGGGAAGGGGATTTGATTTTACTAATGTATCGTGTGTCAATCACACTAGCATGACTGGCCTCTCATCATGTCATTCGTACATTCACTGATAATATTTTTTAAGGTATGCGGCGTTCCATGTTCGGGGACCAGTTTGCCATCCTGGGCACGTAATTTTTAGGCCCCATTTCGAAGGATTGCCGAGACCAAGAACTGCCCTTTTCAATTCATGGAGAGTTTATTCCGTCTGGTGTTCTTACCCGTGGCATCTATGCTTCTTAGCACCATGTCCCCTATCTCAAACTGTCGTGCCTTCACCCTTTTATTGTAATATCGGGCTATCCTTTCTGATATGCCGCGGTCCTTATCCTTGCTTGTTCTCGAACTTCTTCAAGCGTATCAAGGTTTTCTTGAAATCTCTAATTATTGTCGATCAGACTGAAACATTCTACTCGAAGATTTGGAAGCTTGACTTCCATCGGAATGATAGCCTCTACTCCATAACAGAGGCTGAAAGGAGTCTCCCTCGTGGGTTCCCTTGGTGTTGTCCGGTAAGACCAGAGTACGGATGACAATTCATGTACCCACGAGCCCCCTGAGTCCTCGAGCTTGGTCTTAAGTCCATGCAAAATAGTTCGGTTTGTAACCTCTACTTACTCGTTACTTTGCGGATATGCAACTGACATATAAACAAACCTGATTCTCGGCTGGTGCAGTACTTAGTAAATTTTCTCCCGATGAAGTGGGTCTCATTGTCCGTCACGATGCATTCAAGAATCCCAAACCTGCACATGATGTTCTGCCGGACAAACTCAGTTGCGTTTTATTCTGTAATCTTTACCGATGACACTTCCTCGATTCACTTGGTAAATTAATCAATCCCGATTATCATGAACTTCCTCTGCCCAGTGGCTACTTGGAGAGGTCGAGGATATCAAGCCCCCCATTGGGCAAAGGGACAAGGCAATTGCAGTACTCGGAGCTCTACGTAGGGTTGCTGAGTATGGTTGCCGTGAACTTGGCAGTTTTTACATTTACGCACAAAGTCCATGGCGTTGTATTTCATTGTCGGCCAGTAGTACCCCTGCCTCACGAGTTTGAAAGCAAGATTCTTTCCCCCAATATGGGATCCACAAACTCCAACGTGTACCTCTTGAAGGACATATTCTGCCTCCTCGAGGGATAGACATTTCAGGTAAGGGGTCGAGTACCCTCGTCGGTATAATTGGCCATCTAGAATTGTGTAACATCCCGTTGTCGTCTTTATTTTTTTGGCTGCATCCGAATTCGAGGGTAATTGTCCTTCGAACAGATACCATAAGTAAGGAGTCATCCAAGTTTCGTTACCCGAGACCTGCATCACTTCCGGCTTGGGGTTTCAATGCTTAATCTATGTAGAACCTCCGTCATGCCTTTGGTGTATTGCTCTGTATCTCCCGAGGCTGCTGCTCTCGCCAATGCGTCAGCCTTCACGTTTTGTTCTCTTGGGATTTGGATTAACTCGATTTTCCAAACTCCGCGGCCATTCCCTTGACCTTTGAGACGTATTTAGACAGCTGTGGATTGTTGACCTCGAAATGCCCGCAGACTTAGTTAACTACCAATTCATAGTTACTGTAGACGATCAAGTTTTTCGCCGGCATTCCCTAGCCAATCGGAGTCCTGCTATCAACATTTCGTACTCTGCTGCATTGTTTGTGGCCGAGAACCCAATGGTCATTGAATACTTAATCTCTGGTCCTTCCGGCGTGCGTAGTACGATGCCCGCTCTACTGCCGACCTTCATTGAAGAACCATCCACGTGCAATGTCCACACTGCGGCCTCGCTTTCAGTGCATTCACTACAGCGTTCTTCACTCTTGGTGGCCGGTGTTGTTGTTTCAACAATAAAATCGGCGAGGACCTGGCCTTTTAAGACTGGCATTGGGCAAAATTCTATGTCGAACTCACCCAACTCAATGGCCTACTTGATTAGCTGTCCCGACACTCGGGCTTCTATAATATGGCCCTCAACGGTTAATCCGTCAGTACAACTATTTTATGTGCCTGAGAGTACGGTTGAAGCTTTCGCGCAGAGTATACCAATGCTAAGGAAACCTTCTCCGCATGTGGATACCTGGTCTCTGGGTCGGCCAAAGTCTTGCTCACGTAGTATATAGGCCGTTGTCCATCGCCTTGCTGCCGCACCAGCACTGAGCTTAACGCCGTGTCAAACACGGTAAGGTACAAATATAACTCCTCGTCCTGTTAGGGACAGGCTAAAAGAGGAGGACTCGACAGGTATTCTTTAAGTCCTCGGAATGCCTCCTTGCAATCAACGCTCCACTGGAAACCGTTGGTTTTGGTTTCTCTCAATGCTTTAAAAAACGACAAGTGCCTCTTAGCATATTTGGCCAAAAAGCGAGACAGGGCTGCTAATCACCAAGTTAGTTTTTAGACTTCCTTTATTATCCGAGGAGATTGCATGTCAAGTATGGCCTGGACCTTTTCTGAGTTAGCTTCAATCCCTCGATGTGAAACTATATAACCCAGGAACTTTCCGTACGCCACTCCAAACGTACACTTGCTTGGATTGAGCTTCATCTGGTGAGCTGTGAGTACATTGAAGGTCTCAGCTAGGTCTTGGATGTGGTCGCCGCCCATTTTGCTTTTGACCAGCATGTCATCTACCTAGACTTTCACATTCCGGCCTATTTGATCCTTAAACATTTTATTGACGAGCCGCTGGTAAGTCACTCCCGCATTTTTTAGGACGAAGGGTATCACCTTGTAATAGTATGTCCCTTGGTCTATCATAAAAGAAGTGTGCTCCTCTTACTCGAGGTCCATTTTTAATTAGTTGTAACTCGAGTATGCGTCCATAAAACTCAGAAGATCATGGTCGGACGTCGAATCTACAAGTTGATCGATTCGTGAAACTTGAAAGTTGTCCTTTGGGCAGGCTTTATTGAGATCCATAAAATCTACACACATTTTCCATTTCCCATTACTTTTTTTTCCCATGACTACGTTTGACAGCCAGTTTGGGTACTGCATCTCGCAAATAAATCTGACATCTAGGAGCTTTTTTACTTCCTCAAGAATAGCCACTAGCTTCTCCACCAAGTAATTTCTACGCTTCTACCTGACCAACTTATGACGAGGATCTATGTCTAATTTTTGGACCATTACTTCCGTCGAGATCCCTGGCATGTCGCTTGGTACCCAGGCGAAAACATTCGTATTCTCTTGTAAGAAGATGACAAGCTGATCTCGTATATTTTCTGGTAGCGACCCTCCTATCTGAACGTATTTGTCGGGGTCCTTTGGATCCAAAAGGACTCGGACGGTCGACTCTCTGGACTGTGCCTGTTGCAGTGTCAACTCGTCCAGTAGATCGAGGTCTTTGACGAGGCCGGGAGATGGCTCCTATGTGACCTGAGATAAATAACACATTCGTCTGGCTGCTTGGTCTCCAAGGACCTCCCCAATTCCAAATGGGGTCGGAAACTCAATTTTTAAGTGCGGGATGAAAGTGACAATGCCAAAGGTCGCCAAATAGGGCCGTCTGTGGATCGCATTATAGACCGTCGGAATATCCACGACCAGAAATGTGAGGACCCTCGATGCGGTCCTCGGATACGTTCCCAATGTGACTTCCAACTGGATGACACCCTGTACAGTCACAGGCACATTGCCTAGTCCGTAGAGTGGTCCATCTAGTGCTCTTATTTGGCTTTTCTTAAGACCTAATTTGAAATAAGTATCAAGATAAAGCAAATTTCTGAAACTTTCATTATCAACAAAAATTCGTTTCATCTGGTAGTCATTCTTCCCATCTGAGACAAGTGCGGTTACAACGAGAGGATCAGAATGGGGAGAAGTTACATGAGCCATATCCTTGTCACTAAAACTAATAATTTTGTCCCTAATTTTTGTCATCGGTCTCTTTGCCGCAATTATATCTCGTGCGTCCCTGTTGGACGAGTGAGAGGATATTACGTTCACAACTCTTGCAGCTACTCAGTTGCTGCGCTGGCCAAGCTTACCATTTCCTGTCGCTCCGGAATCCTGTCTCGGTCTTTGCAGGAAACGATTGAGGTGCCCCCTTTTCACCAATTCCTCAATCTCCTTCTACAATGTCAGACAGTCCTCGGTACTGTGGCCTCCACTGCGATGGTAATGACAGTATTTAGTCTGGTCACCATCCTCTAAATTTTTCAACGACTTGGGCCACCTTAAGAACTTTTCCACTTGGATTTGTATAAGAACATTCATTCAGGTATCGTTCAGAGGGGTCAGATTTACTGGTCTAGTCTCCTTTCGAACGATCTGCTCGAACTTGCGTTGCTTTGTCGTGGTCTGAGGATTTGAGTGATCCCCAGCCTTCCTCATTTCTTCCCCCAATCTTGGTCGAAAGTTTTCATCCTTCTCTGGTCTTTTTGCTTCGTTAAATTCTTCGACCTCGATGTATGCCCTTGTCGTGGCCTCAGCTTTCGCAAATGTTTAGGGGCCCTTGTGAATAAGGTGCTTGAAAAGGGCACCTCGTTCCAAGGCGGAGAGAAACGCATTCAATTTTACCCCATCAGCCAGTCTCGGGATTTGCCTGGCCCCTACTATGAATCTGACCGGGAATCCCCTCAAACTCTCATTGGTGCCTTGTTTTACCCGGGTGAGATGCCAAGGCTATCTTTCTATCCTTCTACTGGAAGCGAACTGTGCGAGGAAGATTGTCACCAGCTCGTTAAAGGAGTGGATTGAATCCGCTAGCAACCCATAGAACCACACCCTAGCATCTCCCTTGAGCGTCAGCGGGAAGCATTAACATATAGTCGTCTCGTCTAGCTTTTGGAGGCTTAGGTGCTCACGGAAGTGGTTTGTGTGGTCCATGGAGTCGGTACTTCCATCATAGATGTCAAAAGTTTGCATCTTGAACTTTAGCGAGAGCGGCCTTGTCCTGATGTCTGCTATGAATGGGAATCGGAGTATATCAGCTCCTCCTCCGTTTTCTCCTCCAAATACGCGGTTCTAGATCTTTTCTATTCCCTTATCCGCACAGGATGGGGTTGCTGCTTTCTTTTTGTTGAGAAGTTCTCTCAATTCCCGAGGCTCCTGAACTGTCTGCTGCCCAATGACTCCCATTGCTCCGAATGGTGGGTTATTTTGCAGAGCCACCTCCTAAGCAACACGCTCCTCATTACTGTGGATGGAATGCAGGTTGCGCCTCTCGGGGCTCTCCTCAGGTATCCGGGAACCTAAGCTACTTTTTAGTCTTTGGGAAACTCCGTTGCTCGATGCTACCTGGGTCCTCGGGGCCTCGTGCTAACCGGGTGGTTTGCTTCGATGCCTCTTCCCTTTACCCCTATTACGGGACGTCGAGGTTTGGGATGTCTTAGAAAACACCCTTCTAGCTTGCTCATCCCTTGTAGAGTATAGGGTCAGTAAGGCTTTGGACATGTTTTCCATTTTGGTAGCCAATGCGCGCACAACTAGGTCGGGGTGATCCTCTACCCAGAGGTAGGGAGCAAGACCATTATCACATGACGCTACGTCCCGGATGGGTGCACTTTCTTGTACCCTAGTATTCACCATATTTGGTAGGTTGATGAGTCCCCAGGTATTGCGTAGGAAACGTGAAAAGTCGGCTTTAAAATGTTTCTCACAGACGGCACCAATATTGCGTCATTGGATCCTTGCTCTGGCTTGGACGAAGATCCGACAACAACACGAGTTTAATATGAGGATGAAAGAAAGGTATCGTGAGTACGAGGGCAATGGAGAAAGGATTTTTTTACCTGGAAACCACCCTTGTGAATAAGGTTGGGAAAACCACGGGACTTACGTCCGAGAACCGATTTTACTATACTTTTTGGGTTACAGATGAGTTATAAAATGGTACAAACCTGTTTCTCTCTTTCTTTTCCCTTTTTTTTCTTTTTTCTTCCCCTTCTTTTATGCACAGTTGGAATATTTATAGCGTTTGAACCATCTTTGGTTAGTTGCCCATGTGGCGCTGATACATGCTGAAGTCAATCACCTATTTTACCTACTCCGTCATTGTTATCAGGAGCGAGACGTGCACGTCTAATTATCCTTCTGTGAAATCACATCTACAACAATCAATCCCGTCCGCAGGCTACCATTCGTCGTACGATCTAACGAGGTTGCTTACTGAATCCCTGGGACGTCGCCTCCCGTAGCCATCCATGATCTGTGGGCTTCTGTAGCCTTTTATCACGCTACTTGGGCTGGCCTTATTGCCTGGGCCTCTTGGGCCCATTGGGTCTTTGCGATGCCTGAGCCTTATCAACGGGTTCGCAGTCCTGGAACCCAACAATAATTTCCTCGATTAATTTATTCATGATATTTATTATTTTTTATATTAGCAAATTTACTCAATCAAAAAAATAAATATTATATTATTTATATTTTAAGGTCTATATTAAAATTCAAAAAATATCATTAATATGAAATTTCTTATGTTTAAGAATTTATAAAAGCGACTTAGTAATTTAAGATTGTCGTTCACGATCCAATTATATTTGCATTAAATTTATTATGAGGAAAATGAACATGATTATATTATAACTAATTCTATATATTGTTCTATCTATTCTATAATGAATAAATATTAAAATTTTTAAGTAAATATTAATTTTTTTACATATACTGTTAAATACCAAATTATCTATCACAATGCAACCTTCTCCAAATAACATATTATTTAATTTTATTTGAAGTAAGCCCATTTTTGTTCAAGGTAATATCAATTTTAGAGGAAGGCATGAGATGCATTCAATTTCTAACCTCATCTTCCACAATCTTTATCCTTAAAAAATATCTCTAAATATTTATTTAGTCATGCTGCAATATTAGAGGGTGTTAGTATAAATTTTCACTCAACTCAAATAGTATCTAAAAAAATCTCAAAAATATTCTCTATTTTTTTATTTTTTTAATTATTTTGTCATATTGTCTATTTTTTTAAAAAAAAATACGTTATTAACTTTTATTTTGATATAAGATTTGTTATATACAAAAAAGCAAATATCTTGATTCACAATTGTCTAAATTACATGGTAACATAGACATTGCGTTTATTAACTCAAAAAGTAAAAAGTTAACAGTGAATATTTAATTCATATGTTTGAACTTTTATTTTTACATTGAATAAAATTTGATGCGTATTTAGATCCGACTTCGAATAGATTTGGATTCTTCTGGATGGGTTGAACCGACTCCGTTCACTGAACTCGAATCCTGCACACCACTAAAACGAACAGGAGGTCAGCGTTATCGGCGGGAAGTTGTCCCACCGAAAACACTCCGACGCTCAAGTCAGTAAAACAGTCTTCAAAGGAAGGAATTGAAAACGTAGAGAGAGAGAGAGCTTGAGCGTTTGATCCAGATGTAAGAGAGACGCGATATCTTCTTGAATCTGGACTGTGGGAAGGCAGTAAACGGCCGTGAGGGCACGCTTGTTGCCTTAGGGTTTTCTAGGAGAACGAAAGTGGCTGAGAAAGCAGGCTTCTGTGAGCTCTCAATCGTCCAAGAAAGTATGCGTAATTCAGTCTCTCAAGAGGTGTCTGCTGATGAAAGTCTGGAAGAAAGCCTTTTCTGTTTTGGTTGTAAGTCTGGAAGAGAGCATGTATGAAAGCCTGAATGAGAGCGTGCCCTGGATGGTGAACCCAAGGCCTTTTTTATGGTAAAGATGACGATCCTCCTTCTTTGGAAGGAGTGATCGTTCTCGTGATCTGCTCCTGGCCTTCCTTTTGAAGGTTGATACATGTTGCTAAGATGTAGAGGATTGTTTCATCCGAGTGTTGACCACTTTTTAAGTTGGTTTCTTTCCTCCTCAAGATATTATTCTGGTTAGACCCAGGTGGCAAGAAATTGGGAAGATCTGACGCTTTCCTTCTTTAAAAGGCGTCAATCTTGTTGATATTCCCTTTGAGATCGTGGAATATCCTTGGAGGATCGTGGTTGACCGTCTGATGAATGGCGGGCCCAAACGGAGCAGGCCCATCACTGTAGAGAGGCGTCATTTGGGCCCAATGTATTGGGCGCAGACGGTCAACATCTGAGTTGACCGTCAATGTGTTGGCCGCCTTCGTGGAGAACGAAGGGTGAGCTGCTGGCAATCAATCAATGGAGGTGCGGGTCGAAATGGAATATCTTGTCATCATCAGAAAAAGCGCTCAAAGCCCAATCAAGCTGCTTGAAGATGGTCAACATTGCGTTGACCGTTTGGAAGGAAGTTGGCCGTCTGGCTTTCAGGTTCACTGGCCCGTCTTCTACTGGTTATCGAAAATATTATTGGCCTTTTTGGGTTCAGTTGGCCAATTCTTTAAGTATCCATTATTGGTGTACCCATCAAAATTAATAATAAAATATAATTCGATAACATGATTAAAAAATATCGAAAATGGAAATTAATTATAAAAGTAGAAAAATTGATTATTTTTTATAGTTTTATACAGAAAGTGTTAAAAATGTTAAAATATATAAAGAATATATATCTATTTTGAAGAAATGCTGCATTTGGAAAAAAAATATATATATGTTGTATAATATTAGTAAAGAGATAAAAATAATAATAATAACAGTATTAATTGGAAAAAAAATAAAAATTAACAACAAAGTTTGAGTCAAAATAAAAATTAAGAGATTTATTTGATATTTTATATGAACTACAACGAGGCATCTAATTATGATATCCATACCATTCTTATACGTCCTTATCATAAAAGAGATAACAAGACAAACTAGCAAGCTAGAAGTAGTCAATGCAACCAACCAAAAAGTACTTTATTAATTTAAAATAGTAAACAAATTAATTTATTAGTAGGGGCGATACGATACGACTGCCGTATAATACATGTAAGATCCTGTACGGCAATCATTTGATATAAATTTAACGGTCCTTATCGTTTTGTTATTAAAAAAATAATAATTATTATTTTAAATAAAATGGTAAAGGGATGCTAATAAATTTACATCTGATGGCTACCGTACGATATCGTACACATATCATATCGCAGCACCCCCTGAATTAATTTTTACAGCAACTATGTGATATATTAGATGTTAAATCGGTAAATAATTATTTTTATCTATAATATATAATAATTTTTTTAATGATATATAAATTTTAAATCTTAGAATATTTATTGTTATATTTCTATACTGATTAATTATGTGTAAAAATAAATTTATATATTTGAATCTATACATACTAAATTTTGACTTGTCAAAAATAATATGCAAAATTAAAATCGCACCGAAATTGTTTTTATCTTAGAGAGTTAGAAGATAATTTTTTTCTCTTATCTCTATTTATGATTTATAGAGATTCTATACAATTCTTATATATAAAAAAATAATAATTTTGGATTATCTTTTATACAATGAGATATGATCATTCTAGAATTAATAAAACATCCATCTTTGTTATCTAAGAATATGTCTTAAATAGGCATATCATTTTAGATAATTTTTCTCTAATTAACTTTAAATAATTAATATTTTTAAATTAATTATATAAAATTGTATCATTTAATTGAATTTTAATAAATCAATTAATCAAATACCTTACCATGTAAGATATTTTTTTAACATTATTCCACTTGGTACATATGACATTAATATCTATTATAATGATTAATGCAAACTCTAAGTATATAATATTATAATCTTTCAATAGTTTAAATACCATAATTTATAATCAAGTAACTAATAAATTATAAATAGTAAGCCGGACTGATTTTCAATTATTTCCCTACTAAATTTGAGAGTGGAGATAGAATGAGAAGAAGAAACGAGAAAGAATGAGAGAAAGAAAACTAGAAAAACTCAATTCAAATGAATTCAAGTAAGATTTTAGTAATATTTAAGTTAAGGTAAGTACATTTCAATCTTTTATTCCTTTGTTGATATTTTTGTCTCAACTCTCAGAATACTACGACGAACAAAAGATAATAAAATATTACGACGGAGAAATAATTGAGCATATTAACGCTCATCCTGAAGCACGCAATCGCTTACTATAATAATCTCACTCCAAGTCTTCAGATTCCAAATATTTCACCCACTCTCCGAGATCCGTCATTTTAAGCTTCCATGCTTACAGGACGTAATTTTCCACTTGTTCCCCGTGAATATTAGGCCGGGAAACTACACTATTGACGAGTCACGAGAATGTCACCTACATCTAAAGGCGAACACTCCCACCAACCTCAGTCTCTCTCTCTATTTCAACTTACATTTCCTTTTACCTTCTTGTAACTTGAAGGATTATCGCTAACTTGAGCGTTAGAATATTTTCAGTGGAATAACATCCCATCGACACCTGACTTATCATTTGTTATAGCGGTGTGTAGGGTTCGGACTCAGTGAATAGAGTCAGATCCAAACGATCAAGTGAACTCGAATCTATTCGAAGTCGGATCCAGGTACGTATCAAATTCGATTGTTATTTGAAATATTTTTATCAACTTGGGTTCAGAAGGATCAATTACAAAATTTTTTTTATTTTTTATTTTTATTTATAATATACAAAAAAACCAATTTAATATTTTAGATTATGTTTAAATAGAGATTATTAAAAGGTCTGAATTGAATAATTTTTTTTAGAAAGGACCAACATATATCAAAAAATTACTAAATAGACTTCATATTTCAAGTAGAGAGAAATTTATATATTTTTTTGAGCTAATTAAGAAGAAATAGTGCTAAACAGCGGTCCAGTAGCACGGGGCGGGGCAAATAAAAAACCTTTACCCGCTCATCAGATTTGGTTAATAATATATCATTTTATTTATATATTTATAATAACGGTTATATATAAAAATGTATGTAAATATTTCAGATATATTGCAAGACATTTCTATTGTTTATTCACCAATTATCCAGATACCGCAGATAATTTCCACAATCACCATCATCTCCCTGGCGAGCGCCAGCAAAAACTATCGAACTGGGATTACAAAACCCCGTCCAATTTGAGAATTCGGCAAAGCGAGTGAAGTCGTTGGAGCTGTACTTTTTCCCTCTTTTATGCTTTGCCAATTTCGTTCCAATTTCCCTCACGGTTCTACGTTGTATTTTGGACTTGTCCTTAATCTCAAATGTTTACATGCATTCTGTTTATACTTTTAGGAATAAAATTTTGTTTGGTGAATTATTTTGAATACCGTGGAACTTATTTGATGAATTATTCGTGGACTCCATGTGTGATCTATGAATGTCCGCTAAGTTCAGTGCATGATCCACTAGCTGAGAATTTACTCGCCATTTTCTTGTTCATTTTATTGCTGATAGTTGGATTTTTGGTGGGCTTTGTGGCCGATAAGTACCATGGATCTGAATTCTGGCACAATAGATTTTAGAGCAAACTCTTAAACTCTTCAATCTTGACCTTGTATAACACAAACCAAAACGATAGCTTCGGAGGGTTTCGGATGGGCCCTCAGGTTATCCTTTGATGCTGAAGTCAACAAAGGGTTTCTAATAGGTGAGTTAGGGAGAGAGAGTGTGGATAATTGGAGGACTAGCTCCGAGAGAATATTTGGAGAGGATGAGGTGTTTTCGAGGGCAAGCCTTGAACCCCTTTGTGTAGGCTAAGTGTTGAGGGATTGATATTGAATCAAAGAGATAGTAGAAATTAGTGAGTGAATTAAATGCTCTACGATTTCGATCTACTTGACTCTTAGATTTTAGGATTATTAGATGCTCTTATTGTACTAAGGGATTTGGTATTTATAAAGGCGTGAAGCTAATCCATGGGTAGTTTCTTCTCAGTGGGATTATAGGCTACGATCTAGATGTTGGGGTGATGACTGTTATGGTCATTTGCCACCATGCACATTTAGGAACGGAGGCTGTGGAGAGAGGATTTTTACTTTCGGATTGTGCAGATCATGGGTGCCCATGTTTTTGATGGGTCTTAGGCTCAGGACGCAGAATTTCAGTTAAGTATGGGGAGTCGATTGTTTAGCTGAGCACATTGGCCTCCCTTAACTTGCTACTTTGGATTAACCTTCATAGATTATCCATTTTGATTACCATGTTCTGGCCAGAAGTTTTATATAACTCAATCACCCGGTCGACCAACCTAATTCACCTGGACTATGGCTGGAATTTGCTTATTAGGCTTTTTTTTGGTTCGTATGCTCTCGGATTCGGTGCCTGATAATCTCTTGCTTGACAATCTAGATTCTCCATTCCATCCACGGGTTAGGTCGGCGGGTATGGATCAACTTGAATATCTACTAGACCCAACAATGATGAGGATGAGCCAGATAGCATTGGAGATTGCTAGGGTCGCCGCTCCCATGTGGGTCTTATCTCTATGTTTATTTCAATGGAATCGAAACAAAGTGCTCATATTTATATTTGTTAGACCGAATAAGGTATTCGGGATGTATAATAAAAAAATTCAAGCTGAGGTGGACCTCGGTTTTTAGACCCAACAGTCCGGGTTGCTGGGAATGAGATGCCGAGTGTTCAGGTGTCCTGTTTAGAGTGCAAGACTGTTAAAAGGGCAGAGGTGCAAAGAATAATTAAGTGGGGTCAGGTTGCAGTTTTCTTATAAAAGAGGTAAAGGTGATTGAGGAAAGTTCTGAGAAAAAGGTAATATACTGTGTGGGCCTTTTTTTAAAAAGGTTGTTATGGGCATTGGGTTTCCATGCGCTGCAGTGCATTAGATTTCATTGCCTGATTACCACACATATTTGTTCTATAAAAGGGATGAAAGACTACAAGTTTAGGCATGCTCAATGCTCTAGGATTCAAAGTGTTTAGAATTCGGTAAACACAGAGAGGGTATACAAACTTACATCGTCGAAGAAATACAGATAGGAACAACACCGTAGATAATGAGAGTGAGAAAAAATGAGTTTTGTTTCACTTGTGTGAGTTATTATATTTTATCATTTTGAGTGGGAGAGACTATGTGTATCCATTATTGCTATAGTTAGAGATTTTTTGACTTTGTGCCTCGTGTTTTTTTCCTTCCATTTTGAAAGGTTTTCTGCCTAAAATTGTATGTATTGTGATTGTCATATTTTTGGTCATATTTTGTTTAATTCGTTTCATTTTTTGTTCATAGTTAGGGATTGGAATTTCTGCATCACTCGTTATTCTCAACAAATTCATATTTATCTTACTATTTTGATTGAATGTCAATTATCATTTCACCCAAATCTCCAGAAACCATGTTATGGGGTGACTCTATTTCTCTGTCTTTTTACACCCTGTTGAATTGAGTTTGTGGATTTTTCTTTTAGTTTGTTTATTTATATTTGTTGCAAGTATGATCTGCTTTTTTTTTTTTCAATCTTTTGCTGCTGTCTTTTCATTTTTTTATTTTTGCAAAATTTTATAAGAAGCCGTGGAGTGGGTCAGAAAGTTTGGAGCTGAGTTAATAAAAAAGGATACTGCCTTAAACTGCATTGGTTGGCATGAGAGGAAGCCCACATTGTGGGATTAGAGGCTGTGTGGCTGCTTCATTGCACCTTTCTTTTCGAGAGTGTGTATTGAACTTTGGGTCCCTTGTGAGTCTTACACTCATTGGATATATTATTTGCTGGTTTGCTCGATGTTTATACGAGGAGTTGCTCAAACAAAAACATTTTCAATGGCACAGGAGATTGGCGCATGTGCCAATTTGAATAGAATGTCAGTGTTTGATGTGCCCATGAAAAGTGTACGTGTGTGAAAAATAGTGGTGCTTGACTTGATACACACCAGAAGGGCATGTGTGTGGGTTGTTAGAAGGAGCCACACTTGATGCATGTACAACAAGTGCTCGTGTGCCAACACTGGTATAAAATATTATGTTCTAATTTTAGGGTTAATTTTAAGAGCAATTGAACATCAGGGGCACCTACTTGAAGAGAGAGAAAAGAGAAAATAGAAGAAGGGAAAGATTTGAGTATCCATTTGAGATCTGATTTGTATTTCATCATTTGCTAAGTTTGGGTATATTATTTTAGCTCTGGTTGTAGAACATATTATCGGTTGGTTATTTGTTTTCTTGTTGTATTATCTCGTTTGGTTGTGAAATGTGTTAGGATTAGCATTAATTGGTTCTTCTCATGTGCTATGGTCGTGAAGGGATTTATTTGGATTATTAGTAACTGAATTTCTAAATCTAGTGGAGGCATTTCCGACTTAGTGTTTTATGGTTTCTATTAGTTGAGAAGGGTTTCTAGGTAAAAAATGTTTTGTGTAACTTGTGTGTTTTGTTGCGTGCGTTGTTTTTATTCCTCGAGTTCGATCAGGAGACAATGGTGGTTGACGGTGTGACGGTGCCAGGAGATTCGAATTCCGCTATGCTGTGTGAATCTCAACAGGGTAGGGTGGGAGTGGGGAAGCTGATGGTGGAAGTTACTGCTGCCTGTGGAAACTTCTTGGAAGGACCACGCTTGTTTTTTGTTACCACTTCATTTTATATCTTTCAAACCTACTTTTGATGTATCAGTATCAATGATAATAATGTGCATCATAAGCTAGATGGGGAGCGCAAAAGTGAGCCACTATGATCGAAAATAACTTGAAAGCATATACTAATTGTTGATGGATTAGAAACTTCCAGTCTACCATGAAGAGAACATTATTCTTTTTTCCATTTAGTAACACATTTACAATGATTTTTAGTGACTGCATGCTTTTGCAGTTTACTACAATCCTATTTTAGAAATTGACTCCTGGTAAATATTGTTCCTAGAACATCAGAAACATTGGTAAACTATAATGGAATTAAAAATATCTTGATAAAGTCTGTGTACTGTTCATGAATTATTTCTTTTTGCCAGTACTAATTAGCCTTTCTTAGTGTATGCCACTGTGATTTTTTAACTATGTTTTTCATTATGCAGTTGTACTTGAATGGTCTGCATATTGGCCCCGGCCACGCCTTAAGCAGAGAATATTTTGGTTTCTAACCCATTCTTCTTGAATCTTGGCCAATACAGCTTAATACTTTCATTTGTTGTATTTTTGTTCTTACCTGCTGCTTTTGACCAGGGAAAAAAACCCTCTATGGCTTAAAATCTGAGTGCTAAATATATGCAAAAATACAGATAATGGTCTGCTTCTGGTAGTTTAAGTATCAATATAAAGACAAGTGAGAATATGGGAAATCTACGCTTATTTTTTTTTTTTTTTGTGAATTTATTTCTGTGCTTTGCCTCTCGCTCTTCTCCCTCTTACTAACGGCGATTATGTTGTATTTTAGGGCTATTATGATCATTATACAGACTTCACAGTATATGGAAATGTTAGTTTGCTTGAATTTAAAAGCATTAGTTGTTTTTTTTTTTTTTTTTTTGGGGGGGGGGTAAAGAAAGCTAAGAAATCCATTATATCACAGATAGGACCAAATCTTCAGCTTGTATCAAGATCCGAGGACAACAAGAATTCACACTTCTGGACACTTCAGCATCAAGTATACAACAGACAACAAAGGGAGGGGGTTATCCAAACATAAGTTTCCTCCGTTGTGTCCATGCCTCATTTAGCCAAACAGTTTGCTGCTCTGTTGCTTTCTCAATGGAGCATGTGATGGAGCATCTCCAATCTCTGCCCAACGTCTTTATGCAGTCAAGGATGATACCTCTATTGGGGTCACTTGGAGAGGTGGTTTCGAGATTGCTTGTACGCCAACTCCAAGTCCATTTGAATAATAATCCTGTTCAATCTCTGATCCCAGCCAATCTTGAAAGCATGCCATACATCCTTGAGTTCTGTCGCAAGTATGTCTAGGTTTCCCTAAAATCCAAACAAACAGAGGCCCCGCTTACCTTTTCTGATACCACAGCTGGTGCTTGCATCTGTGTTAATCTTGTGCCGACCATTTGCTGGAGTTTTCCAGTGGCTAAGACTCTTGCTGCTGGAGGGCAAATGGTCAGGGAAGTGAGTAGGTGGTCTTGGTTCATCTCCCCTACTGGTCTGTAGATGCTACTCCTCTTATTTGGATCTTTTGCGGACCTTGGACCGAAAATACTTTTAACTCTTTTCAGCCAATCTGATCTGAGAACTTTCTTTCGTAGATTTTCTTATGGTCCTTGGTTAGTAATCTTCTCTTCTTTCATGAGCCGCAAGAGTCCATGAAAATACATTTGCTAAGTCCTCCTTACAAGTAAGTAGATTCCTGATTATTCAATCTGTGGTGGGTAGGACAAAGAGCTCTTGACAGGTGCCTTTCTCCAGGATCATCTCCCAAATGTTTCTGGCTCTGGGGCAGTCTCTAAGGAGGTGAGAGATTGCTTCAGGTTCACCACTTGCTAGATAGCTCCCTGATGACTCGATGTTTCTCCTCCTTTAGCACGTTGATGAGAATCTTATTTTTGTGGATGAGCCAAACGAAGGCCCTGAATTTTGGGGAAAATTTCAGCTTCCATTTCTTTTGCCAAAGTGGGCTGTTGCAGGAGATATTCCAGATCATTTTATCTTCGGCGCTGGAGCAGCTTGGGGTGTGAGTGCCTTGGACACTTAGATGGGCATCTCCTGGGGCTTACAAGGCTAAATATCTTCATTAGAGTGACTTCCTCTCTGTTAAAACTTGGCCAAAGCAAACAATAGCTCTCACAGCATCCTCACTGCTAAACAGCTGATAACCCAGGGCACCAGATGGGCTGTTGGAAATGGTGAAACTGTTAGTTTTTTGAAGCACAGATGCGTCAGTGAGGAGGCCCTCATGCTTAGAACTACTAGACTCATTCCTGTGGAGGACATGGATTTAAAGGTGGTTGATTTCCTTCTCTGAGATGGACTCTGAGACCGCCCCAGTTTGAGAATAAAAGCATTAGTACTATTCAAGATTGTGTCTAACCAATATCTGCAAATTTGCAATATTGGTTTTGTTAAGTGCCTGGATTTGGGTAGCTTCAATTGTGCACATTTATGAAGGATTTATGGAAGCAGTAAATTGACAATTTTTTTTCTTCATTTCGTTGATAAATTAAAGATGATCAAATCAAGGATAGGAATCAGTAGCGCAACTGCTGCAGTAGCAGATCAGCAACAGTCGAGATATTGCCAGCGGCAGTAATCTGCCAAATGGGAATCGGTTAGCCCCAAGATAACTAGTTTGGTGGTTAGGAATCTTGTAGAACTATAATTGGTATGAACCAAAAGTCTAGAAACCATGAGAACTCATCTGGATTCTGTCAAATGCCTATAAAAGGGGCATAAGCATAGTTTTAAGGCCATGTTGAATGAATGAATTTGAGATGTCTGACAAGACTAAGATGTAAATGCCCATGATCTTCTCAATAGAGAAGTCCTGTGGAGAGTCATCTCTCTGTACTGTAAGTGATGGGAACAATCAATAGAGTTTGTAGATCCCTATATCTGATTGTGTCTCTTGTCTGAGGGCTAGGAAAGCTAGCGATGATTCGAGGAAGACTGGAACATCCCAACTTCAGTCTTATATAATTATTTAAAGCACTGGCCTGCGGGTGACTGACTCCTATAAAATAAGTTGTATGATTGGTTGCATGCATCTATGATACGACTGTGGTAGGTGGTTTAAATTTATGTTTAGTATATGATTTTTGTTTTTGTCAGTGATATCATCCATGATGACTGTTAGTGATGTATGTATTTGGCCTGTTTATTCCTGAATCATTTGCCCTCTGAGGCAGGTTGTTTAACATCTACCAAAGCCCTCTTGTACAATTCTTCTTTGAAGTGCCCTCTTGGCCTTGCCTTCTAACTCTTCACTTTTTGTGACAATGGCTAGAATTGAAGGTTTCATTGAAATTCTTGCCAGGATTCTTTGCATTATTTGTCATAGAACAAATTTGTGAAGCTTCAATTTTACTTGGTGATTTTCATGAGTTCATACTGTCAAGTTCAGCTAATTGTTGTTGAATATTCTCTTCAAATTTGACAGGCTCTATGGCTTGAATGCCTTTGGTTGCTAGCTTCTTTGGTGCCACCCTGCAGAGATATATATTTCTGAGAAGCTGTTTGACATCTTGTATGTACTTTTCTGACACTTCCTTTTAGAAGATTTGGATCAAATAGCTGCCTATGTTGTCTAAATAATCATTTGAGGATTTATATTTGGAACCACTAGAGGAGTTGTGAGTTTTAAAAGGAAAGGGAACTTGAGCAATATCAGAATTGTGTGGGAGCAAGTCTTTGTTATAACTAATGTGGCCTTTTGCTAGAGTTTTTTTCACTATTACCTGTGACTTTCATAAGTCATTAGTTTGTTCAATAATTACATAATCCATACTTGTGGGTGGTTGTTGTGTTTCAGATTTTCAATTGTGTGCAATTCTTCTAGCCTATTAGCTCAAATCATTGTGGCAGTGTGTAGTTACATGAAGTGTGTAGGTTTTGATCCTACATTGGCTGCATTTCTCCACCCAAGTTCTGTTTCGTGTCCCAATTGACTTTATATTTTGTGTAGGCGTCAATTTTGATTTTATTGTCTTACTTCAATTATTTTTGTGTTTGCTGATTCAGTTATTATTTACCGTTTTCGAATTATTGTATGTGAAATTACAAATAGTCTGGAGTAATTTGTCTATTGTGAAACACGGTTAATCAAATATAAGAATTCCAATTTGTATCAATTCCAGCTGAGATTTCAGACTTTGATGCAAGCGGAAAATAAATAGAGCTCCTATAAATATTTGTATTTAGCGAAAGATTTCGGTAAATATGTCGCTTTCTATATTATGGCTATTTTGATAAGAATAAAATACAATCGACAACACTTTATATGGTTGCCGAAAGTTACTGTGGTCACCATAAAACCATAACACTGGGACAATGCAGTTTACCTTACTTCATTAGCTTTTCCTAGCATCCATATCACAGCCACAGCACAACTTCTGAGGTATACCAACCACAATATCAGAATTTTGGGATGATTTCAATAGATGAATCAATCCAAACAAAAAATGAGGAATTGCTCTGTGCAGGAGGATGTCGACGCCTATGAAGTTAGTTTAGCTAGTCTTATATAGAAGCTCTATGGAGGATCATCATCCTATTGAAATCTGCTTTAACAATGTTGTAAAACTTGAGCACCTTGCTAACTTCAATGGCATTTGCTTAGAGTTTAGCAAGATCTGTGAACCTTGGATATCATTTCAGCTGTGTAGCCAATAAACAGTGACAATCTTAAAAAACCATTAGGAAAATGTTATTACTAGGCTGCTACAAAAATATTTTCACCTAATAGTTGTAAGAGGATTAATTTGTGAGTTTGCTTTCAATTTCCATGAATCTTAATTCTGCAAAACAGGAGTAAAGAACTGAATAATTTATATAAAAAGTACCATATATCTCAACTTCTTGAAAATTGTCAACTTCTTTGTGTCCTGTATTGTATTTTTAAATGTACCTTTTAACCTCAGAAATCTCCCCTGCATTTTGTTTTGGAGCTTACCATGCCTGGGAATTTCCCAATTCCTCAATTAAAATTCACTTGGAGTTTGGCTGATTTATAGCAAGCCAAAACTATGCTGAAAGTTGCATGCTTATTCTCAGGAATACACAACATGGGAACATTGGCTGCTGATGAAAAGATCCTCAGCTACAATGATGTTGTACTCAGACAATCCGATCTTGACATCCTCAGCGGACCATTTTTTCTCAATGATCGCATCATTGAGTTCTACTTTAGTTATCTGATGTCAAGCTACCCCTCAGATGACATCCTACTAGTTTCACCAGTCGTTGCTTTTTGGATTGGGAACTGCCCAGATGAAGAAGCCCTTAGAGTTTTCATGGAGCCTTTGAATCTGGGTGCCAAGAAGCTTGTCATCTTTCCCATCAATGACAACAATGATGTGACTCGAGCTGAAGGTGGGAGCCACTGGAGTTTACTTGCTTTTGAGAGAAATGCCAACATATTCGTGCATCATGACAGCTTCAGAGGGGCAAATAGCTGGCATGCCGAAAGGCTTTATGCATCTGTCGTTGGATTCATGGGTTGCTCCGAATCCCATGGAAGGTATGTAGAATATGCAGATACCCCTCAGCAAGTAAATGGATATGATTGCGGTGTGTTTGTTATAGCCATTGCAAGAGCTATATGCTGTTGGTATGTAAGTAGTGGTGGATCCAACGGTGATGATGAAGATGGCCTTTGGTTTTCTGCGATGAAGGAACAGGTGACACTAAGTGCAGTTGCTGAGATGAGAAGTGTGATCCTGCGGCTAATTAGAAGCCTTATGGCTGTGTGACTGAGTGCATGACTGTAAGTTTTGAAGTGAAAGTTAGTTCGAGTCTGAGACTTCAACATTTGTACTTCCATTTTGATGTCCATTCCCATTGTATCTTAGTTTGTTATACTACATTTTCTGCTTGCAACAGGATGGTTGGACATTTTCCACCATGGATGTGTAGTCAAATAAGATGTACAATAAGTAAGCTATATAGAAATGAGAATGTTATAATAGTTGGGTGAGTCACTCTGAAAAATAAAATAAAGAATAATGATATTCATAAATGTTTTAAAATTATACGTATAAAGCTTAATGAAATGACGTCTAAGGTGATTTGGATATTTAAAACGTAGACTTTACGAAGCACCTATGAGGAAATGAAAGTTGTGGTTTGACTTCTCATGTGGTCGGTGATTTTGCATCTTGCTGCAGTGGAATGCATCAAGAACTAGCAGAATGGGATGCAAGAGTGCAGAATTCTGTTGAGGGGGATCTGTGTAAGTCTAGGCTAGATGACGCAAAAATTCAAAAACATGGACTGACATGCTGAAATTATTTGCTGAAGCCTGTTGTCATAGTATAAATTTCCACTTAGATATGTAAGAAGAGTCGTCTCTTGCTAATGTTTCAGAAGTACATGGCAAGCATGTGTACTATTGATTGCAACCTGATGCTTTTGTGTCAGAAAATAGATTGCAGGTTTCAAGATTGCAAGAGTCGAATTGCAATACCCAAATTCAAGAGCAACAATTATAGTAGTTGCTTGTTGCTGATTCATGTTGATTCCACTGAGTCAGAATCAAAAGCAACAAAATACAGTTTGTTATAACTGATGTATACATAAGCAGTTAGTTGTTTTTGTTATTTAGTTATTCTCATTTTATTGTTGTATAAATATAGAAGATGATGATTGTTAGAGATGTCACAGAATTCAGTTTCATTTTCTAAGTACACAGAGGAAGGGCACCTTCTTATTTTCAGGCTCTGCTTTCTTAAACATGCTTTCTTTGTTTTCAGGCTCTTCTTCATCCTTCTAATATTGTTTTGCATCTTAACATGGTATCAGAAAATCAATCCATAGCTTCCGAAGGCATACACAGTGCTGAATTACTCTACAGGACTTCTCATCCTTTCGAAGAAGCAACTTCTTTTTTTTCTTCATCATGACGACAACACTGGACTGCAACTGATTTTATTACTCTAAATGAAGAGAACTGCTCAACATGGAGTCGAGCAGTGGTTATGACTCTCGGTGTCAACAGTAAGGAAGGATTTATTGATGGATCTATGATCAAGCATTTTGATTCAAATCCAATCTTTGGTATTTGGAGACGATGTAACAATATTATTTTTACCTGGATTCTGAATTCTCTTTCAAAAGAAATAGCTTCTATTGTCACATACATGGCTATAGCAAGGCAGATCTAGCTAGAACTAAAGGAACGATACAGTCACAGCAATGGACCTCCTGTATATCAGCTGCAGAAGATATCTACTAGTGCACAGGATACATCATCATTAACAGCTTTTTTAATAGACTAGAGATCCAACTATGGACTCGAGTTCGAAAATCGGCATTAGCTTGGACAAGTTATGCAATTTCTGATGGGATTCGATGATGTATTTTCAAATGTTAGACGACAGATTTTGCTCGTGGATCCTCCGCCAACAATCAACAAAGTGTTCGCTCTTGTTCTTCAGGAAGAAAGGCAATGAGATAACTTCTTCTATGAATCAAAAAATCTGAATACTGTTACTTTTATCAATAAATCTGTATCTATTTTTTCATGTGAAACTCTCAAATCTACATCAATTTTTCCAAGTTGATTGCTAGTCATCCATATTACTTAATCTTTCTTTTAAAATCATGTTTCATTCAGGATCTATCTTTTTGGATGATAATTACCCAGAGCACAATAACAGTCAAAATATTGTTATTGCTGTTCATCATAACCTTGTTTACTTTCATCTTAATAATCAAATTTGTGAGATTGATAAACAGAATAAGGCTAGGGAAGAAAGTCATTCTTTATAAGAGAATAGGAACAATGAAATTTAGAAGAGGGTTATTACTATATAATAAAATAAAAATTATTAATATCATTCACATTATAATTCTTATTTTTTGAAATTTTCCGGCCTATATTTCTATTTCTAAAATCTATTTGCTTTTTTTCCTTTTCTTTCTAATAATAATGACTATATTTTAACAATTTTTTTAACTGATATAATAAATTTTATACTTAAGAGATATTAAATTTTTTTTTTTTACCTTTATTGTGATATAGAAAGATATCCATCTAGATTAAGTTGATTATTAGGTCGCTCTGTAAAGTGAACCAAACTTGAAATCCACCTCCACAAGCATGTGGGTCCCCATCAAAGCATTCATCTCTAGCTTTACTTCCACAGGAAGAAGATAATGTGAAGAGAACCAAGCATTGCTACAAGGAGGGGTGCTATGACATTGAGAGGGGCCACCCCATCGTCATTGAGTATTTTAAAATAAATAGTAATTAAAGATATATATTTTAATTTTTATAATATTAATATTTATTAAATATAAAATTTATATAAATTTTTTTTTAAAATATTACTATTTATAAGATAATTTTTATAATTTAAATATCGTCCTTGGGCCAAATCCTTGTTCCTCCGCAGGTGTTTCCTCATGGGCCAATATCTTGACCTGCGCCTTCTCTTCCAGTGACCGTTAAACTTTGAATTTGTCATACTGCTTGAAGATTTTTCCTTCCCACGAGTCTTATGAAAGGAAAATGCATTTTAATACCGCGTGTGTCATATAACCTTTTTTGAAAAAATGAATGTTATATTAATTTGGACTAATATTTAAAAATGACAAAGTTAGAATTAAATGTTTTTTTCTATTTTAATTTTAAAATGCAAATTAATATTGAAAAATAAAAAAAATTGACCATTATTTTCACTACTTATTGAAAAAAAAATTGGCCATTATTTTTCTTTTTTTTTATACATTTTTTGACAAAATAGTTATAAATTGAGAGTACTAATATTATTTTTATCATTTAAATATGTAATAATAATCCTCAAGACAATGGCAGAGGTGTAATAAAAATACATAATTTAATCTTATTTCTCAAAGTACTATCAATGATAATTTATTGCATATCTTTTTTGCAAGGCATATGACCACATTAACTATAAAACTTTCTTAACTAGTGATCTAGAAGCACAGATGACAATTTGGCCATGCCCTTTTAGAATATGAGGGGAATTCTTATTTCATTATGATAGAGAGAGAGATTCTCTTCCTAAGGTATGAAAGTAATATTATAATTTATTGTAACTATTTTCTCTAATAATAACGTAATAATATTTATCAATAGGCTTTATAGTTATTATAGTGCTTCAACAACTTCTATCATGGAGGGGGGACCTTTTCAATATAATACAAGACACCTAAAAGTAAGTTCAATTGCCTCCGGTGTTGCTTTTTTAGGGCACCAGCTTCCTATTCGGCCATCCATAATGTCTTTTATATTTTCCATTTTGAGCACCAAAAGAGAAGTTTTCTCTTATTTTTGAGGTGGTACTTTATTTAGTCCACATTATTTCAGTGCCTATTTTGACGGCTTGCATCCACTACTCGCAAGCATATTACCATCTCAAGCAACAAGTATACATTACTCTTCACACAGAGAAGGTCTGTCGTAACATACTCTAATGTAATATAGCCATACATGCCTCACAATTGTAATCTTCATGTACAAGTTTTTATCGGACTGTCTGTATTTAGTTAATTCAAAATCACGATATTTTTAGGTCATAACCATAATCAAGAAGTGTAAATTAAGATTAAAAATATCTATTGATAGCATGTTTCTTCAAATTATATAAAAAAAGTTAAGCCTCAAATTACTCCTAAAGTAATGCTGAACTATTAGTTTTATATAAGTGGCTTGTTGGGAGGAGTAATATTGTTGAAAAGATGATTATCTAAGCTTCCTTCTTGCATATATTCATACACAAGAATCAGCAGTTCATCCTCATTACAATATCCCAATAATTTAATGGTGTTGGGATGGTTGAGAATTCCCATGAACTTCATCTCTGTTTGCCATTCCTCGAAGCCTTTGATACTTGTTGAGCTAACCCTCTTGACAGCAACAACAGTTTGATCAACTCTGTATATTTGCCTGAACGATCCATCTCCTAAGGCCACTAAGAGATCTTAGATTGAATCGGCCTCTAAACCTTCAAGCATTCCATAGTCGTAGGATCACTATAATTGATTTCACTAGCCAATGTCCCACGGTCTTAGGGACTCATTCTGAACTATTGACAGATGCTCCAAAGAGTTCCACCAACATTCTCTATGCTATGGTTCCCTTCGGTTCATTCCTTAGTTGGGTTCGGAAAAGTCATGGGTACAAGAACTTTTACATATAAGACATAAGAAAATGGTTGATAAATTAATAGTTGTCTTTTTTCTTTTACGATAGTCATTTTCGGCACCTTCAAGACTCTAATTAGCCAGCATTCATTAATATTGATTCACAATTAGTACTAGACCTCTATAATAATAGATATTTGAATATATGTCATACTATTCAATAATATTTTAAAACTATTTATGGAGTGTTCCACACTTACCTGTTTTTTTTTCATTTAGCCATTCCTGAATGAAAAGGAAAAAAACATGAGTTTTTTTTTTTTTTCCTAATATTTTAAAATTTTTTAAAACTCTGTTGACATAATTATTAAAATTAAATAAGATATAAAATATAATATATGTTAATATGAGAATTTAGAACTAATAATTTTATTTATTGATTGGTCACTTGATTAGGTAAGAAATAAATTAAACATTAATATTCTAATATTTAATATATATAAATAATAAAAAATAAATAACAAATTAATATAAAACGATTGTTTATTGATTTTACAGATCTCCTAATATTATATTAAAAATTTATATTATTTTATAGTATAAAATAATTATTAAAAAATATATTATTATTATTATTATTATTATTATGTAATTTTAATAATTAATTAACTTTAACATATTTTAAAAGTAATCTATGATCTTATAAATCGATGTCACCCTAATTTTTGTTGCGTACTTCTTCGTTCACTGGAAATTCTTATATATTTGACTCGGGAAGGCAATAGACTGCATCAGGTTTGACTAGGGGAAGCCAATTGACTGCACAACTCTAAAGGGCCGTGTGGTGTTTCCTCCACCTTTTCTCAATCTCACATCGTTTGGACTTTTCTCTCTCTGTTTTCCCATCTCGCGTTTCTCATCCTCTTCATCTCCCCCATTTCTCCCTGTCGCTGATTTCTCGTTTCAGGATCCCTCCACTGTAAGTCCTTTTCAAGCGGTTATGTTTATCACTTCATGAAACATCTGATTGCTTTGTCATTTTATTCTACTTCGACTTGTTTCCAAGATCCCCAATTTGTTTTTTTTCTTTTTACATTTAAGTTGCAATCCGTTAAGTTCTCGTACTTTTCTTGAAGCCGATTTGTTTATTACCATTTGCATGTTCGATCGTGGTGGCCGAATTTTTCGATTAGGTATTTGATTCGTTTCTTCAAGATACTGCTTTCAATTTTGATTCTATTCTGCATATATTATTCTGAATCTTTTGTCTTGATCTTTATTTTGTTATTGATTTTTTTTCCTGTGTTGAGTCTTTGTTCTTGCTTCTGATTGCCACTGTCTTTGGTAGCAGAGATGGTTAGGGCGTTTACAGGCTCGGTTTGTTGTTTTTAGTGCTTCTAGGGTTTCTTATGCGATTTGTGAAGCCTATTACCATCTGGCATCTTCCTGTCCTTTGCATTTTGATGTCTTAGGGTTTGAAATTTGTGAACGATGGGACTCTTTAATCTGACGTTCATAGTTGTTTCTTAGTGATTTTTGGATAATGTAGATGCAAACATTTAAAGTGCAGTGACTAGTAAGACTATTAAATGTTGATTGTTGATAGTCTTTAGGTTTGATTTACCTAGGGATATAGAAGAGCCACTCTTTTGGTCCTTCAACCTAATAACTGTATATTTGTCTCATTGATGGGGGTTATAGGTTGATTTTCAAATGTGTTCAGTTCTTTCATTTTTCATTCACTACTTCTTCCATGTTGTTACTTGAGTTTATATATATCATCTGTTTATCTATTTGTTCCTTTCTTTATCCATGATTATGAATAGATTTTCTGGAGCAACCATGAGTGATGTGGGTGAAAAGACATGTCCTCTCTGTGCCGAGGAGATGGATTTGACTGATCAGCATTTGAAGCCATGCAAATGTGGTTATGAGGTTTGAATTGTTGCAGTCCTTTGGTTTTTGATCTGTATCATTGATCTTGCTTGGGAGGTTGTCTATTTGAGCATTTTCCTTTTTTTTGTGGAATGACAATGGATCCTTGATGACTGAGATGTCAATGAATGGGGAACTGTCGCCTGATAGTTTGTTAGGTTGAAGTGAATCCCCAAGTATTAGGTCAGTGTTAAAAGTAGAGTTCGGAAGGATTTGTCTCTTTAGACTTTAGGGAAAAGGATATGGGGTGCCTTAGTTTGTTTTTTAAATACTTATTATGATCATTGACCACTGTGAAACTGTGGAACGGTGGAGTCATGGTTAATTACACCCAAAGAAAGCCATGATCTGAATGGCTCAAGTGTGAGGCGCCTTTGATTGAATTTAGTTGCTTAGTTCCATTGTTGTATGTTGCAATTGATGCAGGCCGTCTTAGGATATTGCATCACCAGTCATAACAGGATATAATTTATTTGCTATTTGTCTGCAAGTGTCCTGTGTGTGTTGAAAATAGCTAAGAGCCTAAGGAACACTATGCATTGGGTTATGGGTCACTAAAACCTTGAAGTACTTATTATACGCAGCTTAAAAAGTTCGTTCAACACCCCTGTGATATGCATTTTGGGCCACTCCACTCTAGTTTCCTATTCTCAAGGTTTTTTTTTTCCACACACTTGCATGATCTCCAAAAACTTGGAATTCAAATTAAGGTTCATTGGAACAATGAAGCTGGCAATTAGCACTAGTACTCACCATATCTCTGTCCTCATATTGTTAAACCCAAGCCTTTTAACTAGTTTGTGCTCAGTGGATATGTTATGCAGGAGTTATTATTATGGTCTATTATGAGACTTGGAATGATTACCATGTTGCTTTCTAATCATTATTGGACTGGGCCAGGGAAATTATATAATTTTGGAGGTGTGAAGTGCTAACTTAGACAAGTGTTAGCTCTTTATCCTTTTGGATTTATTGAAGCATGTGTCTCTGTACCATGTAGATCTTTAGTTCTTTCTTGGATAGGAAGCATGTGTATCATTATTTGCTACGTAATATCGGGCTCTTTTGAGGAAGCTTCTTTTGTGAGGTTAATTTTAGGGGGACCCTCATTATGTGTGTCCATGGTTTACACCCCTGCTATCTTGTTAAGGATACATATGGTTAGTTATTGTGAAAGGGGGAAAAGTGGTTGGAACCTTAAAAGGTTTTCTAGTAATTTCTTAGGGGATGTGAATTCCTCTCGAGTTCTTCCACAAAGCGGTGATTTGCTTGATAATTAGCTTCTGGCTTTATAATATAAATAGTCATTAAATGAGCAGCCAGAATTTTGCTTTAATTTTGGTCCTTCTGAATGGTCATTAATGGATCTTATGTCTACAAGAAACAAATCTTGTCAGTCTTGTTGTTTGGATATGCTTTAAAAACCAATCATCAGCTTTATTTTTCGGTTCTTTTCCAATTGCTTATGTGATTTGGTTTTGACTCTGCCCTTTCCCAGATTTGTGTTTGGTGTTGGCATCACATAATGGAGATGGCAGAGAAGGATGAGACAGAAGGCAGGTGCCCTGCTTGTCGCACCCCATATGACAAGGAAAAGATTGTAGGGACGGCAGCCAATTGTGAAAGGTTTCTTATTCTTCAGTTTGTTGAGCATGGATTCTATTGCAGGACCTCATCAAGATACTTCTCAATCCGTTCTATTCAAATGGCATTTTCTGAATTATTTTCATGATCAGGTTGGTATCTGAGATGAATATGGAAAGAAAGAAGTCACAGAAGGCAAAGCCCAAACTATCTGAAGGAAGAAAACAATTAAGCAGTGTTAGGGTTATTCAGAGGAATCTCGTCTATGTGGTCGGGTTACCACTTAATCTAGCAGATGAAGATGTGTGTATTTTCTTGTTCTTTTTTCCCTTCTTTTCTTCCCTTTCAGGAGCTGATTATGTTTCTATTTCTCTCTCTCTCCTTCTCCCTATTCAGCTTCTCCAGCGCAAAGAATATTTTGCTCAGTATGGAAAGGTTTTAAAGGTGTCTATATCTCGAACATCAGCTGGTTCTATTCAACAGTTTGCAAATAATACCTGCAGTGTGTAAGTCAAGTGCTTTTGGCACCTGTGGTCGAATCTTTCACAATGTTACTTTGGTTTTGTCATAGTATGAAATTATCAGTTTGTTCAGTTCAAACCTCTCTTTCCTCTTTGAAGGTGTTACTGTTTCCAACTGAAAATTTAATTGGAGTGGTGCCTATCACCCTTTATTTGTGCAATCACTGAGAGGACTATCTACCTAAGTCCTGGGTTCAGTAATTAGATTTCAGCCCTTGTTCATTGTTTTGAAACGTTATGCATCAAATTGTTGGTTGTATACTATCAATTATTTAGCAATTAACAACTATGACAGAGCTTTTAAGCCTGGCCATTACCCTTTGATGATTGAACACCCTTGTGCTGTCATTCTACAGTTACTGATCATTTCCAAATCTTTTGTGATTAATGTAGTCCAAAGATGTTTTGATCTACCTCTTGTCTTGTAGTGCCTGTCTCAAATGGTGTTATTCTTCTTGGCAATGGACCAGCTGAGTACAATGCACATATCTAAATAATCTTATAATAAAAATTATTTTATTATTCACCATATTGCCCTATCTCATATGGAAATTTGAATTTTCAAATGAATTGATTTCTGACTAACCAACATTGTAGCCCACATAATTTAGCTTATTTTATGTGTTGAATGTGGTTTTTTTCTTACTTACCAAAAAAAAAAAAAGTGGTTTTTTTCCCCATTTGGAGGTGTGTTGATTGTATGTACTGTGCCAATCCACCTTTTAGAGCAGTACATTTTTGTATAAGAGGAGATCAAAAGGTAGCTTAGTGTTTGGCTATGCAGTTCCAGCCAACTCCTCTCTAAATCTTGGCCTATCAAAAGATGTGTGTATAACTTGGTAATAGGATCTATGGGAATGATCTCTTACCTCTCCCTCACTTTTTAAGGCCTTTTGATGGCAAAAGAAGACCTTGTCTGGAGATGTTTAGAGATATGGGGGATAGGATGTCCTTTAACACAGTGAAGCAGAACTAAAAGCAAACTCCTGGTATTTTTAATTTCTTTAACCCACTCAATTGTGATCATCTTGCTGTAAATCCCTAAATTGGTGATCTTAGATTGGCAAATTATACTCTCTTACCGAATTGAAGATATCTGTCCTTCTGAGGTCCTAATTTGTCTGTATTGCAAAACTAGTGAATGAAGCGTGCAGATGCAATTTTTTTCCTTGGAAACATGAAATTCATGAACTAGATAGCCATTTGCTTATGCATGTTTGAAGCTGACACTCATTGCTTCCAGCCACAAATACATCAGTCCATTATCGTAGATGCCATGCTATTAGTATTGCTTCCTAAGTCTTGTGCTTCTTCTTGTTGCGTGAGTCTCTCGATGACAAATAAATTATTTTATTTTGAATAAGAATAATTTGATAATTTTAAAATATCACAAAGAGATGAAACTGGCAGAAGTGGTTAAAAATTATGGGAATTATAGAGGAAAGAGAGTAGGTTCTTAGTTATTAGGGAATAGATTAATTTACTCTGTACTGTTTAGAAGACTTTGCTTTTGCAGATAAAGGACAAAAATATAGATGTTTTCTTCATTTAGGAAGAGGTAAGACATTGTTCTTATGTGCTTTTGTGGGGTTTTTTTTGGGGGGGGGGTGGGTGTGTAGAGGCTAAATGCATGATAGAAGGAAACATCAAATAATTTGATTGCTGTAAGTAAATTGGTCCAAAAAGGGTGCTGCCTCTCTACAGGATTACTGTAGCTCAACCTAATAGTTGTACATAAGAGAAATTGATCATGTGTTCCTGATGACAGACCTTGGTGCCCTTTTGATGAATTTTATTCTCCTCGTCACCCGAAAAACCTCTTAAATGTATTGATCTATTTGAAGCATGAAATACACTATACAACTTGGTATGGTCCTTGAGACTTAACCTGATTTTGGATATGCCCTGTTTATAGTATCAAATGTTGCATATTATGGGAACTACATTTCATTTATTGTCCCAGATATATAATATACTCAAAAGAAGAGGAAGCAGTTCGATGCATTCAATCTGTCCATGGGTTTACATTGGAGGGGAGGCCCTTGAGGTAGATGGACAATTCGATTGAGCATGCCTATATTTCCTCTTCCCCCATAGTTTCTGTGAAATATTGTACTTTGAGTAGTTATAATTGCGTGACGTTTGTCTTCTGCAGGGCATGCTTTGGAACTACAAAATATTGTCACGCATGGCTGAGAAATGTGGTATGTGATATGGATATTTTAACTTACAATTTATTTCATTGATGAATGAGCAACTATTCTCAGGTTTACTTGTATGGTGTTTTGACTGTTAACGGAACATTATTTGATCCAGCCTTGCACCAATCCTGATTGTCTATACTTGCATGAGATTGGTTCCCAAGAAGATAGTTTTACAAAGGATGAAATCATTTCTGCATACACAAGGTATATTGTTATCATCATCATCATTATCGTTATTATTATTATTATGTTTTGTGCTTATAGGTGTCTATGGTAGTGTCAGAAAGGAAAAGGTTTTTGATATAATGTTGGTAGTCTCTGTTGTGTATGGTTTTGTGTTTTAAGGCTTTTTTGTGTTGGCCCTTTTTGGTGCTTTTAATGGATTTTTATTTGTTTGCATCTTCATTTTTGTAACATATATTGTTTAATATGTGATAGTGATGATATGCTGCATATATTTGGAGGACGTATGGTAGAATAGTTGTGTTAGCACTATTCTAACACAACTATTTTCATATATTTGGAGGATGTATAGTGCCAATCCAAAAATAGTTTTCTTGTTTATATGTTCCGTAGCTTCCTGGAGGGATTTAATAAGGACTTGTGGCTTGTATCTTCTGTCAGCACCATTTGTGAGCAAGTGACTGGAATGAAATGATTTCTTGCAGCTTCAACGTGTAGTAGTGTAATTTTTGGTGCATTCAACTAAAGGGATAGGGATGTGAGGATCTGCCATCATAAAATTCAATCGATCCTTTAAACCATTGCTAGTTTAGATTGATGATGATGCACTAGCCATGCTGCCAAATGTTCCATTGATATCTAGATGAATTATGAAATTGAAACATAGATAAATTCTAACTGTCTCGGAAATTATGTGCCAAGTGCAATGCATTGTGCGGTTAAGTTCTCTTTCTCTATCCCCAAATAGTTGTCCTCTTCCTTATTGGCAAAGTTTGAGTGTAGACTAATTATTGTAAGCACTCGTCAATCTAAATGCTTTTGTATTTTTCTGTTAATGGTAATCGTGGTTAAGTTGGGGAAGAATATGCTTTTAGTGGACTTATGTTTTAGTGAAGATTAATATGGGGAGAAACTATTTTTAGTTGAGGGTATCTATTTACTTCTCTAATAGTTCTCTTCTTGTCCACATCATGCTTCCAAGTTCTAAGTAAAGATTTTATCATTATTTTTATTCTAGGAAAGTGTACAATTGAGTACATCCTTGAAAACAAAACAATAGGGAAATGAGAAAATTTTCGTGATCTAGCATAACAGATTCTTTTACTGAGAGCTTAGGTTGCTTTTTTGGGCTGTGTAATTGGGTTAAGACGTTCAGTATTTGTGATTCACTTTTGGAATTTTATGTATCAATTTACCCCATTCGTTTTTGTCACATGAATATTTGTGAACTTGATATATTTCAGTATGCTTAGTTTTTTTGCATGATTCTTATGTGTAGCCACCATTATATGCTTATTAACTTAGTTGTTTCAAAGGAGTAGAGTTCAGCAAATTACTGGTGTTACAAATAATATGCAAAGGCGTTCTGGAAATGTGTTGCCTCCCCCAGCTGACGAATTTTGCAGTAACAGCTGTACAGTCATTGGGAAACCAGTTGTCAAAAGCACAGCAAACGTAAGACTCTTTAAAGCTCTATCTATGATAAAAAATAATGATTACTAAGGAGGACAAGATGTTTTGAAGAGTAATTTCTTTGGGATAAATTTGTTATACCAAGGAGTTAAAATTATGAAATTGGGGATTTAAACTACAGTAAAGAAGATTCTACGATGGAATTTCTAATGCTTGATACCATTAGATTCATCTACCAGGCTACCAATAGATTTTGTCTGTGCAGGGGTCATTTACCTTTATGCTCTTATATATATTTTTATGGTAATGCAGCTACTAATTTCCAATACATGCAAAGGTTGGTGTTTATATCATTGTATTTCCTTTCATATAATTATAATATGAAAGAGTGTTGAGCAATTTTGCAATATAATGACTATCTGTATTATTTTTGTGAAATGGAATAAAACCTTGGTGTTGTGGAAATTTATTAATGCACATGATTGTGACATTCATTTGCCTGGTTGATTGGTTGATATCACGTAACTTGCAGAGTTCAGCAAGCAATGTTAGAGATTCTCCTCCAACTAGTAGTTCCGGTCGGTCAGGTGTTCCTCCCTCAGCAGCCTCATGGTACACCTTTCAATTATGATAAATCTTGATGAATTTTCTTCTGGTTGATTGTTTCTCTGAACTCTTTTTAACATATCAGGGGTACATATGCATCAAATTACCCATCCTCAGCTGGAGCGCCTTGTTCAAATGGACCGTCCAAACATAAACCTGACCCAGGTATTGGGTCAATGGCATTCTCAACAGCAGTTTTGGGCATTACACAATCGTCTACTTTGGCCAATGATGTTGGGAAGAAGCTTATGTTAAATGAGGAAAGTCATCTAAAGCAACGTACAAATAAAATGGATTCGTTAGAAAATCTGAAGCAGTCAAATGTGTTAAATCCTCAGATGAATGTCTCTGAGATTTCTGTTACACCTCTAAGGGCTCCTGCATCTATGGAATCAGCCAGCTGTCTACCTTCTTCAGTGGAGACCATGGATAAGAAGAGGAAAACAAGAATGCCACCAAATATTGCACATTATGTTGACAAACATTCTAATGTCTCAGGTCTAGAGAAGGAGAGGAATGCTTCCACTGATGGGAAGGTCCAGAGTCTATACGCAGACATACAATCAGTGGGAGCTGACAAACGACTAAATACTGAACCTTCCAAGGTTATTCAACCTAGTGGCTTGTGTTTGGATAATTTGTTGTTGCCTGTAAGCCCAGGTTCATGTCAGCAAGATTCTGATAAGTTTCAAGAACATTCAACATCAACAGTGGCCTGCAAAGCTGCTAATTCTGTTGGAGGGAGTGCTTCAACAGAAGCTTGTGATTGGAGATCGGATCCAATAACTACGGCAGTGCAAAATATGTCTTCTGAAATACCAAGCATCTTTGGAAATCAAAGACCTAGGGATGCAACAATAGACAATCAGGCAACCTTGTCCAGTTCATCTCATTTGCTTCATGATTTGAATCAGTTTAGGAGTCAATTGCATGATGCTAATGCTGATGATGCTATCAATTATTATGTAGATCCACCAATTATAAATAAAAAGGCTAATGAAAATTTAGCTACAATTGCATCTAGTGCATCTGTTGTGTCTAATGGGTGCCTTGAGAATTTTATCAGCAGTAATTCAAGTCTTTGTTATACCTCCATGATTCCGAGTGAAGGGAACGAGAGCCAGACAGGAAGATTAAACAGTGAAGCGGCCAATGTTGACTCAAACCCCGCTTTTGACATGGAGAGCAATATAATATCGAACATACTGTCTTTAGATTTGGATACTTGGGATGACTGTTTAACTTCTCCAAATTTGTCCAAGCTATGGGGTGAACCTGATAAACCACATGGTTCTTTAAAATTATCAAGTTCCTGCAAAGCTCAAAACAGCAATCAGTCCAGATTTTCATTTGCAAGGCAGGATGAGTACACCCCTCAGTTATTCAATGCTGGGCCATCATTTAACAGTGGCCAAGCATCAATGAACAATTCTTTTAACCATGCATTTGTGGAAGATAGAGAACCACATTTGCACGGGATTGGTAATGGTTTTGGATTTTGTTATGGCAATGCTGAGCAGTCGGACAAATTTTCAAGTGTCCATTCAGTTGTCTCCTCCAATAAGTTTTCTGGTGAGTTTTTCTGAGGAACTTTATCTGCCATCCTCTCTTGAATGTTCTTGCATAAAACCAATTTGGGGGCAGGATAATTTCCTGATCTCATTAATTTTCAGGAAGATTTATCTTGCATTTTGTATATAATATAATTTGATGAATCTGTCTTGAAGTGTGTTCTGGTGTTTACTTATTTCACCTCTTTTGCTCGTATATTCCAGTATCGAGAGCACAGATTTCAGCACCACCTGGGTTCTCTGTGCCAAACAGACCACCACCTCCAGGCTTTTCTCCTCGTGAGAAAAATGAGCAAATTTTCAACGTAAACTCTGGTTAGTTGCCCCATCCTTTTTTTGTCTTCAAAGTTGTTTCTTAATTTCTTGGTACTGGCTGTATTCATTAGGGAGTTTCTTTATTGTACCCACTTTGCAGGCAATCAGTTACTTGATACATCCTCCTTGCTGAGAAATCCTTTTGGGGCATCACTATGTATAAATAAAAGTGGTGCGGGGAATATTGAGTTTATGGACCCTGCAATTTTGGCTGTTGGCAAGGGCAGGCCCACTACTGGTGGGATAAATAATTCAGGCTTAGACATGCAACCTATTTTCCATTCGCAGCCTGCTTCTGAAAATGAGGCTAAACTTCAGTTATTGATGCAGAAGTCTGTCACACCTCACGAGAACCTTAGATATGCTGACATTAAGGATAGTTTTGCTCCTGATGATGCTTCTGGCTTCACTTCAAGGGATTTTGAACGGTTACAAGCCAGTAGTATGTCCTCTCTTCCACAATTTAGTCTACATCAGTCCAGAAATGCTGTAATGTCAAACGGCCACTGGGATGGTTGGAATGAAATTCAGGCTGGAAATGGTATGGGCATTGCAGAAATCCTCAGAAATGACAGACGGGGGTTTAACAAGTTATACAGTGGCTTTGATGATTCCAAGTTACAAATGCCCACTTCAGCCAATATATTTAGCAGGACATTTGGGATCTGATCTTGTTCTCACATTTTTTTGGCTTGAATGGGATCCTATAGATGGAGAAACAGACTGTCTTCCGCATGATAGCTACTCGGGGATGGGACTGGCTTTTGCTTGGCCTCCTTGGGCAGCCCGATGGAGAATCAGACTTTTATCCGAAGCGACCTATTTGATGCCAGCAGGTATATTCGGCTGCTTTGTCTTTCCTTAAATGGGATGTGTGGGTGATTTGATGAGACCAGAGAAGGCCATTGCCTTACAGATAGTTTAAATGGCATCCTGTTGCTAGAATTCATCACATAACAGGAATTTGCTGAAGCTGGAAAGAGGATACAACTTCTTAGCTGCAGGTGCCCTTCTGCATTTGTCTGGTGCATTTTGCAACTACCCTTGAGAGGAATTATGCCGAAACATGATCATTTACAGCTGCCTTATTCTCCCATCCTTCTATTTTTTCCCTTTAGCTTCTTTGGTTTCCTTATAATCTTACTAGGTCTATGCCATTGCTGCACTGTCATTTGGGAACAGAAATGGCATGCCCACGTATGTTTATGCTATCATGTTTTTCTGTTGACTACTTAGACGTGAACATAGTGCTCATGCGCTTGTGGGGAAATGAACCTTAATAATAAGGGTATAAAGGCTAACGTCAGCCTTCAGCTTTTTGAATGGAACGACCCCGAATCTGATGTGAAATGAACCTCTTCCGTCAAAAAACTGACAGAAAGTGATTTTTTGGCTAGATTGGTTGACATATATATGAGATGTTCGGCAAAAACTCCAATCAGCTAAATTAGGATGTCATTGCACGCTTGTGTTGCCCCCTGACAAACTGTCAAATACATGCATGGTTATGCATTTTCCAGATATTATATGGGGTTGATTCCATGCTTTTATTGGTTTCAGGTGATGTCCGTTGCGGATGAATGCTGGTGTGAAGGTGATACAAGGAAATATGGGGTAACGTTTTCTCCTTGATCCTTGGTAGCCTTCCATGCTGTTTGCAGTTAGAGCTGATAAAAAAAAAAAAAAACAAAGCCAGTTATAATTGCAGAATTTGGTATACATAGAATGTGATTATTTGACTCCATTGTTGGCTGAAGCTGTAGATGTGATCGAATAGTGAGACTTGACTTTGATTTTGCCTTGCGTGATTTTGCCAGTGAGTCTTGTTCGACAGTAAAAAGAGACATGAAGGATCCCGTTATGAGCTTTTGTTTCTTCATTTTTTTGGAAAGAAGTTTAATTATCTCGAGTACCACCCTTTCATGGACTTTAGTGGTCGAGGGTGGGGATGGGTGGGTGATGAACTTTGGTCTGGGCTGCTTCTCGACACAATCAATCAATGTGGCATCTGTGCCCTGTTTGGTCGGATGGATAATATTTTCTAGGGAAAATAATACATTGAAATAAAAAAAAAAAAGAAATTCCTGAGTTTGCAGCATTATATGCTGACAGTAGTGGTGGTTGTTTTTCTTTTTTCAAAATATCGAATTAAATATTAGTTGATTTTTTTAAAAAAATAAAATCATACTCAATTCTTTTTTTATTTTTTTTTAAAAATGTTAATTTGTTGTAATCCAATTAATTATGTGAATCACGGCTAGGATTTTGCACACGTTGCAACCGACTTTGAGCGTGTGAAAAAGGACACTCACGATCAAAGTATGCAGTCTTAAACCACAATCTATTTAACCAAAAAAAAAAAAAAAAAAAGAAAAAAAAACTTGATCTAGCATAATTTCTGGGTTCTAAAACTTCTCTAAGAAATTGACAACGCAGAATTGTTAAATTTTTCTAGAAATTCAAGTGACCCTAATGATCTTGCTTTGAAAGGAAAGTTATTTTTAATTGAAACATATTTTCTGTAGTTGAGATATACTCAATATCTTGAAAACTAATCAGTAAAATGGAAATTTTGCTACCTTAGAAAGTAAGAAATTTTGGAGAAATGGTAGAGATAGAATAGTGGTGTTAAATCCGGCACGGCCCATTTAGTCAAGCTGCTTATATGTAATCCTGTTTTACTGATATGGTATGTTTACATCACCGGAATGCTTAGCACAGCATGAGACATATATGTTTCGACCCAGTATGGTTTGTGGCCTGCTTGAGTTGAGCTGTGCATGTTTCTATAATTTTTAAAAATATATAAAATATTAATAAATAAAATTACTTAAAATAACTATAAAAATATATTATATTTTATTTATTTGTCAAATATCTTTCATATTATGATTTTAAAAAGTAAAATAAAATATATTTAACAATAATTTAATTATTTTAGACCCTACTTATAATTTTATTACTGTTTTTTTTAAGTCACCATTTTTATTAGAAATAAAAATGGTTGGACCTCTGATATAGTGGTTTTGTATCCAACCAATCCTTAAAAATATATATATATTTCTATAATTTTGGTGTCATACTATTTATTTTTTCATCAACTACTCAATTTTGATACTTGCTTGAAAGTTAATAGGTCCCATATTATTGATTTGAGTATGAAAAAGGTGTACTTATTTTTTTACCAATTTAAAGTTTAAAATCCTGAATTACTACTTATAATGTTAGAAATATGATTTTATTGTAAGTTGTAAAAAACTTCACCGGATATTATGTTTTTATTAATCAGTTGTTTTTCATGTTGAGTTTGTACTAGTGAAAATAAATTTCACCGGCTACCTTTGCTGTTGCTACTTGCTTCTATAGTTGAAGTGGATTTCGATATTAGTTGTGGTATATATAAATTATATATTGTATGCAAATTGTGATAAATATGAAATTTTATTTCTTCCATGCTATTGAACAATTCTATATTATTGTAAATTTCATTAAGACATATGTCATGTCCTAAAACCGAACATATATATATCAAATTTTATATTTGAGACTTATAATTAATAATGATTTATTTCACTGACTAAGAACCCAATACAAATATTAGACACGAACCTACATATCAAATACCGTTAAACGGTTTAAAATAATTTAATCTTTGGTTCTTACAAAAATTTTCTTTCTCTTTTGGTTTCATCTAAGATAATGTGGAGAATATACGGATCTAATTTCATAAATTTGGTATCATATTCTGCTACGATACTATTTTCCTATCATGATCAAGCAAATATATTATCATTTTATTCTCTCAAACTTGTTAGAAAATACTTCTTTATAAATGCTTTTATGAATATATCCTATAAGATTTGTTTGTTCTTTAATCTTAGAATTCTTTTTTTTATTAACCACCAATGATCCGTCTCCTTCTAATTTATAGAAGGCAAATGCAAATTCTCTTCCTTCGGGTAGCGAATTATTTTAAAAATTTTCTCAATTTGTCGAATCTAAATCTCCACCTTCATGGGATTTAAGTTTTCCATAGACTCTGATATCAACTCATTGGTGAAGTGATCATATGCTATCATTACTATCCTTAGATTAACGACCGTCAGCTTCAATTTTTATGATGTCCGAGTTATTAATTTTATTACATCTGTCGTTCTTGTTATAATGATGAAATAACCCTCGTCATGGTCCATTTAAGAACTTGGTATCTCATGTCTACTCGACATATTTCAACCTTCACGAAATAGTTAATTAAACTTAAATCTTCAAATTAAATAAAATATTCTCCTTATGATTTTCTCTTATACCATTTAATTGATACGTCCCAAGACTGAATATATATGATATTTTTATTTTTTTAATCTATAATTAATTTAAATCAAATTTTATCTTTAAGATTAGTAATTAACAAGAGTTTATTCCACCAACTTAGAACTCAATACAAACACCGAACGCTAACTTTCTAAGCAAATACCATTAAATGACCAAAAATAGTTTAATATTCAAACTAAAAGATTCCAATGTCACACCTAAAAGTGGCTTAAAACATTGACAATTATTTAACTCTAAATTATACATTTAAAAAAAATATATCTTAATCCAAATATGAGTATCTAAAGCATATTCCAAAAGTTCGAAATCCAAACTAAAACATCAACGCGAAATAACATCATCCAAATTATAGCATTAACCAATTTAATTGAAACTAACAATTAAAACTACAATTTTCTTTTCAATTAACACATCAAAACGTCCCGACACTCAAACTAATTTTCAAATAACCTTTTTTTAAAATTCAATTACTTTTAAGCTAGTCTGATCTCTTTAATCTAGAAGGTTAGTGAAATAAATAAATGGTAAGTTAAATATTTAATAAGGTATAAATAATTTTATATTTAGTTACATATAACAAGAAACATGCTAAAATTATATTATAATTGACAATTTGAAAATACAAATATAATCATTTTTGATAATTCATGCTAAAGCCTATTTTTAGTAAACAAAATTATGTTTAAATTTATATAATGTTATAAATCATGTCAAAAGTGTGCAATTATATAAGATATGTTCAAATCGTACTCGCATATTAAAAAGGACTAAGGATTAGTAATAATTTCACTAATAAATATTACAACTTAAATTATGATTACTTTTATATAATCAAATATTATACATTACTATTTAAAACTTATAGATAAATTGTCTACATATGACTTTATAAAAACTTGAATGCACTTCACTTGATTTTACATTTAATTGATCATTTTCTTTCTTTCTTTCATTTCTTCTCTTTTTTTCTCATCTCTAATAAATTTAGCCAAAATGACCTAAAATCGATCAATATACACGGTATGTATGTTGGTCAAGCACGGATCAAGACTAATGTATAATTTGTATTAAATATGGGTGTCCATTTAGCGCTAACATTCAATCCCAAATATACATATACTTCAATCATACGCGTATTAAATGCAACTTAAACTTTCTAAAATGCATAACAGTTCATTAGAAAATATCCATTAAGCACGTTTTTACTATCTAAAACACGCATGTACATGAATTAAGTATAGATTAGAAATCAATCGACTTAACTTAACTTATTCATATTCAAAACTTAAATTTTGACCCTAAAACTTCAATTGATTTTGAAAACTCCTCAATTTAATCCAAATAATCATTATTAAAAGATATTTTGGAATAAATACCTTATAATATATGTACACCATTCATAAATTCATGCAAGGTCCATAATTGTAGCAAGATATACTAGCATCAGATATGTTTTTAATATTTTAGAAGTTTTTTCTAAAAAAAAATATAGTTAAATGTTTTGTTTGTGAATATATTATTTTTAATATTTTAATATTTATTTATAATTATTTATAAAATTTTATATAATATATTTTCATCAATTACTGACATTATATAGCAAAAACTATAATTTTATCAAAAAAGATCAATTATATCAGTATATAATAATAATTGATTTAATAATAAATTTTAATAATGTAATGTATATTTACAAGTTTATTAATAATAAAATAAAATATTTTTAGAAATATTTAATCAAATCAATAATATTTTAATCAATTTATGTAATCAATTTAACTGTTATAATATTTTTATTATAGAAGATAGCTAAAATTGGTTGAAAAATATATTCAATCTCTACAAATATATTAAGTTCTATTTTATTAATAATTAATTTTTATATTATTGTTGCTCAATTTATTTTATTTATATAATATTTTAAATTGTTACTCCTGAAAGAAAAAATTTTAAAAAATAAAATAATATTTTTTATTTTTTAAAATAAAAAGATAAACGATAAAATATCATTAATATAAAAATTAATAATATGATATATATATTTTATATAAAATAATTTAATATTTAAAATTTAAAAAATTGTAATTTAAATAAAAAAATATTAAAATTATTAATGAATAGAAATATAACTTAATTTATTTTTCATAAACAATACAGCTATTTATGATCAATTGAGTCAATATATTCATTTTTATTACATATGAATTCATAATTAGTAAAAACTATACCCTAGGATTAGTATTCCAGTTTCCAACGCAGGAGAGCGCCAAGCGTCTCCAGAAAAATTACTGTATTTCCATGGTGAGGGAAAGGCTACTGACCTTCGGAGATAAATTGGGAGACCATTTGCGATGGCTACTAATGTCAACATTCTCAGAGTACATAGCCTGAGCTTACCTATCAGACCAGTCGCTGGTTTGCCACTTATCTCTCTTTTCTGTCGCCATCGAATTCCTCCCTCCGCCGCCGTATTCAGAGTCGGGACATCGAAGTGGCCGATAGCTGGACGGAATTCCTGGACGCCGATGGTGTTAGCGGAGAATCCAATGCTAAGTGACATCTACGCCACTGCCGTATCTGGTGGAGTTGCTTTTGGTATGCTTCTATTTTGGAAAGAGACCGCTAAACGTGGAATCTTCGACCAGGTACTGCGTTCTCTCCCCCCACTCTGAATTTTCCGGGATGTGCGTCCGTAGTTTGAAGTGTTCCCCACTTGATCGCCGCCCGCTTTGGCTCCGTGTTTCAAGTTCGTTATCCTTATGCTATGGTAATCAAAGGGTAGATGATAAGAGGGAACGATTATGGAATCAGAATTCAGTTTGCAATTCAGTCATTCGCTACTGATCTTTACAAGAATTTCTGCATTTCATAATATTCGTGGCTCTAGAAACTGACCTTACAGACCTAACGGCTCGATTACGTCCTTCATTGACAGCCACATGTTCCTATAACTGCCTAATAGCTAAGCTAGCTGCTTCCTGAAGTGGTTGATGCAACTGCTGACTTTGGTGATCCTGTTCTGTGTTCTGGTGAAGCTGGTGATGCTGTTCTTGTTAGGAAATCATTTGACGAAACACAGAGAAAAAAAAATTTTTAATGATTTTTATGTCAGGATCTTTCTTTTTTATCATAAAAGAATATTCAAAGATTTTATTTTATATGTAAATATAAAATCAAATCTTTAAATATATATCTCAAATGGTTATAATAATACATACTATTCATAGTGAAGACGATTGACCGTATAAATATTCGGTCTTTATGGTAATCCACGGCAATACACTTGACCTGTTGTATTGTCAAATGAATTAAATCATTGAGTATGTATGAGCACTCAATAATTATATTCTAACACTTGGAATATTAAATGCATCCTATTATCTTTTTATACAATTCTTTACACTCAAACAAAAATGAGGAGAGAAATGAGATGGTAGGATAGAAGTGCTAGCAGACTCGTGCATTTGTTTCCTAGGCACACGACCCCTCCTATTTATAGGAAACAAATAAAGGAAGGAGAAAGTTAGAGGGAACCATAATTCCTTCCAAAACATTAAGGAGGGGGGCTTCCTTCAATTAAGGAGAAAGGGAGCCATTGGCTGCTTCCATTAAGGGGGAGTAAATCTCCCTGTTAATGGATATTGACGAGACCAACGGCCCCCTCACTTTATTTCTCTCTTAATGGAGAGAGAAGAGAGGGGAGGAGACAGAAGAGAGGAGAAGAGAGAGAGGGAGAGGGGGAGAGAGAGAGAGAGAATGTGGGTTGGTCCACTTTGACCAGCCCATCCCCAAAAATGACAAGATCCTTTCAAGTCCTAGTGGTTCAACCATTTGACACTTAAAAAATATGATTCACAACCATCTAGATTTTCTTCCCTGTGTCTCAAATATGGCTAATATATAAACTAATATTTTATGAATTACAACAAGTGTGATATCATAATGTGTGTGAACCATTAGGTTTGACATCAAACTGGTAGCAAAAAATATTGAATCTTATTTAAATAGTTAAAATATTTTAATTATAATTAAACTCTTTTAATTCATCTAAAAATTAATTATTCATAATAATCAATTAAGAGCTTTTACAAGTCATCAGTGACACTCAGTAATATATCATGATTGTCCAAATAAAGTGAATAATCATCCATCAAAAGAACCCTTAAAATTACTAAGTAATAAAATTCCTATCATAATCCTATGTCCCAACAAATTAAGGGTATGGAGAAAATGTTAACCCTTATAATGTTTGTTTTACATAATTTTAAATAAATGATTCAATTAATAAACTTACAAACTCCTTTTTAATTTATATTCTACCATGGCCAAGGATTTATAAATTATTAGTTTAATTAATTACATGAGATATCTCCTATTATGCTAGAGGTGACAATTCATTTATAAATCATTCATCCACCTCAATATACTTTTGTCATATCCAATAATTACCTTCATATATCTAGATTTAGACAATACAATAATATCAAAATATAATAAATCGTATATTAAATACTAAGATGATATCAAATTTAAGGATAATATGCACAAATTTTATGTGAGGACTTTTGTTGACATCCAAGCAAAGCACCTATCCAAAATGTCCTTCATCGAGTCAATCTAATGAATTCAATCTCCAATGAGAACTTGCACACTTGCTATAATGTCTTTACATAAGTGACCATAAGTTTGGTCGCCTCCTTTAAGGTGGTTAGCATAATGTGTACTAGTCTAACAAGATTATTAATATATCATTTTAATAATCCTAAGGTTGAGAATATTTCAGGCTAGAGTTTTAAGTATTTATAGCTTAAAAACATAATCTCATCATGATTATAAATGCATTATTCTAGTATTGAAATGTTATCATGCAAATTAAAACAATATAAAGCATTATAAAGATAAATGCTTTTTATAAATATGAATTGTAAAATATATAAATAGTAACCCACCAAATCAATTTCAATTTGCTTGTAGAGCATATTACTACTAACAGTTCTGCTGTTACAGATGCAGTCTCCTTTTGCTGGCTTTTTCTGTGTTCTAGTGCAACTCGTGTTGCTGTTCTGCTGTTGGGTTGCAGCCTCCTTTTGCTGACTTCTGTTGTGCTGACTGCTGTGTTAGCTATGCTGTGCTTTCTTGCCATGTTTGTTTCATGACATTATCCTTGTCAATTCTATTGTTTTCAAGTTTCTCCACGTCTCAACACTTGACTGTAATGTAGGAATGGAATACAAAGATTAAGGAAGAGGATGAGATTGGGGAAATGGAGATTGGGAAATCAGGATACTTGGGTGTGAGAGTAGTGGAAATGGAATAAATTTTAATGAAAATCAGGAAGAATTGAAGAAATTTTGGAATGAGGAAGAAAGGAGAGGCACAAGAGACTATAATTAGCTAGAAAACCAGTGACTTAGTAGGGAATTTGGTGAATAATGTCATTGGATCATAGGAGAATTTTCTTGATTGCTGGGAAAGGGCTACCATAGCTTCAGATGCCCTGCATGAGAACCATTTTTAGTAGCAAAAGATTCTCACAAAAAGTAGGCATGGTTGGGTTGCAAGAAATCTTTACAATTTGGCCAAGTGTTCACCTTGGATTAAGGATGGGAATTTGTGAACTGAGCTACTTGAAACTATACTAGTTTTGGTAGGTCAAGTTTTTGAATATGTAATGTAAATCCTAGCTCATCAAGAGCCCCTACTTCCCATCCCCAACCTTTCCAAGAGAAAAAAAAAAGGTGGAAAACCCGCAATATCAGTTCATCCCTCAAAAGAAAACTTTAGTTTGCTTGCCATGCTAGTAAGGCAAGTGTAAGCAAGAGATTATAATGTTTCTTGGATTTAACCTATTGATCTCTTGGAGTGTGCTAAGAGGAAATGTCTTGGGACGTTCATGACTTTCTAATGTTATCAGTTTTTTAACTTTGAACTAACATCGACATGTTCAAAATCAAAGGACAGCAGGACTTATCATTTTCGGTAAACATCATCAAGGGATTGAATTGTAGCTGAATCTCTGGAAGATACCTTGATTGGGCCAAGTATTGTAAAATATTTGCTCAGCTACAGTTCCTTACACGCTTCTTTTTTGTTTTTCCTCCCTCTTCAGAAACCAGATATGAAGTTTGTGTGTAAGAGTGCTGGGCTATTTCTCAAGTGTTGCCCCACGCTCTCTTAAGCACACAAACACAAATCTATGCATCCATACGTGGATACTCTATTTAGGTTATTAAAAAATACATAATTTTTTGTAATTTGTAAATATTGTATCAGTTTGTTAGTTTGTTTTTTTTATTTTGGGACAGCTGTATTTTGTTAGGATTTTATTCTCTTGCAGGTGATTTATTTTGTTGATTAGTGAAGATATTTTGTTAGGTTAGTTATTAGGGTATATTCTTTTTGTATTATAAATATTGGCCTCGGGCAGTGTGTATCATTAATGAAAAATGCAGTGATTTGCCGTCTCTCTGCAGCTGTAATCAATTCTCGTCCTTCGTCTTCTTCGATTTTCTGATTTCTCCTTTAGGTTGCTTCTCTTCCCCTGTCCTCGTAGCCTTTGCCATTTCTTCTCTTCGATTTTCTTATATGATATTAGAGAAATGAAGCAACAACACAATACTCCAGAAACTACATCAAATACAGAAACCCCAAATCCTATTCTCACACAAGATCTCCTACGATTTTAAAACCTTACAGATCCCACAAACCCTTTTCGGCTGAAAGTCGGTGACAGTCCGGTGGTTACCTTGGTCACTGATTTGCTCACGGTCAACAACTATTCTACTTGGTCTAGAACCATGTGTCGAGTTTTGAGAGCTAAAAACAAACTCCAGTTCATTGAGGGCACTGTTCCTAAACCTGTTGACTCCAGTGATCCTCTTTTCGAAGCCTGGGGACGATACAATGACATGGTAGTCTCCTGGATACAGAACTCCATCAGCCCATCCATCAAATCTAGTGTTGTTTTTGTAGATGATATTTTTGAAATCTGTAATGAATTGCATGACCATTTTACTCAACAAAATGGGCCACGCATTTTTCAGTTGAAGAAATCTTTGTCAGGTCTCCTGCAAGAACAAGATTCGGTAAGTTTGTATTATAGTAAATTGAAAACAATTTGGGATGAACTTCTTATATATGACCCTCTCCCAAATTGTGATTGTGATAAAATAAAATTGTTCATTGATCGATATCAAAGATTGTGTTATATAATTTTTAATGGGTTTAAATGACTCATATACTAATGTTCGAGACCGGTTTATGTTGATAGACCCTCTTCCGTCTATTAACAAAGTATTCTTTGTTATCCAACAACAAGAAAGACAATATCAAATGTTGTCCATTATGCATCCTTCAGAAACGATGGCTTTAACTGCCAAAAGAGTTATTAATAACTCTAAAAATACCATTAAAACAACCCATATGCCAAAGAAAGATAGGCCTTTCTGTGTTTATTGTCGTATGCCAGGATACACTTTTCAACAGTAATTTAAAGTTGGGAATGTAGAAATACGTGTATGTTCCCATTGTAACAAGCCTAAACATATTATTGATAAATGTTATTAGCTTCACGGCTTTCTTCCCAATCACAAGCTATATGGCAAGTCTGGGGCTGCAGTTTTTTTGCCAACCATTCGAGCTTTACAACCATTTTTTTGAAAGAAATAAATGAGGATGACAAGGTTGCATTGACTAAAGTGTAGTTGGATTGGTTTTACGTTTATCCGCTTCTTCTCATAATGAATCTAATTCAATTCAAAGATCATATTGACCCATTTCTTCTGAGAAGTTCAGATTTCTTGCTGACTAATTTCTTACTACATCTCCTTTTGATTCCATTTGTGATCAACTTACCAACAAGCGAAATGTTTTATGTGTTCCCTTTTTACATTTCTTGGTTTACAAAACAACTCACCGATATTCTCGGATGTTGCTTCTTTTCTTAATAAAAGGCATAGGATCTTGAATTCTATAGGCATTGGGGATGAAATTAAGTACCTTCAAATCATATAGGATAAAATTAATAGATGATTCTCTTGTAAAAGGAGATTGCATTCTTTTAATGATAATCCTTGTTCTATTTGTCATATGACTAAGCAACGTCGTCTTCCTTTTACTTCTAATACCCATAGGTCACACACCTTATTTGATGTGGTTCATTGTAACCTATGGGGATCTTTTTCTAAAATATTTTATAATAGTTATAAATATTTTTTGACTATCGTTGATGATTTTTCTAGAAGCATATGGATTTATCTCCTAAAACAAAAATCAAACACTAAATTGTGTTTAGAAACTTTTTACAAACTTGTTGAAACACAATTTAATGTTAAAATTAAAATTTTTGGAAGTGATAATGAGTCTGAATTTTGTATGGGAGATTTTTACAGTAAAAGAGGTATTATCCATTAACGGAGTTGTGTGAAAACACCACAACAAAATGGTGTCGTAAAACGAAAGCACCAATATTTATTAAATGTTGTCAAGGCCATTAGATTTCAATGGGGACTTCCCTTAAAATTTTAGAATGATTGTATACTTATTGCTGCATATATTATAAATAAGATTCTAACTCCGTTGCTGAAAAAGAAGACTCTATATGAAATTCTATTTGGAGTCAAACCAAGTTATGAAAACTTAAGAATATTTGGTTGCTTATACTTTGCTTCCACTCTTTTTTATGGGCGGAAGAAATTTGATTCCAAAAGCAAGACTTGTATTTTTCTAAGTTATCTATTTGGAATTAAAGGTTATAAATTATTTGATTTGCATAGCCATATTACATTTTATTCCAGGGATGTTATTTTTCATGAAAATGTATTTCCTTTTCAGAAAAATAATACTGAAACTGCTCTCGGTGCACAATCTGATGAATTACCTCCTGCTGTGATAAATAATGACTATTATTTTTAGGCTCAACAGTCGTCTAACATTCATGAACCAGTTTTGAATCCAGTCACAGAACTTGCACCAAATAAGGACCAATCTACAGCTGAAATTCACCACGGTGAAGAGCAACCAAACCTGCCCCTAGTCCACGGCCAACTGCAGAACAATCAAAAAACTTTGAGCAGCAACCCACAGCCAATTGTGTCCACTGATCCTACCACAAATATCCAATTTTCAGCAAGCAATAACATACCTGTTCGCAGAACTACTAGGATTAGAAAAACTCCTCAATATTTGAAGGATTTTCATTGTCATCAGGTATCTCAAGCTTCACTTATTCAATCAACGGTCCAAATTTCTCTAGGTAAACCCTATTCTCTCATAAACTACATATCATATCAAAAATTATCTCCTACTTTTAGTTATCTTTCATCCTCCATCTCATCTCAAATTGAACCACAAACTTATGCTTAAGCTATTTATAATCCCAATTGGTGCAAAGCCATAGAAGATGAGCTGAACACTTTAGAATTCAATAAAACCTAGGTCATTACTAATTTACCTTCAGGAAAGAAAGCTATTGGATGCTGATATGTGTCCAAATGTCAATTATGGCTAAAGGATATACACAGCAGGAAGGGGTAGATTACCATGAAACTTTTTCTCCCGTTGCTAAACTTGTTACTATGCGATATCTCTTAGCCGTGGCAGCTATTAAAGGATGGCATTTGTATCATGTGGATGTTAATAATGTCTTTTTGCATGGAGTTTTGGATTAGAAAATTTACATGCAACAACCTCACAGCTATACCAAATGTAAGTTGTTGAAAAACATATATGGTCTTAAACAAATTTCTAGGCAATAGTATTTAAGGTTGTCTACTTCTCTTGTTGCATTTGGTTTCATTCAATCCAAGACTGATTACAGTTTATTCACAAAGCAAAATGACAAGTCTTTTACAGTTCTTCTTGTGTATGTTGATGATATCATTGTTGCAAGTAATTATTTGTATTCAATTGCTTCTATCAAATCATTTCTAAATCAAGCTTTCAAAATTAAAGGTCTTAGTGTTCTACGATATTTTTTTGGCATAGAAGTGGCACGATCATCAAAAAATGTACATATTTGTTAAAGAAAATACACTCTTGATATCTTAGCTGATTCAGGCACCATTGGCTCTAAGCCTCTTAAACTTCCAATGGATCAAAATTTGAGACTAAGCAGATCGGGGTAGTTTTGCAAGATCTAAGTGTGTATAAAAGACAATTGGCCGCCTCCTTTATCTAACAGTAACAAGACCATATATATCTTATGTAATGCAAATTTAAGTCAACTTATGAATCAGCCAACCTCTAGTCATATGAATGTTGCGTATCAAATTTTGCGGTATTTGAAATTGAATCCAAGACAAGGAATATTGTTTTCCTCCACCTCTAACATACAACTAAGGCCCTTTTGTGATGCAGATTGGGCTTCTTATTCAGATACTCAAAAATCCATTACCAGTTATTGTATTTTTATTGGGAACGCCCTTATTTCCTGGAAATGTAAGAAATAGTCAGTGGTCTCTCACTCCTCAGCAGAAGCAAAATATTGGTCAATAGTCATAACTTGTTGAGAATTATCTTGGCTACTTTATATTTGGAATGATTTACAGGTTTTACATCCTAATACGGTACATCTATATTGTGACAATTAAACTGCTATTCACATTACAGCAAATCCCATATTCATAAACGCACTAAACATATCGAGCTGAATTGTCATCTAATTCGAGAAAAATTTAAGAAGGAAGTGTTCGTACATATCATGTCACCACTTATAATTAACTGGCGGATATATTCACCAAGATTTTACCATCACATCTTCTAAATTTTTATTTATCCAAAATAGACATTGTTAATATATATGCTCAATCTTATAGGGGAGTATTAAAAAATGCGTAATTTTTTATAATTTGTAAATATTGTATCAGTTTATTAGTTTATTTTTTATTCAAGGACAGCTGTATTTTGTTAGAATTTTATTTTCTTGCAAGTGATTTATTTTATTAATTAGTGATGATATTTTATTAGGTTAGTTATTAGGGTATATTTTTTTGTATTATAAATATTGGCCTCGGGCAGTGTGTATTTGTGTGGGAAATATGCAGCATTAATGAAAAATGCAGTGATTTGCCGTCTCTCTGCAGTTGTAATCAATTCTCGTCCTTCGTCCTCTTCAATTTTCTGATTTCTCGTTCAGTTTGCTTCTCTTCTCCTGTCCTCACAGCCTTCGCCATTTCTTCTCTTTGATTTTCTTACACGTGTTTACTCTTGCTCTTCATTTTAGAAGCTAATGTCATGCGGTTGAGTGTGGACTTGTGGGACAAACTTTTACTAACCAAAGCTTACTGACAAATGTTTCTTTTAACTTATTAATGCCTGCCATCATCTTACCCTTTTTTTTTAATCTCATTTCTTTAGAAACTGAATAGGAAACTCGTGCATGTGAGCATTGGGCTTGTTTTCATGCTTTGCTGGCCATTATTCAGGTGGTGTTGCATAAGCAGTTTTCCAACTTCTTTATCTCTAGTATGTGTCATGATTCAGCTAATGATATTTATTGCCACAGTTCTGGCCGCCAAGGTGCAGTTCTAGCTGGTGTCATTCCTGGGATAAATATAATACACATGCTTCTTGTGGGACTTGGATTGTTAAAAGATGAAGCTACGATCAAGTCCATGAGCAGATATGGGGACCACAGGTAGCAATCAGGTTAAACTGCCCTTTTTCACCTCTCCTGGCGGCTGGAGCGAGATTCAACTCCATGTAGTATTTGTGTTTGAAATGCACGTAATATTTTTTAGTGGCTTATTTTAGATTCATTGAAATCTTTTGAAGGAGTTCAGTGCATCTTCTTTGTATCTACGCATACTGTCTGAAGGACTGAAACCTTCTGGATCTTTTGCCTTGCAACGGCTTTTTCCTCTAGTGATTTGGTGAGCACAGTAACAATTTGTTTGTTTAAGGCACACACATACTTTGTACGTGCAACCTTACACTGTCTCGCCAAGGAGCAGGTTGATGGTTGCAATTGTCAGTTTGGTTGCCCTTTAAATTTGGGCATTTCTAAGATGTATCTTCTCATCTTTGCATGGCCATGCTGTGTGAAGAGTTACCTGATTTGTGGCACAGTACATGCAACTTGGGATGCAAAATGTAAAAAGTGTTTATCAAGGTTTGTCATTATGTTTTCCAATGTGCGGTACTGGGCACATTGTATACCAGGGGCTGCCAAATATGGTAAAGTATAGTGGTGAGATAAAGCTGGGTCTCTGGGGAGATGAGATGGGAACAGACCTTTTAAAGTTGAGACTCCATGAATATTCCACTTTGCTAGTAGCGATCGGCCATGGTTTTCTTTTGTTGACCAATTCTTTGAACCTTTATATGGGTTCTTATTTTTGCCTTTGGCTTCTTCGTGCATCAGGGAACTTCTTATGGGGCCTTTTACAGATAAGATTCCATGGAAATTCAACTTTGCTTTAGTAGTGATGGATCAAGATTTTCTTCTGTTCTTTTATAAACTAATATTTTGAACCTTTAGATAGGTTCTTATTTTTGCCTATGGTTTCTTCGTGCATCAGGGAACTTCTTAAGGGACCTCTTTATTATGTATTGGCCATAACTGTAGCTTGCATTGTGTATTGGAGAACTTCCCCTGTTGCAATTGCTGGAATTTGTAACCTATGTGCTGGAGATGGTAACTTCTGTCTGACCTATTGTTTTCTTGCCTCTTTTCTTTTCTTTTTTTCTTCCTTTTCTTGCAAGGCCAGTTGCACTAGTTAGTGAAGATAATGGTAGAAAAACCAAGATTTTTTCGAATTGTTTGGGATTGTTTTCCCTGCCCCTTTTAGGTCCATTTCGATTTGGAAGATTGATGGAACTTTAGTCTACATGACATTCCCCCCCCCCTCCTCCAAGGGGATATGAGCACTCCCAATGACCTTCCCTTGCGTGCGTGAACTCACACACATACACACCCGTGCAAAAAACAGATGCCAGCTAGATTTAATCCTTGTTTTCTTGAAACGGGTGATAGTCACCCTACTAGATTTGGTCTTTCTTCTCTTGAAACGGGTAATAGTCACCTAAGTAGGATGGTTTTTATCTTGTTCATGATTCAGGGTTTGCTGACATTGTTGGTAGACGGTTAGGCCATCAGAAGATTCCATACAACAGGAACAAGTCGATAGCTGGCAGCATTGCTATGGTATCTGCAGGATTTATGGTGTCAGTCGGGTAAAAAAATTCCTATGATATATTTGGATGCATGGATTTATTCCCCAAGGTTCTGGTTTATTAAAATAATGTGTCAGGGTTTTTACTAAAATAATGTGAATTCGGATTTCATTTAAATGAAAGCCAAGGGGAATTTGAGAACCTAATATTCAAGAATTCAATGGCATACAAGCCGCAAGTATTTCAAATCCGTATGGGACACTCGATCATTCAGTTTTCACTCAACTCTCTCCTTTGAATATGTTTTCTCAGTAGGAATTCCTGGATTGATAATCCAAATTTTCAAAAATTGCATTCTGGAATGGAAATTTATAATTCAAATCTAACTATCCAATAGCATTGGCTCTTTATGTGTTTCCATTGTTGCTGATGGTGGATGTGTAAACAGGTTTATGCTCTATTTTTCCTGGTTTGGGTTCATTCAGGGGAGCTGGGATATGGTATTAGGTTTCTTGGCCGTGTCCATTGCCGCAGCTGTGGTTGAGTCACTGCCTATCAGCACCGTTCTTGATGACAACTTAACTGTACCGCTTACATCTTTAGCAGTCAGCGCTCTTGTATTTTGATTACCAAGGTCAGTTGAGTCGTGATCCCCCATGTGTTTACCGAACAGTCAGTGCCGGCAACTTTTATTCTGGCTGTAAGCTATGTTATATACTGCAAGAATGCAGCCATTAGTGAACCATCTTGTGCTGGAATGCAGTTACAGGTTCCTGAATCCTGTTCCTCCAAACTGGACTTCAATCCCGTTTCATCGGCTCTTTGTTCATTTATTTTTTCTGGGTAAATGATAACGCTTGTCCATTTATCAGCAGTTGATTTTGTTGCCCATTGTTGTGCGTTGTGAAAGTTGAGCAATACGACATTGTTGTTGGAGATATGAGATTGTACAAGCTGCAGCTTTGCAAATCGCAGAGTTTCTCTTTTATGTGAAGTTCCAATAATGGTGGTCTCTCCACAACTTCGGTCGACCCTCTCACTATGAGCATCTGTTTCATTCGTACGCGCTGCAGCTGTCAAATGAGCAGAGCAGATCAATGCGTCCTCGGATTTGCCTCACTAAGTGCTGCTTCTAACTTTGTTCGACAGTGCTAGTATCTTAGCGGCCATGAAACTCCATTTTCCTTATTTTTAGTCATATGACTATTCTACTATTTGGTTAATTTAGTGGTAGAAATAATAATTATAAAAAAAAATTATTGTTTTGTTAAAATAAAGAATAAAAAATCAATGCCACTGGTTTTTATACTTTCTAGTTATTATGAAAAATTATTTTAAGATGTTTCTTATTTATCCTTGTTTTAAATTAAATTTAATTAAAATTAAATTTGAATTGAATATGAACTAAATTTAGATAAAAATTTATAATTATTAAATTAGATTGGGTCAGGGTGGACATTTTTATTGTTTGGGTTGGAATGTGGATATATTTTTTTATTTTAAAGTATTTTTTAATTCAAAGATATATTAAATAATTAAAAATATAAAATATTTTAAAATTATAGTAAGTAGATTAGAAAACTTTCTAAGTATATATTTAAATAAAAAATTTTTACTTAAAAATTATTAATCACATAGAAGTTGTTGCGTTACGGAAAATATGATTGAGTGAGAGAGGAAGAGAGATTGAGCACAATATTTTTCTTGAATGAGAAGGGAAATTGAATCTTATTTATAGCGTTTTTTTTAAAGAGAGCTAATACAGGTGGTAGGCGTTTAATTACTGAGATTAGCGTTCTCTTTCTTTCTTTCTCAGATAGTCTTAGCTTTTTTTTTGTTTCAGGAAAATATTTAGTTTACGGAAAAGATCGATCCCCTCACGATACAGGGAGAGTATTTATAGGCGAAAATAATGCCCTTGGTATGGGTGCGGGTGGCCAAAAACGTCCCCGCAGTGTCGGGGTGTTGACAGTGCGGTGTCGATGGCGGTAAATTTGCGGGTTTCACGCGTTTTACGGGGAGTTTGTTTATCTCGGACGTCTTGGAGTGTCCTCGTGCTTTTATTGGGTCCACGGACTTCAAAACTCGAAGGTTCTCGGGCTTCAAAGCCCTCGGGCGTTCTTCTTTATTAGAGATCTTATATCAATAATCACTGCTTTTACACTTATAAAAAAGTCTTTTTTCCGGTGGATTGGGGACCACTGAGTATGAACCCAAAGTATAATCAATTGGAATAATTTTTAAATTTAATATTTATTTAGAAAAATATATTTATAAAAAAGTTTATAATTTAGGTCGTGTCGGTCCAAATTAGTTATCTTACTTATGATTTTATTTAGTTTGAAAATTTAATCAGATTTTATTTGTTTTTACAATGTTTGTCTATAATATTAGTACATTTTAATTAAATTTTATAAAATTTTAAGTTGTCCGGACCATGTTAATTTGATGACTTAATTTGGATCAAATCTGTCTTAACTTTTTAGTATACATTAAAATATTATTTATTTAGATAATAATAAAAAAAGTTAATTTATACTAATTATTTGGTTATTTTTCTTACTATTATTATATATTAAATATTAAAAAATTAATTTTTAATTTAATTTTATTTATATAAAGTTACTAATTAAATAAGTAAACATTAATTTTAAAATATATTCCTATATATTTTACTCTCTATAAATAATTATTTTTTATATTATTTTATTTTAATTGCCTAACGAAATGTAAAGAGCATTAAAAAAAAGAAAAAAGAATCAAAGTTTATTACTCTCGCAAGTGGTATGCATATTGATGTTAATCTTCTAAAATAAATGCTACGAATTCAAACTGAAATTTACTAGTCAAGGGGAGAACGCTGAAATGATTATAATATTCTTTTTTACTTTATTTATTTGGTGTAAAAAAATTATTTAATTTATCCAAATTTTTGGATTATATGTTAATACAAATGTTATGTAATAAAGTTTTTAAAATATAGAACTTTTAAAATAAATATTAAATATATATACATTTTTACATGATGACTGGGGAAAAATAAATAAATGGAATCAAATCGATACAGTTGTACAAAATTGAAATTATATGTTGATAATTATAGCAGTTCTCGGAAATGTACACAAATATGGTCCCGTAGCTCAGTTGGTTAGAGCGTTGGTCTTATGAGCCGAAGGTCGCGGGTTCGAGCCCCGCCGGGACCATTTGTGGGTTGGTTTATTCTTTGTGGATACGTTTGTCGGTTTTTGTTTTTTATTAAAAAGAAAACTTGCCGTGCCTATATTTTAAACGCAGCCGGGTTTACTTAGACCAAACAGGAAGGCCTAGGCCAAGCCCACTGTATGGCAAACCAGCATTTGTCCGGTTTGGGGGGAAGCACCTCCGCCCTTAATCTGCCCAAATACTAACAACAACTTTCTCTCGACAAGGATGGAGAACGAGTTGGAGAAGAAAACGGGGACTACGATGGAGATGATGGCAACGGAGACCGTGATGAAATGACTGCAATAGATCTTCTAAGTGGGGGGAGTGAATGGAGAAAAGATGAAAAGGAGAGTGAATAGATAGTTTTCATGGAGATATTATTATTGGGTTTGGTTACTCTCTTATGGATAACTCAACAAATAAGTTTTGTTATCGGTAAATCACACAGGTTTTGTGTGATAGTTGGAGTGACAAATTTTGAAGTAAAATTTGTCGAATAGGATTTTCGAATAGAAAATCCAAAGAGAAAAATTGGAGAGGATTTTCCAGAGTGGATTTTCGGAGTAAAAATCCGGAGAAGATTGGTCGTGCAAAACAAGTTTTGTGGTTGGGTAAGGAAGTGGCCGGTCAACAGGAGATTAACTAGGTGAGACAAAATGGCCCATCAACATGTTGACCGGTTGATTATGATTTTTGCCTAATTGTGTCATTTTGTCAGGTTTGGACAAAATGACCGATTTATACAAAATGACAAGTATGGATGAATTTACCTGTTTGCATAAATTGACCGGTATAAAAAAATGATCAATATGGTTGGATTTACCAGTATGACTGAAATGACCGATATGTTGGATTTACCGGTATGAAATTTCAGAATAAAACTTCGGTATGGGTTTACTGGTATGAAATTTCAGTATGAAATAGACCAGTATGAAACAGTGCCAGCTTTGAGGCAAAATGACCAGTTGCGCTATTTTGCACGATTGTGTCATTTTGTTAGATTTGGACAAAATGGCCGGATTACCCAAAACGGCCAAAATGTAGGAAACGTCCAATGACATGGGCTATACACAGAACGACCAAGGACATGAGATAATATCCGAGGTCTTTGTCATTACTTGAAAAGCCCAAGGACCTGGGTGCGAAGAACGCACGTCGATGCCAGTTCAAAAGATTGGTCGAGCATACGTGATCTCAGGGGAATATGTACAATCTCTACAGGGCGGTTGTCGTTTCTATAGAGTACAATGATTTGCAGAGCTACAAGTGGTAGGTAATTGTCTACACGCAGCCAACCTTTTGGGCGGATGGTCTCCAAGAAAAGCAATATATATATATATATATATATATATATATATGCACACTGGGCATGCGATGCATCATGAGAGTACAAGTGTGAGGCATAAGTGTGTGACATTGTTTGAAAAAAAAAACAACTAAGACGGTAAAGTTATAGTGATGAAGTCCAGGAGTGTGTGAAAAGAAAAAAAAGAGTGGAGTGTACCACTCGTGAAAAGAATAAGAGAAGAAAAACAAGAGTAAAGAGCGAAGTGAGAGTGTCCTTATTTCGGTGTTGTTTTTCTTATTCTATCTCGAGTGTGTAGCGGATATTTTATCTTGGAGATTTTTGTAATCAATTTTTTACATAGTGGATTAAATGTTCCGTGATTTTTTTCTTCGGTTTGTGAAGGGTTTTCACGTAAAACTTTTATGTTCCTCCTCTCTTCCTCATTGTGTGTTTCTATGTATGCCTATCCGATCGGCCTTTTGTCACAACAATTATCATTAGTTTGATTTTTTTTGAATATATGAATCAGAAATTCAAAACATAATAAGTATTATAAACCAAAAGGTATAGAGCATCAAGTGATTATATATAATGTTAGCATAGTATAATATTAGAGCACTATATTTTCTACACTTATATTTGATGAAACAATGCTATTGATAAAGTAATATTAATGAAATAATATAAAATATTGATGCTAAAGTAAATATTATTTAAATTATTTATGATTTTAGTCGGTAAAACTAGTTCGAAACTGGTTGTGATTCTTATTCCTAGTTAGAAAATAGTCTGTGGAGAAGCTATAAAATAATGATAAAATATTTTTTTTTGAATAAAAGTAAAAAGAATAATTATCATACATTATTACATTATTTATCTTCCAATTATTATATATTAAATACTAAAAAGTTAATTTTTCGTCACATTTGTGTATAAATAAATATGTGCCATCAGCTTTGAATGCAAAAGGAAAAAAATGCAAAAAAACATACGTGAAGAAAGAAAAACTTGTAAATATTGTAATATTCTTATTAAATTTTTACTATAAAAAATAATTAATAAGTATTAGATAATTTTATTTTTATTAAAAATTTTTAATTTAACATTATTAATATAAAATACAGCCAAATAATATCTTATTATATTATTAAAAATATGCTCATGAATTCGTTTGTACTTATAATGAAAGAATAATGTCTTAAGGAATATGACATTTATTGCGTTCTGGAACTCAGGGTCAACGTGCAACACAACTGTTTGGGGGTGATGGATGCGAGGAGGGAGAAATTGAGACTGGATTTTTACGTGAAAAACCTCCTTTAATGATGAGAAAAAACCACGAGGCTCTGGGCCATTTGAAATGTTTTACTATGGGATGAAAGTCTTTACAAAGTATAAGTGTTTAGGGTGGATCCTTTTCTTGTATATTGTTTTGTATTTCTCTCCTTAAAGGACTCTATCGTTGGAAAACTTTGTCACTCTTTTGTTTCCTCTTGTTGGGAAGAACGAGAGAGAAAGAGGCAGAGTGAGAGTTAAGATCTTCCTCTTTCTCTTTGTCTAGAATGAGTTAGGAGATCAGCCGAGAAGTCTCCCCAGGCAAAAGCCTTTGCTGAGTATTTATAGGAAAAAACGTGTCATTGGGGACGAGACACGTGGCAGCTAACGGGTGGTCGAGAGGCTGTCAACTGTCCCACTGATCACATTTAATACTGCTGACGTGCGCAGGATAGCATGCAGCAGGCGCCGCTGGTAGGGCCTAAATGTGTCAGGCATGTAGGCCCTAGGCGTTAGTCTTAACTTGACTAGGCTTGCCATGTGGAGACAGTGTCTCGCAGTGGTTGCAGGTTCTTTGGGAATCGGCGAAGTCGCTTAACTGGCGTTCTCGGCCGTGTATGAGATAGTCATCGTCCTTGCGGGGTACCTTGTTGCTTTACGCTTTCACGGGCTTATTATAGGATACAGCTCTCGGAGAATCCTTGGTTCTTTGTCCTTTCGTGGAGGGTCCTCAGGTCTTCTTAGGCCTCTCGGATCTTTGTCGCAACTTTGACTTGTGGGGTGCTAGTCCGTATCTCGGGCTTCTTGGGCCGTTTAGCTTTCTTGGCTCTTGGGCTCATTTCTGGGCCGTGTTTCATGGGCCTTATATTGGGGCCCAATAACATTTATATTACGTATTGAAATCTAGCATTTAGAGTGTTATTTGATTTATTAAATCATTCTCAAAGGCTTCTATTTTTCTCCAACATTATTGTTATCACTGGAGATATATCTTTATCAGATATTAAATCATATTTTTGATTAAATAATTTGTTAATTTTTAATGTTTGTGGTCTTCCCTCTAGAAAAAAATGATTCCTTTTCTAAGTCATAATGTATTGTACAACATTTTTGGTATATAAATGAGCCATTTGTTTTATTATTTTTCAAATGATATTAAAATAAAATATCCTATATTTCTCATGGAAGGAGATTAAAAAAATACAAGTTAGTATTGTTTAACAAAATTTAAAATAAAACTTTTATCTAGTAGATATTATAAATGTTAATTTAAATTTATTATTGATGGATTTGATTAACCCAACTCAAAAGGAAGGCCCATCTATAAAAGAAATTGGCTCAGAATAATGTTCCCATTGGTCCAATCGGCCCAGGCGACCCAAATGAACGGGTAAACTCATCAGTTTAATCAGAATAGCCCATAATCTACTTTTTGCGCGTTGAAATAACACACTACAATCGGTCAAAAATCACAAGACAAATGATATTTTCTTATCCATCAGGACAGTTCAGTGGGCAGTTGTGAGGAAAAGTCAGACTGCATCTAACACTATAAATATCCGTCACTTCAGTAGGAAGAGAGAAGAGAAAAGAAAAAAAAGAAGATAGAGCACATTTTGAGTACGTATCTCTCTCAAAGACTTTTCCGTCGGAACCGCACCGCATTCAATCTGCTCACGTATGCATTACCATTCTCATTTTACATTGTCTATCTTTCTTTTCTTATGACAAGATTACTGATTTGATTGTTAAATAATATATGAGGAAGTGAATTTGGTCAATCTTCTGACATCTTTTCTATTTGTCGTGTTGTAGAGGATCCAAGTTTAAGATTATAGAGACCGAATCCATTTTAGATTAACTTAATATAAAGATCGGATCATGGCTCACTGTCGATAAGAACTCATATTGAAAGATCGATTATATATATATAATATAATCATATGAAGATGCATCAGTTATATATATATATATATATATATATGTCAATAAATAAAATAATATTTATATACCTAGACATTCTTAATAATTGAATGTAATTATTTTATTTTTAAATATAATATAATATAAGTTTTAATTCTTTTAATAAAATATAAAATATACATATATTATTTTAAAAACGGTGCGTAGAACCTCCGGCCACCTCAACCTAGGGTTCTGACAGTCCTTCCGCAGGAATTTCGTTGGAAGTCGGGCGACGGGTTGTGGACAGGGGCCTTCTCTCGATCGCCGGGGGTTCATTATGAGAGCCAAGGTTAATACTTCAACGTTTTACAAGTCTCTCTCCAATCTATATGTTCATTATACGTTTGCGTCTGATAATCTTGGACATCCGTTTTGGTATTTTCTGTTCCTTCTTTTGTGCACACCAGAAGGAAACTGGTTAATATCAAAGAGAAAAGCACTTGAATGTCTGAGTTGTTTTTCAGCTTCTACCTGTGATTATTGCTTAGTTTGGCTATTGCTTATTTATGAGAACATGCGGATGGTTTTTCGATAAATCAAGCTTATTGAATGTTACTTTCTGGTTAATTGCAGTGGAAGAAGAAGAGGATGAGGAGGTTGAAGAGAAAGCGCCGAAAGATGAGGCAGAGATCTAAATAAAGTATCCCAAGTGCTGACTACTCCGAAGGTCTTCCCTGGAGGTTTTCTGTCTCCATTGGGGATCATCCGCTTTCTTGCTATTTAGTTTGATGCAATTAGCTAAGTGTGAAACAGTTCGGAAATAGGTCTCTGAAGATTTGGTTACTGGTATCTTTTAGCCGAAACGATGGTTTTATTGGACCTAAAAATATGTATCGTTACACTCGACTCTGATATATTAACTGAACCGTGGCAGTTACATTTTGCTTGAAGTTTGATATTAGGTTGTTGTGCTTTTCAATGAATTCGGAGCCTATTTAATTTGTTTGCTTGATCTGAGTACTAGGTAATAGGTTTCTACTCTATTATGCAAAAAGTAAAAGAATTCTTAAGTAGGTTTATTTCTTATGGTAAACATGGAAGTGTATTTCACTTGGATAATATTTTGTGTATGAAAATGATGCTTTAAGGATATGCGGCATTATAGCTACAGGCTACAATTACCCAGCAGGTTTTCAAATTTAATGACTTTGAATCCGTATCAATTGTGGCAGCCTCTTAAGTGGAGTTGGCTATGTGGATTTGTCTTACCATGTAGCTTAATTCTGGGAAGCATCCTTGGGTTGGAAGATCCCAGTATATTTCTTCTTTGATTCCAGTGAAGTCCATTTGGGTGCACCCTTCCCTTTATGTTGCTCTTTCCTCAATGAAATCACTCAATAGTAGTATAGTAGCACTTATTCAAATCAGAGCTGACCTCCTAGTGTATCTTATTTTTTATAGACTGTATTTCATAATTGTACTATGGATGCGTTATCTTTTTATTCCTTTTTTGCAAACTAGAAATGTAAAAGAAGTAAAAAAAAAAAAATTGAATAAGTACTATGGATTCTGGCAATACTGATTTTGGCAATACAATGTAGTTGGACCAAACCTCTCAAGTCAATCCCATTTTTTGGGGTCTGGAAGGGTGTTAAAGATATAAGAACTCTTAAATGGAAGCGAAAAAGATTTTCTTTTGGCAAATAAGGGGTTTCCAAGTCCATGGCTAAGCGTTTGTTACTTCTCGGGTTTTATTGCTATCTTATTAATAAGAGAATACTAGACCCAGTAAGAAGAAAAATCTCAGAATTAACCTTTTGTTTTCAATTGCGACAAGATCAACAATTCCATGAGCTCGGGCCCTAATGCTTAGAATTATCGATCAATACATCTCAAGTTCTCAACCTTCAAGTTCTCAACCTTATCTTTTTATGTTTCAATTTTGTTTCAAAGAATATGTAGAGATGTCCTTTCCATGACCCCTGGACATGCATATTTCATGTGTCATTGATTCTGTCATGCCCCCTTGGGAAAAAGGAGAAAGTGAAGAGGATCCTGCATGATCTTTTTTTTTTCCTTTTTAAGGGGATGCCTCCATTTTGATTCCCAATAGAGCTTCTCGAAGGCATGGACTAATATGACCTGAGATTTGGAATACTAACTTGGGCTTTTTGTTTGAAAGTCCTATTTGTTTCAGTAGTTCATTTAGATGGTTGAATTAGGGGTCAAATGTTGGCATTCTAGGCTCAAGCTGACCTGTTTACATTCCTTTGTTGGCACATGGGGCAACAGCATTAGTATGATGGATGGAATGAGTACTGTTAAAACAACTTTGAAATGCCATGAAATTGACTGCAGGTTGATTGTATAATTGAGATCTAAAGTTTCTTTAACACTATATTAGTTCTTTGTGTCTCTGAATGCAATGAACATAGGAGGCTATAATTACAGCATCAGGCACTTATAATTGGCATTTAAATTCTCTATCTTTCTAATAAGAGTTTGAATCTCTCTTAGTACAATCAAACTCAGCACTCTAGAGAGTTTCATTGAGAAATCAATGTTTTCATTCTATTAGGAATTGCAAATATGTTGCTTCCCTTGAATGAACCTTCTATTGTTGTGTGGTGTTCAGAGATATGATGGAACTTCACACGTACTGGGCCACTAGCAGAGCAACTTGTGTTATTTGATTCTGTACTTGTTCGAACACAGTCCTTCTAGGAGATTGTTGAATTCACAGGTTCCTGTGAGTTGGGTGCATTGCCTTTTTTTTTTCATGTGGCAAAGCTGAACATATCTCTTAGGGCGTGCTCAAAAAATGTGTACGATACTAAACTATTGAGATGTGGGCCAACTATTTGCAAACATTGAGACAGGTTTCATAGTGTGTCTTCCATTTTTGCTTTGTCTTGTGGTCATGCAGCATTTTGCTCAGTCATAATATTTGATTGATATGTGCTGATTGAGAAAGGCATTATGCAGTCGCTTTAATTCTTCAAATGCACATTTGGTATCTATATCAAAACCACCTGCAAACTGAGATTCTGAATAATTAGGAAGATGGACTATTGTGGAGTGAAATTTAAAATTAGTAATAGAGGCTGGAAAGAGGCTGAATGGTTAAAGATGATGTACCTGGTGAACTCGATAGGCAAATCGAACACCTTGAATCAAGAGATCTTCTGCACTGGAGCATTTAGCGCACTGCAGTTCTCTTGCTATTCTTTTCATGTATTCCCTAGCCAGCCTCAGTGAACTTAACTTAATCTGCAAGCATTGACCATATTCAATTTGATGTTATATCTCATATGCACTCGAATTAGGAGCTGTTGTAATTGACTTCAATGGTTTGAAGAGAAGCATCTGAATGATTCTTCTCTGGATCTGCTTTAGAGGGGTTGTCTTTTATCTTTTATTGTGCTTATTCTAAAATGTCAAGAATTTAAGTGTTTGTTCTATTGGTTCAAATAAGTTCTGTTACCCTGCTCTGAATGATCCTGGCTCACTGATCAAGCGCTTTCTTTAAATCAGTGGCAGCTCTTAATTGGTTTTTGGAGTTTTCTTTTTTATTACATTTAAAGTTCATTATTCTTATATTTTTATACCTTTTTGAAGTTCTTCACTCTTGTGTTGTCCCCTCTTCCCTTGAAGGACTTCTAGTTGCTTTATTGTGACATATCTCTCTAAGGGCAATATAGAGGTAAGGCTGCACATACATTTGACTCTCCCTAAATCCCAAGATGTGTAAGTCTCTTATATTAAGTTGCCCTTTCCATATTAAAGGGACACCCTTGTAATGGGAGTTTTGAATATAGCATGGAGTTCCCCAGGTCAAATTCCCTGGAAATGACATTGGACATATTATGAAATTGTGGAGGGCCCTTTGATTAAAAAATGCATGACATTGGCATTGCCACAGATTATTTATTGAAATCCAACTTCTGTGAGAGTCTGAGTTTGAGATTATGATAGTTTACAAGTGTGCAGTTTTGTAAAATGCAAATGCATCGTGATGCCCAATATGTGTTGCCTCTTTTTAGTTGTATGAGCTTAATGGAACGGGTTTCACTTGGTCTAGTGGATCTCAGATTGATTTTTCTACTAATGTGAATAATTTGATTCATTGTACATCACTGTTGAACATTGCGGTTGACCACCAACCTCCCTCCTAGAAAATCGAAGAGGAAGGGAGAGAAAACAAATTGAAGGCTATGTGGTAAATCTCAAGAATGTTCTTCTTACCTGACCAATTAGTCCAGTGTCCAGCATCCATTCCCAAGGGATCTGCAATTCCCTGTATCGCTTGCATGTACCTTCTCTTATCCTTTCGACATTATTAATAGCCCGCTCCAGTCTGCAAGTGTTAGAGTTGATCATGTGAATTAATTGACTTGTGAATGCATGTGCTTAAACTTTACTACTGTAGGTTGTACATGCTCGCCTGTCCTGCAAATCTTGTATCCTCCTTAATATCTGCCCCAAAGTCTGCTTGGGATCGTCCTTGAAGGATGAGACTTCAGATTCGAGATTCTTTAGGTCCCGGTAGCAGCAAGCAGCTTCCCTCAGGGTGTCAGCTTTCCGTTCTGGCCATCGTGGGAAATGCTTGAGTACTGCCCTTTCATCAACCAGGCACGACAATTCTCCATCCAGCCATTTTACAAATGCTTCCAAGGAAGATATCTCTGTGAATGCTGCGCTCTCCACCTCCCTTGCTAGGAAATTGATGAATTCTCCCTGTGTCTCGACATCAGATTTAATCTGCAGATGTTCATAATGTCAGTGTCGGAAGAATATATTTCTTGACTGGACTAGATGCAAATTATAATACTTACAGCTGAAAGGTAAGTTGATCGGTTTTCAATTTCTCCAATCATGTTCCTAGAATTAGCTTCTGCTGGAGTTCCTATTGTAGCTGTTCTATTCTCCGTCTGTGCGTTTCTCTTGTTGAGATAGCGATAGAATTCAATCACCTCAGGTACACGGCGCACCACCCGTGACCCTGCCGATGATCTTGATGGCAATGGTGGTGGTGGTGGCGGTGGTGTGCTTGCTATTGTCACGTTTTGTTCATATCCTTGTTTGGGTGGTTTTTGTGGTGGTTCAGGTATTCCTGGACTCTCCTTTGGTTGGTCGGGCCTTCTACATGTCGTCTCCATCGTTGTTATATTCCTCTCTGGTGTTTTGGCATTTTTTGTCTGTTGTGCTGCTTCTTTGTTGTTGCCTTCTGTGGAATTCTGTATCTTCTTCCAGAGCATAGATTTCCTCTCAATATCATGAGCTTTGAGTGCATTTATTTGCCCGTTAAGACGGGTTATTTCTTGTTTGAGTTCTTGATTTTCTCTTTCTAGCAACCTGTTCATTTGTAGAACAGCTTCGAGATCTTCCACTGAGAAGGTGATTCCTGAGTTGTTTCCCTGCTGCATTCTTCTATCCTCCATTGCCTACGTGTGCTCGGAGTGACTACAGGAGACTGGGAGTGACAAATGGAAAAATGTAGATGTTCTCCTTTTTCAATGCAGGCCTTGCTTCTGAGGTAAGTTGTTCTCACCTACATCTCTCTGTAGGACCAAGATAGATTGCCCTTGGCCATATTGAAAATGGCAATTAAAATATGGTGACTGGAGTTCTGGGCAGGGTTGTTTCAGACATTTGTCAATATAGATTTTCTATCTACTAGCTGTAGATTTCTCAGAGGTTGTTGAATTAAAGTTGCCTACCTGCCATAGCTGTCTTAAACGTCATGTTTGGTGCTACACATTCTCTGGTCAAATTTACCTTGATCATTTCTCCCTTTTTCCCCATATTGTCTTTGTTATTATATTATACCTGTTTTGCCCAGCTAGCATGTTCTTACATTGCACGGTTTTTCGCTTATCATGCATGAAGTCGTAGACTTAAATTTATTATAATTTTTCTTAAACGTCATGTTTGGTGCTACACATTCTCTGGTCAAATTTACCTTGATCATTTCTCCCTTTTTCCCCATATTGTCTTTGTTATTATATTATACCTGTTTTGCCCAGCTAGCATGTTCTTATATTGCACGGTTTTTCGCTTATCATGCATGAAGTTGTAGACTTAAATTTATTATAATTTTTCTTCATAGGAGTGCCAGAAAATATGATTTTTGCTCTGTTAGAAGGCTATTGAAGCCTAGTTTTTATCTATCGGTGTATACTATTACATGTTTGGACGAGAGAATCAATTTCTCATTATGGGGCGAAATTAATTTGTTGTAAAGAAAATGTTGACGCCTAATCAAATGAAAGGATTGTGCCCAAATTAAATAATCTAATCCCTAAGATTGTCTTATTTTGTCTGCTGAGAACAAGGCCTAAATATCTATAGATTTGAACGTCAATTTATGAAAAAAATATAACCCCCTTGTTTGGTAGTCCAGTTGTTCCCATTAGCTTAATCTGCTCTCATTACTTTGTGAAGATTTGAGAGTTACTTGTATGGTAATAAAAATGTGCTTACTTTCCTTGCTTGTGAAGCAATTGAATAAAGGGAAAAGCTGTGATGAATTTACAGATCTGACAAGGACGGTGACGGAAAATGTAATTAAAAAGAAGAATGAAAACAATGATTGTTGCAGCCTACCAAATCGAGCTCTTATTTTACTTCATCTTTGTTTCACTTTTGATCTGAAATGTTTATGGAGTTAACTATTTCACAATGATGTTGGCTAATTATGGACCTGTGTGAGATTTTACCGTAAAATTGTTCTAATCTCACCCACCTGAAATGAGGATTATGTTTGGTTAATTTCCTTATTATTTGTTTAATGACACAATTATTATTGCTTTACCATACAACACTAGGTATCTTTATTCTCTATTACAGGCACAATTATTGGACACTGTAAATTATTACAAGTACCAGTAAAAAATGCTTATTTGGCTCAGTTTAGATGCTAAAAAAAAGAAATCCCAGATAAAACGTGAATTCAAGTAACAAAAATGTTGGAAAATTTTCATGTTTTTAGAATACTTCACTCTAAATCTTGAGTGAAATAGATGAATAGATTTACATAGCCAACTTTACTAATACAATAGTAAAACTCAAGGCATTGTTCTTATAATATATTGAATAAATTTGAGCCAATAGTTGTGAATAGAAGCGCTAGTAAAGTAGGATTAGATGATCCTTGTTGCACAATCTATTCTCTTACAAAAGCCAGAGGCTATCGCTGGCATTGGTGGCAGCATATCTTCTTTAAGCTTTATTCTCAATATCTAGGGAATGGGGACGCAGAAAAAGAACAAATTGCCTAAAGCTGCCGCAGTGAATTGGCATGTGTGGGTAGGAGTTGCGCTTTGAGGTCCTTTTCGGCTCAGAGTTTAGTTTCTGGAGGAGTTGGCCCGTGGCCATCCATATTGGGCTCATAAAAGTTCAGTTCCCCGCTGCAAGGGGAACAACGACGTCCCGCGTGGTCAAACCATACAAGGAAAAATGTGACCAAAAAGTCATGGGCTGGCTTGCAATTGCCCTGTCCCGTGGGAAAGGGTAAGGTGTCCCAAATCCTCGCAATGAAGATTCCAATGTCATTAATTGTGCGCACTTACCCACATTTATTGATGCAGCTGCCCTTCGACCTATATTGGCATGCACTACTGGCCTCAATCATCACGTCCAATTCTGTGGCCCGTTGGATTTAGTCAAAGGTACTAAATCTGTCTGCAGATTATTGCCCACATTTTCAAATTTAGGTAATGTTTGGAAATCAAAGTATTTTCGGTGAAATCTTGGCCGTTGATATTCAATCTCGCTATCTTGGTGCCTGCGCAGCATATGATATGATAGATACTGGTGCGAAATTCTCCATTAAATGCGATGGAAGGGGAAGAGGCCAGGAGTGTTCGATTACTTTCTTTATAAGTTTGGCCCACATTCGGTTCCTAATATATGTATCACTGTAAAATGTGGTCCTGTCGTCCCATGAGTCTTTATATATGGTAAAAAAAAATATTTTTTTTAAATTAGAAAATTAATATCTTTTTATTTATATTATTTATATATATATTACAATGTGCATGATATATTTTTTTTTAAAAAAATTGAGGATTTTATATTCTAGTTTAAACTATTTACATAATAATACTAATGATTATTATTGGTTTTTTTTAATTTGAATTGTCTATTCTATTATTAAAAAAATAGTTTATTATACTTTTTTTTTTTAAATTTCTCCTTTCATATTCTAGTATGGTATCGGAACAAGTTAAACAAACCTGTTAAGATCTGTGATTTTTTTTTTTTTTTTTTTTTGGAAGATTTATCCCATCTTCGGCACCGATGTGTGTTTCAGTTCTCGTCGGCGTCCGTTACCAGCTTCTGGTCCATAGGCTTCCACCGCATCTCCAGCGACCATCGCTACCACACCTGGTTCAGCGCCCCTTAGAGGTTCTGTGTCTTAGATTCGCATTGGTCACGGCCCTCAGATTCCGGTTCAGTGGCTTCAGATCCGTGTTCCACATCCATCACCAGTGCCACTTTCTCTGTGTGGCATCGAATACACATTCTCCAACCCCATTGGCGAAGACGGCAGATTAAACGGGAATTACAATGGTATTATTGAGACTGGCTTGATTTGGAGCATTCAGTCCTAAATCACTGAATGGGTAAGTTTCTAACTCCTAAAACGTATTATATAATTTATCTACTGAGTAATGTTGCGAAATTTTTTTTTATTAAAATTTAAGATCCAACAAATTAAAAATAAATTTTAAAATTAACATATTTTTTGGCTCTCAAATATTCAATGGACGAAGGTATTAAGAAAATAAATGATAATATTTCTACCTTTTAAAATATTAAGAATAATTGCTCATGAAGTTGTAAAAAAACTTTTTCATTTATATATTTTTAACATTTTAGAAAATATCAAACTGATATTTTCAGAGTTTAACAAACATGGCTTTCTAATTTATTTTCTGGTTGAAAAGCAGGCGAATTTTAATAAATTTTTTTGTTCTCTTGATAAAAATAAAAAATAAAAAAAATTCAAGAGACAAGAAGACAATCTTAATTTCAAAGAATTTAAAGCCCATCGGTCCCTGCATTGGGCGATTTATGCGAGAAAAGAAAAGAACCCCAAGAATAGATTTCCAAAATTTAAGCCTCAAATTAACACGTATTGAACGTGTGGCTATACATCCAATTTTGGTGTTCGTACAGTGATAGTTGGCATTCGTATGCCAATGGAAAAAAATTTCTAGAAGTCACCCACGCGCGTGCTCTCTTATTGTGTGTGACATCCTTTTTCATTTTAATTTTTCACTTATGTGCGTACACCATATATACATCTGAATAGTAGGGTATTAAACTTATCAAAAAAATGACACAAAACACAGCATGCTAAGCCTATTTGTCGACAATAGAATGAATTTTTTAGTAGCTTTAATTAGCATGCCATAACCCAAATATCTTTAGTAATTATTTATTTTTATTTTTAAATTTTAAAATATTAAACTTATTTAATGTTTTTCACCAATCGATATGATTGTTCTAGTGATATTATTATTTCGTTTTAGATAAAATCAAAAATTTATCAGATACTCGAGAAGCTTGGTTAGACAAGTCCATTAAATATGGTTTAGTGGGATATTGAATTACACGAGGTAGCCTTTAAGCCATATTGTAAAAATTTCGTAATCTCAAATGTTATTCCCGTTCCCAACGCCCAGTTAACGTTTTCTTTCCCCTTTTTGGGTGGGGGAGGTGGGCGTGGGGTCAGTAGTGGACGTGTTACAACGTGGGACCAATTGATCTCAATTTTAAATATATATATATAAAGAAAAATTTAAATGTAAATATATTGATAACTAAATTAAAATTTGTTATTGATCTTATTGATTTCTTTTTTCATTGATTATGTTAAATTTATTAGGCAAATTTAATTATTTTAAATTTATTTTGATTAAAAAATAAATTATAAAATTATTATTTATACTGGGGGAAAGAAATTAGATCTGTCTGTGGTATTAGAAAAAACAATGTTCTTGTGTGGTAACCACCCGGGCAACATTTGGCCATTATCGCACTTGAAATTCGTACTCAAGGAAAGGGTCAATTTTGGATTTGTATCAACTTATATTAATCCGGGTGTGTACCATTTTTGGACTGAATCATGCCAATTAATATATGATTTGGGTTTGGCTTAATAAATTTCTAGGCATATTTGAGGTTTTCTTAGGAGTTGTCACACTGGTAAATAAGAATAATACGTTTATTTTTTTTCAGTTTAGTTAGGATTTATATATTCTGAGCTTTGAATTTGACAAGTAATATGTCTGCTCACAACAACAAAGAGTTATCAATTTGAAATGTGCATATTATCTCTTTTACCATAGCAGGGGAAAATCTCCTCTTGTAAATATGTCTATGATTTAGACTCAAGTGGACGTCGAATTTACAGGGAAAAGATAAAATAAGGCAAGGAGGCCTGAAGAAGAGCAGTGGTGAAGACTGATCATCTTTGATCTCTCGTCTAAACACTAAAGATGTTGAACAGCTCTCAGCGATGATGGTCAGGTCACTGTGAAAGTCATAAACAATCCCCTTAGCTAGGTCTACCCCACATTTCAAGGGTAGAAGCAAAGTGTTCTTTTGGGTTACTACTATTGCCATAGCTAGACGTAGTAAACCATGCCAACTTCCAGAAGAGAAGCGTGGGGCACATTCAGAACAACATCAGGTCCCCTGCAGTTTTTACTTAGAAAAGCATAGAGAACATTAATGGCTAATTTCTTTAAAATAGAAGACGATCTCTTCGCCTTTGCGTGAGAATGCCCCAGGATGTAAGCAACCCCGGATTCCTTTGCCTTCAGTATCTCGAGGGACTCGTCTTTAAGCCAAGAACTTTCTGAATGTCGGGGCTTCATTTTCATCACCCGCATAGCCCAAGAGGAGACCCGTTTGTGGGCTTCAGGGTCTTCGCATTCTACGGGGTGATCCGACTGCTCCATGTCTTCAACGTCCGACTTCCGGTTGCCTTCTTCTTTCTCTACAAATTGAATGATCTCGTACACCAACCTATTCTCAAAATCATAGTTCTCCTGCTGCAGATCCTTGTAACCGTACCTGACAATGCACCGGAACATCCCATACCCTTTTGGGCCCACCAACCCTACGAGAAACCGTTCCTCTTCACGGACGTAGGGCACGTGGACAGATTTTATGCATACAAGCACCAAAACCTGGTGGAAAGCAGGGAGGTTCGTGACAAAGTGTCCGAACACGGCTGGTACCCCGCTGACTAAGTTTGTGTAGAGGAGACCGATTCCGGGGACCCGGGCCATGCCGAGACTCGGGCCTAAGGACACTATCCTATCCAGAGAGACCTTGTTCTCCACATCAAACTGGTGTTTCTTCAACGTACCAAAGTTCCATACGTACATTATGGCCATTAGGATTGCCGACAGGGCGAGCGGGATCCACCCGCTTTCTGGGACCTTGAACAAGCATGCTGAGATGTAGAGGAGCTCTATGGACCCAAAAAACACTAAAAAGGCAACGGAGGATAGAATTGTTTTCTTCCATACGATTATCATCACCATTACCATCAAGCAAGTTGTCACAAACATAACGGTCGTTACTGCTAGACCTGCAAAATTTTCCGGAAAAGATAATTGAAGTTTAGGAATGAGAAACAGGCTAGAGGGCTGGAATTGATGAATGTTGTGATTTACTTTGATATTAGATTGATACCATAAGCATGACCGATCATATTGGTGTCTCTCAATCCAATCGTTACAGCTAAACAGAGGCACATGAGCATCCAGTTGATCTCCGGAATGTAGATCTGCCCGTATATTTCGGTCGAAGTATGAACTATCTTAACGCGGGGAAAGCAGTTTAAAGCGCAGCACTGGCTTATGATAGAGAAGGTAGCTGATATTACGGCCTGACTTCCCACAACTGCTGCGAAAGTGGCCACTATAAACACTGGCCAAAATACTGCCTCTGCATTTTGAAAAGAATTTTTAAAAAATTATTTGGCACATGTTGCGGAAAATCATAAGTTAGTAATGGTTGTTTTTGGTGAATAAGATAAGTTTTTACCAGGTATGGCTTTGTAGAAGCTACTCTGAATATCTTCATGGTGCCTAGAAAGGAAAGCAGCCTCACCCATATATGCAAGAACTAGGCACGGATATACCAAAAATGAAAAGGCAATCTGAATGCAAAATATGATCAGCAAGTAAGGCTAATTGAAACTTCTGATTTGATCAAACAGCTTTCGTTCATGTCAAAAATGGAATACCAATTGAAGGGTACCTTTATGGAGAGTGCAGAGAAATGGCCCAAATCAGCAAACATTGTCTCCACACCTGTGACCACACTACCAAAAAACATCTGTCCAGTGGCTCTTCTCAGAAGAAGAATGCAACTACAACCAGAGTCTATGGAACCTTGGGCTCGAGGCTTTCAACGAGGATTTTCAAGTGCAAACCTGGCCTTGACCAGCTTTGGCCTAGGCCACATTCATACACTCTACCTCAAGAAATGATTTTCTACCTAGTTTTTTGGATCAAGCATTGAATGAAATATTAGCCAATATGGCAAAATTCATCATATTGGCTAATATATCAGATATTTCTCAATGTATCGGCAATATTTGCATCTCTAGTTCTGAATATGTGTCACCTGTATGACCAATATAGATGATGTATCTTCATCCATGGTATCAGGCCATGCATGGCCTAATGAACATACATGAAATTGTATATCCTAAACCTAGCCTGGTTGTTGGCTGAGTTCAACTGGGGCTGGCTCAGGTGGGGCCAAAAACAAAATATCCTATTCAAGACTACCCATTTCCTCAGACAGGCTGGGTTGGCCAGCCCGACCCTGGTCATGAAATTATACCCAATGACACTCCCATATAAAATGTGATAGTACCTGTAATAGAGAGAACGACTCCCCCAAGCGACACCCACCCTTCTATGCCAGCACTTCTCAGGAATTTGATCATGTAGACAGGAGAGAGTGCATGAAAAATGCAAGGATTCCAGTGTATTATGTTATACACCCCAATGCCACTGATACATAGAAGCCAAGCAGTAACAATTGGGGCAAACATGAAAGCAACTCTATGTGTTCCGTGGTGCTGGAGGGAGAAAAGCCCCATCAAAATGATGCATGAGATCACTACAACATAATCTGCAAGAAAAATTTACCAAAAATGCGATGCAATTGAATAACTATCTTGAAGCAGGATGACTGCAGCACCATTTTTTCTCATTTCTTATTTTTTTGCTTGCTCAGTAGGATGAACTTACTCTGGTGAAGTCCTGTGATTTTGAGCTGAACACCCGAAACAGCTGAAAGAACTGACATGAAAAATTGCACCATTATCTGTTTATCCTTTAATTCTTAGGCTACTCAACAACTAGGTTCTCAGCAAAAAATGAAGGAAAAAGTAAAAAAAGAAAATAGAGCAGCTATAATGCTGGATAGAAGTGGGGAAAAAATGCATGTGGCAGTTCAGTCTACAGAACAGGCGACCAAATGCTGTTTTTTCCATATGGAATACCTGTGACTAACGACCATTTTGTGGATAAACTATGGACACCAAGGTAGGCATGAAATGTTTTGCTTGACACCACTCGATTAGGATTTTGTTCTATCAATCCAAGATTATACATAATTGGAGAGTGAGCCTTGGTAAAATAATAAAACTGCTCCATTATAGTATGGAGGTCCTGGGTTTAAATACGGAAACAGCCTTAATGTAATGTAACAATAAAACTGTATATATTTGACCCTCTACGAAACCCACAATGCTGGAATCCTTGTGCACTCGGCTGAATCTAAAATTAGACAAATACCAAATCTGTCAGTGAGTACCAATGATGAAATTATCTAACTAGACAAGTCCCATTATTTGATCAGGTATCCTGACAAAGGCAGCATCGTTAGTATCATTTTAGAGCTACTTCTGTACAGATGAAAACCGAAACTCTTGGAAACTGTCAAGGACAACTCATTCTAAAAGCTTAAGCCATTAGGTCATAGTCCAATATAAGGCTTTGTACTAAAAAATAACCCTGCGGCCCATGTGAAGGCGGATTGGTCTTAAAGCATGAACCAAGCACATATGCACCTGTTGCAATGTGATGATATATAATACTAAGAAATGACAGCGTTCATGTTAAAGCTGTAAAACGTTTGGTCAATGGCACTCTAACACCATGCCCAATACTTAATCATCTTCAAAGCTTAAGTTGTTAGATGAAGGCCAATAATTAGAGAGAATTTAGTTGTTTTTTGGATGCTGGTGTTCATGCCGTAAATATGTATGAATTCAGCCAGTATTTGGGAAACAAATGATAATAAAGCCGAGAGAATGACAACATTACCTGATATTGCAGGTGTGAGGACACCATCACCGATTGCCATGCAGGTCCCCAGAAGAACAAAGGTCAGTAGTCCCGTGCGAAATTTGGCATGCTTCTCAAAAAATAACTTTAGAGCAGAGCTATGCATTGTGTCTTGTGATCCTTCGATAGCATACGCTGACAACTTTTCATCAGTGGGTTGCTGATTTGGTAGAATGCCGAGTTTCGCATGTCTACACAGCAAGGAGTACAGTGCAAAGGTTCCACCTGGCTAGACGTAAAATTTTGTCACGGATCCTTTGTTTTGCCACTCAAAATGCTACCTTTTGATTAATAAACTGTTATTTACAGTTCTGCACTATTCCCGGCAAAACGATATGCCTAATATGAAAAATAAAATAAAATAAAATGAAACCATGTCCTGGTATTGGGAAACCCAGTCCCTCTAATAAGGGCAACCCGATCATCTTTAGGGCGTAGGGTATTTGATTCTCATGCCCATGAAAAGAAAAGGGCATGAGCTATTCTGTACCAAAAAAATCCTGTTGTATTCCCAAAATCTGTATTACCAAACACAAAATTGGAAATGGAAGGAATGGGAATTGAGATGAAGGAAATGGGAATCTCATTCTCAACATTCATATCCCAACAAACAAGCGCATCCCTAACACAACTAGATTGCCAATATTTATTTACCATTAGTTTTATGATGCCTTCTCAATAAGTAGCTTAAATATTGCATTTGATTGTTCAAATACAGAACACAGCCAGGAAACCTGAAGCACAAACTTCTGTCCTTGAAAGCTATCTTATTCGGTGCAGATGGGAATTAAACCATACCTTCGCCGTTATCATCAGCTGACATGACAATGAAAATGTATTTGAAAAGAGCAACCAAAGTGAGAGTCCAGAATATGAAGGATAGAACCCCATAAACCTCTTCATCATCCTCCTGGAGGCTCAACTTGCCGGAGAATGTGGTTTTATAAACATAGAGAGGGGATGTGCTGAGATCGCCATAAACCACACCAAGACTCTGATAGGCCAAGGTAAGCACAGCAGAACTGGATGCCCGTTTGATGTTCTGATTCAGAAATATATTGATTAGCATAAAGAAGATAGTCAGACAGATAAGAGTGATTGACGTAGGCTTCTTTCATCAGTAACAACAACATATTGCTATGCCAAAACCCAGGAAAACCAACCAAATTTGAAGGGTACAATACAACAAACCACAAGAAAACTAAATAACAAAGGGAGAAGAATGGAAGATAGATTTACATGGAAAGCTGTTCACTGTGAGAGGAAAAAACCATGGCAATGGAAGAGAGGATCCCCTATAATGGAAAGAAGGAATGTGCACTTGAACATTAACTCTAAGGCTCAATCCCCAAATTTACATCCGAAATGCCTCGAACTTTCTCTCATATAGGGATCATAAATTCCTGGTGTGCGAGGGACGAAATACGCAACACAATAAATACTGTAGTCAGAATTAACCGAATCGAATTGAGGGATCCAAACCAAGAATCCAAAGCACAATAAACACACAACAATTTGGAAGACTGAAGAAACTAATGAACTACTTCAGCCAGTAAGTGGATACCCAATTCAGACAACAATAAGTGGGTTGGTTTCCCACTTTCATTACACGAACGCTGGTAACAAAGAACATGAAGATGAAGGCAGTTTAAAGCAAAGGATGCCATTAAGCAAGAGGAAGCATGTCAGAGCTAACACAAAACAAAAGCAGATGAAATTGAGGTATAAAAGAAAAATAGAAAGGATTTTCAGGCAGGTAACAAGTTACAAAGACCCAGAGGACGACGGAAAGTCTCTTTTATTTCTAAACTAAGAACAGGATGAAATATAATGATAGAGAACTAATCCCTTTAATTGGTAAAGGTTGTAGTAGGCCAGAATTTGACCTTCTCACCCATCACAGCCTTTGGGGAGGTTGTCGGTAGACTCAGGAAGAAATAAACGAAAACTCTATCTCAGAAACGCACCATATAAAGTGCCCAGACAAAAATCCACAAATGCAGCAAATTCGAAGACATTACATGATCATTGGTTGCCAAAGAACCACTCAACTCAACTCAAAAGCCTAGCTGAAGCATTGGCTGTATATTCATCTCCCGTGCATACTCATTGGGCCTGATGCTTGAACTGAACTACGCATAACTCTGAAATGGGGCTCCCGAAAATTGAACTATGAACCACTCGATCAAAGTGGCTCGAAGCCATGCCACAAAACTACTCAAACCAAAGCCTAAAACCATTTAGGGATATGATTAGAGAAATACGTTGAAGCTCCTGGAAGTATTATGTTAAAGTAACGAAGCTCAGTGCTTGTTTTTAATGAATTAATTTTAACTGGTGTTAGAATATAAAACACCAGTTAAATCAGAACAGAAATCATACCCTTCAAGAAGCCGATGGTGCACATTGACACAGAATACTTATGTACAAGTTCTTTCATTGCACCAAAAAAAAAATGTATGAATGAAATAGTTAGAAGTTGATCTTCCTATCATTATATAAGCCCTTCCCACAAGGTCATAAAAATGCATCTAACATCCAAAACAACAATGCAACAATAAAAGGAAGTGAAGAAAAATAGTAAAGGACTGAAGTACGAGTATCTCATGGACGAGGGAGAGCACCTGTTGAGAGATGCCATATTCTACTGAGTCCATTGACGGTCTTCAGTTCATAACTGAGAATGAACTCGCCTTTATAAGTGAGGGGCAGGGAAAAAAAGAATGTTGCAGGAGTTGGGCAGTAAATGCAAGAGAGAATGAAACAGAGGGAGCAATATAAAGGGTTAGTACAGTGTGGAGAGTGAGCAGTTACTAAGTAGCAGGACGGGTGAATGCAGCGTGTCAGTGGAGGAGTTGGGAAATGCCTTCAATGCTCTTTCTCTCTCTGTTTCGTATGCACTTTCATGAGCTTAAATCTAACCAAATCGATTACCATCTTTTATAAGTAAAAATTTGCAATAATTTCTCAGTGTGACTGGAAATTATTAACATAGGAATAATCAAGCTCTTGAACCAAATAAATACATTTTCTTTAGTTTGGAATTGCCATTATATATTTAGAAATAACCATATAGTTAAAAACAACACCTTTATAGGTTAAAATTTTTCCTCACCAATTTAACCCAGCAAGAATGTTAGGGCATCCATATCAATATCAATGTTATTTTTTTACACTAATCTTTAAGTCATAAACATGACAACAGTTATAAGTTAGTTTAAAGCTTGGCACAACAAATGGAATAGTATCTTAAATTTATGCATTAATTCACTTCCTATATTATCTTAAATTTATTTATTTATTTCTTTTTTTTAGTTATACCTCATGAACTACAATTTATTATATTTAATCAAATCCTCAATTTTACATTATCAGTCAACTTTAAAATTTTTAGGCGTTATTAAATAATTTTTTTAATTTTTTATTAACAGATAGTAAAAAATGTTCATAATTTTAAAAAAAACACAAATATTAAAAAACCTTATAATAGATAAAATTTATAAGTGTCACATTTCACATCAAGATGTAGTACAATAATTGATTTTAAGGTTATTGGATTTATTTTTTTAAAAATTATAAAGATAAAACTAAAAAAAATATTTAAAATGTTAAATTTATATTCAATAATTTTAAATTATAATAAAAAATAACATTTTAAATAAACCATATGATCTTTTTTTTTTTATATATATTTATAAACACGAGCATAACATTTGGTAAAATGGTATGAATAAAATTTTATTTTGGTGGCAAGTCATTAATGTATTGACAATTTTTAGGCAATAAATTGAGGAAACTATTTGAACCAACTTAGTAGGCTTTGCATAATTAATCACATATTTAATGTCTTCGTATATATATATATATATATATATATATATGAATTTTAGATATATAATATCTCATATTAATTTTTTTCGAAGAAAAAAACAATGAAGAGTCAAAGTAAAACCGTACCAATGAAATAATACAGTTGCCAAACAGGGGCCCCATTGATTTTGATTGCCCTGGCACACGTGTGACAGATGTAAGTAGACGGTAGGTGAGTGGGCTTAGTTGTCATGGGCCTATGAAAAGCAAACGACAATAATAAAATAAAATTATTTATATAATACATTAATAAAGTAATATGATTATATAACTATTAATTAATTGTAAAAATATGTAATTAATAAATGTATTTTTTATTGGCAATAAATAAATATAATTATTGATTTAGAATAATGGCATATTTTTAAATAATTTATAATATTAAAAGATATTATAATATGTTATGCGAATTTTATAATTTAGTCGGCAAGCATATAATATTAAATAGCTGTTCAAAGGGATCAAACCAAAACTATCCAATCCGAAAAGAGAAAACAAAAGAAAGAAGGGCCACACCATAACAAGGGTTTTAAGATCTTTTGCATGTACAAACAAATTCTTATAACGATAGATAAATAAATTAATTAATTAAATATAATATAATGATAAATATTTAGATAATATTTTAAAAATATTATATAATATTACTGATTTTTATATTTATAATTACAAAGATAAATAAAATAATAAATTTATCATTTTTATCAAAATTTGTTAATTCAATTGTCAAAAAGTATTTTATTGAAATTTGTATTAAGTAAAAATTTATACAAAATATATCATACTTTAAATAATATGATGATGCGTAATTGATATTTAAAATTTTTAAACCTTTGAAAAACTAAGGTAAAAATTTATCTTAAACTTTTTAATATACATGTAATATAAGAATATGATAATTATTTTTGAATAAATAAAATTTCTATGAAAATAATATTTGAAAGTTAATAAGAAAATGTATTAATTTCATTCAATTCTAATATCATTTCAAAATAATTTATATTTTCATTTGGATCGATTTTATTCATAGAAATAATTATTAACAAATGTATGAGAATGATTAAATAGAGGGAAATAAATTTTAGGCACGAAAGCCATTGGTTATAATAATTTATTTTCGATGCAAATAATATAATATAATATATCGAAATGTTTACCTCCATTATTGTACCGTACCAAATAATTGCACTAGAAAGTCAAGATCAACGTCGACATTGTGATAGAATCATTAACAACCAACTCTTCCTCAGTGTCCCACCAAATTTAGTTCAAGAATTCTACATTTTTTTAATAAAGATTTTTTAATCATAATTATTTAATACTAATTAAATAATTATATTAATTTTTTTAAAAAATATTAATCAAATAGAAATGGGTTAAGATCCCAGATTGCACCAAATTCATATCATTACCAAACTTACACTGTCAAATAATTAGCTGAGGGAGAATTTGCATGGATTGGAAGCACATTATTTTTAAATGAAGAATGTCATTAGTTCGACCACGTCCACCTTTTAATAAAAATTAAATAATTGTTAGTGATTAAGAAAAGTAACTAAAACAATTAGTCCGATAAACTATTAATTTGCTTTATAAAAGCCATAATTTGTCACAAATTCTATAAATATCTAAAATGCATTATTTATATATGATATATTTTAATAAATTAATGATTATTTCATTATTGAGATAGGGAATAATTGTTAGGCAACTTCATTTAATCTAACAAAGTAAGATTTAAGACTTATGATAAGGTTAAATAATTTTAATAACTAAATTATTAATTTCATAAAGCAAGCAATTGATTTTTATCAAACATACATGGATTATATACATTATCCCTTTTCATTACATTCTGATGGGTCTAGTACGAATTTACAATAAAAGCAACAAAGCCCAACCAACAGACGGGCCCAGTCAAACGCCGGCAATCAAAGAGACTTGGGGCAAGGCTCACTAGGCACCTCTAATGTGCACCCAATCACCTTCACCCATGTCTCCCCTAAAGCAGCTGCAAACTGACAGCGTAGGAGGCGCCGACTCAAAGAATGTCAGCCAATGAGAGATGGGGTCAACCTTGGCAAGTTGCGGTGCCTGCCATCCTAGCAACAGCTTAACCAATCCTAACGAAGTCAAATAGGCTTGTGTCAGTTACGTTCAGTGACAGTCCCCGCGCCACCATAAGACGATAACTAACGTCATTGGCCACTACTAACGCCTTGCAACCGGCGAATCCAAGTAGGTCACCTATCGGAGGTTCCCGCACCCAGGAGCCTCATACACGGAGCTTATATATACCTTCTCCCTCAGCGGAGAAAAGGATCCCCATACTAGACAACTGAATCGGTGACTTGAGATCTAAAATCTATCCTATCGCCTTGTAAACGAGGAGAAATAACTAACTCCATTTCCTCAAAACCACTACCTCAACTAGTGACCTTAGTAAGCCACTCTTAGTAGTGCACAAGTGGAACACAAGCCTCATTCGAACACCACACGCATCCTTTGCATACTAGCAGACATGCATTCCCCAACACATTTACCTTCACGCTTGTTTCTTTCCGCTATCTAAGAAAAATTTTTAACTTAAACGTCGAAATATTTACGATGAGAGAATATTTCACCATTCTTTAACTTCTTATTTATAATTTGTGGCGTATAAGATCCAGGTTGAGAGATGCAAAGATTGAATCCATTTGTGACCCACCTAAGACAAGGAATCCGATGACTCCTTAATCCGCACGAAAATTCGAATCTAGAGACGCATTACATTCTTTTATGAGTTTGGATGACTACACTTCACCGGTGAAGTATAACCCAATCATCTTACTTTGAAGCTATTAAATAAAAATTCAACAGTTATAGATTTGTTATTTTTTAAATATTAAAATGAATTATTAAATTTATGTTTAATGAGTTATATAATAAAACTCAATCACTACACCTCATTGGTGAAGTGAATCCCTTCATTCATTGCTCTGCCCCTGCCTGGCTCCTTGTGCAAGTGCATGAATCAATCTCTCTCTCTCTCTACTGGATCCTATAGTTGACCTAACCTTATCCTGAATTTTTGCTTTTGCATGGCAGAGGGGCACGTCGAAGGTTCCATGGCATCCATGGCTGTACTGTCCTTTTCATTAACAAAATTATTAGAAACTTGTCCGTTTGGAAGATACCACCTCATAATTGAATAATTGGCCCTCTTCTTCCCTAGTTACAATCTCCCACGTCTTTCTTGAGGATTTCACCAAATGATTAGTGGAGATCGTTCAATGAGTCAGAGGTGAACCAAGAGATGACTTAAAGTTCATTGTTGAGGGGTATATGGAGGATTATCGGAAGGATTATCAATTTATTATTCAGATAAGCCTTTTAAAAGGTCAAGAATGGCCAAATGGGACAAAATGGGTGGTCCATAATTAAGGTTTCACAGTGTGGGCATAGAGGTTAAGGTAAGTTCTTCAAAGGAATATCAACGTTCCTTAATTATGGACTCAATATATCTTAAATGAGACATAAGAGATTTAAACTCACTATTTTACTTTATGTCTCAATATATCTTAAAAAAATCCTATACAATTCTTACCCAAACTTCTTTTCTTTACTTTTATAACCATGGTAAGAGATGATATAAATCTATATGAAAGGAATAAGACAATTTCAACAAATCATTAACCATAAGCAGGATTAAGAGAAAAAAAAATCATATAAATCATGACAAGTAATATATATATTTTTGTTGAGCAGCATGTTGAAAAAAGCCAAAAGAACTCAAGCAAGCCATTGTGAATGGTAGAATAGAGGTCATACAGTATGATTTTGAGTGATGAAAGAATACAGCACTAGCATCCTAGGGAATATTGAAGCTACCTATACCAAATTGTACCATCACATATGCCCACTTTATGATCAAATATCAAAGTTCACATATCTAAATATCTATAGTAATGATTATTTTTGCTATCCCAGAGCAAAAGGCTATGTTGTGGGAAAAGGAAAAATGATGGGCAATTTTGTAAATAATAATTTTTAATTTCAAAAATCATTATTAATGAAATATTGAAACAATAGTAATATTTTTATGACAATTTAAATATCAGATTCAATTACAGAAATAACTATATGATGTAAAGTTAATCCGAAAGGGTTAGTCATAGAAACCACCTTTGATGTGTAATAATAATCATTTGTCAAACTCATACAAACTTAAATGTGCAGTATGGTTCATATAACTTGAGTTCAACATCAATATTAAGATAAGTCAATAATAGAGACTAAAAGTAGAAATTAGGGACACAACAAGAGTATTTTGTTTTAGAAATACTATTTATATATTCAATTATATACTTATTTATATTAAAATTATCAAAAATAGGCATAAATTTCACATTATTTAAATTTATTCTCTTATTTCTCTTTCTCTCCCCACCAAAAAATGATAATTTTAGTATAAATAGTATATAAATAATATTATTATATTTTAAATGGACAATGTTTAAGAGATATTCTACACCATACTTGAGGACTGAAGGTCTAACTATGTTTCATCCCTATCTAGGAAGAAGGCAGGTCTTCATTGTCATATATATTTCTCAATTATTGGATTATATTATTTTGTTAGGCACACTTCAGTAAATTAATTTGAAATAAAATCAAATAATACCACTGTCAAATCTAATATAACTAGAAAATTAAGTCTCTTACCCGGAAGGGACAACAGAGAGCTCCATGATCCATGTTCCTGAATTCAATTCTTCCTACTGCATGTCATAAAATCATTATATTTTAGTATGCTCTAAAACCACACAGAAAGATCTCAAAATCATTGGCTACAAGGAAACGTCTCTCTCTCATATGCTCGGTTAATTTTTTATTATGAATTTTCTTATTAAATTTCAGTTCTAAAATTTTTCAGAAACCTTCTAGATTTGCCGGATATTCTAAGGTAAGCAAGGCACATAGGTTTAAAGCAGCAGCTGTAGATGCTACTACCTTTAACTGCACGCAACTCGAATTCTGAAATTGTGAACGTAACATCTATTTCAATTATAAAATTATAACATATCTAAGAACCTCACAAAAATCACATTTGAGAAAATAGCCAAAATATTTACCATGGTTTAATTTTATTAAAATACCAAATTTACATTAAGGCGTACTTAGGGATTTAAATTATTGTACGAATTAAATAGTCAGATAATACCTTCAATTGGTGCAAAAAAATGAAGGTTAGGTCTTTGAAACTACAAATCTGAATCCCATACGCTACAATAATTCAACGAGATGTAAGAAGCGTATGAAACTTACTCCTCAATATATACTCTAATACTTAAGTCAATAATTTAAGAGAAATTGAAAGATGCAAAAAGAAAGGAGAAATGGGAAGAGTGTGGAATAGAGTAAGGAGGGCCGTGCTCCGATAATTTGAAAATATTCGCAATAGGCAATTATTTGCCAAAGTATGCGATGCCTCTCTCCTTAATTGGAGGTTTATATTTATAGCCCGAATGCCTATCCGTTCGTCAGGAATCGACATGACTGTTGTTTGAAGTTTGCATTCTATTAAATTCCAGTCGTTACGTTGATTATGCAATTGTCATTTCTATTGATTTTGTAATCGTTCAACAGTTTACTCTTGACATGTATTTGGCCGCTACGGCCTATTTTAACGTGGTTGTTCATCCCTCGATTATATGTAACCATTTCTCAAGATTAAATGCCTTATTTATTATTTTATCGAGTTGTTAAATGTCTTGGTCTTTCATCCTTTTAGTCACCCGATCACTCGGCTAGCCAGCTGAACCTTCAGTGAACCGGTTTCATATTTGGCTAATCAACTCAGATTTGTGTCCAGTGGGAATGTCCTTATTTCAACCATACCTAACATATATCCTATAGAAAACTTTTCCAGAATTTATTATTATTATTTTTTATTTTTGAAACCCTTGACATTTTTCATATATGCATGATGCAAGAAAATTATGAGATCTCATGCAACTCACACTGATATTCATTCAGGCGTCTCCACTATGCACACATCCGCTTGGGAGAAAGCCTACAAGAAACGTTCCCTCAATTATGTTACAAATGGAAGAAAATGAATCATAGATGAATGATTACTTACTGTAATCATAGATGGAAGAAAATAAGCACAAATGGCAAAACATGTAGTTTCCTAGCAGAAGAATCATGCATGACTATGAACGATATAATTTTTTTCCCATATCAATAGTCGTTTCCAGTCTTGGGAATGGCAAGAGAATGAGTCAATTTTTCAATTACCATTTCCACCATTAGAAATCAGGGCAGAGTTTTAATTTGTGGAAGGGATGAACTTTTATCGTTATAATTTTAATAAAATATTTAAATTATATTATACACATTCACATATATATACTATATTTTGAATAATAACATGAATATTTGCAAAACAGTACTGGGTAATAAATGATATATATTCTAAGATAAACAATATTCATATATTTATATAAAGAGAAGTGCTAAATCTCCCAATCATTTACAACCTTTAAACAACCTGCTCTCCACAAGTGGGGCGCAATTTAATTTTTTCAATTTCTTTCTTCTTTTCTTTTAAATCCCGATAAGCCTTGCTATAGAGAGTAAATTGAAAATGGGTAAGATATCTAGTAAATTGATGAGACTCATATATAATTTATAATTATTATATAAAAATATGTTTTCAAGCATATGTAAAATGGCGTGGGGGTGGGGGTGGGTAGTAGCCTAAACCCATCCCAATCACTCCACCTTTGATGGGGCAGGAATCCTCTGCTGGATTCAGAGACGGGTCAGATAAAATGGGACCAGGTGGAGTAAAACTGTCATCCTTTGTAGGTTTACCAACCTTTTGCAGCTTGCGTCCTTCAGAATACCTATGAGAGGCCAGCATCTTCCTAAACGTAAGTGCTTACGTAGATTTTACCTTCTTTTCATTTGTACTATTTTCCCCCTTCTTGGAAGATGTTCAAATCCTTCTTCCATCAATATTCCCCATTTTCCTGATCAACAAGATGCTTTAATTTTCCAAAGTAATCACACTCTGCCAAAAAAAAAAAAAACACTAACCAAGGCTACTTTGCGTGAATTGTTTATTCATTTGTATCCTCTTTCCTCTGCCTTGGAGGATGTCCATTCTTTCTCACAATATTTTCCTTTTGTAAAGTCAATAAAATGTTTCTGTTTCCTGACAAGCAAATATTATTGCCATCCCCCTCCTTTTTTCTATTTTTCCTGTTTCCTTTTTTTGTGGGTGGGGGTACTAAAATTGTGAGATCATACAATTGGACAAGCAATCGACATACATTTAGTTCCCCCGACACTCATTAAGTGTAGGAGCAACATAACTGCCATCAGCAGCTACAACATGACCCGTTTCTTCAAGTGCCTGGACGAGCAGAAGCTAGTCATTTGGAGACAATCATTGCCTAACTTGTACATCAAACACAGTTACTCCTCTTAACCTGAACAGTACCTTTTTGCAATTGTAATACGCATCCACCGTTTTTGACATATGGTGGTGATGGGTACTAATACCCAAAGCCCACCGGTAAGATCCATTTTTCTCGAATTGGACCCCGGTGCCACGGTGATTTGATAAGCCTAAGAGGTTCAAGTACCAGGGCCAACCCATGTGGCATGGTGGACGTAAAGTCCACTCGAGCCCGTGGACTTAAGGTGGGCATCAGACGTCATCATGCCTGCGAAAGCGGTGTGCCAGGAGATTTGGTGGCTGGCCCTGTCAGACTGCCAGAAGAATAATGGCCTGCATCACCCGCTAGATCATTGCAGATATAACATAACGGGAAATCAACCAGCGTGCACGCCACATCCTTGGCACAGAGGACTGGATTGGTGGAGTTGGTGGCCGACTCCCTGCACAAGTCAACGCCACGTGGCTCTCTCTCAAAGGATGGCCCAACTACTATAAATATACTAATTGTGCATCTAACAAAGGATCCGAACATTTAAGACTCACTTAGCTGTTGTAGAGAAAGAAAGAAGAGAGAGAAAGGTTGGAGTTTGTTTTATAATCTCTTTGTAATCCCACTCAGTATAGTGAAGCAGTTCCTGGACAAAAGTCCCGTTGTTTTCTCTCCTTATTTAATAAAATGATTTCCACGTAAAAATCGGCTTTCTTTAGTCTTCGTCCTCTCCCTAACCGTTTATCCGTTCGCATATACTTTGGTATTACTGTCGAATCCTTGTTCTAGTTAGAGTAAGGATCCGAGAATGCAACATTTGACGCCGTCTGTGGGAATCGTTACGAAAAGTCTGCTTGACACGTTTTCCAAGTAAAAAAATGGTGAATACCAGGGGACAGACTAGTGCACCTGTCAGAGAAGCAGGCTCGTGTGCTAACCGCCCTGCTCGTTGCGTTGGAATAGAGGATCATCCCGATCCTTATGTACGAGCGCTGGCCTCAAGGATGGATGACATGTCCAGGAACGTCAAGAATCTTTGCTCCAAGATAGACGCGAGGCTAAAGGAGGCGCCCTCTAAAGCCTCCCAAACCGCGACATTCCAAAAAAGAGGGAAAGGTAAGAAACACCCCTCAAGGCAAGCCGATCAACATGAGGACAACAGAACGCAAGTTACCTCAACCAATGGGGCCCCATCACGCCTTCAAGGGCGCTTGAGTACGCCCATACAAGAGGAAAGTTCAAAGAGACGAAACCCTCGCTGTATCCGCAACAGCAAGGGGAATGCCATTTAGGGCGCAGCGCCCCCGAGGAGGAGTCCCTCCGAGGACTAGAAGCCAACCAGGGTAGCAAACTGCACAAGGCCCTTACGAGTTGAGGGACTACCTCAACAAAAAAAGATGATAGCTCCACCACAGATGAAGGAAAAGCTTGAGAAGGTTTATCGCCAAGTCTTTGGTGATACCGAGGGAGGAGCTGCTGACCTCCGCAGATCTCCGTTCACAATAGAAATTAGGACGAGGCTGCTTCTCCCAAAGTTCAAAATGCCAAACTTTGATATCTACTATAGGAGTGCGGATCCAATTGACTACTTGGATCAGCACGAGCCAAGTGTACATTCGGAGTAACGTCTGGAAAATTCCTGGGCTACACTATTTCGTGCTAAGAGATTGACACAAATCCAAAAAAGATCAAGGCCATTATGGACATGAAATCCCCTTGGACCGTTAGAGAGGTCCAAAAGCCTACTGGAAGGCTAGCAGCGCTGTCACGCTTCATGGCCAAGTCAGCTAAAAAGTATCTGCCGTTTTTCAAGGCATCGAGAGGGATGGAGGCTAACAACTTCCAATGGACGGCTGACTGCGAAGAATCCCTCCGAGGGCTCAAGGAGCACCTGTCAACCCCTCATCTATTGACTTCTCTCAAACAGACGAGGAGTTGTACTTGTACCTTTCTATTTTAGAAAATACCCGAGAGCTCTCCAATCAATCAATCGTGAGAACGAGATGGTATTCTAAATGCGGAGAAAAGCAACCCGTGCACTATATTAACAAGATCTTCAGACACACAAAATAGTCACGACACCGAGATAAGGTATTCTCATCGGGACGCGAAGAAAATGGCACCGGCGCCGTGTACTCACAAAATTAACACCATACGGACTGCATTACACAAAATAGTCATCCTAATCGATCGGGCCTTGAGGGCAATTCTATAAAAGATCGGAGAAAGATCGATGGACGATTGGTCTGAGGCCCTCTTTGTGAGAGCAGTGGGCTGCTTGCTAACTGGAATTGAGTGAATTTGACATAGAATTACAAATAATCGAGGCCTTCCTCAAAAGGTCAAGCCTTGGCAAACTTTATTCTTGAAACCACAACAACCCAGGACTTCTCGGATGCTTGTGATGCTGGAAAAGCACACAACCCAATAGCCTGGACTCTACATGTGAACAACTCGTCAATGAAAGATGGTTGAGGAGATGACTGGCTCTTGCCTCACCCCGAAGAATTTGATTGAGAAGATATATCTCGGGATTTGTGGATCGAGATCAAGTATTCAATGGTCCTTATTAGGATTAAAGTGACAAACAAGAACGCTGCTTCACGCGATCAAGGCCCAATCACTTTCAAGACTACGGCTAGCAAATGAATACTCGGCCAAGGGCTTGACATATTTTGTCTACCCATAGATTCTAACGGTCAAGTCATTAATCAAGTTGAGGAAACTTTAAGCAAATAATCCGCAAACTATGTGTGTGCTCGGGATCCCGAATGTTATTGAGAACTAATGTCAATTCTTGAAAAAGTAGATTGGTCCACATCCCACGGGGAAGAGAATGCAAGGCGTACCAACTTACGAAGCTGGAAGCCTCGGGAGACTATACGGATTAGTATGCGAGGAAGGGCTCGAAATCCTCAGCACACCGAGTGTGAAAAATTCTAAGACAGAAGTGATGTAAGTATCCGAGACCAATAACTGAATAACCCCCTACCTAAGATACCTGTCCAAAGACGTAGAAGAAGCCAAAAAGGTGAAGAGGACGGCAGGGTGGTATACTATCATGGACGACTGACTTTGTCGCTAAGGATTCTCTACCCCTACCTGAGGTGCCTCACCCTAGAAGAGGCTGATTATACCCTCGGAGAGATATACCTCGGGATTTGTGGATCCTATATTGAAGGCAAGAATCTTGCGTTCAAATTGATGAGACAATGATATTATTAGCCAACCATGAAATATGACGCCATGAACTTTGTACAAAAATGCAAGAATTGTCAACTTTACGGCAATCTTATCCACAATCCGCACTCAAACTCGAGCTCTACGATATGTTAGCCCATGCACAATGGATAAATAAAATTCCTTTTCTCTCGCTACCGTCTTACACATCGTTGGATAGAGGAAGTTCTTAATTGTTGAAATCGACTGCCCAGGAAGTAGTGAAAGCAATGCTTTTACTTGTTCTTGGCCCGCATAACTAGGCGAAATGCGACAGATTTCGTACTACAGAGCAATGTGTGTAGGTTCGGGATCCCAGAGTGTATTGTGACTGATAATGGGAATCAATTCTTAGGGAAAAAGGTCGGACTAAAAGTATTGCGGGCCTGACCAGAAAAACTTGGGGGGTTTAAAATGCCAAAAAGGATGCCGCGACCCTAGAACTCAAGAAACTAAAGGTCCGACACCTTCAATCTAGTATAAGACTAAGTCTCTTAGACGGAGGTCTCGAACCTCCCTCACAAGAGGAGTAAGATTTGCATCCTGCATTCATCGGATGAGGATTTCATTCACAAAAGAATGCCCCACGGCATAAATGTAAAAAAAAAGTTTTAGAAGAGATGTGACTAACAAAACATTAAGGGATAGGAATGGCGTTCGATGATCGTTTCAAAAGGACTCTCTCCAAGATTCTTCTTGACGACTCTTCTTCTCCTTTGTAGAGGGAGCGACCAAGCCATTCTAGGAGTGCGAGTCCCATCCTAGGTAAAAAGAGAGCCTTAGGAAGTTCTCAAGCCTCCACCACTTGTTCTACCTGTTCTCACTAAAGCAGAGGAGGTTGGACTGTGCCAGGACAATGATGTCGTTCACCAACGCCCTCTCCTGAGGCGCGGCTTCCTGGCAGAATTGGAGGTCAATGTTTTCCTATCTATTGGGGACATCCCAAATCCCACGAACCGCCAAGAAAAAAAATTTGTCTTTCCACCTCCTAGTGGAATCAGGGTTGCCATGACTCATCGCCACAAACTCAGGGCGTAGAGTAATGACAATCCAATCTTCATTCTATGTGAACCTTAAAATCACCTTTACAGTCAAAGACTCAAAAGTTTTATTAAGGCAATGAGCAAAAATGCAGAAGGAAACGAGATACCTTACTACGTCTTTGGCTGAAAGCGAGCGATGGGGACCTTGAGGTCCTTCATGATATGATACAAATCCAAATGCATGTCAATGCAAAGCCCACTCTTGAGGTGGACTGTATAGACGGTCATGAAACCGTCTGGTGGGCAACTAGCCTTCTGATGAGGCTCCTGAGCTAGCATCGCCATAGCATTAAGGTCAGCGGCCATAATCAAAGAAGCAATGTCTGCGACACCTGGAGCCATTGAAATAAAAAAAGAAGAGGAAGATGAACAGTGTGTAACAATAAAGTCGCAGAGAGCGTTTCTGGCACTTAGGAAATTTTCGAAGGCATTGGAAGCTGGTAAATGGCAAGGCAGGCGTTTAAAACGGCAGAAAATCAAAAGGTGCACGCCATCATTGCCCTATCCACGTGAAGACTTCCTATACGCTACCGAAGTTAGTGGGCCTTGGCTTCCTGAGGCGTCGTCAATCAAATTAATGAGCATTTAATGTGCTTTGATGACTAAAGGGGCGGCATAAATCGGATCCTCGAACCCAATCAGAGCTCTTGGACAGGTCTTCATTAGAGCTTTTGGACTGCCAAAATGCCCGAGGACATTCCTTAGTCTTGGACAAGCCGGCAACGACAACTGTCACTTAAAGATACCTAGTAGAGTTTGGGACCCAACGGTTCCTTGGACATCCCTCGTGTTCTCAAACATTTTGATCAGCATGCCCCAGGCTTCTGTTCCCCATCATGTCCACGAACATCAACAAGAAAGAGAAGCGAGCATCAACTTTAGTCAAAGACTGAATAGCACCACAAAGCAAAGGCACGAGCGGGCTTCCATTGGAGATGATCGTCATACAAGAGTTGTCCGCGTCCAATGTGCATACCAAAGGGCTGAAGTCCTCAGACTCTTTGGCATGGGGGCTAATGATGGATACTGATATCCAAGGCCTACTAGCAAGATACATTTCCCTGAAATTGGACCCTGGCGCCACAGTGATCCAGTAGGCCCAAAAAGTTCAAGTATCAGGGCCAGCCCATGTGGCATTGTGGATTTAAAGTCCACTCAGGCTCGTGGACTTAATGTGGGCTTTGGATGTCATCATGCCTACAAAAAAGGCGTGCCAGGAGATTCGGTGACTGACCCTGCCAAACCGCTAGAGGAATGATGGCCTGCATCACCCGCCAAATCACTACAAATGTGACATCACAGGAGACCAGCCAGCGTGCACGTCACATCCCTGGCACAGAGGACTGGATTGGTGGAGATGGTGGCCGACTTCCTGCACACGTCAATGCCACGTGGATCTCTTTCAAAGGATGGCCCAACTACTATAAATATATTAATTGTGCACCTAACAAAGGATCCAAATATTTAAGACTCACTTAGCTGTTGTAGAGAGATAAAGAAGAGAGAGAAAGGCTGGAGTTTGCTTTGTAATCTCTCTGTTATCCCACTCAGTATAGTGAAGTAGTTCCCGAACAAAAATCTCGTGGTTCTCCCTGCTTATTTAATAGAAGGGTTTCCACGTAAAAATTGGCTTTCTTTAGTCCTTGTCATCTCCCTAACCGTTTATCCGTTCGCATATACTTTGGTGTTGCAGTCGGATTCATGTCTTAATTAGAGTAAGGATCCAAGGGCGCAACAGGTGAAAATCATACAAGGATGGAAAAAAGGAACTAACACAGAAATTATAATCAGTAGGTGGCAAGACAACGTACCTACTTAGAAGGGTAAGAATGTAGTTTCCATAATTAAATAGTCCGGGAATTATCACATAATGAAATCTTTTCCACAATCCCTTGCCCCTGCAAATACATGGAAATGTCATTCCCTCAGCAAAATTGGTTAACTAGTATCTGTATTTGAAGCTAATTTTCCACATCCTAAAGCTACTGTTTTTTGCAATTTGAAAATTGTCTAACCGTGCCATGCTTATCAGTGCAATAAGGCATATATGTTAAAACGTGAGACAACTTTTTTCATCAATTTAACAATTTGCTCACAACTTAACATAGATCATGCGCATGTGTACACCATAGTGTCTGCATGTGCACAAATGGGGTGCGTTTCAATGTATATGCAACACCAATAAGAACAAGGCCAAATCAGTCAAAGAGATACATTCAAATTGTGTGCATGTGAATGATGCCCTCTTGTTCCGCATCTTTACATCAAACTATAGACATTAAACAATAATTTTGGCATTTTCCATGCAACTTCATGCAAAAACTTGAATGCTTGTTTATATCACATTTTGTGTAGAACACAGCATGTAAACTATTATATCCATAGAGTACACGAGATTACTTTCCACAATTGGGAATTAAGTATTACCGCTTTGTCGTTGCTATAGTATAGAATCAATCTCATTTAGGCCCAATTATGGATGAGAACATAAATACAGCATCGGTCGTAATAATATCGTTACTAAACATGTTAGATACTATGTACTAATATTGTATACATTCGAAGATTTTTTTTTTTTTTTTTTTTTTTGTGAATCATAAACAGCCATGAAAATTTCAGCTGATATATCACTTATATAATAATATATCGCGATTTTTCACATTATTAAAAGATATTAGTATCAGGGGCCTAACAATAAAAACTTATATTCGATTAGGTGGAATGGCTACATAAATTCGTTTTCTCTATTCCATGCAATTCAGTACAATATTATCAAAAAATACAAGTGATTTTAAATCATTTATATAACATTATTCTACATTTTCCTAGATCAATCTCTTCATTTCTTTTCTTCAATTACAACTCACATTTCCTCACCAGTGTCTCCTTTAACCTACGTTTTAAGTATCCGATCCACTTTAGATGTCATTCCCTTGTCTCATTTTTTATAGGTGTAATTTTTAAACATTTAAGAATATTATTATTTATTATTTTATCTATTAGAGTGACTTAACTTATCTAGTGTTCTATGGGCCAATATCTATAGTATTGACTGATATTTTATTTTACAGGCCTACTAATTAATGATAAGTACAATTATAACTCTATTAAAAGGAAATGCAAATATCATAGTGAAGGATCATGTTTTGATCCAAGGTCATGAACAACCCTAGGAGTATTTAGAAAATAAAATGAGGGAAAAAATGGCATATATGGTTTTAGGCTGAAGCCAAGTAGGAAATTTGATAAAATTAAACTATTGGGAAATAGCATATTTTTCTTTCTTTCGATTTAACATGAATATAAGCAACTATTCTATTTCTTAGGTCCATAGTATTGGCAAGATGGCATTTTTCGATTGTTTTACAATCATATATGAGCAACTTCTCATGCCTATGAAACGTAATTTCCCCCAGAATTTTTTTATTAATTCCAAAATAGAACAAATTTGAATATTCATATAAAATTCATAGTCACCTACACTTAATTAGTTAATCTGGGTGCCAAAACCCTTCAAGTTACCTCATGACTCTTAACTGTAAAATCATGTATAGGTTAAACCACGTTGTCTTTTTATACATTTGGAACGAGTTTCTTTTATGGGAGATATTACCGACAAATTAATTTACAATCAAAAAGGTATTGTTCTAGTATAGTTAATCTAAACTAGTACATGATGGAGAAAAAGTCAATCGGACAAAATGACACAAAGTCACAAGTAGTGAAGGAAAAGAGGAAGAAGAAGTACGCACAAGTTTTACGTGAAAATCCCTTTACAACTAAGAGGAAAAACCACAGGACACAAAGTTCACTACAAGTCCACTATGTGAAAAATTGGTTACAAACCCCGAGATAAAATATCCGCCACACATCTGAGAATAACAAAGAAAAACCTCTCCATGGTAAATAAGAAAATACTTCTTCGTTTACACTCTCTATTTTCTCTCTTCCTTCTCACTGATGGTGCACTCCTTTCCTTTTTCACACTTAGACCTTGCACACTTAGCCTCTCTCGCTTATACACAGCATGCCCAGCATGCGTATATATAATAATCTGTCCGGAAACCTTCAACCAATAGGCAGCTTACGTGTGGACAAATGTTTGCCACCTGCAACCTACCACCAATCTTGACCACCAATTCTGACAGCCTGACACTTTCCACAGATGGAGCATACATTGCAGTCTGCTATCTGCTCTACAAAGCCTGCAAAGTCAATTGCCTACTACGTCAGCTGTCACGGTGTCCTTGGTATTTTCATACCAGTAAACCAACTGGTAAATCCATTCATGCCAAAATCGGCATTCCTGACAACTGCCCCAAACCGGTGAAATGTTTCATTCCGAGTAAGATGCATCGCAAATCGCCAACTCGCTATTTTAAAATGGCCGCGACTTTGGCTATTTTGCATTTTTGCTTTCTTCCAAAATGGCTAAATCTTCTATTTTGGCCAACTGGTAAATCTTGCGCATACTAGCCATTTTAACTTCATAGCCGATCAACCCTTTGACCGGAATTCCAACTGGCAAAATCTGCCCTTGCCATTTGCTTTTTTGGCCGATCAACTTGTTGACCGGCCATTTTTCCCCAAGGCAAATCTGTGCCTGCCAATGGGCATCCTTAGCCGTCCCGCTCCTTGGTCGCTGGCCTCCGTCAGACGGTCAACTCCGTTGACCGGCTTCTTTTTTTTGGGAAGGTGCTCCGACATTTTCCGCTCCGAAAAATGCTCTCTAAAAATCATCTCCGGATTTCCTTTTCAGTCTTAGCCGGTCAACCTTCCGTTGACCGTCTTTAGTTTTCCGCCGGTCAACCTCCCGTTGACCGAAAACTGCTCTTCGGTTTTGCTCTCCGCCAAATGAACACCGTCATTTGCTCTCCACAAAACCTCCGATGACAAAACTTGTTTGTTAAGTCACCCACAATGGAATGACTATCCCCAACAGTACACAGGCAGATAAAAATACAAATAAACATCAACAATTTAATTTCAATAGTTCATCAGATAGAAGTCCTATTCTAACCCACTAGACATAAAAATGGAAAGGAAAATGATCATAAATTACTCTATGAACTTATTCAAAAGATAGACAATACATACTAAATTACCAACCAATGCCCTGAACACGTCTTAGACAACTGATGACTTGTTACAAAAATAGCAAATAGCACATGGCCTCAATTATTCAGCAAGGTTTCAGAAGATTCCATAGAAAGTGTACCTTTGTGACAACAATATCCAATAAAATGATATCGTCTTCTCGCCGCTGTTATTGTACTAGTTGCTCCACCAATAGGCACTTTCTCCAACTCATGTGGTTGATAAGCAATGGCAACACGGTGCAGACTCTTTGCAATCATCTCCTCAATGGACTTCTTGAAAAAATGGCACATGCGCATCCAAAATACCTTCGTGACCCTTGGAAAGCATAAAATCATTGAATAAAACATTTGGCAAATGCCAATAAGAATAGTCATTTTAAGAAAGGAAGTATTAGAACTTTCATCCTCATACAATCTTAGCCAAAGAGCCATCGAGGTGATGAGCAAAAACATTTAGTGAACTGTATCCCGAATCCTATGTTTCCCCTAGATAAGTAGGTTCTTTCTCTTATTTACAAGCTTTTCTATGGCAACTGTCCTAACATCCCTTCTTCCTAATATAATGGTTACAGCCAAATAGGTTGTTTGAGGGATCAAACGGAAATAAGAAAATAATCTGCCACATCTGCACTTATTTCAAAGAATAAGAGACTAAATGTTGGAAAAAGAATCAGTATTTTTATAGACATTCACGCAGATATACTCTTAATTGTATCAATTGAAGAAATGTGCATAATATCAGCATACAGCCAAACAAAGGCATTTGGATTAGTAGTTATCATAGGAATTTCATTACCCCAGATAAGCCACAAAATCATATGGGCTAAAGCTGTTTGAATTTGTGCTATGATGTGCATCTGTAAAACTATAAACTACTGACAATATACTTAAGTGTCTTTAAGTGGAAGTGGGATGTAAAAGGGTGGTCCAGCTAATGACACTTCCTGCATTTTGAACTCCGGGTAAAGTTAAATATATGCAGCTTTACCCCAATATTGTAAAGGGCATGTTTTTGTGGTTTCAACTATGTGATTTCAGAGTTACAATTGAACAACCTTATCATTACACCAAGACCTATTTTTAGGATATAAGAAAAAAAAACTAAGGAAAAGTTCAAAGAAACCATAAAGTATGGTCATACATGTTTGAATTTAGATGAGGAAACGACTCCAATAAAGTCCCCTTGAGATGCCTAGGGTAATACAAAATGAGAAATTAATCAATAAAGTGACTTACTTCAAATAAAAATAAAGAATAAGTATGCCCTCTGCCTCTCTTAAAGGAAATTCTAGGAAGATAGTGGAAGGTAGTTGTATTAGTATTACTGACCTAAAAGCCCTTTTGTCTTTTTCCTTTTTTCTATAAAGGAAAGGCAATCCTGTGTGTGCACAAATTTCAAACTCAGGTGGCACATGTAAATAAATTGAGACAACCAAGTTAGCCACACAACTTAGTTAACTACAAGGTTATAAAACCACAACATTAGATTGCATTCTTTCTGAAAAAAAAAAAAAAAAATTTAGAATAATACACTTATGACACTTAAGATACAATAAATCTAGCAATCCAGTAGCCGACCAGCAAGTTTGTGATGGTCATGATTGACTTATTTATCACCATCAACATTATTACAGTAGATTTTAAAGACAAAGAAAAGGTTTGTAGCAAAAATATAACTTCATTAATTTTCTAGAGTTGGAACTTGTGATGGAAAACTTGATATTGTAAAAGTTTTCCTAGAAAAGATCAGGTTCGAAATTCTGGAAGAAAATCTCTGGAAAATGTATTTGGTACTTGGATGTTTTATTCTATACATGATCTAAGCAATCATGAATGATTAATATGCATCTAAAGAAAATTAAGTCCTCTCAAACATTCACTCCAAAAAAACTGCAAAATGATTTCTGATATTTGCATGATATTATTTTTGCAAGTGATGAACACGTATAGAGAGTGCAGACAACATGTATGCACTCAATGTTTGGTTAGTGAATACATTGGTGAAACAAGAGAAGGAAAATCAGGGTGATGAATTAGGAAGCTTCAGTCTGATTAGTTTCAAATTCAAATGTAGGATGAACAAGGCCAGAATGAAAGATCAGACTAATTTCATCATCTTGAGAACTATCAAAAAATTGAAACAAATTTCATCATCAATTTGATATTCAAAACATTTTCATGCTAAACAGCAATACAAGGCATAACTGCGAGCGATTCAATTGGCTGAGACACCTTTAGGTACACATTGGAGATACAAGAATGGGTGGCCAACATACACGACTGTTTGCACTGCAGTATTCGGGGAAGGTCAAGAGTACAAAACCTTACCCATGCAATGCATATAGAAAGTGTTTTCATGATTTGAACTTGTAATCTCTAAATCAACAATAAAGCAATTTTACCATTATGCCAAGCTCACCATTGAAAATGACAACACTAAGCTAAGAAATAAATTAACGATGACTAATAATTATAAAAATTAGTATAAAACAGATATGCATGGCTGATACAAAATTTAAATAATAGAATGCAATAGCACAAGCACAAATAGATTGCTTAATGGGTCTGACCAATTCATGAGGCTTACACATCGTGATATATGCAACTTTGTACCTGCAATGAGAGGTTGTTCCCATGAGTTTAAACCAATTGCCTCGAGGTCACAATACAACCTTACCGTTGCGCCAATGCTCACTCTGATAAAGAGTTAAAGGAAGTATATTCTAACAAAATATATGTTCTCAAAATTACAAACAGCCAGCAAAATCTAAATGTCCATCGAAAACAGAATCAAAACATGAAGTTCTGAAAAGGAAAACAGCATGTTTTCTAATATTTTAAGCAATCTTTGTTAACATGTAACATCCCCTCGAGAATTCCTACTCTTTGAGCTTGGGGTCTCAACTGAAAGGTTTCAAGTTCATAAGTTGTTAGGATGTAGCCAAATTCAAGATATAAGAGGGCTACCCTGTTTTGTTGCCCACAATTGTTTAGAACATTGATAAAAATATTGACATCAATATTGGTCGTGGTCATATCAGTATTGGGTATACCAGACTATATATATTAGTGTCGGATATATTGGATAAAAAAAATTTTAAAAATATTAAATTAAAGGAACCATATCAATCGATACAGAAACATATCGTGATATTGTCGTAGTATCAGTAATTATCAATATCAAGAACCCTAGATACTAATACATATCGAACGATATGTATTGTATTGGTCATATTTCAATCAATGTATATCAACTTTGATAGCTAATATGGAAATATATTATGACATTAGCGTGACATCAAAAACTACTACCATTGGGATTGCCTGATACCAATACATATCGACCGATGTGTATTATATTAGTCAATATTTTCATCAATCGTTCAGACCAAACTGGAAAAAAAAAAAAACAAAGTAAAGTAATCTTTAACAAACATCTAAAAGTCAAAACTTTTATTCTAAGTGTGATGCAGGGAAGGGGAAAATAGGGGAGGGAAAGGAGAAAAAATTGAGAGGAGGGGAAGAAATAGAAGGAGAACCGAGAGAAATCAAAGGAGAACCAGGAGAAAGAGAATGAAAGATCACGGGAAATAGAGAAATAAAAACCAAGAGGGAAGGGAAGAAAATTACAATACTTAACATTTCATTCATTCATTAATACTTCCTCAAACAATAAAGTTTAGGATTCTTATACAGAAAAACCCTAATTCTATGATAATTTGAAAATAAATATAATTGTCTAACTAAATATGACATAATATTCTAAAATAAAAAAAATCTTGCAAATAAAATAAAAGTAAATAAAATAAAATATTTTCTAATTACAAATAAAATAAAATCAAATCTTTTCTAATTTAGAATATTTTCGATATCTACATCAAAGTGTCATAGTATCTCATTTAGCATACTGCATATCGATAATAATGTAATATAGTAAAAAAAATGCAATCTCCAAAAGGTCATGAAAGTACAAAGAGAGTTCCAGACTATAATCATGAAAACAAATCAAGTCATGGCTAGAGGCAAGATCTAATAAGAAACAAATCTATTCTATACGTGAAATAAAAGTTTGAATACATTACTACGACAAAAACTTTTTGGCTTATTAGTAATGTATTGGTGACATAAAAACTTGTTGGGGAAAAAGGATAATAGCCAATCGGGCAAATCCGAGCCGGACAAGGATGATACGCACAAATACACACACGATAGTGAAGAAAGAGGAAGAACACACAATTTTTACGTGGAAAACTCTCTTCTAAAATAAGAGAAAAAAACTACGAGATACTTAATTTACAAACAAATTTCACCAAGTGAATATGATTACAAAAACCTTGTCTGGCTACACAAACCTCTCGAAGAGTTGAGAACAAAAACAAAAGCAAGAACACAAGAGTAAAGAATAACTACTCCTTATTCTCTCTTACTTTTTTCTCTTTCTCACTTCTCTACACAACTCTTTGTACAGTTGCACACTACACACACTCACTGTATGTATCAACACGCATGCCCACACACACACACACACATATATATATGTAGGCAGGTTGCGTGTGAATAAGGCCTGCCACCAACTCTACAACCTACTACCAACTATCACCAACTCTGCAAAGCTCCATTCTGTCGGGTGAGGTCGACCAGCTCAGCCAATCAGCTACCTGCTCTGAAAGTTAACTTCCCTCTGAAAAAGCTGCTTGCGTAGACGTTGCAGGGGAACAAGCCCCAAGAGTTGACCCAAAGTCCTCTGGACATCATCTCATTTCCTCGGGTGTAATGCAGAATCTTCGGACGTTATTCAAAGTCCTCGTCCATTATACAAATTCCTCGGCCCCTTATTAAAGACTTCGTCCATTATATGAAGTCTTCGGTCAAATGCAACCGCTTGGACCTTTATTTATTTCAGCCATTTCCCACACGAGAGTGACAAAAGAATTCCAACAAACTTTCCCTCACAACTGTCGGGGAACCGGATTCGTCAAACCAACTATATCACAACAAACTTCAAGTTTTTCTTTGGACAATACGTCATCATGTCCGAACCATTTTCTTCAGTTCGGACTTTCTCTAGCGACAACTGTCCGAAGTCAACAATATCTCTCACTCAGTGATATCGAATATTAATGTGTTTTGATCTCGAATGGAATGAGAAATTCTTACAGAGATGTATGGCACTTTAACTATTACAAAATACAACATATTTCTCCTACTTGAAACCCAATTCTTCGATGAACTTCTTCATCAACAACATCTCTTTGTTTGCTTCTGTCACTGTAATAAATCCAGCCTCAGTGGTCGAAAGAGCAACGCACTTTTGTAACTTTAATAGTCAGAAGACAGCACCTCCTACAAACTTGACTAGGTACCCTGATGTGAACTTCCTAGAGTCAATATCTCCTCCCATTTCAGTATCAGTATATCCGACCAAAAGAGGCTTGTTACTTTCAAAGCATAGGCACATCTTGAAAGTTCCTTGGATGTATCTCAAAATACACTTTACTACTGACCAATGCTCATTTTTCGGATTTGATAGGAATCTGCTAATAGTATGAATCACATGTGCAATGCCCAACCTCGTGCACACCATAATATAGATTAAGTTACCTACAACCGACGAATAAGATATGCATCTCATGGTAGCCTTTTTGTCATCCAAGGTCAGACACTGCCTACTGCTCAGCCTGAAGTGGTTGGCCAGTGGGGTGCTTACTGGTTCGGATTTCTCCATTTTGAAGCGCTGGAATATTTTCTCAATATAGCTCTCTTGGGATAGCTACCATTTCTTTGCCTTGCGATCGCGAAATATTCTGATATCCAGAATCTATTTCGCCGATCCTAAGTCCTTCATGACAAAAGCCTGCCCAAGCTACTATTTTAACTCCATTATTCGAGTACTATTTTGTCCAACAATTAGCATGTCATCCATATAAAGTAAAAGAATGATGAAGTTATCCTCGGAGAATCTCTGTACAAAGACACGGTGGTCCGAAATAATCTTGCGGTATCCTTCACTGATACCACTGTCTTGGAGTCTATTTCAGTCCGTATAGATGACACACCAGTCATTCCTTTCCCTTGACCTGAAATATCTCGGGTTGCTTCATATAAATTTCCTCCTCAAGGTCTCCATAGAGGAATGTCATCTGGACATTTGGCTATTTCACTTCCAAATCTCGGACAGCCGCCAAACCAAGCACCACCCGAGTAGAGGACTTTTTTACAATTGGGGCAACGATTTCATCAAAGTCAATCCCTTTACATTGGTTGAAACCTTTCACCACCAACCTTGCCTTATACCTTGGTTGCGTGGTACCTTCTTCGATCTTCAGGTGGGAGGCCCATTTATTCTTCAAGGATCTCTCCCCTCTTGACAATTCAACCAGCTCGAACATATGATTTTCATATAATGAGCTCACCTCATCCAGCATGGCTTCCTTCCATTTTGCACTATGTTTCCCTTCCATGGTTTCTTTAAAGCTCTCTAGCTCTCCTTCATCAGTGAGTAAAACGTACTCACTATCTGACAGACGAACAGACAACCGACGTTCCCTTGAGGATCTTTGAACAGTAACATCCTCGGCCGGCTGAGGAGTGACATCATCCACGTTTTCGTCCGAAGCTGGTATTTCCGCACCATCTTCTCTGGCACTATCTTGGCCGTCAACCTCTTAATCAAGAGGTGCAGGTTGGACAATATCAACACTTATGTTGTTTGTTCGACCGGTTCCAAACATAGCCTTCTTAACTTTTTCAATATTTTCAATGGTCTCTCCTTTAACAAAGACCACATCCCACGACCGAATAAGCTTTTTTTCAACTGGGTCATAGAACCTAAATTCCAATTCATCTTCCCCGTAGTCCAAAAAGACGCACTGCATCGTCTTTGATTTAAACTTGGTCATTTTCATCCTTCGAGATATGAATAAAAACCTTACACCGAAACACCCGAAGGTGGTCATAGGATGATTCCTTTTCAAACTATATCTTCTCTCGGAACTTCTCCATTCAACGATGTGCTTGCAACCTATTGATGATATAGGCCGCCGTCTTTAAAGCTTCTATCCAAAAAGTTCTGGAGAGCTTTGCCTCAGAGAGTATACTCGACTCTCTCCATCAATGTACAATTCATCCGCTCAACTACGCCATTCAATTGTGGCGTCTTCGGCGGCGTCTTTTGATACCGAATGCCATGAGATCGACAGTAGGCATCAAATGCCCCAATATACTCTCCACCATTGTCGCTCCGGATGGATTTTAACTTTCTTCCAGGCCTCGCATTCAACTAGAGTATGAAAATACTCAAATACTCCGAGGTCTTGATCCTTGGTCTTGAGTGGGTATACCCATAGCTTCCTCAAGCAATCATCAATAAACGAGACAAAATATTGTACACCACCAAATGATTTTTCCTTGAATGGCCCACACAAATCAGTGTGTACAAACTCAAGTACCTCGACCCTTTTGGAGAATGAGTCTTATCGAAAAGAAACTCTCCTCTGCTTCTCTGCTATATAATCAAAACAAGTCCTCAACCGATCCTCCTTCATGCCTGAGATCAGGCCCTTCCTGGCCAGATTGGTCATTCTCTTTTCACTCATGTGGCCCAGGCGACTATGCCACAAATTAGCAAACTCCTCACTGCTAGCAACATTTAATTCTACGGCTGCAGAAGAGGCTTGCAGCACGTACAATCCGAAGACTTTTCTTATGCGGGTAACAACTAAAGAACCTTTAGCTTGCACTCCTCTTCGCTAAAGATATTGCAAAAACCTTCATCATCCAATCTGCTTGCCGAGATTATGTTGATATGAATATCAAGGACGCATCAAACGTCCTTCAACAGCAATTGGGTCCCATTATTAGTGATGAGAGACACATGCCACAGCCAACTACCCTTGACGTCTCTTTGTTTCCCATCTTCAGCACTGTAAGACACATGCCATACACGTTTTTCTTTTTCTTACTTCTCTACACACGTAAGAGTAGTCATTCTTTACTCTTATATTCCCGCTCTTATTTTTATTCTCAGCTCTTCCAGAGGCTTGTGTAGTCAGAAAGAGTTTCTATAACCATATTTATATAGTGAAATTTATTTGTGGACTAAATGTCCCATAATTTTTTATTTTATTTTAGAAGATGATTTTTCACGTAAAAAATATGTGTTCTTCCTCTTTCTCCACTATCTTATGTGTATTTGTGCGTATCATCCTTGTCTGACTCAAATTTGTCCGACCAGCCATTATCCTTTTACCCAACAAAACTATCATAATATGGACCCAAAAAAAAATATATCAAAGATATTCTAAGTAGAATAACAAACAAATTCTTTGCACAAGCTCGCTACCCAATCAATAGGTCCAAGGCCTTCTAAACACACAATAAGTCTGGTATTTCATCACAATAGCAAGAAACAAATTATTTCAAGGCAAGATGTGGAGCCATACCAAAGGCACACTGCAAAAAAACTAACACAAGTAATGATTGTTGTTACTAGACAACAACAAACCCTATGATAGCCCCAAATAACAATATCAATCAAAGGTAAATAACTAAAAATATTTCCCTGGCTGACGAATGGCATAATCCAACAAGAATTTACTTTGAATAGTTTTATTAAGAAGAATAACAACAGTTAACATAATTACATCTTTGAAATAAAGGAACTAATATATGGTCCATATAGAAGTTTGTATTTCTCTCAAAGGCTTTGAATAATCCACATTAAAATAATTCCCCTTCCACATCATAATTTGGGGAAAGATGAAGGGGACAATTGAGGAAAGATCAAATGGAGAACAATGATATTTTATTTTGACTAATCCACCCAAGGATAATTGCAAAATTTGACAAAATTATATCTTCAATATAAAGGAATTGCATATGGCCAAAATTGAAATTTTTTATATTTTTTAAATCTATCTTGATGTGCCTAAGGATAATTGCAAAATTTGACACAATTATATCTTTGATATAAAGGAATTATATATGGCCCAAATAGAAATTTCTTATATTTCTTAAATTATCCTTGCTGAACTTTGAAAATTGCGTAGAAGTAGGATTCAAAAATTATTATAAAATCTTTTTAGTGGCAAAAAAATGTGAATCAAAGATGCCACCAGATTGAATTAGGCCTATAAATTTAAAAAATAGTGAGAATTCTTAATCTCTCTCAATTTTAAAGTAAGGATTACAATAATATCCTTTCTTCGATTCCTTCTAGTATTCTTGCTTTCTAGATGATCCTTAATTCCAAAGGAGTTTAAGAATTACTAAAATACAACTATAAAGGCATATTTAGTCGTAAAAAAAAGGACTTTTATTGAGTATGAAGAAGTCTAAATAATGTAACTTCCTAGATAATGGAAGCCTTGATACAAAACCAATATATTTATGATTTGCCTTGCAAATTATAGATCCAACAAATCAGCATAGTGCTTAAAATAAGATCAAAGACAATGACAGCTTCATAAACTTTTACGTAGCCTTAGTGACAATATCTTAGAGTGACAAGATATCAACTATATTCGTAATGTAAAGTAGGGTTACCGCAACTAATTATCTAATAAAGCCAAAACACATTGAATTATACATCAAATTAAAACCCTCTATCATAGTAGACCGACCACATAAAATATGAACACGAATTCCGCAATCAATGAAGAAATAAACCAATCGTCCATCTCCATAAGAAAGAAAGAAAGATCTATATTTGCACAAGATCTTTAGATATTTTGCCACAAATTATCAAAGATATCTATATATAAGTGTCTATGATCCAAATTGACATTTTTTAGGTTTCATAAAAGTTTTATAAGGAAACTACAAATAGGAAAAAGTTTTATCAGAAGGCAAGGAAGCTCAATGAAGCAACCAATAAAATCCTACTCACACTATAAACATAAACATGGCAACCCAAAAGAGGAACAATGCTAAACAATTAATAATATAAAGAAATACATATATCTTGAGGTGCAATAACTTGCATTCGAGTTGCAAAACAGCACAAAATATTCTTTGCTGTAAAAATATAGAAAATTTGACACCAGAAAGGGGGCACAAATGAAGGACATATTTGTCTTTGCCATTTTTTTTTCAAGAAGTATGCTCGTATGGTTCTGTTGAAAGGTAACCATATCAATATTTATTTGAGTGTTGAATCAAGTTCCTCATCTCATTTTCAAAACAGCTTTTCAAATTAGCACGTGTGCCCTCAGTAATGTCTGAAGTGGAGGTTTATAGGTTCAATGACTGACGTATCTAGTAATTACTGTTCTGTCAAATATGCATGCCAACAAATGCAAAACTAAGCCAAACAATTAAAGTGGACAAGGGAAAGAAAGAAGTGAATTTTTTTTTTTTTCCCGAGGGAACTAGGTTCCGCTAAAATACCTCAAGCTGCTTCCTCATTCTTATTGGCCCTTCCATAGTCTCCAAATGAAAACTCCTGAGCAACTGCACAAACTTTGGCCAGTGTTGCAGAATTTTATTACTTAATGTGTCATAAACATCAAAATAGGGTATAACTACCTCAAATTCAAGACTCTGGGGCACACTTTTGGCCAACACAGGTACAAGTTGAAGCCTTTAGAATTTAGAAGAAAAAATGGAAGAGCTAATTTATATCAGTAATGAACACTTGAAAAGTGTATAGATAGTGCAATGTCTAAACAAATACTTGAAAAATAAATACATTCCAATGAACTTGGCAAAGCCTTATCTCGGGCATTTTAGTCATTAATTCCTCCTCAAGCTCTGGAAAACCACGATAGCCCATTATGTAGTTTTAAATTTAGGTTCCATTAGTCAATTTAATGTTAATTGGTGCTTCCCATTCATTAGAAATCCAATGACACAACAACTCTCAAGGGAATGAAGAGTATAATTCACAAAAAAATATGAAAAAGACAAGGGCACTTGTGATTTGAATGTGAACTATACATGTGAAGCAAAGGCGTCCCATCAATTGTTCAGTTAGAAAGTCATCATTTTCATTTCTATAGTTTGAACAAATAGGCCTTTGTTTTTCTTGCATAAATCCAAAGCAAGTAATGAAGCCATCATTAAGGCAAATGAATATCAACCAGCAACTCATAAAATGAAAAGGTCCTTTAATCCTCTTGATCAATTTAGCCAATTGAAGAGTAGAAGTTGGAGGACGAGTTGTAAGGAAAATCCTAAAGTTACATGTTGCAAATCTACATTAAGAAATTGGAAAAATAACTTTTCCAAACTCACATCCAGGTATCAACAAAAATGGTGACTAGTAGCAAAGGAAATGAAATGCTAATCCAACAAAATAGGAGTGGCAGTGAACTCTTCAAATTTGCACCCTTTAGCACTCACAGGTGTATCCACAATGTCAATTAGAAATCAGAACAAAAGAATAAAGATGATGGACATAGAATGCAATTACTATGGGAAGCCGAATTTATTTATCTTCTTACAATAGGTAGTTAGGCATTTGAGCATTTGATGTGGCAGTCAAGATCCTTTTTTCCCTTTCAATGTCGATAGGTTCTTAGCTAGACTAACAATCTTCTTTCCTTTTCAGCCGCATCTTCTAGTCAGCAAATATGTAATCATCTTTCATCCCCTAAAGCAGCAGCTGGTTTAGAAGAGTATAAATCGGATCCAATTAATATTGCAGCAATAATAGAGAACTAATGTGTCACAAACAATAGAAATAATATAGATTCAATGATAAACCTATTATTACTTGATGGCGGTCCAAAAAATAAATACTTTTCAATTAAATAGTCAAACCTTATACTTGGATATTTTATTAATCAAGTCCCCTTTTTAGTCGCACCTTCAAGTCAGCAAGTGCATCAGCATCTCCTTTTCCCCTGAAGAAGTAGCTAATTAGAGGAGCATGCATCTGATCCAATTAATATCTTTGACAAAAATAGAAAACAAATGTGTAACAAACAATAGAAATAATCTGCATGTGATGATCAAACCTATTACTGCCTGATTGAGAACCAAAAAAATAAATACCTTTCAATTAAATAGTCAAGCCTTATACTTGGATATTTTATTAATCAACTCCCCTTCTAGTCAGCAAATGTATTATCATCTTCGATCCCCTAAAGCAGCAGCTGGTGTGGAGCAGCAAGCATCTAATCCTATTAAAATCAGCAGCAAAAATGAAGAACTACTATGTAATAAACAATGGGAATAAGAAGGATGTGATAATCAAACTTATTATTACTTGATTGAGGACCAAAAAATGAATACCTTTCAATTAAATAGTCAAGCCTTATACTTGGATATTTTAATGATCAACTCCTCTTTTCAGCCACCTCTTCGAGTCAACAAATGTGTTATCATCTTCCTTCCCCTGAAGCAACAACTGGTGTAGAGGAGATTGAATTTGAGCCAATGAATATCTGCAACAAAAATAGAGAACTAATGTATAACAAACAACAGAAATAATATGGATATGATGATCAAACCAATTATTACCTCATTGAGGACCAAAAAATAAATACCTTTCAATTAAATAGTCAAGCCTTATGCTTTATATTTCATTAATCAACTCCCCTAAGTTCCTCACCACACTAAAGGAACCCGTTGTGCAATTTCAAATTAAAATCCCTTGCTTGTTAATTTTAAATGGCATTCTTCTTCTATAAATGAATGCAGCATCAACCACAAAATGCCAGCTGATGCAATCAATGCATAAAATTTTGAGGTGGCAATGTTCCTCTCTCTGCTCTCTAAGAAAGTCTTCATCATCATTTCTAGATTTGAGTCAAAAGGGGCTACTGTTTCCTCCCATAAATCCAAAGTAAAAAGCATGTCACAATAAAAATATAGCAACACGACCACTCAATCAAAATGAAAAAAAGTCCTTACAATTTTGCAGCTGAGTGGTAAAAGTTGGAGATTATGTGTGGATACCTGACAGTGATTTGCATGGCACATTATGAGGTTTGATGCCACAAATCTACTTCAAAGTCTGAGAACAACAATATTTCCAGCTCAAGGAATTTATCAATGTAAATGTTAAAACTATCCCAGCTAGATCTGCCTCCTTCCAGCTTAGGCCTCACCTCTTCATGCCCTTGCTTTTACAGGACAATATTAGGAGTGATGGTCTTGAAGTTTGCATTCTCATACCACACGAAATCAGATCACCAGAACTCCAATTAGCATACAAGTAAACAAACTGAAATAGAATGCAACAACAACATGCAAGAATCTCTCTCATTTATGCCAACAAAGTTTATGCTTCAAAAACCATGTTACCACATTCTAATTTCACATGAAAATTCATAATTCATCTCAAACCCCAGTCTAATAAAGGGTAAACACAGCAGAATAATTTGCAATATTTACATACCCAAAAAAAGAGAACCACCTAGAAACAATATCAAAACAATCTTACCTTCATTTTTGCACAAACATTAAAACTTTTCTATATTATTTCAACAAACATCGATTATTCTATTTATTATTTGCACAAGTATTAAATCTTCTAAATCCAAGTGATTACATCATCAATATAAAGACACAGGGACTAGAAGGGGCTTGTACATTTTAGGACAGGGTTCTAATCAATCATGTTCCCCCTCACATGTCTTTCCATCCTAAGATCAGTCAAAACTTTCGACTCGGAGGTTGGGCAGACTAATTTCTACCATAACGACCGCTTTAATTTCGTAGTATAAGCTGAACGGTGTCTTTCATGTTGCTTCCCTAAGCGTCGTTCGGTAGGACTAGAATACGGAAGGTAGTTCGTCCGCCTAGGAATCCTCTGCGTCTTCAAGTTTTATCTTCAACCCATGTAATAGGATGCAGTTTGTTACTTCCAATTGCCTGTTCGTTTGTGGGTAGACGACGGAAGTGCGAGCTAGCCGGATTTCTAAACTCGTGCTGTACTTGGTGAATCGTTTACCAATAAATTGGATTTCGTTATCGGTGAATATGACCTCGAGAATCCCAAATTTGCATATGATGTTCTACCGAATGAATTCTATGGCATTTTGCTAGGTGATCCGTGCCAGCAGGGAGGCTTCTACCCATTTTATGAAATAGTCGATACCGATGATGATGAACTTCCTCTGATCAGAGGCAATGGGTAATGGGCTTAGGATGTTGAGCCCCCACTGTGCAAACGGACATAGCTACGACGGGTTCCATAGCTCCATGTGCGGTTGATGTGGAATGTTGTCGTGGATTTGGCAACTCTCGTACTTCCTCACGAGTTCCGTGGTATCCTTTATTGTTGACCAGTAGTAGCCTTGCCGTATAATCTTGAAGGCTAAAGCCTTACAACCAACGTATGATATGCAAATTCCGCTCAGTCTGTTGTCAGCTTCTTTTGGTGTGAGACATGACATATAGGGGACATAATAACCACGTCAATATAGTCTCCCGTCCATAATGATATACCAACCTGCTATCTTCTTTATTCGCTTAGCATCATCCAGATTCTTCGGTAGAAGGTCTTCGATGAGGAACCTTCAATATAAAGTCATCCAGGTGTCGCCTTCTGAAATCTGGAGGACCATTTACTCTGGGACCTTTATGCTCAAAATTGCAAGAACTTCTCGCATGACTCAGGCATATTGCTTCGGGATTTTCAGTTGCTGCTACTTTTGCCAATTAATCCGCCTTCCAATTTTCTTCCCTCAATATGTGGAGTATTTTTACCCTATCGAATGCTTCGGTCTAACATTTCGCTCTAGCAAGATACCTCACAAGTAATGGGTTAGACACTTCGAAGTTTCCAATAACCTAGTTAACGATCAACTCAAAGTCATAGTGGACAATCAAATTTTTCGCTGAGGATTTTTCGCTGAGTATTTTTCGCCAGCTTGAACCCAGCCAGTAAAGCTTCGTACTCGGCAATATTGTTAGTGGCCAAAAATTCGATGATCAGTGAATATTTCATCTCCAACCCGTCCAAAGTTCTCAGGATCATGCCTACTCCACTTCCTAATTGGATTGATGACCCGTCTACATACAAGATCCAGATCAAAACTCCTTGCTAACGAGCGTCTTCATTGATATCGACGGCCTCTAGAATCGGGGTCGTCTTTTCAACTATGAAATCCGTGAGGGTCTAACCTTTAATAGTCGACCTCGGTTGAAACTCCACGTCAAACTCGCCTAATTCAATGGTCCATTTGATAAGTCGTCCAAACATATTGGGCCACCACAGAATCCCTTTTAATGGTTGGTCTGTTAAGATTACGATTTTGTGTGACTGGAAGTATGGTTGTAACTTTTCAACTGAGTATACAAGCGCTAAAGTGATCCTTTCGGCATGCGAGTAATGATTCTCGGTGTTTGTCAAGATCTTTCTGACATAGCAAACCAGTCGTTGTACATCGGAGTCTTGCCCGGTCAAGACCAATCTTAACGCTATCTCCAATATCACCAGATATAGATATAACTCCTTGCCTTCTTTCGGGGAAAACAAAAGAAGTAGAAGGGCAAGGTATCCCTTCATTTCTTAGAAGGCTTCCTAGCAATCGAAAATCCACTAGAAGCCGATCACCTTCGTCTGTCTCAAAGCCTTGAAGAATGGGAGATATTTCTCCACCAACCTGGCCAGAAATCGGTGGCTATGTATACACGGGCAATAGTCTCCACCTCAAGAAAGGTTTGGGGATCTTGCTGGACCAAGTTCTTGATAAACTTGCATGGCTACAAGGTTGCCATAAAGATGGTCAGCTTCACCTCATCGGTAAGCTTGTATATCCTTCGGGCCTTGGCGTAGAATCGGGCTAGAAAGCACCTTGGTCTTTCATTTGGCCATTGTCGGATGTGGACAAGGTGCCATGACTACTTCTCCTCCCTGCAACTGAAATCAAACAGTAATAAGATGTTGTTTACCAGCTCCTAGAATGTTCAGATCAAATTTGGTTGCAGGCGGTTGAACCAAATCCGAGCATCTTTCTTGAGGGTCAGAAGTATAGATACATGGCGGCGACATCAAGGCCCCGGAAGCCCTAGTAGAGTGTAGAAGTGATTCAGATGATCCATCAGATTAGAACTTCCGTCGTAGGACTCCAGGGTCGGCATGTTGAACTTGTGAGGGAGTGGCTACATCCGGATCTCCCTCATGAATAATGACCTTCTCAGGTTAGTGAAGTCACTGTCAATACTTCCTTTGAACAGTTGTTGCTCAATATTCTTTATTCTCTCCTCCAATTGAGAGGATGACGCAATCCTCTTTGCGTTGAGGAAGGTCCCCAACTCTAAACGGTTCAAAGAGATGTGCAAAACCGGGCAACTATGGACTCTCCTTAGCTGATTGCTGCAAGAGACTTCTTCTTGGGCAAATGGCCTCCGGTCGTCTCTAGAGTAACCTGGATTCTGCCGCTCTGAGCTTTCATCCCGTGTTTGAGACTCGATCGGCCTCCTCGCTGTGCCTAGGTCGAGTCGCTCGTGGCTACTCAAGTCTCTGGTGAGAGAAAGGAATCTAATACTTGGTGAACTACCTCTTCCTTTGGTTCCTCCTCTTAGAGGCGAAGGTCAACTGAGTTCCCTATCCCCAATGGTGGTACTTCCATCTCTCGTGCAGATGGTTTGGAGCCTCGATCCGCACCCGTGGGCCTCCGGTGCTGCCACGCCGCCGCCTCCGCCGATCGATCGTTCTTAGGATTACCTACGATAGGGTCATCGCCATGGGAGACGATATATCAAGCGGGTGCTCTTACTTGAACCCTAGAACACACCATGTTTGCTTGCTTTGGTTGTAGGGATAGGCTTTTCGTCACGCTTCTCACAAATAGCGCCAATAATGCATCCCTATATTTGGATTACTGAACAAATTAGGAAGTCGTCATATTTGGGTATCCAACAGGAAGTAGGTTCAGTTTTCGTTATTTAAAGCCTAGATCCTATACACCACAACAAACAAATGTGAGGTCAGAGTATACGGGACTCGCTCCCCAATTTGTCATCCGACACTCAAGTTAGTGATCCTTCCACATGGTTGAGAAAGATAGAAGAATGAGATAAGAGATGCGTGGATGAAAGGATATTCAGGGATTGAATGTGATATGGAGGATTGGGCTCCGTGGATGCAAGATAGAAGGATGAGAGAAGATAGAAGGATGTCCGATGAATGAGCGACTTTCTACGCGGGAGAGTGGCTTCTCGAGGGTGAGAGCTGCTCCACAAGAAAGTAGCCTCTTCAAACGGAAACCCCACGCTCACGGCGCGACTTTGAAAGAGAAAAGGGAAGTATCTCTGGACATCGAATATGTAAGTTTAAAATTGATTGATCGATCTCCCCTCTTCAATAGAGTGAAAGTTGGTTAGCCGATTTTGGGCTTCATCTTCATGATTGTTCGACCGACACCCTCTGATTTCCTACCATTGTGGATGATAGACACAAACGGTTCACAAATCGCCAAATTACCGTCATCCCACTCACCCGCCACCGCTCAATTCAAGAAGCAATCGAGAGGGTGATAGGCCGGTGGTAGCCGCCCACAGCTCCATCCCTTGATCATGAATGACCACACCACGGGCAATGGTCACATGAGCTTGTTTCTTGAGCTATTCTCGGCCTCTTTGCTTTATGGAGACTATCAATGGTGACCCTAATGGCCCGTGTTTTGTAACACGACGTTTGAGAGAGGTCAAATTGCTTAAGCCCACCGCCGCGTATTCTAGATCTTAGGCTTAGAGGAGCTCTTACTTGGGCCGCTTCTTCTGGGCTCTTCTTTCTTCGCAAGTTGGGTTTTGGGCCGATCCATGTATTGTCGGACCCATCAGATGCTATAACAAGAAATGATTATAAAGTAGAATTTGAACATATAAAAGAAAAAAATAATATTCTTAGTGATTTCTTATCTAGAGAAATTTATTCAACTAATTCATAAACTTGTCTTGACAATACCAATGATCATTTTGATGAAACAGAGCAGCAAACAAAAGATAAACTTTGAAGGAAACTATGGGATCAACCTTTCCATTTATCCAAAGGGGACAAATTTATCTTTCAAACCATTATATTAAATAATTTATTCGATATCCAACAGTGTCTTCTAGATAGCATCTAGAACACTGGGGGAAATCAACAAAAAAATGATTTTTATTTTAAATGCTTTAACAATATGTTTTTCAAAAATAGAACAAAAACCACTAGGAAAGAATTTTTGTTTTTATGTTATTTTCAAGGGATTTCAAACTATTATTTTTAAAGCATGGAATGAAGTGTTGCTCCGTATAACAAGGTTCAATAAACTATGGTATAAAGGGAATTATGATTTCCAGGCAGCAATTACTGAAGCTAGCCGCAATATATTGGACCCAATATATTTATTAACAGACTTGCTCAGCCATCTTCTTCAGAGCAGGAATATTCATCATTGCATGGTCAAACAGATAAACCACGTTCAGAGGTAGGTTCAGATTGTAGTGTTAGTATTTCAAATCAAAAATTAATTTTTTTCTGACCATTGCAAAACGATGGCCAAAAATTTAAAACTAATGACAAGTGTCATGATCTCTACAAAGACAGAAATTCTTAAAGAAAAACTCCGAATTACCACAAAAAGTGAGATGATTGTTCTGAGAGGAGTCAAAAACAAAGTGATTATTCCACATTGAAGAGATAGGGTGGAGTGTCTAAACACAGAACAAATAAAATGTAGAAATTTAATAGTCTACTGCCATCGACTTACTATCCTCCAATCTTTTTTCTATAAAAGTTAAAAAAAACGATCACAGAAAGAATTGATGAACAAGCTCTACAACGTCAATAATAGATAATGATCAACTTTCAGTATCTGAATCAGCATCCAGTAGCAAACATCATATAGGAAAGGCATGCCAATGAAACAGATAAAGAAAGACTATGTCAATTATCAGATACCACCCATATTATTAACAATTTTGTAGATGTCAACCTACATACTGCATTCCAAGATTGTCCATTAAAGTCAGATACTTCATAAATATGCCTATAAATTTGCAAAAAGATGAAATATTTCTTCTAACTATTCCAATTTTGATGGATAATTCATAAGCTCTATCATTAAGATCCTTCCTAAAATTTTCAGTATCCATATTGTTTGCAGGCCAGTTAACCCATGCCCACTCACATTTCACTTTAACCATTTAAATATTTGACTCCCAAAATTTAATAACACCACATTATTCTTGGCAGAACAACCTTGGAAAGGAACAGTGCTTGAAGATTCATACATACTTGAAGATTCAGCAATGTGCGGATTTGGTTGCTGAACGTAAAGGAGGAATTGGGTGAATTTAATGGGCTCTATCTTAGTTTTGTTATTGTGGCAGAACAAAACAGATTGAAATGATTTTTTAAATAATGGAAGTCTTAAGGCTTTTGGAAAACTTTCGATTAGAAAACCATTAATTTCTAAATATAATGATTTTCCAACGTCAGATGAATTGTCAGAGTTTGCATGATGAGGAGATGCAATGTGAAGAGGGAACTCAAAATGTATCACCAGCAACTAGTGTTACTTGAAGAAACATCTTAGTGACGGAAATTTAGGGCATGTATCTTAGAGAAGGGGGTCCTAATATTAAATCTTCCAAAGGATTGCTAATGCAAGTTCAAAAAAATTATTGTGATTATTTCGTGGTTGATGGTTTAATTAAATAAATAATCATACTCTATTTTTCATTTTCATTTTTTTGGGAATGGAGAGAGAATCATGCTCAAAGGGTGATTTGTGGATACAACTTTTTGGATTTTGATGCGGATTCGTCTTTGAAAATAAGTTAACAATCAAATTAAAAAAGGATCACTTAAATTACAGAAACAAAAGGCAAGGAATTGCTCACCCTACAAAGAGACTCAGTCACCTTCAATAGTCGGCTTAAAGAATCACTCACCTAAGGGTTAAAAATCACTCGCAAACAAAAGGGCTTACTACTCTATATTAAAGAGGTGACTCACTTAAGTTGGATAAAAGCTTAATCTGCCAAAAAAATTGATTCTATATTACCTTAAATAAGTAACACTACTTGATCTTAATTGATGAAAAGCTGGCAAATCTTGTCTTCAGAAAGTGATGAAGTGGCACATGGTTCAGCTGGTTCTTGGGAAGGAGAGGGATGGCACATGGGAAAACATTCTTTGAACATAATGTTGTCCTCCTTGGAACTAGTTTTGAGACATTCTTCCCTTGAGCAACGGGTGTGAGAGTGAGCTGCATTTTGGACTGTAGGTCGTACTGCATCAGATTTTGATTTGGGAAATTGGTGAAAAGGATGATAATGGGGCGCTGACATATTTACTGCATACATTACATGGAGAACCGCTATGGACTTTCTGGACTAGGGATCTTCGGATATTGAACACAGAGGATAATTTAAGAGAGAATTCTACGGAGACAACATTTCAGAGGCTTTTAATTCAATCTGCAAAGTCAGATGATTATCCACATTTAGCTAAGGAAGTCATAATCAATACGCATTTTTAATAATAGAAAATTACCACATCAAGTGTATGGTCTAAATAATTTATCTTATTTTCTCTAATGTTATCCACATTAACTTTTCAAAGCACAGTTGATAGAACCTGGGCAGGTAATTTTTCCATGAAAAAAAATGTATTATGTAAGCAACGATAGTCATCAATCTATAGAACTAAAATAGAACTGCACTGGGTACCAATTGATGATGCACATAATTATTGCAAGAAAATATTGGTTGTGCTAAAATTTCAGTATAGATTAAGGAATCTACTAACCTTAATCAGATCAAACAAAGAGAAACTCCATGTATGTTGGATAACAGACAATGCCACATTACGTTTCTCTTTTCTCACACCGTGCATTACAGCATTAGCAACTTTCTCTTGGATGCCGGCAAAAAATGTATTACTATCAATGAAGGAATTTTCTTTTTCATAAGTACTATTTAAAAAAGGTACTAAATAACAAACCCAAATGAAAAAGAAAATAAAATTTTACATGTACATGCATAGCTTTGCCATTGATTTGTAAGAGAAACTATGCAACAACTAACATTTATTTACTACTATAACGGTGTAAATATGAGATCAAATGAAATACAAGATATAATTTTTGGGTAAAATGATGCGGCAATGCCAATGATCTATGAGGAATTATTGAATAAGTAGCATTCTTACAGAATCTGGAGTTGCAAAATAATAAACTAGAGAGCCATCTGGAGTGTAACTACGGACCAAAGGCACTGCAGGAAAACGAGAAGCCTCAAAAATCTATATAAGAAAATAAAACAGCCAGCACAAGTTAGTATTGAACGCCATAAAACATATTTGTGACAGTATAATCATCCAAAATACTTCAAAATCGGAAAGGATTTCACACATTAGAATATATTGCCAGTAACACTCAGTCCTCTTCCAGTTGTCATTTATGCCTTGGTTTTCCTGGACTAGATTGAGTCGTGGTAGTGATCTTCAAGCAAGCATTTGTATAATTTTGAACAAAACCAATCTCCAGTAGGCCAATTAGAATATAAGAACATAATTAATAATGTCGCTGAACATAAAATCCTCAAGGTATGATTTATTGATCCCCCAATAGCTTAAGTATAAATTCTCATTATGGTTGACTTTGTTAAACCAAATGATTAGATAAGACCAAGGAGAAACTATAGCACAAATAAAAGAAGCACGGGAATACTGATTAGCCTCGAAATCTTGGCTCCCTTTTCCTCCAACAATTGCAGCACAATCACCATCAGAACCTTCCATTGCTTATCTGCCTCTATTTCCACGTTTTCTTTAAAATCCGAAATTCTTGGTTGCATTGTAATTAAACAAGGACATACCCTGACCATGAAATATTGAATAAAATACCTCTGTTTGAAGGTAATATTGACTTGTCTTGGTGTTCTACGGCTCATTTGGAACAACTTCATCACTGAAACAAATTCGGTTGTTAGTTCCTGTTGGGTTGTGGGTCACTCCCGTGTGGGCCCATACCCAATTGATGAGGCGGGTGGAGGTCTATATCCTCACCGCATGAGAAAGCGTTTCAATATCTCGGATGCTCGCCTTGTGCTCGTTGGCGCTCGAGCCGTATTTCGAATGTCGGCCGATTCGCCACAGAGAGAAAAAGGGAGCTCACACGGATAATCGAAATATCGGTAAGTTCGCCACATGCTCGTTGATCTCCCTCTTCGGTAAAAGAAAGTCGGCGCTCGATATATGCTCGATAGGCGCTCGGGCGGTAAAACGAATAACGGCCGCTCGGCTGGATGCCATGGCCCGCTCGGCGGCCGCCTCTGGATGATAAGCGCGCGATTTTCTTTTAGGCGTATCTGAACATTTTGTGCCGTTACAGAGAAGAAAGAAAAAAAAGAAAGAAGAAGAAGAGGAAGGATTGAGCCTCAGTTCGGGTTTTATCCGGTTTCAGTCTTCGGTGACCACACACGTGACTCTTGGTCAGTGAAGCTTGTCTACCGGGTTCATCTCTTCTCTTATGCTTTATACTTCTTATGGAGGCTGTCCACACTTAGTTGATATTGTTGTTGGGTGATTTGGGGTTTGTGTAACCCGGGTTTGTGTAACCGATCAACAACTCAAAGTGGAAACTTTGGACTCCGTGTTCGTGGTTTTCTCCCTCGTTTCTTAGGAGTTTTCACGTAAAAATCTCGTCTTTATTGTTTGTGCGTGCTGTTCTTGTGCTTGACTTAGCATATTGCGTGTTTATTACGGTTCAAACAACCTCTCAAAAACAAGAGTGGTATCGGGAGATATTGGTTTGTGTTGGGTCTTGTGAGTTGTTTGAAAAAATATAATCTTCTTAGTCGAAGAATCTACCTTTTGAGTATTTATTCGATTTAATTCGGAGAATTTCATTCTGGCAAGATAATAGTGAAGAATGTTTTGATGAAACAGAGCAGTGAAGGCTTTGAAGAAGATAGATGAAAAGCAAGGAAAAAATGGGATCAACCTTTCCATTTATCCAAAGAGATCTTGCAAATTCTACTATTAAGTTGTGCTATTAAATAACACTCTTGATAGTCAACAGTGTCTTCGTGGAGATACAGGAGAAATTGGAGAGCCGCTGGGGGAAGTGAAAACAAAAAACAGTTGCATGTGAAGAAATGTTTTATGGGTTGAGGTTATCGGAAGGAGAGAACAAAAAAGCACTTGGAAAGAATTTTTGTTTTTATGTTATTTTCTTGATGAGAAAATCAATTAGGAGGACAAGCATGGAATGGCCTCTTTGCCGGCCACCTATGATCACATCGTTCAATAAACTGTTGGCGGATACCTTGATGTTATGATTATTGCCCTCAGCAATTACTGAAGCGAGTCAGCCGCGGTCACTAGGACATCATCGTCTTCTCACTCTCAGTCCATTTCTTGAGAGCAGGAATATAAATCATTGCATGGTCAAATCGGAGAGAAAAACCACGTTCAGAGGCTGGTTCAGATTGGTGTTAGTGCCATCAAATCAAAAATTAATTTTTCGATGACCATTGCACTCTGAATGGAAGCGTGAGAATCTTTGAAGGTAGTGAGAAAACAAAGACAGACTCGGAAGGAAAAAGAGCCGAATTATTCACAAAAAGGGCGATCTTTGGATTAGTGTCTGAGGATGAGTCAAAAACAAAGTGATCTTGAGACTAAGAGGGTGGTGGAGTGTGGTGCTTCACTTCACGTCACGTGTAGAAAGAATTTTTTCACATCGACTTACACTCCTCCGATTTTCTATAAGTGTTGAAAAAAATGATGAAGCTATGAAAGAATTGATGAATGTGTGTCACAACAAGTAATGGAAATAGATCTTTGATCAGGACGTTAGACATGTTCGGATGTTAGATTGAATCTAATCTCAGTAGTAAGCTTGATGATGAGGGAAAGGCATGCCAATGAAACGGGAGCAAAGAGTTGACTAGAGGTCTCAAGTTGTGGCTACCACGAAAAGTTTCTAATTTGTATATGTTCATGACCCGATACTGCATTCCAAGATGTCCGTGTTGCTAGAGATCAGAGCTTTAAATATGCCTACCGTCGGTTTGTCACAAAGGTGAAAGCTATTTCTTCTAACTAAAACTATCTTGTGTGGATAATTCGGTTGAAGACTTGTTCTCATTAAGATGAAGCGGCGGATTTCATTATGCTGACTTGTTTGTAGGCCAGTTAGATCTTCTTGAATTGGTCCATTTCACTATGTGGTCCATTTCAAGGTGAAGACTCCAAAGTTCTATTTCATCACTTTTATTCTGGCAGAACAGAAAATTGGAAAGGAACATTTGAAATCGAAGAATCAGCTCTTGTGTTCTTCAGCACTTTCGTACCTTGGTTGAAACGAAGGGGAGAAAGGTGAAGTGCATGAAGTGATAATGGTGGGGAGTACATCGGAGCTTTTTGCTATGTCGATGGGAAGAACAAGGAATTAAAAAGACTCCCACCGAAGACAAATAATGGAAGTCAGAAAGGATGAATGGGACTTTGATGGAGAAACGATGTGTAATTTCTAAACTCCTGGATCGTTTTGGGGGAAGCCTTGAGATGAAGTGTCGTAGTCTGACTTGTCTGAGGAGAGTACCTTGAATGGTGAAGGAACGAAAGATATGGGCCAGGTAAAGATGTATCCTACGAAGAAACGTGTATTCGGATGACGGCTTTTGTTCGCGTTCCCGAAGATGAAAGAACTAGGTGGGTCAAAGACTAGCGGTCGTATTTTTTCGATTATAGGAAGATGAATTTGGGTATCGTTTGTATGATCGATTGAGAAGAAGGCTGGTTCGATCTAGGGATGTTGTGTTTGTTGAGAACGAGACTAGAGGATATCGACAAAGGTTGAGTTTGTCTCAAGGATGATGACTTTTTGGGCGCGTTGATCGGATTTTTCTTTTGCATTTTTGTTAGTCGGCGGAACAATCAAATTCTTGAAAATGAAGAAGATCACTTAAATTACAGAAACGAAAGAGATGAGACTATTCATCCACGACAAAGAGACTCAGTCACCTGTTCCACTAGTCGATCCACGAGAGATCGAAGACCTAAGGGTTAAAATCATCGCAAAACAGTATGTGTTATTCTACGAGACGGAGGAGAGCCGAATGCTTCGAGAAGATATGGAGGATGAGCCAAAGCGGAGTGGATGGAAGTAATGCGAAGAAATGGCACTACTTGATCTGAGAATCACACTTTTGAGTTGGCAAATCTTTTGTCTTCAGAAAGGAAAAGCATTGAAGAACAGCTGGTCTTGATTGAAGGAGAGGATGAATGCGACTCATTCTTTGAAGCAAGATTGGTTGTGAAGGGAACAATCGATGAAGGGTATTGACTTTGAGAGATCTTTGCAGAGTGGTAAAGATGTCTTCCATTCGTAGGTCTTTGGATCAGATTTTGTTCTTGGGACGGAAGTGAAAAGGATGATGGATGTGCTGACATATTTTCTGCATAGTGACCTTGAAGAGAAATCTCTATGGAGCTGACCGGAGGGGTTCCTTATCGAAGGAAGGAGAATTTGGTGTGAATCTCAAAAGACAACATTTCATGGCTTTTAAAGCAATCTGCAAAGTCAGATGATTACGAGGAAGTTTAGCTAAGGAAGTCATCGGGGGGCAATACGACCTCGGATCATTGTGTTTTGTTCAGACTTTCTCGGAGGATGATTTTATTATTCTTTTCTAATGTGGATGATATGTTGATTGTTGGCGTAATACCTCTCGGATTACGGAGTTAGAACTCTGAGCAGGAAATCCTTTGCTATGAAAAGGATTTGGGATGCGGAAAGCAAATTAAGGAATTAGAATTTTCGCGAACTAAAATAGAAAGCTATGGATGTCCTGATGATGAAGTACGTGGAGAAAGTGCAAGCGTTTGACATGGTTGTGCAAAATCAGTATAGATTATTTGAATGATCACTTAACCTTAGTCAAGTGATGTCCCAAACAAAGATGAAAAGGCACGCATGAAAGGTATACCTTATTAAATAGACAATAGGTAGCTAATGTATCACACCATGGTATTACAGAATGGGATATAGCTTATGTTGTGGGAGTTGTTAAAAATTATTTATCAAATCAATGTAAGGAGCATTGGTTCGCTATAAAATGGATTTTGAAAAATCTACGGGGAACTTCAACGGTGTTGTGCTTTGGAAAAGAATGAGCCTAATTTGGTTGGATATGCAAAGATATGGCGGTTGATGTTGTAAGAGAAACTAGCCGGGGTACTTAGTTATGTTTGCGGGAGGAGGCTGTCTATAATCGAGTGTAAATGTGTTGCTCTCAAAAGCGGAATTCATTACAAGATAGGAATTTATGGATGAAGAAGTTCGTTCGGGAAATGCCAATGATCTATGAGTTGTTTTTGAATAAGTAGCGATCCATCTTAACAAGAAATCTTTTCAGTTGCGAATCAAAGCACATAAATGTGAGGTATCGATGGTGCGGAATATCTTTGACATGGGTTCGTTGGTACTGGAAAAGATCGGAATGAGGAAAATGGTTGGATATGATGATAAGACATTAAAGGAAGCTTGCACAAGTTAGTATTGAACGCGGGATAAAACATATTTGTGATCGTGAGGAAGTTTGTTGGGTTATGGGTCACTCCGTGTCGGAAAGGATTGATAAAGCGGAGTGAAGTATATATCCTGCCATGGTAACACGTTTGATATCTCGGATGCTCCCTTGTGCTCATTTATGCCTTTGGTTTTTTCGAGAAGACTGAGTCGTGGTAGTGATCTTCAAGCAAGCATTTGGATAATCGAACAAAACCGCTCTCCTCGAAGGCTCCGGTAAATTAGAATATCGGCGCTCGATATTAATAATAGGCGCTGGCGGTAAAACCGGAATCAAGGTAGCTGATTGGATTGATCCCCCAATAGCTTGCGATATAAGCGATTTTCTTTTAGGGCGTATCTGAACATTTTAGCGCCGTTTGATTAGATAAGAAAAAGAGCAAAGAAAGAACAAATAAAGGAAGGATTGAGCCTCGGGTCGGGTTTTGATCGGTTTTGTCTTGGTGATCTCGTGACTCTTGCTCTAGTGAATTGCAGTTCAATCTCTTCTCTTAGCTATACTTCTTATACGGGCTGTCCACACTAGTTGATATTGTTGTTGGGTGATTTGGGGTAAAATCCGGGTTTTGTGAATACATTGTAATGGAAACTTTGGACTCCGTACCCGTGGTTTTCTCCCCTCGTTTCTTAGGGAATTAAAATACGTAAAAATCTCGTCTTTATTGTTTGTGCGTCTTTGTTCGTGTGCTTGACTTAGCATATTGCGTGTTTTATTACGGTTCAAACAACCTCTCAAAACTAACAGTTCCCTCGATAAATCCAAAGCAAGATATGTGGTCAACATTAGGAAATAAGAATAACCAAGTGATCTAGTTAGTGAAGATGACAATATACATTTCCATCCTCCCAAGTTTGCAGTTGGAGTGCATAAGTTAGAGTCGATGCTGGTAACACATGATTAGAATTTGTGAGGCAAATGTTTGGGTTTCACGATCAGAATCCGCTTAAGGCAGATGGAAAATAAGACTACAGATCAGGACTAGGCTGGGGGTATCTACCAACTACGGAAATTAAATTTTGGCTTCCCTAGATCACCTCATTCCAGCTTCAGCTATGGGAAAGCATATTGCTCTACTTATTTCAGTAGAGTAAAGATAAAAACCAGAGCAACCTACTCATATTTTAAGCTATAGAAAAATTCATGGGTCGTCCTAAACTATAATGCGAGAAGAAAATTGGTAGCTACAGAGGCATGATTGTCAGTAAAATACCTGGGATCAACAAACTGCCGAAACATTGAATCTTCTCTCCGGTGTTTTGACAATCAATAAAGCTATCGAGCCCTAATACCTAATACTTGAAAACTGAGAAATAATAAAACGTACTGCTTTGCGTTGTTCTTGTCCTCTCATGCCCGTTAATCGAAATTACAATTTCTGATTATCAAGGCATCTGAATCTTCTATTCTGCGCAGGGATTTGATTGGAGAACTATTGAATGTTTCGATCAGACGTTCGGAGTTCAAGTAATCCAAGGGGGAAAAAAATACTATACCTACAACTTGCAATTTCTCTCGTAGTCGACACTTCACCAGCAAAAAAATACTTGGACAAAGTGCATCGGGATGCCCACACCATCAGCAACCATCGTATATAACAAATTCCTTTCTCTCCATTATTGGAATTAAGATTCATGCGTACGAGGGCGCCTTAATCATTGGCATCGTATATGGCAATTTCTCTCGTGTACAAGGCATCTAATGACAGACGATATCAACTGTTTTCAGTCATAGGTTTTGGATTTCAAACAGTAATGGAGCGAAAAAAAATTCCTAAACCTAGAATATGCAATTTGCAATTTCTCTCAAGGACAACGCTCCCTAGAAAATACTGGCACACAGTATAGGAAACGCCCTCTCTGTCGGCTGCAATCCAGAAATCTGATGAGAGATCCATCCCCTAGTTGAGTTCTAGGGCTTTTTCTTGAGCATCTCTCTCACCATCCGTAATTGGCTCTGGAGTTGCTTCTGCTAACATCGTATACGAGGAAAGGACAAATAGAATGGGAGTAGCTACATAACCGTTGCTTCTACTGACATCGGATCCCTCGTTCAACATAACCGTTCGTATCGTCTACGTCGATATTCCTTAATTCTTCTTCTCTTTCCAATTTTAGGCGGAACAAACAGTGAGTTGGCGGGAAGGCAATTTGAAATCGCTTTTGTCAACATTTAATGATATAACGGTTCGCTTACCAAGACATCCGTTGGGTTTGGATATAAAATCACATATCCTGGAATGCTACCCCTTATGTGTTCAAAAAAATTAGTTATTTTAAAATAATTATTTAATTTATAAAAAATAAAAAAATTAATTTTTATAATATCTTAAATTTTTATTCAGATCAATGTAATATTAATTATAATTTTGATAAATCTAGGCATAATAAAAAATAAATATTGTGAAATTAGGAATAATATTTGGATTGATTAAACTAGCGGCCGATGTGCACCCGCATCTCGCCTGAATATTGATTAGGAATTTGGAATAAAAGAAACAAAAAATAAAATATATAATAATAATAATAATATATTAAAATTGAAAAATAAAAAACAAAATAGAACAGTGATAAGATAAGAGTTCAGGAAAAGTGAAAGCTGGGGGAGAAGAAAGGAGAGAGGAGGCCAGTATGGGGTCATCATCGCCGCCGCCGCCGAAGCTCCCAATGCTAAAAATAGAAGCTGGCAAAGTTCTCTTCATAATACTACCTTCCATTTTGTGCTCCAATATTTGTAAAGGATTGAATCTTGAACAGAAGCCAAATGGTCATCATCCGTTCACCATCGTATCTGAAAGAAATCAGTGAAATCAATGTAAATAAATCATTTCATTTTTCTTGTGAATCTTGATTTTGGGGTTACATATGATAATTTTGTGAGAAATCGGTTGAATAGGAAGAATTTGGGTGAAAAGGGGCATCAGTAGGGTTATGACCGAAGGAGGGAGAGAAGTCGCTGTGGGTGATGTCACCGTTTGACATCGTTACTGCCGCGGGGTGTTGTTGTTGCTACCGCCACCGTTACGCGTCGCTGGAGTCGCCGTTGGTGAGGGGGCAAAGGCCGCACGCAGAGAATGGCAAAAGCGTGTGCTTCACGTGTGGCAAGAGAGAGAGAGGGTGTCGTTCGAGCATTTTAGGATCTCATTTCCTCGTATCTACAAAATATAAAGTTTAGGCAAATATCTATACCCCATATTTATAGTCTAATTTAACTTCTGATATATTTTGGATACTTTTAAAATTTTTACTAATATACGTATTTTTTTACACACCTGATTTATTTATTCTAGACATATATATATAGTTTATTAAATATTTTGAGGGTTGTTAGTACTGATTTTATAATTTTAGAGAGTTTAATATTTTCTAAAAGTTTAAAAAATGTATAGTATATTTTATATTTTTATGCCTGTATATTTATATAAAAATGAGTATAAAACTTTGTATAAATCGTGCAGTCACATACACGTATCGGGTCGTGATCACTACATTGGATTTGGATTATTGGATAGTCTGGCCAACTCTCGAATATGTGATATTTGTTATTTGAAAATTTCTTTCTGCCAGTAGAAAATGTTTGAAGTAGTGACTCTTCTTATTTTGATAATTTGATTTGACCTTATAATATATTCAGTTGTCCTAATATATTTGACAGCTTGAATATTACACCCAAAACTGCAGATGGTAAACAATAGTAAGCAACCTTACATACAAGTATTGGATACATATGTGACCATTCATGCTGGCCCAAATTGTATTTGATTATTGTCTAAAGTTATTGAGATTATATGTAACATTTTCTCAAACTAATTTTTGAATAATCGAAACTCAAATTTGATATATAATTTGTATTTCTGCATTATTTATATTAAATTTTAATTTAAATTTTAAATTTTGGATTTGGATTTAAAATTCACCAATTTTGTCCTCAATTGAATATTGGTATGTCTCGTACAAATGAGTTTGACTATATGTTTTAATCCGAACCCTTAAACTATTTGACGCGGTACTATTTCAACTTCTGTGCATACTATTTGATCATCTTCCTATCGGATTCTACCCCAAATTACAAGCTGACCAGGACTCGGATACGGACTTGGATTGGACTTTAGAATTAGCTAATTGTTTGTTGAAATTTGTACGGATCATTTCTATTTTATTTATATGTATATATTTTTATGTATATATATATACATTCCGACAAGAACTATTTTATGATTTGAGTGATTATTTTGAATATGAATATTTGATTTGTGTACGATACTACCATTAGATTTTAAATTTTGGATATTGAAATTTTCATTAGATTTATTTTATCAACGATTTGGATTTATCCTGTTATTTGTATGAATTTTATCCATTTGATATTAATTCTGATTTATTAAATTTATTTTATTTAAAATATAATACTTATTGAGTATTATGCTTATTTTTCATTTTCTATCATTTCAGAGTAAAAAATTCGGATGCATTACAGAGTATGGTTGTGATCTATCAACCTTTCGTCTGATTTGTTAAGTTTTGATTCTATTATTATTTAAATTAGTATTTATGTGATCGGATTATGGAATTGGTCGGGTATAGGCTGATAAATATATTTTGGAAACAGTTTGACATTATATTATATTTGATATATGATTTTGGCTAAAATTGTTACCCCCTTACTATGATTGTAGAGTAGGTCGTATTTATTTTGTCCAAATGATTATCCGATGAGAACCTGTGTGGATTTTAATTGGTATCGGATCCTATTTATTAGTTTGTTATACCTAAATTTTGGGACTTAGAATTATTTGTTTAAATTATTTAGAATTTTATATTTTAAAAATTATAATTAATTATTTAAATTAATCTATTTGGTTCGAATTCATGACAATCTTTTTAAAAAATCAAAATTTTCTTATTTCATAAGATCACATGCTTATTGATTGTACGTCTGATAGGTTCTGTAATTTTATGGGTTGACCCATACTTGAGTGTTTCTGTCGGCATACTCGAAGGGCCAAAGCCCAAAGAGATCTCTTAAGGTGCGAAACCTAAAAGGTGCCACAACAAGCCCAACCATAATTCAACGCATCAAGCCCAACCACAATTCAACGCATATGAGTCGATCAATCTTGGTGCAGGGAGCCCTCCAACTTAATAGCCGACAACCTGATCAAAGTAGTGGATCTTCATAGGGCAACTGTCGCCAGTCATGAGACCAAGTGAAAGCTAAGCTAACTCCAAATGTTATAAATACCTCTACATCCCAACAAAAAAGGGGAGAAATCTTCCGCAAGTGAAAAACTCCAACGAGATAGAAATAGTGGGAGAAAATAGAGGAAAAGGAGAATGAAGGGGCATGCCGAGAGAAAATTCCAAAAGACATGCACACTCTCTTTTGGTCCCCTAAGAGGTCTCATTCTCTTACTCCAATTGATGGTTGTCTAGGCCTCTCGTAGGCTTCAAATACTCATGCTACAAGGTCGGTAAAGATGGCTCGTAGAGTGTGGTGAAGAGAGCTCTTCCGTTTGTAACCAAATAGAAGACGTCAAAAATTCCACTCCTCATCATTAGCGCCCAGAGATCTCTTCCTCATCCAATTAGCCACCTATTTGCGGGTGCATTCATCAACTTACCACTCCTCAACGAGTGCAAAACTTTCTCGCTGTAGTAAGTCGCCATTTGGTTGGTGCACCAGCAAGAGTCCAATCTTTCATCTCCTTAAGCTATTCATTGGTATGGTACACTCAGTAGGAGCTCAGTCATTTATCCCTTTCAAAATTGCCCCTCCAATGAGTGCACTCAACAGGAGCTCAACCATCCATCTCTCTAATAAGTTGCCCCTTAGTAGGATGCACCCACAAGAGCTAAGTCATTCATCTTTTAAAGCTACCCCTAGTCAGACGTACTCAATAGGAGCTCAATCTTCTATCTCTCTAAGAAGTCGCCTCTCAGTGGCACGCATCCAAAGAAGCTCAATCCTCCATCTCTCAAAGTTGTTCATTGGTCGGGCGCACTCAGCAGAAGTTCAGCTCTCTATCTCTCCAATAAACCGCTCATTGATCGGGTGCACTCATAGGAGCTCAATCCCCTATCTCTCTAAGTCATCAATCGGTCAGATGTACTTAGTAAGTCACCTATCTCTCTAGTAAGTTGTCCCTTAGTTGGGCACACCCGCTGAAAACTAATTCTCCATCTATTTAAATCACCCATCGATTGAATACACTCAACTGGAGTTAACCCTCCGTCTTTCTAATAAGCCACCCACCCCTCGATTGAGTGCACTCAAATACCAGTTCTTCTTCTCAAAGCCGCCTCTTAATCAGGCGCACTTATTGGAACTCAATCCTCTATATCTCTAAATTGCTTTTTGATCGAGCACACTCAAACACTCATTCCTTCTTTACACTATTCAAATATCATCCATTTACTCATACTATCTTTTCATTAATGTAGAAAATATTTTTAATTTAAATGTTGAAAGATATATCGGGGAACAAATTCCTACTATCTTTTGACCTCTTATTTATTCATTGTGGTGAGCAGAATTCAAATTTGAAGTGGCGGAAATTGAACCTACTTCGGTTTGACCACCCAAAGAAAATCAAGTTACTCTCTAATTCGTATAATAATCCAAATTTAGTGATGTATCAATGTCCATTCTTTTTCTTGTTTTTGTGTTTTGTCCAATTTTATTTAGAAACAATAATAATATTAGTAATAATAACAATAATAATATATAAATTTGATGATAGTTAATTTAAAGCAGCTCAATTGATACTTAGGTTGATATTATAATCTATTATGTATTATAAACTATCAATATATTGTGAATTCATTAAAAAAATAAATTTACAATAATTTTAAGATTAAACGATTTAAAACTAACTAGATAATAAAATAAGCAACTTATGTTGTATCATCATCCTAATCAACACCGCATGTTTTTTTATTTGTTATGTCTATTTCTACTGCAAAATGAGGGATTCTTATTGGTCCTTCACAGGTGAGAGGGCGCGATACCACGCCCCTGCTCCTTGAATTTAATAAAATGGGTAGGGGTTAACCTTTTTTTTTTTTTTTTTTAATTTATATATATTTTAATTATTCATATAAAATGAATACTCATATAAAGATTTAATATATAAATAAATTTGTTTATAAACTGAACCATTTTTTAAACAATTATATGTATTTGTATTTTATAAATTTATAAAATAATAATTTTTTAATTACGTAATTTGAAATATTATTATATAAGTAAAATTATATTTTATAAAATTATAAAATAATAATTATACATATATTATCAAAATATTATTATATAAAAAAAGATTATATTTTATAAATTTATAGAATAATAATTATATATATATATATATTATCAAAATATTATTATATTATTAGGATTTTAAAAAGTATAAAAATATTGTTAAATATTTTTTTTTATTTCATAAAATTTTTTAAAAATAAAAAATACAGTAAAAAAATTAAAAGTAAAAGAAAATTAAAAAAATGAAGAAACAAAAAAAAAGATAGGGGATAACCCCTATTTGTTGGATTAAATCTATTTATCCGGTACGCGGTTGTTACGGATCGGGAGCTTTCGGATTTCGGCGTAGCCGGAAGAAAAAGTATGCCACAACACAATGAAATAAAATTCGAAATTAAATGATTTCTTTTTTATTTCATAAAAATTTCCCAATAAATAAATGGCGCACGCTAAAGGCAATGCGCGGATGAATCTTTGTGAAAGTGTAAGGGATGTTTGTGCGGTGATGTGGAGAATGCGGTGGCGAGGTAGTGGAAGCGACTTCCTTGAAATCGGGTAGCTAAAGTGATCTAAGAAGATCTTTGGGAAGCGGGCTATATTGAGTGAGGTGATCCTCGATTCGACTCGTTTTGTCGTGTGATTGAATAGTAGAGTTTGACTAAAATGAGATGAAGATGTTGAAGGAAAAAGATTAGATCCCTTTCGTGGGGTGTGTGGACTCTTTATATGCCTCCCGTTAGACTCTTTAACCGGCGCCCGTTACTTGGGTAAAAAGAAATTTCTTTGACGTTGTTAAAAAATCAGGCGAGTGCCGTTAGCGCTGACCATGGTGCTCTTATTAGCTGGCGCTTCTGCGCGATACCGGCGTGCATTTAATGCGTTACGGGTTTCGTTGTCTGACATGGAATAAAACAATAATTTGTCGCGTGGGCTTTTGGATCTGCTTACTTCGCCAGGTTTGACAAGGCGTCTTCATGGGCCAGGATATGGGACCCAACAAAATCTAACAAGTAGGGGCATAATATAAGGAGCATTTTGCTGAACAGCCTTAGCCTCTCACTTTGTTTCATTCTTTTTGTGCACCATCGCTTGAATAAAACCATTCAGATTGGCTGGACTTTACTAAATGTTCATTATTAACCTTTCTCATTCTTGAATTTAAACTTTTTATAATAGTATTTTGTTAAATAATAATAATTTTGATAAATATCGATGGTTCTTTGATAGAATACTAGAATAAAAAAATCATTTGATAATAAATTATTAGTTTTAAATTATCTTTCACAATTGATTAATAGTTTGAAGTATTTTCTTGTCAATTTAGTTTAAATTTTCGGTTTTTTTTATATTTATTAAGTGAATAAGTTTTCTAAGCCGATCCTCTATTAACAATTATTTTTTATCGGCTTGGCTCTTTGCTCAAATTAATGCATCGCTAATCAAGGCACAAATTAGGGTTTTTAGACACTCAATACACAGCCACCTGTCACTATTGTCCTTGGGTTCACCTGCTATTACTGCATGCAACTATGGCCCGTACCATCTGCCACTGTCGCGGGTCATTGTCAGTCGTGTCGCCACCACTGCCGCCCGTCGCTGTCTCCCACGGCGCCACCACTTCCATCAGGGCAGACGGCCTTTTCCCGCGACGTTGCAGTGAAACAATAGAGTAGTGTAGATGAAACCATCCATTCAGTTCACAGATCTCCACCTTGCATTTTTTTTACTGTTAAGGTGGAACAATTGAGTTCGGATAATTGTTAGCGGCGAGTAGGACATGTGGTGGGGGCGGCAACTGCAACGAGTGGCAGTTAGGACAATGGGAGTGGTGGTGGCAACGACACAAGGAGGCCATAGTCAAAAAAAGCCTACGAAGTGGTGGTTGTGGAGGCATGTTTGATGGTGCAGCGTCTCGGGGCAGTGGCAGAGACGGCGTTAGAATTAAAGTAGCAGGCAATGAGTGTTAATAGTAAAAGATCAATCACGACCCTTCACTTTGTAAGAGAAAAATATAAATAATTTGTTTCACTCAATAGCTTAGTTATTTAATTTGCTTTAATAGAAATTATTAAGAATGTTTCACTGATTTCTCTTTCTCATTAATTAAAAAAACTTAAGGGAATGAAATTACTATAGAAAAGATAATGCTCTGTCATTATAAAATATTAAATATTTGAATTATATTAAAAAAATATTTTATTTACTTAGATTTTAATTATTTTATATATTTTAAATATTAGACTAAGATCACTCACACCATATAAAACATATCACTAAATGACGAATTGAAATTCAATATGTTCCACTCAAGTACTCTTGGCCACATTATCGTTGTTCTGCCAATAAAAATATCCCAATAATAGTAATTCGTGAATTTTTTATTTTATATACCCTTTTAATACATTCTAATATCATATTTTTTAAATAATATTTTCATATATATTTTATAAATTTTGCTTTTCTCAGATAAATAATAAGAACCTACTTCTTCAATCTATACCATTAGATTAAAAAATATCAACGTTCTAAACTGTAATATTAAATAATATTATCTAATTAATTATTTTTTTATTTTTATATATTTAGTTTAATATTTAACAATGTTAATATTATACGAAAAAACAAAAAAAACATCTTTAATATTTATTTATTTTTAAATATTAACTATTAAATTTTAATTCAATAACCCAAACATAAAAATTAAGTGCTTACTTCTCGTTAAAAAAATAGAAACCTCTGACCCTATTTCTTACATACTTATATATCAGCCCTCAAAGCACAACTTGAATATTAGTTTTATTATACTCATAAGCTATTCAACCTCCTCAAGTCTAAAATTATAAAAAAAAAAAACAGTCCCATCTCATCTTCTTCGAATATGTCACAAGTTCATTATAAAAATTTTTGACTACCAAGACAAAATGACAATAATATAATAAAAGAAGTGTTACTCTTCAATAAAGCCAACTTAGTTTTATTTCCTTTTTCTCTTTATATTCTGTTGCTGCATCAAAAGAAAAATATAAACATTTGTTCATACATATATAACTCCAGATTATATCCTAAAGAGAGAACGGAGCAGATTATTTCCAGGGCCCATCATCACAAGGGAAACAACCCTCTTGGGCAATGTCGTTGATTTGGACGTCGGAATCATATATAACTCCAGGCTTCCAGTCCGCCGGCAAGGCATTTTTGGCCCAGACGTATTTGCCGTCGTACCCAGACGTCACCACAAATCGGAACTGCAGTGGACCGCTCGGTGGTCTGCTAGTGTCCCACACTGCCCCATAGTTCCGGCTCATGAAGGTCCAATTGGGTAACCCAACCTATCAACGCACCGCCAACATTAAATCTTACCTCATGCAATAAATTTGGAGTCACAAATAAGAGCACAAGGCAGTATTAAGGGGACCCAGATTATAAAAATCGGTACCAATATTACTATCTAAGTGGGACCAAAGATAATTCTACTATTAGTGCCAATTCCATATGATTTCAGTCCTTTGGTATCATCCAACATAGTAGTATAGCCTACAAAAGATTTTTTATTTTTTTTTCAAATTGATGAAAAACCTAAAATAAATTATGAAAAGATATTTTTAAATGGTTTTAAAATGCTTGGATAATATGCATATACTGACTTAAAATTTTCGAATTCATTAAAATTTATAGGATAAATAGGTAAAATTAGAAGGCTACCTGAGCCACATCCATAGCAACAATTTCAGTTTGACCGCCCTGAAAAAGGATTTTAATTGCCAGATAGTTAGGCTTTTTGCTGGACTCCTCCACACGCACAGCTAAGTACTTCCCTTTATACTTACAGGGTATCCTGCTCCACATCCACAGTGTGAACACATAATTGTCAGATCAAAGTAGTTTTAAGTTATTCAAATTTGGTTCTTAAACTGTGTATATGAATAATATCATGTAACATATTATTATTGGCACAAAACTGCAAGTTTCTGAGTGTGCTTCATGCCATGTTTTTACCTTTTATACTCTACGTCAACAATTCCAAGCTTCAAAAGATTTTGGTCCATGCCATCGTTGGCCATGGCCCTGAAAGCTCTGCTGCTTAGGACCAAGTCTGTGCTGTTAGTCGGGTTGAGATCAGTCAATACTACCTTGGTCCCTGTTTTACTACAGAGAGCACTGTTTTTGCACCTTATCTGTCCATGAAAAGAAAGAAAATGAAAATTAGGATGGAAATTTACCCCAATAGAAGGTTTTTGAAAGGAAAACAAATAAAAGTAGGTGCAGTTCTTGTAGAGGAATCCTACATTACCGGAGAAGCTATTTGATATTTATCAAAAATCACTTAATTATACCCTAATCTTAACAAATGAATCTGTGTTATTCTCTAGAAAAACCACGGTCGATTTGTAAGCATGTTGTATAAAGTAACTCTAGCATAATGAATTGAAAACGCACTAGGGTTGTTGATGCAAGAATCTGAAATAAATGAAAACGAGGTATCTAAATAAATCTTATACATGCCTGGAAGCAAGCACCACAACCAACACCGCCCTTATAAAGAGAAGAAACAGCAGCAGCAAGGTGTCCTCCATTGAAGCCCAAAGCCAAGGGACCGTACCCACATGCTCCGGCTGCATCAAACCAAACAAATTGAAGATTACCCATCTGTTTTTGTATCAAAACACAATCTGGGGTCATTGTCAATTTGACTTGTTCTCAACATTAAAAACAAACGTGTCATTATCAACTCCATCACATCAATAACCTCCCCCTAAATAAGATATAGCATCTCAAATAATTGAGTTGAATTGTCCTCCATACCTGAAAGCGCTGAAGCTTTGGAGAAGAAAGCAGCCTTTGACTGGTGCACACATCGATCACAAGCAGCTGCAGAAGATACGAGCACAAAGATGAAGCCAAGAAACAATGCCATCTTTCTCAATTCGATAGAACAATGAAGCATATAGTGACCGAGTTATTGAGCTATTTATAGAGCCAAAGAAATGCGTGTGTGACGGGAGAGAGAGAGAGAGAGAGTGGATTACAGTTGGATGAGTTTTTTTCTGGGTTAAATTTTATACATTGTTGGCAGGGTGGAAGGAAAGGGACAGGGAATCTGAGGAGACGCGGAGGGACAGAATATAGCAAATGTGAAGGGGTTGGTGTCTGCCTCACCGACTCTTCTTTGCGGGTACACGCAGTGATGAGCTGTGCTGAGAAGAGTTAGAGCGCCGAGTGGACTTCCAACATGAAGTGCTCACTTACAAGGATAGGTTTTAAAATTAAAAGCTTAGATGAATAGTTGAGTTTATATAATGTAATTTAAATAAATATTTAATTTTTTACCTACATATTTAAATATAAAAAATTATCAATTAAAAAAACCATAACATCTCTCTCTAGTATTAATATGACTTGTGGCTCCGTGCGGGTAACGTTATTTTATTTTCACTTTTCCAATTGATTTTGAGCCAGTAAAAGTGGACCAAGATAGGGCAATTAAGCAACCATTGAATTTTAAATCCAACGATTCTCTTTTTTTTTTAATAAATAATAAAAATAAAAATAAATAAAAAAATTATTTTACTATTTTAAATCCAAAAATACCAACAGTTAAATTTAAGATCCAGTGCCACTGCTCCCATGCTTCCTTCTTTGAACTATATCTCTATTTATATTTTATATTTTTAAATTCTTATACATCAAATATATATTATGATATGGGACTCTAAATATAAATGGAATAAAACAGAAGAAAAAAAAAAGATTTTAAATTATTTTTTCATTTAATTTTATAATTTCTTTGTATTTAATCGCCGGTTATTTATCTTTTATTAGGATGCAATTAAATTTTGTTTTGAAAAATCCAACCTGCATAACTCCAATATTTTGCCACACCATTGATTGTAAACATCGTTGTCAACATCAATAAAAGTAAAGAGAAAAATGATTAATTTTATCAGAAAGTCAATGAAAGTAATAACGTGAACCGCTTTAATTTTAAATTTAACCGTATTAAGAGAATGAACGTCATTCTCTTTACAACGGGTTACCACATCGACCTCTATCTATGAAATATTTGAAGGGTAACTTCAAATATAAATTATTGAAATGACGATGATCCATACATAAATTATGGAAATATTTTTTCCATTATTTCGTGTATAAAAAATTATGATTCATCACATAAATTAACCAATTATAATGAATATCTATAATTTTTAGCAAATGGTTAACCCCTATATTGCAAAGAGATTGTCCCGTATCTAAGAAACGACTCTTAAAGTTTCAACACTATTTTTCCACACTTACTTTCACAAGCTCAGTTGAATCATGGCAGTATGGGGTTGCCCATCATGTCATAACTCATCGTCTCTTCAAAATGTCTCCCAAGTGTTTCATGCGACCTCTACGAGTAAACTGAAAAGGGCCTCATGAGATGAAACAACAGAATACGAACACAGCAGGAAACTGAAAAAGGGCACAGGGATTAAAAATAAAAAGGAAAATAAACACACCATAGAACATTGAAGAAAGAACAGAAAACCACAGAACAAAACAACGTAATAAGAAATTATATGCTGGTTTAATACTCAAAGATGGAATATTGAAGGAGGACGGTTGAGTGTTAGTGATGAGGCCAAAAAGAGTGGGTAATCACAGCCCAACTTGAGCATAGATTACTGCATGAACAATCTGTTACGATCGCAGAGATGATGACAAAATTATCAGACCGTGACAATGAACAATCTGATCAAAACAAGATTTCAGAGGGAGCAGACACAGCTACAAAGTAATGATTTCACCAATTGTGCCAAAACAAGATTGTTATTAGGAGAGTCATGCTAGGGAAGGTTTGCAGTATTTAAATATTTTCTCAAATTGGAACAGAGAGAATGAAATTTTGAGTAGATCGTTCAAGAGACTACTACTCTGAGTGCAGGGCAGAAACTTTCATTTACGAAAGCGCCACCAGCCACAAGTTCAAAACACCGGATTCCAGGTGCAACAGCCTGATCTCAGATTATTTCAAGCCCACTTATTACCGATGTACTGCTGCCATGGGTGCCACTGTTAAAGTTCCACCCAGAACCTGAAGTGCAAGAATCTCAACATTCTTTAACATTGGAATATCCAATTGCAATCCCAAAATGTATCATAAAAATCTAATTCGCTGGAGTATTTTCCACTTTAAGAGAACATAAACCATCATTTGCTCCTTAGGAAAAAAAAAAACAATTACATCTAAAATAGCATGTGCTGTAAATTTTCAGGTCATCTCATGCAACCATATTCTCAGGGGTCTTTTTCCTTATAGTTCATTCAAGGGCACATCCATATATTTTGAGTGCCTACTTCAGAATCATGTGTAGCAACTATGATCCAAACCAGAAGTTTAAGCCTTCGTGATCTAGTTCATCATCTTGCCACATTTGGCTTGAGAAAGCATCTATAAAGACCTCATGCTCTTACATCCATCTTTTGCGTCGTATCTACAATTTCTAATTAAGCAACTCATGTCCTATTTCGCGTGTACGTATAGGGTTTTGTGCCTACATACATTGAAAGAAAATCATTGTTTATATTAACACATCATTTATGATTGTTCATACTAACACATTCTTTTGATAGGTATATGCTGAACAACCAATTCTATTTTGATAGGCACTAGAAATACAGTGGGAGAGGTGCCATGGACAGGCATCAAGAGGGCAGCACTGGCCACTACCGCTTATCGTGCATCGATTGATAGGAATAAAAGGTGTCTGAAGCAAGAGCAGGTAGACAAGATTGTCAACTTCATCGAGTTTGAAGTCAGATGAAATCAGCTTTCATAATGCTAGACCAGTTAAGCAGCAGATGGTAGGTAAGCATTGATGTCAAAATTAGAATTTATTAAATGAATATTTATTCCTTAACAAGACAAAAGAAATACACTCTTTTTTTGTGATTCACACCAATCTCAAGATAGAGGACTAACAGATTCATCCTCAAAAAAGAAATGGCAATAGTACGCTTTTTCCTCACATTAGATTAATGTATCTCCCAACTAGAAATGATAATAAATGCATATATCAACTTCAGAAGGCATATCAAGAAGAGCTGAAACAGCTGTCCAAGAGCTCCTCACAACGTCGTCCAATTGATGAAAAGAAGCTTCCAAACATAAGATTTTTGTTTTTTCTATCCATAGAATTCTTCTACTAAATGCAAAATTGGTGAAATTATTTTACAAATAAAAGCAAAGATTTCACTGTAGGGTCATAATTGCAAATTATCATCATCAAGAACTAGTCAAAATAATTATCATCTTCAAGAACTAGTCAAAATAATCATCATCTTCAAGAACTAGCCAAATAATTGCATTTGTCAATCAGAATTAAGATGATTCTAGATATATTGATTTTGAGAAAAAAATTCTAATTTTATTTTATTATTTAGGTTGTAGGAATCACAATTTAGGAATGTCATTTTGATGTATCCCTAGATCTGGATTGTTATACGGATTAGGAAGTCGTTTGATCTTCCGTGATGGGTTGAACTAAAATGGGTTTGGTCTTCGTTACTTTGAACCTGGATCTTACGCAACACAATTAACAAACAAAAGATCAGAGGATTGGCATGACTCGCTTTCCAATATATCCTCCGACACTCAAGTCAAAAATTTTTCTTAACGGGTAAAAAGACATAAGGATATGAGAAATATGCGTGGATGCATATTTTCTGGGGATGCGTTCGGCTAGGAAGCGGCTTAAACGTGCACTCGGCTGTGAGGTGGTTTAGCGATGCGTCCAGCTAAGGGCGGCTTAGAGGTGCGTCCGACCGAGAGGTGGCTTAGAGGTACGCCTGTTTGAGGGTGGCTTGGAGATGCGCCCGTCTGAGGGACAGCTTAAAGGAATGGAGGACTACGCTCCTACTAAGTGCACCCGGCCAGGGAGCGGCTTGAGAGACAGAGGACTTAGCCCTTATTGGATGCGCCTGACTAAGGGCAGCTTGAAAGATGGAGGACTTAACTCCTACTGAGTGCGCCCGACCAGGGGACAGCTTAGAGAGGTGGAGGACTTCGCTCCTAATGAGTGCGCCCGACCAATGAGCAGTTTGAGAGACAAAGGACTTAGCTCCTGCTGAGTGCATTCGACTGAGGGGCTTGAGAGACAGAGGACTTAGCTCCTACTGGATGCGCCTGACTAAGGGCAGCTTGAAAGATGGAGGACTTAGTTCCTACTGAGTGCGCTCGACCAGGGGGCAGCTTAGAGAGGTAGAGGACTTCACTCCTAATGAGTGCGCCCGACCAAGGAGCAGTTTGAGAGACAAAGGACTTAGCTCTTGCTGAGTGCATTCAACTAAGGGGTGGCTTGAGAGATGAAGGCTCTCACGAGGGAGTGGCCGATAAGAAGATAGGAGTGATGCACTTGCAAGGGGCAGCTTTGAGACTAATTGTCGCATGCCCTTAGCCATCTCCCTCGTTCTCCATTTTTGCAAGCTTGGAGAGAGTTTTCCTTCTGCGTTTTCTCAAGCCCCTCTTTTTTTTTCTCCTTTTCCTGCAGGGGGAAAGGAGGTATTTGTGGAGGGAATCCTGGATATGGGCCAACTAACCTTTCCTTCTTGAGGAGCGCCGTGATTGGTGCCTTTTTCTGTGGCATGTGATCATGCGCCAAATCTTTGTTGAGCGGTTGTTGTTATTTTGAGGGCCATGTGCTAGCAGGAGTACATGGGTTTGTTGGCCGAGCTGCTGAGCCGGCACTGATCAGCTGGCAATGCCCGAGAGCACGCTTATGGGCTGCATATGGCGGGCGGCATGGACAGCCCACGCTTTGATGGGCGGTCTTGGGTTGCATGCTCTTGGACCTTAGGCTATGGGGACCTTCGGGCCATTCCTCCCACTGTGGGGCCTGGACCCCGGGCTCACATGGGTGATAGACCCATCACATTTAATTATATAGAAAAGATAATTTAGGAAGTTAGGCTAGTTGGTTTTGTATATAATCCACATGCATTTTTCATCATATTTTAACATTTAGGGTGGTTTGTTTGGATATAGAAAAGTTTGGAAGAAAGAAAAAGAAAATTAAAGAAAAATATTTTTTTATATTTGGATTGCAAGAAAAATCAAAAAGAAAATAATATAATGAAAAATGTGTATTATAATATTCATATTGATGAACATGATTTTCCTTTTATTTCCTTTCGTTTTCATTTTTTTGTTTCCTATTCCCCCCCCCCCCAAAAAAAAAACCCCTTTAATGGAAGCTTAATTTGGTTATCAGGTGAATACCTGTTAGAACTTGGTCCTCCTTCAGGCTAGCAGCAATACCAGATATACAGTTATAGTGATATATATTAATGAAATTCAAGTCTGCAAATAAGCAATAGGCCAAAAGAAAACAAATTCAAGATTGTTCAAGATGTGTCTATGAATCAGTAACTTATATTAATTAGAAGCAATCCCAGATATATAGTTACAGTGATATTTATTATTGAAATTCAAGTCTGCAAATAAGCAACAGGCCAAAAGAAAACAAATTCAAGATTGTTCAATGTGTCTATGAATCAATAACCTGTATGTTACATTTCCTCAAGAAGCCAGACCATTCAAATAGAATGTGTGCAGAAAATCTTACCAGAAAACCTTGTCAACCTGTTCATCACAGTTTTCTCCAAATATAGTAATTGTGCCAGCTCTGCTTACATCAGCTACTATGGTATGACGTAGTGTTGATCAGCCCTTGAATTTCAGGGATCTCATGGTCTGAAAGCGGTTGGAGAACGTTGAAAGTCAAATATTAGACAATCAAATGCCACCAAGGAGCCCGCTTTGTGAATTCTTCCTAGCCTATGACTTTTGTAAGTACAGCTCGTAGCTGATGAGTAGCAGTATGAAGAACCTAAATGGTATAACTAAAAGCACAGGTTACCTGAATAAAGTATCTTTCATGGAAAAACTGTGGAGATAAAGGGGAAGTGAAGGTCTAACACAATATTAAAAACACTCGAATGAATACAAATTCGGCTGCTGGTTTGACCCAATGTTAATTGTAGTTTCTGAACCAACCAGGCAAGGTTTGATGCAAAAGAATGTAATGTTTCTCTACCTAATTAACTATGTCACATTACAGATAAGCACATACCCCTGCCTAAGTTTGGCATCTACTGCAGCTTACACTTACTGGCCAATTTCTACTACTTTGTCTCTAATGCTACCCTCACGAACAAATAGTCAGCCTGGAACTTTTTTGGTCAGATTTCAATTCTATGACATCAATTTGTTGCCTCTCGGCACCATTAACATACAAAAATCAATGATCTACAGTTTGACCACCTTATCAGCGTCAAATGAAGTTCTATACAACAAGACTTACACCTCAATTCATTCACAGATCTGTATGACTGAACATCCATTTATCAAGAGGCCCTCTTTCCACCATTGCTCTTGCAGAGAGATATCCAAGAAACAAACTGTCAAATCTCCCATTAAATGTCAACCACCAAACATTGTGAAAGTATAAGGAAATCAATCACGCAATCAAGTACAAAAGTTGCATAGCAATAGTTAATATCGAAAGTCCATCTCAATCAATGGAAAAATCAAGGGACAAATTTCGAGTAAGTCTACTAAAATAGTATCCAATTACAAATATAACTCCCCCTAATATCCTTTTACTACAACCCGAGTGAATAATTGGTTGAATATAATTCCAATACGCCTAACAACCCACTAAATAAGATACACTAAGAAAAATAAATAATCAAATGATAATACATCATAAAAACAAAATTAGGGCAATGTACTTGACCTAAGCAAAGAATAGAATTCGAGACAGACTACAACAAAATGCCAAACCTCTCATCTTCTCTCTTTCTCTATTTTCTATTTTCGTGCAGCACCTTGTGTTGAAAAATAATTTTGGATGTCCTAAAGCTCTGAAGAGTCCCTTTTATATCTAGCGTGGTTGCTCAAGTGGCCACCTCAGGGTGCACGTTCCCAATCCTAGCACTTAAGAACAAATCTCGCGGCCATCTCATAGATATCGATTGGAAATCCCTCCAATCCTAACATTTGAACAAACAACTAATGCCTATCTCACGGAACCTCTTGAGGCCAGTTTCGCTCAAGTGAACCTCATGCAACTTTAGTGAACATCGCTCGAACAGCCCTACAAGAGAGTGACCTAAAACTGAATAATGTGTCATAAAAAAGGGGCATAACATTCCTAGACAAATAAGGTACAGATCAATTTTCATGACCACCTGACCATATCTAGCATTTCTTCAAAAAGCTTTTCTCCTCTCGCTATTGTCACATCTCAGTACCCAATTTTTCTATAGTAATTAATGCAATCATTAGATTAACAAATAATAAGTTCAAATTAACGAAAGATGTGAGCTTAACGTCGACAACACAATCGACCCAAGTATATATATACATTAATAAATCTTAACTACAGGACCCGAACGATGCAACGCACGAAAGTGGCTCCAAAACACCAATTATACTAAGATATCAAATCATATGTGAGAAGATATGTCTAAACAATATAAATCGGAGTAAACAACACAACTTTTCTTAGCTAGACAGGCCAACATTTTCGGTACACCACTGACCACAAAAACATCGAAAGAGATACATCAATACAAAACCACACAACCAGGTAAAACATTCTAAAGCTATTGCCCCAAGATGGTACAACATCAACTTTTTAATTCTATACTCATTGGTCAGCTCTTCTAGAAATCCTATCCTCCTACAAGGGATCCAGGCCATTAATTTGAAGGGGGGTTAGCAAAAACAAATGTACGAGCAAGTTGAAAACTCAGCAAGACATATAATTTGCATAATTTAACATATTATTCACACTAAAATATGCCAGAAGGATAGTTGATCAAATTTGGATGCAATAGAATGGATTTTCATAATAATTATGCACAGTTTTTAAATTTCCTTTTTGTGGGTCCAAAACGATCGTGCTATGCAAAATTATGTAATTCATGTAGACCAAGGGCCTTACCGACTAAGGAATGGATAATTGAAATACGGGTTATATTTGTTTACATACAATCAAAGACCTTATACTAATATTCAAGAACCGTAGGTGGGTCGTCGTACATATAACACCGTAGATTGGGCCGAACACCGCTTTCAGTTGTGAATGATAGGTTCAAATCTCAATCACCACTATAATATAGTAAGATATACCATAATATACCACCGCTGATATTTTTACAATGATTTGATACTTAAATAAATGAAAACTCTACACCATTTCACATAATTCTTGTATTTTTTCAATCCAGATTAAGAAAATATTCTTAATCCTTTAATAAGTTATAGAGCTTTTCCTTCAAATTCCTTATCATATAATACTTTAAATTCTATAGAAGCTTGAACATGCTTACATCCAAAACATGAAATGCCACATTATATTATTTTTAAACAAAATTGCAGAAAAATCAGTAGCATTGTGAAATTTCAACACTTTATTTCAAATAACATGCATGTAGAGACAATTTATGAAATTCCAAAACATGCGGAGCCTATAGTTAGTAAATTTAAACATGCAGAGACATTTTATACGAATTTAAAGCATACAGGAGTCATTTTATTTAATCATGAATTCAACACATGTATGAATATAAGTGCAGAAATTCACTTAACAACACTAGGTGTATAATATTGAAGGCATGAATTTCATGAAAATTGCAAGGAATGGGAATAGGATTTCATACATGTAGAGTCCCATCATCTTAGCTACACAAATATATCATATATGTGCATTTGGAACAATAATTGCTCAAGGAAGAGGATAGAGGGGAAGGAAGGCTAGGGATACACTTGTCTTAACTCCAAAATAACAAAATCTTGCTTTGATTCACTTGAATTTGGATTCTTTAACTTCCTCTCTCCTTTTCTCTCTCTTCTCATTCTTCCTCATCTTTCAAAATTTGACAAAAAATGATCGAAAATTAGCTGGACATGACTTATATAAATTGGTGCACGAGCATTGCATTGGGCACACATCAAGCATTGGCATTCTACCTCAACACGTTCGAGCGCCCCTTAGACATGTATTGAGCACGAATACACTGTAAAGTGCGCTCGAGCTCCTATGAGGAGTCTGTCAGACGCGACCTTACTGCCCAGGACACACAGGTGTGCGTGTCAGGTGCCGGTCAAGCACCCATCAACTTGATGTGACCCGATCCAACTTTGACTTTCACCCACATAATCCTTCTTTTTTTTATCTCAAGTTCTTATCTTAACTTAATCATTCATAATTAAAATTTAAAATTTACATCCATCGTCTAAATCCTCTTCTCAACTCTTCCGGAATGTGAGGTGCGCTATTCTTCACATGTAGATCTATTTCAGTGTTTAGTTCTATCACTTTCTCTGCAATGCTTGATAAGAAGGCTATGGCGACCCGGACCAAAGTCATTCAACCCGACCCAAACAAATTACGTCAAAAAGTTCAAACCATCCAACTTGACTCGGCCTGACTACGTTAAAAAGTTCAAAACCATAAATACTCATAATAAATCCACCGTAAATGAAACATATCCATCTTTTAACAACTCTTCAAAATGAGTGAGAGAGAGAGAGAGCATAAATATTCATAATAAAATAAACCCAAAAAGATGCAGTCTTGATAAAAATCTAACATCTAATAAAACATTAATGAAGTCTCGCCATCTCTCATCACAAAAATTATTAGACTATAAAATCGTCTCTATCCGAAACTCCACAGCAACAATATAATCTCCACTAGCACGCTACTAGCCAAATTTATTCTAAAGCTACAAAAATGTAAGGGTGAGCTGAAAATCCAACTAATGTGTATAATTAATAATAACGGTTAATAAACATCTCGAATAACAATAACAAATAATCTCCACTAGCATACTACCAGTTTGCTCTACTCTCGAGCCAAGAAATCACAATGTGAGTCAAAAACCCAAGAAGTAGTGTAATCAATAATAATATTGATTAATAAATATCTCAAATAATAATAGCAAATATACAAGTGTAATAACAATATGTAACCAATTATCAACTATTTAAGGCTCAACGTTATATCGAAACACAAATCGACAGCTATAAGAAGTTATTATCAAATGTTTCCACCGAAGTTGAATAACATGAACATAACTAGGATTCCATAATCCGAATGTCAATAATAATATAAGTTTCACCAAACCTATTTCAACAGATATTACAACCATATAAGATATCATAATAATCTCCTCAAATCTTATTTGTCATTATGAACCAACAACTAAGCACCCGCTACCAACGGTTGGGTAATAATCACAAGATAACCGATGCTCACATGTTTGACAAACGATCAATTTTATGGTCTCATAATACATTGCCACCCTCTATGCACCAAGTATCATACTCAATTTAGACGATCAATATTTTTGTTACCTCCTCAAAATAAGCCCAAAATATGCCAAACTTATATTCCTATGGTCCAACCGGAATCTATGCACACAAGGGGGCTGAAATACTTATATCTCAAATCCACAGGTCAAAATCCAACACCCCACAGTATAATATTTCATCCGTGTTGTTCACAAGACTACAATCCTTAAAATATAGACCTCAAATCACCGGGATATAAAAATCGATATCGAATAACTATATATCACACTAAAGTTTCACAAGTTCTATATTCTTTAAGAACGTTGCGTTTTTATATAATCTAGTTTACCTTAACCATACATAACTAGAAGGCTACATATCAATCTAAGATAACGCAAAGAAACGATCATCAAGAGAGAAGATAAGGAAATCTAGTAAAAAACTTAGTATTCGACTCTTATCATCTCACAAAGTCCATCACAACCCAATAAGCCATATGACCCAAACATGATGTCACCTAGATACCCAGTCTAAAACTAGACACTAAATTTAAACTGACCCGTAAAATTCTACTCAATCATTTACGAGACTCACTGGTTAAAAACTCACTTTAAGGCCCGCGTAAAGCTCATGAGTAACGGTGTTCGAGTGAAAGACTGTGTGGGTATTCACGTGAGGTTTGCAAGAAGAAGGCTCGAGCGAACATGTAGGCGATTCGGGCAAGTCCTGTGAGAAGAAAGTTCAAGCGAACAAGACCTCCATGAGATGATCACGTTACAAAGGTTAAAGAGGACTAAACTCTGCAAGAGGATTGTGAACAAAAAGTTTGAGCGAACAATTTCCAAAGTCAAGCATGGTATTCTAGATTCCCAATGTATAATGTCAATTCTTCATCAATCAATTTCTAGACTACTGAAGTATAACGTCCATTCTTCATCAATCAATTTCTATGTTTTCGGGTAATCAAAACCACGTTTTCCCAACGAAATATTGAACTTATCAAATCATAGTATAAGAATGGCAATATGCGAATATAAACGTATTGATTTAAAGTATAAATAGTTGGCCTGAAAATGTCTCGAAAACTGCATTTACCCCTTGGCTACCATTCATCATCTTCTTCCTCACACCATTACTGTTTACACCATTTTCGGTAATTCAAGTCCGCTCAAACATTCTTCAATCTCATTTTCGATAATTCAATTTCTCTCAAACGTTCTTCAATCTCATTTAACTAGGTAAAACACTAAATTCTATAAACCTTGAATAAAGTATAATCAACAAATAATACATACATAAGATTTGCCCATGATTTTCAACAAAAAAAAAAAACCAGAAAATAGAGGAGATGAGAAGGATGATAAAACATGAACTTGGAAGAGGCCAAGACAAACCAATGAAATGGAAATACGCTAAACATCATATTAACATCAAAAGGAGAGGAAATTTCACTTGCCTTTCCAGACTTACCAAGTCAAAACCAGCAACAGTAGCAATGCAACGCAGCACAGCAATAGCAGCACAGCATGACAGCAACGGCTTCAGCTCATACTTTCTCTCTATCATCTCTTCTATGGTTTTAAAAATGTTATGCAAAACATAAGGGTCACTATTTATAGAACGCATATCCTAAGTGAGAACACCTATGGGAAACCTCTAGGAATAAACACCCTCCTGTGCAGGTGTGCCTTAACCAATAATCATGCCATCAAAGAGACTCAATTCTGATACACACCAAGGCAGGGGTATCTATGAATCCATTAATCATGCATCAGCCGATGCATTGCCTCCCTTAGATGCTGAATAAATCTCGTTTGAATGCCCTAAACTCACCAATTTCTGACGTTCCTCTTACCCAAGCTCCACAGCAGAAGCTATAGGGTCAAAGCCAATAGTTTCATCAATCCAGTTATCCAATATTAACCCACAAAATTAACCATCTTACCTAAGCTCCACAGCAGAAGCTATAGGGTCAAAACCCATAGTTTCATCAATCCAGTTATCCAGCGTTAACACACAAAATTAGTCATCATTAACAAGTAATTACATTAAGTATATCTCAATCATTGCCCATTAAATTCAAATTCTAGAAGACCAATATTATAAATCCATCACCCACAATATTAAAATTAGGGTCATCAAAAATATTTCTATACCTGAAAATATTATAACCGAGACATCTTAGATGTTACAAAAGCTCTAACAAGTTTTCTTTACCACCTCCTTTTATGCAAAGCAACCAGCCAGTATGCAAACAACCCTTTTTTTGTCGGCTGTGGAACTGCATAGCCTCTACAATAGCATGATAGTAAATAATTACACGCTCTTGTCAAAAAGAAGAGATTTTCATGATAGTAAGTTTCATTTTCATGGAATCATCGACAATCGCATAGAAAAATCCAAAGCGATAAGTGTTTCATAAATTAAAAAAAGTTGTAAAGTTAAAACATTTGGAAGTTGGGAATGGAAAAAAAGACAGAGAAGAGCACATTGAAGTTACCAGTGGGAAAAAGAGGTGTTGACATTGTTTGAGTTGTGAAGGTTGTTAGGTGTTTAACGTGCCAGGCAGGGCTAGCATGACATTGTTTAGCACAGCACATAGTTTGATCAAAACCTGATCATGGCATGCCGTGCCCATTATATTGGAAGCTGAGAATGGAAAAGAATGACAAAGAAGAGCACATTGAAGTTACAAGTGGAAAAACGAGGTGTTGGCATTGTTAGTGTTGTGAAGGTTGTAAGGTGTTTCCAGGTACGGCCACATGACATTGTTCAGTACAGCATGTAGTCTGATCAAAACCTGATCATGGCGTGCTATGCCCATTACATGGACAGGTACTCAGGTCAACAATTATAAAAAACAAAAAATATTAAAGAATACCTATTATTTTCTTAATAAAATATTTCTGACAAATATAAATTTACATCATGATAAAAAGTTAAAACATATAAAAGTACTCAAGTGTAATATTAACACAACATTTCACTGGCTCAATATTACTGGATTTGCATTCTATCTTCGAAAAGAGCGCACATCTCTGGTTGTTATCATCCTGCTTCTCTTTTCATCGAGCACTCCACTGCTGGCACTAAAGGCAGATTCAAATAACATGGTAGCTGCTAGGTGCAGCCAAAAGGTCTAGTGCCATTGGAGCGAGTATAGGGAATATATGCTCGTTTGTCTTCCCGCTTTTCAAAATGCTAAAGGTTCGAATTGACTAAATCTAACAATACAGTCAAGCTACAAGTAGTGTAATAATCCAACCAGGCGTTGAATATTCATTAATTGACTATGATCCACAATATTCACAGCCTTTCAGATGACTTGTTGATGCTGTCAATGTCGACTTTAGCGGCTAATGGTATGGTACAAAGTTTGGAGGTTGTACTACGCTCACTGCTTTCACTTCCCCAGTTCCTTTGTTAGTTAGCTCAATCCTAAGTTTTCCATATATTCTTCCAGACAGATGGGCACTCCACTCTCATTAATGTGTGAGTCTATGATTATAACAAGGTATGCCAACATCAGAAGAGATACTCTAATATTTCATAAATTTCTCTTGTAAACTAACTTGCCAGGGGGGCATGCCACTGGCCACAAGCTGACATAAGGGTCCGATTGTGCCTGACAAACGTGCCAGGGAGGCGATTGACGGCCCCGCCTAATTATTACTTCTATCATTGAGACCAAGCCATGGTTCATCATGATGTCTCAAGCTACTATCCTCGGCCTCACACCATAATTACCTCCATACAGAGGTTGTTTGTTAGTGCAGCAGCATTATCCCAGAATATGAGTGTTGTGACAGAGATAGAGAAGAGATGAAGATCTTCTTTTTGCTAGGCTAGAGAGCGCAGTACTAAAATTTTGTCATGTGAACAAAATCATCGGTCTAGACAACTGCTGGGCTATCATATCAAACCAGCCTCATTAACGTAGTAAATGTTGAAATCCCTCAACCACTGAGGGATTTCAACATTCCACCATCTGAATACACAATTCCAAAAGTTAGACACTCTTCCAGCCAAGTGCACCAAACGAAGCATCGCCTTGCATTAGCCGAGAGAGGAGTGATCAACGGGTATTCAATTTGAGAAGATAACGTATCTCAACATTGATGACAGAGAATTAAATCCTGCCAAACAAAGACCTAAACCAGCAGAATATCGAGGGAAGGAACACGTGTGAAGAATCTGCAGTTGGAGTCCCATCAATAACATGCCGAAAGTCCCATCAAACCTCCTAATATGGCGGCTAGTAATGGGTACTACGGCAAGAATCAAGCTGGCCCAAATCTAGAACATAGAAGAGTAAAAAGCCTAGACAATGACAGCCCAATAGAAGACGTCTTTGAGCAAATGAGGCAAATGGCGAAATGGCTGAACTAAGGGACGAGATCTAAGAAGCCGAGCGTTAAAGGAACATAATGGTGCACTAAATGAGCTGCTTCAGATGGTGGCTGCACTGATTTAAAACTATAGGTCAAGTGATCCAGCCATTGAATGAAACAACTATTACATGCACAAGTAACGCCCCTCATCATTGAAGAGGTACACCTTACCCACGCATTGATTCAAGAATCTGCCAACCAAATGATGCATCTAACTATAAATAAACCCCCTCTCCCAAAGAGAAGCGGAGGTCATGAAAAAGGTTAGACGGCAACTACAAAAAGGAAAAAGACACTCCATCATCCAAGTACACAATTTTCAAAGTTAGACACACTCTCAGCTGAGTGCACCAACGGAGTATCAACCTCCACTAGCCGAGAGGAGTGATCAACGGGCATTTAATTTGAAAAGATAACGTATCTCAGCATTGATGACAAAGAATCAAATCTAGTCAAACAAGATCCAAATTGGTAGAATATTTGGGAAAGGAACATGCGTGAAGAATTTACAGCTGACGTTCCATCAATAGCATGTCAGGGGCTGAAATTCAAAACTCTCAGCATGTGATGGGTACAGCAATAATCGGGTTGACCCGAATCCAGAACACAGAAGAGTAGGATGCCTGGATGATGACAACCCAACAGAAGACACATATAAGCCAATGGCAAATAGCGCAATGGCTGAACTAAGGGATGTGACCTGAGAAGCTTGGCATTAAAGGAACATAATAGCGCACTTAATCAGCTGCTTCAAACGGTGGCTGTGCTAATTTAATACCGGAAGCGAAGCGATCCAGCGATTGAATGAAGGCTGCTGTTATACGCATAAGTAACGGCCCTCATCATCGAAGAGACACCTCGCCCACACATTAATTTAAGGGTTCGTCAACCAAATGGCCTCTCACTATAAATAAACCCCCTCTCCTAGAGAGAAGGGGAGGTCACGGAAAAAGTCAAATGGTGACTACGAATGGGACAAAGACACTCCACCATCCGAGTGTACAATTTTCAAAGTTAGACACTCTCCTAACCGGATGCATCAATCAAAGCTACTCCACTAGCCAAGAGCACCAAACGGAGATCGCGCTCCACTAGTTGAGCGGAGTGATCAATGGGCATTCAATTTGAGAAGATAATGTATTTTAGCATTGGTGGCAAGAGAATCAAATATGCCAAACAAGACCCAAAATATGCAGAATATTTGTGGAAGTAAGACGTATGAAGAATCTACAGCTGGCGTCCCATCAATAACATGTCGGGAGTTGAAATTCAAATCTCCGAGCATGTAATGGGTACAGCAAGAATCAGGCCATCCCAAATCTAGAACATGGAAGAGTGGGAGGCTTAGACGATGATAGTCTAATAAAAGATGCCTCTAAGCCAATGAGGCATATAGCACAACAGCTGAACAAAGGGATGTGACCCAAGAAGTCGGGCATTAAATGATCATAATGGCGAACTTAATGAGATACTTCAGATAGTGGCTGCGTTGATTCAATATCGGAAGCCAAGCGATCCAATCATTGAATGAAGGCAGCTATTACACGCACAGCTGTTACACACGCACTTACAAGATGAATATTTTGTGATAATGCTACAGTTGTTTCATCAATAATAATAGTAAGGTAACTAATAGAAAGAAGCACATTGAAATACAAGACCTTATTATAAAGAAAAAATGTGATAAACAAAAGGTATCACTTAAGTACATTAATACTATACTTATGGTTGTAGATCCTTTAACTAAAACTTTGTTCACGGGACTAAATAAATAATCATGTAAGTCGTAAGTGTTTGTTAAAGTTTATTTATTAATTCTAAGTTTTTACACATTTTGCGAATATCTTTTGATAGTTATCATATCATACTTATTTAATATCACATCTCCATAAATTTTGAGATGACTAAATTTAACTTCCGCCAAGTTCATATTATCATTTTTGAATAGTTGAATTTAATATTAAGTCATAAATCAGCATATTTGATAAAATATCAGTCTTTCGTTTTTTAAGTTCTAAATATTATATATTTACGTATGCTATTATTAGTATATTTACTAATGTTATTATTAGTATAAATTTTCTTATCAATAAGGTCCAAGGGGAAAATATTAAAATAATTTTGAACTAGATCTTATGTGTGAACCATACTTATATTAATTATTTTTTATTCTTAGTTTTGATGGGTTCGGTAAACTTTGCCCAAAAGAGGGTCAAGATGAAGTAAAAGCCCAGTGAAATTTAGCCCAAAGAGACCTAGCGGCTCAATAATTTTGGCTCAGAAAATGGCCCATGTGCCATGTGCAACTTACCCGTTCATGGTTCAGTAGATGGTTATTCAACCGCCCCACGTCTCTATAAAAACCCCCTTTTATTCTTGCGGAGAGGTGGGGGAGAACGCTGAAATGGCTAGAGAAGAAAAAATAGAGGAAGAAAAAGGGAGAAAAAGAAAGAGGTCAGCCTTCCATCTTAAGGAGGCCAGCCCTCCATCCCAGGAGGCTTTGTCCTCATTCAAGGCAACTCTTCCTCGTCTAGGAAGCTCCTATCCTCCAGTTCTTCCAAAAGACATCTTTCCTCTCCCTCGAGGAGAGCTTCAGTTCAAATGACAGGCCATCCCTCCAGAACACTCCAATGATCCTTAGACAGCCAACAATAGTGCATCTACGACGCCCCTCAGCAGGCGCACCACTAAGTTGTCCATCAATTGGGCGCATCTAAACGCTCAATCTATCGATATATGCATCTACGCATTCTCCTAATATCTTTCTATTTTCTTAGAAAGACATCTGACTTAAGCGTCGGAGGGTTTACGGTGGGAGCAATTTCCGACGTCCCCTAACCTCTTATTTTCAGTTGTATTGCACAGAGTTCAAGTTCGAGGCTATGAAGACTGGATCCGCATCAGATCGATCCAGTGTGAAGTCCGATTCACAACTCCTGAATCCGTAGGACAACCCGAATTCATGGTACGCAATAAGTTAAATTAAAATGACTTAAAATAATAAATAGTATCTTAAGTATTTAATTGATAAAGAAAATAAAAGTGCACGACTCTTCATAAAAAGGCACAACTGTTTATCTCTAAAAAAATATTATAAATATAGTATGACTCCACCTATCAACTCAAACATAAAGTTTTCTTTTCTCTTAAGAAGAGTTATCCTATATTGTTTATTTATTCCATTGCAATTTATTAAAAGAATTATTATAAATCATATAAATTAATGTACGTAACAATCTCTATTTTCTTACTCCACTAGCATCGATGCCTTAATATCTAAAGGGTGAGGGGAGGCAAAATTAAGCAAAACAGGTGCAAGTGAGAGCTCGATTGTCAATGGATTGCAAAACAAATCGTTGCCATAAACGAAATTCTACAACCACTATCTTCTAGCTTTTTCAATCTTTGTACCCCTTTCTCCCCATTTCCCCTATCAAAATTTCTATATCAACTTTACGAAATTTGTACAACCTTCTACAATTAATCAAAGTTGAAGAATTTTGTTTAAATCTTAACAACCTACAATCAAATTTTTTTAAAGGCTTTATCGTTTTATATAGAATTTATTTTAAATTATTAACAACCCAATTTAATCTAAAATGTTTAATTCAGACCCATCCTAGAGAAACCACCATGTTCTAATCAGAGGCAAACCATGTAGCAACCTTTATTCCAAAGTTATTAAAATTGAATGAAATTACTCAGCCAGATGCTTGGCAAATTGATATCATGCAACCACCACAAGGCATGTAACCAGAAGGCATGTTTAATCCTAATGGTAATATTGTATTCAACTTTAGACCTACTTATGAATCCCAAGATTTTTAAGTTTCAATACATCAAGGTCTCATGATATATTACCAGAATATGAAACTTCTAGACCATCTATTGCTACTAGGTTCCAAACCTATATACAAGAAATCAAATAAGTAGAAACTCTATTTCAAAAATTATCACTCAAAAGACTCCATGATCTCTAATTTTGTCAGATATGCAATCTATTAATGTAATCATCATAGATGATGAATTTACACCAAATATGAAATATTTAATACAAGAATTTAAATCAAAAGAAAATAAGTATCTTAGAAAATAGTATTTCCAATTCTTTGAAAAAGAGCAAACTGTAGAATATAGAGTACACAGAAACAAACAGTGAACAAATTTAGAAAATATCTTTCAATTTTTGAATGGTTTTTTACCTTATACAAAAAGAGATAAATTAACGCCAAAATCAAAATTATTAGAAGAAACTCACAACCAAATCAATGCTATCACAAGAAAAACAACACAATGGATAATAGTCACAATAGCCAACAAATAACGTTTGTCCACCCACCACTAGGCTCTTTAAAATTAAATATTGATGGTACGCAAATTATGGCTACTTCTTTTAAGAAAGGCGAAGACCACAATCCAATAGATAATGCAACATTAGCAGACATTAAAAAACTTTATAATAAAATAATTATCAATCTCAAACATTTCATATAATAGCAAAATAATTAGATAGAATATAACGTACTCTTCATAATAAATCCGAATCCACCAACATTTTTCCCCATAGTATTTCTCCACCAAAAGGACAAAAGACAACTACCCCCAAAAAGAACTGATGTTCTTTTAGAAATACTTACTCAAAATATTCAACATTTAACTCCCTCATCCTCTTGATCAAAACAGCTCAAAAAATAGACCAACTTGAACGTAATTTAAACATAGATATAGAGCAAGAAATAAGCAAAACTAGACAACCCATGGTATACTCCTAATCGTCCTAGAATGTATCAAACTAAAAATTTTTATCCGAGACCAACTCCTCTAGATATCCAATATAAAGAAAGGAACCAATTTCACTCAAAAATATTTAGTGGGGAAGAACAGCTCTGATGGGTTTGGTCTGCCTTGCCCAAGAAGAGGGCCACATGTAAAAGGGAAAAGCTCAGGATCCGAACAATGTTCCAACCGGTACAATCGGCTTAGACGACCCAGTCAGCCAAAATAACTTCGTCAGCCCAATCAGGATGCCCCACAATCCTTTTCTCGCACACTAAAAAAACTTATCATAACTAGTCGCAATAGCCAACCGATATGTCATTCTCCGTTCAAACAGTACAGCGGACAGTTGTTACCAATTAGGAAATGTTGAACTGCCCACCAACGCTATAAATATCCCTTCACTCCCACAGGTAGGGAGGAGGCTCACTAGCAAGCATACAAAAGACATCTCTCACAATTCTCACTCTCCCATTCTCAAGCGAGTACAGCGGATAGTTGTTACCAACTAGGAAATGTTGAACTGCAGACCAACGCTATAAATATCCCTTCACTCCCACAAGTAAGGAGGAGGCTCACTAGCAAGCATACAAAAGACATCTCTCACAATTCTCACTCTCCCATTCTCAAGCGACTACCCGTTGAGTGCACCACCTCCTCTCAAGCTGCTCCACGCAAAGCGCAACCTCCAAGATAGACACCATCCCCACTCCCATGCGTTATCATGTACATCTCTCGTCATTGCATCGTTTTGTTTAAGATACTCCGGGGAGCAAGTCCCGCTAATCTTCCGACCTCTTATTTGTTAGTTGTGGTATGCAGAATCCAGGTTATCAAAAATGGAGATCAAGCCCGCTTTGTTCAACCCGCCGAGGAGGACCCGAGTGGCTCCCTAATCCACGCAACATCCTGGATCCCAAGGCGCATCCAGCTCAAACAATCGACCAACTTGAAGGTAATTTAAACATAGATATAGAGCAAGAAATAAACAAAACTAGACAACCATGGAGCTATACTCTTAATCCTCCTAAAATGTATCAAACTAAAAATTTTTATCCGAGACCAACTCCTTTAGATATCCAACGTAAAGAAAGGAACAAATTTCACTCAAAAATATTTAGCGGGGAAGCCATATATAAATGGAACATCAATGGAAAGTTCAAATATGAAATTACATGTTTACTCCATGATATATTGGTATGACCACCACGACATGCCAAGTCCAACAAATTAGAGACCACCATGCTTGTAAATTTATTACAACTGGATTTATAGTCAAGCTAAAATTCTGGTGGGATCACGCCTTGCTCCCACATCAAAGAGATACATACAATTCAAATTGTAGGACCAGATATACAAACAATACAATTTGAACAGCGCGAAAATGCAGTAGAGATTCTTATCATAAACATATGCCAGGCATTCATACAAAAGAAGTAACAAATTTAAAATACAAGGATTATTTTAACAAATTTAAGATGTCTAATTGCCCAAGTTTTTGAATGGTATAAAGACCTATTTATCACAAATATCTTTAGAAGAAAAGACAGCAACGAACCCTTATGAAAGAAATGTTTATAGCGGGGTTGTCAATATTATTTGCTAAAATATTTTAACAAAATTAACAGATTTAGCTGATGGCAAAGCTATCCATGGAATGAAATGACATTCAAATAGCTCTTTGCTTTTATCAAAAAAAAGTTCATAAATGTGAAGAACATGAAGAATAAGCAAAATTCCATAAGGATAGGAAGCAATTTAAAGCTTAATTAAGAACATTCTGTCGACAATACGGAATTGAAAAATTAAGGGCACCATCTAGAACAAAACCAAACCAAAATGTTCAAAAAAATCATATAAATCATCTAATCCACCCACTTACAACACTAAGTATTATAGGATCATTAATTGCTAAGATAGTTTTGAAATCAAAAGTTTTTATTTTATAAATTTCTTCTATTTGTTAAGTAATAATAGTCCATCTTGAATAGTCTTGATCATTTAGAATAATTAGTGATTCTTTTGTATTAGACTTTCACAGATTTGCCTAAATTTTGGGATAAACTCAGCTTATAATTAAGGCATTCTAAAAACCTCTGTAATTGGTTCTTAACATTGATTTCATCCGAAAATTTATTAGCAAATTCAATAAATCTTTGGATAAGAGTAATAGTATGTTGAATTCTAAAAATCTAACTTTAATTTGAAATAATTTTATTTTTGTTGAGGAAACCAACTAAACAATTTTGTTTAAAAATATTTAAGAGTTTATGTAAGTGTTTAAAATATTGGCCTAAAGATTTTGAGAATACTAATACATCGTCAATGTAAAATTATAAAATTTGTATAATGATTGAATATTTGGTTCATTATATTTTGAAATACTGATTGGGCATTTTGTAGTCCAAAGGATATTACATTTCATTCGTAATATCCAAATGAGTCTTAAAATAATGAATAGTATCTTAAGTATTTAATCGATGAAGGAAATAAAAGTGCAAGACTCTTCATAAAAGAATAATGTCTTTTCATCTGTAAAAAGGCACAACCATTGATCTCTAAAAAAGGATATTATACTTATAGCATGACATAATCCATCTGATACAACTCATATATAAAGTTCTCTTTTCTCTTAAGAAGAAATATCATATATAATTTATTTATTTATTCCATTGCAATTTATTAGAAGAATTATTATGAATCATATAAATTAATGTACGCATGGATCTCTATTTTCTTACTCCACTAGCTCCAATGCCCTAATATCTGAAGGGAGAGGGGAGGCCAGATTAAGCTAATCAGATACAAGGGCGGGCCCAATTGTCAATGGATTGCAAAACAAATAGTTGCCATAAATGAAATTCCGATCTCTAACCATATTTTTAAAAGGAACTGCAAACATTTTTCCATGCCAAGATGCAGCTGTATCCTTCTGCCTACATGCATAACAAACAAGCCACCAAAATCCATAGTTAAAATTCGTAGAGACGAAGTCTGTGGGTGTGCGTAATGTAAGGCCACTTTGAGAAGGAAGATATCACCATGAACGTTAAAAGAGAGGAAGAGACAACTTATATCAGTGATTAACATTAGAGGAAAAAAAATGGTGAGAAAGTGGAATGATTTGAATTGGCCCACTTCGAATCACCGTAAAAATGGGAAAAATATAAATATTCTAATTTACTGTTCTCACAATCAAAAGACATCAAAAGCTCCTTCAATTTGAACTACTTGAAGACCATTCAAAAACAGATCAGGTTACTTGAGCAAAAAAAGACGCTTTCCGAATAAATGAGGCACCATTAAATCAAAATATGTAGTTGATTTTGAAACTACGAACGAACACAATTACATCTTCTCAATATTGCAAAATAGAACACTGCCTAAATAGAACTAAGGATCGATAAGTCATGATTTTTTTTTTTAAAACATAGCTTCGGAATCATTGGTTAATTCGCATTCAAACCCAGAGAAATCACAATAGGCCGAATATTAAGAATGCAAACAGAGGTTTGCAAGAAAAATACAAACATCTTCGCATATAGATATGGCGGGTTTTCGCAATTGGTAGAATTTGATAGATAGAAAATTTGTTAGGTTGTGTACGAGATAAACACAGCAAAGACAGAGAACATAATAGCAAAACATAAAAGAGCAACGCAAGCAACCTGGAACCAAGGAGTCGTCTTCACATCGACATCCAAATGAGAACGTTAGGCACACTTGACAATAATTTGTCCTAAAATTTTCAAAACCCTAAAACCCAAATCATCCGAGTGGGTTTTTGGGTTTTCTGTGGGTAGAGCCTTTCACCTACTTCTGCAAGAGACGAAGTAGATAATATATGTTTGGTATCGTGTGAAAAGGCGATGGTCAAACGTAACGGTCCGAGAAAAGTCCCAACGGTACATTTTAATATGATATTTTCAACATTATTTTAAAGAGAATCAAATCGCAAGTCATATTTTCAGTATCTGAGTATTAAAGCGAATCGAACCGTTAGACACGCTTCTTAGTGGCTAAAGGGTGTGAAATTCATAAATTATATTACACTTTATATTTATATAAAATTTTAGTTTATAGAAAAAAACCTTTATTGATATATTAACAAATGGGTTTGGAATCTTTACTCCTATAAGAGGAGGAACAATGGGACATCCAAAGCGGAGCTCCATCCAACGTTCACGTTGAATTGAAATTCGGCGGCCCCCTTTTTTTAAAAAATATTTAAAAAAATAAAAAAACAAAACAAAAATTATGTTTTTTTTATTATAAAATTTAGTAATCAGTTTTTTTTAATCCCCGGTCTAAAATGAAGTTTGGATGACATCCGATCTTTGGGCGCTGGACGCCCCCCGAATCGTATAAGAGGATGGTTGATTTAATAATCTTTAATTATAATTATTTAATTAATAATAAATAATTAAAAAAATTTTTAAAAAATTAAATCATATTTTTTAAAAAAATAATATAATTATTTAATTAATATTATATAAATATAAATATAAATAAATATTTTTTAAAAAGGACAGGCTCCAGAAGACAATAAATTACAAAAATTACATTTATCCACTAGTCAAAAAGCATCATGAAGAAATAAACATGGAAAATCAAATTAAAATACATTTACTGCGTTAAAATATGTAATGTTATTTATATTTTTTATATATGATTTATTAAAAAAAACTAAATGGTAGTTTAAAAAAATAACTACTTATTTTTAAATTTTTATGTTTTATTGTCATTTTTGAGACACCATTTAATTATCTAATTTAATATAATATATTATCTATTTATTTATATTATTAAATTTATATAAATTTGGTAAACAAAATAGATTAATTATCGAATTGGCTAGCTATAAGAAATTTTATGACCAACCAAATATCATTTATATTTAAAAAATAGCTAATATTTCTCTTATTTTACATATTTTTAGCAAAATAATTACAAAATATGATTGTAATTTCCAAAAAGAAATATGAGGCACTGGAAGCAAACTAGTTGGATGGTGCGCGACGAAGGTCGACTCTGGAGAAATGGTGGTAGATGGATGCTGAAGAAAACCCTTATATCCAACCCCGGCGTGCCCCTGGAAACGTCGACACACCACCGAGGCAGACAAACTCCATCACTTCCTTTACAGCATGAACTGTAAACGGAATATTTGATTATGGGTGAGGTTTAGGGCCTAGATTTCTTTCTATGATAAAACAATTATAAGAAAATTCACTTGTTGGTCTCGGGCAGGAAATTTTCTACTTGGGAAGATGATTTGTGGACATTTGAGAATGATAGAGATACTACCGCGTGATTTGTAAAACATATAGCCTTCTTCCTTTTAACGCAGAAAACAATTCCATTACATTACACACAATCTACATTCCTTTGGTAGGGAAATTTTGATTGTTTTTGCTCAAGGTGGTCGCGTGGGAAAAAAATTCAAAGGATGATTGGGTATGTCCCGTCTAATTGTGTCTTTGCTATTCGGTCTTTCGAAGTAATTTCACTTAATTAGCGGAAAATATGTGTCTGCAAATTCACAGACGAACTACTAGGCCCTTTGGGTTAACGAGAGAACTCTGTAAGCGAGAGAAGATTTTCAAATATTTAGACATTATTCGTTACAGTGCCTTCATACTGAATAGTGTCAATACAACTATGGGACTATCTATTGTTATTGGATTCTCCAGTTCCTTTTCCACTTTTCTTACAATTGCATAGGTGCGTTTCACTGGCATCAGGACTACTGAGAGTCACTTGGACAATCAGCCAAATCGTAGTCAATGCCTGTATGTGATCCTTACCGTGCATCCACATTGATGATAATTGTGATGAGAAGTGGCAAATCTGCGGGTGGGAAGAAGCAAGAAAAGGAATAGTTGTTCAAGGTGGACAAAACATGGACATGAATGATGACGGACAGGACTGGACATGGATGTAAAGGGGAATATGATCGTTGGGACCCTGTTAGAGTTTTCACTTGGGGACAATGATAAACACAAGAGGGCCTCACTAGATAGGCATGTATTTAGTCCACAAACTAGAGGTGGTGGTAGTTTTCTATTGGGTATACAGTATTACCTTATTAAATGAATGTGGATAGTCACTTGCCAACGCCTTTGAAAGAAAGCACATGGATATGGTCCAAGGTATTCCTGAAAACTGAATTAAAAGCCCCTTAAATGTTCTCTTCACAAAATTCTCTCCCCAATCATCCTCCCTATTCAATATCCAACGATCCCATATCCAGAAAGTCCATAGTGGGCCACCATGTTCAATATGCAATAGCGCCCCTTCATATCATTCTCCTTTTCATAAATTTTTCAAATAAAACCCCAAAAAATAATTATCTTTGGAAATTAATGACTTTCTAAAAGACAAATATTCAAAAAACCTTAGATTTTTATTATTTAATGAAGGATTTTTATTTTTATTTTTATTTTTATTTATTAAGGATCCTAAGGCTGCCGATCGGTTAGTAGTATAGTGGTATTTTGGCTTGTTTGGTAGCTTCTATGAAATTGCAGTGAAAACCATAGAACGTAGTTTATGTGGTGTCATGGGAGTATTAATGGCTGTGATGCTCCAAGGCAAAGATCATTCTTTGAAGGAAGACAATTTTGGATTGGTTCATATAACAAATGACGTAATGGATGCGTTAAGGAAATAACAAAGGGAGTTGTTTAAATTCAATTTTCATAAGGCTTACGATAGTGTCAGGAATGGTTTTGTATTCGATGGGTTACAGCTCCAAATGGATCAAATCCACAAGCAGTTTTTTTCAGTTAAACTACTCCGACGTTAAAGTCTTCAGCCAAGGTGACCCTTTGTCAATATTTTTCTACATTGTGATGGGAGGACCAAGTTATAATGCTTAAAAAAACATCTGAATTTTGGTATCTTTGTCACTATTGAACTGGGAGGAGGTAAGTTATTACTTTTTCTTTTTTTTTTTTGCAATTTGTACATTACACATCAGGTTTTGAAAGCCAAGAAGTGATAATTTAGCAATTGCTAGATGGTTTTGATGTGTTTCCATGTTGCTTCTAGATTGATAAGTAAGGTTTTTTTTTTTTTGTCATTGTACTTCGATTTGGCTAGATGGTTTTGATGTGTTTCGGTTCCACCTTGCTTCTAGTTGCTTATCTTAAATGCGACAGATGAAAGTAGCTATTTAGGATCCTAAGCTAAAGTAAAATCTCTTCTTTTCTGGTGAGGAAAAAGGTTTTTTTTTTTTTTTTTTTGAGAATTTTTCATTTTTCTTAAATCTACACTCAATCTACTGATTTATTTTTTTTATCCGAGTTTGAGGTTCCTAAAGGTATTGAAGCTATTTATTAAGTTTTTGTGGGCAATTCAATCAGCCTAGTGAAAAAGGGAGTGGCTGGAGGCAATTAATACTTTGGTGGGTTTAGGATGGAGGTATGGGGCTGAGTGGGAGCTCACTGGAAAAGGTAGCTGATTGAAAAACATTGAGTAAATATTTTGGATAGCGAGATGGTGAGAAACGGTTGGTGGATAATAATAGGAGTAGAATTATATTCTGGCGATTGTTACATATCCTGTTTTAGGGATTAGAGTGTGAGTTGGAAATGGAGACCTTTTTTCTGATGATGTAATTGCATCCTATTTAGCATTTTTGTTTTTGTTGAAAGATAAGCAATGAAGGATGACTTCAAGACATCCGTGAGTGTATGTTACCCTTTTATTGTAGAACATTAAAGAATTTTACCCGAAACATATCACTTTTTTTGCATTTAGATTATAAAGAACTTGCAAATCAATTCTTATGTTATTTTTGATTAAAAATTTTTCATTTCAATTATCTAATATGTACGATAAAGGTACCAATTCTTTACAATAAATACTGTATAGAGTAAACTTTTATTTTTTGTGGGGGTCAAAAAATGGAGTAAACTTGCTGTTTTTGGCAGCAGGAATCAAGGGCATCACGTCCCCTGTATAAAATCCTACAATAGTTGGCATACCTTTATAAAGGAGGCATTTTGTCACCAAAAAAGATCAATATAATATATTTTTAAGTTTATATAACAAATTGTCATAATTCAATTCAATACAACACACTAAAAACTTGAAAATATTGCTTGAACAGAACTCTGATATACATTTGATACTGCTTTCTTTGCTATGCAGGGGGGAAGAAGAAGTTTGCTAACATGACCAGTAAGACAATTGCTGTCAGGATCTGACCTGGATATAACAAAGCACAGTGGTCAGCCTAAGGTCTGACCAGTAAGAAAGAAGCTGGTTTCCCCCTAAGGTCTGAAACTATGATCAGCCTCATTAGTGACCAAAGCCAAAGTGAAAGCTATGCACTGCAGGTTTCAATTTTCTTTTTCTTTTTCAAAATTGGAACTTTTTTTCCCCCCTCATCCACCCTTTGGACAATCCAAAGTACTTCAATTTGAAAAGAAGCCAAAGACATCTATCCTGTTATTACACTGTTTCTTGCTTGCCTGCCAACCTAACCCTGCTTATAATGGATATTGTGCTGGATACATACAAAACAGAAAGGACAGATATACCATTGATTTAGTCTATGAATTGCAAATTATTTAGAAAAACAACCGAGGTTAGACATCACATGTCGGTGGTAATTACTTATGTTAGGATCATTTCTGTGATTGATATATTTCGTGACCATATTTAGTCATGTGTCGATATTGGGTTGTATTTATCGAAGTGCTGCATTAACTTATTTTCGTAGCTGTCCGTTTTTGGGTTCCAGGAGTATTACGCCTGCTGTTCGTCTGCTACCCGCTCGAGCCCTGATTCCAAAAGCCCCACGCCTGTCATGCACTCGTCGGGCATTTGGGCCCAAATTCTAGTAACCATCCACTCGAAATTTGCATCCTCTCACTTGAGCCCCAATAGGGTTTTCTCTTGAAACCCTCGGTGCGCTCGAGCGCCGCGGCAAAGGTCATTAATTTTAAACGCGTTTTTCGAGCTTTTATAAATTTTCTCATTATTTCAGTTGCCCTACTTTTGACTAAACCATTTTTGGAGCGCTCCACTTTGAGAAAACTTTATCTTTTATTTCATTAATCTTGCTTCGATTGACAAAATCGTAATTGGATCATTGTGTTCCATGTGTCAATGATTTTCTCACCACTTTCTCTTCACAGATACATTACTCCTACCCTTCTACCTTCGTTGGCGACGTGGGTATTGTGAATAAGGGGTTCCGGTGGTGTTTACTACTCTAAGCGATTTGTGAGAGAAGATTAACATGAAAGCCAGAAGGCGTCCGATTCCGTTGTCGCGGGCAAATCCAATGAATTATTTGGTAATGATCACAAGATAAGAATAAATCGGTTAGGTTAGCACGTTTATACTATCCAATCTGTAAGTTGATTTTTATAGTAGATATCTTCTATGATCATTAAAACCTTGAGGGTTTTTTCTCAATTACCGTGAGTATATCAAGTTTTTCCTTCGTCACCCAAAAATACTTATTTATTTTTACTTTTTAGCTTACTTGTGATGCATGTTATTGTTCATATCATCTGAATATAAATATTATTTACGTGTATTGAATATTTAATTTTTGTACTGTTTCCGCTAATCTTGCACGGGGTCGAAACTTTATTGTGTAATTTGGGACGAAACGTCCTTTTCAACTGGTATCGAGCCTCACCCTAATCTGCAACCCCGATCTAAATGTATACTAGTCAATCGCTGTTTGTTCCTCCCTACTTTAATGGGAGCAATTATGCCTATTAAAATGTTTATATGAGAGCTTTTTTCAAATCGATGAATGAGCGCGTGTGGGCATGCACTCAAACTGGGTGGACTCCACCAAAAAGTACTATGGGTGATGAATCGAAAACTCTATCCTTATAAACAAAAGAAGAACTTGATTCGTATAATTTGAATAGTAATTGGCTACATGCTATTTTTATTGTCGTAATCCCTGAAGAGTTTAAACGCATCTCTATGCATGAGACCTCAAAGGATGGGTGGGATATTTTTAAAATCACTCATGAAGGCGCCAAACTTGTCAAAAATTCAAAATTACAAATTCTTACGACTACATTTGAAGAAATTCGAATGAAAGATGATGAAACTTTCGATGAATTCTATATTCAATTAAATGATATTGTAAACTCCTTATTTAATTTATGAGAACAAATTCCTGAATGTAGAATAGTTAGAAAAGTTCTTCGATCTCTCACTAAATGATTTAGACCTAAAGTCACTACAATCGAAAAAAGTAAAGATCTAGACAAATTGAAAATAGAATAACTTGTTGGGTTCCTTCAAACTTATGAGCATACTCTTATTCAATAAGAAAGAAACAAATTAATTGCCTTGAAAACTGTAAAGAAAGAGAGAGATCATCACTCGGATAAAGAGTCATATAGTGATAAGGAGTTTGCCATGTTCGTCAAAAATTTTAAGAAATTTTTTAAAAATAAGAATAGCAAACGACCCCTCAAAGGAACCGATTTATCTCATACTTCGATTAAGAAAGAAAGAAAGGAAACTAAAGATTTCAAAATCAAGAAACCTCAATGAATCTAATGCCATGAACGCCACGGCTTCAGTCATATCTGAACCGAGTGCCCAAATTTTAAGTATCAGAAAGGAAAAGTTTTAAATGTGTCTCTAATGAATAATAAAAATGATAAAAATCACGATAAAAAATCTACAGGGGATAATAAGGTAAATTATGTAGCTTTCAAGACAACTATTATTAGTGGTAAAGAAGCCACTAGTATATCTCCTGAATAATCAGATCCCTCTCATGATGAATCTGATAACAAATTTGATGGGTTTCAAGAAGCGTATGACAAACTGTTGAGGAAATACTTAAAAATAAAGAAAATAAATAAATCTTAATGGCATGTTTGGTTGGAGGAAATAAGGTAAAAATAGAATTTTTATTATCTGAGAATAGAAATTTCTCCATTTGTTTACAAATTTAATCAGAAATAAATATTTCCTGAGAATTGTTATTTTCACGCATGTGGGAATAACAATTTTCATGTATTATTATTATTATTAGGTATTACTATTATATATTATTATTATTGTTGTTATATTTTATTATTATTATTATCACTATTCCCACCTTATTCCTCATACTATTCTACAAATCAAATAATGGAATACTAATTCTCATCTTATTCTATTCCAATAACCAAATATAAGAATAATAATTTCAACTCTATTCTCATCATTTTTCATTTTCTGGAATAACTATTCTATTCCTATATTATTTCATTCTATCAGTTAAACGTACCGTAAATAGTAAACTCATCGAATTGGAAAAAGACAATGCAGAAATTATAACCTAATTGCATAGTGCCACAAAGATATATCGTGAATTAAAAATGCGTAACAACTCCTTAATCATCAAAATTAAATCCCTAAAATTGGAGTTTGAGAACACTAACGATATGATCAAATTTTCTAGTGGAACCCAAAAGTTTGATCATATATTGGATCTTGAAAAATGTGTTGAAAATAAAAAGAGTTTGGGGTATGTTGAGAATATTTTTCAACACAGCCCGCAAAAACGTTCATATATGTAAACTCAATAAGTCAATGCCTCAACGTGGGGAGAAAAAATTTGACTCAAATCATTTGTCTAATCCATATAGCCAAAAGGTTATGAATAAACCTACTAAAATTTACCGGTCAAATAAAACAAATATCTATTTTCACCAAAGACCTAAACAGTCCCTTTTTGTATCTAAGTTTGTGCCTACTTGTAATGCTTGTGGACAGATTGGTCACATTCGTCCTCATTACTATACCATAAACTTTATGTACAACCAAAGACAAAGAAAAAAAATACACAAATCTGTTCATCACATTCAATAATTAAATGAACAAGTAAACAGGTTGAATCAGAAAGTGAACTTGGGGAGAAAAATATGGGTCAAGAAAAGTGAGCTAAAATCCTAATGATTTTTTTTTAAAAAAAAGTGGCAATTTCCTTTTTTAGGATAATTTTTTTGTTAAATTTACAAAAATAAAATAAAAAAATGCACGCATTATATGTGCTGGCCTTCCATGGGCTCGAGTGCACGCTACCTCTCCTCTTTCTCTTCTAGCGCGCAGCATGCGACTCGCAAACCCTGCTTCAGTACTCTCTGTTCTCGCACGATTTTCACTCTCTCTGACTGCCTGTCTCTCATACCCACCTCTAGATCCACCTTCCTTTTTCTCCATTGTGGGCGTCTTCAAGGTAATTTCTCTTCTTTCCCTTCGTTTCTTCCTCTATGTTTTCATCCGCCATTAATGGCGGCGTCGGCCCCTCTTCTTTTCGTTTTTAGTTGGATTTTCTCACAGGTCACCGTTTTCTTACCCATTTGCTCCATATCCACAAATTATTGTGTGGATCTAGTGCACCGACCATGGATCTTGTGCGTCCCCTATTTCCTGGATCTTCCGGCGCCTCCCTGGCCTCGTCCCATATTGCACTCTCATGGCTTGGCGTTCCCCACCATGGATCCACCCCGGATAATCTCACAAGCAGCCATGAGGCTCCAATCCCTAAGGCTGGTGGTGCGCGACTGGATTGCTGGGGTTGTCCCTGGTACTTCTAGGCGCTCCTGTCGAGCGCCTGCTTCGCGCCGCCAGACGCCGTGCCTCCCTTCATGCCTCAAACCCCCCCCCACACACACGTATTAAAAAAACCCATATATATACACGGGGGCATTGGTATAACCTTTTTTAGGTGTTCTTCCAATCTTCTCTTTATATGTGTATTTCAGATGTCAGGCCCGTGCAAGTCATCTGCTCGAAAAACGATCAAGAACGCAATCGGCCGAGTGGCCTCTCCGCTCCCGATCGCTTTATCAGTCCCAAGGCTGAGGCCTTGTTTTCCACGCACATGTCCTATCAGCAACTTTCCATTGAACGGGAAGTCTGCCTTGATTCCCTTGACCCTTCCATCTCCTCTGTCTTTACTGACCGACATTAGGAGTCAGTCCTCACCGGTTTGATTACTCATTCTATTGTCCTTATTCAAGAATTTTATTCTAACATTCATGAGTCTTCCTCCAATTCTTTTTTGACTTTCTTGCGGGGACAACACTTTCGGATTACTCCGAATGTGATTGCACGGATTCCTAACATTCCTCAAGTGACAAATCCCGACTACCCTTTTCCCCCGTTCTCCGGGTCACATCCAAATGAGATCGCTACATTCCTTCATGGTGCCCTCATAGAGTGGCATGGGCGATCTTTCAAGACTTTCCTTCTCTCCCCTTGGCATCTGGTCATGAGTCGCATCATGCTCACGAATATTTTTTCTGTTTCTCACTTTTCCACCATTCCTATGCACAAAACACTGTTTCTGTATGTTCTTTTGAGTGGGTGGCCTATTGATTTGCCGTTCAACTTCTTTTCTCATATCCTCTCCCATTTTATCACCCGTGAAGATGACAACTTTCTCCACGGGTGCCTCATTCAGTGGCTACTTGTTGGACTAGATCTTTCTTTTTTTGATTTTTCTCGTCTCCAACTTGCACGCCCTATTACCTCCACCACCTTTGCTCAGAATCGTTAGATGAGCCTCTACCTGAGGTGCCTTCCTCTCAACCTGATGGTGAACCCTCTTGCTCCGCCTTTTTCTACTCTGACCCCTCGGGTCTTAGACCTTTTACTCCTTCCCGGCACTCCACCTCTTCCTCCACAACTCTGATGGGTCAAATGTCTCGCATTACCGATCGCTTTGAACGTCTCTATTCCTCACAGGAGTGCATTTATGTTTCGCAGTCTCGATTGCGTTCGGATATTCTTGTTGGCTTTGGACTTATGGATGCCCGCTTGGCTATACAGGAGGTTGAGTTTCAATGGTGTCAACGTCATTATGGTCATCAGCCCTCTAGCGATTCTTCAGACTCTAAGTGATCCCCTCTCTTTGGTTCTTCGTGAAAAAAGGGGGAGATCATCTGCTATTTTATTAGGGGGAGACCATATGTTTGCTATTTTGATAGGGGAGACATTATTATTTTTGCTAGGAGGAGATATTCTCATTTTTGTTAGGGGAAGTTCTTCTTGGATCTTTCAGGGGGGTTGTGATACTTGTATTTGTCTTATTGACTTTACAGATCTTGCTGCCTTCATTCATTGTGATGCTCTTATTACTATTCCTGTTCTTTTATGACGTATATGTTGCTAAGCTACTATGAATGGTCATCTTTCTTTTATGTTGCTCTAGATATATTATATCTCTTTGTATTATGTCTGTTTATATTAACCTTGATTGACCAGGCAACATAGCTATAGTGACGGCCCAGTAGCTACAGTATCGACACAACAGCTCTCGTGTAGATTTTTATGTTTACTTGTTGTATTATTTTTATTTCTTGTTAAGTGTAGATTTTTATATACACAGGTTCTATCTCGGTAGTGTCTAAACCCGTGTTTCTCTTATTTTTTTTTACTTTATGTGTTTTCTCACAGAAATTGCTAAAGGGAAGATTGTTAGGGTCATTTTTGTGATTACCATATTTGGTCTTGTGTTAATGTTGGGTTGTATTCATCGAAGTGATGCATCAACTTATTTTCGTGGTTATCCTTTCTCGGGTTCCAGGCGCATCACGCCTATTGTTCGCTTGCTACCCGCTCGAGTCCCGATTCCAGAAGCCCCACGCCTGCCGTGTGCTCGAACCCAAATTCCAATAACCATCCGCTTGAAACTCGTTGTCCTCTCGCTCGAGCCCCAATAAGGTTTTCTCTTGAAACCCTCGGAACGCTTGCCATGCGTTCGAGCACCGCAACAACGGTCATTAATTTTAAATGCGTTTTTTGAGCTCTCTATAAATTTTCTCTTTATTTCAGTTGTCCTACTTTTGACTAAAACATTTTTAAAGCGCCCCACTTTGAGAAAATTGTATCTTTTACTCCATTAATCTTGCTCCGATTGAGAAAATCGTAATTAGATTATTGTGTTCCATATGTTAACGATTTTCTCACCACTTTCTCTTTATCGATTTATCACTCCTACCCTTCTATCTTCGTTGGCGACGTGGGTATTATGAAGAAGGGATTCCAGTGATATTTGCTATTTCAATCAGTTCGTGAGAGAAAATTGACGTGAAGACCGGAAGGCGTCCGGTTCCGTTGTCGCAGGCAAATCAAATGAGTTTCTTGGTAGGGATCACAAAACGATAGTAAGTCAGTTAGGTTAGCGCGACTGTACCATCTGATCTGTAAGTTGATTTTCATAGTAGATATCTTCTCTGGCTGTTGAAGCTCGGAGGATTTTTCTCGATTACCGTGGGTATCGAGTTTTTCCTTCGTTATCAAAAATTGTCTCTTGTTTATTATTACTTCTTATCTTACTTGTGATGCATGTTATTGTTCATATCATCTAGATATAAATATTTTTTACGTGTATTGAATATTTAATTTTTGTACTGCTTTCACTAATCCTACACGTGGTTAAAACTTTATTGCGTAATTTGGGATGAAAACGTCCTTTTCAACTTATTCCCAAAATTGTTTGGCTTATTTTTAGTCAAGAGTTGTCAGGGGGACATCCTTTGGGGACAAGGAGTCCCATCCTTCCACATTAACAGGCCACGAATGTTCTAAGAGTGCACCTAAGCATCTACTTATTCCCTAAAACTCAAGTCACGGAGTTTGTGCAGCAGATTACGGAATTCAGAATCCGGCTAACTTCTTCCCTTGAGGACTCGGAATAGTGGTAATTGTAAATTTTTCGTTCTACACAGCTTCTCCTCGAGCTGATTCCTTCTGCTTTCTTTTAGTTCGCTGCTCTTCGTGCATGTTTGGTTGGACGCAATGGTGAAAAAAGTTATTTTATTTTGAAAATTTTCTTTAGATGATTGAAGATTATTAAGGTTACTCCCTTGTAAATCTGTATAACATTCGAAATTAGCTTAGAAATGTTGGAATGGTTTTGTTTGAGAGATTATGATTGTCTCCAGTAATGTGAAAAATTTTCTCCTTTATTGGCTGCGTGACTTGCGCAAGATCCTTGAACGAACTTAGTCGATTCAAGTGAAAGGCTATACCCGAGAAATTCATCATCATGGGTGGGTTGGAAATCGAACAAAGGACCTTTAATTTAAAATTAAATTCGGTGTCCTTTTAACTCAGATTTTGGGTTTTAGCAGTTTTACTTGCAGAGTGAAATTAAATTTGATACTATATAACCCTATATTTGGTTAGAGGGAATAGAAATTCTATTCCCTCCTTATTCTCGGTGGAATAATAATTTCACCGTTTGGTTATATTTTACCTGAAATAACAATTTTTGAAGGAATAGTTATTTCCTGAGTATAAGAAATAACTATTCCTAGGTGCTAGATGTTTTTTTTATTCACGGTTGTAGAGAAAAATGTATTTCCGTATAATATTTTTTATATTTCAAATATACCCTCAGCAACACGAAAATATAAAAAATATTTTTTATATTTTTTATTGTATTTATTAAAATTTTAATTGTACGTAGTTTTTACATGATGATATTTTTTCAAGAATGTAATTTTATTATTTTTATTTATATGTATTTTAATTGGAGCATGATGATATTTTTTAATTTTTTATATTGTAAAAAAATTTATTTTAATAATAAATTATGTATATTAAATAATATGTATAATAAATATATATTATATTATATTATATAAAATAATATGATAATTATAATAAGTATAATTTTTTGTATTATTTTTATAATATATAATATATTATATATTTATTAAATATGTATTTTACATGATACAATAATATAATATATTAAATAATAATTCATAATAATATATACATAATATATATATAATTATATATATGTCATATAATATATATAAAAATATGTATATATACACGTATGTATTATTTTATATAATATATTTTCATAATTAATAAGGGTAAAAGCGTTATTTCGATAAATTCTCACTTTATTTCTCATACAATTTTATAAATCAAACATTGAAATACAAATTTTTAACTAATTATATTCCAACAACCAAATATAGGAATAACAATTTCCAACTCTATTCCCATCCAATTCTATTCACTGAAAATAACTATTATATTTTTACCTTATTCTATTCCAACAACCAAACGTGCCGTAAGTGTTCAAGTAACGAAAAAAAAAGAAAAGCATGAGGAGTTTGCCTAGTAATTTCCATACCTTCGAACATTGATTGAAATGCTTGCTTTTGTATAATATGTCCTGGCCAATATATAAACAAAACTACGTGCATAAAAGTAAAGGCAAGTGTGGATAAATTTAAAGAAAATGAGCAAAAATAATAGTTTACTTTTTCATTGTTTTTCACTTTCGTTCCCTTAATTTTTCCCCAGCACATCGCAAGATATGAACATTAGCCAATGATCATTATTGAAAATTATAGTATCTATCAAATACTTTCACAAAGGCATATCATTCTCAATCCATATATTTCACATTACAAAACAGGCGCCAACATTGGCCAATACCGATCAACCATTTTCGGATGGGCAAATTTAGCAAAATATTTGCAGAATCAATTTAGAACTGAACTTTTATTTGAAAAAATTCTACACCAAACTAATAAATTGGAAGTCAAAATTATCATTTCTTCTCAATTTTATCAAGGGAACTCTTCTTCTAAGAAGGGCAGCATCTAACAGGGATTCTCTCCTCATCCTACAATTCAACACTACCATACACAACATCAAACGCTTATTACTAATGATGCTTTTGCGGAGATGCCACAATAGTAAGCTTACGGAAATGATGCTTTTGCGGCTTATTACTAATGCAGTGTGCATATTAGGCTAAAATATTAGTAAGGCTTTGATTTCTTCTTCTTGAATTGGCCAAGGGATTAGCATCAAACGCTGCAACCCACATCAAATGCTCACTCAATCATGATCGTCTGCATTTGTCTGATCTTGGTCATCCGCACTGCGCAAGCCACCTTGTACATGCAGGACCCTCCTTCGCCTGCCATATATGGATACCCGAGATTAGAATCTCACAATCATCATTAGCATTTCTACAATTCATGTTTATGATATCAAAGAACAGCCTATGCACAAAACATTTACTCTGCCCCAAATTTAGAGAAGGATCAAAGCTATTGGATGTTATTTTATCTTAGGTTATGCAAAAGACCATCTTTTAATTTTAACCAATGATCACCAAATCACACAACAAGAATTCTCCGGTTGCGGTTAGATTCTCTTTCTAAGGGAGAAGGCCCCCTTCCAACTGGAAATCAGAAGCTCCCAGGAAATGGGAGGAGCACACAAGACTTTGACCGTGCACACCTTTAACATCATGGGTCAACATCCAAGTCCAACCACAAAAACGTGGTTATATTCCCATATATATATATATAGTGTAAGATCTTTTGTTTTTCCAAGTTTCCGAGTGAAACGCACCAATAGATTTTTAAAATATAGCTAAAACCCTGAAAAAGAGAGGCTCTCATAACATGATCAGCATCCTTGTCTATGAACAACTTTATTTTCCCTGCCTCCAGCCACTTAAAAAACAAAAAATTCAAAATTTAATCGAGAACATGTGCTTTAAAGGCAAAACAATTGAAAAATGAACCGCTTTAATTGAAGGCTAGGAAAAAACACGGGTTAGTAAGGCTACATATATACCTCTTACAATACTACAGAAGAAAGATCTTCGAAGATTGTTCTCATGTCAGGTCTCTCAGAAGCTGGAAGAATGCATCTTAGAGCTACCTGCAGCATGATCTCCAGACCTGTAGATACCGATTCTGCATCATGGGTGCTCAGAGCAGTCCTGTCGAAGCACTCGTTGGCACGGTTTTCTCTTGCCAACATTACTACCCAGTCTGTCAAGTCCACAGCTCCTCGGTTTGCAGAAACAATTTCTCCCGAGCTCTTTCCTGTGAGAAGCTCCAGGAAGATGACCCCAAATGCATATACATCGCTCTTCAATGATGGGCACGGCTCACTTGAATTGGCAAATTCAGGCGGCATGTAGCCAAGAGCACCAGCATTTAAAACCTGCTCAGCTGTGCCACCTGCTGTCATTAAGCGGTGGAGGCTATAATCTGTGAGGAAGACATTTGGTTGGTGCGAGTCTAACAAGATGTTTGTGGACTTGAGATTGCCATGAGGTATGGCTCTTTCATTGTGGAGGTAATCCAAACAACAGGCCACATCGATAGCGACTTTGAGTCGTTTGTCCAGCGGCAAGGATGGAAGTTTACTTTTTCCGACCCTGCAAAACACGTACAAAAGTAGGAAGTGATTGTTATGTATTTTAGGATTACATTCTTGTTATTTGCTGAGTTCAGAAAAAAGCATCTAAAACAGTAGTCACTTCTCTCTCTTTTTTTCCCCCCTGCTTCCGTACAACTTAAATCAATAATGAGAAAATATCTGTATGCAAGCACTCAAGAAGACCAACAGTGTTCCAAAACTTCAGTCGTATTAGATGGCAATACAAGAACAGAAAATAGCTCATCTCTAGATGACAAGAATAACGACGACATATCCATTGCTATGGGCAGAAACTCAAAAAGAATGACAATGGCCAACAGCAAATCATAAGTCATCAGTCATTTGATGTCCAGAAGTAAAGATAATCCGATGTACTCTCTTCTTTAGACCATATACAAACTTACGAATGCAGTATAGAAGCTCATATACTCTCATTTGTTGAAGCCATTTAATGTTCTAGGTAGAAACTTTCAAAATTCCATATACTGATGATATGAAAACACTTCATATTTAACATTTATGTTCTTCCTTTTCCCATATCAAGCTTTTTTATTAAAGAATTTTACCGTTTGATGATGAACATCAATACAAAAAATTCTCACAAATTACAGATTAAATGAGTTAGTGTGTGGACCAACTGTTTCGATGGTCCAAAGTACTGTGCCAGCCAATTATTCTTTCGATGGACCTTACAAACACAGTTACAAAACCATATCAAGCTTTTTATTTTAAATAATTTTACTGTTTGATGATGAACATCAATACAAAAAATTCTCACAAATTACAGATTAAATGAATTAGTGTATGGACCAAAAGATCAATAAATGCTTCGAAGGTCCAAAGTACTGTGTCAGCCAATTATTCTTTGGATGGACCTTACAAACGCAGTTACAAAACCAAGGCACAGTAATTTTCTTCCGTGTCCTACTCTTGATGTCTGTTGCTCAATCCGCTAAGCTTGTAGACTGGTAAGATGCATTTAATAATCTCACAGTTTCCACGTGTGTTCCTCCTATAGACTCAATTCAGGAACACTAAGCGATGTGAATTATGAACATCGGCATCCCGGAGCTTTGAAAGCAGGAGCTACTTCTTCACAGGCAGTAACACTTTTTTGGCTTATTTTTAGTCAAATAGGAAAAATATAATCCTTTCACCTTAGCTACAATTTGTTGCAAAAGGACCCTAGTTACTCAAATAGCTAACGACTACAGTTGACAATGTGAATAATCAGGTAGTTAAACCACTTATTCCACAAGGAGGATGAGAGAAAGACAACATGGGTCTTATTCCTCATGAGTTAGTATTACCAACGAACAGATTGGTAAAACAGTGAGTGCGCATCTAGAAACCAAACCTTCAGAAAGAAAATCCCACAAACTATTATCAGCCAAGAATCAAGACAAAGTTCTATAAAGGAAAAACAGAAGCTTACCTTGTAGATAGAGTGCTAAACACGGTGCATTAATATAAGTGGAAATAATCAGCTTCTCATGCTCCTTTGGTCCCCAGTAATAACCGTGCAAAGACACTAGATTTGGATGTTTGATGCTCCCGAGCTTTTTAGCTTCCCTTGCGAATTCCTTTCTTCCTTTTGCTATCCCCTCCTTTAACCTTTTCACCACTAACATATGGCCACTGTCAAGTGCAGCTCTATATAGTGTTCCATGACAACTTCTCCCAATGACTTCAGCTGGAGCACGTGACAGCTGTTCAGCAGTGAATACCGAAGAGCTATCAAAAATATTTAATTCACCAGCTAATTTATCGGGAGAGCCAACCTTGAGTACACCGAGACTCTCAGATCCATGTTGGCCTTTGGAAGGTGATGGATTCGACGATGAGAGGAAAGAAATAGGAGAAGATAATTCATCTTTCATGGGTATTTCAGGATACACAAAATCTTTTTGCATTGCTACCCCTGATGAGGAGTTTCCAGGCTCTTGTGCAGCCTTCATCTGTGGCAAACAAATAGGTCCCAGAGCTGAGCTTAGGGCAGTTGATGATGCACCAGCACTTTTATGGGAAGGTGATGTACTAGGAAGAGAATTCGACTCACATTTATTATTGTTCTTTTCAGTACTTCCTTTACAACTCTTGCTATCATGCCCTTTCCTATGAGTTCTACAATAAATTATGGTGGATAACAGAGCCAGAATAGTAGCTGTCCCAATCAAACCAGCAATAAGGAATGCCTTGATGGCACGTTTAACATGGGAATGATGCTCTCTTGAGCTTGTGCTAGATATGCCATTAGGCCATGATTTTGAATCATGGAATAACAGTAACGTATTTCCGGGATGGAATGCAGAATCAGGAAACCTCCTTAAGCTCTCAGGTATAATCCCTGAAAGATTATTGCAGGACACATTGAACCCAGTCAGTTGATCTGGAAGGTCATCGGGGATGCTACCTTCAAAGTGATTATTGGATATATCAAGATGTGCCAAGTTGTGGTATTTGCTTATTTCCACAGGCAAATGACCACTTAACGAGTTATGTGACAGGTCCAACGAAACTAAGCTCCAGCTGTGGGTGGAGTCCACTGGAAGTTTGAGCACTGACTTAAGCGGGATAGGGCCACTAAAGTTGTTGCCTGACAGGTTGAGAGCAATCAATGTGCTCGAGTTGAATAAGCTTGGAAGGAGGAAACCAGTCAGCTGATTGAAACTAAGATCAATCTCTTCTAGTTCTGGATAGGTACCCAACACTAGTGGTAGAACACCATCAAGAGAGTTGTTGTCTACCTCAAATGAAGTCAGCCTTAGAAATTGGGAAGTGTCATTAGGCAATGTTCCTGTCAATGAATTTGAACTTAATTTGATAACCTCTACATAATTTCCCCAATGTTGGATTCTGGACAGATTCCCAGAAAGGTTATTATTACTCAGATCTACGATGGCGCAGTGCCCAACCTTCAATGGCAAGGCACCAGAGAGCTTATTTGAAGATAAATTGAGATTCTTCAAACTTGCAGATTTGATACTCCCCACTGGTCCTGAAATGAATAAAGAACTCATTTAAGATAAAAGGGACATAAAAAAAATGTGAGGAAAAGAAAGGAAAAGAACCTCGAATGAAAATTGGAGTATTATAGACTTATAGTCTCATTGTGGGGAAGTGATGGATAGGCATGCAATTAAACGATGTCCAGTTCAAAAGGTTTCTCACATTATGGGCAATGTGAAGGCTCATCAGATTTGAGTACGAAATTATTTCATAATAGTTGAAAAACCAGAAGCCTTAACATGGATTAGCAAGCAAAACGTACATTGTATTGGGAAACCAATTTATTTTAGCAAGCCAAGAAACCAAAACTAAACCAATAAAACTCCACAGAGAAATGATCAAGCCAAATATACATCGGCAATGGGTTTAGTGTCCTCTCTATTCACAGAGCTCACTGTCTTGCTTTACATAAACCTTCTGCCTGGTTTGACAAAGAATATAAGTATGTTGGTACTGTTATAAGCGTGGAGAAATCAAATACCTTCAAGTTGGTTGATACTTAGGTCCAATTCAGATAACATCATAGAGCTTTCTTGCAAAAGAGCCTCAGGTATTGACCCAGATAATCGGTTGTTTCTGAGACAAAGAATACGAAGCGAGACTACAAAATTGAAGGAAGGGATGGTACCAGTAAACTGATTATTACTAGCATCAAACACTTCAAGGCTGTCAAAATACGGCATCCCATCATGCGCAAACATCTCTCCCATCAATGCATTATGGCTAACATTCAGATACCTGATACTGGAAATGAAACTAGGATTTCCAAGCCCAATATCAAAGTATCCAACAAACTGATTGCAACTGAGGTCAACTTCCTCCACATAGCCGAATTCTTTAATAAGATTCATTATATCCCCAGAAAACCCATTTGAATGCAAATCCAGGTACCTTAATTTCCCAAGATTTCTAAATCCAGAGGGAACTGTTCCATCAAAGTTGTTTGAGGAAAGATTCAATAGAACTAAATTCCTCCAATTAGTCAAGTTAAAGATCACTGGCCCTTCAAACAAATTGCGTGAAAGGTCAAAATATTCCAGAGAACCGATGGAGTCAGCACCCGAGATATTGCCAGACAGCTGATTGTTTGAAATTGACAGGTTGCGAAGCAATTTAAGACCGGTAATGCTAGTGAAATCAAGATCTCCAACCAGATGAAGGTCATTTAGCATGATTGACTCAACATTACCATCAACACAACTTATCCCAAACCAATTTATGGGGCAGCCATCAGAAGCCAGAGATTTCAAATCCCATGAATGAAGAACTAGACCTGAAGGATCCTTTTGAAAGCCTTTCTTGAGCTTCAGAAGTGCTTCGACATCCGAATCTCCAAATGCCAATTCAAACAACAGAAATATCAACAGATAGATTGAATGCATACCTTCTCTAACATCCCCTGCTCCCCAACCAGGAGTCATCCAAAAAGGATACGACAGAGAGGCAGAGGATTACGTCCTGTAACAAGAAAAAATCAGTCTGTAAGGATGAAGAGATGACAAAATGGACCAGAAACTGAAGAAACAGAAGCCCCTCTGGAAATTGGAATGCCCAAACAGTGTGAGGGAGAGACATTTCTCAAAGTGCAACATTACTCAAAAGGTACTACAACAACAAGCAATTAATTTTAAACAACAACAACATTCATTACAAAATTTAAGTTGGAAACAAAAATGTAGAATCAAACAGCGGTTTTCGGGCCAAATTAGTGAAGACTTTCTCTAAATTCAAGTTTGGATATGATTACTCAGGATAACAACAACAAATAATTACTACTAGAAAATAGAAAACAAATCTGATGAAAGCAAAATCTATCATCCATTTTTTTAGAATATAGAAGAATACAACAAAACTAGAAATGGACAACACGCACAGAATAGAACCCACATTTCTGACAATCGAACAATTTGAACTAAAAAGATTTGAAGTTCATGTACCCGTCATCAGAAAACAGAAATGCCAACGCCGAGTAGAAGGGGTAATGGAGTCCAGTTGGGATAGCTAAAATCCTACTACAAGCACAATTCGTAATGTTGGGATTCGAAGACATTGGTGTACTAAAAAAATTTTAGGAGCGAGCAGAGTTGAGCAAGGAAAGCGGGGAGTGGACGTGGGTTAGGTGAGCTGTTATGGCGACTAGTTAATTGCAAACGAAATTGAATAGTGACAGATTCTTCACGACACCAGATGAGTTGTTATTTTTTCACAGCTGTTCATTCCTTGCTTGGGGGCCTTATTTACTGTTTGACTTTGCCTAATTGTCTTTCCTCTCTCTCTCCGTCTGCCAGTCGATTAAATAAACAGATGGCCATCTAATCCAAAAGTTGGGCTATAAGGAAGAGCAAGTGAAGCGAGTGGGATCCAATGAATCGGGGAAGACAATAGTCTGGGCCACCATGGTTACATTTTGGCATGCCGAGCGGGTTGGTTGTTTTTGATAATTGCTGGGGACAGCCGTGCAGACTTACCTTGCAGTGGCCAACAGTTGCTCGTCCATCCGAATATGCACAGTGCGGACGCATACAAGGGGGTTTATTGTGTGGCTACTTCACAAGGGTTTACCTTCTTATCCGCGGTTGTTTTATCAAAGTTAAAAAGTTTTAGACTGAAAAATAAGAACAACTATATATATATATATATAGTATAATTTATTTTTTACAATATAATAAATATATAAATATTGACAATCTAATAAATCCTAAAAATACATATAATTATACACAGTATAACTTATTTTGTACAATTTTAATTTCTTTAAAACATAAATATAAGTACGGCAATAGAAGTCATATATGATTGATAGAGGAAATGTGCTTCTTTGTGAGAAATTCTTTGGATAGAGCATAGTTTTACCCTTGTGACATGTTTATATTGGGAAACAAAATGAAAAAAAAAAAAGCCAGCTATATTTATTTTTATTCTATTGACAAGATAAAAAGAACAATTATATATACTTATTTTTACCTTAATTTTATTATTTCATTTGATCCTTATCATAACATTACAATAGAATTTTATGACTCACTAAGTAAGATCTATTTTTATCACATTATCCTATTTAGGGTAATATTATTCGAGAGTATAAATAACTTTAAATTGTTTTATCTCTAAAAAATAAATATAAATAAATATTTCTTAAAAGTATTTGATATCAAATAAGTCCGAATATAATTTCATATAAAATATAAACTTTTATTTATCATTAATAACTAAAAAACATTAATCACAAGCTCTTATCCCGTTCGGTCATTGCCGGCCAACCATCGTAGCTTGCAACCGCTTGTTGGTGCCCCTCAACGGTCAAGTCAACAGCTAGTCAAACCCATCCCCAGCCGACCCTCCGACGACCCTCATGGTAATATCTCATCTTATTTTAGAGAGAATACATATTATAAATATAAATTAAATAACATAATATTTAGTTTTTTTATCTTACTTCTAGTAATACTACAGCTATTTCATTTTCACTAAATTCTCCCACCAACCAAACATACAACAAGGGACAACGCTTGCTTGCACCTCCTGCCCACTCCTCCTGCAGTATCCCTTTCACTGTGGTCCATGGGCTTGCCTCTGTGGGGGCGTGTGTATGCGGTAGGCCTATTCAATTGAAAAAACAAAAACAAATCAAATCAAGGAATTCAGAATCCAAAGTGCTGCAAGGATTTCGGTTGGCTTTAAAAATAGCACCAAACTCATCATTAAGTGGACAATATCCATTTGTTGCGAGCCAAAAAAAAAAAAGGAAAAGAAAAGAAAATGAAAGCATGTTTAGTATAGGGATGTTTAATATCAAAAAGTGACACTCATCGATTGCTACAATTTCCAAATGAAAATCAACCAACAGAAGTATGTTATAATTAAGATGTTATAAGAAATTGCATTGTGGTTTAAAGGTTATAAATTCTAATCATATAAACGACTTATTTGCAACACAATAAATAAAATTGCATACAGATAACTTTCTTTAACCCAACAATATTATAAGCTTGTTACATCGAATCGTCATTTTTAATATGAAGAATCCCACAACCCAGTGATCTAAATATGTATAATATAGCCTTGTTGGACGATCAGATGTTGCGTACTTGAAAGCATGATGGTGCACTTCAGACTCTGATAATTTCAACTGAATCCTGTGCATCATTTTAGTAAGATATTTGGGGTCTCTAGTAGTTTACCTTCGCTGCCTCATGAACTTCCGTGCAGCCACCCATTCTCCTATTAGCACTAAATATAAACGATAAATCTAGAGTCAGATGTGCAGAAGGAAGCATGAAGCTTGCTGATACCTCAATAGTTCAGGGGAACTCTCTCATTTTATTTTACAATCCAAGTAATTACAAGTTCAGTGGGTGCTAGAGGTTCCTTGATCAACTTAATTGCATAGCGACCAGCACGATTTTGTGTATCTGTCTGCAATTAAAAGAAGGTTAAGTTAGTTGCTTATTTTAAGGTAATATAGGGAGTGTTGGTAAACAATTTGCACAGATGATGCCATAGACATTTATATCAAACACTCTAATCTTGTAAAGTGACTTGAGTATTATTTCCAACAAATGTATCTTACAATTAGTGAAATCAATTGCCTTCCTTACATGGTGGATCTCTTCGGCGCTTTATACGTATAACTGTATTTTGTACATCATCATCCGTTGTCCCCCATTTTTTAGACCCATCTATTGTACCACTACTCATTTCTGTATTGTAAGCCGCTTGCTGCATGAAGGTCAACTATAGCCTTAAACTCACCTTTTCTACAAGCAAAATATAACAGCAATTAGGATCTTTTCTCCAATAAAAACCCACAGCACATATAATCATGTAGAGCCATTCAGTTACAAGAGTTTGGACTGCAGATTAATCTCTTCGTTATATGGACTATGCAGTTGATATAGAGGACCCACTCTCCAAGATACAGAAAAACTCAATACTAGAGAAATGAGGCCAATGGATATAACTAAATTGAAGACATCTCTGCCCAAGTGAAGGATTTATCAAAATCTTGCAAGTACCCTCCAACAAAAGGTTTTAGGAATGTTGGATCACGGGTTATCCACCATCTAACAGAATCGTAACAGCGTTGAGTCCATTTTGAGACATGAGTAAGAAGTCATCATCAACCATGATTGTATTCCAGTGATCCTGAGTTGCATAGAAGAACCATTTTGTATACAACGGTAACCATAGTACATCCGTTGTTTCTTTTTTTTTTTTTTTTGGCACTGTTATAAGGTGACTAATATATAACCAAGTTCCTAACACACTAGCTCTCCTGCGTAGGCAGGGGGGCTTTTTCAGGTCCCCAACCATTAGTGATTTCAAACTCACTGCATTGGGGTCTTGCACTGATGAGTCGTCATCTCCCCATATATCATCTCCAACATAATCTGCTGTCACTAAATCCTCTGTTTGCCTGCATTTAATTGTTAACAGTTTAATTTAACCAATCTAGAAATGATAATACAAAAAAAATGTTTCGGTAAACAGCTACAGCTATGATTGTTCATTGGCTGTTACAAATGCCTTTCTAAGATGATAGCAAACTTGTTGGAACAGGAACGAGAAAACAGAAATGAAAAATAACAAGAATTTTTACACGATTCAATCAGCAGACCTACTTCAACAGGCAAGAAATGGTGTGCAATCCCCTTCTAACGATTCTATTTTCAATCACACCCCTTATTTGGCCGTCTGAATCCGATGCATATTCATTATAACTTGCTTTGTCATACAAGCTACAATGCTTTATTTGGACCAATTCAAAGAACGTTATCAAAAAAATATCAAAAAATATTATCTTTTCATTTTTTTTTTCCGTTCTATCCTCCATTTTTATATTTGCAGATTTTCTCTTCAACTTTTATACCATTACTAATTATATTCTACCAAAAAAACTATGCCAAATGGACACATTTTGAGTCATATGTTAATATACATGTGATCTCAAAAAAATGAAAGTTTGAAAAGTTTAATATGAAAATCAATTTGAGTTTTTCACATGATGATTTAAGAAAAAAAAAAATCCGAATAGAATTGATACTAAAATAAAAATTAAAAATATAATTGAAAAAGATAAATTTGAGATGGAATTGAGAAAAGGTACAAAGTTGAGAACAATTATACTACTTTTCCCGTGTTGTTCTAAAATTTCTGTAATCCTCGTTCACGAATAATACAACAATGAAACAATTAATTACAATCACCTATAGAAATCAGGTTCAGTATTTGCGAGGATGATGGAGACATGCTGGGATTTGACATCCCTTAATCATCATCTTATCTCTACCATTTAGTCTATACATAAAATCTCGAGGCTGTTTGTAATTATTCAAAGTTCATCAATAGAATTTCTTCAGTTCTCTCACGTTGGATATCATTTTTAAAGCTATTCAAATGGCATACGATTGCATTAGTAAAGATAAAAATATGAAGCAGGTTAAAGAACATTTGAACAATTTCATGAAAGTGCAAGACTACTCTTTTTCTTAGGGAAGAGAAAGAAGAGGTTTGAAATTTTCAAGTTTCTCCCCTTCCCACGAATCACGCAAAATAAGATGTACATTTCTCACCTGGAGATTACACACGAAAGCAATAAATATCAGTCCACCGTATAAAAGAACCCCACTCTTTTCTTCTGCGTACATATAGTAATAAGTCACGCATCGCTCACGTAATTTTGCTAGATATATGTGCTTCATCTCCTCGTTCTTGAATCTCTTAGCTGCGACAATCTCTAGATCCTATTTAGAATCTAAAACCTCAACTTTATAATTTCCGCCAGGAAGATGCCTGCCAGTCCCGCGATATCAGGAAATGTTGCGTGTAGGATTTTCAATCGGTTAGGGTTCTTGAATTTCGTCATCTGTACATTCTTCTACTTCCATATGACTTCCATGTCCAAAAAAGTTAAAACAAACTTGAATACCGCCGCAGCAAAAACTTTCCAAGAGGGGAAAAGTAGACACCTCACCGTGTTCGTTGTCGGCTGAAATCTCCATTGTCCTTGGGGATTTATCCTCTCGTCTATTAGAACGCCATTGACGTACAGAGAACTCAATTTTACTATCAAATAATTGATTGGGACGTATATCATTGGTTTATAAAAAATTATAGAAATTATAAAAATCTTTACTATATTTAAACTGACAGATACTTTACAGTTAAATCACTCATCTACTCCCCTATGTTCAGATTTGTAAAATTTTATCACCTATTTATTTTAAAATAATTATTTTTAATTATTTTAAATATAATTAAATTATAATTATTTATTTTAAAATATATAATTAAAATTATAAAAATAAATTTCTCTATCCCTATAACAAATTTAACTCTCCAAATCTTTCTATTTTTTGGAAAAAAATTGTACAATTAATTTTTTTTAAACATATCATTTAAATATTATTTAATACTTTTAGATAATATAATATGTTAATTATTTTAAATTTAGGTGAATCTAAATAAATAGTTAAGTATCACATCACCTAAGTATATTTCAAAAATATCTTGCCAATGCTAATCTTTTATTATGTTGTAAAACATGTATTTTTCTTCCGATACAAAAACTATTGATGTGATAAAAAAATCACGTTAGCAATGTATTTAAATTTTAATTATATTATATGATCAATTTTTTTATTTTAATTTTATATAAATGTATCTATTTATATATTTTTTATTATCATAATATAATCAATATTTAGAGTTACTTTTAAATATAACATTTTAAATTTTGTGCTAATATATAATTTTATGATCAAGTTCAGTATCATAAAATTTTATAATTTTAAACAATTTATCAGTTTTTTTGAAACCATTAAATGTTATAAAATATAATAATAATTAAATTAATTAATTAATATAACAAATTCTAATAAATAGTGTTGAAATCGATAAGAAGATGAGACAATAATTATATATGAAAAATACTCCCAATTTGCCTCTTAACTTTTCAACATATAAAATAATATTGTAAGTATATATCACTCTTGATTTTGTCTTACTTTTAAATCATGCCAAATGGTCTATTTATAGGGGAATATTGCCATGGAGATTAAACAAGTAAACTCTTAACTATTATTTAGTCAAAAACACCAACTCAGTGGAAGAAATTACCCACTTTATAAATAAAGCAACTTTCCAATAGTAGAGAGGCCTCACTTTATTGTGCTAGGTAAATTTTCACTAAGTAAAGAGAAAATGGCCACTTATAACAGATAATCTTACATTAAATAATAAAAATTTGTTCACTATATTAGTATTAAAATTATCTAATGAAATAGGTTGAATAGATTAATTACATAAATGGATCCGAATTTATATTTTAACAAACAGAATACCCTGTAGCATTAGCAATGAGGCTTCATAGTTTGACATTTGATAAAGTGAGTATATTTAACAAACCGGCAGGACACAAAAATCGATTGATCAATATGAATCTTGAGAGTTGATGGTTGATTGCCACCTCATTGTCCTAGAGATTCTCTGGTCAGGGAGGGGCTTGCTATCGTAACATTTTATCTTGATGTATGTGAAAAAAAGTGACGAACCCATTTCGGTCATAGGGCGTGTCCATAAAATTTCGAGTGCTTAAACAATGTAATTTTTTTATATCTTAAAAATAGATAATAATTATATTGATTTGAATTTATAATTATTTCTTTTGCCTTTTCACATAAAAATAAAAAGTGGTATAACATAATATTTGAGAAAGTGATTATGAGGTGAATTTTATCCTAATGACATACTAATATTGGATGTGCCCAAAAAAGACCCGAAATACTAATCTAACTTTATAGAAAATAACATATTAATATCACTTTTATCGCTATTTTAAAAAAATATTTATTGAACGAATGTTGATGGTGTGTTATATTTTTTATTTAATTATTTATCTGTTTAATTAGTTATGTTTATACGTAGTTATTGAAAAGATTATTAATTACATTATGAATGTATTGGCGTTTGTTTGAATTAAAAATGTGTCCGCCAAAACCAAAATGGGAAGGGCGATTGAGAGATTGGACCGAGTCAGAACCGGCAACCTAGATCTTGGGTAACCGCACGAGCCAACTGGAGAAGCATGGCATGGCATAAACCACGCACTGTCTCTCCCCATTGGGGTTTATGTAGAGTACCAACACTGAGATGAATCGCAGTTACTCGGGCGACGCACCTCACTAATTGAGTGGTTTCTCAGCTCCCTGTCCCCCACTTTTCGTCCGGGACGTTAACAGAGCGCTTTCCCTCCCTCTCTCTTTTTTAGGGTTCTCGGTAAGCTTGAAAACTCTACACCTGGGGCCTGAGAAGGGCTGATTTTGTGGCCGGTATGTCCGATTTTGGGGGCGGCGTGATGTTGTTTTTTCCCCCATTTTCCCCGCGAAGTGTTTTTCGGAATTTTTGGTCTCAATCTTGGCAATGTTGCTTATTTTCTGTCGTTTGATGGGTTTGAGTGCTATTTTGTAACGCGGTGCTGATTTTCACGCGTTGAAGTGTTTCTCATGTCTCGTCGAGTGCTTTTTGGGAATTTGGGTCTCTGTCTTTGCACCGTTGTTTTTTATCCCCGTTTGACAATGGGTCTCCGGTTTGTGTTGGGTTCTGAGTGCCTGATTTTGTACCGGTTGTGTCGACTGTGAGGTGTCGTGTGAAGTGCTCTTTTTTTTTTTTTTTTTGGCACTAGGCCTTGGAAGCTTGCAAAAGGTATTGCGGGTTTTGGGCGATTTTTTGTGAGTTCTGTATTCGATGGCTTGCTAAAGGTTGTTTCCTCAGTCTTTGTTTTGTGTAGTCGGCGATTTGTTGACTGGTATTTTAGGTAGTAACTTCTGTAATTACGCGGCGAAAGTGTTTTTTTGGGAGTATTTTAGTGCGATTCTGAGGTTTTGACTTGATATTTGATAGTAATACGTTTATACTGCTGCTAGTTCATCTCTGAAAAGTTCTGCTACCTTATCTTGGATCCCCACCAAGAACTTGGTTTTTTTTTTTTTTTGGCATCTGTTTCCAATACCCCCTCCCTGGAATTTTACATTTTTCGGTGATTTGTTAATTTGGACTTGAGAATGTCCTGCACATGGTTTGTGTTCTTTTAGCGTCATGTATTGCTTTAATTGGATTTTCCCCTATGGACTTCCACTGTGTAAGACACTATGGAACTTCTCGGATTACAAGGGATAATGAAATTTGAATGAAGCCTTGCCGGGTTTCTGTATATCATGGCTTCTTTGGTCCCGTTTGTGGTTAGTCGCACCCCTTTACATTGCAGAATAGAATCCTCAAGCACATATGAACATCGTTCAAAGAGCATTGCAATCTGATTTTAGTTTTCTTTGATTGTCATATATGGTTTGCTTGCTGGAAGCTTTTGGGGTTTTTTTTTTTTCAGTTTGAATACTCTGTGTTGGTTATATGCTGGTGATATAGATGCCCTTTCTTCAAATTAACACCCTTTTGCTCAATTTTTAGATCCATACAATTAGATAGCATAGATTAAGAGATAACAAAGGCTTATTACTTGTTATTTAGATGGCTTCTATTCTGTATTGTGGCCTTTCATGGCACCTACTTTTGTTTAAAAGTATACTCTGTTTGGATATTGGACATTTTCTTCTTGTGTGTCTGCATTTAATTTCCGATGGGTTTGCCAATTTGGTCTGTCACTTATATGCTAAGCTCTTGTTCAGTTGTCAATTGCAGAAGATGCTAAAATCTCATTCCTAACATACGGGATATTTTTATTTTGAGAAACTATATTTCTACATGTCTTATTGGTGTTTAGAAATATTAAATAATTAAATTTCTAGAGGTCTGAAAATATTTCATTTCTAGAAGTCTTATTGGTGTTTTGAAGTCTTAAGAAATTATATCGCGCGAAGTCTTATTTTTTGTTTTAGAAGTCTTAAGTAACTATATTACTCAAAGTCTTACTTGTGTTTCCTCATGTACATTCATATGACTTTTTCTGAGGCCTACACTGGTCAAATATATTTTGTACGAGTCTTGAATTTGTTTAAGCCTCCTCTGCAGATTATGGGTTTTATTGATGTGAGACTTTATACTTCAGCTTAAACTCTTATTGCAAGTAGTCCGTGTTCCTTTATTTTCCCCTCAAGCATTTTACAGCAGTGCTGCAAGCGCAACTATGCATTGGAAGTTTGATTAATATGCCAAACACGGAAGTGTGCTTGAATTATCTATAAGTAATGTAATCACCAATTTCAAAGAGGAATTTATATGTGGTTAATCATTTGTGAATTGTGATTATGCTTTATTTAGGATCTGTATTGATCCCAAGTCATGTTTCATTTGGGAGGGTGATTAGTAATAAAAAAAAGTTTTGATGTATCTTTCTGGATCTTGCATATTGTTACCAGCTAGGATTAGAAGATGGATTCTCATGATGGGAATGGAACAACTGATGGGAATGGAACAACAGATTCTTTGCCACCTCCCCCACCTGAAATTCCTCCAAATGTCATTCCACTGCGAGCAGAATCAGAGCCCCCTAAGAAAAAGCGTGTCCCAGTGGCTAGGCGTGGCCTTGCATCTAGAGGGCAGAAGATTCAGCTCCTCAGTAATCATTTCAAAGTTAACATCACTAATGTTGATGGCCATTTTTTCCACTACAGTGTCAGTTTGCCTCTGCCCTCTGATTTTGGTATTGAAGTGTTTTACCTGTTTAAACTGATTTGTTATTTGTTCTATTATTCATGATAGGTTAATGTCACTTATGAAGATGGTCGTGCTGCTGATGGCAAGGGTGTTGGCAGGAAAGTAATTGATAGAGTCCATGCAACATATAATACTGAGCTTGCTGGGAAGGAATTTGCTTATGATGGTGAAAAGAGCTTGTTTACTGTGGGCTCACTCCCTCGTAACAAGCTTGAGTTCACAGTTGTTTTGGAGGATGTCACATCAAGCAGGTAAGGATGTAAATGCTGACAACTTTTCATCAGTTTGTTTGAAGTTTTCTATTTCATTTTTCCCTTTTTCGTTCAGTGAGTTTGTTTTTCCTCTAAATGTGGTTTATGCTTTTGAATTCCAGAAACAATGGAAATGCCAGTCCTGATGGGCATAGTAGTCCTAATGATACTGACAAGAAGAGATTAAGGCGTCCATATCAGTCAAAGACATTCAAAGTTGAGCTTAGTTTTGCTGCTAAAATCCCAATGCAGGCTATTGTGAGTGCGATCCGAGGCCAGGAGTCCGAAAACTCTCAAGAAGCTCTGAGAGTTCTGGACATCATTCTAAGACAGCATGCAGCAAAACAGTGAGCAACTATGCTTGGAAACATGTTAAATTTCATTAAGTAGATTTCTAAGTGTACTCTGTTGCTTTCAGGGGCTGCCTTCTTGTGCGCCAGTCCTTCTTCCACAATGATCCGAGGAACTTTGCTGACGTTGGTGGTGGTGTATTGGGTTGTAGGGGATTTCATTCTAGTTTCCGGGGCACCCAAGGAGGCTTGTCTCTGAACATTGGTAGGCTGTCTTTTGCTGTTACAATTTGACTAAGATAGTGAATTCTCGGATTATTTTATGCTGATTCTGGTACAATCATGGCCCAGATGTATCTACTACTATGATTATTCAGCCAGGGCCAGTTGTGGATTTTCTAATTGCTAACCAGAATGTGAGAGATCCCTACTCAATTGACTGGGTTAAGGTAACAGCATGTTTGGTACAATGTCATCACTTCATTGGCTTAGTTTATTATCCCCCTCTATGGGAAATTTTACATTTATTGATGCAACAGGCAAAAAGAATGCTTAAAAACTTGAGGATAAAGACAACTACTTCCAACCAAGAATACAGAATAACTGGAGTGAGCGAGTTTCCATGCAAAGAGCAAACGTTTGTTTTCTCCCCTTTCATTGGAAATATTAAACTATATATGTGGTTTTTCTTTTTTAATTTTAACTGAATAAAATTCCTGCTTCTGCATGTTATATAGGTTTTCGTTGAAGCAAAAGAGTAGGGATGAAAATGGAGAAGTTGAAACAGTTGAAGTTACTGTATATGATTACTTTGTGAACCATCGGCACATCGATTTGCGCTACTCTGCAGATTTGCCATGTATCAATGTTGGGAAGCCCAAGCGACCAACTTTCTTTCCATTGGAGGTGATTAACACATTGAAGACTAAAAAACAATATGTGACGCAGATTGCCATATATGTAATTGTTTTGCATTGTTTTACAGCTCTGTTCATTGCTGTCATTGCAACGCTATACCAAGGCATTATCTACTAATCAAAGAGCTTCACTGGTGGAAAAATCTAGGCAAAAACCACAAGAAAGGATGGGTGTTTTGTCCCAAGTAGGTTTCTTTCGTTAACTTAGTGGCACTGCATCTATGTGGGTGTGTATTGTTAAGTGTTTTTGCTTTTTTGTTGTTCTTGCAGGCTTTGAAAACCAGCAACTATGATGCAGTGCCTATGCTTCGTTCATGTGGCATCTCAATCAGTAGTCAATTCACTCAGATTGATGGGCGTGTGCTGCCAGCCCCGAAGGTTGTTTTTGACTTTTCGCTACTATAAGCACAGCAGAGTATATTTTAATTTTCTTGTTCGTTAACCTTCTTGTTTAAATTATTTGCATGTCTTTAAACTTTTCATTGCTTGACTGTTTGACTCGATTTCAGCTGAGATTGGGAAATGGAGAGGAATTTTGCCCCAGGAATGGGCGTTGGAACTTTAACAACAAGGTTATCTCCTTACTTTGACAAATTTAAAGGCGTCTTTAATATTCTTTTGAACTGCTGATATGCTTGTGCAGAAACTGGTTGAGCCCACAAAGATAGAGAGGTGGGCCGTAGTGAACTTCTCAGCTCGGTGTGATGTAAGGAGCCTTGTTAGGGATCTGATTAAATGTGGTGAAATGAAAGGCGTTGTAAGTAATAGTATGGTTAATTGCTGTTTGACCTAATTTGACAACAGTAATGTTCTAAGGTGTTACTTTTAAGTGAATGCAAAACAAGCGTCTTTTTTTCTCTCATCCCCCTTGCTCTTCAGCACATAGATCCTCCATTTGATGTCTTCGAGGAGAGTCCACAATGCAGGCGGGCTCCTCCCCTTGTCAGAGTGGAGAAATTGTTTGATGAGATACAGTCTAAACTTCCTGGTGCCCCTCAATTCCTTTTATGCCTGCTTCCTGAGAGGAAGAATTGTGATCTTTATGGTACATTAGCCATACCTATGTCGGCCTTGTTATACTTCCACATCAGTGCCTTACAGTGAGTTTATGTACTGCTTTAGGTCCATGGAAGAAGAAGAATCTCTCTGACTTTGGAATTGTAACACAATGCATGGCTCCTACCAGGGTGAACGATCAATATCTTACAAATGTGCTTTTGAAGATTAATGCAAAGGTGGGGTTAAGTACATTATGTCAATATTGCAAAATATGCCCCTGCCCTCTTTCTCAGTACTCCAGCCTCCCCCCCCAAAAAAAAAGACAGAAGACAAAAAAGCTCCTGTATATGATTTTTGACAATAGTTTTCCTGAGGTTGATGGCCTCTATGTTTTGCACTTTCCATGCAGCTTGGTGGGCTGAATTCTTTGTTGACTGTTGAACAATCTCCATCTATACCTCTTGTTTCTAAGGTTCCCACCATAATTCTTGGGATGGATGTATCCCACGGATCTCCAGGCCATTCTGATGTTCCGTCAATTGCTGCGGTAACATGCTGTGATTTCCTAAATACCATAATTTCATTTCTTCATGCTGCCACCTTGAATAAGTGCCCATTATCTTGACTTCTCAGATTGATTAATATTTCTGAGGTCTTGGATTTTATAGGTGGTGAGCTCCAGAAATTGGCCATTAATTTCACGCTACAGGGCATCTGTGAGGACACAGTCTCCCAAGGTGGAAATGATAGATAACTTGTTTAAGCGCGTCTCTGACACAGAAGATGAGGGAATCATCAGGTGTAATACCTGCGTCAAATTTCAAAACATTTTGATTTAGGCAATGTTTTTGTGCAGGCGGGAAGGTGCACATGGTAGATCTATCCCAGATATATGCAAGTTTTGATTGTTGGCAGTTGTAGCAGGAATGTTAAACTATGTTGTGTTATTGAGATACTTTTCTATGAATTTCAGGGAGCTCTTGCTTGATTTCTACTTGAGTTCTGGGAAAAGGAAACCTGAGCAGATTATCATATTCAGGTATCCTTTTTTCTTCATTCTGCATTCAATAAATGCTAGTTTTATTGTTTTCTGCCCTTTAATTGCACTTGAGAACACAGCAGGTAATCTTATTCAGGGATTTCTTTTTCTTCCATCTGACTACAGTGAAATACTGAAGTTACATCTGTGTTATTCCCTTTGGATGTAGTTTAAATGCTAGATTTTACTTTTTGAATTTGTTACTATTCTTCCATTTTCTCCTTCAATTTCTGACCAACAATGCTGACGCAGGGATGGTGTGAGCGAATCCCAATTCAACCAAGTTTTGAACATTGAACTAGATCAGATCATTGAGGTTGTTCTACAATGCAGTTTTTGTTGTGTAATATCTGGTAACTTGATGGTTCTGTGGGAAATATTAACCTGTTGTTTCTTTTAAAATTTTTTAGGCCTGCAAATTCCTTGATGAGAAGTGGAATCCAAAATTTGTGGTCATAGTGGCTCAGAAAAATCACCACACAAAGTTCTTTCAGGCAGGGTCTCCTGATAATGTTCCTCCTGGTGTGTATGACTTCTCAAACTTTATGCATTTTTACGTTTTTACCTGCATTTCATTCAGGAGAATTTTTAATACTTCTCATTGGGGTAGGTACTGTTATTGATAACAAAGTTTGTCATCCTCGGAACTATGATTTTTACCTCTGCGCACAGGCTGGAATGATTGTGAGTATTTCAATGTCTTGTTTTTTCAAAAGCTCAAAACCCACCTCATAAACTAATGTACTTGAATTAATCAAGGAAAGTTTTCTGCCGATTTTACCAATGAGTTTAGATTCGCTCTTGTATGGCTAATAGGACACTAAATGGATACTCGTGGTGTTGCTTTTGTTAGGTTTTACTGCTGATTTATTTTTTGTTTCTTGGAGGCAAGAGAAAAGAATTAGGTTGGCCTAGAAGAATATAGAGTGAGGTGCTATAAATAAGGATATGAAATTAGTTTTACTCTCCGACAATGTTGCACCAAAAAAGAGCTGAATGCTAAGTGAGGCCTAAAAAGGCTTTCTTGTTGTTGTTGTTGTTGTGACCTCATAGTTTCTTTGCAGTTGACCACACATTTGGGTGATGACAAAATTAATTGTTAGCGAGAAAAAAATCTAGCCAAGTGGTTCTTTTCAAGATATTATTGTGGTATAGCTGCCGTGGCTGATTTTTATGTGATACATGTACGGATGTACTAGTGTCTTTCATATATCATCGGGGTATCTGCCATTTGTGTTATGTAATTGAAAAAAGTCCTGAATGCATTCCAAATTGCTTTTTAGGGAACTACAAGGCCTACCCATTATCACGTTCTGTTGGATGAGGTTGGTTTTTCCCCTGATGATCTCCAGGAACTGGTGCATTCTCTGTCTTATGTGTAAGTTGTTACTGTTGACTTTTATTGCTTTATAATGTCACTTTTTGGCATTGTAATGCTCGATTGATCCTCTGTGATTTTGTTCGATAACCTTCTGCAGGTATCAGAGGAGTACCACTGCTATCTCAGTTGGTAAGTTATGACTGTTGTCCTCATGCTCATGTATTGTTAATGAATGGCTTGAGAAATTGAGCCTTAATATGATTTGGAGTGGCTGCTTTGTTGTTGGTATTTTGACCCATAAATACAACCAATTAAACATTTCTCACCAATTGTGCTTTCTTAATGACTTCATCGGTTAAGGCAACTGAATAAAGTCACACTAAACATGTTTTTGGTGGGTTCAAAGCTTTTAAAATCCAGATGTAATCAAACATCAAAGTAGCTGTTAGACCTCCTTTTGGAATTATATATATTAAAAGCACTGATACTGCAAACAAGCTGCTCCATTAAATTTTTCCGGTTTGGCCTTTTGTTGCGGCTAGTAAAGCGTGAGTGGTTTCCATGTTTATAGTTTGTATAAGCCAAAGGGTGTTTGTACACTTCGAAAATATAGTTTTTGATACCAGTCTTTCTCTGTGGGTTATCCTTGTGCAGTTGCACCTGTTTGCTATGCACACTTGGCTGCAACTCAGGTCGGACAGTGGATGAAGTTTGAAGATGCATCTGAGACATCTTCTAGTCACGGTGGTGTCACCACCGCTGGGGCTATTCCGGTGCCTCAGCTGCCCAGGCTACAGGAAAATGTCTGCAACTCCATGTTCTTTTGTTAGAATCTGAACCCATCCAACAGACCACCTTTTGTACAAATTACAGGCTCCAAGTTTGGAGCCTTGTGCTTGCTTTTTGCATGTGTGGTGTGTGTGACTTAAAACCTTGAAGCGGCTATGCTCACCTTATAAAAAGATGGCAGTTGGTGTTTATGTTTAATTTGTATGTTCTAACTGTAGGCGTTCTGTCAATTCCTTTTATCGTGAATCCTTATACCATAACTTGTTGGAAGCAAAACCCAACGTACCTTTACACCCTTCCGAGGTGATTCTATGGGTGCCATCTCTTCCAATTGCTGGTGAATCCTTGAAATTTTTGCGTTGATGATGTATACATGTTCAATGGTTGCTTGAGCTTAATACAAATCTGATGTTACTGATGCTGTAGGTATGCCGGATAGATGCATGCGTAGAGGTGCAATCCATGATAAATTTTGACTCTTTAGTTTAATGTAATCGGATGAGGTCTCAGCCCCAATTACCTCTTCCATTGCACTTCCCATTTACCTGGGAAAAAAAAAATGGCAGCGGATTGTCGTCCCTACGTTCAACTGGAACCTGAGAGGAGCTCTCAGGCTCCCGTCATTGAATAAATGTGTAGTCCAAGCAAATTTTAGATCTGTTTCTCGCATGACACGTGCAGATAGCCGTCAAATCTCACTTTATTTCGATCTTCGTCACTAGCATGAACGTTGAATGTTAATGAAGCAGCGGAGTACACATCGGTAGGCATCGTTGAAAATTGATCGTCACGGATAGCACGCACCGGAATAAGAACTCAGCAAAAAATCACGTTGCTCCAGATGGTCTACATCTCGTCCAAAATCTTTCAGACTCCGATTGTCAGGAGAGCTGGATGGCAGAGAGATCGATAGTTTGGAATGAAGAATTTAAAGCTTGCCTCTCGCACACTAGGCAGTTCTCATAATACAGAACAGCACTAATCTTCAAAATGAGTGAAATTAAAATATTTATAAGCGCGGGGATGATAATGAGTATATACAAATTAAAATAAAATCTAATTTAAGTGTTTCTTATCAATTGAATCACAATAAAAACTTGCCGAAAGTAAAGTTCATATCTAAAATTGTGAAAACAAAACTCAAATGTAGAATTAATAAAGAAAAAAATAACCATCCCCACAAACAAATTTGCTTGAAATCAGAAAGATCAAATATGCAAATCTCAGGAAAAATTAATTTGTTAAAGAGAAAATATTTGCATTTGACCCATAATGACTATTACCCATGAGGAACAGCCCCATACTCGATCAACGCCAGAATGATCATGAAGAAACAGACCAACTAGTAAAACAATCACAGCAATGTATGTAGCAAAAATGCAAGTAATCAAATTTCAATCTCTTATTGGCAAATGTTTTCATCGGTCAAATGTTATCTTTTTTTTTTTTTTTCACGTTTTTCTTTTCTTTTTTTTTTTTTTTTTGGGAGGGGATCTTTCCTATTTTCTCTTATGTACAAGTCAAAATCCAGATGAAAGGGGATGAATTCAATGCAAAGATTGCCTTCCTGAGCTCGCAGGCATCCTTCAGAAGAGATTAAAGAGAAGAAAACTGAAACATTGAGAGGCAGCCCACCGAGTAAAAAGAGCAGTAAGCCTCTGTTAAAAGGAGCGAGCTGCCTCCCAACAAGAAATATACAAGATGAAGATTTTTCTCGTTCATGCCCAGAGATCGAAAGCCTGCTGCGAGCTCCAGCTCCCTCGTCGAGGATGTGTTAGAGTTGCTCAAAACTGATAGCAGTACTATTATGATCAGAGAGGATTATGCTAATAATACTGCTGGCTGCTGATTGTCCGCTTTAGCTTCTCTGGACCGGTGGAAGTCATCTAAAGTGCAAAACTCTTCCCTCAGCAACCTGTCCAATTCTGGGTGCTTTTTCAAGGGTTCCTTCTGATCCCGTTCCTCTCGATAATGGTGGAATGCCCTGTTGCATAGGGAAGAATTAATATATATGATCTCTTTTTTTACAGTAAAGAGTGGGCTTTTCATTCATAGTGTATGAGGCACCAAACCAAAAAAGATGCACTTTTTCATAGCTCATGACAGCAAAACTTGATCACAGAATGATAGTGTCAGCAGTCCAACCTAGGCTCTGAATGCCAACCATCCATACCAAATAACATAGCCATTATGTCACGGAATCATGTGTCTACAATCTTAAAGGTACTCATTTTATTCTCCTAAAGCTCCTTCTAACTATGCTACTGCAGTTTCTAATCCATTTGAATAGCACATGCAAGTTTCAGGGATGTCCCGATTGCCCAAGATCTGGTGTTGCATGTTTCTCACAAGACAGGTTATGCTTTCCAGCATTTTCCTCCAGGTTTCAGCTATTTTCTCAGTCTGGTTTTAATCACAGCTATTTTCTCCTTGGAAGTCAAACAAAAGTAATTTGGTGGGAGGCATTATTTGTGTAAGGTACCAGTTTTCATAATATAGTAATTAGGAATAATTAAATTAATATAACTAAGATTAAGCGTATTATGCGCGGGAAATTAGCATCGGAAGCATAAGGGAGTCGGGAGGCCTGGCACTTGAGTGGCGCCCGAGGTGTGCCCAATGCACGTTTGGCATAATAGCCGCATTCGAGGCACGCCTCGGACACGCATTCAGCAAAATGATGCGCCTCGGGTGCATTTAGTAGAATGGCATGCTTGAAACACGTTTGATGGATGCTTGAGCGTAGATCTTTGGGTGTTGTGGCGCCTGAGCAGCACTCGACTGGTGCTCAAGCGCAAATCTATGTATTTAAGCGTGCGCTTTCTTCCGTCATTTTCTCTCAGGTTCGAAAGAGAGAGAGAGAAGGAGATCGAAGCACTGAGTCCGTTTCCGACTTAGATCTAGTTAAGAAAGTTGTAGATCGGGCTGAGGCAAGTATACTCATATACTTTTCTTCATCTTGTTGCACTTTTTGTTCCGTCCTCTTCAGGTATTTTTATTCCAATACTCGTCCAATCTTATATTTTATGAAACCCATGTTTTGAGCATGCATATTAATTGATGTAATGTCCAATTGGTTAGTTTTATGCGGTATTGTGTTCGTTGAAACCCTAACCCTATTTTGAGATATTTGTACGATTTTGCATTAGAAAATTGGAATCCAAACTTGTGGACGTGAATATTGGTATTTATTCACATGTATTTTATATATGTTATTTTGTGTGTGTTCCAAAAGTTATGTTGAATACTTTTGTGAAGGGATTTATTATCCGGAAGCTCTAAAGTTATGTTTGACTTATTGTGGTGAGAATTTTCTAAATTCTCCAGGCTTTATGTTGATTTGTGCATGCATTTAAAGTTATGTGAAGACTTAAACTTACAAGAATATAAAAATGTGTCAATATGCTCAAGAATATGATTATCTGTATCTGTATCTGCATCCAAGAAATATGAGAAGAATGAAAAGTATAAGAAGAGAATTCCATTATATGGTAAGTTTTAATGAATTGTTCTCCAGGAAGGAAGAACAAAGTGTTAAGAATGAAGTATGGAATTTCCCTTAAAAATAAATAATCATAAAACTGGACCAAGAGTTTACATTTCAGAGGGTAGCATTCCCTGACATACCTTAAGATATTACTGTGGTAGACCGATGACTGCCTCTAGGCCACAAGAGATATGGTGGCATAAGCTTTATGGCCCCGTATATCGGATGAAAGGTATACTGCTCACCACAGGATATTTGAATTGTGTGGGTAGTGCCTTAGAATGTGTGGAAGTATACACATTACTTTCCTCATTCGGCCACACCGTTGGCTGGTAAAGCCTACTAGCCATAATCCACAAAGAAAAAGAAGTTTTCGCATGATTTAGAGCCTAAAGGAATCAGATATATAATGGGAAAGATAAATGTGTTCCGGAAATACATTTGATCATGCTTCATGTTTATACATCTATATTATACTCATATTCTCTTCCTTTGATTTATTTTAAGTATACTGCTTATTGTCTTTGATTATATTATACTTCCTGAACATTTGGCTTACTCCTTACTGTTTTCTTGCCTTCAGATAAGTACGAACTTATACCTGATAAGGCGAAGTAAAGATTAGTAGTCGGCTAGGCGTCAAACTTGGAGGATGATTTTATGGACCTAAATTTTGTGATTTTGTACTGTATGGAATACTTTTGTATATTTTTGAGATGGACGTGTATCAATGTACCTGATATATTAATGGTGTACAGATTAGTTTAGTTTTGTTGTGTATTAATGATTATATATGCTTCCGTAGGTTATTATGGTTTGATATTTAGGTACCCAATGACATCTCTTATGAACCGACGTATCCGGCGATACGACGTTGGTGCCGTCAAACTTGGAGGATGATTTTATGGACCTAAATTTTGTGATTTTGTACTGTATGGAATACTTTTGTATATTTTTGAGATGGACGTCTATCAATGTACCTGATATATTAATGGTGTACAGATTAGTTTAGTTTTGTTGTGTATTAATGATTATATATGCTTCCGTAGGTTATTATGGTTTGATATTTAGGTACCCAGTGACATCTCTTATGAACCGACGTATCCGGCGATACGACGTTGGTGCCACGAATGGTTTGTGGCAATTTAAATCCTGTGTTTGATATTTGTTGTGATATATATATTATACAGGGATATTGTACAAGTTTATGTTTAGTTTGACGGCCATATTGCAGGCGAAACCTTGCCAGTTTCCCGTTAGGATATGGTCCATCACAATTTGCCCATAATTTTTTCTGCTAACTTAAATTCAGGTGAAAAAAGATTTGGGCCTTATTACACTTTACCAGTTCACCTAAAATTCTTTGTACTCTCCACATGACTACATCTTTCTTTAACTTAATCATCTATAGGATATGTAATGATGCTAGATGAGAGAAAGTAGGGTGAAACCACAGAAGGAAAAAAGAAGCAAGAGACAGATTTCAGGTGGCTTGGTTATGTAAAGAAAAGAAGGCCTCATAACCCCGTTAGGGGAAATGATCTCCTGGATTATAAAAGAGCAGAAAATACTGAAGAAGAATTTAAAAGAGATCATCAAGCATGATCCTGCATATTGCACTTGGTAGAGAATATCGCTTACAGGAAATTTACCTTTTCCTAAAAAAGAGCTCTTCCCAAAAAAAACTCTGGCAAAAACATGTACTCCTTCCTAAAACCAATGAGGCCACAAGTGTCCCTTAAGCATCAACTTCAATGGATCTGAATAATCCGTTTAACAGACCCCACCTAGCGGAAAAAAGATTTCGCACTTGGAGTGAAATGGTAGAAATAGATTCATATATCCGATCCCACTTACTAGAACTTTAAGGCTTTGTTGTTGACCCCACCTAGTAGGAAAATGTTTATTTTAGTTTGATTTGATTTTTAACCACCTATAATTTGCATTTCCTTTAAATCTGTCGCATCAACCCTATTTTCATCACATTTCTCAGTGAAATTTACAATATTTTCAAAACATATTTGGATAGAACTGAAGGCATTTTAGTCAATCACATAAATTGTATTTCCTTCCTCTGCACGTGTCCTATCATCTTCACATTTCTAAGTGAAATTGACAAGTTTTTCCCAACATGCTTGGCATTCATCATAAGATATTATAAAGGCAAGAGGAGATTTTGGTAATTTCACTAAAATTTAACAGAATTAAGATAAAATTGTAACTAAGTGGAAAACAAAAGCAATAAAAACGTAGATTGCCGAGAAAAAGAAAAAATAAAATGGTAGTCAGTTAAAAGCAAGGGAAGATGTGGGTGATTAAGTGAAAAAAAACTAGGAAATTTGTCCAACCAAACTGAGCCAAGGCCATCCCTTATGTCTTGTTTACGCAGGTCTCTTCCTCTTAAGTTCCCCTCGGATATAGACTAAAAATACGAACTTTCATGACTACTCTTCAGAAAAAGCATGCTACATATGTATGCATACATACATAAATAGAATGATTCCTTGTCAACATAGAACAAAAACGAGAATTTATTAGACCCCTACCCTTGACAGCCAACAGGTTGAGCAATGAGACATAAAAAACTAGGACTGGAAAGCTATTCCAGTGCAAAGTGTAGACGTCATAAATAAAATTCTAGTGCAGTGTTGATGTCATAAATAATTGATTTTCTAGCAACAGCAAAAAAAAAGTAATGTTCTTTAGTTTTTTCCACTTGATTGGTTCATCAAAAATGGGGAAGAGACCCCTGGCCAACCATCAGCTCAGGAAGTCTCAGGAATCAGGATGTGTGTGAAAGTAATCGAAAAAGAACGAGACAAGGATTCCTACACAAATTCTCCAAAGCAAGGGGAGGAAGAGGATTGTCCTTCTAACTCATTCCATCACCCACCCCATTTTCCTTCAATTATCTGCCTGTTTATTGATAAATCAAACAGACTTTAAGCATCATTAATTAGTTAACATCAAAGGACAAACACATGAAGTTGCTAACATTGGACAGTAAATTCTAGGAAAAATGGTACTAGTTGTGCCGATCACTCATTAGAATTAAGAATCATGGATCAAAACATCGGCAGAAATGTATTAATATCGGGAGGCCTTGATTATGGAAAATTAATTGCGATATGCCTCTATATAAATTGCATATTGTGATATATTGGCCATTATTTTTGCTTTTTGGAAGATTAAATTGGCAAGTTTGAAATATAAGAAGTCTAAACCCACATATTTAAATAGTATAAAAAAATCGCATAAATCAAAAAAATTTGGTGCATTTTTCAGTAACCTAAGGATATCGGTCTGAATTTTGATTAAAAAGGGAATAAAACTCATCAAATATGTAATATATGATAAAAGATGCTCAAATTTTAGTATATAATTCATTTTTAATATGGTCATGAGAAAAAAATTGCATCAACAAGATCCAATACCAATATCACCATATATGGCCACAACAGATAGAATTATCGATACCGATATTTTAAACCGTGGATCCAGGACAACTCACAAGAAGAGAAACTAGCTTTGAAGCACAGGAAATGTGTGCAAAGCATTTCTACAATAAGTGTTTATGTATACAACAAAAAAGTTCACAGCACAATCTTATGGAAAACAGTAGAAGATACCATAAAAAACAAAATAAGCAAATATATAATCCATGATTAAGATCGAAGGCATAACCAACCAGTGAAGAGCAGCGACATCTAGTAAAATTATTATCCACCAGATAATCAGGCACTGTTTTTATTCAATATATTAGCCTACTCTTCTGTTTCACCTTATGTCATATACTGTAAAACTCTTGCAAACTGTGGCCATTTATTTAATACACAGTGTTAACATTACCATCAATAATAATATTGGTATCTTCATGTGATGAATGAAATTAACTTATCAGTCCTTTGGGTAAACATTATCAAGCATGGGAGTCTTTGATAACTGATAAGGAACTAGCAACATTATTAGACAGGAAGTTTACAGCATAAATTTATCATTATGATGAGTAATCTGGAAATTATAAAATGTTGATACCATGGAACAACAAATGCCCTACAACAACAGCACAGAGAACAAAAAGCTCTCATATAAATTATATACTGAACCCAATGTGTTAAAATGATTATACTGAGCAGCAACTTTCAAACTAATTACTCCGGAAAAGATAGTAGTGATACCTTCACTAATATCCATTTGTTTAGTTTGGTTATTTAGACTACATTCTACATATGATATGTTAAGAATGGGTGTAATTTTCAGTAAAGTGGATAAATGATATGAGGGAATAGCAATATGATAGCCGTTGCAAAAAAAAAAAAAAAAAAATTCTTTTTTCCATGTTTGGATATGCCAGGGTGAATAAGTAATGAACATCCACATCCCCCAAAACTACCATAATTAATATGAACACCATCTCTCTCGCCATGGTGATGGTGGCAATGTAGATAGTGAATGATAGTATTTGAGGTGTTGTAGTGGCAGTGGTAGCAGCACTTCTGTGGAGAGGCAGTGGTTGTGGCAGTAGGAAGGAGCTGGTGATAGTGATGTTGACAAAGGGGTGGTAATGGCGGTAGAAATGGTTGTGGTGATAGTGAGGGGGGTGATAATGGTGGTTGTGGCATGATGATGGCGGCGGTGGGTGGCAAGAATGGTTGTAGTAATGATGGCTAAGTTGGTGATGGACTAGTGTGGGTATTGGCAAATGGCAGTGCCTTGCTCTCTCCTGTTTCTCAATTACAACCCCCCCCACTTACCTACCTTATGAGTAATTGCCCACCATTTAGGAAGTAAAGATTACCCTGGTAATATTCCCTACCTTAATCTAAACAAGCCTGGGATAAAACCTTGCATAGAGGCAACTTTTGGCTATACGACAATTTCAATATTTACCTGATTTGTGAGTGTAAGGCTACCCCTGCCGAACATCAACCTTGTGTGCCAAATGTCATTAAATGGGGTGAATTATAAGTTTCACTCACTGCCTTTTACCCTCAATCCAAGCATACCCATAGATTTGGAATATAATCTTTGCGTAGAGGCAACTTCAGGCTATAAAACAATGTTCAGCATTTGCCTGAAAGAAATCCAACAATTACTTTTCCCCCACGATCACCTTCTTCCCTTTAGTATGAACTAATATTCAACAATCCCATTTTGGACATGGACTAGACTGAAATATTTCATATCTCATTGAACATCATGTCCCAGATGAAAGGAAATGCTCATGAAGAACTTTAGCATGCACATTAATCACAATCCTTAGTCTAACTTGGAGATGCAGAATGCTAACTACATACAAGATTGTCAAAGCCATGCCTAGTCCCAAAGCTCATGGGTGTGCACCCGGTAAACTCCAAGTGTGGCACAGGCCATGAAGCACAAGCCTGGGCGCAAGGCGCGCACCTCATGGACCTCGATGCGAAGCCTAGATTTTGTAAAAAAACAAAAAATCAAAACATATAATTACCCTAAATTCAAAAACACTTAAACCCAGTACAATTAAAAAACACCTAATTATATTTCTGCACTCTCCTTTCTCCAAGTTGGGCTGCAGGCTACGAGCTCTTTGTTTGCAGTTCTTCAGGTATGTGTGTGTGTATCACTCTATCTCTCTCTCTTGCATGCGCTCTCTCTCTCTCTTGCCATTTTGCGCTCTCTCTCTCTCACTATCACTCACCCGTACTACTACTCTCTTGATCTCTTCATCTATTTACTCATATTGTTTTTTATTCATTCTATTTTTATTTTACTTAATTGTTATTCTATTTTTTTATTATCCTTTTTATTTCTATTTTTCTATTATTATTAATAATTTTCTTCCTTTATAATTATTGCTTTTATCTTATATTTTTTTTCTCGTATTTCAGTTTTTTTTAATATTTTTTCTGTTTCTTTTTCCAGTTTTATTACATTTGAGGCTGTAATATTAGTTTCAACTTTCTACCACAGATAGAATTAATGGAATCTTAAAGTAGCAGTCCAAATAGAAAAGATCCCATATGAAAATACGCAAATTTGATAGAGCCTAATAATATAAATAACTTTGCAATTTTTATAGATGTGCGCCTCAGTTCTATCAGGCTTGTGCCTACACCTTGTGCTTGGGCTCCAGAGGCCTTTTGTGCCACAATGCGCCAGGCAACTTTAACAATACTGACTACATGATAGAATTTTGGTTGTAGAAATAATGCCTTTGGTTATATCAAGAGCATTATAACTTATGCTTTTTGATAAGATCATTTGTCCCCCGATCTGCAAATGAAATTTTAAAATGCTAAATCAAGGGGAAAGAAGAGGATGATGAGATGGGTTGTACGTTTTGACATTCTATTCCTAACATTCATGACGTTAATCATGACCCACTTCTACAAAAATAAGCATGTTACCACAAAATGAGATTTCTCTAACACCAAGAACAGCTAAAGTTCTCGTTTTGCTGTAGTCAAATGAAAAGTTGCAATTTTCTCCCCCACAGACCCCAGCTGGCAGGGCAGGGCAAGTCCATTCTTGTCTTGGACAATGAACTTTAGCATGTGCATTAATACAGCCCATAGTCTTCGGAGATATAGAATCGTAACTACATAACAAGGATGATGCCTTTGGCTATATAAAGATCATTATGACAAGCGCTTTCAAGTATATCATTTTTCCCCCATGTCTGCAAATGAAATTAAGATGGTTTATACATTTTGACATGCTATTCCTAACATTTGTGACTTATGACCCACATTGGCAAAAATAAGCATGTTACCACAAAATAAGAATTCCCTACCACCAAGAACAGCTAAAGTTCTCATTTTGTCCTAATCAAATGAAATTAGGATCCCCCCCCCAAGGCAGCTCCCAGCTGGCAAAGAAGGGTAAGTCCATTCTCGCCTCTAGTTCTTTGTTCAGTTGATCTTTAAAAGCCACATGCATGGAAAATTAGGGAATTGCCAACCAAATTATTAATTTTGTTTTAAGCATAATGGATTGAGGCACAGCAGCTTAGGAAGGGCCTCTAGTCTATACAAGCATGGCCTGGTTTAGAATTAAATATCTTAAATTAATATTGATACAAATAAAAAAAAATCCAAAGACACAAACAACTATGAAGCTAAACACCGACAAGCATATTGTGTAAGGTAGCAGTTACCAAGACAGATTATACAATGGCAGGACTTTGAGAAAAATTCTATGAACAGTAAAAATATTACCAATATTTTTCAAGGCCATAAAGATTGCCTTTCTTGTAGAAATCGAGGGTTAGCTGCTCAAACTCCTTGTACAGATCATCTTTATATTCCTTCTCCAACCCATAACTGGCATGAGCACAGAATTATCAAACAGCTATTGTAGAAAATCATGCATGCACTCTACCACCAACACCGATTAGAAAGATATCAGGATGTGAACACAAATGAAAGCAGGTAAATATCCAGCAACAGTGAAAGCATAAAAAGAATTTCGGCAAAACTACCTATAAAATCTGAAGAGACATTCAATCCCATAATTGTAGTTAGAAGCGGCATCTTCTAGAGCAAGTTTGTGGAATTCATTATACATTGAAGGCACAAACACATCTCTGAGGAAAAATGACCAAAATCTGTACAGTGTATTCATTTCCTGCATGCAAAAATTTGAAATAAAACAAAACAGCAAGGGCACACTGTTATACAGATAAACCTGAAAGAGGTAGGATATGTGAACGTGATTGCATAAAAGCAAACAATTATGGTATTGTGATAGGAATACAAAAGTTTGATGCATAAAAATATGAAGATGCTGTGGACGAATGATTGTTTAAATTAATAATAGTTTTCAGGCTGACAAAAGGAGAAAAATGGACAAGATTATTCATTAATGGCCACCTGAAAGGCTGATATTGTAATATCCTCATTGGAGAAAGGAGATATGGAATAAAGGAGCTCACGGGGGCTGAATGAATGGAAATCAGACGGAAACGATCTGCTATTATCATTTTATTGGCTCACCAAAGAACTACATGTCAGCAGGAAAAACTAACAGTGGCAGAATAGCAAAATCATATCAAAAAATGGCCACCTCAAATAACATTCAGATAAAATTGACTCCCAACATTTAAAGAACCTCTCTGGTAAGTCCAGTGATTCTCACATAGAAACAGGGGTGACAATCTCTAAAGCTATAAGATGTGTGTGTAAAATCTAGAAAACATCTCACCTCGCTGCAACCAATTCCCAACTTCTTACGGTCACTTAGGCACCGCTTGTAATACTTCAGGTACCTAATTAAAGTAGCAACAGCACAAAATGAGTTCGTGTGCACTAATCCACATGCCCTAGGCAATAACCTTCCATCCACTAGCTATTTTGAAGTGGTTAAGGCCAAATCAGTCCCATTTTTTTTCCTTAAATTGGACTCATTTTTTAATACTGATGAAGCATCACATATCCCCAGTCCCACTGAACGGGAAAAATGGAAAAAAAGGCAGGTCAGTCTATGTTTCTTACTTCTGCTGTTTGAAGCCATTTTCCTCTAATAATTGATGGCTTGGATGCTGAAATGGAGGAAATGGCTTTGGCATGGAGCCGGCTAGAGGACCACTGCTAGCAACATTCCCATGAGGAGAAACACTCAATTTTGAAGGTCTTGGACTGCCAAACATAAGATTTTAGCTTTTGGAAGACACATAGCATATAACAGTCTAAATTATTAAGCAAAGTTTAATTGGCATGTTGACAGTATACCATCCAGATTTAAATAAAAGAGTAAAAATGTTGTGGTTATGGTTATTACTTGTTTTCAAGTACATAAAACAAGTAAATCAAAAACATTCTAAATGAACCAACAATTCATGTGCATGCACCAGTCGCCAAACTCACCCATGATTTTCAGGTGGTGTAGAGCTAAAGAAAAACCCAACTGAACTACTTGGGGGACTCTCTGTTATAACACCAAATGTATTACGAATGGTACCATGGCTCCTAAAGTTGCCAGAGAAAAATCGCTGCTTGTGCGTAGCTTGCTGTTTGGCAGGGCCTTTGTTTTGCTTCCGCCTATTACCACTGTTTCCAGACTCCTCACAACTATATCCAAGAGAAGAATTTTCACCAGGTTTTGAATTTGCCAAAGGAAAGCTTGGAGATCTACTGTTTCCATCTTTGCTCTCAACACCAGAATTATTTTTTCGACGATAAGATCTTTTCGCGTTAAGTTCCTGCCACCAGCAGCCAGCAAGGCACATCAGGATGAATGCTCTATCTTGGGATAAACTTGCAATACAAGGAGAAAAAATAGCTTTTTGTCACGAAGGGGTAACAACCTGCTCATAAAAGTAAAGACCATCATTTATTGCAGAAGCAAGCTCATTAGTAATGGTTTTAGCTTCCTGTGTGGCAGATCTAGCTTCATGCATACTTCTATTCTGCAGAGATGGAATTCATCAATAGTCAAACACCAGTCAGAATAATGGCGGAATCATTCCCGTAACACATACAAGAAAAAAAAAGAGCACATTACTGAGTATACAAATCAACTGAAAAATATCACTAAAATTTCCTATTTTCAAAAGAATGAGAGATATTTTTACTTCTTCTTACCAGGAAATCCTGGTGACTTCTTCTGGAGGAACAAGTAGCTACTTGGATGCCTGTCAATGTAATAACTACTTGCACCTTCAATGCAAAGACCAAACTATGTTCTCTACTTCCTAGAAAATCACACTTCGTGAGTTGACATCCTAAACCAAACCAGGCCTTTAAGTAGTCAATAGTACAATAGCAGAGTAATATGTATGACAATATTACATCACATAAGAGACTTGCATAAAATTCTTTCCTGACTCAGCTTCCTTTGCATACACTAATAAATGGACTAAACGCATGAAATGTTCAATCTACCTAAAGGAAATAAGTAACTGCATCTCCATAGTAAGCTAAAAGAGTTTCTTTTTCTTACACCCTATGTATGTTTCCATTACAGAAAACCCATACGTGAATGTAACCACACAAAAGCAAGGATCATGTTCTTGGGAGAAGATTTATAACTTCTTCGTCCTACAATGCAGACCTGGGCTATTTGCCCTGTCCCTGCAAGCACAAATTCATGACATCTATGATATAGGCTGCCTATGCCCTATACTCATCCATGCCAGATGTCATGGATTCCACGGGCAGAGGTAGGCATCTGATATTAAGCTTCTTCTACACACTTTTCTCCATAAAAAAACAATCTATTGAGTATCTAAGATTTACCTTCCCCAATCCATATAACCAATCAATCACTCTTGTAACAAATAATTCAAAGCCTGGTAGCTATGCAAGTTTCTAAACTTCTTGTGACATTATAATCAAGCTCTAAAAGAAATGCAGGGCCAAAAATCAACTCAGAGACCGGAATCAGAATCCCACATATAAACATTATCTTGTCATTTTCCCACAACAGTGGTTGCTCACAGGCTTACTCGCAAAAGAAAAATAAGGCAATATAAATATATCTATATCCAGAATTAATCTACCAGAAACATCATCCATGAAAGACAGAAAAGATTTGGTTCAACCTCAAATAGTGGAATGGAGGAACAGAGATCAATAGCTAGCATTCTCTTCCATTGTCAGGTGTCCAGAAGAGATTTAATTAAGTTTTGGCCGAAGTAAACAAAATGAAGGAATGAAAATAACCAATCTATTTTCTTTACCATACGCAATCATTGACATGAATAAATATTTATTCCTATTCACAACTATTCATGTTGTAACAACGTATCAACTGTCTATTTCTGTTTTTCCAAGAGAAGATAGACACCAAGCAAGTGTGCTCCCACAAGAAGGAATTGACCAAATCAAATTCCAATGGAAGGGGCTATTGTTTTTGCACTGAGAAACACATTCTCAAGGTTGGTTAACATATGCGGACACAGAGAACAACCTCCAAAAGTATCTAGTCATAGTGCTAATACAGCCAAAATTACCTAACAGAATAAATAACTTAGAAACCTAAAATGGTAGAAAACCCAGAATGATAACCAAAAAAGAGAGCAGAAACAGCCCAATGATAACATGAACCAGAATGGTAACCACAAATTTAAAATAAATAGTCCCTCCGTTTCATTAGTTAAGTGCCCCTATTCAACTTTTTAGCTCAAACAAAGGCAACTTTGACCATTTATTTTTTGACAAATCTATTTATTTAAACTTTTAAAAATTTATATTTAGAAATCTTTCCAAAGCGTCCAAATATAGTTTTGAAAGATTTTAAAAGCAACGGGACTCATAATTAAATTAAAAAGGGAAAGTTAATATAGAACAAGGGTACTGATGAAAATGAGAAATGCTAAGAAGCAGCCATTATTTTAACGAGGAAACAACCATTTCAAAGCCATACCTGAGTGACAATCACAAGTCTCTCAACATCCTGATCAAGTGTAATCTCATCATCTTCATCATCAATCCTTTAGAGCAGTAGCAGTATGTGGAGACGCACAAGGAGAAGTTGCACACCAATTGAGATTCAGAGACATAAAATCAGGTAATCATTAAAATTGCCATGCCATATCATTTCACAAAAATGAGACATCAAGGTATTCATAATAAAAAAATTTATCAAGTGCTCTATGGTCCAAATTATTTTTATAACTTCTAAACACAAACTTAAGGAGACCCAATTAGTGGACAATTTTTTTTTTTTAAACCCACTGTAGCTTGGCCAAAGAGGGAAGTTCCAGCATATGGATGGACATCTACCAACTCCACTTTGAATCATAACGCCTTCATTTTTTACATGGAAATTACATGGTACTTAATCAACCAAAATTAAGCAACAGCAAAAACTCATGAGTTATATGGCATCAATTAAATATTACAGCACATATTATTTGGGGAAATCCAAAAGGCAATACAAGCTAAAAAATTTTGAATCAAAGCCATAATTCACATTAAGAAACAAAATCAAAACTTTAATATTTCACATAAGAGCATGTAGAGGATGCCAGAATGTTCTTCAAATGAAACATAAGATGATCAAGGTGCATTTATGTTCATTCAAACTTCAGTTTTGGATTTGACTACCTAACTCATGCAGAATCAATCAAAAATCGTAAAAACATAGAAGTTTACAGATGGCAGAATCAAGTCCCCAAGCATTAAGATGAGACCATGAGCAATATAAGTTTAAAGAAAAATGCAGTATTCATGAGTCTTAAACAAGAACAAGAGAACAATCCTCACAATAATATCTTTGCAATTTATGCATGTACATGCATAGATCTCAAAGCACAAATCACAGCTCTATTATGAATGAACTAATATAAATTGGTAACAGAACTGAGGCCTGGCCATAACGCAATATTATATTGCCCCATTTTTTACCTACAGATAATAAGTTCAAACAATAGAAATAGCCTCCTGCAATGAAAGAATAAGGAGAAAACTCCCAAAACCCCACAACAGCCTCATAAACTAGGCTGCCCTTTTATTTTGATAAGAGAACTCACATACATAATCCAATGAGAGTTGAACCCTCATTTATTTGGTGGTAGAATAGCTAAGAAAATCCAACTTCCCAATAAAAGTTGGAATTTCACCTTATATTTCGTTTGCTTTAAAGAAAATATCACAGAGAAGTTCAATTCCTTTAAGGCTTTGTCCGCAAAGTCAACCTCCTTAGTTGATAAAACCCAAAAATGACTCCAATACCCCCATTAAAAATAATAATGTGGATAAAATATATAAAATAATGAGCACCCTTTTTAATATCCATTAATTGTCATATCATATTTTAGAGAATGTAAACAAGATAAGTTTGATACATTCCAGGAAAATAATTGTTAGCCAGAAAAAAAGACTTCTCGTGAAGTTTTCTTGGGAAATGCAAGTTCCTTAGGAAGCGAGTAAACTAGAACCAAACAAGGCCTTGTTTTCCTTTCAAAAGAGCAAGCACTATACCATTTGAACTACCTGCTTTGACAAATAGTTGGATGAACTTGTAATCAGACTAACTAAACAAATACAATCTAACAGAATAAGCTCTTCAGGGTTAGAAAATCAAATAATCATCAAAACATATACTACATAAATGCCAATAATAGCAAAACAATGAGATTGGGAATGAATGCACACATATCAAGGATTTCACCCAGCTCTCACGAGCTCAAGCAATAATGTTGATATACCACACATAAATACAATGTCAAGGCATGTCAACTTTAATATGGCATTCAATCTCTTCATTTTTTACGTAAACAAACCAAACTAAGCCATTTCTCATTAAGTTGGTTGGCTACATATGTAGCAATTCGAGTCCACATAATAACACATTGTCCACTTTGAACTATAGGTATGGGCCTACACAACACAGTTTTGTTTTTCGATGACATCTCTAGGAAAAAACCTATTATCATGGAAATGTCTAAACCTCACTATAAGGTACATTTCCTCTCCTTCCCCAAGAGATGTGATATCTAGATCCCAACTCTCACACTCCACCCTACTTAAGCAACGACGTCATTGTCATGTGTAACACAGCTCAAGACTAGCCTGGCTCATTTTCGTACATTTCATATTAGAATTAGCTTTGATACCATTACGCAACAACCCAAAACCACATAATAATATATTGTCCGCTTAGGGCTGTACTTATGGCCTGCAACCGCACAATTTTGTTCTTCATGAGCTTTCACAGGAAAATAATTATAATGGAAATGTCTAAACCTTACCATAATATACATCCTCTCTCCTTTCCCAGGCGATGTGGAATCCTAGACACAAGATCCCACAATATGGATTCTTCACCACCATTCAAATATGTTGTAAGATATGTATTAAATCCAAATGTTTCAACTTTTCTTTTATCTTCCTCTACCTTTTCTATGATGAGCCACTTGCTTCTCTTGCATCTTTTCTTACATGGGTGACTCCTCAAGTTTTTCCTATAATCATTTTGAATCATCTCTTTTCATGTGACTGCACACACATTGCAACCTTTTCCTCTCTACAACCACCATTTTCTTACATTCCACTTAATTAGTCATTACTCACCTAATCATAAAACCTCTCCCCAAGCTTCCAACTTATAATTATCATTCTCTCTTGTTTCATCAACCAAAACTATATAATCTGCAGAAAGCATGTACTAAGGTACATACTCACTAAGGGAAACAGACACATGCTTCAAAATGACCCTTGGTAAACCAATTGTAATAGGAAAATTCTTATTCTGCTTAGCAAGTTGATGCTCCATTATACATTTTAGGTAACCATGAAAAAAGTTGCATAATAATTCTTGAATTAAATATCTCCATCCCAGATTCAACGTCTTCAGTGTGATTAGCACAGGCTTCAATGAAAATTAGAATGGTGTATCTCACTGCTCTTCAACTTCCACCTAATATTTGTAATTGGAACAGTCTAGTCATGGTACAGGTCAATGTGCATTGTTTCACTTTTACCTATTTAAAAGTCAAAGTTTAGATAGTACAGGTCAATGTACAGCATTGTTTCACTTTTACCTAGTTAAAAATCAAAGTTTACATTACTCCAATAACGAGTACTACAGTAAAAGATAAATTTAAGAGTACTTCATTTTACGAAAATGGGCATTCATTTTACTGCACCCTAAAGGCATTTGATTTCAACACAGAGGGAGTAGTAATCAAAAGGAAACTAAAGCAAAGGGCATCAAGATCAGTCACACAAAAACACAGCAAACATTTAAATGCCCCTGTCATAAACAAAACATAGCTTACCTTCTAGCCATATTATGATCATCCCTGACAGCCTTTTTCTGCTCTATTTCTAGCTCTTCATCAAGCAAAAAGGTGCTGGCAAAATCATTTGACAGGTCATCCACATTTGCATCCAGGCCTGATGGTACTTCAATCTTATCCATTTGACAAGAAAGAGATGTTGCAGGTTCAGCTGCATTGGAATGGTCCAAAAAGGGAAAAGCATTAATCATGCCAGCATCTGAAGGCTTAACATCTGACTGGGAATCCAATCTCTCGATTAAACCCACATCCTCACCAAATGATGCTCTTTCTTCATTATCACGTAGAAAACCCTCACTGCTGCTATCATTACTACAATTAGCAACTTCCATAGAATCTCTACTTGTACACTTGCTCATTGAAATTTCACTAGCAGATGGCAACAAGGAGGCTCCTTCAGATTGGTCCCCCACCTTTTCGTCTTGGCGCCCATTGCTCTTGACACCATTTATTATCATCTCTTTTGCATGGTCAATGGTTGTCTGATCTTTTGTTGCAGATATATGGCCCACAGACCCTGCAATATACTTTGACCAGTTGTCACGCTTCCTTACATTTTCTCCCTGTACAAATCAAACACCATCAAAAAAGGAAAGATTTTGCAAGAGAAGCAGCCCAGATAACAAAGAAAGGGTAGCTGCCACATTACACATCAGCAGAGTAGTGAGTTTTGAGAAATTAGTCAAAGTAAGGGAACACTATTCAACCTGGATCTCCACAGCCCCGGAACTCTGAAGTGCATCCAGAATAAAAGGTATGTCTGTGGTCATTCTCTTAACCTGGAACTCATTAGTATGACAATAAGATTGAAAATGTCAACATATTCCCCTTCAAAAGCTACAAAATAAAGAGAGAAGGGAATCTGGAGATTTTCATATTGTATCTATAATTAGCAGCCAGGTAAACAAGTAGGCTCAAGCACAGGAAGACATGGGACAAATAATATGCAGCAGGTTAAACCAAAAGTTTATAGAGTTGAGTAATTATTACTCTCTTAAATTCAGCAATTACGGATATTGGAACCCATCCATGATCGTCCATTAGAGAAATCAGGTAATGGTCAGTCTGCAAATTCTCATCACTGCAAAATCACAAGAGCTCAGTTTAGAAACAGTTCTTTTCTAAAGCAAAGGAAGAGAATTCAATGCAACAAACTTTTTCCCCTTTTTGAAAGGAGTATACACTTTGTCCGTGAAAGAAAAAGATTTTTTTAAAGAAGAAAACTTCATTGAAGAGAAAAGTTTAAGCTAATCTAAGGAGAGGATTTCTGTGAAAAATAGTGACTGAAATCATCATAGCAGTGCTCCTTTTTCTTTTTTACAATTTCATCTTTCATAATATATTAATATACAACGTAAAAGCTTACGGATCCTAATGCCAAGAGCCCATGTCAGCCAAAGAATCATGAATTGCCCTTCCATATTTTGTCCTAGCATATTCTCAGCACTTACCTTTTTTAAAAGGTACAAATGCACCGATTATAGATCATCATATCAAGAAGACTAAAAAAAATATCCATTCATGACTTAGCATGGATCACGAGGTTCTAGTAGGAGTCGAACATCTTGAGTTTCCACAGATTTCATTCCAAAATAGCTCATCAAAAGTATGAGCCTCAGAAGAATGGGGTTCAGCTCCATCAAGCAACAACAAATGGAACTTTACACGACAGGAGATATATATCTCTCTGAGTCCATATAACTTTTCAAAGAATTGAAGTACCATTGACAACAAGACTAAAGCTAAAATAATTCAGATACAACAAACAAGAAGGCTTGAGAAACTAACCTTCTCATCAAAGTTTACATAGACGCTCTCCTACACTAAGTGCAGCTGATACACAGCAATAACTAGTCGCCAAAATCTTTGTCAAGTAGTTCCAAACCGAACTGTTTTCCTAGTCTACTTGAACACAATAAAGGCCATTTAAAAAATAAACCTAAATAACTTCCTACAATGACTCACCTGAAATAGTACTCAATTTGCTTTACTATATTCTCTCTCAAAGCTAATGTCTCAGGTGATAGCATGGGAGCCAAAGGAATCGGATGTGGTACAATACGTGGCGGAAAAGGCGCTCTGATAGAACCTGGCGGTACAGCAGGAAAATAATACATGGTCGGACCTGTAAGGTATGGAAATCATTTGCCATATTAGCAATGAGGAATTAAGCACAGGATTAGCCAACAATGCAGACAGAGAGAAAATAAAAACAGAGAGATGGACTGTTATTATGGAGGACAAATGAGGAAAGACCGAATTTGTTGATAAAGACCAACAATACATTCTTAATTTCTCATGCTGAAGGAAAGGGCAGCACTTAAATTTATTACCAGGGAAGCTTGGACCAGCAGCAAATGCTGGGGGTGGCCCAAAAAATGGACGCCTTAAATAAGCCCTTGGTCCTATATTTTGCTGCATAATAATATTGTCTCTCGGACCAAATGCTCGTTGATGATGCCATGCAGGATACATAGGGGGAGCAACTTCAGGGATATTGGGTCTTCTGCTTGAAAAATTAGTGGCAGTGACACCAGGATCTCCTCGAGGAGGAGGTGGGATGTTTCTACTGGGATCAATACCATGTACTGAGGGAACAAAAGCTTGCATGGGACTCTCAGATCCTGACTTTGCTAGTTGATTATCTGCACCCGGAAAGGGTGACGGCAAAGGCGAGTAAGCATATCCAGATACAGGAACCAGCGGAGGAACCATTGGAGGGAAAACACGAGGGACTATAGGCTGATAATAAGGTACATGTACAGGAAAGGGTGGCACACCATTTGAGTTACGCTTTGATCCACCTTTATGATGACGGGATTGCCCGTGCTTATAGGAAGAGTTCACATTTCCAATGCCATGTACTTTTTGCATCCCAGCTGATCCCTGTGAGGTCACAACGAGATAGTTAATAAATAATTGTTCATATTATTAATTGGAGCATCAAAAGTGCCAAAATGTTTTCAAACCTATAAAAGGAGCAAACTCAAGCAATAACGTTAGAGCTAACCAAAGTGTCACTCAGATCAAAGCATCAAGGCTGCCTAGTGGTTAAACCAAGATTACCCAGTATGTGGGCAAATAAAAAACATCAATTGGCATGAAAGATATTGTGTAAAATGATAGGAGATTTCGCTAGCCTGGTCTCCACATGCAATTTGTGTTATGCATTAATCACTTAAACAAAGGAGAGTAAAATTACTACTATGTTTCCTTTATAATTGACAGGCCACCAAATATTGTATTGTGATCTCAAAATGATGGATTCAAATCATAAATCAATGAAACTTTACTGTATCTCTGGCTCAACACCATAGTTTTTCCAACCCACCTCATCCCATAATGATATCTAGTGAGTAAGATAGATGAAAAAGGGCCCGTGGCCCTTCCTTGGGGTTTATTAATAGTCAACAACACAGCATATGATGGTATGAGCTCCTCCTGGAAATACAAAAGACTCCACAGTTCAAATTTTTTGATTGACTCGGCATTAGAAGAACCGTGATCAAATGAAGCTCAATCCACCAACTTTTAGGAGAAGTTAGGAATTTGCATCTGTATCTCTTTCTTACAAAATTTTATTTCTGCCGCCGCTCACATATGCTCATTTTGTTTTTGGACGTGGGTTATCAGATGATAGCTGAAAGGGCCAACTTAATGAAACACCTCTTAGCTGAGAGCGATAATTTAATTAAAAACCCTCAAGTTAAAGGCTATTAGTTTTATGTATTCAACAGATGTTGAAGATGGGAATGTAAATAGGACATTTTCTCCAGCCCCACAAGGTAAATGCAATAGTTTGTTTCATGACTTGGACTTGTTGATGAATCATTATGCAATCTAGACATTTTAAAATTTCTAAGGCTGTTCATAGTGATATACCAAACACACACAACACACATTTGAACGGGATTATACCTATCATCAGTAGACTTTGAGATGGGAGTGTAAATAGGACATTTTCTCTAGCCCCAAAAGTAAATGCAATAGCTTGTTTGATGAATTGGACTTATTCAAAAAGCGGTATGTAATCTGGTCATTTTGGAAGTTCAAACACTGTTCATAGTGATGTCCCAAACATACAGAACTCATCATGGCGATTTGACTGGGATTATACATATGACAACACAAGATGGTTAAATTCATATGAATAGAAAGAGAGCACTTCATGTCACATAACGTTAAATAGGTTAATGTGACTTACATTGTTGTTATTGCTGAACTTATGTTTGGCAAGCATTTCCTCAGGTACATTTAGTTGGTTTTGGCAAGATCATAAGCGTTTACCTTCTACATATGTGACTTCTCATAATAGATTTTCATGAGTCCTCACCTTCCATACGTATTTTAATGCATGCAGCTTTCAATTGCACAACTCTGCTCCCCAACTACTTTTTGTTATCGTGTTGCAAACACTATGGTACTTTTGCATTATGTTGTATGCGCTGTAACTTCTATGGTATATCTTCTTCGTTCTTTCTCAAAGGACGCAGTTATGCAGCAAACACTTTTATACGTACTACAACTTTTTTGTACATTTTTCTTGGCTCCTCCCAAAGAATTCATGGAGTACTTCGTATATATTTTAGTATCATTGGTACATCCAAGGATATCTACAGATGTTGAATCTCTTATGATTAATTGGACCCTGATTTCCCATATTATTTGGGACATCATATTCTGAATGGAGCTTTTTAAGTATTGATGATTGTTGGATAACTATTAATGCTTGGGGCTTCATAGGCCCTTCATAAATACATCACACCATAATTGAACAGATGTTCCGGTTCTGTCTCAATTTTCCTTCCAAAAGGCAAAAATTCACTTTAAATGAGATACTTTGCAAAATTTTCAAAGGACAATTTAGAACCATGTTGCATGCTAGAATTTCTCTTATGTTGAACTTCAATTGTGTACAAAATTTAGCTCTTAAAAAGCAGCACTACAAACCAGTTTGTCTATAGATCAATATGTCAAAGGAAAACCTTTGACAACCACATCAAAATCAAGACTAGTGCCAAATATTAGAACTGGATTAGTTTTCAATTAACATCACAAGCAACAAGCATGTTCTCAAATACCTCAAAAACTCCATTATAAGAATGGTTATGATTGCGTGGTGAAACACAAACACATTACCATCTCAGGGACATGGCATAAAGGAAGTTATATCCATAACAGATCTTTTCCCAAAGCAAGAAGAGGAAATCATCAAGTTCCCTTGAACACCCCCACATCAACTACTGTATAAAAACACATGATCAGCAACATCAAACTCTTCTTATAATTAAATTTGTTACCACAAACCTTTAACCCAACCACGGCTTCAAACCAAGCCAGCGGGCCCAATTGGAACTCCTTATAAGAAAATAACCAAATGTTTTTCTCCATATTTGCAAATATTTCCTACAAGACCATCAAGTTAGTGTGTGCCCTTTTATTGGTTTCAGACTTTCAATACCTTGTTTATTTGGAAAAGCAATATTACAAGATAGAAAAAGAATTAGAGCATTGCTTCCTCTGGCTACAGTGAGCGCACGTAAGATCTGTAAAAACACATACATCTCCCGCTAGGAGAAAATAATGGTCCCGGATTTCTCGAAATAGATATCTAATGTACAGGGAGCTACTAAACCCAGGAGATAAAACAACACATTTGGATAAACTCATACTTCATATATATCCAACATAAACACATATTTTCCTGATAAACACATAAACACACGAAATCAAAGACTTAAACAAAAGGTACGATCTTGTGTATCTTTTCCGGAGCTAACACTAAAACACAATCTATGCATTGAACAAAAGGATCGAGCCGACAAGAGAGTGAAAACTGGCTAACCTGGGCATTAGCCGTAACAGCCGGAGCAGCTGAAATAGCCACATCAGCCGCAGCCAGAGGCTTTGCATTAACCTCCGAGTTTTTGGGCCGTTGAGAATCCGACAACGGCGGCCAAGACTCTGCACCCATCACCGGAGCATCGGTACCCTTATCGGCCGGCCTCTTCCACGGAGATTTCGGCCCAATCCCAGCACCGGTAACCTCCTTCTGATCATTCAACGTCCTATTCTCAGCCATTACCATCACTCCAATCACGCCAATCCCCTCAATGATTACACTTTAGCCCCTATGCGAATTTACCCCGACAGTGTGTTCTCAGATTCTGAAAATTACGAAACTAACCACTTTGGTTGATACAAAACACGATGAAAGGTAACATAATTTAGACAATTGAAACTTCAATGATCAGGGGTTGAGAGGGGCTTTTGTGCTTTGCTACGGTCGCAGCGATCATTCCATAACTAGATTGAGAGAGAGAATGAGAGAGGGGAGATGAGAGAGGAAAGAGGAGGGAGAGAAGTGGCTGTAGTGGGGCTGGCGAGGGAGGATTTGGAGAAATTAGGGTTTTTTAGGAGAGAATGACAGTTGGAGACACCAACAAAATGCGGGCAAGGTTGAAAAGGAGACGCTCTTTGGGCTAACCCTTGCTTTATGTGTCAAAATGGTTAAATTATTTAAAATATTTATCAATTTTATATATTTTTTCGTTAAACTTAATTTTAACTCAACCATTTTTTTATCTTTTATCTAATACCACAATAACTGGTTAATAACATATTTTAGACCAATATGAAAATCATTAATTATTTATTAAGCCCAATATAACTAATAAATAATTAAAAAAACTAAATCATAATAAATTTAATAATTAAAACACTCAGCCCTCCACAGTCATTGTCAGTTTCTTCTTTTCACCTCCCTATTTATTGAATTTATAAATATCCAAAGTTAAAATTTAATATTTAAAAATATGTTTAAAATGTTTTATAATTATCACTTTAAAGTATTTAAATATTCAAATACTTATACTATAAAAAAACTGTTTATATATTTTAAAATTTTTAATTAAAATTGATGGGTTTAGCATAAATTTGGGTTAAAACAACGAAGTCCAACAAATAACAGACAGGCCCAACCAGTAGATAGATCCAACCAAACAGTGGCAACTCAAAAATCAGGCAAAGCCCATTAGGCTCCCTTAGCGCACGCCCAATCAATTTTTCCTGTGCCTCTGCCGAAGTGGTTGTGGACTGGCTGTAATATCCCGAATCTCTATTTGAATTAATTTAATATCAACTGTGATTTTGAGTAAATTAAATGTGATAAAATTAAATAAATATTAAAAATTTTTGAAATATATTTAAATCAGTTGGGTTGACGCTCGATGTGTGATCGTACTATTATCCGAATATCGGTTTAGATTTTAAAATAAAAAATAGAAATAGTAATAATAATAATAATATATTATTAAAAAATTAAAATAAGAAAAACAAAAACAGAGATAAGGATTAAGATTGGGGAGAGAAGGGTTTCAAGGTGAGAGGAAATAAAAGAAGAGAGGGAGAAGAGAGAGAAGGAAGGCAGCCGTTCAATGGTGGTGCATGGTAGAGAAGGGTTGGGTCATCGGCGGCAGCAACGCACGGAGGAGACAGTTGTACACAGCGGTGTTGAGTGGCGACAGTAACACGCGGAAAGCCGTGCAGATGAGAGAGAGAGAAGACGCGCCGGCAGTGAGAGGGAAAGGGTGCCGTTCGGACACTTTGCAGCCTCCTTTCTTCAAATCTGCAAAGTATAAAATTCAGGCAAATATTTATAAACCTTTTCTTTGGTCTGATTTAATATCTGATATATTTTGGACACTATTTATAATTTTTATTAACATGTATGTATTTTTATACACCTGATTTATTTATTCTAGACATGAATGTGTAGTTCATTGGATATTTTAGAGGCTTTTGGTACGAATTTTATAATTTTAGAGAGTTTAATATTTTTCTAAAATTTAAAAAATTTATTATATAATATATATTTTTATATCAATAATTTGTATGAAAATGAGTATAAAACTTTACATAGATCGTACAGTCACATGCACACGTGTCGGGTTGTGGTCACTATATTTGAATTTAGATATTGAATATTCTGACCAACTCCTGATGGGGAGGTATTTGTTATTTGAAAATTTCTTTTTGTCAGTATGAAATGTTTAGAGTAGTGACCTTTTCCATTTGAATAATTTGATTTAATTTTAAAATATATTTAAACGTTCTAATATATCTGACATGCTTAAGAAATGTACCTAAAACTACGGGTAGCAAATAATAATAAGCAATCTTACCCGTAGGTACAAAGTATATGGGTGGTTATACATACTAACCTAATTTACACTTGATTTTGCCTGAGGTTATCGGAATCGTGTGTAACCCTCCTCAAACTAGATTTTAAATAATCGAAACTCAAATTTAATGTATGATTTATATCTCTACATTTATTTGTATTGGACTTGATTTGGATTTGGATTTTAAACTTAAATTTAAAATTCGTTGATTTTGCCCTCAGTTAGGTCTTGGTATATTTTGTACAAATGATTTTGATTATATGTTTTGATTCGGATCATTGGACAATCTATCGCGGTATTATTTTGACTTCTACGTACGTTATTAGATCATCCGGTTATCGAATTCTATCTCAATTCACAAGCTGATCGGGACTTAGACCCGGAGTCGGACTCGTACATGGATTGGACTTTGAAATTGGTCAATTGTCTATTGAAATTGGTTCGGATCACTTCTATTTTGTTTATATATATACACGTCGCAATGATGGTTGTTTTATGATTTGAATTTTTATTTTAAATTTGGATATTTAATTTGTATATAAGAGTACCATTGGATTTTGAATTCTAGATTTTTTATTTTTATTGGATTTGTTATATCGGCGATTTAGATTTATATTGTCATTTAAACGGATTTTTATCCATTTAACTTTTTCTATGATTTATTGGGCTTCTTTTGTTTAAATATGATACTTGCTAAGTATTAAGCTCACTTTTCCTATTTTATTCATTCAGAGTAGAATATTCGGATGTGTTGTGGGAGTGTGGTCGTAGATAGTCAACCATTTGTCTAATTCGGTGAGTTTTGGTTCTATTATGGTTTAAATTGGTGTTTGATATGATCGGATTATGAAATTGGCTAGGTATAGACCTATGATTATATTTCGGAGAGAATTTGGATATTATATTATGTTTAATTATGATTTTTTATTAAATTGTTACCTCACTTACGATAATTGTAGAGTAGGTTGTATTTATTTTTTTCCGGACGATTATCCGATGAGGTCCTATGTGAATTTAATTTTTTTGAATTGTATATTTTGTGGTCATACTTAGAATTGTGAATTATAAGAATAATAATTAAAATATATTAAATTATTTAAATTGATCTACTTGGTCCGAGTTATTGAAACTGGCAGCATAGAAAGCGCCGGTTCAGGGAATATCAGCCAGTGGGAGATGAGGCCAACGTTGGCAAGCCGCAGCGCATGCCATTTCAATAGTCGCTCGATCAATCCAAGCAAGGTCAAATAAGCCAATGTTGGCCACACCCGACGACGGTCCCTACGCCACCATAAGACGACAACTGATACCGCTAGCCACCATCAACGCTCAGCGGGTGACGAATCTCGACAAACTACTTGTTGAAAATTCTGCCGCCCTAAAGCTTCCTTTACGGAACCTACAAATGTCTCCTTCCTCGGCAAAGAAGAGGATCCCATGATCTCGATCCCATGTTCAAGTTCTAGAAATATCCTAATCGCCTAGAGATCTAAAATCGATCCTAACACCTTGCACTCAAAAATGATGAAAAGGAAACCGCTATATTTCCTCAAACCATCGCCCCAATATGGCGACAATAGTAAGCCACTATTAGCGGTGCAAAAAGGGGAGTATAAACCTCCTTCATACATCATATGCACACCCCACATACTTGTATACGTGTATTCCTTATAACGTTTACTTCTACGCCTATATCTTTCCATTATCTGTGAAATATTTCTAATTTACGCGTCAAAATGTTTACGATAGGAGATTATTCCGCCGTCCTCTGACCTCTTATTTATAATTTGTGGTGCGCAGACCTAGGTTGAAAATAAGTAAAGACCGGACCCGTTTGTAATCCATTCGAGTCGAGAAATCCGAAGGTTTCCTAATTCGAATGAAAATCCAAACCTATGACGTATTAAAAGTTAATATTTATCCATTAGATTAAAATCTAATTTGTAGGATATAAAAAAAAAAAAAAAAACTACCATACATGCTCGTGTAGTAGCCTTTGGATTCGTCATCCCTATCCCGTTTTACCCATGACCAGTGATACACACGTCCCCTATCATTCTCTTTGTAGCCAACCTCCGCCTAAAATAGGTGGTGTTGCTTCTATCAGAGGAAAGTTATCGCTTTTATGATATGTTTGGTTAATTAAAATAAAAATTTTATGTACATTTTATTATTATAAGAATACTTATTTTTACTTTTGATTGTTTTATTATACGAAATAATTATTTTCAGATAAGCAAATATTCTTTCAAATTAAGAAATAAAAAAATATCAAGTTTTTTTTTTGTATTATTTATTTATTGTATCCAATAAATAACTAATTCTAAAAATATTACCACTTTGCTCATATTTTTAATGTTCATAATGTTTTATTCCTACGTTTTGTATCTATTAATCAAAACCCTCGTCTGCTTCCTTCTTTGTCTTCTCTCCATCTCCAACCGGTTGTAACGAAATAATGTTTGTGGTAGTCGTCACTAAAACATAGAAGCATGCAGATGATGTTCAGAATAGAGCCAAATTCCATGAGTAGGTAGGGGATGTGGCAATTGGCTAAGGGGAGTAGGATAATTCATAGGAGTCTCATCTCTTATAGAGATTAAGATCATACTTTTCTAATATTAATCGTATATTTTAAAATAAATAATTATAATTTAACTATATTTAAAATTTTAAATTTGATTAAAATTAATTATTAAAAAATAATTAGATTATAATTATTCATTAAAAAAAATGTCAAGATAAAGAGAATAAATTTTTTTATTTTTTTAAAAGACAGATTTTTCAATTAGAGGACGAAGATGATGAATAGTATTTTGAGGAAGAGAAAATTATTATTTCTGAATTATTTTCAATCCAATCATTTATATGTTATATAAGTATATTTATACTAATAAAATTACCGTTTATATATTATACTATGTATATTATAATTTTTTATTAATAGAATGTGATTTAAATTTTTCATGTATTGGTAATTGAGCGTTGAATGTATTGAGTGAACACTGAAGTTTGTCCACATCACCTTTAGTTATAGTGACGAAGGATTTTGGAATATTTTGTTTATATTTTAAATTGATGTATTTCTATCTTTATAATTTTACTTTTAAATTATAAAATATATAGTTTAATAATATATTTTTGAATATCAATTTTAACTTCTCAAAATAGTAATAATAGAGTAACAAAAAATATTACATATCACAAAATCTTGTTTAATAATACTATTGATTAATGTGACGAACCATATTCAAGGTAATTACTTGTCTAATAAATAAATATGTTTGTTGCGTTTTACGAATTCGGGTTGTTATATGGATTAAGGAGTTGTGAATTAAATATTCATGTCGATTGGATCTAATATGGATCCGATCTCCATAACATTAAATCTGAACCCTACACAATACAATTAAAAATAAAAAGTCAGAAAACGGTAAAAATTGCTCTCATCGTAAATCTTCCGAAACTCAAATCAAGTATTTTTTTAAGAAGATAGAAAAGATGTAAGGAGGATGCGTAGATATATGTAGCGATGGATTGAGCGTTTGAATTCGCCCGGAAGAAGGGCGGCTTGGATAGACGACATCCTGGAGAGATAACTTTTCATTGGTCAGAAGAATTCATGGGAGGCCTTCTGAACAGGGAGGCCTCCCTGCCGAAAGTTGCCCCCTTTTCCTCTCCTCCCCTCCCTTCATCTAAATTAAAATATTTATAAAATTGGTGGGCGGTTGTTCTTATCCATTTATAACCATCGATGACAACTATCCGTAGATAATGTGAAGTGGTTGAGCGGTTTCTTTTTCTGGGTTAAATATATTGAACCCATCAATGTTTATGACTGTAGTATTATCATTATTATTCTTTGATATGTAAAATTTAATATTATATCAATAAAATACGATTTGAATTACCCAAAAATATGGAAATTGAATATCAAACGTGTGATAAAGAGTACCAAAAAGCTGACCCCTTAAACCTACAGCGGGATTTTTTGCCAGTAGAGTCCTGTCTGAGTGATGCAAATTCGGGAAGGAATTTTTAAAATATATATTATTATTAATATTACTGTATTTTAGGTTAATTTTTGTTTAACCCATGGGTGATATTTGAAATATTTTGTCATTTTAGTAAGCTCTTGTTATAATTAGTCAAAAACATTCAAATAAAATTAGTAATTTGCAAACTTTATTCAATAATGATAAAATAAAATATATTTTGATAGCCTTAAGAATGAGATTAGTGTTCCGGTGAATCTAGTAAAAATTAAATAAAATCTTAAAGGTCGATCAAGTGTTTGGTTTATTTTTAGATTTTTCTTATATTGTCAGTAATCATTTATTGACACTAATATAGTTCATGCGTATGGCTTTTTTAATTATATATGATTAAAGTAAATAAAATTATATGAAAATATTATAGTACAATGAATATGAAATTTGTGATATTGTGATATAATTTATAATCGTTTGATACTAATTTTTAAATTTCGAGAGATTAAGGCCTCTTGATAGATATGCACTGTCCTGAAAATAGCATATGTTGGAATATTAGTGAATATCTTATCGATGAGTATTGGATTTGATATATGGTTATGATTAAGTATTTTTTGAACTCGCTTAGATGTAGATCCTAATTATACCACAATAATACTTGAGTGTCTTATTCTGAACTTATCCTTAATAATATAATGAGAATATAGATCATATTGATTGAGTTTGATAATTGTATATTACAAGTGCTAATATATCATGAGACCATAAAGTTGGTCATTTGTCAATATTGTGAGTATTGGGATTTCATAGATGTTACCTAATCGTTGGTGGCAGGTGCATAATTATTAGTTTATAATGATAAAATAAGATCTGATGAAATCATTGGAACATCTCATAATGTTATAACCTCTATTAAAATAGATCTAATAAACTTATATTATTATTGATAATCAAATTCGATAAAATTTCAATTGCATTTTCATTGTTCAATTGCCTAGTGACTTTTGAGTAATAATTACAATATAATATTAAGTCTCAAATAGTTACTGGTTATTGTATATTATTATTTATATATTTACATGATGTTATTATCCGTAATTTTATATTATATTCTGACACTGTTAATTATATCTGCTTGCATGAAATTTAGCTGACCTTGTGTTTTTTTTTGCTCCAAAACAGAGGAACAATTTGCCATTGGTAGTAAGGTAGAGAAGATCACACATTTGCTGTAAAAATTTAGGGTAGAGATAATTTCAAAATTGAGAAGCTTTTTAAAGAGATTATAAGATTTTATTTATTATTTTTATTATTTTTAAATATTTTATCAAACTGTATTTCCAATAGTTTATATTTTTATTAACATTTATATATATTTTTTATTTTTAAGAGTTTGATATTTATTATAAATATTTTATTTATAATTTATTTATGATGAATATTTATAATTTAAACTATTTGTGTAATCAACTTGGGTTGAATTATCATAAAAGGTAATAATATTAATTATATAGATAATATAAATTAAAAAATATTAATCTTTTTAATTTCTAGATAATATTATATAACATCCTTAATGCCCCTTTAAGATGGCAATCAACCAGATAAATTTTTGTAAATATATTAGCCAGTTGATGAGTTAAAAACATAAAAAAGAACAAATGGTAACTTCGCTGAGGTGATAACACACAAATTAATAATTAATATTGATATATTTATATATTTATAAAAAAAATTATTGTGAATAATTAATAAAATGTGTTGTAAGTTAAATTATGCCTTTGAATAATATTTTTGCTATTAAGATTTAAGATGAGTAAAAATGCTTGTAATAATCGTTCAAGAAGATTTTATCGAATAAACGCTTTTGGACGTGGGGAAGAAAGCTTGTGGTGTCTGATTATTTTACGGCGTTCATAGTAAAAGAAAAACAAAAGAGTTGGGAAAATAAATTATGCCTTACGCTATGTTTAACTATAAAAGTAAAACTAAAATAGAAATAAAATAAATAAATTTTCTTATATAATAGAATAATTAAAAATAAAGTTGAAATATATATTATTTAAAATATCATTTTATTGAAAATATTTGAAATTGTATGCCTTGATCCGCTAGTCGACGGATTATGGTGCTTCGATTCTCAAAGGCGGCCGCCGTCGAACGAACGGGTCCGGCCTCCGTCTCTATTTAACCCTGCACGCACAACACAAATAACGAACAAGAGGTCGAGGTCCAGAGATTTCTCCCACTCGCGCCGCCTCCGACACTTAAGTCAATGAATTTCTCGCAATGAACCAAACGGCGCACGCTAAAAGGGCAGACGCTGACAGATGCCGCGGAAAGCGTAAGAGATGCCTCAGAACGGTATGGAGAATGCAGTGGAGTGTGCCGAGGAAGGCTTGCTTCCTTGATGCACCGCAACGGGTGGCCGACTTTTCCGTGAGGTCCGAGACAGACGGGCGATGGTAATCGAAGCTCATGCCGACTCGGCAAGTCAATCCGCGCCCACTACATTTCGCGACCAAGTCGGAAGAAGGGAGTTTGAGTCCTAGTCGGGTTCAATCGTGATCTAATCGTAACTGTAAAGAAGATCCCCTTCTATGGGGCGTGAGGGCTCTTATAGGCATCTCCCCGTTGAACTCGGGTGCCAATGTCGCCAGGAGGGCTTCACGCTGGCCACGTCATCACAGGATCACGGGTCATGTCGTTGTCCTCTTACCGTGGCTAGCACGCTTTTGAGAGTTGCCGGCCACACCCGATTTCCCCCTGAGCGGGGATTGGTTGGTTGCGCATGCGGTCATGGAGCCGTTGGCGCCGCACTGGCCCACTCTTTAGGGCTAGCCTTTTCCGCCTTTTCACGGTTTCCCAAAGAAAGCATTAAATGCGTTGCAGGGTTCCGTTGCCTTCCGCCAGCATGGGCTCTGCACGCATCTTCCGACATTTGGGCTGACCATCTCACGTGGGCTTTTGCACTTTTCGCGGGCCACAGAATCCTTTATGGGCTTGAAAATTTCTTATGGGTCAGGACATGGAACCCAACAGAAATATATATTATTTTATTATTTAGTTGGTCAATTTAAATATATAAAATTAAATTAATATTTATTTTTTTATATTTAATATGTAATACTAATAAAATAATAATAATAAATTTATATAAAATAATTTTTTACCATTATCTAAAATTATTTTAACTTACACTAGTGATTGATGTAAGATACCAAAAATGGAAATTTTACTAAGCGAAAAGGTCAACAGAGGCCCACACAAAGCGGTCAACGGCCTTACGGCCCACTAAAGGGACGGGCCAAAACAAGGAGGCCCAAGACGGCCAACGCCAAGGCCACCGCCTGGGCGGCCAACTCTTCACAGACGGTCAACGCGCGCTGACCGCTAGCACTTTTCTCGCTTCGGGGCCTCAAGAAGCATCTACAAGAATGGGCTTGTACAATAAAGCCCAAAGCCCAATAAGGTTCGGCCAAAGAATCTCAATACTAAGGCGGCAACACTTCAGACGGTCAACGCAGATGTTGACCGTCTCGCGTTTCTTCCAACTAAGCCCAAAACACGCTTTTACATAGTAACGGGCCCACTCCGCCCGGGGCCCATCACTCATCACAACCACAGCTTTCCAAAATATCTTCCACGTTTTCTTGCGCCAAGACTTTCCAACGCACACTGCCGGGAAAGGAAGGAGGCAAACATGGAAGGTCAGCTGCCGCTGTAGACATGGAAAGAATCCTCCCACGATGGCAATCGGCGCTCCGCTCCGTAAGGCAAAGCCGCCAAGGCATCGAGACTTTCCAAAGTCAGGGGATCTCGGGCTCCGCCACACAAGGAAACAATCGCTATCAAAGAAGGCAATCCGGCGTCTGTTCTGCAAGGCAAGACGGCCGAAGAATTAAAGAAGGCAATCACTCCTTCCAAAGAGGGAGGATTGTCCCCTCTACTATAAAAGAAACCCCGGATCCATCATCCAAGGGGGAGGTTTTCTTCGACTGCTTACTCTTCCGATACGAGGAGGACGGAGGACTTCTTCTTCCACTCTCGTTCTTCTTTTCGCTACTTGGGACGCTTCCCGGACGCTGGCAACTCTCGGCGCATACGCCTCAGACAAGCTCTCATACACACCTCGGTGGTACTTGCAAAGGGCGCTCTGATTATTAACTTAATCACGACGGCAGCAGCAAAGGCCCCGAGCCGCCGCCCTCATCACAAATGGAGCTCTCACCGTTGTCCTGGAGCATTCTCGCTACCCTGCATAACATCCATCAAGAATCTTAAGGCACACAAAGCGCCTCTTACTACTAGCCATCGCTTCCCACCTCCCCGATCAAGAAGGCCCTCGCGCCTCTTACATCAGGGAATCCCCGATTCAAGAAGGCCTTACGCCCCTTTACATCGTGGAAACGCACTCTATCTCGCCTCACTTTCTTTTCTTTCATCCTTTCGAGATCAAGCGAATCGACTTGAAGGCCGAGTGTTTCTGTGGGACAACCTCCCGCCGTTAACGCCGACCTCTTGTTTACTTTTAGTGGTGTGCGTGATTCGCACTCGAGAACTGAGTCGGGTCAACACCATCTCGAGCATCCGAACTGCTCAAGTCGGATCAGGTACGCATCATTGGCTGCCTCGTGGGAAACGCGACAAAAAGTCTAGCGCCTCCTCAACACTCAATCTCTTGCAAAACAAACACGGCCAATACTTGTGCTCCAGGTCAAAGACAAAGACTAAAGATATCACCTTCCATGGCGACTACCCCTCATCGGGTAGCCATGCTTCTGTGTGATTGACGTCAAATGTGCCGGGTACTGGGCCACAAGAGCACCTCTTTCGACTGTCTGCACCATCATAAGATGTAACGTCGGGGCTTCACCGATCGGCGCGCGATCTCGAGGAGGCCAAAGATCCTCGCAGGATCAATCGGCCCGACGCTCACGACCCAGCAGCCCCTGCACCGATCTCATCTCGCCTGCCGACTCCTGTATTTGAGAGTATCCGAGCGATAGGGCCCACCACGGAGAAGTGATCGATCCGGTTCCAAAGAGCCGTGCCAAAGGGACAAGACGGGCCCCAAAGCTTCCCTCAAAACTTAAGCTTTGTTTTCGCTTCTTCGCTCTTCAACTAAAAAGAGAGCCTTGAGCCCTACCGAACGCAAAGCTCTCCGGCACTCCGTCTCTCATTCAGCCGGCCCGTAGTAATTTTCTCTGATCGGGAGGAGCTCTCCGGCATTCGGGAAACAGGAGTATTTTTGCTCTCTAGGCGCCACCTTCTTTACTGTGATCTCTCTGGCTGCCCCTGAGCTCTCGCCGCTAGATCTCTCTCGTCTGTGGAGCCTCGCCGCCGCGATCTTCCTTTACCCGCCGAGCTCCGCCTCCGGATCTTCTTTGGTCGGCCGGACTCGCGCCGCGATCTCGCTCGCCTCGCGATCTCTTCGCCACGGGATCTTCTCGGGCCTCGTTTGAATCGCCGCCGCGATCTCTCGGTCTGCTGCACTCGCGCCGCTAAATCTCTCCGGCCTGGGCTGGAGCTCGCGCGCTGGATCTTCTCCGCTGACCTCCGCCTCGTAGCATTGTCTTGGGCCAAGAGGGCCGATCCAGCCTCGCAGAACTTGTCAGACGGCAAGAGACCCCGTAAAAGTCATGTCAAACATGCAATGGGGGCTCGATTTTCTCGACCCACCACCCATTGCAGACCGGAAAATATCATCCAGCCAAGCGCCGCACCGATCCGGGTCACCGAGGCAAGACGGGCCGACAATATGACCCAAACCATGGCCAATAGGCTACCGAAGTGGTAATAGTATGCTACCCGACCAATTCATGACAAAGGACCAAATCCCACGGAGCACGTGGGCCATAGGCCAAGTCGCCTACCAAAGCGCCCCCAACGACTCTCCGCAACAAGGCACGCCGCCAAGAGTGGCGTGGCGTGAGCCGATTATAGGAACACCGCTCATGCACCAACGACGATTCCACACCGAATCTGTAAGTCAACCATATGCATGCATGTAGGAACACTTTGCACGTTGTGTTTCTCAGATCACCGCACGGTAGATTTCTTTTTCTTTCTTTTCCATATGTATATATATGTGTTTGCCTTGCAGTGTTTATCCGACCTAGATCGCCTCTAAGTCGAGGGTCTTCACCTCCCCTTAAACCCCCGGTCATCCAGTGGCCGAAATTGGTCTCAAACCCGGTCATCCAGTGGCCCATGAGCGGTCTTAAACCTTGGTCATCCAAGTGGCCCATTAGCGGTCTAAACCCTCGGTCCTCTGTGGGCCCATGAACGGGTCTTAAACCCCGGTCATCCAGTGACCCATGAATGCCTTAAACCCCGATCATTCAGTGGCCCAAGAGCGGTCTTAAACCTCGGGTCATCCAAGTGGCCCAAGAGCGGTCTTAAACCCCGATCCTTCAGTGACCCAAGAGCGGTCCGAAAACCTTAGGGGGCAAGTAAGGCACACGCGACGACCTCTTTCGGGAGCAAGAACGCTCACCAACGATGGTCGAAGGGAGGGGCTTTCGCCTCCAACACCGGCAGCCCAAGTCTACACTTGTACAAACACCACCGTGGTCGGGTTCACACAACCTCCCATCCTAAGGACTTCACTCCTTAGGCGGCTAACCATCCGTGTTGGTCACCTCAGCAGAACCCTCTCTACGAGAGAATAACGCGAGTATTCAAGAACGAGAAACATTCCTTTCTAACGCCCGGTCAGTCTAAGTCGACACTGGGCAACGCCACTAGGCTTTTCTTACAAGCCACAACTATTAGCAAAGCAACATACATACCACTTAACACACAAATAGAAGGCCACCACGCCTTCAACAAAGCAAAACAACCGCCAACTAATTGGGCAGCACTGTCAACTTTTCCGGCCAACAAGGTTTTCCTACAGTAATCGCTTCTCCTGATTCAAGCACTTTACGGCCAACAAAGTTTCCGCCTAATCGCTTCTCCTGATTCAAGCACTTTTTCGGCCAACAAAGTTTTTTGCCAATCGCTTCTCCGATTCAAGCACTTCGCGGTCAACTTTCTCGGCCAACAAGGTTTTCGGCCAGAATCGCTTCTCCTGATTCGAGCAACCACGGCCAACTTTTCCCGGCCAACATTTTGACCAAGAGCCATGTCCGTCTCTCTTCTACCCTCTGATTCGAGCACTTTGGTTACCAGATCCTGGCCAACTAGCCTTTTTTGACTCCGCATCGCTTCTCCTGGATTTGAGCGCATTGGTCCAAAAATCGACAACCATATTTTCGGCTCTATTCCGCTCTCCGGTCAAGTGATGTGGTCGGCTAAGTCGGTCAACTATCAATGGGTTTCCTTAATTCTCGTGGTCAAACTTTTCTGGCCAATGAATCCAGGTCAAGGGCACAAAATGATCATCGGATCCCATCTGAACACGCCGAGGTCAAAAAAATTCGGTCCACCGGCATGGGGGGCTAGTGATGGGTCCAATAACCATGGGCCAATGGGCCAGGCCCGCAGAAGGCCCACAATCAAGCATTTTTCTTTCAAAGTCCCACATTGCTTTTTGAGAAGCAATACAGCTCCCAATCCCACTATAAAAGCAAGCCTTCTCAAGCATTGAAAGGGGGAAAGGAAGAGAAGTGGGGAAACTCCATAAAGTTCCATAAGGCTCCAGGAGGCCCTGGACCCTTCTACGCCCTGGAGACCCTCGGCCCTCTTCCGCCAAGAGGCCTTGGGCCTCACGCAGCCCCGAGGCCCCTGGGCCTCCGCCGCCACGAGGCCCTCGGCCTCCTATTGTCCGTAGAGGCCCCTAGTCCTCCATCCAGAGGCACGGAGCTCTCCTCCTCGCAGGAGGCATGGAGGCCCACGACCCTCCTACAACCCGAGGCCCTCGGCCTCCGCCGGCACCTGAGGCTCCTCGCCTCCATCCAGAGGCATGGAGGCCTACGGCCCTCCGCCACTGTGAGGCCTTCGGACCTCCTCCCGTCCGGAGACCATCAACCTCCGCCCATCCGAGGCCTCGCCTCCGCCAATCGGGAGGCCTTCAACATTTCGTCTTGGAGTCACGATCCCTCTATCCCAGAGCCAGGAGCTCGCAATCCAACAGCTGACCCTCCGCTCAGGTAACAAGAATGTTTACTCACTAGTACCATTTATTCCTTTTTCTTAAAGTCGCCCTCCGTGGGCGCAACTGTAAGCCGCCACTCTGCGGGCGCATCAGTTCGCTACTTCTTCGCGGCGCATCAGGCCTCTTCGCGGGCGCATCAAGTCGCCTCGCGGGCAGATTTAAGCGCTCGGGCGCACAGAAGTGGCCGTCGCGGCGCACTCCAGAAGCCGCCCCCCGCGGCGCACTCTGCGCTCTTCCGCGGGCGCACTCCGTAAGCGCCCGCGGCGCACTGTGGAAGCGCCTCGCGGCGCACCAGAAGCCGCCTCGCGGGGCGCACCCGGAGCCGCCCTCCGCTGGCGCACTTCTAAGCGCCCGCCCGCGGGCGCACCAGAAGCGCCTTCCAAGGGCGCACTCTGCTGCGCTCGCGGCGCACTCAGCTGGGCCCCGCGGGCGCACTCCGAAAGCCGTCCTCTCGCGGGCGCCTCTAAGCGCCGCGGCGCATCCCAAGCCGCCGCGGGCGCACCTCTGCCGCCTCCTCAGGCGCACTCTCAAGCCGCCTCCGCAGGCTTCTCTAAGCCGCCCTTTGCGCGACTCTAAGCCGCCTCCGCGCGGGTGCACCTACAAGCGCCTCTCACGGCACACTGCAAGCCGCCTGCGCGGCGCACTCTAAGCCGCGCCCGCGGCGCACTCTATAAGGGGGCCTCACGGACGCACTCGAGCCGCCCTTCGCGCGCGCACAAGTAAGCCGCCTCTCTACGGCGCATTCACGAGCTCAAGCCTCCAAATACATCCTCTCACACTCCCCTCATTCTCGCATCTTGCTCATGCATTCCTCCGCTTATCAAGGAAGATATCCGACTGAGCGCCGGAGTGTCGATGGGGGACAACCCCCTCTGCATCCGACTCCTCATTTATTGTTAGTGGTGTGCAGATTCGCATTTCGGTGAACGGAGACGGATCAACATCCACTCGGGAGAATTGAATGCATTCGCCGGATCAGGTACGCATCTGATGCGTACTTAGATCCGATTTCAAACATTCTGGATGCCCGAGATGGTGTCTGACCCGCCCGTCTCGGGAGCGCGAATCCGCACACCACTAAAGTAAACAAGAGGCTGGCCAAGTTCAATGGAGGTTGTCCCACCGAAAACACTCCGACGCTCAAGTCGATCGCAAATCTTAAAGGATGAAATCAAAAGAAAGTGAGGCGAGATAGAGAGTGCGTTTCCCGATGTAAGGGAGGCGTAAGGCCTTCTTGATCAGGATTCCCGATGTAAGAGAGGCGCAGTGGCCTTCTTCAATCGGGGAGGTGGGAAGGCAGAACGGCCGTAAGAGGCGCAGGTGCCTTAAGATTGCCGATGGATGTGTCTCGGGGTAGCGTAATGCTCCTGCATAACGGTGAGAGCTCCGGCCTGCAATGAGGGCGGCCGGCTCGCAGCTTCGCCCGCGCCGTACGTGATTAAGTTAATAATCAAGAGCGCCTTTGCAAGTACCACCGAGGGTGTGTATGAGAGCTTGTCTCGAGAGCGTATGCGCGAGAGTTGCGCCCTGTGAAAGCGCCCCAAGTAGCGTAAAAGAAGAACAAGTGGAAGAAGAAGTCCTCCGTCCTCCTCGTATCAAGAGTAAACAGAGGTCGAAGAAAACCTCCCCCTGGATGATGGATCCGTGGTTTCTTTTATAGTAGAGGGGACAATCCTCCCTCTTTGGAAGGAGTGATTGCCTTCTTTAATTGTCCGCCGCCTTGCCTTCTCGGGAATGACGCCGCTTGCCTTGCCGATAGCGATTGTTTCTTGGTGGCGAGCCGAGATCCTCCCGACTTTGGAAAGTCTCGATGCCTGGGCGGCGCGGGCTCGGGAGCGTACGCCGATTTGCCATCGTAGGAGGATTCTTTCCATGTCCTGCTGCCCTTCTTTTTCCATGTTTGCCTCCTTCCTTTCCAAAGAAGCAGTACCATTGGAAAGTCTTGCTGCAAGAAACGTGGAAGATATTTTCGAAGTCAGAAGTCGCCCAATGAGTGATGGGCCGGGCGGAGGGGCCCATTACTATAGTGCGTGTTTTGGGCTTAGTTGGAAGAACGCAGACGGCCAACATCTGGCATTGACTGGCCCGAGTGTTGCCCGCCTTCGTATTGGAGCCGGGCGCGAGCATCGGTGGGCTTTGGGCTTTATTGCACAAGCCCATTATCAGAAAGCAGAGTGCTTCTTGAGGCCCAAACGAGAAGGTGCTAACGGTCAACGCCACACTGTCTCGCAAGGAGTTGGCCGCTAAGACTTCCGGCCAACGCCGGCGCTGACTGCCTTGGGCCTCTTGTTTTGGGCCCGCCCCTTTAGTGGGCCGTAAGGCCGTTGACCGCCCGTGTGGGCCTCTCGTTGACCTTTCCTTGGGCTGCCCCGTTTTGGTGTACCCATCACTAGGCCCCATGCCGGTGGTCGATTTGCCTCCAAGATGTTCGTGATGGGATGCATCTCCTTACTTTAAGGTTCTCATGGGAATTCTAAAAAAGTGTGAAGGGAGAGTTTGACCTAGTAATCATTAACCGCTTCGCCAATTTCAAGTACTGCATTGTCGACCGTATTGGTCAATTCCGAGTACTGCATTGTCGACCGCTTTTGGTCAATTCCGAGTACCGTAATCGTTTCCACCGCTTTGGTCAATTCGAGTACCGTAATTGTCGACCGCCTTGGGCCAATTCTTGGAATGATTTCTCGCCACTTTAGGCCGGATTGCAAGGTAGAAAACGATATGTGTCTTCCTTTGGTGGGCGGAGATCCCGATCATATTGTCTCCTCGACTGGATTCATCGACCAAAAAGTTTGGCCCTCGAGAATGGAAGGAACCCAGTCGATGGTCGATTACTTGGTTGTCCACATCACTTGACCCGGAGAGAGCTTAAATAGAGCCGTAAATATAGTTGTCGATTGTTGACCAATGCACTCAACTCTCAGAGCAGCAATGAGTCGAAAAAGTGGTCGACCGGACCGATAACCAAAGTGCTCGATTGGGAGACAGTTCAAAGCGAAAAATCTTTGTTGATCGAAAAACATGCAACGGGGGCTCGATTTTCTCGACCCGCCACCCATTGCACCGCGAAAAATATCATCCACCTAAGCGCCACCAGACCGGGTCCGGTCACTTGAGGCGCACCATCCGACAATGGGACCCAAACCATCGTCAATAGGCTACCGGGCGGAACAAAGACGCTACCCAACCAATTCACGGCAAAGGACCAAATCCCACTTGAGCATTGGGGGCCATAGGCCAAGTCGCCTACCAAAGCGCCCCCAACGACTCTCCGGGCAAGGGGGCACGCCAGCCTGGGCGCTTAGGGCGACGAGCCGATTATAAGAACATCGCTCATGCACCAACGATGATTCCGCACCGAACCTGTGTATGAACTCACCCTTCTACATGCATACATTCGCTTGCTTAGGTAATCGCGGCGAGGTAAGGAGTTTACTTAGCATATAGAATACTAGGTTATATGAACTGCCATTACCTTGCAGTATCCATCCGACCTAGATCGCCCTAAGTCAGAGGGTCTTCACCCTCTTGTTAAACCCGGTCATCCGGGTGGCCGAAAGTGGTCTTAAACCCCGGGTCATCCGTGGCCCATTAGCGGTCTTAAACCCCGATCATTCAGTGGCCCATTAGCGGTCTTAAACCCCGGTCATCCAGTGGCCCATGAGCTGGTCCGAAACCTTGGTCATCCAAGTGGCCCATGAGCGAGGTCCTGAAACCCTAGTCATCTAGGTGGCCCATGAGCGGTCTCGAAACCCCGGTCATCCAGTGGCCCATGAGCGGCCCGAAACTCCTAGTCATCTAGGTGGCCCATGAGCGGTCTCAAACCCCGGTCATCCAGTGGCCCATGAGCGGTCTAAACCTTGGTCATCCAAGTGGCCCATAGCGTCTAAAAACCTTAGGGGGCAAGAATGGCACACGCGACGACCTCCTTTCGGGAGCAAAGAACGCCATCAACGACGGTCTAAGGGAGAAACATTTCTTCTCCAACATTGGCAGCCCAAGTCATCACTTGCACGGCGCCACGGGCTGGTTTTCCACAATCGCCCGATTAGCTTGAGGACTTAGCTCCTCCGACGGCCGCCCAACCGGGTTGGCCGCCCACGCAACGACCATCTCCATGAAGGGGCCGTGGTTATACAATAACGGAAGCATTCCTTCTCTATACCGGCTGTCCCAATTACCACTGGGCAACGCCACTAGGCTTTTCTCACAAGCCACAACTACTAAGCAGCTAACGCACACAATGCCTAAAAACACGCATAAGGCCACCACGCCTTCAACAAAGCTAAAACAACAACCCGCCAACTCATTTCTGTGCAGCACAACCCAACCTGGTGGCCGCCAAAGGACATCCACATACATGAAAAAGAAGCTAACAACGACAGCCTTTAAAGCTTGGTGGGTAACCTCATTTTCTCGGCGCCACGACCTCCTCTTGGCAAGGGCAGGCGCAACCAACCAGACGTGTTCGTCAATGCTTAGATGACAAACCACGTCTCCTCAGGGCCACAACTTCCTTCACGGAAATGATCAGATCCGCGCAAATTGACACCAAGAGTCCCGACACTCAACTAGAAAGCAAAGCGGCATCCTCAAGGAGAGAGTCACAGAGATTGAGATCCTGTGCTTGGCCGTGGTCATGACATCGACCCGTTGCCGATCCGAGAGTCAAAGGATCCCAGTTTTACTAATCGAGCTCCCTGGGGCTCCTAACTCTTAGACCCGGTTGGATGATTCTCCAACGGCAAGAGCCCTTCCAAGGAGCACAAGGTACATCCTTCTTACGACTCGAACGATCACTATCTTAAGGCAAGTCACCTCTCGACCTCTTCAAACGCATCTTTACAGGAGATCCGATCTTGAGCTTGAGATCTTCCTCTGTGCGCTCCTAGGTCTCGCCCGAGACTTGAAATGCTCGCAATGGATCCGGCCGATAAGAATTTTCGCCCTTAGGCTTCTTCTCCGATTTGGCACTTCGCCGATCAACTTTCCGGTGAACAAAGATTTCATTGGCCAATCGCTCTCGGATTTGAGCACTTCGCCGGCCAACTTTTCCTGGTCAATAAAGATTTCCGGCCGTAATCGCCTCCGGTTGAAGCACTTCACGGCCAACTTTTCCCGGCCAACAAAGATTTCCGCCAATCGCTTCTCCGGATTTGAGCACTTCACGGTCAACTTTTCCGGCCAACGAAGATTTCCGCCGTAATCGCTCTCTGGATTTGAGTATTTCACGGCCAACTTTTTCGATCAACAAAGATTTTTCGCTTTGAATCGCTCTCCAAATTCGAAAGCACTTTGGTTATCGATCCGGTCAACCGCCTTTTCGACTCGCACCGCTCTCTGGAGTTGAGTGCATTGGTCAACGAAATCTCGACAACTATATTTACTACTTCTATTTCGCTCTCTCCGGCCAAGTGATGTGGACAAACAAGCCGGGTCAACCATCAACTGTTCCTTCCATTCTCCAGGCCAAACTTTTTGGTCGATGAATCCGTGTCAAGGGGACAATATGATCGGGATCTCCGTCAACCAAAGGAAGACACATATCGCTTTCTACCTTGCAATCCGCCCTAAAGTCGGCAGAATCATTCCAAGAATTGGCCCAAGACGGTCAACAATTTCGCATCTAATCGACCAAAACGGTCGACACCACCGCATTCGAATCGACCAAAACGTCACAGTGCGTACTCCTAATCGACCAATACGGTCGACACTCCGTACTTCAAATTGGCTTAAATCCTGCTAATGATTCCGGGGTCAAACTCTCCTTCACACTTTTTAGAATTCCCATGAGAACCTTAAAGTAAGTGAGACGATCCCATCATTTAACATACGGGAGGCCAGAAATCGACCACCAAAGATGGGGGCTAGTGATGGGTACACCAAAATGGGCTGGCCTAAGGAAAGGTCAACAGAGGCCCACACAAAGGTCAACGGCCTTACGCCCACACTAAAGGGACGGGCCCAAAACAAGGAGGCCCAAGACGGTCAACGCCATTGGCTGACCGCCTCGCGGCCAACTCCTTTCACGTGACGGTCAACGCGCGTTGACTGCTAGCACCTTTCTCGCTTTGGGCCTCAAGAAGCACTCACACAAGAATGGGCTTGTACAATAAAGCCCAAAGCCCACCAAAGGTTCGGGCCAAAGAACTTCAATACGAAGCGGGCAACACTCAGACGGTCAACGCAGTATGTCGACTGGCGTCTGGCTCTTCCAACTAAGCCCAAAACACGCTTTTCTATAGTAACGGGCCCACTCCGCCCTGGGCCCATCACTCATGGCCAACTACAGCCTTCCAAAATATCTTCCACGTTTCTTGCCTTCGCCAAGACTTTCCAACCCAGACACCTTTGGAAAGGAAGGAGGCAAACATGGAAGGTCATTGCCGCCAGACATGGAAAGAATCCTCCTACGATGGCAATCGGGCGTCGCTCGTAAGGCATGGCCGCCCAAGGCATCGAGACTTTCCAAAGTCGAGGATCTCGGCCCGCCACACAAGGAAACAATCGCTATCAAGAAGGAATCGCGTCTGCTCTAAGGCAAGACGGCCCGCAATTAAAGAAGGCAATCACTCCTTCCAAAGAGGGAGGATTGTCCCCTCTACTATATAAAGAAACCCCGGATCCATCATCCAGGGGAGGTTTTCTTCGACCTCCTTTTACTCTTTTCCGATACGAGGAGGACGGAGGACTTCTTCTTCCACTTCTTCTTTTTCGCTACTTGGGACGCTTTCGGACGCGCGGCAACTCTCGGCGCATACGCCTCGCACAAGCTCATACACACCCCGGTGGTACTTGCAAAAGGGCGCTCTGATTATTAACTTAATCACGACGCCGCAGCGAAAGGCTCGAGCCGCCCGCCCTCATTGCTGCAAATGAGCTCTCACCGTTGTCTGAGCATTCCGCTACCCTGCACATCCATCAAAGAATCTTAAGGCACACAAAAGCGCCTCTACCATTGCCATCGCTTCCCACCTCCCCCCGACAAGAAGGCCCCGCGCCTCTCTTACATCGTGGAATCCCCGATTCAAGAAGGCCTTACGCCTCCCTTTACATCAGTGGAAAACGCACTCTATCTCGCCTCACTTTCTTTTCGGCCATCCTTTCGGGAGATTTCATCGACTTGAAGGTCGGAGTGTTTTCGGCGACAACCTCCCGCCGTTAACGCCGACCTCTTGCTTACTTTAGACAAATGCAGTGATTCGCGACGTGGAGAATGGGAGCCGGTCAACACCATCTCTGAAAGATCCGAACTGCTCGTTTCTGATCTGATGTGACGACGTGATTTTTTTATGATATTTTCATAAACTAATTTTAGCTAATAGTCACCAGACTTTGATAACACCAAGAAAAAAACTCAATTTTGATAAAATTAAAAAATAAATAAGAAAAAAAAATATACGTAATAAACAAGCAATAACATGAAAAACAAAATCTGAAAATAAGTCACGGCAGAATTGACTAGTTTGACCCGGCTGGCCCGAATTATGAATTTTATAAATATATATTTTTATTTTAAATAATAACATACTTAAATATTATTTTAATATATTATATTTTTATAAAATTAATAATTTTTTAGAGTTAAATTTGTTCATTCAAATATATACTTTAATAATTATACTTTATAAAATATTGTATATTTTTAATCATTTTTATTTAAGTATGAATTTAAAATAAAAAAATAAAAAATATTAATAACCCATCCCGAACTAGCCTGACTTGAATTACAAACGGATAATGTTGTGATTTTTGACCCCGTGATTGAACTATGTCAATCTGATCCGACTTTACAATTATAAAATTTTACCTAAACTCAATGCATATTCAACCCAAATCCGAATTTGATTATATCTAAGGTTTATTAGAGTTTTGGGTGAGGGTAAATGAATAAGCCATATTAAAATAGTTATTGTTGAATAAATAGAAATAAAAAAAATTAAAGGGGCATTAATTTTTATTTATTATTTTGAATAAATAACAATCTCTGTAGGGATTATTTTTTTAAATAAAGCCATCAAATAATAGTATAATAATTTTAATAAAAATAAAAATAATAAAATTTTTATTATATTCTACCAAATATAATGCTAATTTTATGCAGATTATCTTTACAATTTTCCTGTATTTACCTTTATATATAATTTTGCCAAACTGATGATAAGCAACTATAAAAATCACTTGTGTTATGTTAAATATTAATTAATTTTGAAGTGAGTCGGGAAGCTTTTTGTTTGGGGGTTTTAGCAGGGCTATTTTTACGAGTGAAAAGCAGCTCATACTCTGTTTAATTTTAACCTGCCATAAAAAAAAAAAAAAAAAAATTGTTGTGTCTTGAGTTTTTGATTGTCGTATGGATTATGGAACTTTTAGATTTCTAACCGTTCTGAAGCATTCGCGAAAGTATCCAGTCTCCGTTTATGCTAACATAAGGCATGCACAACATAATCAACGAATAGGAGGTCAGAGATCCGGTAGGATTTCTCCAACCAAGATCACTTCGATACTCAAGTTAGCAAAATTTAGCAGTGTACGAAAATGAGGTGCACGTTAAAAGGCGCGTGGAAGTGTGTTGCAAATGCACGAGTGGTGCGTGTATGTTTATGTGGGAGAGTAATGTGCGGGTGGTGGGGGGCCTAGCTCCCTAGGTGTACCGCTACGGGTGGCCAACTTCCTGTCGTCTGAGTAGGCTCAGGAGTTTGGATATGAATGATAGCTTGTAAGTTTAAGGTTCGCAGACTGAGTTAATTGTCCCGGATCCGATCAGTCTTTTTTCTCTTCGTTGAAGAAGATTGATTTTATAGATTCCTTAATCAGTGGCTTTTAGTGCGAGAACTCCCGTAACTAAGGTTCATTGGCCGCTAATAACTATTGACAATTGTCGGTGTGTTAGCCGTCGTTTTGCGGTGGCATGCAAACTACCGGGTGTTGCCGACCACGCTTGGTCTCCCCTTGAGTTGGGATTGGTGGGTTGTTTGTGGGCGGTCATTTGAATCGCGAATGGCAGTGTTGATTATTTCACCACTGACTGGTTTCTTCTATTCTTTTGTCGTTTCTTGGCAGCCATATTAATGAGTTGTAGGATGCGCTCATTAATTACTGATCGTGGGCTGCCACGTAGGCATCTTGTGTCGTTGGACTTTGACGGCCTATTAGACGCTTGTTCCGTGGGTTGGGCTCCGGATTTTCTTGGGTTCTTATCCTGGACCCAACAAAAACAAATGTAATTTAATAAATTTAAATAAAAATTAATAAAAATTTTAAATTAATTAAACCCTGATTATTTATTTACTGTTGACCACCGAGACTAAAAAAAAAAAGAATTGGGGTTATATGTTTTTCAAAGTAGATATATTTGATACATCTTTAATTTTTATTATTAAATAAAAACTCAATAATAATTATTTAAAATATAAAAAATTATGTACAGTATTTTTTAAAGATTTTTTAAAAATATAAACATCAACTGATATTTGATTCAATAGTAAAAAAATATTAAAAATAACTAATTAGGTGAATTTTTTTATAATTTTGAATTTTATTAGTTAGATTTTTTTATTTAATATATAAAAAAATACTAACTATAAATCGTAAAGAGATGCTCCTATCTCAAATTCTACGAGTGTATCTCAGTTATTAGTAGAAAAATGTGAATTTTAACTGATAAATTATTCATCTTATTATTATTATTACTATTTTTTCCCGGGGGAGGGAGAATAGAGATGGCCCTGGATGCGAGCGCACCGGATTCTTGCCCGGCCTTCTCTGTACTCCCCCAACGCCCTCCGCACCAAAACGACGGGAGAAGAAAGCCTATCCGTTGATCCCTCTCGCCAAATTAGGCCACGTTTTTCCTCCCCCTTTGCGCCAGTCTGGTTTCCATTGCGAGGATTTCATCTTTAGCCAGCGGAGAAAACAAAAGGGACTATTTGATCTTGCTTTGTTGCTTTGATTCCCATCATATCCTGATCCTAGGTACCCATAATCTATAATTATTTACTCTTTTTTTATTTTTTTTGTTGCAATTTTCCTTACTTGAAACTGAGAATTCCTTATTGTCTATGGCTTTCTTCTATTTTGTAACTTTATCTCATTTCGGGCTTCTTCTCTCATGCCTTTATTTTAGCTGAAATCCGTTTGAAGCTTCTAATCGTCTGTCTACTGACTCTGCTGTCTGGCTGCTTACTGTTTCGTTGCATTTCTAATTCATGTTATGGTTGTTTTTCTGAGTTTCCTTTGTCTGTATCAGCACATGTGCGTGTGTCACTCTGCCTCTATATACAGCTGAATTGATGAACTGTTGTTTTTGTGGGATATGGTTGTTTTTGGTTACTGTATGATTCCAAGAGTATTGGGTACCTTATGTTTGTCCCTAATTTGTCACTCTGAAGGAGATTTCATCATGCCCACTTGATAATCTGCATATTAATTGGAAAAGATGGCAGTATAGATAAGACATCATAACTCCGGTTTTGTCAGTACTCTAGTATTTCTACCCATACTGCTTGTAATTTTTTTGTTTAAAAGAATAGGTCTGTGAATTCATCACGTCCACTTGATAATTTGGCCATTTTTTATGTTTTGTAGTTCTGAAGGAGTAGTGGGTTGTGGGGATTCAGACTTTGGGTGCTGAAGGTGGTGCCCAACAATCTCCATTACTACCTTTACCCAGGCAAAGTTCTTGGTACAGCCTCACGCTAGATGGAGTAGAGGACCAAGTGGGTCAACTAGCTAAGCCACTTGGAAGCATGAATCTCACTGAGCTTCTTGCAAGTCAGCCAACTACGGTACCAAAAAAGTCTAGGGGCATGGACGTTGGTAATGGCCCTTTGGAATCATGTTTTGGTGTGGTTAGGGGCTTGAATGCGAAGATGGCAGATGAAGTGTGGAGAGAGATCCAACAAGGGGAGAAGATGAAGAATGGTGATGTGGTGGTGAAAACTGAAAGGAAGCCAACACTGGGTGAAATGGCTTTGGAGGACTTCTTAGTAAAAGAAGGCTCTTTTGCTGAATCCTCGTTAGGTCCTGTTGATGCTGTTACCCCACAAAATTATACACAACAAATGAGCTTGTCACCTGCCCCTTCACTTGGTGCACGTTCAGATACACCAATGTCAGGACGGAAAAGGGATACTTCAGATGCTATAGAGAGGAGTATTGAAAGGAAGCTGAGGAGAAAGATTAAGAACAGGGAATCTGCTGCCCGTTCACGTGCCAGGAAGCAGGTGCAACACGATTTGTTTTCATTGGGGAAATTATATTGTCTTTTTTGCCGTTATGTATATTTGACATAGTTTCAACTATTAAAACATATCACAGGCATACCACAATGAATTACTGAGCAAGGTATCACGCCTTGAAGTGGAAAATATGATGCTCAAGAAAGAGAAGGTGGTATTCTTTACTCATCTTTCACTTTTATAGTCTCTTAAAGTCTTTTGGTCATTATTGCACTCTCTCTTTCTATGATGGAGTGGAAAATGGTGGCAAAGGTCTACGTATTGACTCCCCAGGTGTTGGGACTAGCTCTATGTTGGAGTTCAACCAGAATACACCCCGATCTGACGCAGCGAAGACCTGAACCCCCCGTCGGCCGTTAACCACCAAGAATGTGAGTACAAGGAATATAAGAATGTACAATGATTTTTAATGTGGAAAACTCTTTTTAACCAAGAAAAAAACCACGACACAAATTTTGAAAAATTTCACTATGTAAAATCAGTTACAGACCCCTAAGATAGAGTTCCAGCAACCCACCTGAGACAGAGTTAGAAAACAATTTTCAGAGTAAGGAAATTCTCATTCCCTCTTCTCTCACTTTTCTTCTCTCATTTCTCTCACTAGTGGTGCTCTCTACTCTCTGATTTTATAAATGTGGCGGTGAACAGTGAATAGTGAACAGCGACGGCTTCCTTTCGCACTTCATTTCTGCTCCATTCCACCATCTATTCCACAAACAGTTCACCTCACACATACTCTTTTGAAGAGCCTGGTGCGCTTTATAATGCCGCCTGGGCAAATCCCATCTGCTCACTTGCCCTAATTTCATAAAGGATTTATCACGCTAATTTTATCATTTTCTGTGCTTTAACTAGTTCCTACGCTTTTCCACAGACGGCGCATTCTCTGCAAGTCAACCTACTTTGCACAGACAGTATATACTCTACAAGTCAGCTACTTGTTCTATCAGGTCGTTTATCTGGAAGGTCAATTGTGCACCACTCCGCCCCCCTGGGCATCACCACTCCAGCTGTGCACCACTTCGGCTGCAGATCCACACTAGCCGCAGATCCACTCCAGCCTAAAATCTACTCAGGCCGCGATCCACTCCAGCCTTGTGCACCACTCCGGCCTTGGCACTACTTCAACAATTGCCACTCTAGAAAATTGGCCACTCCGGCAGATGGCTACTCCAACAAATTGGTCACTTCGGTCTTTTGTTGTAACCAGTTTGTAGCATTCTGAACTTCGCGCATACCTTGCACAATCTTCCGATGACACATCCGTTTCTTGAGTTTTCCACAAGGGAGTGACCAAACCCAATACTTTACAGATGCTGGATCCCTTGTGCCCCTTCTTTCTTCATCAACCGCCACTCGTTATGGAATTGAGAATCTTATTGCCTGCCAACTAAGGGGGGAATATACATCACTTCTTTGACATCTTCATATGATTGATTTGTATGGTCGTATTTGCAAAAAACCTGTGACCATGCCCTTCTATGTTTAAATTTGTTCTTCAGCAGGTGAGCTTTGTGGAATGTGACTCGTGTGTGTGTGCGTGCGCGCGTGCGTGTGGAGCCTGGAGCATCACTGCTGCAAGAAGATAGTGTTTAGGAGTTAGGCTACTTGGTCTTTTATTTTGGGTTTCTAGCTTTAACTGCTTGTCATATTCTTCCAGTCAAGAATAGCTATCCGACTGAGTGGAAGGGAAGTCAAAAGACTATCATTTAAGCAACCCAAGCAGAATTACTATCTCCATGTGAATTATATCCCCTATCTCTGAGTATGAAGGAATTATACCATTATTGTTCAGTAATAATGCTGAAATCAACGGTGCATGGTCACAATGAGATTCTTACCCTAAACTATTAACGTTGTTCCATTTCAAATTTTTTTGGGGTGCCTGTGTTGATAAGAGATGCCAGACATGTATTTTATGCACCCATAATGTTTCATTCCCGCAAAAAAAAAAGGAAAGAAATAGATACTGAAAGTAATCTAGACATGTAGGTTGAAGATCAATAAGATCATTGGAAAATGATTGTTCTAATACCAAGTGACAAATGTGAGCGTCACCCTTATTTAAGTGTTACTTGCAGCAATCATATTTACCTTTATTTCAGAGGTACCTGCCACCATGAGGCACTATGGTGATTGGACTTAAGCTTTTAAGCTACCCGTTATAGCTTGAGCTGCATTAAAGTAACTCTATTGCTTCCAACCACTAGAAATAAATGCCGCAGGGCAGGATGTTTGGTTTGGTTTTCTTGTCATTGTGGACACTTTTTGTAGCTAATGTATCTCCTTAGAAGGCTGTGTAATTTTTTTTTCCCCATTCATTCATTTCCCTTTCTTCCTTTATGTAGGAATTGGAGAATATATCTCCTGACGGACCGGCTGATGAACCAAGATATCAGCTTAGAAGAACCACTTCAGCCAGTTTCTGATTCACTTGGGTGCAGATTTTGCAGTTCACCGTCACTTGGGTCTGACCCTGCCTGAAGGTTCTGTTGGATGAGAGCTGCCTGTTCCTTCGGCCCATGATCCCCCTTCTTTTCCTATAGGTGTTTGGGTGCAACAAAATATAGGGTTTTGTGGTGGACCTTCCAAATAGTGGGCTTTTGATATCATTTTAATAGTTTAAGATTATTTTAAAAGTGATAGATAATAAAAATTAAAATAATTTTTTGACTTGTTTTAAGCCTACAATTTCATACGTAAGAATAATTTTAACTATTAAAAGGATAATGAATTTTAATATTTTTTATAATTATAACAAAATCTAAAATTATAATGCTAAAAGGGTAGAAGAATACAGAGAAATATAATATAAATATGTTCTTGCTTCGTTTGAGTTATACTAGAGTGTCGGTTTGTACATAATGATGTATAAACGGCAACGGTAATAAATGTGTGTCTTTGTCGTGTCATGCTATGTATATATCTTATTTGGGTTTGAAAAGCGGACAGTAAGTTTGTATTGGATGCTTGAAATTTTGAAGGAAATTTAAAAATGAATTTATGCTGCCTTGCTAATATATTATGGGGGAGTTTCTAATTTTATTTGTGAGTTTTATATAATATAGTAAAATAAATTTATTTTTATATTAAAAATTTATAATTTTTCTACTATAACGAAATAAATTTTGAAAATACTATTTATTTTCAGAAAATTTATTTATATATTATATGATGAATCATTGCTGAGTTAATTTACTCACATTCTGGAATGATATATGCTAAAATAAATGTAGTAGCACGTCTAATGAGATGGTTTTCTATTTATTGCAAATAATGGGTCGAAATTAAGTTTTGATTTAGAAGAATTTAATCTTTTTTTTCTTTTGAACTACTTGTTTAGTTTATTTGATAAAAATCAAGAATATTGTGTTAAAATTAATAAAAAATATGAATATAATTGATGTGTCATTGGTTATCGGGTTATAATACGGATTAAAGGGCCTTTCATTCTTCCGTTGCGAATCAAATTGGAGCGAGTCTGATTTTCGTTACTATTAATCTAGAACCTTCACACCACAAACTATATACGGAAGGTCAGAGGATTGTAGAAATTGCTCCCACCGTATATCTTTCGATACTCAAATTAGAAATCTTTATCAAAAAATATAAGTATATTAGGAGGATACGATGAATGAATAAATGCGTATAGCGATGGATGAAGCGTTTGAATGCGCCAACTGATTAAAAGTGCACACGGGAGAGGAACAACTTAGAGATGTGTTTACAAATGGTGACTTAGAGGTGCATTGGCAGATGACAACTTAGAGGTGCGCTCGACAGAGAGGTAGCTTAGAAAAAAATAACTAAACTGTACTGGTGGATCAACATTTTGGTTACCTGAGCGGATGGTTAACTATTAGACAACGAGTTCTTGACTCCGAGACTGAAGGCTCATTTCTCTAGGACGAGGGGCTAAGGACCTCTGGTCGGGAAGAGGGTTGATAACCTCCAGACATAAGGAAGGCTGAGGGCCTCCGAGATAGGAGAAGGGCTAATGACCTCTAAATGAGAGGAGGGTTGAGAGCCTTCTGACAATAGAGGGCAGATGGCCTCTAAACGGAATGAGGGCTAAGGGCCTCCAAGACTGGATGATGGCCAAAGGGCCTCTGGACGGGTGAAGGGTCGAGGAACCTATTAGATGGGAGAAGGGTTGGGGGTCTCCTGGTCCCCAATATACTCTTATTAGAGATTGACTAGTAATGGTTGTGCCTTTTTCCGAGTAATGTGAAGCCTTGAGAGCTTTTCTGAGCTTCTTCGAGTTTGTCATTCCAAATTTGAGGGTGTATGAATTTATAGTGTGACTTACAGATATATTACTCTTATTAGAGCAATGTGGGACTCTTCATTTTGAAAAAAACTATGTTGGATTGCGGGCGTGCTGTGGAGCTTGGCCTTTTGGGCTCATAGTTGTTGGACCCATCAATAATTAATAAAATAAAATTATCATAAGTAATATACACGTTTGGTTATTGAAATGGAATAATGTTGGAGTAGAATAGTTATTATAAGAAAATAAAATAAGATAAAAATAAAGTTAAGAATTATTATTCTTATATTTGATTGTTAGAATAGAATGAGTTTATAATTAATATTTAAATTTTAATTTGTAGAATAGTACGAGGAATAAGGTAAAAATTTATCATAATGATTTTTTTGCCATTATTTAATGAAAAAAATATTTTTTTTCTTATATATACACACACACACACATATATATATATATTATTCTAAATTATTATTTAGTATAATATATATTTTTATTATAAAAAATACATATTTAATATTCAATATAATATATATATATAATTGAATATAGTCGGTCACTTTCTTACGGATTATCCCAAATATTTGGTCACTTGAAGGAATGGAGAAACAAGGAAACATTTGAAGGGCAATTCTTGAAATTTGGCAGTGCGTCCAAAATCAGCATTTTGGTTTTTCCATTGTGCACGGAAGAAGATCATTTACGGTACGTTTGTTTGCTGGAATAGAATAAGGTGGGAATAGAATAGTTATTCCAGGGAATAGAAATGGATGTGAATAGAGTTGGAATTGTTATTCTCATGTTTGGTTGTTGGAATAGAATAAGGTGGGAATTAGTATTCCATTGTTTGGTTTGGAGAATAGTATGAGGAATAAGGTGGGAATAGTAATAATAATAATAATAATAATGATAATAACAAACATAATAATAATAATAATAATAATAATAATAAATAATAATAATAATAATACCTAATAATAATAATAATACAAAATAATAATAATAATACCTAATAATAATAATAATACAAAATAATAATAATAATAATACCTAATAATAATAATAATATAAAATAATAATAATAATAATAATAATAATAATATCTAATAATAATAATACAAAATAATAATAATAATACCTAATAATACCTAATAATAATAATACAAAATAATAATAATAATACCTAATAATAATAATAATATAATAATAATAATAATAATAATACCTAATAATAATAATACAAAATAATAATAATAATAATACCTAATAATACCTAATAATAATAATACAAAATAATAATAATAATACATAATAATAATAATATAATAATAATAATAATAATAATAATAATAATAATAATAATAATAATAATAATAATAATAATAAATATATACGTGGGAATAACAATTCCCAGTGAATAGCAATTCCCACAATTCTTGAAACTAAACGGAGGAATTACAATTTTTACGAGAATTATAATTCTTTTTCTCCCCAATTCTTTCAACCAAGCATAGCCTTAAGGAAGAAGAATCGTGTTTGGATACGGAATTATTATTCAGTGAGCCAAATGGGCTGTTTGGCTCTAAGCAAATATTGGTAGAAAATCTTTTTCATGGTGGGATATCCCACATGCAATTGAACGAATTTCTCAATAAAGAGGAAGACGACAGCAAAGGTTTGTCTCGTCCCTTTTTGTGGGTATCTTTGAATTGATGGAAACATTGACGGACTGGTTGCTTTCAAGTGCTAGTCATCAAGCTTCAGTCCCAGGCAATTACGCACACACAGACAAACTACCCCCCCTCTCTCAGCTTTTGTTCAAGAAGAAAGCTGAGAGTAATGGAATAACGGTTTTTGATTGTCGAAAGTTAAAAAAAAAAAAAAATTCCAGCGCGGTTGTATCGAAAGTATTCAGAGTGACCTTCCATGGAAGAGAACGAGCAAACACTGCTAAACAAGGTAGAAATTCAATATGATGATTGTCCGGGTTGCAAGGTTGCCCGTCTCAAGGACGAGCGAAAAGGAGTCCCTTACAAAGAGTTCTCTTACATATGGCTTGTCTCACTCTGCACTGGTTGGTTATATTCTACGCCACCACTTTTCCTATATTTCTATTGAATATGTATTTGACTTTACTCTTTCAGTGTTAAATTTGATGTAGTTGCTATGCCGACTCCTTTGCGCCCTTCGGAAAATTTCTGTTAATATGAACTGATTAGGGATTTCTCAATTTTGAATCGAGGTATCACTTGTAACACTTGCCACCATTTCCCAATTTTGTTTTACCATGAACAATGAATTAATAGGCTTTCTCGCCTTTTTTTTTTTTTAAAGATTCATCATCAACTGTCTCTCTTAGGGGAAATGGTTGACTAGTTGAGGAGGCTTCCACATTATAGAGTTTTAGGTAGGTTAGATGTGTGTAACATTGCAGAGGGGTGGTGTCAATGGTAGGAAAATGACATCCTGATGAAGCAAGCTTACCATAATACTAGTCAAGTCCATTCAAAATAGGGTAGAAACTGAGCTCCCCCCCCTCTCTCTGGGAGAATTAAATGCTGTAAATTCAAGTTCTTTATCTAAGTGAATATTGAAAATTGTGATTAAAAATATGCATCTGTTAAGTTGAGGCAACTGGTGTGGATTTGTTTTTGCGTGTCAGAGTAGGAAATGTTTGATTGTATAAGAATGCAATATAATTTAATTATTGATATATGTCGTATCACCCTTGTAGACTTGCCATGTACAAGGCAACATCTTCCCTAAAGCTGCATTTACAATGCACATATGGTATCCATGTTCCTGAAAGTGACATACCCAAGCATGGTGTTGCTGGACACCTTCTTACGAGTATCACAAATGACTTCACTTGTCTCATGACTTGCTTCAAGCCCATGTTGGCTTGAGGTTTTCTTCAAAATTCTCAGACATACTAAAAGGTGATTGCTCTTAATGCTCTCATATGATTAGTCTTGTTTCTTTGGCAAGACTTAAGGAGATAGTGGCATCTTGTTCACAGCCTCACGCTCACTTCCTGGCAGCTGTGGATACCCTAGGCCCCTTCATGTAGTAAACCCTAGTTGTTGGAAGGGTCAGCTAGGTACCACCAGGAATGACACTTGCATGGCTCCAAGGGAAGTGCAAATTTTGATTCATTGGTTCCCTTATGATACGCACATGAGGTTTTATGGCTCTAGTGTGAGGAAACATCATCCTTGCTTTCTGATTCACATTATAAAGGAAGCATTCCTTGTTTTTCTGCTAAGCCCTAGGCACCAACACAAGTACTGGAGTGTCCTTCGACACAATGATGTGCATGCCATGGCTTTATTCACCCTTGGACGTTGCTTGCATTGACACATGGCCTCTTTGTGGAATCAATTGAAAATTAAGTTGGATCATCCATCTGGAAATAAATGGGTTGCTAAGCATGCCTTTTTTTCATAAAGGTCATTGTCCACCAATGATCCTTCAAGCTACAGCCATATGGAGGTAAGCATGTCCAGAGCTGCCACAATTCCCTATTCCCTGGCAAATTGCGTCTTGGATCCATCATTCCAAATTATGGAACACTAGTGATTTGGAGCAATAAATAACATATTCTGGCCAAATATATGGGAAAACTGTGAATTCATTGCCTTTTTTGTAAAACTAATCACTAGATTTTAAGCTAATAAGCCAATTACACAAAAGAAAAAAAAACATGTAAGTCTCCTATTATTGCCATTCATTTATAACCTTATTACTGTAGATTGACACTGTCACCTATTAGATAAATTATATTAATCTGAAAATCAGAGCATTTTTATTAAAAAGAAGCCTACACGTATTACTATCCATGCTAACCTTGCATTTGGCTTTCTGTTCCTGTTCCCTCTACTGAAAACAGATTTATTTTCCATGCAATTATGAGTGTATCTGTGCTAGCTTTCTTGATTGTTCACAGTAAACAATTTCTCCCTCATTTTTATGCTTTAACGTTCGCTCCTTTCTTCTTCTGCCTTTTCAGCTTTGCCGATAAAATTCTTATTTCCATTTCTCTACTTCATGGTATGTATATCCTTCCTAGAAATGGTCATTATATTCTGTCCTTGCATACTTCCTAGAAAAATTTTCTCTTTTTGGTCTTTCATTGGTGCATGTGCAAGTGAATTCCACTGATTTGAACACTAATTTTCAATTAGGAAATTAATTTCTGTTTCTCACTGCACCATATGCCCTCATAAATTGGGGGTGTGATGTTGTTGGGTGGTTCTGAATGGCTGGGTAGAAGGCCTATATATGCAATAATCACTTAAAAAGAAGAAAAGTATGTCTGCAATTTTTCTCGTGACAGTAAGAGTAATAGACAGAAGATAGTGGACTTCTTCTTTGTTCCCAATTTTACCCCTTTTGGCTCACAGTTTAGCAAAGAAAGGTCTGTGGTTGAAGGAGTTGAAAAGAGTTGTACCCTGTTTGGCTCACAGCTTAGCAAAGAAAGATCTGTGGTTGGAGTTGAAAAGAGTTCAAGTTAGTAGAAGTGATTAAATGACTTTGCGTTGTTAATCTGAATAATGTGAGAGACAGAGGAAGAGAGAAGAGGGAAGAGAGTGGTGTTTTTCTAGCTTAAGGAACATCTCCATTCCTTCATTCTGTAGGCACATATTTTGTAGAACTAAAGGCACATCTTGACACTGCTCTCAAGATGGAGCATCATGCATTTTCTTGCAAACATGAGCATGAAAGGAGCAGTCGCTAAGCCCTTTCAGAAAACATCTGCTGTTTAAGATTTAACAAAAGGAATACAGCAGCTTTACATCTCAGGCTTCTGTATGGTGAAGTTCTAGTTACTTAAATGTGTTTTCTTCAATCAAGATTGACAAGATTGAGTGCAATGCTTATGGCTGTCTCACTTTCACTATAAAACCTCATAGGTCTGTTATTAGGTTGGCCTAATTCTCCCTGTAGCTTTGATGCGGGCATTATGGACATTTTAAATTAGAAGAGATTTGAGATTTTATTTGATTTTAATTTTATTTGAGAGATTTTATTTTATTTTAGGAAATTATGTTGTATTATTTCCTTATTTTAAAATATCGTTAGTTAGGAAACTATATTTGTTTCCTAATTATCCTAAAAATAGGGTTTTTCTATTTGAGGATCTTAACTCTATTGTTATTAGTATTGATAAGTTGAATAAATATTAAGTGATTGTGATTTCCTTTTTTCTCTATTAATGTCCGTTTCTCTTCTCTCTATTCATTTCTTATGTTTATTCCCTTTTTTCCAATTTATTATCTTTCCCGTTCCCTACTTTTCCCTTCCCTGCATCAAATTTGGTATACCCTTCCCCTCTATTATTCCTCTCCCTATGCGCCATTCTTGGGTGTTGTATGATGTGCCTTAAAACATTCCAAAGAGGTTGATGATTGGCGTCGTCATGTTGTCTTTCATATTTATATCAAAGTGAATGAGAAGGCGTATAAGATTATCATGAATAACGATAGTTGTATCAATGCAGTCTCAGTTAATGCTATTTCTCGTTTGGGGTTAAAAGCTATTTCATATCCTAATCTATACAGTGTCTCGTGGATTGACATATCTTTTATAGCTATTAAATAATGTTGTTTTGTACCTATTTAATTTTTAGAATACAAAGATTATATTTGTTGTAATGTTATTCCAATGGATGTGGGCCATATCATTCTCGGGTAACCTTGGCTGTACGACCTGGATGTAAGAATTCATAGTTGTTCCAATTCCTATTTTTTTGTTCACATGGGAAAAAAAATTCACCTCTATTCTTTACCCCTAAAACCGATGACTCCTAATAAAGAAAAGGTTGTGGTAGTGATAAAAGATTACATTTCATTAGCCCTACAGCGTTTAAACGTGCAGTTCTAAGTGAGTCTATTGTGTTTACTGTTATTATTCTCAAAATGTTTTTGAACTTTTCCATAGTGATTCCCAATGAAGCCCGTCAAATCCTCCAAAATTTTCAAGATGCCTTTCTTGAGGACCTCCCTAATCACTTATCACCGTTATGCGACATTCAACATGTTATTGATTTTATTTCGGGTGCATCTCTTTCAAATCTACCTCATTATAGGATGAATCCCACCGAGTATGCATAACTCCAGAGACAAGTTGAGGAATTTCTTTGCAAGAGATTTGTTTGAGAGAGTATGAATCCATGTGCGGTGCCTACTCTCTTGAGGCCTAAGAAAGATGGATCTTGATAGATGTGTATGGATAGTAGAGCAATTAATAAAATTACCGAAAAATATCGTTTTCCTATCCCTAGGTTTGATGACATGTTAGATATGATGGCTGGTGCCATAATATTTTCTAAAATAGATTTGAAGAGTGATTATTATCAAATTAAAATTCATCTAAGAGATGAGTGGACAATGGCTTTCAAGACGAAGGACGCTTTTTATGAGTGATTGGTTATATATTTTGGGCTATTTAATGCACCTAATACCTTTATGAGAGTTATGACTCAGGCTTTACGACCTTTAATGTAACAGTTTCTAGTGGTCTATTTTGATGATATCATTATTTATAGTAAGAATAATGAATAATATTTATACCATCTCATACAAGTTTACCTTATTCTTAGAAAAAAAAACTTGTTTGCTAATCTTAAGAAATGTTCATTTTTTTCAGATAATATAACTTTCCTGGGTTTAATTGTTTTCTCTGTTGGCGTCTCTGCTGGCTCTGCAAAAATCCAAGCAAATATAGATTGGCTTGAACTCAAATCCGCTTATGAAGTTTGAAATTTTTATGGCTTAGCTGCTTTTTATTGCCGGTTTATTAAGGGATTTAACATAATCATGGCCCCTCTCATCTATTGTATGAAAAAAAGTGAATTCACTTGGTCTCTTGACGCTACTAAAGCCTTCAAAATTATAAAAGAAAGGATGATAACAACCTCTGTCATGCGGCTCCTTAATTTCTCTGAGGTGTTTGAAGTAGAGTTGATGCCTCAGGTGTAGAAATAGGAGGAGTTCTTAGTGAAAAATGGCATCCAGTTACCTATTTTAGTGAAAAGTTAAATGATACTAAGTAACGATTCTCTACTTATGATAATGAATTATATGTAGCTGTACAGGCCTTACGTTATTAGCGTCATTATTTGTTATCTCAGGAGTTTGTCCTTTATTTTGACCATGAAACTCTTCGTTTTGTTAGCTCCCAAAAAAATTAAATCATAGATATGATCGATGGATTGAATATTTATAAGTTTATTCTTGTCTTAAAACATAATAAAGGAGTTGAGTACCAAGTGGTCAATGCCTTGAGCCATCGATCGTCCTTGCTGTTTGCTGTTCAAATTAAGATTATTGGCTTTGAAAGATTCAAAAAAGAATACGACTCTTGCCCAAATTTTAGCAAAATCTTTTAACTTCACAAATGGGCGGCCAAACATTACAAAAGGTTTTCATATTTGGGATGGATATTTATTTCGGGTTAATATACTTTGCATCTCTGAGACATTTGTTCGAGATTTCATAGTCTAGGAGGTTTATGCTGATTGTCCATTTGGCATGTTGGACATGATAAAATAATAGAGGAAGTTAAGTGTCAATTTTACTGACCTAGTTTGAAGAAAGATATGACAAAAATCGTCAGTATTTGTCGAACATGCTGGGAAGCGAAACATAAAAAGCAAAATATTGGCCTTTACACCGCTATGCCTATATCTAGTTGCCCCTAACAGGATGTAAGTATGAACTTTGTGTTAAGGCTCCCGCGTACCCTTAAAAAGCATGATTCTATTTTTGTTGTTGTGGATTGCTTTTCTAAAATGGCTCACTTCATTTCATGTAGTAAAACCGCTGATACTTTTCGGGTTGCTCGACTTTATTTTGTTGAGATTATCAAGTTATATGGTCTTCTAAAAACTATTGTTTTTAATGAGGATGTTAGTTTTACCGGTCACTTTTGGAGGACCTTGTGGCACATGGTTAGTACCAAACTAAATTTTTTCATTACCTACCACCCTCAAATAGATGGTTAAATTGAAATTGTTAATTAAAATTTAGGCAAATTATTATGCCGGTTGGTTTAGAAAAATCTTAGGAATTGGGATTTGATCCTTCCTATAGCCTAATTTGCATATAATAGTTCTATTAATAGATGTATAGCATGAACCCATTTGAAATTATTCATGGTTACAAATTTCGAAAACCATTAGACCTTATCTCGATATCCCCACGTGTTAGTGTGTGTATGATGGTCGAAGCTTTTACACAATATCTTTATGACTTACATTACATATCAAGATTAATAAACAATTAGAAGCAAGTAATGTCTTATATAAATCTCGTGCTGATATGATAAAAGACATGTTAAATTTAATGTTGGGGATTATGTTATGATTTGGATCAGGCTAAAGTGGCGACCACATGGGCCCGTTTCTAAATTGTAGGCCTATAATGTTAGTTCATTTAAAATTTCATAGTGAATTAGACTAAATGTAAGTGTCATTAATACTCCATTTCATTTTGATTTTCATAATATTTTCAATATTAAAGATTTAATTGTTTATAAAGGTAATTTTTAGCCATCGGTTGATTCATTTGATTTACCCCAGATGCATCACATATCGAATTTTCACCCACTCTTACATACCTTTCCACCTTACCGGCACATAAAGATAAAATTGATGCTATTCTAGATGAGTAAATTATGTTTACTGAGGATGGAGTGGTTCAACGCTTCCTTGTTTGTTGGGTTGGCTAACCAGAGTTTGAGAATGTTTGAATTTTTAGAGAGACACTCCAACAGTTAGACCTAGATGTTTTGAAATTCTGTAAGAGTCAGTAGGATTCCCCATATCCAGGCCCAAGTCCTTTCTTTCCGGTGGAATTGGTGATTCAATCAGACTTTAACCCCTACTTACACGTTTTTACAGACGTCGGTGAAGGATTGCGCAACTACTCAACGTGTGGTTAAGAGACCGATAGCAGGAGTTTTTACTTGACGGGGTTAAGTCCTAGCCACCCGGAGGGATTGATGCGAACATTACAGGTATTCTAAATTAGAGGAGATTTGAGATTTGATTTGATTTTGATTTTATTTAAGGGATTTTATTTTATTTGATAAGATTTTATTTTATTTTATTTTAAAAAATTATGTTATATTATTTTCTTATTTTGAAATATTGTTAGTTAAAAAATTATATTTGTTTTTTAGTTATCCTAAGAGTACGGTTTCTCTATATAATGATCTTAATTCTATTGTTGGTGGTATTGATGAGTTGAATGAATATTAAGTGATTATAATTTCCTTCTTTCTATTGGTGTCTACTTATCTTCTCTCTGTTGACTTCTCCTATTTCTGTTTCTTCTCCGAATTTCTTTTCCGTTCCATCTCTTACTTTCCCCTTCCCTGCATCAAGCTTCATAAGCCAAAGGAGTTCACATGCTCCTTGACCCGAGGTTTATATTCTGCCTCTGTAGTGGACTTAGTTGTCACTTTTTTCTTCTTGCTATTTTAGGTGACCAAACCCCTCCAATAAATGTACAATATCCTGAGGTTTGCAGCCTACCGTCTAGTAAGCCTACTCAATCTGCATAACCTCAAGAGGATTATGGTTGGAAACCGTATGTCTTTTCCTGGAGTAGACATTACCTGCCTTTTATTTTTTTGTTTGGTTTGGGGGTAGTAAGTAGTGTATTAACTTTAGATGCTATAAGATCCTAAAAACAATATTAACTTAGATGTTTCTTGATTATGCGTATGTTGCCTCACTTCATTCACTGCTAATTCTGTATGAGCATTAGTATGCGAAAGGTACATGAGCTTTCCGACCCGTCATTGGTAGCTCACTCTATCCATACTTCTCCATTTTCTTTTCCTAGGTGATGATTACCCTGTTTTGGTGAGTCAGTGGGCTTACAACCTCTGCTGGATTGCAGGCTTGCAACCTTACAACCTTACATCCCCATTTCTAAAGCACATTTAGCAGACACTTCCTTTGGAAAATGAAGATGCCCTTGTGCAAACATGCAATTTGGACCGGTAGGAAGTGCTGTAGCTATTAATTTCTTAGATGAACTAACAAGCCCTCACCTGTTGCATCCAAGGAAGTGAGTGAATTTGCATGTATCAACCAACCAACCCAGTGGCAGAATTTTTTTTGTTTGGGGGGACATGACTCCCAAGCTCCACTATTCAAGTAGTCCAAACAAATGGAAATTGCGTCTTACATGGGACAAACACATAGTACAAAAATGCTGATGGGTGCTGACAGCCGTCGAAAGAAAATAATCTAATGCTATTTTTTTTTGTGAGGAAAGGTTTCCGGTGGGAACCTACAAAAGCAGAGGCCTGAAATAATATGGGACATTGGGGATTCCGATATCTTCTAATGTTGCTCAAATCTATCAGTACCATGACTATCTCGTAGATAATTCTCTTTACCCAAAACAACAATTAAAAGTCGAATTTGATGCAGAGGAATTTGAAGAGCCCACACCTGTGTAACAACTGTCACTATTGTTCCTCACACAATCCTGTGTCACTGCTACCCCTCTGATATCTGGGCCTTACAATTGCTTCTACATTTACAAAATAATTTGGGATATCTCTGATTCCTCTAGACAGTGTACTCTGATTTTATTGTGATTTCTATTTGAACTTGTTTTTATTTCATTTCCTTCATTCATGTAGCTTGTGACATCTATAATTCCCCCGTAGGATATCCTCACAGCACATTCTGGCTTAATAAAACACTTGATTCATTTGCAATTATTTAGTTTCGAATTTATCCATAATGGATTATAGGTCCTTTTGTAGAATATTTGTTTCTCCTTCTTTTTTTTAAAATTTTTATCCCCCTAATCTGCTGCATCATCTTGTTAGTTTTCTTCTCCTCGTATCCGTAGAGTTTAAAACTTCCATTTCAAGCCTTAGATTTTAGTCTGAGTTTTACTCTTTGATGTGCAAATGGTACTTTGCTTTAGCTGTGAACAAAATATTGAAAACTGATATGGTTAAGAAGCCAAATTAATTTTAGAAGCACACACCATGGAGGCATGGGAGAAATTTGGTTAAGATGGCTTGGCCTGGTAAAAGAGATGTGCTTTAGGGGACAATAAGCAAGTTGATACCGGTTGGAGAAACATAACAACAAGAGAGAGAAAGAGAGTTGAAGGACTTATGTGGCCGATATCAAAGAGTTGAATATTAGGTAGAGCTTAAGAGTTGCACTATTCCTTAGTGAGGTTGTGACAATATGCTGTAGCTTTTTTTTGCATTGTTAGGAGGTAAGATACTAACACGTTTTGTGAGTGTATGATTGTTTATAATTTGGCAGATCCAGGACTTTGGTATTGCAAAACGAGTTGAAGATATTGGCTTTTATGCTGGATTTCTGGGTAATACATGATTATGTAGCAGAAGAATGACTTGGAATTCATTGCAAGTAATGTTGATTTGAAGATAACCAATTTAGTTCTTCAGGGTCTTCATTTATGGTTGGAAGAGCTTTGACGTCCATCGGCTGGGGAATGGCAGCTGACCTATATGGTCGCCGACCTGTTATATTGATTGGAACACTTTCAGTGTAAGTGGAGTTCTTTATAAACCTTTTGGACTATGTTGAAAAGAATCCAAAAAAGAACAACAAAGTTAATTTAGCCATTATTATTTTATCAATGGATGACTTAAATTCAGGGCTGTTTTAAGCACTCTATTCGGTCTCAGCTCCAATTTCTGGATGGCGGTTTCTCTGCGGTTTTTGCTTGGCAGTTTGAATAGCGTACAGGGTACTATTAGGGTACGTTATTGTTTCCATGCATACAAAGAGGCAAGCAAGTAGATGTGCATCTTTGTGGTTGTATACATAATTGCCTACATTTCATCAGGCCTTCACAAAAGAATCAGCAATGCATAAACATATTTTTTACCCGCCTTTTGTTGTTTACTATGATTTCCTACTATATTTTTCTTAACCAACAGGCGTATGCTTCAGAGATTAGCACAGAGGAGCATTTTGCTTTAGCACTATCACTTGTAAGTAATGTTTCTCCGGTTATTCATTTCTGTGGAGTTGCATGTTATCTTTTAGAATGAAGGAATATGTGATTCAGGGAATGGGAAATAGGGGAGGGGAAGGAGAAGAGATTGGAAAAAGATGAAGGAATAGGAAACAATACAGTGAAAAGAGAAGTAGAGATTACCAGAGAGAAAAGAAAATCACAATTACTCAATATCAATTCAATTCATCAATATTTTTTCAACAATAGAATTAGGGTTTTTATATAGATGAACCCTACTTCTAGGTTAATTAGAAAATAAATATAATTTTTTAAGCAATGATATCTAACAATGAGAAAATAATATAACATAATTTCATAAACTCAAATAAAATAAAATCAATATCAAATAAAGTAAAATTTCTCAATAAAATAAAATCTCTCAAATAACATAAAATCAAAATAAAATAAAATAAAATCAAAATCAAATAAAATAAAATTCTTCTAATTTTGGAATGTCCGTGATGTTCGCAACAATCTGTGAGAGAGGAAAACTTAAATTCTAAGTGACTTTTTGTAACTTTGCATTTCTATGTTCCTTGCTACTTGTTATAAGTTGTGTGTGAACATTTTGTTGCAGGTTAGTACATCACGGGGTGTTGGACTTGTCATTGGTCCTGCTATTGGAGGTTTCTTTGCGCAGGTGTGTCCATTAATGGTTTTCATGTTTATGGACTTTGATTTCATTCCTGTGGTTATGATTTGAAACGAGAATAGTTTAATGGACATGACAATTTTTGGTGTTGGGTGGAAAAAGTGGGTTGATGGCAGTTTTCATCGAGAATTTTTATCTGTTCATGTTGGTGCGAGAGTAAAGGTTGGTTTTATGGGTGTAGAGTGTGCACCCATGTGATCCTTTTTTCTAGCTTTCTTCCCACTCTTGCAGCTGATGTTCTCTGCAGCATGGTTATGAGGGCAGTGGATAGGTTAGGAATTTGTTTATTATGTAGGGGCGTCCACCTAGGTTGTCCTTGATCTCCTTTTCTTTGAAATCTTGTAGTTGATGCTCTCAATAAGATGGCTATGTAAATGTCAAGATAAAAAGGCTCTTGATCGATAACTAAGCTGATGGATTTCTTTGACCCGAAGACTGGAATAGAACACCATTGCAAACATCAGACAGATCACCTGCCATTATTGGTTGAGCTAATGAACTTAACACAGAAATTAGATGAGAGTGTAGTGTCTTTCATAGATCAATGGAAAGTTTTTTATTACCGCTATAAAAGAGCGTGCATCCTGTGCTTAAGGAGAGATAATAAGGAAGCGAAACCACCCTTTTTATATGTATAGGCATTTTACCTTGATGGCTTGCAAGAGATTGGCAAGCTTTCTAATGGGACAGCCTGGAAAAATAGGAGGGATGAAAGAACTCCATTAACAAACAAGTAGAGGGAGGACATTAGGATATGTACGCAACTACAATCCCACCATTTGCTGGTATTGTGGTTTTGGAATCTATTCTTTATCAGTGGCCCACCCTTTCTTTGAACTTTGTCATGGTTCTTCATTTTGCGATTCTTTACTTTGGAGTTCAGAATTGGCATGAGTCCTTCTCCTTTGAAGGAATGTTGAATTTATTATACAACGAACTTGAAAAGTATTTGGGATGGATCCATAATGTTGCTCTTTCCAATGAGCTATGCCCTATTGGCCTCCAAATCATATAGAGGTAGGGTTTGACTTATGCTGTATAGTTAAGTTTACCATCTTAGACTCTGACTATTCCTTACTGATCCAAGAAGAGAAATTTCCTCACAAGTAGGTGTTCAAAATCTGTCCTTGCACAAACACCTTCGTGTTGCAGAAAATATTCTTCAGTTAATACTGATTTATTTCTAACATTATGCAATATTTTTGAAGTTGTGAGCACAGTATGATTACAGGTCTGTTCTTTTCCCCCTGACTTTCTATGATGTGTGATTGTGCAACATGGATGTTGGACATTGAACCTGTTTTTAATCTTGTCCACTTTTTAGTGTAACCTCTTCCTAGTAAAATTATCTGGTCCCTTAAATTGAGATGGGAAAACTGAAAATAATACAAATGCGCTTTTCCTCTTTGAATAGAGAGGTATCAAATCAAAGTAAGATAAATCATGTGTTTTAATGGAAGTATTTTCGGGGATGTTTGATGTGAATTAGTTTGTGAAAATTTGTAAATCCGACTCCATATGATAAATAATATTCTTAGAAGTTCTTTCAATGTCTTATAATTGGATTCTGACTAGTGAAATTCTTTTATGTTTAATTAATGTGTTTGGGGGTAGCCTGCAGAGAAATATCCAAATGTATTTCCCAAGCACTCTCCTTTTGGCAGGTATTCTATTTTCTGAATTTCATGCTAAATTAACATCTCCTTCCTTTCTATCCCCCCCCCCCTCCCAAAATAGACATCTTCAGCACTACTTTTTTTTTGTTGGAATTGCTTATCTTTTATGTGGTGACTTTTTTCGTGAATATGTGTACTCATTGTGCAGGTTTCCTTACCTCTTGCCATGTCTTATAATATCACTCTATGCCACTGTGATCTTTGCTTTGTGTTGGTGGCTTCCAGTAAGGATCGTTTATATCTTTTGTCCTTATATTTTGTAATAAGTTAAGCAAACTCTGAAATACTAATTTAATCAGTCTATATGCTCAACAACTTGTTTGTGGCTTATGGTTGATGTGAATGATCATGAACTCTCCATGACTGGCCAATGTTGTAAATCTATATGTGGCAAGTTTAATTTATGGTGTACTTGGCTCATTTAGATTTAGATCAAGCTTCACAAACAGAAAACTTACCATTTGTTTTTTTTGTATTCATAACATAGGTAAAACAAACATGTTTGCATGAACTGAAATGCAGTTTTTTGTTAAATTTCATATTTAAAGACTGAAGAATAAAAATGTTATATGAAAATGAACTATTGGAACAATAGGAATGGGATCTTATAGACCTTTTTATATTGCCCCACTTTGCACCTTCATCCACCAAAACAAAGGGGAACCAAGAAATCAACTCACAGCAAAAATATAACATCAACATGATGCTGGAGTAAGATTGGCACATAATCTTCAATCCTGCAAATTGCAATCTGGAATCCCTTAATCACCCTTCTTAACTTACCAATCTTCATCAAACTGAGGTAAGGCAAATGAAAGCAGACTGTTTGAAATAGTTGAGGTCCAGTTAAGAAGGAGCAGGAGTTCAGGTGTAATAGTTTGTGCTATCCATCCATACCTAATCAGGTTAAGATGCAATAGAACTTTTTTATGTATTCTTGTGCATTCAATTGGACTACTAAAATCTGTTAGGATAGTACTTCCTGCTACCCGAAGAGACTGTCCTGGTAAAAAAAAAAAACCTGGCGTTTGAGAAAACATACTCAATGAGCATTCCCGTTCAAATGGATTTCAGTTTTCCTGATATAAAAATCAACTTTCTATCTTGTCCTTTTTTCTTTTTCCTGTGTTAATCAACTTTCTAAGTTGTCTACTCGTCCCCTTCTATGGTATAGAGAAAAAGATAATGCTGAGAAATTGGGCATAGGAAAGTTCTTTTTTGGATAGCTAGAGTAGTCAGGCTGGTTTTCATAACTGAAGTTTGGGAAAGCATGCTCAATACCCATTCAAATGAACTTCCATTTTCCTGATTTAAAATTCAACATTCTAAATTCATCTACTTTTTCCTTTTAGGTATAATGAGAAGCAAGGTCTAAGACAATGCTTTTACTGTTAACAAGACAAGTTAGTGTGGCCTTTGTGGGGAAGGAAGAAATGACTCATCTATCTAACCTGAATATGAAGATTGACAGGAATCGGCTACGTTGCAAAGCATACTGCTCCAATGTGCAAGAAACCAGCTGCTTAAGTTCTAACCCTTCCCTTTTTTGACCATCTTTTTCATCCAAATTTTTTGTGAATTCTTTTTTAATATTTCAGCCTGAAGCACTCTATTCCTCCTATATAATCATTTGGCACCAAATCTGTCATTGGTGTATATAATTTCCCTTGTAGTAGAACTTTATAGCCTAACTCTAGGGAGCTAAAAATTCATCCTCATGAAGGGCTCAAAATATGCATTCAGACACTCATTAGTATATATATATATATATATACTTTCATAGTTTTTCCAAACTTAATTGGACAAACGTGGACACACTTTCTAGTGTCAAAACATGGATGAACATGTGTATGGTGCAAAACACTATGGCTAGTCAATGCCAGTGAATAGTTATGCATTTTATCTTACCTTTCATGTACTGGATGTAGTAGTCAGTTATAACCAAACAATTTCAATATACATGATATATGTCCATTGAAATCCTGAATTCATGCAAGTAACTTTGATATCACATTCTGTTATTCATATTATTGTGCTCTTTATAAATGGAGCTGTTAAGTGGTGACTACCAATCATCATACAATGTTGCAAGTACATATTTTTTCTATGGATATGCTAAAAGTTTTGGTTAACTGCAAATGCATCATATATCTCAGCATCTGTGATGCGACAATAACTCTAAGCAAATTCTTATGGAATGTGGAATCACTGCAGGAAACACTGCACAAACATAATGAGAAAATAAATGAAAAAGGTGTGTTGTGGGCTTCAAATGAATCTGAGGAGAAGGATTGTGCTGATGTGGACTTGAAGGAAAGACCTAGATCTTCTTACGGAAATCTTTTAAAGAATTGGCCTTTAATGTCTACAATCATTGTCTATTGCATTTTCTCACTTCAAGAAATGGCTTATTCTGAGGTAGTTTCTACTCCCGATAGTTATCATTATCTCTTTCCATGACTTACCTTTTTATTTTGGTACAAAGCTGCATTGAGTTGTTATCATGAAAGATTTGAATAGATAGGTTATGCCAACTTATATGAGTCTATCTTGTCTGGCTTCCTTTCCAGAAAGTGAATGCTCCAGTACTGTTATCTTTTGTTGTTTGCATTTACATGTTGCATCGGCACATTGTATCATTTTGTTCAGTAATTTCACATATATAACTCTACTATCCAGGAGATTATTATTCAAATGGATCCTGTTCTCTCATTGCAGATATTCTCATATAATTTAGGTGCAGCTCCTTCATTATAATTTGCAAGTCTGTGAATAGTTCCCTTTAGGCATAATTTCTCACAATTGAGTCAAATAGTTAGTAAAAGTTTTCACTTACAATATCCTTGGGCACCAGTAATGGCACTATCCTTTGGCACCAATTATGGCACTATCCTTGGGCTCCATTCTTCACTGGATCAACTGGATATATGATTTAGCTTATACCCTTTCAGCTTTAAGTGCTTACCTAAAATGAATTGGTGCCGGATAATTGTTTTTTGCAAATTGATTTTTGTAACAAGAAAAATCTTTGCCTGTCTGGTATGCCCAGCTACCCTGGCTATTGCTCTCCGACTGCTACACAATGACAAGTTCCAGGCAATCTGTTTCTTTTTCTTATAAAAATGTTTTGCATTTGACGATTTGTATTTTCTTTGAAATTGATATGGAAATCAAGGGTTCCTATAACAGTTTCTTTTGGGGCTTTGGAGATTGTTGGAGAAGTTTTGTACTGTAGGGATCTATGCAGAAACTATTAACCTATAGCAGTGCGGAGCCTGTGAAGCATTTTTCTTTGTTATTCAGTTATTTTTGAAAGCTATTTCTTCACTTGTCAGAATATATTGTGTTCTAGCTGGCAGAGTCAGAGAGGTATGATTGGCTTGGGGATTTGTTTCATCAATTTTATGATGAGGATAATTTATGGTTATTAAATGATAATGGTCATTTATTGGTCAGTTTCATGAGAGAAGGATTCAAGGGCCTTTCACCTTGAGAGGACGTTGAATCGACTATTTTATTAGTGTTTGCACTCTGCTATGCACACCATATTACGTTATGTGAAGGGTCGTATTCCTTCGTATTATACAGCTTTTTTTGACTTCATTGGAACTGGTGTACTGATTTACATTGCTATGTCCATTTTCTGCATTTTTTTGTACCTGGGTGATGATTTCCCCCTGCATCCAGGCAATATTAACATTTTTCTGACTGATTAAAATGCTAATTGGCACTAGCTGTTCTTGGGTATTTTTTATTGTAAAAACAGACCCTTAAACTTATTTCAATTAGCAGGGTTACCCTTATTTTATTGTCTCTGTTTGTAGTCTTTTCCCCTTTGTCATCATGATATTCTAGAAGTATTAAAGTTGACTGTTAGGGTTTGTTAAGTATTAAAGTTGACTGTTAGGATTTGTTCTTGCTGGATTAAGTACTGCTGACTGTTAGTCTTTTCCCCTTAAACATCCAGATTGCCACCTGTTGAAGCTAACTAATTTCTTACCATTGTAGCCGGACATCATCACCTGCGTTTCAACTTTGTCCTTCTGTTGAAGTTTTTCATCTTGATCCTCGTTTCTTTCCATGTTCCATTACCAAGTTGATCCTTGGTGGAACTTGAGTTACTCTTGACAGATATTGTATCCCCAATGACCCCCCCAAAAGACAGAGGGAGTGGAAGAAGATGGACATATAGGGATAGAAAAGCAAAACAAAATGAAAAGTCAGGTGTTTAGACCCACCTCTTTCAAACTGGATACACCTGGAGTAGGACAACCAAAAATAAATGGCCCATGCTGACAAAGGGAAAGTCAAGAACCAGTCATTTTGAGAGGAAATCTCTTCGGTATCTCAAGCTAGTAAAAGGCAAATATATACTAGAGAGTCAACTAATAATGCAGTAGATAAGGATGCAGTAGACTCTCTAATTAATCATTTTGACACATGAACCCTATTGGAGAGCCACTCTTTGGATTAGCCCACCAAGATGTGGATTCAGTCTCCTTTCGGACTTCTGAGATCTTTCTTAATCGACTCGAGAATTTCCGAACTAATTCTTCTAGCAAAAAGTATCTCAATTCTATACACAAGCCACACATCGAAACTCTATAAGTTTGTAGGCCAAGTAATATGTTTAAAAGTTGTGTTGAGAGATTTTTGAAAATTTTCACGAAAACCTCATCAAATGGAAGTATTAGAATCTCTTAAATGGTTGATAACTCTTCAAAAGGTAGTGTTCTCCACGGACCTTGAAAATCCGTGCCACTTGTTGGATTCTCTCTAAATAGAGAAATTGAATTCTTTTTCTGTCCTGTTTGATTTCAATGGTTGAGTCCTTCAATGTGTAGAAACTTCCCAGTCTAGGTAGTTATTTCCCAGTCAAAGCAATAATCCCTGCCAAGTGGGAAGGGGGCTGATAACTATATTTGGTAGTGGTCTGATAACTCTTTGAAATTGTGCTAACTGCTTATAGGTGTTATCACACAGCTCTTAAAAAATTTCAGTATAAGCTATATTCTCGTTGATATCTTGCAACTTTTATCCCAAGCGTCTCTGGAAAATTCTGGCATGAGCCAACTTTGAACTAAACTGGTGCTTAATGCTATAACATAATTTTGCTCGATCGAAAAGGCTCATGATCCTCGCATGCCCCAGGATAAAAATCAGGGACACTTAAGATATAGTAAAATAAGAGACACAAGGTACAATACATTTTTACAGAATTTGCTATCATTAAAAATAAACCTAACAAAAAAAAGGCTATTCATGTTAGACTTCACCTGTGGCTTCTTATCTACCATTTCTCTGCAGATATTCTCAATTTGGGCAGTCAGTGACAAAAAGTATGGAGGCCTGAGTTTTTCATCTCAAGATGTTGGCATGGTCTTGGCTATTTCAGGTGGGCATACAGCCAGATCCCTATCTAACTTGTTAAAAGGTTCTATATGGTTTGCAATTGGATTTCAACTGAAGTTTTTATTTCTGTACTAATGATTATTAACAAATTGTGTAAGTGGTAGGATAGAACAGTATGGATACCTATTAAATATGTCATGGTAGTATTAATAAGGTACTTGTGAGGCTGATTGTGCTGCTCAGTTCTAGTCATGCCTTAGATCCAGTTGAGTCGGAGTAGTGTTGTTAGTTGTTATTAGTTATACTCGCAAAAGCAATTGCTGCTTGACCGAGTGAGCCTGATTTCCTTTGACATTTCTTGTGCTAACATTCATTTTAAATCAGGCCATTGTCCCACTTGCCATGTTCATTGTCATGGGTCTTGTTTACACGCATTTGGATTCTGAAAAAAAAAAAAAAAAAAGAAAATCTTAAAAAATTTGTTCCTCTTTGTCTTGTTCCATTAAGTAAGGTCATAACATGAAAATTTTTCAATAGAAATATGATTATGACTTTTCCTAACTCAAGACAAGCAAAAAATAGTGAGTGATGGGAAAATGAAGTACTTCTCGGGAGTTTTCTTTTATTCTTTCAAATTCTTATGCTCTTGCTCATCACTGACTTTTTGAGCTTAGTCTGTAGTAGGTAGTCCATTTTTGCAAGAGTTGGATTCGGATCAAGACAAACATTATAATGCATTATCATAGGAAGCAGCATACTCATGTGGCCTGCTCATTTCCTTTGATCTCGAAGGCTGGTTCAATCCTATATTCTGCCCATCAGTATTGTATAGCTTATCACTGTAAAGGTGCTGCAATGACCTTTCCTTGAGCACATTCTATAAACTTTAATATGGATGCGTTGCTGTGCATAGTGGTTTGTAGTTTCCTTGTTCTGCTTTTAGCCTTCATTACAAAGGCTTTTTTACCTGATCCGCCAACACCTTAAAGTTTTTCACTACTCTTGAGAATCCTTCTGGAAGGGCTTTAACAATTTGAATGATGAAGTTGCTTCTGCAATATTGCTTTTGCTTGGCACAGCTGTTAAACCTCCTGAAATGGTTAAACTTAGTCCTTGTTGCCCTAGTGGCTTCCAATAAATAGTTCCTGGTGTCTCGACAGCCTTTCCTTGCATAAGCATACCTAAATCTGCACCCTACTCAAGATGCTACTATCTAAATAAGGGTGGAGATATATCTAAACAAGATCAATCATGAGGATTTAGGATATCGATTTCTTTAGCCCTCTCTCCCTCTGATTAGCTATTGTATTGTCAAATTCATTGTCAATGTAACACAATTGGACATAAGTCTAGCTGCTTTAGGTTTTCAGTCCTAATACAGTTCATTAATTGCAATGTAAGAGTTTTGCTTTGGGTGGTTTTTTATGATGGGAACTCTATTTTGGTGATTAAACAGATTTGGAAGCATCCGGAAAAAAAGAAAATGAAGCATACTATGATAGGAAACGTATTTCAGACTAGGAATTGGATATGTTGAAGAAATGAGGATAAGGAAATATTGATATCGGTCATATTAGGTGACAAGTATCGGTATTGGACGCTGTGGATGCAAATTTGTTTTTTCTTTGATTACATCAAAACTTTGTTATATACTGAAAATTGATAATCTTATGTTATATATACACACAAACTAAAAACAGCCCTATGAATGATTAATTAATGAAAAATAACTTCAAATTGCAAAATAAACAAAACCCATATTATGTTTCTAAAAACAGATTCATTAGACCTCAAGTATACAAAATCTACCATTTAATATTGTTTATTATTTTTTTCAAAACTTAAAAGGAATAAAAATAATTGACAACCAACAAAACTTGTGTAATTAAGCTTATCCAACAAAAATCTGCAATTCTGAATATATATTTGAGTAGATCATGAAATTTTTACCTTGCAAGTGTTTTGGGTGGGATTTCAATTTTGATTCTAAAAAGTATGAATCAAATCGGCTATAATCCTATATATTGGTGTTAGAAACCCTAAATTTAAGCTAAACCAATAAAAATGGATCTAAAATGGAACTTTTGAGGTATTATGGTGATTGATATTTCTTGATATTTTTCAATACGGATACATATTATGATAATATCTGGGTATTTGAAAACATTGATACTTAGTAATTGCTCAATGCTGAAATCTATTTGTTGATATGTTGATTATTTGCCAATATTTTGATATATGGGGCATAATAACCATGTAAGGATTGCATATTCTCAACCGTTCTATGGGGAATGGGTTCTATTGGACCTATTTATTATTGGTATATTTTTTGACCGTGTTGGGTTGGTTGTTGGCAAAGATGTTTTTACTGATCGGAAGATCTGCATCAAATTCTCACTCGAAGATCGTCACCGCACTCCTTTGGTATCTACGCCTACCCTTCGCCTGAGCTGCACTTGAGTTCTGTATCTAGATAGCGTGTGCTCGTTGCACGCCCCCTTGTGCTCAAGTGGCATTTCCAGAGAGCTTGCGCTCGCTATTCGCCCACCTTGCGCTCGAGCTCCATATCTAGAAAGTGTACGCTTGCTGCATGCCCATCTTGCGCTTGAGCGGCATTTCTAGAGAGCTTGTGCTCGCTGTACGCCTACCTTGCGGTCGAGCTCCATTTTCAGAGGGCCTCCGTTCGCTTCTCACTTGACCTGCACTCGAACTCCATTTCCAGAGGACATCTGCCTATTGCGCGCCCAATCTGCGCTTGAGCGCCCCGGCGCATTCCCAATCTAACCCTAGTTGTGCCCGCCTTGTAGCGTGCATTCCCCCAATGGTCATATTTTTTACCTTATTTTCGACCACTTTATAAATACCCGCATAATTATTTTTACCCTAGTTTTTCTAGAACAACTTTTGAACTGCCATTTTAGTGAGGAAGCCCTCACCGTTTGTGATCATATTTGCTCCCTTTGAGAAAACTTGGCCTCAGCTTTTGTGCGCCCATTACAAGTTTTCTCATCTTATTTTGTTTCATCTTATACATCTCTTCCCGCCTGGTAACCTTTGTTGGCGACGTCGGAGGTGGGAAAATCGCGTTCCAGTGGTGTGCGGTGATTTGACAACTTATAACAAAAGATTGATTAGAAGACCGGAATATGTTCGGTTCCGTTGCTGCAAGCAAATCCAAGGAGTTCCTTGATAAGGATTACAAGATAGGAGTAAGTTAATTAAGTTAACGTGTCTGTACCACCCAATCTGTAAGTTGATTTTATTAGTTCATTCTTTCCTGGCTGTTGAAGTTCGGAGGGTTTTACTTGATAATTGTGATTATCGATATCTTCCTTCATTACCCAAAATCGTCATTTATTGCTGTTACTTATTGCTTTATAGTTTATATTGTTTTTGCCCGATAATTTATCTAAATCTAAATATTCTTTATGTGTATTGGATATTTGTATACCATTTTATTCTGCAATTTATCAAGGGGTCAAAACTATTTGTGCTTTGGATGACTAGTCCTTTTCATGTACGTAGGCCTAAAAGTGCAATAATTGGAATATTTTTGAATAATCATTGTAAGCTTGTATTTTAGTAGTCTTATAGTGTATCTACAATGATAGTGAGCTTTGGCGCATGATAAGGTTGTTCTATTATGAATGAAGACTAAGAATTTAAACCACGGAAATTACCTCTCTGCATTGTTGATGTAAGGGTATAGATATTTCTACCATCCCCAAAGTCCCTAATATGATAAGCTTTGTGCACTAGACTACCCTCATAGTGTATTTAAATTTATCTAATGTCTTTAAGAGGGCTAGAATTTTATACCATCATATCTATATTTTTGGTCCTTTTCTTTATGGATTTTGAAGTGTTATTTTGAGATTATTTTTCCTAGTTAATTATAATGTGACCTAGTTAATTTAGGATTCAATGACTATGTAAAGCACCTAAGTTCATTCCTCAATCAGTAAGGATAGAATTGAGTTATTGAAGTTATTGCCATCCTCCTACCCCTTATCGTTTGGTCTCTCTCCCTGGTGCCCCTTCTCCTTTCCCTTTCCTTGTTTTCTTTCTCACTCTAATTCCCCCTGTCTTCCCTTTTCCTTCTCTTTAGGGACACCATTGTTGTCAATGCAAATGCAACCACAACTGCAATTTAAAAACTATGGCATTGGCATTCCATAATAATGAACTCAAACTCAAATATCAGTTTTTTTTTTCTGTGTGGTTTTGGTTATGAAAATTTTGTTACTAACCAAGAAAATATACTAGAGTAACAAAGATGGTGTATGACCAAAAACCTAAGATACAAGGAGGTTTAAAAGGAATACAAAGGATCTAGAAAAGCTTTCTGTCACACTCATCAACTCATGCTGTGATTGTAATCCTGTTGCTCTGTGATGCCAAGAGCTTGATTATCGCTTTACTTCCTGCATTGGTGCTTCTATAAAAATTTATCATATTTTCTGCTTAATTGAGGTTGTAGTACGTAATATGTGAGTCTGGATATCTGAACAGATAGTGTTGTCTCTGTTAAAAATTTTAAATTGCCGATAAATGACGAAAGGTGGTGAATGAAGTTCTGGTGATGTTTCTGTTTTTCTACCTATCCATCTGCCTTCCTCTTAGATACAGGCCTTCTATGTATTGTAGGGTTCTTTTATTATTCTACCTATATTATTCCCTCTCTCTCCGCTACTCATGCCATATTAAAGTGGATACTACCACATTTGAGCACCCAGCAAAAGCTTCCTTGTCTGTCCACGTTTGAGTTGTGCCTTTTAGTTCAAGATAATCCTTGGCTTTTGAGTATTTGCTAATTATGCCTTGCATGTCTCTATAGTAAAAAATAGATGAAGATGCAAACTGCATTCCTTTCCTGGTATTATTGTGTTAAAAGCTGTTTTTTTTAAATAAATAAATTATTGACAATAGAACTATGTGAAAATTTCTAGCATTTTTTCTTTTCATCATCATTAATCTTCAAGGATCTTACCTGCGGATGATAGGTTTTGGACTTTTGCTGTTTCAATTTTTATTATACCCACAAGTTGAGAAGCGCCTTGGCCCACTGGCTGTTACACGCCTTTCAGCGGTACATACTGAACCTGATCATCTGTGGTATGACTGGTATCCTTTTCGGAATTTGAGTCTAGCATCTGCACTAATATTTCTTCTTCTTGTGCTTCTTGATTTCAGGTTCTTTCAATTCCATTGTTGTGGAGCTACCCTTACATATCTTTGCTTTCAGGGTCAACCCTTCATTTAGCAATTACTATCGCATCATTATTACGAAATGCTCTGTCTGTAAGTGCCTCATACTTGGTCACTTTTTCCTAGTTTCCAGTGGTTTTTCCTATAAGAATTAGGGTCTTTGGTTATTTTTATTAGTAGTTTGAAAAAAACCTTCTCTCTCTCTCTCTCTAATTTCGAGGGTGTTCATTTTGTATGAATGGTGTTTCATGGAATAATGCTTTTTTATGTTCTACAAATTTAGTGGATGGTGAAGCTACTGAGGTCATAAACTATATTATAGATTTATGCCTCCAATAGAAGTTGTAAGGTGGGATTTTTTTTTTTTTTTTTGGGGGGGGTGGAGGGGAGATTGTCCATCTATATGGACATCTTACAAGTCAACAAAAGAAACATGAGTCTTCAGTACCTACCCTGCCACAGCTTTTCTTTTTCTTTTTCTCCTATCTACTGCCACTGTACTATGCATTTGGGAAGTGTGGGGTAGCCAGCTAAAAACCGTTGATGTGGGATACAGACATGACATCACTCCATTTTGGAGACAATTTTTTAAGAAATAGGATATGGACGTTTGGAATACATTAACAAAATACAAAGAGTATGTAATTAATGTGAGTAATTTGTTAAAAAAATACAATTTTGCTCTAAATAAGCTATCAAAGCTCCATAATCCATTCCTATGCAAATTACATTCCTTGAAAGCACTTCTCTAATTGAAAGGACTTTAGACCACTACAAGCTGTCTCTGTTTTTGATAATAATGGGTTCGAATAGTTAGGACTTTCACCAAGAGACTGTATTTTTATTCTTATTTTTGCTAATTAGCACAAAACTAAGCTTATTAAAATGTCTCTCTTTGTTTTGAAAATTGAAAAATAGCCAACTGAGTCTCTAAGAAATCTGAATTTGTCTTAGCATATTTGAATGTGTCCTTAGCTTGTCAATTGTCCTCAAAATATCCAAATTAAATAAAAAAAAGAACTCATCCAAGTGTATTGGAGAGTGTTAGTATCAAATATGCCAGACACCGGAATCCCAGAATTGTCCTTTCTTCCTGTCATAGGCTGTATGATCTCTTAAAATTGGTGGTAGCTGTAGAACACATTAAGAGCAGAAGTAATCTTCTTCTATTTTTCTTGGCCAAAGGAAAATAACCACCCAAAATCCTTTTCTAATCTCTCTCACTATCTGATTTTTAGTTGAAATAAATTAAGATCGCTTTAAGATCTCTAGCTGTTTTTTTGTAATTATTGAGTTTGAATAGTTAGTTCTCGTCAACTAGAATATATGTTTTGGATTTTTTGATAATTAGCCCACAACTAAATTATTAAAATTCCAATTTTTGTTTTGAAAATTGAAAACAAGCCCAACAGTGTCTCAGCATGTCTGAGTGTCCCTGCTTGTCTGTTGTTTGTGTGTAAATAAATAAAAAATAAAAAACTATTGGGCCCTGCCTCGTTAAAATTTTCACTAAATATGCCTCCAAAATTTAAAATGTCTGGATGTTTAAATAATAATGTTGACTGGTATCATACAAATCTTGAATGTATTGCTATAGAGTTTGCAACCATAGTTACATTATTCCCCAATCCCCCTTTTGTATCACACTCCACAAGCTTGATTGCAATTCATAATGACAACCCGTTATGAAAAATTGGTCTTTTTGTGCATAAACTGAGTCATGCATATCATACCATAGCATACCACAAATCTGGTAATTGTCTGACGCCTGATGTGTAATGACTAATGTCATATGAACACCTTTTTTCTTACTGAGTTTCTCATCTTGCCTCGCATCACACACACAAATACATGAATTGTTGAGATAAACTAATATATGTTTTGTTTACATAACCAATCTTACAAAACATTGGTATGAATGTGATGCAGGTTTCTCTGATCACTGGAATATTTATCTTGCTGAACAATGCAGTAGTAGGTCTCTCTTTCTGCTTGATTTAGTTGATCTGATTCAAGTTATCCGTTTCTGTTCCACTCTGAAAGATCAAGTATGGCACTAATTAAAGTTGATGTTACCATTGTAGCCACAACACCAAAGAGGAGTTGCTAATGGCATTTCTATTACTGCAATGTCTATTTTCAAAGCAGCGGGTCCAGCTGGAGGAGGTGCCATGTAAGTAGTTGTAGATATTTAACTAATGCATCGTACTATGGAAAGTTTGGGATCACTGTTTAATGTGCTTACGACCATATAATTGTCATCCAGATGTTTGGAAGCTCATAGTACATTTGTAATTATATATTACATTGAGGATTCCTGTAAACAGGAGCAACTAGAAGTTACAAAGTGATAGGTATTTGGACAGTTCACTGAAGACAATATGCCTCTGATATCGGCTATTTCTATCAATAATTTGTTCAAAGCATGAGAAATGAGTATGGATATGGATTGTGAATTACTGAATTACATCATCTTCCTCGGGTCATTTAATGTTGTCCCTTTTTGTTAGTCGTATTTTGTGTTAGCATATTCCATGACAGTGTCGGGTAGCTTATTTGGTATCTTGTGGGAGTGTTCGGTATCTGTGACATCATTCTTACATAGTGGAGTTTTATCAGTTTTATGCCTGAAGATTGTATGCGTCTCATCTTTAGCCTTTCCACCTCCCTATCTTCCATTTTGTCCTTCCTTGAGCATGGTGCCTGATTGCCGCCCGAGGCGCCAAGAAGGCACACTGCATTCGATGCGTGTCCGAGGCACCACCGAGGCACGTTTTCTAGAAGCGTGCGCTCGATGAACGCCTGAGGCGCCAACAATGCGCATTTTCCAGAATTGGGGTGCTCATCGTGCGCTCAAGGCTCAAAATGACCTAACCCTATCCCGTGCCCGCCACGCGCTCGAGCGGTGCCGGCCTTTTGTGCCTGACGGATTTTTTATTTTTGAAATCATTTGGGCTCCTCTATATATATGACTCTTTCTACTTCATCTCTAGGTGTTTTGAAAAAGAATATTGAGACACCAAAAGGCTACGTTTATTACTTTGTGCAAAGAGTTTGTGCCTACAGGAGAAAGTTTCATCATTTACATGTGTTGGTCTGCCAAAGCTTTCTCATCCTCTCACACTATTTGAATACTCCTTTGTTCTTGTCTACAATCCTCGTGGACCGAAGTGGGATGCGTGAAAACTGAGCTTTAGCGGTTCGTAAGAAGAAGATCGACGTGAAGATCGGAAGGTGTCTGGTTGCGTTCTCGGGGGCAAATCTAAGGAGTTTCTTGGTAGAGATCACAAGACGGGAGTAAGTCGGTTAGGTTAGCGTATCTGTACCATACGATTTGTAAGTTGATTTTCATGGTGGATATCTTCTTTGGCCGTTGAAGCTTGGAGGGTTTTTCTCGATTACCGTAGGTATCGAGTTTTTCCTTCGTCACCAAAAATTGTCTCTTTTTACTATTGCATATTATAGTTTTTGGCATCTAAATATAAATATTCTTTCGTGTATTGAATATTTAAGTTTATATTACTTCTGCTAATCTCTGATACCAGGAGTTTTGTTTTATGGTGATTTATTCTCGTTTATAATCTCTTCTGTCTATCTCCTGCTATTATATTACTGCTATTATCTATGTCTGTCCTAACCATGGTTGTCCAGGAATAGTAGTTCTCAGTTTTCCCCTGGCGCACAGCAACTCAGCTGCTTCTGAAGTTTTGTTTATACTTCATTTTGTACTGTGTCAATTGTATTAAGGCGTTTTTTTCTGTGCGCGGGTTCTATCTCGGTAGTGTCTGAACCCATGATTCGCTTGTATTTTATTTTATTTTTTTGTATGGGTTTTTGTCATGGAATTGTCAAAGGGGGAGATTGTTAATCGTATTTTGTGTTGGCATATTCCGTGATCGTGTTGGGTAGTTTATTTGGTCTCTTGTGGGAGCGTTTGGTATCTGCGACATCATTCTTGCATGGTGGAGCTTCATCAGTTTCATGCCTGAAGGTTGTATGCGTCTCATCCTCAGTGTTCCCGCCTCCCTATCTTCCATTCCGTCCTTTCCTGGAGCACGGCGCTGATTGTTGCCCAAGGCGCCAACAAGGCACATTGCGCTTGATGCATGTTTTCCAAAAGCGTGCGCTCAATGAGTGCCCAAGGCGCCAACGAGGCGCGTTTTCTAGAACCAGGGCGCTCGATGAGCGCCAGGGCTCAAAATGACCTAACCCAATCCTGCACCCGCCGCACGCTCGAGCGACGTGGGTCTTTTGTGCCTAACGAATCTTTTATTTTTGAAATCATTTGGGCTCCTCTATATATATGACCCTTTCTACTTCATCTCTAAGTGTTTTGAAAAAGAATATTGAGACATCAACAGGCTACGTTCATTACTTTGTGCAAAGAGTTTGTGCCTACAAGAGAAAGTTTCACCATTTACATGTGTTAGTTTGCCAAAGCTTTCTCATCCTCTCACACTATTCGAACATACCTTCGTTCTTGCCTACAATGGATGCATGGAAACTGAGCTTCAGCGGTTCATGAGAAGAAGATCGGCGTGAAGATCGGAAGGTGTCCGGTTCTGTGGCCGTGAGCAAATCCAAGGAGCTTCTTGGTAGGGATTATAAGACGAGAGTAGGTCGGCTAGATTAACGCGTCTGTACCATCCGATCTATAAGTTGATTTTCATAATGGATATCTTTTCTGGCCGTTGAAGCTCGTAGAGTTTTTCTCGATTACCGTGGGTATCGAGTTTTCCCTTCGTCACCAAAAATTGTTTCTTTTTACTATTGCATATTATTGTTCTTGACATTTAGATATAAATATTCTTTACGTGTATTGAATATTTAAGTTTGTACTGCTTCTGCTAATCTTGCACGGGGTCGAAACATTTAGTATAAAATTTGGGACGAAACGTCTTTTTCACTTTCCATTATTATAACGTCAATTAACGGTACTGTTGAGCAACAGAAAGTGGTAAAAATCACATATCTACTCTATTTTGTTTCCTCTCTGACAATTTAGAGGCATTTCTGGTATTAATGCAATTCTATACGTATTGACTTCGACTTCATTTGAGCATGAAAATCCCTTGAACTTGCATCCCCTAAAGTACTGCCTAACCCTCGATTTTTGCATCAAACAATCTTTCTCAACTGCCAATAGTCCAGTAGTTGCTCCCATATGGCCTTTTTGAAATTAATGAATTGGTCATAGAAATTTTTTTGATGTATTTGTGCCTATATCTCATCTCATCCTATCATGATGTCAGAAAAGCAATTCTATTCAGATTCCTTAGTTCCAATTTAGGTCTCCTAAGTTTTGCAGTAACTTTGAACAAAGCACAGCCTTTGATTCTTGCTTTCAGATTCCAACCACATTACTAAGAGAAAAATCTGAGAGACCTTTTGTCACCAGTCCTCCTCAAAACCTTGGGTTTTTTTAGATGGGTGGATGGTTTTATACCTCACCTCTGAAGTTTAATGTTGTTATTATTCAGTAATTTCCATTTTTGTAGGTGTTTTTAGGGCTAATTTATTTGGATTAGTAAAATGGCTTATTATTTTAACTAGAAAAATGGAAGACTTAGCTGTAGTTTTGGGGCACAAACAATAGATGTTCGCCAATCTAGTCCCTAATATATTTTGCTGATTTAAGTCCCCAACCTTTTGAATTTCAATATAGTCCTAGAGCCATCGGAAAGAGGACGCAATATATCTTTTCTGCTAAAGTTGGAGTCACTATTTTGGCCCCCTACTTATGATGTCTACCAATTGAATCTGTAACCTTATTTTTTGGGCCAAACAAGTCACCAACCATCTTAGTAACATATAACCAGGTGCAAGTGAGTACATGTGATGCCAGAAAAGTGAAGTGCTTCGATTTAAATTATTTCACCTTTTTAAGGTTAGCAAATTAGGCCTTCTATTTTATGATCTTGCAGAGCTTGAAGATGGCCATATGATGCTGAAAATATGACATGATATTTTGTTGGAGGGGTGCCGGAGAATGTTTGGATTTGAATTTCTTCACCTTATTAAGACTTTTTGTTTTTGGGTTTTGCAAAGGTTGGGTATGATCATATGACTTGCATATGATCATCTTCAGTATTTTCAGATATTAGTAAAGTAGAGAAATATATAAGAACAAGAAAAATATCCTTTCAACAAGAAAAATTCATGAAAAAAAAAAACAAATCACGAAAAAAAAAGGGGTTCATGTATGCCTTTTGGCATCACACAAGTGTGCCTGGAAGTGACCTTAAGTGTCTTGAGGAACTTGATCATATGTTATAAAAAGGTTTGGGACTTTTGGCTAAAATGTTCAGGTTCCAATTGGCAAATACCCTACAGGTAGAGTGGTGAAACTATGACTTAAAAGCCACACCAGCATCAAAAAGCCACGTCATCATTCCAGTGGCACGTGTAGCACATGCCATAGAAAATGACTTTGGTGGACCCAAAGGAATTGGATGAACCTTTCAAAGTTACCTGAAGTGTCTTGAGGAACTTGATCATATGCTATAAAAAGGTTTGGGACTTATGGCTAAAAATGTGTAGGTTCCAATTGGCAAATGCCTTGTAGGTGGAGGAGTGAAACTATGACTTAAAAGCCACATCAGCATAAAAAAGCCACGTCATCATTCTGGTGGCACATATAGCACATGCCATAGAAAATGACTTTAGCTGACCAGAAGTTGGATGAACTTTTCAAAATTAAATGGTGGGCTAGTACTACATGAGGATCTCTATGGGGTATATATATATATATATAACCTTGCCCTTGTATTGTAAAGAGACTGAACTTTTCAAAAATGGTTGGGGATTGATTGCCATAGAAATATGCAGGGACTTCATTGGGAAAAAGATTTCATAGGTTGGTGACCAAAATAGTGATTAAGTCAAAAGTTAAGATTGTTTTTGGTCTTTTGCAATGAAATTATATGTTATAGGGAAACTTCAGTATAATGGTGAGGTTATTTTATTTTGGCTTGGAGCTCCAAGCTCAAATCAAGAAGATACCTCCTTTGCAATGCAGGATTAAGGTTATTATATGACTCTCCTCTTACCCCAAGAATGTGAGAGTTGTTTGCATTAGGCTGCATTTTGATAACATCTTGGGTTTTTGGTATAGATGGTTTTGGTTGATGAAAAGTGAAGCTTAATTTTTTTTGGCTGAGTAAAAAGTGGAAACTTAGTTTAAGTGGGAAGTTTCACATTAAAACCAAGGACCAAAAGCTGCAACCCTTTGTTATTCGCAATTTGAATTGGCTTAAGAGTGAGTGTTTAGGCGCTTACAAAATGATAACAATTTAAAATTCATCTCAATATGTCTCACTTAGTGAACACACACATGAATATCAGGGGAGTATTTATTATAAATCTGGTGTAGGCATAGCTACATGGTTTCAAGACAAAATGTTGTGGGCATTTCATTTATTTATTCACATTTGATTTGATAGTTTATTTTATTTGTTTGTTTATATGTTTTGTCATATCTCTTAGATTTCTAAAATTTTATTATTTTTGTAGTCTTTGTGATAACTAATTTTGTATTTTATTTTCATTATTTTTTATTTTAGATTGTCGTTATTAGAAAATTATATATATTTTCTAATTATCTTAAAGTAAGGTTCTTATTTATAAAGACCTTAATTTTATCGTTTAACTAGATATTTGAATTATTAGTTTCCCTCTCTCTCTTCTAGGTTCTTTGTTTATTCCATCCTCTCTCATTTCTGCTTCTCTTTCCCTGTTATTTCCCTTTCCTGCATCACAAGGATTTTCTGTTCCTTGTATATTACAGCTTTTCTTGGGCACAGAAGCGTCAACATGCTGCCTTCCTTCCAGGTTTGAGCTGCATCTTTGAAATTTTATTTACTGCAAAGTTTGAGAAATATAATATATTTAAGACACTATTGCCTCAGTAATTCTGTATTCAAGTAAGCAGCATCAGCATTCCCTCCTGTAGGCTGTTGTTATTGGTCCATGAGCATACTTGTGTGGATACCTAAACCCATTGCTTAGCTGTGAGATATGGTATTAGGCGAAGCATTTGTCTTGTTTCTTGTGGTACGTTAATGAGAAAATAACAATCGGAATGCTATATAATGGGTTGTGACAGAAGGTTTCTTGTGTACGTTAATGAGAAAGTTACAATTGGGATACTGTGTAATGGCTGTGATAGAACACTAACCGATTCTTACAGAGGGGCTGCTTCTTTCCTTGTGTTTAGGCACGGATTTGACTACATTTACATGTGGTTGTCACTTGTGTGTGTCTGCATGCCTGTTTGAGATGGTTACCGTATCAGGATTTACCATGGGTTCGAGTAGGGGAAACTATCTCTTGAATAATGCAAGACAAGTGTCACGTGCAATAAACCTTAAGTAGACTGATCATTTACCAAACCTTACAGATAACAGGAGCTTCGTTAATCGGATTGTCTTTCTTGTATAATGGTTTGGTAGTAGACATTTTCAACTTATGAGCTTCATTAATCTAGTTGGGCCGCAATGGTTTGAATGGAGTTGATCCTCACAGGATGGTGAAACACCCTGGTCAGTCTTTTGCACGTAAACCCACAATTTTTTCGCTTTAGAAACACCATCTTACATTTGCAGGTTGCAGATGGTATTGTTTCTGGTTACTGGGAAGCATTTACTGCAAATTTGGAAAGGACAATGTTCATCATGTTTTCTGGTTCTATGGATCCAAATTTTGTGTAGACTGCTTAGCTTGTTTCTGGATTGAGGCAGAGAGGAAAAAGGAGAAAGAAAAGAAAAAGATTGAAGTTTTCTTGTGTTGGCCCTGACAAAGTTTTTGGCTTGACTGATGCAGGTGATCAGATGGTTTTCTTCGTGTTAAATGTGGTGCAGTTCATCGGGTTGGTTATGACCTTCAAGCCATTCTTAGCATTGCCACGCACCCACCGCGGACGCCACCAGACAGGAGACTAGGAGTTCAGTGGGTCAGATTTGCTTTAGCAATGCTTTCAGATTTGCTGCATCTGTGATGGCTTCACAATTCTGTTTTTCATTTTGATATTTGTGTGTATGTTTCATATTGCTTTGACTTTATGCTGGTTTTTTGAATATTCCTGCCACTCATTTATTATAACAATAAACATTACTCATATATAAAGGTTTAACTTTTAACTTGGAAGACTTTTTCTAGAAGATAAAAACTGAAAAGATAGACCAAAGGGTACTGAAAATGGTTTGGAGATAAGATAGCTGCATTCAGGTCTAATAGATAAAGATAGAACACTGTTAATGTTAGGGTGCCATTTATCTAAGATTTTGTTATTTGTTTATAATGATAATTTATGTAAAGTCGATAGATAAAATAGAAGGGTAAGCGAATCTTGTATAAATATTTTTTAAATATTTGTTTTATAGCATATAACATCATTATTATATATATATATATATATAATTATTAAAAAATAATTATTACGTAAAAAAATATGTAAATGTCATGTTATAACTTTAAAAAATAAAATCCCAAAGAAAAAAAAAATACTTATTTATCCATCTGATGGTGCAATAATTCAAGTTATTTATTGTTTTAACTCTTGCTCGGTCAGAGCTCAATTAAAAAAAAACTCCGTACAAAAAAAATAAATAGTGCTTTAATCACGTGGCTTTTAAAATTAATTAACACCTGGCAAAAAAAAAAATTGAGACAAATCGGTTCCAACGGAGGCGACGTGACGTGTAATGAGTAATTCTGACAATATGGTGACGTGTTAGCTATTTATTGGATCTAGTTAGACGAGAGACTATGCTTGTAACGGAGGGCACGGGCGTAGCGGATTATAGCTCACAAATCTTATCCAAAATTTCTTGCAACGTCACGTCCTTGTCGCAACGTCGTCTACGGACGCATAACATGTCCGAAAAGGTCTCCGTGCCGGCCGCTCCCACACTCGACACGCGCCCGTACGGCGAGGCTCTCTATATCCGCACGCTCCGGTTGCACGCGTCACTCCACCGCCCGCGATCCCGTCTAGCGCGTGACCTATGCGTGTGAATAATTTTTTCCATTTTCTCAATTTATATTAATTATTTAGCAAATATATATTATATGATTTATCATGAACGTTTATATTCAATTGGGATGCATATGTGGTTTATTAATGAGCTTGGGTTGACGTAGTGAGTGTTTTATTTTAATTTTATTATCATTAAAATAATTATTAATTAATTAATTTATTTTATAGAATAACTATTATTTTAAAAAATAAATAATATATGCTATTTTAACGTGATTTCCATTAATTATTTCAAGCATGCCGTATTAATTTTCTTTAATCGAACGCACATTAAGTAAACAGCTTCTTATAGACGCCTCGGCGCTCATGAGCTCCGCGGCGTTCATCTGCTTGATAGCCACATCTCTCTCCCCTCCCCTCCCCTCCTCTCATTGACGCATCTCTCTCTCTCTCTCTGTGCTTGACACTTATCCAACACTCGTTATTCTTTCCGTTGAGAAAACAGTTATCAGATTTCCGAGAAAGCAACCTGCTGTCGAGCTATGGGAAATGCGAGTGGCAGAGAAGACGGATCTAACGGAGTTGATGATCCGACGGCGTCGTACGGAAGATCCAACGGCGCCGTCTCATACGGCGTCGATGACGGGCCGATGACAAATACGCCTGCGTTTGTGGCTTCCACTGACTCAATGGGGAATTCTCCTCCTGCAAGCCCTGGCCGCTCACAATCGCCTCTTATGTTTTCTCCTCAGGTCTCTTTTATCTTCTCTCTCTCTCTCTCTCTCTCTCTGTGAATCCATATCCTAGGTTTTTTTTTCGATTGTGAGGTTTGTTGGTTCTGACTACACGATGGCTTATCAAGTCCATTATTTTGATTCCACCGTACTGGTTTTCGCTCTTCGGTGCGTTTAGTTGGAATTGTCTTGCATAGAGAATATATTTGAGACAAAATGGAGTGTCTCGGCCAGTATTTGGCTTTTCTTTCATCAGCCAATGGTGCAAGTGAAGATTTATTGATTTTACCCATTCCGTTAATTGGCAACATGCTTGAATATGGGTTGGTTGGTTTAGGTCGCAGTAATGGCAATTAGGTTGCTGTTGGGGACTGTATATATAGGCAGAACGAGAGACGGTAATTGAAAGGAGATTTGCACATCATTTTATTGCTCTAGAGAGAATGATATTTTATTCATTTATGGTTTTGTGTGGTTACTTTTATGTTTAAATATGGGTTAGCTGTTCTATTTTCATCTGGTGGAAGTATCCTTTAAAAAATCTATGGATTTGGTGAAACCGGATAATGCATCAGTTTAGTAAATATAGCGCGTTAGCTTGTAAATTTATCGTGGATAGGATGATAATTATTTTGGGCAATACAGGTGTTTTAAGTGATGTAGCTTGTCATGTACAGCGATAAGAACATTCCGGTAATAGATTTGGTGAAAGGTTGATAAAGTCTCTGTCGCAGATAATGACGAGCTTGAGAGTTTGTGATGGAGCTTGTCGTATACTGCAATAATAACCCTCAGTTATGCTGTAGAGGCAAAGCGATGCATGCGAATGGTGTATTTTTTAAGCATTTTTTAGGGTCCACGCAAAGATAATGTCGTTTAATAGATTTAACTGTTGCAATTGCCTTTGATGGGATATAATCCAAGCAAACATGCTTTGTTGGTAATGGTCGTACGGTCATGTTGACCCATCAAAAAATTGAAATTCTTTGTTAGTGTAATGAACTTTGATGAGGATCTGGGAGACTACTGCAACATATTGCCATAATGAAGCATCTTCTAGTTGCAAAGGCAGCTAACATATCATGTTTTAAGTCAGTGGCAAATATAGTTTTAAATCTTGGTGTTGTGGTTTCGTGGATCTATTGTCTGCTAACTTAAAGAATCCCCGCGATGGTTATGTAATGATCAAGATGAGCATCATATTGTGTTTAAATCTATACTGGATGCCGCTCTACTTGTACTTTTAGACTAGAATAAAATATTGGGCATCAAATTTTGTTTGCACTAACAACACCTATCCTGGTTGATCTCTCAAATTGTGAATGAAAGTATCAGTATTGATGTAGATTGTGTCCATATTTATATCAGATATATTGAAAATAATTTTTTTTATGAATCATAAACTGATAGGTTAATATCAATTGATGTATAGGCTAAAGATTGGGCGACTCGATCGATATTTTGAATATTGCAGATATATCATTGACACTATGACCTGTCACTATTTTTTGTGATATTCAAAAATATCTGTATCAAGTGGCCTAATATTAATATTTCATTCCATAGTTCAAATAATTGGAAACTTAGTGGCTCTGATGAAGAGGGCATAAAAGTCATTCATGTGGTTGGATGTTGAGAGAGAGAGAAAGGGAGATGCTAGAGGATCAAGGAGGAGAACCAGATGTTTGAACCAACCTTCGTTAAATGCCAATTTTCTCTTATTTTTGTTTTCTAAGAATCCTATTGCATCAAACTTGTCAACTTTTGGATGTTTGGACTCACATGTTAAGTGGAGCTAAAATTTATCTAGCAGCCTTATCATTAGGAGTTTGTATATATCAATAGAGGGAAAAACCTTCCAGCCACACACCAAAATGCAACGTTGTTAAAAGAGACACGTTTCCCTTTTTGAATGTTTGGGCATGCACGTTAAAGGGTTGAACATGAGGTGCTCTGTTTTTCTTGTCTTCTCTTTTTTTCTCTTTCTTGGAATCCACTAAAATTCTGTGATGAATTAATGCCTGGCGGACCACCCATTTATAAAGTTTCGCTTGATTAACAATGTCAGTGTTTGGGGTTGTTTATGGGGTAGCAAAGTTGTCTAGTTGAGATAGTGACGATGGAAAGTGACGTTTGGAGCAATAGTGGTAAATCTTTGTGGCATTGATGGATTGGAGTGTGATGCATGGGATGATGGTGGCTAGCTTTGTTGATATTGTGGTAGATGGACGTTATGGATAGTGATGTCAATACTGATGGATGGGAAAAATAGCAGCCTAGTAGCAATAGATTTTTTTAGCATCGGAATGGGAAGGCTGAAGGTGGGTAATGGTGGTGGCTTTGGTAGCCTTCCTTTCGCAAAATGAGGGGGATGCTGTGTGCGCTTGCATAACAGCCTCTGCTATTCACCTTTTACCCCTTGAATTTTAATCTACCGGGTGGAATTTAACCTTAACTAAAAATTTAAGAAAAGACATATAAATAATTTTTTTTTCATTATCATATGGATATTAAGATAATTTAACCTTTTTTTATAAATGTAAAAAAACTTTTATACTATATTTGTTAAATATTTAATCCAACCCGTTGGATCTATGTTGATCTAAAAGGGTGGGAGGTACATGTTAAGAGCTGCTATGTGGTCTTGTGTAGCAGCACCTCTCAATCCTCCTATAGTACCTTGGCGTTGCTTGAGATTGCAAAGAGAAAGCACTTTCCTGTGCAGTAGTTGGCTATTAATAATCTTTTCCATTGTTGTAACGCATATTAACTGATTGAAAAAAATTTCGTACTTTGGATAAATTTCAGGTAAAATGATTAGACATTATACAATCAAAATACTGCTACATCATTGTACAACAATCTTAAACAGGCCGATAGTCTTCATTTTCAAATTTATTCTGAACGTTATAGTGTTTTGTAAATTCTTAGGTCATAATGTTGTTTTGGTTGAGTGCATATATTTAAATGGCATGCAGATATTCTAAGAAGCAAAACCTTGCATTCTATGCTTATTCTTTGTTTTTAAAGTTTTTAGCATAACCAAAAAAATAAATTTTTAGTATTGTGGATTGTTCCTTATTTCTTTTTTTTTTTTTTTTTTGGGGGGTGTTCAAAGGAGGTCAAATTATTTGGTGACTGGTATTTTGTGATGGTTGTGTGCATCTAGGAGGAGCAGGATGCACGAAGAATTTGAGGGAATTATATCTTGGTGATTGTGATATTCTACCATGGTTGTGTGCATATAATTGGAGCATAATGCAATAATTAAGGAACAGGATCTTGTGTTTCATACTAAACTAAATGGGCATATTGATGGCATAGTATTTGGCATGACAGAGGGTTAGGCTTGATGTAGTGGTACAGTAGCTCCATCAAGACTTGAAAATTATGGGTTCATATTACGGAAATAGTCTTTTTTTATAGTGCAGGGTGAAGGCTATGCATTATCTACCGTCCTTGCCTTGTGTGCTAAATCACCAATTTTCTTAATATTTGACATAACCAAAAGCAACGGTTTCTTCTTAGGAACTTAATTTACACTCTTGTACAGTGTTTTTTCCCTCCGCAGAAGAGCCAAGTAAAACACAATGTCTGTTTACAGACTTCATCTGATATTGTTATTTTGACTTCAGGTTGTTAAGGTGCCCTGGGAGGGGTGGAGACAATGGTAATTACCATGTGTTTTTATTTGGACAAAAATGGGAATGTGATTAGCAAGGCATGAGTGCAAGTAGCACTGTAACTGTTTCCCTATGGTTGAAGTGATGATATTGGAGAAAGTTTATTCAGAATAATTTTGTCATATTTTGTGCATGGCAATCCAAATGGTTTCCTTTCTACAACTAGAGGGCCTGTATCAGATTGATTTGAAGCAAATTTGTCAGTTTATGCATGGTAGTCCAAATAGCACCATACCAAACGGTTTATGCAGGATTTTATTCTTAATTCCTCCATGCGTAAGCATATAAAGTACATTTGCACACATTGTTATGAAATCAAAGATAATTTATAATATTATAATCATTCTTTTGTATAATGTTTGACAGTTTGGAGTATATAGATGTAGAGTGTCCAAAATTATGTGTTCTCATGATGAGTATGTAAAACTGAATCTCGACACAATGTAATGTTGTTCTATTATAATCTAAAGCTTAGGATTTAAACCGTAGAAACGGCCTATCATTATGTAAGATTAGAGTATTTGATTTTCCCTTTGACCCCACGATTTGAGACTCTTATACACTCGGCCACTCTTTATGTGTTTGGATCATAGATGAAAATATTGGTCGATATATATTAGTGTGGATGCTTATGATACCAATATTTTTCGATTTTATAATAATATCACTGTATATGGTCATGGTTGTTTTGTTCGTATAGTTTTCCCTTAAAAAGCTACCTTAAAGGGAAAATGAATACTTCCTATTTATAAATAGGAGGTCATGTTTTCACCTAATTAATATAGGATAATCGACCTCGCAACATAACTCCGAAAAAGAGTTGCCCATGCCTCTATAGGAGGGCATTGGTATGGATTTCCATAGGCAGTGCGACTGTTAAGTTTTGTTGTCATGCCAACTCCTTCCAAGATATTGTTCGCTTTGATGAAGGCGATGACAGCCTTGGTTTCCTATTTAGTATGGTTATATCCTTGAAATAGATCCCTAGAGGGAGAAGGAAGCCTTTGTACTTATAAGTAGAAGGCTATCTTTTCACTCGACTAATATGTAATAATTCACCTCATAGTATAATTTCATAGAAGAGGTGATCATACCTTGAGATGGGGCGGTAATATAGATTTCTATAGATAGCGCCAATGTTGAGTTTTGGCATTAAGCTGACTCTTGAGCTGTTGTTTGCTTTAGGAAGGCATGGCAATACAGTCATCGTTGCCTTGTCTACATGGTTCTATTCTTGAAAAGATAATTTAAAAGGAGAAGTCAGTCTTATTACTTATAAGTAGGAAGTTATGTCTTTACTCAGCTAATGTAAATCCACCTCAACAATAGGAATGCATTATTACAAGAGAACTTCTATTAGGAGAGTCAACTTAAAGTATAGTTAATGATTGGGATGAGGAAAACAGTAGATGGTGCCTATTGATGATGAATTTCAGAGTCTGCATAAAAAGCATTTGTCCGATGGTAGATATCTGAAAATACTTTGCTGTAGGCAAATGAAAGAGGATCTAAGTACACAATAGATGGCATAGAGCCAATGATAAAATCAGCTATGATTAACACGCATTGGGTACTCAATCCATCCACACTTTTTACAGAAAGCAACCAATAAAGATAAATAGACATGGAGATGGCTGGTTAAATAAGGAAGCAGCAAATTATTCAAGACACTGAGGTAGGCAATTGCATTCTTGCAATGGTCTGTTGTGAAGTTTGGGCTGAGTCCACCGTGAAAATAAAAAGTAGTTGCATATGTTGGCCTATCTGCATTGGACACAAACCAGTAAAATGGCGGTTGAATTGTTCTTTGTGAAAGCAGCAGTAACTGAATCTTGTGTCTTCCTTATGAATAGCTGATTAAAGCTCTTAAAAAGCCGAACCTCAGATGCCTCTTTGTACTCCTGGAGCTGTTGGTAAAGTCATTTTCTGGGGGAATGAAGTGCAACTCAGTGTTGGGCTACCACTTGCCCATTCAATTGTTGATGTCAATACCCATCGCCTATGGGACCATTCTCACCTGGAAAAAGGGTTATTGTCTTTAATCTAGGTCTTTTATGAAAGGCATATGAACAGGAAACTTCCCTTGACACTAATGATGTGAAGTTACCTTTCCAAAGAAGAGGATAATGAACAAGCTAGCTGAATCTTTGAAAGAGAAGAAACTAGCTGTCATTGAGGGTGTAGGGACTTGCTGTGAATTTGTTACACAATGTGTTCTGTAGAAAATCTTGGTTTTGTAGAGAGGGTGAAGGCAAAAGATTTTGTTGTATACTAGTAAGAGTTCTAGTAAATTAATATTGTGCCAGGTATGGTTGGTTATCCTGTTAGCATTGATTGTATCACCATTCTGGATGCATGATCTAGAAAGGAGAGCGGATTTTGCATCTTAGTGAGACAACTAATTGATCCTTTATGTATTGTGGTTTCCTATTCTAGCACCATTCCTCAAGTCTTCTTGCTTAAAGTTGGAAAGGGACGTGTTGTTGACAATTAGGCATATTGGTGAAAAATATACTCCATCTTGGCTGTGAGTCTGATATAAGAAGTTGGTCAAATTTCTATTAAATCCAAGATTCAGGTTATAATTCTTGAAGCATCATCTGGCTCGTACACTGAAGTTTTAGCAGAGAAGAATGCAGTAGAACTTACGAGGTGAGTGGGAATGAAAAAAATATACTGTCAAAATGTGTAGAAACCTTAATTGATATCAAGAATTTTTTTCTTCTGATTTTTTGGTTGTGGGTGTAGAACTGCATAGGAAAAGAAGCATTACGCTCTTTTTGCTACGTAAAGTTGGGACGGAAGAATCTAAGACCATCTGTGCCTCAACCAACTTATGGTCTATTTTGATTATCTATTAGAACTACTATTGAAAATCATCTACGAATTATCCCCCAAAGAAAATATTTTCAAAAAAGCTTATTTCATTTCATTGACAGTGCTTGGGTTTTCCCAGCAAATTTCAATTCCGAGCTATTTGAAAATTACCCCTGGAGTTCTTTTGAAAGAGCTCCAAATTGTAGCTTTTCCTAGAAGCACCTTTTGAAGTCAGTAACAAACACCCCCAAGCTTAGGCTTCATTGATACTTTGGGGCTTGTTTAGCTCATGGGATGCTTACCCAAAGGGGAAAAAAAATCTCAGGCTTTCGTATTGTTTGGCGTATTGTCTATTGGCATATTCCGTAACCGTGTCTGGTCCTTCATTGGCGTCGTTCATTGGTTTATTTCCCTTTGTTCAGAAGCACTGTATCAGATTCTCGCTTGAAGATTGTCATTGTACATCTCCTAGTATCCACGCCTGCCCTTCACTTGACCTACGCTTGAGCGTCAATTCCAGATAAGCCAGAGTTTGAGGCAGGCTCGACCCGCGTTTGTGCACCGATTCTAGAAAAGATGGAGCTCAAGGTACGCTCCACTTGTGCTCAAGCACTGATTCCAATGAACCTAGTGCCCGGAGATCGCCTGAGCTGCGCTCGACCGTTGGGGCGCGTATTCATTGTAACCCTTAGCACACCTACTGCGTGCTCGTGTCCGAGCTCGAGCGCCACGGTACGCATGTCTCCAATGGTCATATTTTTTAACCTAATTTTTTAGCCTCTCTATTAATGCCTATCTTATTCTTTTTGTCCTAGACTTCTAGAGAGATTTTTGGATAGTCGTTTCAATGAAAACAACTCTCTTTTGTCTGTTATTTGCTCTATTTGAGAAAACTTGGCCTCAACTATTATGCTTCCACTATAAGTTTTCTCACCTCATTTTGTTTTGTATACACCTCTTCTCATCTGTTAACCATTGCTAGTGATGTCGGTGGCGTAGAAATTGGGCTTCAGTGGTATGTGGTGATTCGACGGATCGTGAAAGAAGATTGACAAGAAAACCAGAAAGCGTCCGATTCTATTACAGCGGGCAAATTTAATGAGTTTCTTAGTATGGGTCACAAGATAGGAGTAAGTCATTAGCGCATCCGTACCATTTGGCCTATAAGTTGACTTTCTTAGTATATATTTTTCTTGGCCATTGAAATTCGAAGAGTTTTACTCAATAGTCGTAAATTAAGATTTTTCTTCATCATCAAAAATTGTGTATTTATTGTTATTCTTTATTGTTTTATATTATATGCATTTTATTGGTCATTTTATCTAAATTTAAATATACTTTACGTGTATTATATATTCTTATTCTTTATATTCCGCATAAAGAAAAAAGGGTTGAAACATAAATGGTGATTTGGAATGCCTAGTTCCTTTCACATATCACCAGTTCAAAATAAAAGAATACTTCGAAATGAGAGAGAAAAGATGGCCATATCACACCACTGGCCATCAACTGTATGGCTTCTTTATGCGGAGCCTTCAAGCTATCATTAGCTGCGATTACTCAGCTGCCGAGTCTCATATCCTATGGATCCAACGCCTGTTTGATCTCTTGACCCACGTCTATATGTGTGATTGTAGTGGGTTTTTTGGTAAAGTAGTCATTACATAGGTTCAATAGTTAGAAGCAGTAAACACTAGTAAGGGTTTTTGTCAGAGTACATGCGCTTGTGACGTGTGCAGGCTTTGAGTGTCTTTGAGTTCACCTTGTCGTGGCTCTAAGTCGGCTATGGTACCACTTTAATGACTTTGTTTCACATTCAAAAGAACCAGTCACTATCAATGTGGGACACATGACCGTCCCATCCTGGCACACCCATTCTAGTACTCAACACATGCTAGACTAACAATTAATATTGTATTGACAGCTCCCTGTGGCTCCCTTGCAAAGGGGTGATAGCCCTCCCTTATTCAATCAAATGTGGCTGACTGAATCTCATGGAGCTGTTGATTTTCCTTCTGAGAAAGGAATCCCCACTTTGATCACGTGGAGTCATGGGGGCAACACTGTTGCAGTGGAAGGATCTTGGGACAACTGGACATCAAGGTGAGATTTACAAAATCATGGTCATGAAATATGTGAACATCTTACCATGCAGAAACCAACAAGATGCTTATTCTTCTCGCAGGAAGATTCTGCAAAGGTCTGGTAAGGACCATTCCTTACTTCTCGTCCTGCCATCAGGTATATACCATTACAAGTTCATCGTCGATGGTGAATCAAAATATATGCCAGATCTGCCTTATGTTTCTTATGACATGGGACATGTTTGTAATGTCCTTGATGTCCATGTAAGTATCATTCTGCTACCCTTTTTGGTTTTGTTTGTTGTCTTTCATAGCACAGCTTTTGTAGGCAGCCCTGAGCCTAAACAAAAATTTTACCTTGCATTATAGGTAGGTCTACGTATCAAAGAAACAACTTGTTTGTCAGCCTTGTGCTTGATTTAGGACCTGCCGTATTGGTTTCTTTTTTCCTAAAGCGGGTCTGCTGTAAGACCTCCTCTGTACCCAACCTGCCCCACTGTCATCCTAAAATTAAGGCCTTCAAGGTGAAGAATGCACGTGGAATGTCATGTGATCGTCAAATATATTTATACAAAATTGTGGGACAGCTACCTATGACTAAAATAACTTGTCACATTTGGCAAATTCTATATGACATTTGACACATTTGGCAACTAAAAGCATATGCTTAAGGTAGGTGTATTTGAAATGAATGACTAAAATAACCTGAGAAAATAAAATAAGAAATGAATCATTTATAACAAATTAGAAGTAGAAATTGTAGAAGAAAAGACGAGGAAAGAATATTAAGACATTTTGGGCAGTTGAAATGTAAGCCTACTAATCCGAAAAAATAATTTTGATCGATGTCAGTACTAATAAAAATAGTAGATGTCCTAGAAATTTGGGGGTGAACTAGTAGGCAAGGATTCTTTCAAATTTTAGAGTTTGCCTTAAATCACGAAAAATGGAGGAAGAGGATTCATTTAGATGGCCCATTTGGTTGGACTCTTTGATTTTTTTTTTTTTTTTTCTGTTGGCTAATGCCAAATCATTTTGAGAAACTAGAATGCTCGAGAATATATTTATTGATTAATGTATTTCAAATGTTGGTATCTCCCCCAGAAGGATGTGCATATGTGGTTCCAGATAATTTATGTAATGAGATTATTACTTTGGAAGTTACAAGAATAATTCTAGGACCTTTACCCAAGTGGGCTATGGAATCAGTAGGATAAAGGACATTTGAGCAGATGTGTTCCATACTGTGCTATTACCATTTTGGTCCCTTTGTCTTTTTTAACCGTGCATTATGGGACCAGCTGAGGATGCATCTTAGTGTTATTATAACGCTGTCACATGGGATCTAATAATTACAGGTTTAACCCCTAAAAAGGGTCCTTACATAATATAATATAAGGCCGTATATAATATATATATCAAAAAGTGGTTCTAATCTTACTCCAAACCTGTGCATACGTGATCTTGGTGCACCAGCGTTGCTCTTTTTAAATCGTGCATAATGGGAACGCCGTAGTGAAGCACAAACTATTCATTGGATCAACAAGCCTCGATGCTTTCTTACGCCTTTCTTTTCCCCTTTTTGTGATACTTCCAGCTAAATAAAAGGTGTATTTCTTTAAAATACATGCAGGATTATGTGCCGGAAAGCCTAGATAGTGTGGCTGAGTTTGAGGCTCCAATGTCGCCGGACTCGAGCTATGATCAGGCGTTCCCAGGAGAGGACGATTTTGCAAAGGATCCAGTAGCGGTTCCTCCCCAGCTGCACCTAACAGTTCTTGGCATGCAAAATTCGGTTGAGCCTGCTGCTGCTTCTTCGAGGCCCCAACACGTCGTGCTAAACCACCTCTTCATAGAGAAAGGTTCGGCTTCTCAATCTGTAGTTGCTCTCGGCTTAACCCATAGGTTCCAGTCGAAGTACGTCACTTTTGTCCTCTACAAGCCATTTAAAAGGTGAACAGTCCCGCCCCTTCCTTTCTGTTTTTTTTTCTTGTTGTTCGTTTTGTTATTATTATTTCTATTTTTGTTTTCCCCCCGTTTTTGGACGATGCAAACCCTGTAAAGGAAGAAGAAGCTCTTTCACATCAATCTTGTGAAAGTGCTGTTGTTTATATAGCTCCATTACTAATTTAACTAATCACCCAATGTTCTTTTGTATAAATGCAGAGGTGGTGGTTATGTAAATGCCTGTATACTTGGACCCTTTTGGGTATGTAGGATCATGCATGGCTTTTATGATTTTCCGTGAGTTATCCTTTTCATTCAAAGTATTGACCAGATCCAAATTAAAAGCATTTTGTGGATATATTTCAAAAAAAAAAAAAGAGCAAGAAGAAGAACAGTGAAATTAGGGCCACCTTTATCAGATAGGGGTTCGTAAGGAGTACTGACATATAACAAAATGTTATGGGGTTTATTGGGTAACAGTATTAGGAAGTTTCTAACCACTTATTTATGACACTTAGAAAAATGTCAAGAGTATTTAAAACAGTGACTTCGGTCGTCTATGTCAACCCGCTCAGAGGATAGAACATACAGCTGCTCCCCATCGAGACTTGGCCCTGCGCCTAGAATTCAATCCCTGGCCCCACTCTTCTTTTACCCTTTTCCTCCTCCTGCTTATTTTTGCATAAATAATGGGATAAAAAAAAAGCAATGCCCCAATCACAAATTTCGTAATTGAAGAACAGAATTACAAGCTAACCCAGCGAAAGAAATATAATAATACACTAAAGATGTTATACTTCCGCAAGGTAATAATATCATGTAAAAGTCAAATAAAGGTGGCTAACTAGCATAGGCTTTAAGCGTTTAAAGAAATGTGACTCTTAGGAAAGTTCAGGATCTTTTATGAATTTCCCGTAGAAATAATTTATAATAAGCTTGTAAAAAAGGGGTGAAAAATACATGGAATTGTCAAAGGTGGTCGAAGAAGTCACACGAGCATCTTGTTTATTTAGTAGGCCATGTAGGCTAGAGTGACCAAACTATTGAAATCTTGTTAATTATTGGGAAGTTTACAAAATGCTTATTTTTAGGGGGAGAATATACACATATTTTACAAACTTAATACACAAATAATAGACACACAACAAAATAGCCAAAAAATCCTATCTATCAATATTTCAAAAGATTTGCCATTAAGTCCCTCTCGTGAGGATTGGGGTGAGGAAAGAGACCCACCATTAACGTCACTTTCAAGGATACAAAGAGGCTTATCCTTTTGCATCGACTAAGAAGAAACAGACTAACACAGAAGAATTGAAAATTTTAAAATGTGTTATTAGGATATGATGTAATGTTTTCAAGACCGCTAAAGGATATCATCAAATATTTTTCATTTAAAATTAGCTAAAAGTTTTCGAGATAAAACTGCCCTCTAAAATTGCTACTATCCATCAATTATTCAACCAAGCCAAAAGGCTAGACAACTAGATGATGCTTTAGTTAAAAGAATATATAGATATATATATATCATACGTTAATATTTCCACCTATGCCAAAGCGGCTCTATTTGGCGGTCAATGGATATCATCAGATCATAATCATCCTTACCATGACCACAAAGAATTCATCGATCAGAAGGGTTTTGATCGAATTCAACACCAACAGCTCCATCACAATTAGGGATTTTGTTTGTCACATATTTCTTAGGAAAACTGGACCTGCAGATTATACTATATCTACAAATAGTATTTTCCCTACATGGAGAAAAAAATTATAGAAATCAAAACGACCCAAAGACATGAACTTCAACAACTCTAGGTTTCAACAACTCTAGGTAGCGGACAATTTTGTTAGTGTTGCTCAATTCTCGGTTGAACTTTAACAATTTTAACTTTGGTAGTGGAGATTTTTGTTAGTGTTCATCACTTATCAGTTTTTGTCAACCAAAAACTGTGACATCCTTAATGCCATAAATGATCAGTGAATTTTTTTGTGTTGGGTCGATCTAAAATAAGATCAACCCAAGCCAATAAAATACAGAACCCTTGAACTGTAGACTCGTAGAAGAATGTAAATCAACCAAAGATCTATAATGCTACTGAACATCTGACCCGCCAAATGTTCAAATGAACAGACTGTTGGAAATACAAAACACTGAGGCGATTAATAGCTCGGTAATTAATTAAACTAGGCACTAAATCCTGACGAATGATTATATTAACCATGGGATAAACAGATGCATTTAACAGACAATCACAGCAATCAAAGGCATTAAATTCTGAACAATTACAATCTTATGTAACGGCTGGATAATTCAGCCAGCATAACGCCTCCATTAATGCTCAATTATGCCAATTCCAGCAAGGGGCACTAATTGGCAACAAGGCTATCAATATATACACCATCTACCCTCATTCGAAAGGGCCTGAAAAAAGAAACTGAGCAAGCAAATACAGAACTCTAATCCTCTAAATACTTGCAAACTTAAACAATATAGGAGCCAAGCCCACCAATCGACACTCTTAAACCAAAAAGAAAAGCTAGAAGGAAATTGTGATCCTTATTCTTCTATAAGTTCTCTATGATTTTCCACATTCTGTCCAGTTTCTGAAATTGGAATACAGCCTAGAAGATTTTGAAAGCAATCACTGGCTAGCAGGACATCCATAGGTTAGCTATCCAAAACTATAAAAAATTAATCATCATATCTCCAGCATAAAATTTACACCAAACAACCGGTTAACAATTGCCATTAAGTGGGAACTTGCCCCTGAACCAAACAACTGTCACAACTAAAATTAGCTCGCGGACGATACCAATAGAGCACAGTATAGCTCAACAAGGTAAGAACTCCAGAACATCCGATTCAGTAAATAAGGCCGTATCTGATTCTCAGAAAGAGAATCAAGAGACCTGGCTTAACCACACTAAAACAAGTACATCAGAAACAACACACACACACGGACCTCAGGGAAATCAACAAAAATACTTTAATGGTGAAATATAAACAAAATTTTGTCATTGAAAATCATTAAACCCGAATCCAGTTGTTCTAGAAGCTGAAAACACAGTACGGCTAAGAAACAAAAAACATTATCAACGCAAAATATTAGACAGAGCAAACAAGTAGACACTATAGTAGCAACAGTAACTAGGAGACCAATGCAAACAAAGAAACAAGCCATCATCAAAAGTAAAATATCCTAGAGATAAGAATTTAAAATCTTATCAAACTTATCTGCCCTGTTCCTTTGCAGTTAAGATTTTGAGTTAACTGATTCTCACTTGGCCATCATAATCTTCACAAACTCCTCATAGTTGATCTGGCCATCACCATCTACATCAGCCTCGCGGATCATTTCATCAACTTCCTCGTCTGTCAGCTTCTCACCAAGGTTGGTCATAACATGTCGAAGCTCAGCTGCAGAGATAAAACCATTCTGATCCTTGTCAAAAACACGGAAAGCTTCCTTGAGCTCCTCCTCAGAATCAGTGTCCTTCATCTTCCGGGCCATCAGATTGAGGAACTCTGGGAAATCAATTGTCCCATTTCCATCGGCGTCAACCTCATTTATCATGTCTTGAAGTTCTGCTTCAGTAGGATTCTGTCCCAATGAACGCATAACAGTTCCAAGTTCTTTTGTGGTGATGCAGCCTGTAGCAACAGAATGCCTATAACATCAATATGACCATTGCAACTGCAGGATAGGACATTTCTCTTGAAAAAGAATGGTAAGGTAGAGGGCATAACAATAATCATAGCATCGTAGCATCAGAAAATAGGTAAGGTCAGGCAAGCATGAACCACAGACATCCAACTACTACCGGTTCAACAAATTACAGTGTACATATGTCTATTCAATCCTTTCTAAAATCCCATCATTGTTCAAGCATGGTAGCCATCATCCATGTGCACAAAGGCAAAAGGCACAGTTCATGCTAAGGTGAACATAAAGACAATGATATGCAACCACGATCTCAACCTTCAGATCACATAAAGTGATCCCCAAACAACTACATGATTATTCATCAATTGAATTGACGACATTTCATCAAAGTGATTCCTTCACACTGTCGATTCAGAAGCGCTGAAATTACAAGAATCTCCTTTTGTCTCCAACGACAAGTGCATTTGAAAGGGTAATTTCCTTTAAAAGCTCAAAGAATCCCAATGATCAGCATTATTGACAATAAAGTAGAGCATACATGACTCGTTCCCAACAACTTTCCTATCAGAAAAGGAAAGCGATGGACAAAACATGAAGATGCTCCCTTTACAGATTTAGAGGCTCAAGTAACTTAAGAGAAAAATGTAAATGTATATATTTAGGTAACCATTCAGGAAAAATATTAATGGCCATCAAAAATTCCTTTTCATAACCCAAGAAAATTAGAAGAATTCAAATTCCAGGTTTTCACAAAAACAAGCCCAGTTCATTAGATGCTCACTAAATTATTTAATTGGACACAGTTCTTATAAGGCAGCTGTTTATGCCCCCCGACCAGAGAGATTAAATCCATGTATCGTCAAATCGAACCCACAATATGATAAAAATGAAAAAAATAAAGGCGTAATAATGAAAAAGGGCATAATCTTTTACAGCAGACGTATTAATAAAACAACACAAAATGGGGGGTGAGGATTAAATAAAGAGAGGCAACAACAGGTATAGTACACAAACAGATCTGAAGTGAAAATATCAAACATGACAAGCAAAGAAAAAAATAAACCATCGTCGTTGATTCTTGAAATTGAACATGTAATGGAAAAATACAAACAAGCACACGAAAACATGAAGAAAACGAAATCAGACCATCGCCGTCCTTATCGAAGAGGCTGAACGCCTCCTTGAATTCGGCGATCTGCTCGTCTGTCAACTGATCGGCCATTCTACTGGTGGAAAAGAGGGTTACGACGACGAAGGGACGCAAACAGGCTTGACCTAGTTTACAACATCGAGCACAGTATATATAACTCGAGAATTGTAAATGGAGAGAGAAAGAGAGAGAGAGAGAGAGAGAGGTGATGTGGTGGGCCCAAATGGTTAAGCGGCAGATGCTCCGCCCATTAGCAAGCAATCCCTTTCTTCCATTCCCTTCTTTCAAAAGAAAACAAGCATCCGCCCATTAGCAAGCAATCCCTTTCATCCATTCCCTTCTTTCAAAAAGAAAACAAGCATCTCCTAATTATTCAACCAGAAAAATCAAAAACTACATTAAAAGTTTATGTTATTCTATTATAGTAATTAAATAATCTTAATAAATAATTGTTTTATGTCTAAATAACTAATATATTTAATGTATATTATGAAAATAACACAGCATTGTTTTAATAGATAATCAGTATCTTATTAAGTAACATAGCATTTTTTATATATTGTATGATTTTTCATAATTGAAATTTCAATCTTTAGATTTCTATGATCATGCTTAATGCACCCATAGATTTTTACTATTTATTGAAAAGACAAATCCTCTTACTTGTTTTGATATGAGATGGGCAGTTAAAAAGCACATGGTATAATTGATGTGCAGGTAATAAAAATAACAATAATTAATCAAATTTATGCCTTTACTGATTATAAAGCTAGACATAAAATAGTAGGTCATTGTTAAGATTATATTTACTGAGATAACCTTCTATTTAATTATTTGATATTATATATATGTATGTGAAACATTAACAGGTATATATACAATGAATAACGTATACTTACAATAAGATTATTATTTAATATTAACAGGTATGTATACAATGAATAATGTATACTTACAATGAGATTATTATTTAATATTGCTCAAAATAATCACTTTATTTTAAAAAATATAGATATGCTACATATTCATCGTATGTTTGAGTTTAGATTTACGATACGTTTGGTTGTTGAGATGGAATAATGTGATAATAGAATAATTATTTCAGAAAATAGAATAGAATAGGAATATAGTTAAAATTATTATTATCATATCAAACATTCTTCAAGAATAAGTTGGGAAATTGAGAGAAAAAGAAGAGAGACAGGTGAGTGTTTCATCAGGATGTAAGAGTCGCGCGCCTTCTATGAGTCTGGAAATGAGAAGCCCACGCCGAGGCGGCCATTCTACCTTAGAGTTTGTGGAAAATATTGACGGCAGAGAGGCAGATCTCTTAGAAAGACTCGTTGCGGTTGGGCAGTGGAGCGCGGTGAATCGAAAAGATAGCATGCAATTGGAAGGATGATTGAGAGCGCCAAGAAGCGTGCATCAATGAAAGCGTAATTGAGAGTGTGCCCCGGATGGTGAATCCGTGGCTTCTTTTCAGAATCGAAAGGACGATCCTCCTTCTTTGGAAGCCGACCGTCCTTCCGGACCGCTGACGTAAAACTTTCGTGGCCAATATTGATTCGCATCATCGACGGATTGTTTTTCGCGAACAGATACAGCCGTCCAAACCGCGCCTTCCATGATGTAAAGTTGGAAAGCCTCAGGCGCAAAGATTTGGAGAAAACCGCGCCTTCCTTATACGGGAGGCGCTAATATTGCCAATATTCTTTTTGGTATAAGAAGATCGTGAATTATTTTTGAAAGGACCCTTTTTGACCTAAAATCCTTTTGATCAACTTTCCGGGATCTTCAACATAGCTTCAAGCATCCTCGATCATCGACGTTTTCTTCTCTAAAGCACAAGAGTGACGAGTCAATGCAATTATTAATCTCATCTAACGAGTAAGCCGCTCATCATCCTGTAGTAAGATCCTTGGGAGATCACGGGAGATTTAGCGTTTACCCATCGATGGTGTACTACTAGTCGCCTTGCGCCTTCCAACGCCGGGCCTTCGATTCTCCACATCACCGCAATCGCCACCAATCTTTCGCTTCGGCATTTCTCCGCGCACCACCTTAGCGTGCGCCTTATTACTTTATTATAAGGAATTTTTTTGCTCAAAATAATCACTTTATTTTAAAAAATATAGACATGCTACATATTCATCATGTATGTTTGTTGTTTAGATTTACTGACACGCGGAGTTATGACGGAAATGGAATAACCTTCTAGAATAATTATTTCAGAAAATAAAATAGGATAGGAATATAGTTAAAATTATTATTCTCATATTTGATTGTTAGAATATAATAATATAAAAATTAATATTCTTTTATTTGATTTGTAGAATAGTATAAGAAATAAGATGAAAATAGTGATAATAATAATAATAATAATAATAATAATAATATAAAATAATTATAATAATTATTACAAAAAATAATAATAATAATTACAAAATATAATAATAATAATAATAATAATAATAATAAATATTCTCCAAAAATATTTATTCCAAATTAAATTTGTAACCAAATAAAAAAATATCTATTTTCACTTATTCCAGCAACCAAACATGGCCTTAATCTCATATTTATATCAAGCTTTCAACTTTTAATTAAATCTCTCTCTCTTACGAAAATACATTTAATTTAACCTCCTACTTATACTTGCTAATATAAGTAAATTATACAAAAAGTTTAGCTTATAAATTTGATATGCAACGTAACTTATTTCACGTAAAACTTCTGTTTGATTAGATAAAACAAAGAAAATTGCATTTTAATATCAATTATGACAGAATAAATACTATCTAAGCGTATTAAAAGTTTAAAATAAAAATGCATATGATTTGCTTTGGACAATGAAGGAGTACACGCCTAGTTTACTGTTATTCTATTAACTATTTCTCAGAAGCTTTATACTCCTAACAATTAACGTCTTCCTCAATTTCCAAGGGACTCGGATTTGCCGATGCAAACGCAAGAAGCTCCTCATCGCATTCAAACAAGTTCATGACTCGATCTTCCAAACTGACCCACGCCTCTACTGCGTCCCCTTTCCTGCTGTCACACAAAAAAATACAGTTCTTTGTTGGGCTAGGAAGACTGCTTACCCATGCCGGCTTTCCGGATCCAAAGTCCACCTCATAAAATGGAAACCTGCACCAGCTGCTAAACAGAAGCATTTCTCCATGGTTACTGCGTGGAAGTTTTCCTAACTCATCGTAGGATTCACATATTTTTGATGACAGTTCATATTGAGTATGTTTTCCAGTAAAGTTTTCACCAAATTTTGCCATTCCTGCCTTCAAGAGACACACCAAACCATGCAAATCTCTCTCATTTTCTGCAACCTCTATCAGATTATGCAACGCAAAATTACCTACGTGATGATTTGAGAGCTTGGGTTCCATCCTTTTCCTCAAGTTCACTATAACGTTAAGTACACCTGGTTCAGGCAAATTGAGGCTCCTGAATGCCGACGTGATGCTTTTGCATATTATTGCTGAGATAACTTCAAATCGAGTTGCCTGTATCGCTTCTGAACTACCCTTTTGAGCTCGAGCCTTCAGGTGGTCTATCTTTGTAGCATAAAATACAAGCCGTCTCGTAGAACAATTCGCATCAGCAGACATCATTTTTGAAGAGATGGCCTTCTGATCATTCAGTGGGAAGAGGGATGTTCCGGTGAACTGAGGGGATATCACAGCACTTGGATCACGGGCTATGGATGCCCAGTCATTCATGAAGGTAGCAATGCTGCATGCATCAGCCACCTTGTGCGAAAAGCACGTCCCAATGGCTGTTCCTCCACAGTCAAACGTGGTGAATTGAATGAGAAGTAGGCAACCTATTTCCGCACCGTTGAGGGATTCATCACTCGAAACGGGGAAGAGACGAGAGATTGTTTCAATTTGAGGTTTTTTAAGAATATCAGCTAACTTACAGTTTACCCGAGTCTCAAAAAATTCAACGCCTTGATCGCTGCACTCGATAGAGCCTTCCATTGTAAACCTCCCGGCAAAAGGATAGTAGTGAGACAAGGTTTTGGAGAGAGTTTTTTGAGCTTATTGGGTTCAAGTGGAGGCACAGAATTATCATCTTCCGTATTATTGGCGTAGAAAAACCCGATACGAACAAAAACTAGTGGAGAAAAATGATCTAAGAGGGACAGATTAAGGGTTCTGAGGTGCTGTGGGGTTGAATTAGATGGCTTGATGGTTTCTTTAGATATTAACTGAGGCTGCATGTTTGAACTACTAATGGCCTTTGATTTGATGTTTCAAACCTCCCCTTCACGTACTAATAAAAAATGCACTTCGTCAATTCTTTGTTTGCTACAAAGGTAACTCCCACTATTGATTTAATAACTTCTATGTTTTATTACACAGTTAACTCCCACTATTAATTTAATAACTGTTCATGTTTTTTCTTCTTTTCTGTGGAAGGATGAATGATTTTATAGAATTGCAATAAGAATCAAGAAATGTAAGGAGATTATCATAACAACATACCTATTAACTTTTGCAATGAGTCAAAAAAATTGATCTTCCACTTCCAGTCACCCACTCGATATAAACAGAAAATAATGGATATCGTCATTAATATATGACAGAAGAATTTATTAAAGTGAAAAAATTTACGAGCTTTAACTTAGCCTATATTTAATTCCATAGTTATATCGAGTTACAGCTTTCAGTTCAATAACTCTACACCATTTAATTTGTGTTAGTTGAATCAATTAAAACTTTTTGTAACAGCTCATTGATGCCATTTCTAAGTTTTATGACACCTATTTTACATTGAACAAGCTTCGTAATAAATTGACCATTTGATAGCAATTAAGAAGAAATTAAAAACTTGTTGCAATATTAACAAGGTTCAAAAATTCAATGCTGTCTACATGTAAGACGTTTTCAATGCTAACTTATTATTAATAAATGTAGCGTTTATTATGGTTTGGAGTTACTGTTTAGTAATTACTACGTTTATCTCATTGTGGAATCAAGTTAGTCAGGGTTATATAATTATCCCTCTCAAATATTATGTTATTTTATTATTTAAATAATTGAGATTATTGTATGAAGATAGACATTAAAAACTATTTAAAGATGTTATTTTATTTTTAGTTTTCTATAATACAAATTTTAACTATTTAATGGATAGAGGAGTAATTATAACAAAACCGGACAAGGGATGCCCGCTGCAAAGGTCATTTCAATGTATAGTGAGAAGCTAATTATCGATTATTGAGAGGTTCTTCTTTTTTTTTTCTCTTTATATAACTTAAATTATTCTTGACTATTAACGTTTCCTCATTTACCTAATGAGAATAATACTTTAGCAAACTCACTATATCATATAAATGTCTAGGAATACAATTAAGCCAACTCATCTAGTGACTGAGACTTGGGGTCCGCTCAGAAAGACAGGCCTCACACGATGAACAGACAGCTCATTCACTTTAGCAATCTTATTATATCATATAAATGTCTAGGAACACAATTCAGCCAACTCATCTAGTGGCTGAGACAAGGGGGTCTGCTCAGAAAGACAAGGCCTCACAAGATGAACGGGAAGCTCATCCACTGTGGATATTTAAGTTGGTAAGTAAAAAGATTCTTGTTTCTACAACAATGGAGGAAACTATGGGGTTTTCTCCTTGCTGGTAGGTTAAGGATTACCATTAGGTCATTGTTTAGCAGATTTCTTCTAGAAAAAGAACCAACAATCAAAATTCACAAAGACATCACTGAGGAATATGGGTACCTTAAGGAACTCGGAGGTGACTCCCTTTGATTTTCGGACTTCAACAAGATGAAGAGAAGGTGACACTAAAAATACCTAAACAAATTAAGAGGCATACAATTTAGAACTTAAAGAGAATCTCGTCATAGTGTCAACCCCAGATTTTCATTTTTCATGTACCTCAGCAGCAACATTAAGGTTTTCCTTTCGCCCAGCTTTCACATTTCAAACCTCATCTGAGAAGGAATGAGGGTAAGCAGTTAATACACATCAAACTACTGTAAGGGTGACACTTTCAAATTTTCAAGTCAACCAAGAGTAAACTCGATAGCAAAGAAAGCCTAAATTATGCGATATAAGCAAATTTAATATCAAATCCTGAAATGTTGCTTCTTCTAATTTCTTATCTAAATGTTGTTTTTACATAAGGATATATAGTTGATCTTAAATTGTAGCTGAAGTTAACTGAGCAAAAACACAATCACTTCGACTAATTTGTTCATTGTATATGCTGCATACCACTTTCAAGGAATAATGTAAGACCCCACACAGTGCACACCGACACAGCCACTCACACACACATCCATATATATATATATACCCACACAGCTGCCATTAATATATATAAATATACCAACTATATATATATATATATATCTGCACACGGCAACACCCGTACACACGCACGCAAATGCTCTTTGCATTTGAAAACACACACCTACGCACATATCTCATTCGTATAATACATCCAAATATGCATATTTTAATCTTATACCCACACACATACATAACTATATATATACCATATACTTACATGGCCATATACACACACTCACGCACGTAGCACTGTATACACATACAGCCGCAATATGCACATACAAATAAGTATGTATACACTGTTTTATACCCGCCCATATACCCATACTCATACCCAAACATATATACCTGCACCCACAAATGCGTAGACTGTATTTCGTATAAATTACAGAACCAATGATGTACGCAATTCCAACCGGCAGAGCACGATGCTCTGCTTCCTCACCATTTGAGCCGGCCACGAAAAACAGAGTGAGTGGCCCTGCTCTCTCTCATCCATTTCCCAAATTAATTTGTATAACTCATAATTTCAAAAGTGGAATAAAGATTTGCAAGAATGAGAAGGAAGCTTTACTTGCGAATTGAAGAGAAATGACAGAGAAGAGATTTCACTTGCAAACGAGAGAGATGTTTTACTTGCTAAATGGAAGAGGATTTACTTGCAATTGAGAGAATAGTTTTACTTGCCTGAAACGATGGGTAGGATTTACCGGCGGTGAGGATTTAACGACGACGAGGGTTTGCGGCGACGGCGACGAAAACTAACGACAGCAATGTGATACGTTCTCCATCGTGGTCACGGATAATCGCCGGCGATGATGAGGAAATTGCAACGGGAGGGGAGATCGGCAGAGGAGAGCGAGGGGAGCGTTACAAACGGCAATGGCAAGGGTTTAACGACGACGGCGGCGGCTCCGACGGCAGCAATCGGCAAGGGTTTCCGATGGTGGCTCTGGCACCGATTGACGACGGCGACACTTTCCCGACTCAAGCTTGCAACGGCGACTTCGATCCACTGCTACCACAACGCTCAGCACTTCCCGCGCACCTCAATTTATACACCCCAGCATTGCCGCCCGATTAGTTGAACGGAAATGAAACCGCTTGACAGTCGAATGGGTGAAACGGCAGAAGAAATTAAGAGGCCCATAATATCATTAATTTCATTTTTTATATCTATTATTAAAACATTATACGTTTTATTTTATTATTATTAATTATTACATTTTGACATTATCATGATTATTATATTTGTTTATTTAACATAATTAATTATCTATCATTAATTACTAATTATTTAATAAATATTAACAATATTTATTAATATCAAAACAATATACGTTTTATTTTATTATTAAATTATTATAATAATTATCATGATTATTATAATTTATTTAAATAATTAATTATCTATCATTAAAATAATTATTTAAAAATAAAAGGCAATTCTTGTCAAAAAGCAGCAGTTCCTCTCTGAGATGTAGTGGAAATACGGACGGAGAAACAGAATTCATATATCTCGGATATGCTTACACCCACGATCCACCAAATAACCATCTTAATTAAAAATATTACAATGATTAAATAATTATACTATTACACCAAGGAATTTAATCCTTGACAATAATGTGGACAATTAATGATCGCATGATCAGTAATTACCTTATCTATTACAAGAAGGGAAATAATTAGGGCCAAATTGAGGCCCAAGATTACGGGATATGAGTCATGTTAATTTATAGATGTGAAAAGCTAGTTTTACATCCAGTCCTAATAACCTAGTTATCTACTCTTTCTATCAAGATAGTCAAGTCCTCTTATAGCATGTCAGATGTATCTTGTCTACCTTATAGTTTCTCCAGTGGACATCAAAACCAAGAGGCTAAGCTGCTTCTTCAATCTTTCTGACTATTTCATTTGGTTGGCATTTAGAAGTGAATATTGTCTCTCTCTTGAAACCCTGCATTAATGAATTTAACCGTGCAACAAAGAAATGGAAAACTCGAACATGATTCAAAGGGAGGCTATTTGCATAGTTTCCCAGCAAAGTCCGGGCATGAAAAAGTGGGCAAATTCAAAACTGAAGAAAAGGATCATTGACGAAAGCAGAAAGTTTCTCATAGTCTAAGTTATCAGACAAAAGCACAAAATCCGTAACTGCTGTGACCCCAAGCCCTACTTATCTGAGGCGGCTCAGACAGCTTACGCCACAAAACCTCAAAACACAAAACCGTTAAATATTCATCATAATTTCAATATTTTCTATAGTAAAATCATTACTTCATTAATATATCGAACAAATATCATCAAAAATAAAAACTACTAATAATCAAAGGTCAGCTCGAAGAAACCACCAAGCCGCTGTCAAATATAACCTGACTGTCACCAAATGAAACAATAGCAACTAGTGTCCAGAATTCTCTCTACCTAAAAATCTGCAACAAATACAGGATTTCCCACTAGTGCTAGGTAATCAACATGAGTTTGAAGCCCATATAATGTGAGGGTGAGCCAAATGGTATCTTTTTTTTTTTGGGGTGGGGGTGGGGGGGGGTGGGGGCAGACTAAGTCAAATAAAGGTGGCTAACTAGCATAGTCTGAAGCGTTTATAGAAATGTGACTTCTTGAAAGGTTCAGGATCCTTATAAATTTCCAGTAGAAATATATAATAAGCATGTAAAAAAGGGGTGAAAAATACATGAATTGTCAATGGTGATTGAAGAAGTCACACAGGCATCTTGAACTTTTTTTTTTTTTTTTTTGGTTAGTAGCCTGGAAGATTTTGACAGTTTTTATTGATTAACAGGACATCCATAGGTTTGCTCTCCAGAAACTACAAAAAAGTAGACTCAATCTCCAGCATAAAACTTATACCAAACAATGGTGGACACCTACCATTAAGTGGGAACTTGCCCCTCAGAGCAAACAACTATTGCAACAAAAACTAGCTCACAAACAATACCAATAGCGCACATTATAGCTCGACAATGTAAGAACTCTAGAACATCTGATTCAGAAAATAAGGCAATATCTACTTCTCAGAAAGAGAGTTGACAGACCTGGCCTAATCATACTAAGACAAGTACATAAGAAACAACACACAAACACACGGACCTCAAGGGAATCAATGAAAATATGTTAATGGTGAAATATAAACAAATTTTTTATATTGAAAATCATTAAACTCGAATCCAATTGTTCTAGATTCATAATACCAAAGCTGCAGACACAATGCGGATAAGAACCAAAAAAAACACACAAAAAAACACTATCAACCCAAAATATTAGATAGAGCAAGCAAGCAATTACTATAGCAACAGTAACTAGGAGATGCTTGGGACCAAGTTACACTTATTTCTTTTTCCACCTTTGTGTTAAGCTTTGCAAACAAAAAAACAAGCCATCATCAAAAGCAACAACAGGGCTAAATGTAAACATCCCAGAGATAAGAATTTGAGTTGATTGATTCTCACTTGACCATCATAATCTTCACAAACTCCTGATAGTTGAGCTGGACATCACCATCTACATCAGCCTCACGGATCATTTCATCAACTTCCTCATCTGTCAGCTTCTCACCGAGGTCAGTCATGACATGTCAAGGCTCAGATTCTGATCCTTGTCAAAAGCACAAAAAGCTTGCTTAAGCTCCTCCTCAGAATCGGTGTCCTTCATCTTATGGGCCATCAGATTGAGGAACTCCAGGAAATCAATCGTCCCATTTCCATCAGCGTCCACTTAATTTATCATGTCTTGAAGTTCTGCTTCAGTGGGATTCTGTCCCAGGGAATGCATAACTGTTCCAAGTTCCTTTGTGGTAATGCAGCCTGTAGCAACAGAATACCTATAACATCAATATGACCATTGCAACTGTAGGATAGCATATTTCTCTTGAAAAAAATGGTAAGGCAAAGGGCATAACAATAGTCATCACATTATAGCCTCAGAAAATAGTTAAGGCCAGGCAAGCATGAACCACAGACAACCAACTACTACTGATTCAACAAATTACAGTGCGCATATGTGTATTCAATCCTTTCTAAAATCCAATCATTGTTCAAGCATGGCAGCCATCATCCATGTGCACATAAGCAAAAAGGCATAGTTCATGCTAAGGTGAACATAAAGACAATGATATGAAACCACGATCCTTAACCTTCAGATTTTACAAAGTGATCCCCCAATGACAACATGATTATTCATCAATTGAATTGACCACATTTCGTCAAAGGGATTCCTTCCCACTGTCAATTTAGATGCACAGACAGTATAAGAAACTCTTTTTTGTCTCCAATAACAAGTGTGCTTGAAAGGGTGGTTTCCTTTAAAAGCTCAAAGAATCCCAATGATCAGCATTATTGACAATAAAGTAGAGCATACATGACTCGTTTCCAACAACTTTCCTATCAGAAAGGAAAGCGATGGACAAAGCATGAAGATGCTCCCTTTACAGATTTAGGGGCTCAAGTTCCCAACAGAAAAATGTATACATTTAGGTAACCAATCAGGAAAAATATTAATAACCATCAAAAATTCCTTTTCATAGCCCAAGAAAATAAGAAGAATCCGATTCCCAGATTTTTACAAAAACAAGCCCAGTTCATCAGATGCTTACTAAATTATTGCATCGGACACATATTATTGTAAGCCATCTGTTTGTGCCCCCTGACCAGAGAGATTAAATCCATGTATTTTCAAATCGAACCCACAATATGATACACAAAAAGAAAAAAAAAAGCGTAATCATGAAAAAGGGCATAATCTTTTACAGCAGACATATCAATAAAACAACACAAAATGGGGGTGAGAATTAAAAAAAAAAAAGAAAAGAGGGGCAATAACAGGCATAGTACACAGTCAGGTCTGAAGTGAAAATATCAAACATGACAAGCAAATAAAAAAAATAAACCATCGTAGTCGATTCATGAAATTGAACATATAACGAAAAATACAAACAAGCACACGAAAACATGAAGAAAACGAAATCAGACCATCGCCGTCCTTATCGAAGAGGCTAAACTCCTCCTTGAATTCGGCGATCTGCTCGTCTGTCAACTGATCGGCCATTCTACTGATGATAAAAAAGGTTACGACGACTAAGGAAGGGAACAGAGTTGACCTAGCTCACAATATCGGGCATAATGAAGAGAGAGAGAGAGAGAGTGTGTGTGTGTGAGAGAGAGTGAGGTGTTGTGGTGGGCCCAAATGGTTGGGAGGCAGATTCTCGGCCCATTGGCAAGCAATCCCTATCATCCATTCCCTTCTTTCAAAAACAAAACAAGCATCTAATACGTTAAAAGTTTATGTTATTCTATTATAGTAACAAAATAATTTAATAAATAATTATTACATACATTATATGATTTTTCATAATTAAAATTTCAATCTTTAGATTTCTATGATCATAATTCATTCACCCAGTGGCCTTTATTATTTATTGGAATGACAAATCTTCTACTTCTTTTGATATAAGATGAACAGTTGAAAAGCATATTTTATATTTGATGTCCAGATATCAAAAAATAATAATTAATTAATTTTATATCTTTTCTGATAATAATGCTAGACATAAAATAGTAAGTCATTAATAAGATTGTATTTCCTTAAATAATCTTCTAATTAATTATTTAATAATTGATGGGGATAATTATAGTAGGCCGGTCCAAAAAGATAAGTGACCCAAAATGTATAATGGCCCATTTGCTCGTGAAACGATTAACGCTATCGTTGATTAAAGAAATGTCCCAAGAAGGCCGGGCACGGCCCAAAACAAACACCGTCAAGATTGAAATTGGCCCACCACTCTTTCTTTTGCTCAACAATTGTCTACTATAATTTTCCGCAACTCTAAGGATGGCAATCATTTCTATAACAAAAACCCCTTCAAAATCAAAACGCATCCCAAAAGGAAAGTACTTAAATTACCACACAATTCAAAGTGGCAACTTCAACGATCATTTCGTTTGACATCTCTGTGGAATGAGAGAATCCTTCTTCCTAACTGTTACAATTAAGAATGGCGCACGTATCCACACAAAGAAAGAAAATGATCCTTCTAGAATGCAGGTATTTCGCCTCACCACCTAAGGAAAGCGGCGAAAGCCCATAAGCTATAAAAGGTCATAAAAGTCACTCTATGGACACGCTCTCTTACATACTAAACTAGTAAAAGCTCTCCAACTCTCAAGTATCCAAACATTCTACCCTCTCTTCTGCTACTAGTTCCCAACGAACTCAATATTCAGAGAGGCCACTCTTTACGAATACTTTACGATCAAAGCCACTCTCCACGACTACACCTCTGATCCTCATCCTCAACTCCCTCACCCAGCATTATCTCTGCATCCTCTGTTTTTATCTTTTTAAATTTAAAAGGCCAATTATTGACTTAAACGTTAGAGGATAAATTGGAAAGTGAGTCCCGCTATTTTTCTCTTTTTCCTCATCGTTTATTATGGTGTGCAGGATTTCAAGCGTACAGAACGGTGACCAGACCCGAAAAGTAGTTGGATCCGAATCCGTTCAAAACTCAAATCCAAGATGAATCAATATTATACATGTGTATGTGAAAATTTAACAAGTATTCATGCAATGAATGACATATACTTGCAATAATATTATTTATTTAATATGTGAGACATCTATACTTTATTATACCCATAGTTTACTGTCATTCTATCAACTTTCTCAATAAAAACCTTCCACTTTTATTAAATTATACAAAAACCAAACAATGATAATGTGCAATGTAGTTTATTTAAAATAAGCATTTGTTTGATTAGATGGAATAAATTTTTTATTTAATATCAATTATGGTAGATTAAATGCTACCTTCATTTATAAAACTTTTCAAATAAAAATAAAATTTATATTAATTACTTAAATAAAAGTTTTCTAATTATCCCAAAAATAACTATATCTCATAAAATTATATAATAGTTATGAGCATTGTTATTTATCTAGCCTGTCATGAGTATCGTCTGAATATTTCAAAAAATCAGAATATGATAAATTTGACATAATTTTCTTCCTTTGTATAAAATTAATAAGAGAACAAAGGTTTAAGACCTCCCAATTCTAATCTTCAAAGTTGTTTGGTTAAATATTTCAAAATGGCTGTTATTCATTTCCCAACGGTCGATAAAATACATTTGCCACTTACTGAAGAATGTTTCTCAAGCTGCAAAATTGAAAGCTACGCTTCAGCCCTAAAAATACATGAGAATACCCAAAAACTTTCACCAAATGCTTTCGACCACAGTTCAACAATCCAAATCCAAATCCAAACCCAAGTCCTAGTAACTTTTCGGGTCCCCAAAGGACAAGTCAAACACCCTCGACTTGTAAACGTGCACATCCCGAGACTCCGAAGAAAATCTAATTCTACAGCTCTCTTGATCGGCTACAGGAATATGATCGAGGAGGGAAAGAGGCATACAAGAAAGAGCTTGGCTGGAGCAAGACAGGCTTTCTCACTTCATTTCTCGCAAGTCATCGTCGGTCTTCCAGACTACGTCCTCAAGGGAGGATGACAGATTTTTATAAAACTGCAGTAAGAATCAAGAGATGCAGGGATATATTAGCATAACAACATACTTCAAACTTTTGCAATGAATCAAATAAATTGATCTTCCACTTCCAATTGCCCGTTTTATATAAACAGAGAATGCTGGGTATCTTCATTAATCTATGGCAAGGTTATTTTGACTTATGCAGCCATGGCTAGATTACTTATGCACAGATTTACTAGTTTCGACTTAGCCTATATCTGTTCGGTGGTCCATAAATTCCATAATTGTTGGCAACTAGTGGAGTTATATTCACACGATACGGTGATATGTTTTAACGGTTCAAACGCTTGTTGTTGAACACTGAACTGACCCGACCTAACTCGATCATCATGCACCTGGGATGGGTTAGTTCTAAACACTCCTCGAGTTGGTTTGGGGTCCAAGATCACTTCTCCATGTATGCTTCTGACCCAACTCAACCCCTGTGCACCTCCCAAATAGATGGTGCTAGGAGCTGGTGACCAATTCATATTCTTTTAAACACACCAACCCAGAAATTTCTCGTTGAGTTAAATAGTAATATTTGTTTAAAAATGGATAATCTGCAGTTCCAAGAAATTTGTTCTTTTGCCAAGACATTCAACAAGGAAGCAGAAACCCTTTCAGGAAGAGCTATTTAATAACCTATAGAACTATTAGTACTTCAGAGACAAACATAAAAAAATGATTCCTCATTTACCTAATGTGAATAATACTTTTGCAATCTTATTATATTATATAAATGTCTAGCAACACAATTAAGCCAGCTCATCTAGTGGCTGAGACTTGGGGTCCGCTCAGAAAGACAAGGCCTCACACAATGATGAACGGCAGCTCATTCACTGTGGATGTTTAAGTAGGCAAGTAAAAAGATTCTTGTTTCTACAACAATGGAGGAAACTGCTAGGATTTTCTCCTCACTGCTAGGTTAAGGATTACCATTAGGTCATTGTTTAGCAGATTTCTTCTAGAAAAAGAACCAGTGATCAAAATTCACGAAGAGATCAATAAGAAATAAGGGTACCTTGTGGAACTCGAGAGTATCTCCCTTTGATTTCCGGACTTCAACAAGATGAAGAGAAGGTGCCACTTGAAATACCTAAATGAATTAAGAGGCATATAGTTTATAACTTCAAGAGAATCTCATCATGGTGTCAATCTCGATTTTCGTTTTTCATGTACCTCGGCAGCAACATTAAGGTTTCCCTTTCGCCCAGCTTTCACATTTTCAAGCCTCATCTGAGAAGGAACGAGGGTAATCAGTTAATATAGATCCAACTACTGAATGGCTGACACTTTCAAATTTTCAAGACGACCAATAGTAAACACAATAACAAAGAAGGCTTAAAATTAACCAATATAAGCAAATTTAATGTCATAATGCATCCTGAGATGTTGTTTCGTTTAATTTCTTATCTAAATGCTGTTTTTATATGAGGATATATGGTTGTTCTTGGATTTTGGCAGCAGATAACTGAGCAAAAATACAATCACTTTGACTAATTTGTTCATTGTATATGCTGGATACCACTTCCAAGGAACAGGGTGAAAAATAAAAGGCAGTTCTTGCCAAAAAGCGGCTGTTCCTCTCCATACTCTGATATGTAGTGGGAATACATACGGAGCAACAGAATTCATATACCTCGCATATGCTTACACCCGCTATACAGCAAATAACCATCTTAATTAAAAATATTACAATGGTTAAATTATTCTAGTATTACACCAAGGAATTTAATCCTTGACAACAATGTGGACAATTAATAATCAAATTAACAGTAATCTCCTTATCTGTCCTAAGAAGAGACAAATAACAGGACATGAGTCATGTTAGTTCATAGATATATGAGAAGCTAGTTTTACATCTAGTATTAATAACCTAGTTATCTACTCTTTCTATCCAGAAAGTCAAGTCCTCGTATAGCATGTCAGATGAATCTTGTTTACCTTATAGTTTTTCTTGTGGACATCAAAACCAAGAGGCTTAGCTGCTGCTTCAATCTTTCTGATTATTTCATTTGGTGGGCATTTAGAAGTGAATCTTGTCTCTCTCTTGAAACCCTGCAGTAATGAATTTAACCATGCAACAAAGAAATGGAAAACTCAAAAATGATTCAGCGGGAGGCCATTTGTGTAGTTTCCCAGCTAATTTCAGGCATTAAAAAGTGGACAAATTCAAAACTGCAGAAAGGATCCTTGACAAAAGCAGAAAATTTCTCAGTCTAAGTTATTGGCTTAAAGAAAAAGAAAGTCTCATGTCTAATTTCATGGGAACAAACTCAATAGTAATGCTATTGACTCATAAGGCCTAATGCTAAATAGGGCCATAACCTCTAACATATGTATACATCTTATGCCAGCAGATAACTTGGAAATAGACAAATATTTGACATGTATTATATTTGTGTTAAGTATAGAGAAGGAAGAGAAATAGACAAATAAGGAAAATGCTTAGTGCTCAATAAGCACTAAATTCTCATATTTATAGAATTATATAAGTATAATTATAATACTATCATTTACCCTAATAAAACTGCCCTCAAGCTAGCGTATATAAATCATATGTGCCAAGATTGTTACAAATGTATTTAACTCTAGCACCTCTTAAGGACTTAGAGAATCAATCGGCAAATCAATCGCTTGAACTAGCATATGAGGCGTCTATCTCCTTTGCCAATGGACTCTATCATACGAAATAATAATTAATCTTAATATATTTAGTCTGCTCATTCAATACAGATTTTGAAACGATATGCAAAGCAGTTTGATTATAACACATTAATTTTATTAGTAAAGAAGCTCCACTCCTAGCTCCGTGAAATCTCCTTTTATCCATAACAATTTACATATGGTACCATCAAGCAGTACTTTGATTCTGCACTAGAACGTGATATCACATCTTACTTTTTGCTTTTCTAAGATATAAAATTTTCACCTATGAATATACAATACACACGTGTAGAACGATGGTCAACTAGAGAACCTACCCAATCAACATCTGAATAATCTATAATGTCAAAATGTCATCTATTTCCATAGAAGAACCCTTTGCCAGGAACTTGTTTGATATATTGAAGAGTATGCATGACAACTCTCAAATAACTTTCCCGTAAAAAGTTTAAGAACTGACTCACTACGCTTACACCAAAGAAATATCCGCACGAGTTACTGTAAAATAGCCAAGTTTTTCAACCAATCTTCCATATCGTCTTGGATCTAGTGACAAACTTCCTTCATTAGGTAACAACTTAATATTGAGATTTATCGACAAGTCACAAAATCGAAAGCATAACATACCCCGCTTAATTCAAGGTGTCAAAAGCATACTTACATTGAAAAAACAAATACCACCTATTTTGATCTTACAACTTCAATCACTAAGAAGTATCTCAATGGTCCTAAATCTTTTGTCCGAAATTGTTATTGCAAAAAAATAATAATAACTTTCGTATGTCTTTCACATCCTCTCCAATGATAATTATATTATCCATATGGACAATTAGCCATAGACGTTTTCCTATTGATGAACGTTAATAAAAAAAACTGAATAATTGACACCACATTGTTTCAATCCAATTTGTAAAACAGCCATACTAAAACAACCGAACCATGCCTGAGAAAATTGCCTTAAGAAATACAAAGGCTTTTTAAAAAGACAAATATTGTCAGATTTCCCTTGAGCAACAATCTCGGATGTTTGCAACATATAAACTTCCTCCTACAAATCACCATTCAAAAAGGCATTTTTGAGATCCAACTGGTGTAAGGGCTAGTAATACATAGTAGCAAATGCTAAAAAAATAAGAATAGAAGACATCTTGGCAACTAGAGAAAAGGTGTCACCATAATCAATACCATAAACTTGAGTATAATACGTCTTGCAGTGATCAAATGTCTGCATGTCTTGTGGAGGAGCATGAGAGAGCCATATATACACATGGACATTTGATTTGTTCAATCAAGAAGAGCTCTCTACTGGTTTGGATCTGGTTGAACCCTTCAGAGTAGCAGAGGGGTCAAGGGAACGAAAAGAGGAAATAGAGGAATGGGATGATAAAGAGCCTCAACCACGGAATCATAATAAGCTAAAGGAGAAGAAAAGTACAGGACGGCTCAAACAATGTTACATTTGCACAAACAAGAATTTGTGTAACTAAAGAAAATAATATTGATACTTCTTTTGGTGTTTGACATACTCAAGAAAAATACATTTAAGAGAACATGGATATAATTCATCATAACCCGGATATATTATGAACAAAGCATACGCATCCAAACACTTGTGGAGTAACAAGTAGAAAGAATCACAAGAAAAAAAAAAATAGAAAACGGAATTAGGTCATGGGAGCACATGAAGGCATGCAATTAATCAAATAACAGGTAATAAGGACCATATCATCCTAAAGTGTCAGAGGAGTGTATATAAAGAAGAAATGTATGTGTAGTTTTGATAATGTGCCGATTCTTTTTCCTAGTCACCCCATTTTGTTGTAGACAATGAGAACAAGAAAACCAATGGATGATACGTTGTGTAGACATGAAGGAATGAATAGAGCAGAAAAATATTCTTTCTCATTATCACGGGTAAGATTCGAATGGAAATGCTGAACTATGTGCAGATTCAACACAAAAAGTAAAAATAATAATAAACAATTCTGGACGATTTTTCATTAAATATAACAAAGTTATTTATGAGTAATCATCAATAAATGTGATAAAATAATGACAACTAGTTTTCTAGAGAATATGACTAGGACCCTAAAGAACAGGATGGACTAACATGAAGGAGCAAAAGCCCATTCGTTGGCACGACTCACAAAAGGACTACGACTATACTTTCCTAACTAACAGGGCTGATATAAAATTTAATAAATATGACTAAAACTCGGAATTATTTTCTTCAGTGAAGGGAGAAATGGATAACTAAGAAAACTATATATTTGCTCAAGCATGATGAAGCAGTACAAGTTGTAGGAACTTAGACGCCCAAGTAATACATGCTCTTGAATTCATACTTGGAACCAATCTTCCTACACATCCTCACATCCTGACAATAACAGAATCAGAAGAAAAAATTACAAAATAGTTAAGTGGTTTGGTTCATTTGCTAACAGATGACAGGTTAAATGAAAATTTGAATAGAGAAAGAACATATTGTAAATAGATTGAAGAGGTTTGACAAATGGACCTAATCCCACTCGCAAAGGTAAAATAACCATTTACAAACATGACATTGCATAAGGTACTAGAGTGACGGAAAATAAATGATCTCCGCATAATCAAGTTGGGCTGCATTTGCTACACTAGGCAGCCGACCATGTCTTACCCAACAAGTGTCAGGTACATGGCCTAACTAGTTACAAAAATAACATCGAGTGGTATGACCACCATTTCCTTTATCGCTAAATCATCCTCCATCATCATGGTCCCTACCACGTCCTCTGTCACGACCTTGGATTAAAGCAGATTTTAATAATTATTAACAAACATAATAAACCATAAAATATGATCCACTAATAACTCCTACAACATCCAAACCCAGGTGGAACATAACAAATCTTCACATAACCTAAAATGACAACAATAATATTATTAACCATCATAGGATCCCCGAAAGCTACTCGTCCGGATGATAAACAATTATGACCAGCTCCATCGACAACTTACAATATAAACAAAATGGCCAATCTATACCCAAAATGGTCACAAATATCCAAATAATACGGTTCCTCCCAATAGAGACAACATACAGTGCTCATTAAGGATTGTTGTCTCAAACAATGCCCAAAATACAACTAATACGATTACAATCCTAACAACAGGCTAATACTCACCAAAATAGACAAAACTTCTAACAAGTAAGCATCCAAGCTCCCTGCAACATATCCAAAGTCCACTAATCTAAGGGATAAGAAGCAATGAAAAACGTGAGCCGAATACTCAACAAGTGTCTAAACATAATATATAATAAATTGACCCATCCATAAACAGAACGAAGGAATTAAAACATATACAAAAACCCATAAAAAGCCGAAGTCCAAATGTCCGATGAATCAAACCAATGAAAGTCTGAATGTGATCTTGTACTCAAAAGTATAATCTAAAACAAAACCAAAATTTTCAATGTACGAGATCAACCGAATCCCAATTATGAGTGAAACCTACAAATTTTAAACAAAATCTCACATACAAATCAATACAAATAAAATATATCGAAAATCTAAAACATACACAAATTGGAGAACTAAATAACGAAAGGCTAATTTGAGGAAGGGTTATACTTATTTCTGATAACCTTAAACCATATTACTACTATTTAGGCCCATGGCCAAGGCCGTCTACGTACTATCTCCTATAGATGGGAATAAAGCCACTATCTTTTACTACCTGCGGAATTGATGCACTCTTCAAATCTATCTGATATATTAGGACGTTCAAAAATATCAATTCCATTCAATTCCTTACGATAGTTCTCATAAAAACGCAATTGGAAATGGTCTCTACATCACAAATCACAAAACTTTTCCTATCTGGTGGAAAAGGCCGAAACCTCTTCTTAGGAAGGTCAAATCACAAAGCTTTCCCTTCGGGAAAGGTCACATATCAAATCATATAACAAAGATAGAACCCGACCCGAAGCACAATGCATGAATACCACATGCACGACCCATATACAAGTTTTCACGACTTTTTTTTTTACAAATATACTCTTACATAAATAAGATACTTCAAAACATTTACTTATTTTTTGCAAAATGAACAAAATCCTCAAATATTAGCAAAACCAAAGCAAAAACTCAAAACAACAAGTAAAAGGGGCATGCATGCACGAAGGAAGCAAAAAAATAAATAAACTAACATGCATGTACATTAAAATCTCCAAAAATAGCCAGAAATATAAATAGATTAAGAATAAGGCATAAGAATATTTGCCTCAACCTTCAACTAAACAGATCTGACAAAAGAATATTTCGAACTATCTCTTCTCCTCTTTCTCTCTCTTCCTCCCCCTTGTGCACTACTCCTTAGATAACCAAATTGGCGCACAAACGCCACACCAAATCCTCTCTATGCATGAGTGCTGCCTAAGAGGCTCCTCGAACGCAACCCCACGGGAATCAGTGCTCAAGCGTCGCCTTAGGCACTCCCCAATCTAGAATCCACCCTCAAGCACGCGTCGGGCGTGCCTCAGGCACCAATTTGTTTCCTTTGAATATCTTTCAAATTTCACATTATACAATCATTTTCGATATATCCAATTTAACTCAAAATAAACTGATACTACTAAATCGAATCAAATAGAAACCGGGTTTTACATCCTCCCCAAAAGCTAATCTTATCGTGACCAATGAATGTGTCACTAAAGCTGAACGGTCGATAAGAGATCATATTGCATTAGAATGAGGACTAACATGCATGACATGAAAGAATGCCTTGATAAAGATAGGAAGCATGGCATTGCACAAAATTTGAGCATGAATGGTCATGTACTCAAAGGGAATAGCTCAGAGTATAATGATAAATAGCTGTGCAGATGTCTATACCCAATGGAAAATTCTCATTAAACTTAATTATCAAACGTTTAATCTATCCAAACAATCTCATCAAGCTATGACCGTTAAGTTGTAGCCGACTCAAATCATTAACCACGTTATAAATACAAATAACATCACTGGTATACATAATTTGGATGATGGACCTTATAGACCGACACGATCGACAAACCCGAAATGGATCATGTAATTCATTATCAATAAACTGCCACAAAAACTCAACAACTGTGCAACAACACACTTCTACAACTTACTATCAGAAGGAGATAAGTCATCAATAAGTTCATTAGAGAGATGACCTTCCAAATCTTGATCAATAAATCAAATCTCAACTGTAATTACCCAATCATGCCATTTGGTTTGGTTGTGATAATAGTCAGAATGCTTGAAAGCTGTGAGTGACAGCATATGTTGTCATATCACCAGTTATATTAACAAGAGACTTAGAAGTGTCGATTGAAGAAGACATCCAAAAGAGAACACCCACAACATAGAATGAACATGCGTGTGGTCTCTTGAATTCCCAACAATCACAGGACAGCAGCCAATATTAAACAAATACAAAACAATTCTCTACTTTCATTGTTAAATGATCCCACTCTTAAGGCTTAACATGTGATAAAAGTGTATGAAAAAAATGATGCAAAAAACAACATAGGAATAGAAACCAAACTAAACACTCATAAGAAAAACAAATCCATGAACAGAAAAACTCTTTCAATTATCTTTGTGATTTGTTGTTGATCCGATAAATAAGAGAAAATACATGCCAGGAGAGAAGCAGCCATTGGTGGTGCATGCAGCAGCGCAGGAGGTTATGCTTCTAGGCTAAGATGCATCGCTCTGAGTTGACCATCGTAGCGCAGTTAGATTTTCAATTAATCATATGGCTTGCCATAGATCAAAAAAAATAAGAGGGGGAGTCTGGAGTTTGGCTCGTGTGATTTGGGGGTTATCCGGTTTGAGGTTACGCATACATGGTCAACGGTGAGCACTGATGGTGCAGCAGTGAGCAACGATGATGCGACACCTCGGTAGGGCTTTTAGAATCCTAGCTCTAATACCGTGTTAAGTATAGAGAATTAAAAGAAATAGAGGAAAAAGACTTAGTACTTAATGAGCACTAAACTCCCATATTTAAGAATTACATAGGTATAATTATGACACTATCCTTTATCCTAATAATAATTTGTATGGAATAAACTACTGAAAGAAATTCTTTAGCAGCATAAATATAAGTTCACAATCCCAACTATTGTTCCAATCACTATTTATTAGGAAAACACATGCGAAGAAGGAAAAAAACAAAACTGGGCTTAAAGATTTTCAATAATGTGACCACTATAGAAACCGTTGTCTATTGGAAAAGTTTCCATGTAACCCTAACTTCCTTGGAAAAGAAATTAGATCTCAAATCAATTTTTTGTATCCAAGTAAACAGAATCAGAGATTAGTAGAACAGGGAAAAACCTGCTCTGCATCAAACAAATTTTCAAGGTTGAGTCCTTTCGACATGGCAATCAACTCAAACGCGTTCATGGCTGCTGGTTGTTCTCTCTTTTCTGTCACGTGATGTTTCTATCAAGATGCCCATAACATGCTCTTGTAAGTCAATATCAGATCCTACTTTCATGGCCGAACAATGTACAGTACTGCAACAATATAGAATCATTTATCTGTCACTACTCACTTCTGAGTCCTGGAAGACAGCTTCTACATCATCCAAGCTTGTATGTTCTTTTTCATCAAAAAGAGGAGGTGTGTAGTCTTTTTTGAACCATTCATCCTCCAAAATTTCCAGAATAGTAATGCGCTGGGAAAGGAACACAAATTATAAATGGTCAATGAAATGGTACAGCAAAGACTAATAACATACTCATGAAATAGAATTCTATGAAGTGCACATTTATTAAACCATTGCTTTTGGCTTGAATTTCTTTATTTCAAATTTGCTATGAAAAGAGTAAGTCTTGGGGTAATCATAAGATTACTCTGTTGTTACATGAAGAAAATGGGCTTGAATTATAGAAATATCTTCTCTGCAATGTAACGGTGACTTCCCACATCTATCCCTTACTCAACTTTTAGTCTCATACATTGGAATTTGGGATAACCATCATGAATATGAGGTAAATATCAACAATTTTTCCACCTTTTAACTGATCTTGTCCATACTTGCATATAGTTAGATGCCTATCCAGGCGCCCCTAGCATTTGAAATTGGCAGTGTTTCCGTGATATTGGAAAACAAATAGTTCTGCCTTGACAAAATTTAACTTTCTTCATGAAAAGTAACACACATGGATGTGTACATGACAAAATCAAAATTGCTCTTGCCTTCCCGAATATAATGATTTTTTTCCACTTTTTTGGGTGGAGGGAGGGGAGGGAAGACAACTGCATATAGTCCTAGGGAGCCAAAATTAAAAAGCAAATACTCATTTCTGGTGGCATAAACCACTGAAACTACAACAAGCCATTTTTAAAATTGTAGTTTTTAGGATGCCACAAATAACATCATAACAACACAGGTTACTTGTCATTCCATGGTAGAGACAACCTAGGACACGTAATAAATAAAACAAAAGTTAGAGGAAAACCTGATTTCATAAATTAGTTTGAACAAAAAAGCTTAGAAAACCTTCCAGTCGATATGTTTACAAACTTCAAGGCATTAATCAAATTACGATACCACAACCTTGAGGTGCCTTTGTTACAGTAAGTTTCAGGCTCATCAGCACAAATCAATAGTGGGAGAAGAGCTTTCTTCACCATTTATTGGATAAAAAGCTCACAGCTCTGCTGAGACCACTTCCATAGGGGTCCAGAACTCCATTCTGCCAGTGTTTCTTCTTCTGTTTAGTAACCCTTTTTTTGTTGCGCAATGCTGTCCAGTTACTTGGTTCAACAAAGCAGAGTAACTGACACACCAATATAGAACTTATGATCTGCTTTCCCAACACTGGATAGGGGTATTTCATAATGGGGCATTTCATCTTGCACGCACTAAGATGAATACTTGACATGCAAAAATGTCATAAAACAAATTTGCTTCACAATGCAATGCAAAGGCACATAAAAAGAAGAGGATTTAGCTTACACCCCCCCCCCAAAAAAAAAAAAAAAAAAAAAAAAAAACAAACAAATGCAGATACAGTTAATATGATAAAAGCTTTCAGATGAAAAGAAAGAAAATCCCCAAGTCAATGTGCAAAATACAGCATCAGAAAGTATAATTGCTCACAGTCAAAGGGTTTGGATCCAAGATTTGAGATATTAATTTCCTGGCCCCAAAGGACAACCAAGGGGGACAGGTAAATTCAGCAGCTGAGATCTGCATATTGAGACAGTAAATCTAATTCAGAGAATAGATCAGATAGTAGACCGCATAAATTAAAAATACTAAAATTGCTCACTTTTTTATACAGGTTCATAAGATTAGGTTCGTCAAAGGGCAAGTAACCTGCAAGCAATACAAATAGAATGACTCCACATGACCACAAGTCTGCTGTTGCCCCATCATATCCTTTATCATCAAGGACCTAGACAGCCAAAAAAACTTATGGGCTGAACACCATCTAAGTGGTTTAAAAAACATTAAGTAAGCAAACAGGACAATCAATCGGTCCTTCGCACCTCCGGAGCAACGTAGTTTGGAGTTCCACAGCTCGTGTGGAGAAGGCCATCATCCTGTCACACAAACTTATGATAAACCAAAATTCTGATCTTTTGAAAGATATAGTAAATCTATAACTTAATAAAAAGATGAATCAATTGTCTGCTACAAATAACTAAATTTTCTCATGAAGAAAAGCATTTTTCTTTTAATCCTCACATCACTAAGCAGGCAAGCATTTGGTTATTGCACGTGCTTTCCCTACACCATGCACATGTAATCCTTGGAATTTTTCTCTACACCATGCACATGTAATCCTTGGATTTTTCTCTACACTATGCACATGTAATCCTTGGATTTTTCTTTTAGTTTGGCAGTTTTCTTATATTGACCTCGTCAAGATTTCTCCGTTCACATATTTCATCACACCAGAATTGCCTTCTTCAGGCTAAATTTCAGTCTGAGTTCCCCGACACAAAGAACTACACTAGGAAGATGTAAAAAAATGATTGAAGCATTTTATTGTTCCTAGTTTGTTCAACAAATGGAACTAGCAAGACTAATTTTTTTTACAATTTGGGGGAAACTATGGGAGTTCAAACCTAGCTCATTGGCCTGACCACATGAGCATCCCACCACTAGGCTAACCATAATTAACCAGATAACAAATGAGTTCTTAATTGACCAAAGTGGCAGCTGATAGTGAACTGCTTCTAAATGCATTTGAATTCAGCTCTAATGACCTATATATTTTTCTCACAGGACTCAATCCCTTGAAGATATTAGCTATTGGCATGTATAAGTATCTCTCATGTTCATCTCATTAAAGCTGATAACCAATTTCATTCGCATGCCACAATGTGATAAGTATAACTTAGGATGAAATTATTGTGAGACAATGATGTGAAATCTAAACACGGTATCCAGAAGAAAAATCAATCCAATTATACCCTGACTTGCTGGGAGAGTGCACTCAATCCAAAATCAGAAACTTTGAGGTTTCCATGGGCATCCAGCAGCAGATTTTCTGGCTACAAGAAGCATGAAAACCGACAAGTCAGGAAAAGTAAACGGCACCAAAGCATTTGTTTTTTCCCTGGCAACAAATAGCAGAATGTCTGGCTGAATAGCACATATTATCACATAAATTAAGCAGGAAAGTCAAGATCAAACAATGCCTTTTAGTAGAGTTCGATTGCCCCTAAAGGAGAAAAGCAACTTCAGTACCTTTAGATCTCTATGATATACACCCCTGCTATGGCAATAATCAACAGCATTTATTAGCTGCTGGAAATACCTTCGGGCTTCATCCTCTCTCATCCGACCATGATGTACCTTGACAATAGGAAATATTATAAATTACATCCAAAAATTGTAGGATAAATGAGAGAATCAGATTGAAATCGTGGGTCTTAAAATTGCTATGGGAACCATGATTTGTCCAATTATACTAGCAGCACCAAACACTCAATGATTAACGGATAATATAGTTGGACATTCCCAGAAAATACAGCAGTTTACAAGTAGCCTTTAGATTCTTTGCCTATCTTTGTCAAACAATGGAAGTCGGAACTTTCAGATGGGGGAGGGGGGAACGTAAGTCATGACTCATGCATTACCACTGCATAAATTGGAAAGTCAATTGCAAGTAAAATACAAAAAAATATTAGGTCGTGGCTCATGCATTCCCACTGCATAAATTGGAGAGTCAATTGCAAGAAAAATACATTTTCCACAGAATTAACTCACAATTTTGTCAAACAGCTCCCCTCCTATGACATACTCCAAGACAATGAATATCTTTGTCTTGCTCCCCATCACCTGAAATTGAATACAAATGTCAAAGGCAGGCAAGGATCTCAATAAATTAGTCTTTCATTATTTTGACGACAACATCCATGTGATGCCATGATGCAATACTCCAAAAACACGTAGTGGTATGCATTTTGTTTTTTTTTCCTCCTCGGGGTTGGGAACATATGTGTGTGTTAGAGAGAGAGCACACCTCATACAAGCATACAACATTTGGATGCTTTATTCGTTTCATTGTTGCTATTTCACGCTTTATCTGCCAAAAAATGTTTCCTTGTAGAACATTAATAATCTCACAACTACCAACTCCATTATTATTAATAATTGAAAAAATTACAAAAGCAGATATTTTATGAGGATGATATTTCCCGTGATGTATTGAAATTTTTCAACAGCTGAATTTCAGTCCCATAACAAGATGCATGTGGAAGATTTTTGAGAAAGGTTACAATTTAAAAATAGATATACCATTTAAAGCAGAAATAAAAGAAGAAATAATATAATTACAAAGACCAACCAATCAAATGAACACCTGTTCAGCCATCTTGTGCTTAATAACCTTGTCTTTGTCCATAATTTTGATAGCCACTGGTTCACCAGTTTCAGAATTTCGTGCAAACTTCACTTTTGCAAATGTTCCTTCGCCAATTGTCCTCCCCAGCTCATATTTACCCACAAGACGCTTGACTCTAGGTGGATTCATTGTAAATCTTTTGTCAGATCCTCCTATAGTCGTATTCCTAAAGAATATGTTTAAATGTCACCTCAAGTGGATATCAATAATAACAATCTTAATCATGATTCCAGTAACAAAATTCTATATTTTGACCAAAAGAATTGCTCATTTTCCATAAAATCCATTGGGAATAACACCTAACTACTTGGATAATCACATAGGATGTTCCAGCAATAGTAGGTCACATATGGCCAAATGATATACGATTTTGATTAATATGCCTTTTTCATTTGATTATAATGTTGATATGTCACCATATAATCCAGTCCACCAAAATTCCCAGATACTTTTAGCACTGTAGTAGTCATACTAAGGTATCAACTACTAGAGGAGCTCATTTACCCCATAGGAAAGATAATTCTTCTGCATTACCAACAAAAGAAGTTGCTGCATTCCCAAGAAAGATTCAAACCATTTTGAAAATGACATTTCCATACAAGAGTTTCTGTAACCACTAAGCACATTCAATTCCTTCTAGCAGCAACCTTTTGGCATCACATGAGATGATCATCCCATAATAAAACAAGAATGAGTTTTAACTAGAAACAATGTTTTTTTCGTGAAATCCATGCATGTGATAATATGCCACCCAAACATTTTGCACAGAGGGGGGCTGATTATTCCACATGCTCTAATTCATCATTCAATGCATCCCTTTTATAATGAAATTCATTTTTTTCCTGGAGAAAGGTTCAAAGTTAGAGAAAAGTAAAGAGCTCTCGACTTGTAGGCCCACCTATTTTAACCCACAGATCCGAGAATGCAAAATTCAAGTTTAAGTGATTAGCAACTAAATCAATTTAAAAACTGGTGAATTCATTTTAGAAATTACCAAATGTTTTAAATTATCAATTCATTATCAATAAAGAAAGCTAAAAATACATCCAAGAACTAAATTGTGACATCAAAAACCCACTTTTCAAGCATACAGATAGAAAATGAAGGTTTGAATTGTGGAGGCCATCTACTCATAATAGTTTGCGCAAAATAGATGAAAGCCAAGGCATCAAACTCATTCATAATAAAGCACGGGAAACAACAATCAAATAGACAGACCCGAATAAGCCTGGACACGCACATATGAGCACATAACCATATCAGCTGGCAACAAAGCGCTGGTTTCATTCCAAATAGCTCATAGCCGGATAGCAATCCAATATAAAGTTCTTCATTAAGGGAATCACAAAATTATGGAAGGATAGTAAGAAATTTCCATGTCAAAGTGCGATAATCCTGCCATTATTGCATGGACTTTTATTTATCCATACTCTCATTGTTTTAGGCATAAAGCCTCTATGGTTAATCATAGCTCCAAGAGAATCTGCACACCTCAAGCTTTGGCATCTCTTCCTTATTTCTGATCTGACTAGCTTAGCATCAGGCAAGCTTCTAGAGACTCTACATAACTCAGGCTCTAGCAGCTCTTCATGTTTTTCCCATCTTACTAGCTCAGGGGGATTTCCCTAGAAAACAACGCTAGGCCCCTCAAACTAGTGTGACGCTCGCAGGCAGCTGAAATCTATGATTCAAAGTTGTTTGCCACCAAGGCCCTCATGAACAATTTAGACGCAGCAAAACGAAAAGTAAGCTACCAAGTCCACAAAATAAGTTGAATCTTAATAAATAATCAATGTCGAAAAGGGCTAGTAGTCTTGCAGTAGATTTCAAGTCTAGTCATACAGTTAAATCAGAGTACTAGAATTATGCCCAGATCATACATGCATCAAAATAATAGAAGAAAGAGCAAGTAAAATGAACGGCACAGCAAATAAATAGAGATTTTCTAGCAGTGAACTCAAAATAACCCAGAAAGAATAAGGGGAGACAGAAAGGAGTCAAAGACATATTCCAAGGGAATCTCTTCTCGATTCCGAGTGTCGCTTGAAGAGAAAAACACCCAAAAAAATTCAATACATCATCTCAGAATTTGGCCAAATCAATGAATATGACAAAAACCCTGACTCAAATACAAGGCCACAATCACAACAAAAATCCAATTATTCAACAACCAATCAGAATTAGCACATGTTGAGACTGTCCCAGACTGAGTAGGAAGTCAGAAAACCTAATTTTAAACCAAATACTTGTACCCGAAGAAAATACTCCAAATCATACGTCAAATCAAAATACCCACACTGAAGACGGAAGAGGAACAACGAACCGTTGACTGGTCAGAAATCTGACTCTTGGCTCTTAAAATAGTGTGATGGATTACCTCCTGAGAACAACAGAAGCCCCAATAGTGAATAGTGTTAGAGAGAACAGTACTGAAAAGTTGTTTTTAAGGGTTTTACTTCGCTTGACGCTTGACAATAATTTCTTCAACTTGTTCTGCCAAAATGGAAAAGAATGTTCGTAAACAGTTTTTCGCATTCACAAGGAAGTGGTGAATCGGGGAAACAAAAGGGTGAAAGTGGAAGTGGTGAGGAGGATATAGGAGAAAGATTTGGCATGCAGTTGACATATCGCGGTCATAGTGGCCGCAGGCACAACAAAGGCGAGGTTCCTCGGCCGTACTCGGGGACAACGGTCGCACTTTTCCCTTGCGCCTTCTTCCGTCTCCATCATTGTCCATCTTTTTCGCATTGTCTTTTTCCCCTGTTTCTGCATCGTCTTTTGCCCCTTCTCTGCCACGTTCTGTCCATATTTGTGATCTTTCACACTGTAATGGAAGCTATTTGGCAAAACCATATTTGGCTATTTTCCTAATTTTTAATTCATATGGTTTTTCTTATTATTCATGTCCCCTTATAAAATCTTTTCGATTAATTTTAGAATTTAAAAGATTTTTTTCAAAATGCATATTAATTTTAATTTATTTTTCTATTATAACAATTTTTAAAAAATCAACCAAAAATATTTCAGCTTTCAAAAACAATCCCAATACATGAAGTAGGATGGATTCAGAAATTTTTAAGTTATATTAATAATTTTATTTTTAATCAAATAAATTTAAAATATTTCAAAATTTAAGTAATTTTATAATAATAAGTGAGATATAATAATCAATAAATAAATTTTATATAGTTAAAGTTGTTTAGTAAAATTAATTTTAATTGATCTCATATTTAATGAAGTGGGTCGGTTGAATATAATACAAGAAAGAGAAATTTGTTGGTTGTGTTGGATGGTTAGTGTTAGTCCTTTTCAAGTTAGCCCCACATCAAGATGTTGTAACCAAATAAATGCCTAACATTTTAGCAGAAAATGACATAACTAAAGTTCTAAATTATATAACTCCAATGCCCTAATTTATTAGAAAAAGAGCTTTTATTTTTTAATTTAAAAAAATTAAAAAAAAAATACATTCACTTATTATGATAAAAATAAAATATTTTAATAAATTAATATTTATTAATAGTCACTTATAAACTTTTAATTATTCAACATGTAATAAAAATTATTAATTAATAAATTATTTTATAAATTTAAAAATATATTTATTTGTAATAGGCTAATTAATAAAATTTATTTTATGATAGTTTACTTTTAAATTATAAAAAAGTTACAAAAAAAAATTGTGTACCGAGTAAAATATATTATATTAAATGACAATTGTATATATATTTTATACATATAATATTGATAGATATCATTATACCAGGTCTGCCTGAAAGCCAAGCCCACAAACCAATGTAAGAGCCGAACAAGATGGCAGCCCATGGGGTAGCCCTATAAAGGCCGCACTGTTAGAGGCGGCCCACTTGGACGAATTGGCCCAAACCCAGTCCACCGACCTAGCCCATCAGCCTGTGGACTAGCAAGAAGATCCACCCATTGCATTTTCCTAATTGTTTGCTAGTTGCGCACAATTTAGTAAGAATTCTTATCAAAATTGTATCGATTTCGATAAATATTCTACAATTACTTCTAGATTTATTCGTTTCCCAGAATGACAAGCAATGACTAACAAAATCCTGCTCTAAATCATGCACCGTCTAAATAAGAAAACTCTGACTCAGTAAATCATACATCTGAAGGATGCTATCATAAGGCAATCTCCATGACCTTTTCAAAGAAGGGAACGATATCAACGCGTAACAAAACTTGCCTTAAACTACATCTACAATCATCGTGCCAATTCAGCCTGCCCAACTGCCACCGACCGCCAAAGATCGCAAAGACTTAACCGCCTTCACCAAATATAAATATCCATTCACTACGGCAGAGAATGGAGGACTAAGAATTCAGAGATAGAGAGAGCCCAAAGAGGATACAATCAAATAAGGTCTTACATCGCCTAAAAAAATACTTCCAGTAGAGAATAAGGAAATGAAAAGAGGAGGGGAGGGAGAAAGCTATGAGAGTCTAGTAGCCCTGCTCCTTCTAAGTTGGATTTGGCCTTTCTGGGCCATCTTCTTGGATCCTAGGACCCAAGCGACATTCAAGTTACTATAGGATTTTATTGCTCAAGACAACCTGTACACTTGAGTCCTCGCGCTTTTTAGCTTGCTTATTGGGATGTTTCTTTCTCTTTCCCTTTTCTAAGACGTTGCGGTCTAGGAGGCTTCGGGTGGCACTCATGTTGACTGCCCATTCAGTTTCGAGTTGAGGGTTTAGACCACTCTTGAGAGATCGTCCACTTTTACTGTATGTGCATGTACACAGGTCTGGATGGTTACCCGTCCTATTGCCTGTTGGGAGGCGGTTGCAGCAAAACGCCATATCTTGGAAGAATGCATTGGTCTGAGCTCGCGTGTCTGTCATTCTCTAACTTCTAAAGTACCTCTAAAAATTTTTAAAAAATGTGTTAACCTGACTTTTAATTAATTCCTACAAACGGTACCAATATTGCATTCTGGAATTTCGGCCACTGTATAAACGAAGATCCAGATGAGTATGTAAATCTTCCAGGTGCATTTGGATGAAACCCATGCAACACAAAGTACGTTGTGAGATTTATTGGTTAACGAATATGGTATGGAAGGTAGGGAGAAAAAAAAGAATGATAACACACGAGATTTTTACGTAAAAAATATTCTCTTAAGTGAGAAGAAAATTACAGGACTTTTGTCCGAGAACTAGCTTCATTATCGTGTTTAGTTACAAGAGAGGACGAGATCACAGGGAATCACAGACTGCTCTTAAGCCTTTTCTATTTTCTTTCTCTCTCTATAGAAGCTACACAAGAGAAAATACATGGCTCCTATATTTAGTAGACAGTTTATGTATTTATAGTGGTTGAATCTTCATTTGTGAGGTGTCCATGTGGCGCTGGCATATGCAAATGAGCCTACCACCAACTCTACTAATCTGGTTTATTGTGTTAGGGAGGTTGCGCGCATACTGGCTGACTTTTCGTGACGTCATATCCGCAGTGATTTGGTGTGCCTTACAGGCCATTATTACTTTTGTAACCTGATAGGGTTAGCCAACAAATTTTTAGTGCGTCGATTTTGCAAATTTGATAACGTCCGAGGCCATCCTGGGCTCATGGGTCTAAGCGGACTTTGAGTCTAATATTTCGCGCGGGCTGACTTAGCTGTCTGGACCTCTTGGACCTCTTAAGCCTACTTGATCTCTATAGCATCGGTGGCTAAATCCACTAGGACTGATCTTCTAATGGGCCTTGGGTATCAGTACCCATCAACTTCAAATTCAAAATATCAACATTTAGAATATTTTGTTGTCCAACAATTTTGTTCAACAAAAAGAGTAATTATCATAAATGACAAAACAAACAATAAAAAATTTTGGTTAACTAAAGTAAAAAAACCTTATAATTGTCTCGCAAAATCATGTTAACCATAAGCTAGAAATGTCATTTAAAAAATATCCCCACAAAGCAATTGTTTTTGAATACCCATTAGATATACAATCATCTCAATAATGGTTTAGACCTTAAATTAGGACAGTATGATATAATAATAGGATACAACCCACCATAAAGAGTCAACGCATTGAATTATGAAGTGTGTGTCCATACCAACATAATAAAATTGTGGTGAGAACATTCCTTTTTATAAAAGAGGAACAAGATGATATGATTGAAACATATTTCAAATAAATACAAAAAAAAAAAATGAATGAATGAATTTAATTTGATGAGTAACTTATTTAGAGAATAAATCATGTAAAAAAAGTGAAGAAAACTACATCCAAGAGTATCTATAGATAGGAAGTCCCATAACAAATAAATAATATATTTTATTTGATATCTATCAGTACATATAAAAATATAAGTTTTGTGACACTATAATTTATTTGTTTAAAAATTAAAACTTTATTATTCAGAGGACATTGTCTTATTAAAAATATTCTAAGATTAGAATCTATGTTTTAGAAGTATTTTTTTTTATTTCGTTTTCGTTTTATTTTTTAGTATGATTAAAACTTTACTGACTTCAATATTTGATAATAAATTGATAAGCTACTTTTATACTTATTATCTTTTATTTGTATTATAATTTGTAGAGTTTGGTTGAAAGATTTAAAAACATAGTAAAAAAGTTCTTAAATTGAATCCTAATTCACGATATGTATTACATTTGGTAAAGTAGCAAAATATTTGGCCATCTGCATGTACCAAGAAGAAGAAGAACCCAATTTTAGATTCATGTGTTCTCTCCGCTGTCCCACATCGGTGTTTTTAAGTGAATGTCCAAAACAACATGCTATAAATAAAGAGGGAAGCCAACTCTCCAAGTATACCTTTCTCGGCCTTTTGGCTAAGATCAAGTGTAGTATCTGTTCTTATCAGTTTAATATCTGATACGTGGGCCATCGGCCCACATGATATTAAATTAATTTTTTGAGGGGGGAGGTTCATAACAGCAGCTAGCTGCTGGGGCCTGCGAGAGTCGCCCATGCGTTGCACTGCTGTACGGGCCTGGCGCACCCCACCAAATATAGTAAAGATTGTTGGTCATGGCCCTGTCAAATGTAATCAAAATTGTATCTTATGGTTATGGGGCATAGGTTGTTATTTTACGGGTTTCGTGCAGTCTCCACTTTCCCTCAGATTTATTGATTATGTTCGAGAGCCGAAGAATTATTTCATCCTGACGCAGCGCGATTGACCCCATGCTAACCCAAAAATAAGCCCAGTGTATAAAACGCTCCCATTAAGGGGATATTTCACCATTACACTTGACGTAAACAATGAATCAAGATACGCAGAACATTGTAATCAAGGGGGGGTGGTGGTGGCACCACAAAGAGCATTTGAATTTAAAGCTCAGGTAGTCCAGTAAAAGCTACAGATATCAGATAAAATCTCCATGTTTGCTTGAAGCAACTCTGAATGCGAGAAGATCCAAATTACAGCACATAAATGTTAGTCCAAAAGGAACAACTTCTTTTGTTCGACTGAATTCAAGGGCTAATGCTGTAAAATTTTGATCTAAATAAAGCTCAGGTACACAAGCCAACCGACTTGGGCAGAGGAGGGTATTACAGCATCTTACTGAATGGGGGAAAACACCACAATTGAAGATTAAAGAAACAAGATCATCAGTCAGTATCCATTTCTTCTAGCGCTGCAGTGGCAGCAGTCTTGGCTTCCTCTAAGAGCTCAGCAGGTACCTGAAATCCAATGAAATATACAGCAGATAATAAGCATCAGGAATTGTAAAGGTTGTGCAAAGATAACAAGAAACAATGTCATTGCCACCAAGATAAAATAATGGGCCCATGACACATGACGTGACAAAGATGAAAATGTTGGCCTGTCATGTGTAACTTTCTTCAGCATACAGAATTCACTCGAGAGATTACCTTTTGATGTTGACGGTTTGATTCATCACAAACCCAGCTCATCTCGAGCTCAAAGGCCTTGTCTTTTGCCTCATCATGCACCTTGTAAATGCTGCATTGCAGAGGCAGATAAGAACAAAATCAGTTCTCATCTCCAGCATCTCGTAGAAGATACAAAAAACGTCAACAACATTACCCCCACTTAAGCTAAATGCATAAAGGGCGGGGTAGGGAAAGCTTTGGCCCTTTGCTATTGCTGTGAAGAATAATATGGGCCTCACAACCTTAAAAAAATTTCACCATACACCGCATAATGTGGTTCCTCTCACAAACCTCTTGATCCTTCAAAGCCATCCGCTTTTTTATTCCAACTATGGTGTGCTCTAAAAGGTTTTAGCTAGGCCATTTCTTTAATTTGCAAATGGTTTTTGACAAATAAATCCCAAAACCGTGAGCGAAATTGATCTAAGAGAAATGTAGCAGTACAAAAGAAAAAAGGACATTTGCCTAAACAACTGTGCATAATGTGGTTCCTCTCACAAACCTCTTGATCCTTCAAAGCCATCCGCTTTTTTATTCCAACTATGGTGTGCTCTAAAAGGTTTTAGCTAGGCCATTTCTTTAATTTGCAAATGGTTTTTGACAAATAAATCCCAAAACCGTGAACGAAATTGATCTAAGAGAAATGTAGCAGTACAAAAAGAGAAAAAAAAACAACTGGAGGACCTCATAAATTGTGCTTAAAGTGACAAAAGAGCTCCAACAGACTAGTGCCTGAGCTAGATGCTTGTCTGTGCAGAACTAGTTTATGTCATCTACATCGGTGCCTAGTTGACACTACTGGCAAAAAAAAGGCATCAGCAACAAGATATACATGCATAAGATTTCTTTACAGAGAAAAACTGGGTGGAATTATAATTCAATGATAGCCCTTTGACATGCTAAATAGCAACACTACACATGAAAAAGAAGAACAAGAAATAAACAAGTAATATTAACAGCATAACACCCAAATGGAGGAGACAAAGTTACTCACATCTTAGCTACTTCAATGACTCCTTCTCGGCAGGTCATTTCAGAAAGCTTCAACTTTTCAATTTCTCTGTCCAATCAACCAAAAAATATATCATATGGATTAGCACATTGAAGTGTCCACAGCTGCAGCCACAACAGCATGATAGTGAATTCTTCATAATGATCTTATGCATGAAAATCAAATGTTGAGATTTCCTATCACCCAAATTGTTGCAGTTCTTCCCCCCTCTTCCCATAGTCTTCTTTTCAACTTATTTAATTGAAACCATCACAGAAATAATTACTATTACATCTAATACCATTGGATTGATGATACTGCTTCCACCAACTTAGAATGAGAAACAGAAATAAGTTAAAGAATTTAAATAACATATCTTTCTGGACGACTAGAAAAATGAAGGAGAAGAGGACTTGTGTTCAGCATACGTTTTAGCGGCCTGCTTTCCCTTCCCAATTGCTGCTCCAAAATATCTCTGCATCGCAATTTGTAAGCAGCAATGTCAGTTCAAAAACAGTAGAACTTAGTCAAGGACACTAGAAGTGTGGACAAGTGACAACATTACAAATTTGACCAAACCAGAATCAACTTACATAGGAAATTCCAGAAGGCTCAATCATATACAATTGCGGTCCATCTCTGTCATAGCCTCCAACAATAACTCCACATCCAAAAGGCCTGCAACATGCATCATTGTTGTGTCACCAAAAAATTATAGGTTCTGGAGCAAAGAGAGAAAATTTGGTCTAATCATATCATCTGTTAATTTGAATAATATCAATATTCTGTCAAACCTGAGCCACCAATAAAGTGTGCAGAGATGCACGTAACTAGCAACACGTTCAGCAAGTTCTTTCACAGGAATAGCTTCACCATAAACGCTGTATACACATACCTCATGAAATTAGTAACAGTTACAAGATGACAATGAACATGCAATATTTACTGATACAGTCTATATCAAGCAGATCATACCATGACATATTATATACATTAGTATTAACAACAAATGCAATTGAAAATTTTGCCACAGTGATCCAACTCATAATGGGCATAATTTACTAGGAAGCAATCAAGAAGTTGATCCTTTTGAATAATGGATCCATCAATGAAGTGTTCTAATAAAGGGACCTGTGCATTTCTGATTCTGTTTTCAGCATATTGTTAAGGCATATTGTGAGAGGAAGAGTAACTTGTGTGAAGGAAACTTCTCCGAGGAAGAAGATGCATGCCACTGATCCTGTAGTTCATGTCTAAAGAGTTTCAGTTCCTCGCAGAAAATATTCGAGAAGATACAGAGCCAATGTCACTTAACATGAAGGTACAATTTTAAGGGTACTGAGACGCTCAAGGAATTTCCTTGTCAGCCTCGGAGTCACCTCAGAAAAAGTTAAACAGAGGTCAGTTTACAAAGGTAGTGGGACTTATGCTAATCATTTCAACAGTGCTTAAGGGCATGCGCACAGTATCATAAAATTTTAAGCACTTACTGATATTTAGCAAGGCGTTTCAACATGAAGATTTTCAACAGAAGAAATGGCAATGTCATCTTTTTTTTTTTTTTTTTTTTTTTTTTTTTTTTTTTTTAGTTTTTGTGGTGGAGAGACTAATTTAGTAGGGTACCTCTATTTTACGGCAACAATGCATTGAAAAACTCATAGACTCTGCAGGACGAGAACAAATTATACATAATTGGAAAAATGGGTCTGCTAAGAGAAATCTAATGTCTCAGGAGGCTGTTTATTTCCCAGAAAAAGGAAATGGGCTAGGGATCAGAGATGTTATGAATTGGAACAGAGCTGCTATTGTAGAATTGTAACTGCAGATTGCATCCAAAGCAGATTGCTTATAGATGAAGTGGTAGCAGAAGACTTGATGGGCTGCTAGTGAGTGCAATAAGGTATTGTCTATTGTTGAAGAAGTTAGGCAGTGTATGGTCAGTGGAGATGAAACTGCAGTAATTTATACTCCAGGACAACCTCGACATCTATAAAGTCTATGACCTACTAAGAAGGAAAGAGAGGTAGGAGGTTCAATCAAAATATATGGGCAAGCCAAATATTTTAAAGCATGCATTCAATGCCTGCCAAGTGCATATAATCGACTCCAAACCCAAGACAGACTGGTGAAACAGCATGTAATTGATCAGAAGAGGTGATACTAATGCAACTTGGCATAGTAATCAGTGGAACATTCGTTCTTCCAATGCCCTTGCAGCAGACGGTCTCAGGTTTTCGGATGACTCTATGCAGTGACAAGTTCAAAACTGGACAGTGGAGATGAAATGTTTACATAACAGATGCAACAAACTGGTTACTGATGTTATGATCTGCCTTTGAACCTGCAATATATATCATGTGTGGTTGGACAGTAATCTTAGAATAAATCAATCTAAAGCTATGGAGAAACTTAAGCTGCTTACAGATATTAAAATGATGTGCAAGCGAAAAACCTTTCATAGGAGATTCACCAAGCTTAGTGACAGAGATGGATTGCCAAGATTTCTGCATCGCCGTATTTCTGTTCTAGTGTCAATATTTTTTTGGGTTATAAAGGGCGGGAAAATGTAATTCCCCTATTCATAGGACACTCCTTGGATGGATGTACATTCAGATTTCAGAAATAAAACTCATCTTTCTCAACCAAAAAGACAAAAATTCAACAGCAAGGAGAAAATCACAAAAAAAGTTAGATGCCACATCTACTTAGTGCAATCACTCCATTGTTACTGAATATATTGCTATCAATAATGAAGAAATAATGAATAAAGACCATGAAAGAGCTTTACATATATATCAAGCGAATATTTTCGCAACTAAATATTGTATTCTGAACTACACTTTGCCTCAGTCCAAGGCTAAGCACGTCTAACAGAGAGAATCTCAAATGAGAACATTCTTTGGTAACATTTTCTAATAAATGCCTTCTTCTATGAATACCATGTAGTGTACATGAATTGTGGCCACTTAGCACTCCAGGTGCTATACAGTGATTGCCCATTTTTTCCAGAATAACAATTGTAATAAAATATTACTCTCAAAACCTAAACATAACACACAAGACATTAAGTACCAAAGCTTTCTACATGCACAAACTCATGAGCTCGTCTCCATATTTAAGGAGGCATTGTCAAACCTCTCATAATTAGTAGCTTCTCCCTTAGCTCGAGCAACTATTTGCCTTCCATCTGCAGCTAATCCAGCAATAACCTGTTTGTTACCATGGAGATTAAGAAGAAAATGAGAAAGAGAAATCTGACCTATAAACATTGGCAAAACATGTAATATACATCCTGTAGGATCTACCATATTACACAAATCTTAATAAATAATACGAAATAGAAAGACTCTTCATGCCATGGCAATATGTAAGCTGCAAAAACACTATTCAGACCAATCAATGAGTAAATCAATTATTTTAAGAAGCAGCAGGAATTTTCCCGGGGGGTTATTTCATTGATCATTAAATAGCAGCACAATGTCCAGATTCAGACTAATTGTTTGCTTAGAATGACATAAGGAATAGGAGCCTAGCACAAATATGTGTTTATGATACACAAAGATATGCATACATACACATACATATATACAAATATAGGTACACACACAGATGGGTACAGGTATAGTAGAAAATAGAAGAGAAGTGAATGGGAAGGATGAACTAGTTTGCTTTGGCGACCAACAAAGAGAAGGGAAAGAAGAGGGAGAAAAACAAGAACTTGATCGTTTACAGCTGTCCCTTGGTTACTTATATACTACCCAATAAAAAAAAAACTTATTAAAAAATAATAATCACCAAAAAGCTATTAAGGAAGTCTTCTCATTTCTCCCTAGATATATCCGTTTTCAGTCTTTAAATTTTAGATGATTAAAAAATTTCTGACTCCTTCCCTTCCATTACTCTGCCAGGAAAGTACCATCTCATTCCTTCTCTTCCCTTCTTATCTCTCTAAATCACCCCATCCAAACAAATGGTATACAAATTCCGTCTGTTATGTACCATTAGCTCACCCAGAAGCTACTACACCTAGGCACTAGCAAACTGCAATATCAGCCAGGCACCTTCTCTGGCTCATTGCAATCATGGCTGATATAAATTGTGATAAATGAACCGCCATCAGTAAAGAACAAACAATCTTCTCACTTTTTTTTTTGGGGTAATTACTGAGGTCCTAATGATATGGAAACAATCTTTCCACAATGCACTAAAGTTGCAGGAATCTTATTCACTCCATACCCCACAATGTAGGACTTCGTACACTGAGCTGCTAAAAACAGAAGTCCAAATAAAATACGATGGTCACCAACAAGTATCATTGTTGTTTGCAGAAACCATAGTGCCTAGCTCTCTATTTCTCCAAACAACGCTGGTTCACGCAAGGCCTTCTTGTTTGTTCAAAACACATTTTCAACCCACAAAATGCCACAGGTTGTGGGTCCTTTTAAACCTTAAAATAGAAATAAACAAGGCATTGTCTTAACCATGAACCGAACCAGTGAAGGGAAAACCTAGCTCCATATCTTGCAGCCCAAGAAGAATCTTTCAAAACTGTATTAATGGCCCGTCGTACGCATTTCAAGGTAAAACTAATATTGAGATTGCATTCAAATCAAAGCCAATATGATCCATTTAGGTGCACTCAAGTGTTATTTTGTCTGTGATGCCAAAATCCTCACTTTTGCAAATAATCAGATACCCTTAGGAACCTCCAACATTTCTCAATATTGTCGTCTTCCTTTTTCCTAGATAACAAATTTCAGCAATTCATTACAGCATCTTGAAAAGAAGATTCGTACTTCCAAAATCCAGTGACTATTTCACCGTCAGACAAACAGTCCCATGTAGTGACTGACTTAGGGTAAGTTTTTGTTTAGAATATACACTAATATAATCAGGAAAAAATTATTGACCAATGTGGGTGAGATATACCAGGATACACGCAAATTCTATGGCAAGCTGAACGTGATCTAGAAAAATTCCGCACCCCCGCAAAAAAATTAAAATCCAAATAACATAAATTCTAAGTTACCAACTCTAGAACCCAAAATATCCGAAGCTGGATGAATTTTAAAAGAAGAAAAAAGCATGAAGGAAGAATACCATGCCAGCGTGCCGGTGGACAGAGTGGATTCGTCGATTAGAACCCGGTAGCATCATCTTAGATTGTATGAGCTTCTCCACGCCCTTCAGATACAGTTCAAACAAGCGCCAAATCATGGGAAAAAACCTTCTAAAACAGTAACCTAAATTTCAAAATGACAAAACAAAGGTTAAATCGAATATTTACCATGACGATTCCATCGTTGCATCTGATCCCAATAACGGTCCTGAAGAAATTCACAACAAGTACAGTTATAAGGGGAAGAGGGTATTTGAGAGAGAGTGAGGAATAACAGTGGAAGAAAGATGGGAGACGAAAAGCAGACCCGCTGTTGTCAACGGCTTTGGCGGCGTACTCATTCTGGAAAACGCGACCGTCGGGTGAGAAAGTAGTGACTGAGAGGTCATACCCAGTTCCTATGCTGCTCATTTTCGACAATCCCCCTTTCTCGTTCCCTCTCTTTCCTCTAAAATTCTCCCTCGCTGCTGCTGTCCTCAACCGACCCTCTCTCTCTCTCTCTCTGGATTTTCTGCGTCGCTGCAAGCAGAAGATCAAAGGCTTGCTTTCTTAGACGGCAAGACTCGAAGGATCCGCCAACAATTAAACTGGTTTTGTGCAGCCCGTTTAGCTTAACGCCCGGCCTGAATCCACGTTTGGGCTGGGCTAGATTATCATCTAAAATGGATCAGCCCATCCCATTGGCTGATTTTTAATTAAAAAACATTTTTATAAATAATGTTTTTGAAAATATTATTTGATAATATAATACTTTATTTATATATATATTTTATAAAACAGTAAAATCGAAAAGGAAAAAACTACTGCAAGTTTAACCGTCGGTGGTTCAGCTGATCTTCGAGATCTAACCAGAGTTCAGAGTGAATCAATGAACGACTCCTCGCATTTTCTCTCTCTTCGATCCCGTCCTAACTTATTGAACGGTCCCTTGTTACAGCGTCTGAGCACCCATCCTAAGCAATCTATTTCTTTTTCCGCTCTTTCTCGCGCATCTCTCTGTCAATTGAGGCTTCAAGATCTGTTCTGGTAAGTTTCTTCTTTCCATATAATCTTGTCGATCTAATGGTATTTATTTGCCTTCCGTTTCTTTGTGTTACGGTTCAGATCCGATGTTGAGAACATTTTTTCCTGAAGATTGAATCCGTGGTAATAGCAGATTTTTGAGAATTTTTATATGCCGTGTGCTTGGTTCGAGTAGTTGATCATTTTGGTCGTGGTTTTGATTTACTGTAGTAGCGCAGTTGAACCTAATTTTCCTTTGATTTCGAATAGACATGTTGGAGGATATTGAATGTTTTTAATTTTCATTTTGGAAAAACTGGGGGCTAAATCGGTTGTTTTCCTTATCCTTTGGTGACTGAATTAAACTTAGGAAGAGTAGAAATTTCATTGACTGGAAGTTCTTCCATTGATGTAGAACGTATGATTCCTCGAACTTAAAGCTATCTCTCGGCGTAGGGATATATATTTGGTTTGCGTGCGAAAGAATTAAAAAAAATGGATTTAAAGGAACTAATCATTTAGTTGTATTACTGTAGACTGGGGGCTTCATGCTGGTGCAAGAGTAGCTTCGTATTGATAGAGTCGCCAATTTGGAGGATTTGACAGAATATCCTCATTTTCTTATGCAAATGGCTTCTTCTGAGAAGGGGATTCTGCGAATCGGCTTGGCGTTCCTATGTCTAATTCTTGTAAAGCATGTTTGCCATGGCTTTTATTTGCCAGGGACTTACATGCACACGTACTCTACTGGTGAACCAATATATGCTAAAGTTAATTCATTGACATCCATTGAGACAGAGCTTCCCTTCAACTATTATAGTCTTCCTTACTGTAAGCCAGTTCAAGAAATCAGGAGAAGTGCCGAGAATCTTGGTGAGCTTCTTATGGGAGATCAGATTGATAACTCACCCTACCGTTTCCGGATGAATATTAATGAGTCAATTTTCTTGTGCATCAGCTCTTCTTTAAGTGAGCATGAAGTGAAGCTGTTGAAACAGAGAACCCATGATCTGTATCAAGTTAATATGATGTTGGATAATCTCCCAGCAATGAGGTATGCCAAGCAAAACGGAGTGAGCATCCAATGGACTGGGTTTCCAGTTGGCTTTACTCCACTAAATAGTAATGAGGATTATATTATCAATCATCTCAAGTTTCGGGTTTTGATCCATGAGTATGAAGGGAGTGGTGTGGAGATTATTGGTACTGGTGAGGAAGGTATGGGTGTAATCCCAGAGGCGGACAAGAAGAAGGCATCTGGGTATGAGATTGTTGGTTTTGAAGTCATTCCTTGCAGTATTAAGCATGATCTGGAAGTGATGTCAAAACTTAATATGTACGACAGCATAAGCTCCATCATCTGCCCAGTGGAGATTGAGAAGTTCCAAATCATAAAAGAGCGAGAGAGAGTTGCATTTACATATGAGGTTGAGTTTGTGAAAAGTAATATTAGATGGCCATCTAGATGGGATGCCTACTTAAAGATGGAAGGTGCTCGAGTCCACTGGTTCTCCATACTAAATTCACTCATGGTTATCGTCTTCTTGGCAGGCATTGTGTTTGTCATATTTTTAAGGACTGTAAGAAGGGATCTGACGAGGTACGAGGAGTTGGACAAAGAAGCTCAAGCACAAATGAATGAGGAATTGTCAGGATGGAAGCTTGTTGTGGGCGATGTGTTTAGAGAACCAGACTGCTCAAAACTACTTTGCGTGATGGTTGGAGATGGAGTCCAGATTACAGGAATGGCTGTTGTAACTATTGTATTTGCAGCTTTAGGTTTTATGTCACCAGCCTCTAGAGGAATGTTGTTGACAGGGATGATTATGCTTTATCTTGTCCTGGGCACTGCTGCTGGTTATGCTGGTGTTCGTCTATGGAAAACAATCAGAGGAATCTCAGAAGGGTGGAAGTCAGTCGCCTGGTCGGTGGCATGCTTCTTCCCTGGGATTATCTTCATTATCCTCACTTTCTTAAATTTCATCCTTTGGGGCAGCAAGAGTACTGGTGCTATACCAATATCCTTGTATTTTGTCCTCTTGTCCCTCTGGTTCTGCATTTCGGTGCCTCTCACCCTTTTTGGAGGTTTCTTAGGGACCAAGGCAGAGCCTATTCAGTTCCCTGTACGAACAAACCAGATACCAAGAGAAATCCCTGCACGTAAATACCCATCATGGCTGCTCATTCTCGGTGCTGGAACCCTTCCATTTGGAACCCTCTTTATCGAACTCTTCTTTATTCTTTCGAGCATTTGGCTTGGAAGGTTCTATTACGTCTTTGGATTCTTGCTTATTGTCCTCCTGTTGCTGGTAATTGTTTGTGCTGAAGTGTCTGTTGTCCTCACCTACATGCATCTCTGCGCGGAAGATTGGCGATGGTGGTGGAAAGCGTTCTTTGCATCGGGTTCGGTGGCCCTGTACGTGTTCCTTTACTCCATCAATTATTTGGTTTTCGATCTGCAGAGTCTGAGCGGCCCTGTGTCAGCAACTCTCTACATGGGCTATTCCCTGATCATTGCAATCGCGATTATGTTATCTACCGGCACCATCGGTTTCCTCGTGTCCTTCTACTTTGTCCATTACCTTTTCTCGTCCGTGAAGATTGATTAGAACTTATAATTTGGTGGCAATCACCCATCAGGCTGAGGAAACTTCAGCGGCATGGTAGCTTTCATTTGCATTTTGAGTTCCATGCCTACGCGAACAGTTGTACTCTCTCCGTCTTTTACCGTGTTCTCATTTCTACTCTCCCCTTTCACATCTTGAGGTAGCGGGTTGATTTTTTGTGAAGATTTAAATGAGTTCCTTTTTTCTAATGAACTTTTTTCCCCCAAATATACAGTAAAAAAAAAAAAATACTTTATGTGCAAACCAACTATATTTCTTTATATTATTTTTCAAGGATATTATTATTTTTATTGGAAGCTAACAAAAAAAAAGGAAAAGGAATTATTTCCTGCAAAATAATTTCTTTGAAAATTATTTGTACTTGAAAAAAAAAACAAATTCTGAGAGCTCATTGTTAGATTTGAGTTATTATATTGTGGATGTCATAATAAATGAATAATTATTAAGAGGATGCGTGATGTTTGCATTTGGCATGAGCGAGTAAAGAAGTTAAGTAAGAGTTGCGTAATATATGTATGAGGTTGGTCGAGGGTCGTATGATTGGTTGAAGATCAATAAAGTGGGACATGATGGACACTTGAAGAATATATGTGCAGTGTTTGTCCAAAAAACTCATGCCAAAAAGACGTTTGTGTATTGTTTATCCAGTGAGGTTACAATTGATATGTATTTGATAGGCTTTTGTGCATTTGTTTTTTAAAACATTCAAAATTATTTTTTCACATAAAAAATGTCGAACAGAGAAAGATGAGAAAAATAGAAAAAATGAAGAGGTTTAATATCTTGTTAAAATTTGATGTAAATTTTGTTCTTCATTAATGTTAGATACGTTATTTTAATATTATTTTTTAGAATATATTTTAATTTGGTTTATTTTTCATGGGCTATTAAGTATATTGAAGGGGTTAGTATTTAATCATTTTTAATTCGAGTTATAGTAAAGATATTTTAAAAATGATTAGTTTATTTTGTCGTCTTTGGATCATTACTGTTAGGATGATATATTATTTTAATATTATTTTTCGTGTTCGGCGAAAAATTATATATTTAAATTTAAAAAGGAAATAGAGAGAGAGAGTTTGAGTGTTTTTTAGATGCGCGTGAGATTGGAACGGAAGGTGGAAAGAGCAGATTAAAGGCGATGGCACGCTTGTTGCCTTAGGATTTTTTTAATCATTTTTAATTGCATAGAGCGTATTATAGTAAAGATATTTTGAAAATGGTGAATTAGCTTCTTTTATAGCCGAGATATTATTTTAGTGATATTTGTTTCAAAATCTATATCATAATTTTTTATTGATTAAAAAAAACCGTGCGCTTTACTCATTCTTTGTTATTATAAAGATTTGGAGAAAATTATATTCTTTTATATGGGAGGTGCCAATATTTAATAGTTAATGTTTGAATATGAAAAATTTAGTCTTTTTATTTTCTTAAATGGAGTGTGCGTGTTTTAGCTAAATTTTAATAATATAAATATTATTTCTTTAATAAATTTTCACTTGTAAAAGATCTTTTGCTAACTGCAGGCGGTCAACGTTTAATTTGAAAAAATAATAAAGGATAAGGTGGAAGAGCGATACCAAAACGATGCCATTTTTTTTTGTAGTTAGAGTTTATGTATCTATTTATTTATGGTGGGGGATATTATTTTAGTATATTTGTTTCAAAATCTATATCATAATTTTTTTATTGATTAAAAAAAATTACTCATAAAAAATTATTATATATTATTTTATTCTTTATATTTGTGAATTTAATAGTTAATGTTTGATGAAAAATTTAAATTTATTTTCTTATATCGGGTGTGCGTGTTTTAGCTAAATTTTAATAATATAAATATTATTTCTTTAATAAATTTTCACTTAAAAGGATCTTTTGCTAACTGTAAGCATAATTTGAAAAAATAATAAAGGTTGAGGCAAGAGCGATAACAAAACAAATGCCCCTTTTATGTATCTATTTTTTTATAGTGGGGGTAAGAGTGTATATTATATAAGGTCATACAAATAACAGTAGTCTTTATTTAATTTTCATAATTTTTAGATAATTAAGATTTATTTTAAAAATATCTTAATATAAATTTTTTAATAAAAAATATAAAACTGATTAAAATTGTTAATCGATCACTTTAGTTCAAATCTTATTTAAACTCATTCTTAATTATATAATGTATTAGAAATCAAGCCACAAATCTAACTTATTTTTCCCCAAGTCAACTTATGCAATAATACCGATGGTGACATTTGCCGCTGTCCCCCAAGCAGAAAAAAAACAACAACAAAAAATAAATAAACTTATTACAGTTTGAACACAAGAAATGTCTAAACTAGCCGTTAGCGCTTGCACGCTCTCCCCTCCTTCCTAAATCCACTGCGCTCTCGTCCCTGCTCGCAAAAAATTCGTTCTTTTTCTGGTCAGCTTCAACATCTTTACCACTCGCTGAATACTGGCGTTTCCAACCCCGTGAAGGAAAAAAATGTTTACTGAAGGCTTGGATGAAAGTGCAATCAACTGGATCAAGAAGGTAATGTGATTTTCTCGTCTCTTTAAATTCATCTGTCGAAATTGCTCTCTTTCCCTGTTTTTTTTTTTTTTTTTTCATCTTTGCAATACTCGTTCGTTAAACGGATTTTTTCATAATTCTCCTTCTTTGGGAAAAACTTCTCCTTTTGAGGTAAAAGTTTGGGAAAACGTGAAGAATTCAGAACCCTAAGCCCACAACTTAAAAAATCCCATCTCAGGGATGTTTTCCGTTTAAGCCTTGTGGACTTCCATCTGAAGATTGTGTTTCTATCTATTGCGCCCTCATAGAATTACTTATTGTTTGTTTCGTTTTGTTTTGAACAATCTTTTTTGATTTTTGATTTTTTGAATTTTCCTTCCGCCACTTCAGGGTCATTCTTAATCATCTCTAGATAAATTTTAATATTAAGTAGATCGAATAGTGGAAATTCGTATGTTATTGGCTTCCCATAAAACACACTTTTGTCATTCAAGCGGGGCAAAGCTTCCTTTTTGTTTCTTTTTTTCCCGGGGTTAGGGGTGTTCAAAAGGTGTGCAAAAGCTTTGAACTAGGTAGTGGCGAATGCTAAAAATTTCTTTATGATGTTTTATTCTAAAATCCTTACAGGAAACAGATGTCTGTAAAGAAGTTAGATCACCCTCAAAAGAGAAGTTTGCTTATGATCAGATTCCAAAATCTCCCCTTCTCCACGGCACTGGTAATTTCATGTCTCCTCATGCTTTACCACCACTAAAAAAATTCCATTCTGGCTTGCTTTGCCCCCCTAGGATAGCTACCTTTGATGATGAATGCAACTACGACAACGGCTATTCTTATGGTGATGATGAAAGTGTGGCATCAGCTCCAGATGATCTGGATGGAAAATACTCTGACAATGAGGAAGAAGTTTCAAAATCTAATAGCAATGGTGCTTTAGAAAAGCCAATTGCATGTGGCTATGATGAAGATATAGTTGGTTTAGGAGCAAGCAAGATTGAAAATAGCAGTATGAGATCAAGTATGCACCATACGTCTTTAATCAATAGAGGGTTATCACAAATAAGTCTCAAAATTGAAGTGCCTGACAGCATCAGGAGGTTCAGTTATAAGGACACCTGGGAAGATGCTCATGAGACTAGAACTCCAGATAGTAGCAATCAGTGCTGCAGTAAAGGTCATCCACTCAGTGTACATGTAAGAGTAATGAGAGTAAATACCAATTGTTGATAATCATCTACTTGGACTCTGGAGTGTTTATAATCTTTGATTTTTTACAAGATTCGTTACTCTTGTAGCTCATCGATGTCAATGATTGTTCAGGGTACTCCAATTCATCATAGCAGTTTATATGATACAGCAGGATGGGGAACTCCCAGTGCGCCTCCAGTTAATGACAGTGGGAAGGAGGAAAGCAAGCCTGAAGTTGAAAGAAAAGAAGAGCCAGCTTCTGATGGCGTGATAGATGAGCGAGTTGGTAATAGAGCACACATGGCTAGACAGGCAGAATATTTTGAAGAGACCACTGGTCAAGTGCCAGAAGTATGCGCAGTCAAGTTTGGGGTCACTGATGAACTGAACGACGAGTATTTACAGCACTTATTTCCCTTCGTCTGTTTTGCGTGGAACTTGATGTTGTGCTTTGGCCTTGATGGACTATGTAACACTTTTTCTTGGCAGGCAAAACCACACCAGAGCTGTGGAAACTGAAATAAGGACACCTTACTGGCCTGCCAACTCAGTGGATTCGTCACCTTGTTATAACCCCAGGTGCAATTTACCACACATGAGCTTTTCTTGCAGTTCTATTCAGAGTTTATTCATACAATCTCATCTTCGTTGATTGACTGCCTATGCTGCTTTCATCACTGATATCTGTTAAATTTTTCCTGGTTCTGTTTTATTTCAAATGCTCATAATTGGCTTGTTATATGCTTCAGTGGTCAAAATGTGTGGCAAACCTTTGTAGCATATGATGCATGCATTCGGCTCTGCCTTCATGCATGGGCAAGAGGCTGCCCAGATGCTCCTGAGTTTCTACGTGATGAATGTCTAGTTCTCAGGAGTGCCTTCGGGTATGACACAAGCATGAATTTGAACTTGTTAATTAAACTTTCACCTGTATAGCTTCCTTCTGTGTATGTCAGTTTTCAAGATTGAATGGGAATCTGTTGCTATGTAGGTTACACAAATTTCTATTACAATCTCAGGGTGTTAAACCTATGAATAATGGAGCCACTAATAGCATAGAACAAGCTTGTTCTATAAAGAGGAAGCAAGTAGTTGGGAAAATCAGAGTTGAAGGTATACTTATTCTTGACTGATTTTAAGTTAGGAAATCTGATGTTTCTTAGTTGAAGAGTAAATCAGTAGTTCACATAATTTACATTTAAACAAAAGGATGGATGGACTTGGAACAAATCCGGTCTCACTATATCCATGCCACTTTGAATGCGAACAATACTTTGTCTTGATTTATTCAGATTTAATTGAAGGTCCATATCAATTGTACTTTTTGGACGCTTTTTTGGGACTGGGGGTAAATTTTATGGTTGATATCCAATTCTATATCACCAGCAAATTCTGCTGATAATTTTGTATAAATAGATGACAATGCCTCACTGGGTTGTTGAATAATGCAGTGAAAAAGCTACGAATCATCCCAAGAAGAAAATTGAGGAGCATTTACTCCCAGAGAGGAGCCTTCTACATGCAAGCAGGGGCAGAATATGTGCGACATGTTTCAGCGCTCATGAAAAATGGCCTAAATTCCATTATGACCACACCATTATCAGCAGTTACATGTGAAGGTCTGTTATGGTAGTACTGAATATTATGGGATCTCAATTTTATGCATTTGCAGTAATCATTGTGCCCTTGTCATGTTCAGTGATACCTGGTCAGTGGTAGTATTAGTATAGTCATATATTAGTAATTATCATAAGGAGTTAAGCCCCAATGTTAGGTATTGAAGTTGTATTAGACTAATCAACAATGTCTTTCAGAATTTGATGAGTAATTTGCATCTATCATGTTTCATCATGTAGCAAGGTGCCTCTAACTATGTTTCCAAGCTATAGATATATAATTAGGTGCTGGTTATTATTATGTTATGCCTACGTAATAAAGATGGAAACAACAACCTACAAAAATACACGATAGTATGTGGTCATAAAGATTAGTTGAATAACATATATGACTATCGTGCCATTTTCAAATAATCTATTTCTTCAAGCAAACAAAATTTTGAATGCTTCAATTCTATTATTTTATCTAAATCATATTATCCTTCGATGCAGATATTCAAATTATATTGTTGCAGTGATAACATTTTGTATTTATCTTTCTAGAGAAACTTTTGTGCTGTTTATCCTAAAGAGTTTCACAGAAGATGTACAAATGGATTCTGCATCTGCCATCTGCTTACACCCTGGGACTGGAGATTACCATGATTTGTAAGTCTGCTTATCTTCCTTTTCACACACTCACGTTCTTCTTGGGAAAATGATGATTATGAATTCTATTGCCGGCTTTGTTGGGGTGTCTTGGAAATAAAAATACGTACATAACCGGTGCAACGGAAACAAACCCTTAATTCCTTTTGTTAATCATTGGCCACCAAACACCGTCAGAGCACAAGGAACAACAATCATGCAACCAAACTCACAAAATTGTATAACAATTTTTAATGTGAAAAACCTTTTTCAATTAAGAAAAAAATCACGAAAAAATATCTGAAAAATCTATTATAAAAGTATCTAGTTACTACTATAATCCCCTCCAAGAGCCATTCACTACAATTCAAGTGAATATAGTTAAATACAACTCTCAACACACCTCTCAATCCACAACAGAATAATACGTTAACAAAATTAGTAGCCAACTGACAGTTTGTTCCAAAATCAAGGCTAGAATAACATACCCGAGTTTAGCGAAAAATATAACTCAAATTGGATTTCAATGGGATACCGAAAATCTTCCTCCTCTCTCTTTTCTCTTTTTGTGCAACGTCATTGTGTTGAAATGTTCTCTCTTTTATTGATCTAAAAATATTATAGGATTTTATACTAATGACTGGAGTTCGAATGCCAATTCAAATGACAACAGCATTCAAACATTAGATTTGTCGTTCGAATGCCAGAGGCAAAATTTAGCTTTGTACTCCCATTGGAATTGGCACACGTGCACCACCTCAGGCACCCTTCAAGTGTGCCTAACACTGTTGCCCACACATGACCTCTCCTTATGTGTATGTCAAGCACCGATCTTTTTACGCCACTCCAATCATGCGCTCATGCGAGTTCTTGCACCAAACCTGGTGAATATCTAGATAACTCGTTCATTGGGAGTGCGACTTATAAGGGAGTAATCCAAAATCAATAAGTTATTATCAGCAGTCCTCTTCGTTGGTTTGTTTGGTTGATGGGTTGACACTTGCAATACCCCATTTTCTCATTTGTGCATTGTGCTTTCTCGTTTTCCTCCTCATCATAAGGAGTAAATAGGACATAGGTAACTCATTAACTCTTTGGTCAATCCGTGATGTTGTATTTTTTAGACTAGAAGTGCATGGATATGATGCTTACTATGCAAGTTATTTATACATTAGCCCTACTGGAGCTCTGTTTCTTTTTCATCTTCATTATGACCAACTGGGAAATAAATCTAACTCATTCTTGCATTTCAGCTTCCCAGAAAGTTCTGGGGATGCTCTCCTGATGGAGGTTCAAGATACAAAGCAAAGTATCCAAGGTCAAGCTGTCATTCCAATTTCGGCTTTGGCTGACAATCCTGTATGTAATTTCATATGCCTTCCAAAGAACAAGTCGTTCCAGAATTGGAAGTTCTCTTATACTACCTTGCAAGTCAGTTGATGTGATTGTCTAAAATCAAGCAGAATGACAAAATTAGATGGTGGCCTATTTACTATGATGACCATGAATGCATTGGGAAGGTCCAGCTATTTATAGCATGTACAATTTCAAACGAAGAGGATACTCATGTTAAGGTCTGGTTTCTTCCTTGCTGTCAATACTGCCAATTGATGAGAGCACCATTGTTTAGATGACTTATAGATCACTTGGCTTAAAAATGCATCTGAGGAGAGAAGCTAGTGCGAAAGAGTAATTTTGATTGAGGCCACAGTAAATAGAAAGGGGGAAATGACTTAGGGGAAGGCTTGGACAAGGCTTTGATGGCACAAAATTAAGCATATTGACAAAATATGACTGTGGCCAATTTACCGCCATGTGAAGGGAAAAGTCTAAAAGGTTACAAAGCAATATCAGTGGGAGAGATTACCTAGGAAGATTAGAGGCCTGTTTACCATTGCTTTTGAAATATTTTTTTTGGGAAAAAGCTCTATGTTATGTAATTATAAAAAAATAAACTTCATAAAAGGTTGGTGAAGAACTTCATGGGCTTTTCTAACACATTTTGGTTCGGAGATTTTTCAAAGTATCATCAAAATATTTTTGTAGAAGATGACAAATTATTGTTTTTTTCAAAAGCACTTTTCAAAATAAAAAATAACACTCCTAAGAAGAAGGACAGTAAACATATAATTTGATACGGCCTTGAGAAAGGTTGTAACTGCCTTTGATTTGGTAGAAGAGCACCCATGTCGCCAACCCAATTATGGTATTGTTGACTGTAAAGGAATGCGGCACTTTATGGAAGAAAAGCATAAATGAGCTGCTGAAAAGAATATGTTTTGTCATGTTTACCTTTAAATTTTCTGAGCTTTCTTCATGTTCTTTATACATTACAGAGTGGCCCTGTTGTGGAAACTCTTGCCTATGATTTATTGCTGGAAGCTGCCCTGCGTGCAGAACGTTTTCATTCTCACAATTTGCAGTTGCATGGACCTTGGAAATGGTTGCTGACAGAATTTGCTAACTGTTATGGAGTATCTAATTCTTACACCCAGCTGAGGTGCTTATAAATATTAGTGCAATTTCATCTATCTTCTGTTTCTCATAGGAAATATTTTGCTAACCAGATGATTTGCAGGTATCTTTCTTTAGTCATGAATGTAGCTATTCCAACAAAGCATTGCTTAGAAGTTGTCCAGAATCTGCTTGTACCTGTGATAAAGGCTCGAAATGAAAGAAGATTAAGTAGACAAGAGGTAGCCACTTGAGAGATCTCGTCATTGAGCTGCTACATTCATGGTGTTTTCAGAATTTATGATTTTATATCTATCAAGGAAATAAAGAAAGTTGCAATTCACGAAAATATAAACCCACAGTGAAAAGCTTGACTAAGTTCTACAGCTGGGTACACTTTTCTAGCACAATTGTCCATTTATTAAAAATCTTCTTGATGATCCACAGAAAAAAAAGGGAGAATTGATGTTACTGAGGGCATAAGGTATATGCTGTATCAATGCTCTCACCTTGTTTCTGCATAGGCTTGAATTGATACCACAATAAATATGAAGTTACTTATTCTGGGCAGTTCGACCATTTAATTTCCCTATATGGCCAAAGCAAAACCTATTGTAGTGAAATTGTAGTAAGCAGTTTCCTGTATCATGAAATGTGATGTACGGCAAGCTCCAACATAAGAAATAGTGTAGCTCAGAAAGCACATGATATACCAGCATAGGGTAGTAGCTGCCTATAACTATCAAAGAAGCCCTAAGATCACGGAGAATCATTTTATGGATCTAAAGGAGGTAGCATTGGGTTTTATTCACTCTATTGATTATATGTCTATCTTCATTTAGGTCGTTACAGTGAGTGGTATGAAAAGGTGATTATTCCATAAGAGAGTGGCTTTCCACAATATCTAAGGATTTTTCATTTTCATTATTGGTTTTGTGTACATGTAAAATTAAGGGGTGTTATTCTCTTTTTTGATGTAAATATCAAAGTGATTGCTGAAAAATTACGCATTCGGTAATGGCTAAAAGGAAGGATAGCTGTGCTGGCCATAATTTAACATTTTCTAGTCGCCTGCTTGTTTTTTGGCTTACAATTATATCTGTCCTGTCTTTCTGACTATGCTACTCATAATAGAGCACCTTTATTTTATTTTCAATATCCAAATTATTAGGTAGCTTGGTGGATACATTTGTGTGATTGGCTTGTGGAAGCAGCTCTCATCTGTTCCTGACTTGCTTCATGCAGAAAAGTATTTTGTTGGATTGTGAAACACAAGTTGAGAGTCTCTTGGCAAATGTTTTTGAGAACTACAAATCATTAGACGAACTCTCTCCTAACGGTTTGTCAGACATGCTGACTCCAATACCAGAGAGGGCTCCACTAGCTTTAGCTCCAGCAGTGCAAATATACACCCTTCTTCATGATATACTCACTCCAGATGCACAGATTGTCTTACAAAATTATCTTCAGGTGAGTCAACATTGCATTTCTGAGCATACCATGGAATGAAATATCGGGTAATATCGGGCTTCCTTATGCCGCGACAAATTGTGGTACATTATCGCATCGACAAGATATTACGAATTCTTGATACATCTATCGATATTCAAAAATATTAGCCGACTCACCTAATATTTTTTTATATATTATCTGATTTATCAGTTAATATTAGCTCATTAGCTCCAATTTACAAAAAAATTTGCTTCCAATACTGATAGATATCATCCAACATGGCTCAATATATTACATCTAATACTTTCAATATAGTTATTGCCACAATTGATACCCATACTGATATTTCAGCCACATTTGGCACATATTTTTGTGGTCTGTGTATAACAAGATTTAGATTGATGTCTCAGCCAAAATAGTACCATCTTCAATGCATGAAATTAGAATTATGCATGGATTGTGTTGTCTAGACCTTTTCAATTTCACTGGTTATATTTTATCCAAGGACCCAAAAAAGATTGTGTTATTTTCTCGACCCCATTTTTAACAACGTTTGATGCCACATTCTTGTGTGCAGGACTTCACATTTACCGGCTTTGGTTGCCTAAATTAGAATTATACATTGATTTTGCTATCTAGACCTTTTCAATTTTATTGATTATATTTTATCCAAAAATCCAAAAAAGATTGTGTTATTTACTTGATCCCATTTTTAACAACATTTTATGCCACAATATTGTGTAAAAAACGTATCTTTGCTGGTTCTGGTTGCCTGAACGTAAAGTTTGTCGCATTCAAATCATAAATTTTGATTGCTGCACCTTGACAATTTATGTTCTATATTGAAGAATGATGCTTTTTATTACTATAGTTGCAAATCTCAAACAACTACTTTGGAACCTGCTTTATAGGCCAGTTCGTTATTAGAGAACATTCAAATACAGTTGTGAGTTATCAGTTTAGGTAATTTTGAATTTTATTATATAGCGTATAGTTTTTTAGACACACATAATGACAAGTCTTTCTTCAATTTTTTCCGATATTTTACATGTTAATAAATGCTTTTCGAAAACACTAGTTTCTGAGCACGTGCCTTTGGCGTGCATAAGGAATGGATATCTATATATGCGTGTGTGGTGGTTACTGTTTTATATAAGAGTTATAGATGACTGTTTTCTATATGTATTGCAAACACAATTATCAATTAGCATATGTCGTTATTGCATCTACATAAACAACCAACTATCATTTATCGAATGATAAGTTCAAAAAATAACCAATAATCTGTATATATATGTGCACAATGATGGCATGCACGGACTATTTGTTCCATTAATTAAACTCAATGAGTTAATTTACTATATGATTCTTTTTTCACCTTTGGGACAAAGTTCCTTCTTTTACTAAATTGGATTGTAACCTTTCAGCCTGAATTATTCTCTTCCCCAACCTTCAATATAGCATCTCCCCTTCCTGATTTTTGAAACAAACAAAATCTTGAATCCTATAAATAACCTACTAGAAAGTTATTTGTAGACCTGCCTTTGCTTATTGAAAGATACCCGCAAGTAACGATAATTTTCCTTTGACTTCAGCACAAAAGTTGCCTCTATTTCATTTGAACTCATCATTGCTTTTTGAACTTAAATGATTGCTGTGAAGTCACTGTTTTAAACTAAAGTAGTAGGATGATTGCTCTTCTCCTATGCCTTTGAATAGTTTATTATAGATGATATAGTGAGGAAGATTACGAAAGCTCAAAGATGGCAGTATAGCATCCATTTGTATGACACTACAGCCATTTTAATGTTCTCTCTATCATCAAAAATTTCAAGAGAGGGCTAATGACTAGGCTTCTCTGGATTTCTTTTCCTGGTTAAACTAAATGCATAAAGAAAATGATTTGGACTAATAAGATGGCAAAAATGTTATAGACAGGAGCCAAAAAGAGGTGTCGAAAGCATATGGTAGAGACTGATGAGTTCTTTACGTCCAGCTCTGAGAACCTTCTTGACCCCATGTCCATCTCAACAGCATATTCAAAGATGAAGAGCCTTTGCATGAATATAAGGAATGAGATTCATGCGGATATCAAGATACACAATCAACACATACTCCCCAGGTACCATCTACTTTGTCTCGGATATAAAACTTGGTCAACTTGTACTAGATGGATGTCGAATAATTTTTTAAACCATTCTTATATTGTCTGATACTGTTTACTTTACTTTCAGTTGTATTGACCTTTCAAGCATTGCTGCTGCTGTTTATAGCTCTGAACTATGTAAGAGGCTTAAAGGGTTCCTTGCTGCATGTCCTCCAGCTAGCCCCTTGCCACATGTGAATGAACTCTTGGTAGCAACAGCTGATTTTGAGAGGAATCTTGAGTCATGGAATATAAGGTATGTAAAATAAGTTGGTTCCAAATCCTATAAGCTACACATAAAGAACACCTTGATATACTGCGAGGGTAAGGCGAATTGTTAAAACCAAAAGAAAATAACAATGCTATTTAATGCCAACACTGCTGAAATGAATTTCTTATTTTTTTTCTCATGTCATTTTTTCTTTTTACCATTATCTGACAAAATCTACTTCATGCAGTCTTATTCATGGTGGCATTGACTCCAAGATTTTGTTTGACCCTTACATAATGGTGTGGGTACAGGACATGCAACTTGGCTTTCTTGATCTTTGCAAGGCAGAAAAGGTGAACCTAAGCAAAGCATCATGTAGACTTATGCCTGTATAGTGTATACACTCTTCGTGACCAAGCTACAAATGATTTAACATGTAAAAGAAGCATCCCATCTCTCCTTGGTGGGCATATGCAATCCACTTTATCGAACACTCAGCATATTCAAAACATATTTTGGTTGATGAATTGATTTACTGGCATATTGTTTATAAGCAGTCTTTGGTATTTCTCATAGCTGAAAGTACCTAACACATTTTTTTTCCTTAAATTGAAATGCCTCCTTGCAGATGCCATGGTCCGGAGTAGTTACTAACCATTCCACCTCACCGTTTGTAGAGAGTATGTTTTCAAATATACAAGATGCCTTAACTTGGTATGCGGTGGTAATAACCCGATGGCCTCAATATTCCTTGGTTCTGGAAAATGTAAGCTCTGAGGTGATTTGACTACTTATATGCAAAGTTCCATCAGTAAAGGAAACCTCCCCAAAATACTTGTATTTCTGTTGATGTGTGCTGATGCCGGCACACAAGCATACACGTGCATACACCATATGCATCTAAAAAATAAGGGGGATGCAATCAAGTACATAATGTGGATGTTTTTATATATATTTGAATGGTATATGCTTGGGCTTTAACAAGCCTGATCTTGTTCATCTTGTAGGCCATTGCAGATGTGGAGAGAGCAATCATAAAAACGCTAGAAAAGCAGTATGCTGACATCTTAGCTCCTTTGAAGGATAGCATTCCAAAAAAGCTTGGTATGCATGTCCAGAAGTTGGCTAGAAGACAATCGATTACGATGTACTCAGTGTCTAATCAAGTGAGTGTGTTGTAGTAGCATAAAATTCTGTCAATATCCTCTTCCATCCATCTTGTTGTCTGTGTGTCACTGGGGAAATAGCTTTAGAACCAAATTGATAGGCGAGAGTTCATCAACCATTTGCAACAAAACATATAGACCTTATGTATTGATCCATCTTGACCCCATACCATTAAAGATGAGAAACTGACTGAAAGCATAGTTAGAACCAAATTGACTTGAGAAAATGTTCTGTTGCAATTTTTTTTTGTTTATTCAAAAGCATTTTGGGCAATTTAACAAGAAATTATTGGAAAAATGAGTTTTTTTCCTCTGGAATTGGATTGGCAATTTTAGTAGAAAGAAATAGTCTAGATATAATTCCTGCAATTTAGAAATATTTTAGGACATCATGTTCAACCTTGATGCAGAAATCTTTTTTTTTTTCTCTTTGTAGTGAAGAAATCTTTCAGGCAATATAATATTGCTTCCTTGCCCAACATTTTTTACTTTATATTGTCTTTTTACTCTTCCTTTCTGCTTAATATTTTTTTTTTTTTCAGCTGGGAATCTTTTTGAATACCGTCAAGAGAATTCTTGATGTTCTACATTGTAGAATTGAAGACATCTTTAAGTCCTGGGCGTCATATCTACCCAACATCGAGGACAGAAAGATAACTTATGGAGAGCAAATGAATGGGGTTACTGTTTTGTTGCGGACAAAGTACAAAAACTATATGCAAGCAATAGTGGCTAAACTTTATAGCAATGTAAGTTCTATTTGAGATTTAAACAGTGTTTTGGCACCTTTTCTCTATCAAGAATTTTTTAAGTGTTGAGATCATTTCTCATGAATTAGCTAACCTAAGGATACTGACTACCCAGCCCCGTCATCCTCTCACCCATCCACTCATCCCCAACAAAAATAAAATGTTGGTATTGGCAAAATGCTGTTTTCAGAACAATAAATCAGAATTAAGTTAGTGATTCCAAATGCAAAATAAATAAATAAATAAATAAAATAAAAGAAGAAAAAAAGAGGCTGTTTTGAAACGATAGTAAAAGTTGAAGCATTTATTTCCCACAGTTGGTTTTTAATGAGATAGAAGAAGCTTTATTTGCCTATTGAGGAGAGACCTTTTGCAAGGAGCAGTGCAGAGAGAAACATCGAAAGTGGAAGGAAAAGGAAGGAAAATGTCATTTCCAGAATTGCCTGAGCAATATTAGACATAGGGGGGGGGGGGAGATGTGCATAGGGATACATTGCTCTGGCATTAACTATTTTTGCTAAGGAAACAACATAGTCAAAATAAAAGGAGCTTATATGAAAATTAACGAGAACTGTGACTTTTGTCAATTAAACTCTTTCTAAAGGATAAATCACTGTTTTAGATGTTTGTGGCCCAACTAGTCAATCTTTGGATGACGACAAATCTGATGTTTTGTTGTTTGCATTTTGGAGACTAGCCTCATTTTATAATTAAATATTCTGCTTTTTTTCTGGATGCTAAACCTTGTATGCAAGGGAACAGTGAGGTCCATAAGTCATAGTAAGGTAGAGACTTATCATTCATGGCAAAATGCATAGCAAAAATGCTTCATGCATCTTCACTGACCGTAACTCGCCCACTGGGGCGTGAAACACATGCAGCACATGCAGCCTGCTCCTCAGGCATTCTTTCCTTCCCAATGGGCAAAAGCAAGTGCATGCTTGTGCAAGAGTATGGCTGATGCCCCAAGCACTGTTCACTGAATAGCAGTCAGGTATATATAGCTGCCAATCTAGCTCGTGGATGGCAAATATTGTTGGTCCTGATTGATGTGCTGCCAATGGGTTGGTTGGGTGGGTTGTATTCGCTTACGCTAAACTTGCTACTTATTTATATTAGTGTGGGATCTTTTTTTATGTTAATGTTACTTTTATATATCTAACGGTATATGTATTGGTTTGTTTTGTCTTGTAAGGTGTGAATTACCCAAACATGGGGGACAAACTACCGGGGTTATGCTAGACTTATTATTGTTATATTGTTGATAAGTGAGGTTCAACGCCTGCAAATTTTTACACTAATCAACGATGACTATGGAAAATATGAAAATGTACCATATTCTCCTACTTCTAAATATATGAATGTTTTTTTTCTCACGAGTATGCAATATTAACATATAGATATTTGTTAAAGATCCAAGCGAATCGAAACATTCGGCTAAAAAGAATTTCGGAGGAAACACGGGACCTAGATGGGGAGGTTGAGATCCGTAAAAGAATGCAGATGCTAAGTTTACAACTAATTGACTTTATATCTAACTAAATATATAAATGTTGATAAGTGAGGTTCAATATCATATGCCTACAAATGTTTACATAAATCAACGATAACTATGAAAAATTCGAAAATGTACCATATCTTCTACTTCTAAATACATAAATGTTTTTTTTTCCTCGTGGGTATGCAATATTAACGTATAGATAATTTGTTAAAGATCCAAGCGAGTCGAAGCACTCAGCTAAAAAGAATTTTGGAGGAAACACAAGACTCGGATGGGGAGGCAGAGGTCCGTGAGAGAATGCAGATGCTAAGTTTACAACTAATTGACTCAATATCCAACTTGCATGAAGCTTTCACGAGTCACATATTCATTTCTCTCAGTCGTGGACTTTGGGAAAGAATTGGACAGGTAAGAAGTAGGTTACTTTCATTTAGCAATTTCACTTACTGTACTTTTGGTTTTAGAAAAATATTTAAGAAAAGAAAAAAAAAGTAAAAATAAAAGTATTTTTTGTGTTAGGATGTTTGGAAAGTCAAAGAGAAAAATAATTAAGTTATTCGTTTTTGTGAAATTTGCTGCTTTCCACTTGAAACTATGTTCTCCTTCTATTTATTTTCCAACTGTTTATGTCTCCTTAAAACGAAACAAACTTAGAAATTCTATTTTTCTAACTTGTGTTGCAGACTGTTTTGAAGTATCTTGAGGGAAGGAAGGAGAGCAGGATCTGGTACAAGGGGTCATATTATGCCCTCGGTGTAAGTTCCAACACACTTTCACACACACACACACATATGTGCCTGTTATTTATTTATTTATTTATTTGCTTTTGATCAATTATGTTGCAGATTTTGGACGATACGTTTGCTTCTCAGTTGCAGCGTTTGCAAGGAAATGCGTTGCAAGAAAAAGATGTAGAGCCCCCTCGGTCAGTGGTTGAGGCCCGCTCTATTCTGTGCAGAGATGCATCAAATGGAACGGCCAATCAATCACCTTATTTCTATTTCTAAATCCATGACCTGTTCTTTGTGAATTAATTCAATATTTCTTGGTTCCTCCTCCCTCTCTCTCTCTATTATTTACATCGATTTATCATATGCATAAACGTACATGGATTATGAAATCCATTAGAATATTTCATTTATGTAAATGGCACATTTAAATACAAGTGTTATGATTCTTTTGATATATCTTGCCATGTATTCTTATTTACTCGATCTTAATCCCACCGTGGCGAACGCCAAAAGTCTACCAACAAGAGTTTTTGTTTTCCATTAAAGGTGGGTTGCAATGATGCACTACTATATCAGTGATGAAAATCCATTTGCTAGTATGTTGGTCTCTCACACATAGTAAAAAAGAGGGGGGACATATCATTGCTACTTTATTGCCTAATTAAATTGAATTTAAAATGGTTCTAATTTATGTTATTTTATTGCCTAACATTAAAATGATTCTATTGTAATTTTAAATTTGAATTTATGTTCAATAATAGTGCCTAACAAAAAATATGATATTCCAATTGATTCACTAGATAAAATAGTCTAATTTATGTCTACAGTATGTTTATATCATTGTTATTTTATTGCCTAGCATTAAAGATGGAACTATAACAAACATAAATTGACTCGATTCAATCCCTCGTTACCTATTGGTAGTAAAGCCGATGTGTGGATATTTGGTTGAATATATCATCTGCCTTGTATATTGCTTCAATTTTTAAGTTATTATGGGTTGTGTTGAAAATTCATTTTGCACAATGAAGTTTCGATCATTAAACTGTTTTAAGGAATAATTAATTATTATTATTTTTTCTGTAAGCAAATTCTTCTTATCAAACATCATCTTGTTCGTTCGTATGAAATAATCCTACATGCAAACAAATCTCACACTACTCAAAGACGATGTGTGAACTCATACATACCATTACTGTGTGGGTTTCATAAGTACCGGCACCTGTAAGTAGGTAAAATTAGACCAAATGAGAGGTGTACTGACAACACTTAAGGCACAGACCAAATGCAAAAGAGCCCATATCCAATCTGTCAGGTATTTCAGATTCGGCACATCCATCAATGTTCAGCAGACCATAAAGGGCGGGGCAGGGCAGCCCGGGAGGGGAGGGACATCGGAGCAAATGAAGGTACAACAGGCGGAGAACAAAGGGCAATAGAATTTATCGAACATAACCACGCACATTTTCGCCTTCCAACATTGGAGATAATAAACTCCAGGTCTCGCATGGATGATGTCGATGATCCATTTTTGGAATTAAATACTAAGCAAAGCATTGTCTCAAGAACCATTCAAGTTCCTTTCCCTTGCTGGATTTGCTGAAGTAAAGCTGCTGCAAGCTGCAATGTCGCCTGCAGGCGTTTCTGTGGATCAGTTTCCCCTTCATCTGGTAGATTCCCACTGATAGGAAGCTGCTGATTCTCCTGACCATGAGGGACCGCTGGCATGTCTGCCGCCTGCTGCAGCTGTTGCAGCTGACCAAACTGGGATGTGGGTTGCTCAGGAGGCACCTGATTGGCATATCTCTGCGGTGCTCTTGATGGGGTTTCAGGCTGATTCAGGCTTGACAATCTAAAATCTTCTGCACCAGATACAGCAGAACTGCTCCCGGGCTGCCTCTGCTGCCCAAGAAGAGAAGATGCTAACTGTGCAAGTTGCTCTGGTTGAAGGGCACCAAATGGCATTGCTAGAGAAGCTGAAGTTTTTGTTTCTTCGAGGGATGACACGTTGCTACCAGACACAGGACCAGTAAATCTTCTATTATTGCTACCCATGTTTGGTTCTTGCCCAGGATCAACAGCACCATGTGATGCATGTGATGCTGTATTTCGAAAGCCAGGAACTGAACTCTGCAGTTGGTGAGGAGACCAATTTGGGCCAAAAGCAGCAGCAGCATGCTGATTGGGTGGATATTCACGCCTTTTCTCCATGGACTCAGACATGCTCTGGCTTGTATTATCATAACCTGAGAACGATGAAGTTGGAGCCTGAGCAGCTGCACTCATTTGAAGAGCAAAATTCCTGAATCCTGGTTTCCCCGCATTCAGGTATGACGTAACTAGAGGAAATCGTCCTGAAGGGGACTCTGATTTTTGATACGATGAATCACTCTGAGGCATTAAATTTGCATGTTTTCTTTCATGGGGGGCAGCTGGAACTGACCCCAAATGGGAACCAGAAGGTTCTAACCTCAAAACAACGCCAGAGATGCTTAGTTTCCCGGGCACTTTAAGAACTTTCTCTGAGAAATCTGAAGGAGGTACAAGAAATAAGGTGTTCTTTTCATCTATCTTAGAAACTGCAGCCCGCTGTTTCTCCCCAAGATAGTTCATGAATTCATTGTAGTATCCAATATCGGCATCACTTTCAGGAACAAAGAACACAACCCAAGTACCAGCAGCCTGGTAGTAATGTTTCGCAAGCATGTCCAAACCAGTCCTCGATGTGCAATCCAAGAACTCAGGCCTGCACCACAGCATTATCAATAGACTTACAGAGCAAGGGAATGAGATTAAATGAGGAAGAAGAAAAAATTAAGGGTTGAATGACAATATTACTGTAAAGGTGAAAATTGTAGTTTTCATTCTCACAGGACATAAACCCCCCTTTTTAACTAATAGATATAGCATATAAACGATCTCATCAAAGAAACTGTTGCACAGGATTTATCACAGAACTCCAAGTAATAACGTTTCCCAAAGCAAAATTTATAATTATTGCAAAAAAGCAAAATTCATAATTATTGCAACCCAATGCAGAGGAAGCTTGGCTAAAGTTCTGTCTCAACAGGATGTGGCAAAACCTTAAATATATTTGGAGGGCATTATTACTTAATCAGGGAATCACAGAATTCACAAACCTAAGTAAATTACTCACAATAAGCCCCAATAGTAAAAAATGTTTAACAGAATGAATGGTCTACTAGGCAGGTTAAAATGACAAAAATTTTGAAAACCACCGATGAAATAGGTGATGCATACTACTTACAAAATGATATCTAGGACTTTTCCAACAGGAAAGCAGCGAGCACGACAAACAGGAGTTCCTCCCTTTGCTATAGTCCCTTCCCATTTCCATTCTTTATTCATTGTTGGCCGATGTAACTCAGGAGATGGCCTTTTCCACTCAACTGGATTTGATGAAAAAGAACCTGAACTTGAGTGGAAAGCATCTCGAGCATCTTGAGATGCTTTCCAGCTATCACCAGTGTCACCAAAAGGTTGAGTTAAACTCAGACGATGATGGTCTGATGTTTGTCTTCCTCCCATAGCTCCAGACTTATCTGGTGAGGGGTATTCATAAAACATCCTAGGCAAGACATGCTTCCCCTGCTCTGAATCAGAGAAAGGATACTCTGGCAGCTCCTTCTCAAGAGGAAATGATTCGCTCTTAAATTTCTTTGCTTGATGATAACGATGCACATCCTCAGGAGAGTCCCATGGATCTTCAGGAATTGCACTTCTCCGAGGAAATTTTTGGGGAGAAAAATCATGAAATTCAGTATTTCCATCAATTACAGGGCTATTGCAATATCCTTGAAAACCTTCTGAAAAACCTCGCTCAGGGCCCAATTCATTGAATCTCTTCTGTTCATATGCAACATTTCCGGCTTTCCATGCAGGCTCTTTCATACCAAAATTCAACATGTCAGGATCCCCATAATCCACATTCGATACAAAATGCCGTGGCCGTATATGGTCATCTTCGGCTGTATTCCCAAAATTTCTCTCAGCCCGAAAATCATCAAAAGATCTAGCACGAACATTTGTAAGATGTGAAGGAGCAGCATTTGCCCGGCATTCCGCCTCCCACTGCTAGATGAGCCAATATCATTCTTTGCAAAGCAAATATGTACACGAGGATTGCCAAACAATTTCCCTTGAAGAGTTTCCTTGGCCCTGCAGGCAGACATCAATCCCCTGAATCGGACAAATGCATAACTACGACCTGGGAATACAGTGATCTTCTCAATCTCACCAAATGGAGAAAAGGCCTTCCTTAAAATTGTTTCATCCACCTTCAATAAAGCCGGAAATCCAATCCACAGAACCTCGCTGGGAGTTTCTTCACTATCATCACTCACCCTGGAATTGACAGGTAAAAACGCATCAGGACTAGCTTGGCGCATTCTAGATTCCCTTTGGGAGAATGGGGAGCCTCTATTTGTGGAGCGTTGCTCATCTCTCCGTGAATAATTTTCATCACGTGAAGGCGCAGATGATTTATCCTGGCATTCAAAATCTTCTACACATTAACTCTTCGATGTTGAACGTGAGATTTTTATTTTGTCAAGAAACCATGAGATTAATTTGGCAATAAGCAAACTATAAATCTTCTGAATGAGTGAATTCACCAACAGAGGAGATTCTAGGAGGGGAAAGAAATCTGATGGAGCAAGTGAAAGACGGACAGAAAATATACCAAACAATATATGGCATCGTCATATACTCCATTCTTGTCCAAAACCCATTTTTTCAGACTCCACTATATTCAAGTGCTAAAACTATCCAAATTGATCTTTAAGATATGCAACATTTGCTAGTTCATAGAGTGACAAAAAAGGGCAATAAGAAAATAGTACCATGAGCCATCTACTCAAGTGTTTCTACCAATCTGGGCACTTCATATATTTACTTACACAACAGAAGCAATCCTTTTATAGGTGACGTGCAAATAATTAAGATGACAAAAAAAAAAGGAGATTATGAACAAAGGAGAAAAAAATACTTCAATGATTTTCATCTCCTTCTATTCCATAACAAGTATACTATAACAAAAGTGCAAAATTGATGGTAAGAAGTGTGTCAAAGATACAACAATGACATTCAAATAGATTAAAATAAAACAGAAGTGCAAGTAAGGACTGTGTTCGAACTAACTTCAATCTTTCGCAATTGGCACCTTTGCAAAGACCACAGACTAAATACAGCAGAAACCATCATTCTATGAGAAATTTTCAAAAATAAGCCATACTATTCATACTTGCCTATAGTGCTCAGAATTATTATTGGCAAAGATGAAACAAGGTTATGGCAAGTCCTGATATGAAAGGGGGGAAATTACAAAATAACAGCACCTTACATATGCAAGCTGCCAGCAGCCAGATATGGCGAAGCAGCGGACTAGTATTGAAATGCAACCGCGTAAGCAATTAGAATTGAATAAGACACTCAATGGAAAAACATAAGTTTAACATCAATGGCCAGAATTCTAAGCATTTAATCATCGACATCAATCCAATTTTGATGAATCCAGGTAAAACCAATTGGTTGGAGACCATTCAACATGTCCTGCACAATCACTTCGCTTCCATTCAAAGAAAGAAAAATAACCATGAATCAGATCAACTGTCAAGTGAATATTCATCATAAAATCTATTTACCAAGAAACTGAGTTAGAGGAAACCATCTATCGCCAAAAATAATGCAAAAAAAAAAAAAAAAAAAGCATGCCTGCTAGGGTAGAGAACAATGAGATAATTAATCCCAGAAAACTCAACATTCCAAGCAGCATTTTAGGCTTTAGTCGTTCTAATTGTTCAGTGTTTCTGACACTCAACTACATACAGAACAAGGTACTAATGTTTAATAACTAAAATTAACGCAACACGTAGCTTCACAATACAAATTATGCACAACTGTTGATGAATCAATAGAATAGAGCATTAATTCTTTCTTTGCTCTTACACTCAACTTGTGTCTGAGCTGATCTTGCTCCTGATGGACACCATGCATACATGAATATCATGGGGCCCAGAAAACAGATGGCTTCCAAAGAATCCAAGCAAGAGGAGAGCATTAGAGAAGGTATTGTTTGATGCTATAGTTTACAAAACATGGGTAGAAATTAATGAGAATTCCAACATAGAGACTCGCAACCTTACTCAAGTATTATAAAGTCTGAGGTTGCATATAGGCACACACAATAATTATACAGGTTATTTTGGTACTTTGACGCTTCTTTGTTTCCTTTTGATAAAATGAATGCATAGGCCATAGGAGCCAAGCTGTAATTGAAAATATGTTTATCTAGCCTACTTATCAGGCAATAATGTAATTCCTCTATATTACCAAAAGGGAAAAAAGAGTATCCCTAATCCTGCAAACCCCACCACCGAAAAAATCTTTTTCCTCATATTCCACAAAGGACATTTTAGTGAAAATAGTCACCTCTACAAATGAACCCTAAACAAGACCAGAATAGGCAATCACACCCAAGCCTAATTATGCTGGAGTCCTGAACAAGAATTGAATCAAGATGACATTGAATGTAAACTCTTAAAACAAATAATCATTAATTGACCCTAAAAACCGTTCCATATCCCCGACTACAATTATCACCGATAATGTCTATTGCAAACATCCGCCTTGGACAATCCCTTTCCCTTAACCTTCCACCTGCCCTTCCAAAAATAAAAAGAAAGGCAATCCTTGTGGATAAAAATAAATAAAATCAAAAACTTCTGGAAAGGTGGTTTATTGTCTTGTGCAATTAAATCAGGGACAAAGTGCTTCTTAAATTAATCTGTCATTAGAATTATCATTCCACACATACACAACATAGCAACTCATGACAATCTTCAAAAGGTAGCACCAAGGTGAGAGGCCTATAGTAATTGTAATCTCAATATATCCCTCAATTTTCCGGAGGACAACCTTGTGCATCAAGAACATCTTAGGATTCTAATATTAGATGAGATACCCAAGCCAGAGAGTGTTTGGGGACAGTATCCCCAGAAATAATACGCCAGGTAGTCCTAACTTCTCAAGAGGAAAAATGCTACAAAATATGGGAACAAGGGAATACACAACAGACGATCCTTTTCCAGTATGGTGCCACATCAAATCCCTAGAGAAAGAAAAGGATGTAACCCATCTTGTAAATGAAATTTGGGGAACTGGAACAACTTTTTGTTCCTTTGTTTCAGGCTTTCAGCAGAAAGAAAGGCTACATTTTCAACTTTGGATGTTCTGATATTTAGGATTTCTGCACACATGATGAAGGGTGTGCTGTACCTTGGAACTTGGAAGTAAGCTATCAGAAATAGGAGAAAGGGCGACTGGAATTTGTCCTCTGGATTTGTGGAGAGGATTTTGCACAAACGGGTGTCAGGGGTATACTTGCAAACTTAGAAAGTAACATTTTTCATCTCTGATTCTCTACAGATGTGGACTGTAACAATCAATCATGATACAACATATTCTCTGATGGAAAACAATTTGGCCCAACGGGAGAATTGTATAAAATCCCATTTTCTCAGTAAAAAAAAAAATTGGTTTACCAAAAGTGTAAGTACTAAAAATGAGTATTGATTGCAGACTTGCACTTAAAAGAATCTAGATTCTCTCAATCAAATACACCTATGGTGACCAAAGACAGCACACAGCTAAATAATGTTCATCTTCTAACTCTCCTCAGACTGAAAGTATTTGCCACCAGAAAATTTATGTGTACTGTTGCACTAAATTCTAGATCAAGTGGGAAGGACTTGTGATTAACAAAAGGCTAGGTAACATCAGAAAAGAATCTCGCAAGGCATTGTCAAACATAGATTCTGCAAAGCAGAGTGCACAATTCTTGTGAAAGCACTGGGACCAATAAATTTAACATCACATGAAAGTCAGTCACATATACCCAATCACAAAACAGCCAAACTTCTATGACAAACCTTCACATGATAAGGTCCAAATACAGCTAAACTGCTGTTTTTCCTGGTAAATTACAGGTAAAAAATATTTATCTCCTTCGCACAAAGTGCTCCCATTTGAGGCCTTGTGCTAAGTTTCTAAATGTTTGAAATGTCCAACTGACTAAAAGCCATCAACCTGGTTTATTCCAAATTTGCACTCATAAATGAAAGAAATTCATTGCAAATAGTGGGTAGCTAAGAACTACCAACCAAATTGTAAATAAAAAAACCCACAGTTGTAAGGCCTACCTCAGTGTAATGGGGTAGCAGCAGCTATAACTATCAAGCATTGACATTGACAATAATCATGATTTTAATGGAAAAGTCAAGCAATGAACCTATTTTCTCCCTAATAAATGTTATCATGCTCTGAAATTTTCGAAGGCTGTCAACATCTCTTCAAGTTTTCATTCATATTTTTTCAGCACAGCTTAAAGTTTTCATTCAGAGTTATATTTGGAAGACTTTGCAAAGTTTGGCTTCCAAACGTTTATGCCTAACCATAGTGATTTTGTGACTACCCAAAATTTTTAATTTGTAACTTGATTATTTGGGGATAACTTTATTGGAATTATGATTTCACATTGTGGTATATTTTAATACACTATTGAATTTTGATGCATGAGTATATCCTATTACATGCAACTTGTATGGACAAACATAAGAGAGAAAAAGTATGAGTAAAGTAAGAAGCCACAGGTCGTCTGGTGGCCTGTTTGTCAGCCACATATGGCCTGGTGAATTGATGCCTGCACCCCTTTCTATTTAAAGCAAAAGATTGACATTAGGAAGGGGACCAACATGGGAGAGGGGAGAATAAGAAAAGGGGGAAGGTGAAGCCAGGAGAAGGAAAAAATGGAGAAGAAAACAGAAATTGAAGACAGCAATGGGAAGATTATTTTACATTTGGTATGGGAATTATTTCTAGGTAAACAAACATTTACAAATTCCAATCCTTTCTTACTTTGATCCAACAGCTTGTCATTTGGTCTTAAGTACTCGGTCGATATATTATTGCTTCATGTGTTGTGTTCATGTTCCAGCAAATCTCCAGTCCTATGAGATTGACTATAATTATTTTGCCTTAATTTGAGCTGTTGCAATTTCCCATCTTACATACAAAATAAATTTTTGTATCTAATGAATTCTTGGAGATAGAGAATTTTTAAAAGAATAACTTGGAATTAAACAAAGCTCCAGGCAAAAGTCATGGAAAAGGATACCCAGTAAACCACTGCTTGAAGTGGGGGGAGGCATCCCACCTGGAAAAAGGCTAACCACCAGAGCTGAGCCACCAGGATGACAAGTGCAGTCTCGAAGAGCATTGTGGTAGTTATTTGCCTGTGGGAATAAAAATTAACTTGACAGTATATATATAGAGAGAGAGAGAGACACACACACACACACAAATGTTTTATTGAACTACCGATAGGACTGCTTTGATGATAGTCCATTAAATTAATTCTATAGAATATATTAGAATATATTGTTGGAATTTACTTTAAGATAGACAGTGGTATATTCTTTATAATGGTAGTTTAGTATTTTTTGATATTTTGTAAATAACTCTATATGAACATATGAATAGATCAAACCCAAGTATGGGATTTCTCTTCCATTCATCTCTAGTAAATTTACATGGTATCAAAGATAAGTAATTGCCAAACCCTTGCCGTCGCTGTCGCCAATAAACTTATCTTTGTTGTGCCTTGGCCCCACCAATTAAAGCCCCAAAGTAATTTTTGTTTCATACACAATTGATGTGCCAATTGGACCTTTTTGGTTTTCCACATAAAACACTAAGTCTTGGGTTCTTCAATCAATTCTCCAAATTAAGGCGTATTTGTTTTACTATTTCTTATCTTAAAGGCTGATTTAGTGTTTTCTTTGGGATTCCACTGAGTTTCCATTTGTTTTCTCGGTTGTTTGTGGCTTTCCTTGGTTTATCCTGCAATGGTGTAAGTTTGGCACGTTCTCCATGTGTGGAGATATTGTCAGTGCTCTTCTTTGTCGACAAATCCTTCCATTCTTAATGTGGTGAGCATGAGCTTGGTACATCTGGAAATCTTAGTCATTCGATGTTCATTTCTCATTGTGGTGTTCATTTATTATTCTTGGACACTAAATCCATCTCAAGTGCTTTTGATGGAAGACGATACAATAGACAATTGATTTGTTTTTATTGCGGGAGTGCTGGTCATCCTGAAATAAGTGCTAGATGTTACATGAAAGGCCCACTAAAACTTTGAATCATATTGTCACTACTCATATTCAAGTCAATAACCATACCACTTGTCTCCGGCATCATCTGGGATTTGAGAGATTAACTCTAATACCTCTTATCACATGATTGGGTTCATAGAAATCTTGCCTGATTACCAATTATGTTCCATCATTCCAGACATTATTTTAGCTAATTATGGCTTTGTTTTCTTGACACGGACTTTACGTCTCTCATTGATCCTTTACTTATCCAATGTTCCGATCAATCAAATATCATGAATAGCGGACTTGTTGATATAACTATAGTAAGGAATCATTCTCGATATTGTCAATAGGATCAATTATAAAAAGTTGCACACCAATATTTCGAAAATCCATTGTAATTTTTATTTTACACAATGGAAAAATGTATCAGTTAGCAAGTTTTTTCGACAAAATAATTATAGTATAATATTTTTGTCCACTCAGTGTAAGTTTTAAGACCTTATTATGAAGAGGGTTTTTGGTAGAGGCCATCACAGCTCAGGAGGCCTCTACTTGTTCAATATAAAACCCAATCCTATTACCTATTCTAGTGCTACTTCGACACCCTTTGACTTCCTTATAGGATGGATAAACTTTCTAATCTAAAAAAAAAGTTATGTCCAACTCCAACATTCATTACCAACTTGTTTGATAAGTCATGTCAATTTACCAAGCAACATTTTCGGTCTTATTTCCCTCAAGTAAATCCACACACATTTGCCCCTTTTTAGTTCACTAGAACATCCGATGATCATGTTTAGTTTCATCCAAGATGGGACTCCGTTAATTTGTTACCTTTGTTAAAGACTATTTATAAGTCATATAGTTATACTTCAAACGTTTTAAATTATACTCCATTTTTTATGCATTCTATATTGAAATTAAGATCCAATTTTCTACTTCTATAAGTACTTTGAGGAATGATAATAGTCGTGAATGTTTCTCTACTTTTTTTTATTATTATTCTTATCCTAACATGAGATTTTTCATAAGTCATATTGTCCTAATATACCCAGCAAAGCAGAGTAGTTGAGCAGATAAATATACATTTGATGGACGTTGCTAAGGCTCTTTTATTGCAAATGACAGTTAAAAAGACATTTAGAGTGATGCAATGTTGAAAGTTTCTTATCTTATTAATCGAATATCATCACTTGATCTTCAAGAGAGATTCTTACCATATGTTATTTTCTGAGCCAACTATTACATTTTCTTCACAAGAAAATTTTTAGTTGTGTATGTTATGCATTTGGTATTTGGTTTCAGGTGACCAAAGCTTGATAATAAGTTTTTACGGTATATGTTTCTTAGATATCCTCGTACTTAGAAAAGGTATCAATAATTCTTTCTAGAGTTGGGATGATCTCTAGTGTCTTCTAATATCACATTTCATGAGTCATACGTTTCTATCCTAATGTATCTTTGACTTGTCCATCGTATATCCTTATTTATGAGATTGTTCATAAGATCGAATCTCTAGCAGCTTTTTCCCATGTGCCTCCTTGTTCTCCCATCATTTAGACATATCATCATAGCCCTATTAGGTATTTGAATCCTCTCTTGGAGATCCCAAGTCAACTACTATCGAGCCAGTTGTTCCATTAATAAATAACATTCATAATCAAGAAATTGATCCGAGCCTTCCAATTGCATTACAAAAGGGTCATTGCACTTATGTCCATTATCTTATGTTATCTTATATTGGTGTTTCATCTTCTCATCGGACTTTTGTGTCTTTCTTGGACTCCATGTAACATCATGAATTTTTTATCATATAATGTATCTATTTGAGCCTTAATTAAACTAAAAATTATTACTTCGACATTTTTTTCTTAGATAAATTTAAGTGGCCTTATAATTTTAATGATAATAATAATAATGATGATAATAATAATAATAATAATAAGAAAAGAAGAAAACAAAAATGCAAAAGAGGAAGAAAAGGAACAGTGGGAATTGATGGAGGATGAATTCATGGCTTGCAAGCATGAAACCTGCCTGGCTAAGCTCAATAACATACAGCAAGATTGAGTGAAATTATGAGAATTATGGCTGAAAATTGTTAGGTGGCACAAAATGGACAATTAGTGAAGATGTCTCCAATTTAGGCTTAATTAGGTAGAATTCGAACAAGAAAATTGCAACAAGTGGAGCATGAGGTCGATTAAGATTGATAGGTTATAAATATCAGTTGAATTGAAGCTAAAAAGACAAGAATTGGAAGCAAAATTTGAGAAAGAAGAGAAGGCATCAAAAAATAGAGAAACAAGAAAAGATTAAATATCAAATTTGAGTGAGTAATTGTTTAATCTGCGTATTATTCTACAATCTTATACTTCTCTAATATCTTGAATAATCAACCTTGCATCAAACCTTTCTCAAAGATGAACTTGAGGGTTAATTTGTAACATTTGATACATAAATTTGGTTCTAATACATATCTAAGGATCATATATGATAATTTTAATAAGTCTCATGTCAAATCTTCATGAACAACTCAAATTTGAGTGAAAATCAAAGTCAGTCATCGTGAGAAAATGGGAAATAATAATATTTTTGATATTTTGATGTGCTATTTGAGAATAATAATTAATTATTTGGGGTTATAAAAATATATTAGTGATTATTTCAAATGCCGGGTAGATAAATAATTTTCAATGGATATATTTTAGGATTACTCCATTGGTCTTTACTTATTTAATTGTAGCTTTAGCAAATAAAATGTGAAATATTGTGATAATTTTTAATTAACAAATTTAAAGTACTTATTTAATCTTTATATCTGAAAAAAAATAAATAACACGTTAGGCTATATTGGATATATGTTTAGTTATTCAATGAACACTAATACGTTACATCGATATTTGATTTATTCACATTTCCTTAATTCTCATTTATACTTCTATTATTAATAGTCGATTTTGGTGGAACGAAGTAAATAACTACATATTAAGAAAGCATAGAATTAACAGCATATGAATCCTTAATACTCTATGTTATAATTTTTTACAGTGCGATACTTCATTTTATGTTCCATGGATAGGATAAAAGAAAATGTACGAACACACTATTTTATCTGGATGATATGGGCGTTAGGTAGTTTAGTGTAGTATGCACTATTTAATGCTAAAGTCATTCCATTAATATCGAGAATATATTTATTTCTCCTATAGAACTTATAAGTATTATATTATGAGATAGATATTTGAGATATCTAATGATTGATGAACTAGTCACAACGTGTGGTGAAACGTCCTTGGCATTGTTTAGTAAGGTGATGAATAATATTCTGAGTATGAAATAATTTACCCGTTTAATAAGAGTATCAATATATTAGCTTTAGATTCACAGTGGTAGAAATATATTTCTCATAAAATTTTCCTATGAAATCTCTTTTGATGGAACATATCATTACAACACATAATATTGTTAGTCATTATATCTTAGATTTTTACATAATATTATTAGTCATTATATCTTAGATTTTTACATAATATTATTCTCCATAATTATTATATTCCTCATTAGATAATTATTTATTACTCATTCGGCTCACAGGTTTTTTCTTAACATTTTAGATTAGCAGTTAAGTGACCATATTCTGAATAAGTAATGGATATTGAACTACAAGACCTAGATTCGAATATTTCATATGTTACTATAAAGGATGATGGTTATATGAAGATAGCCTTTCTATTGATGGTTTACATGGTTTATTGGGTATACCACTAAATGTAAGAGTCCCGTTGAAATTATAAATAAATAAAAGTTTAGTAAGTATTTCTTTTAAAAAAATGATACTATATTGTAGTAATAAATATATATACAATATAATTACAGGTTGATTTCAACATTATCAACTAACCTATTGATTGGGTTACTATATTCCACTAGTATGCCTTAATCAGTATCCAAGGAAAATTTTCATCTTGGTCGGCAGGCAATTATGAAGGAAGAGATTGCTGCATTTGAGTATAATCACAAATAGTGCAGAAACCATTGATACAAACATTAGCTAAAATAATATATATTGGTCGATATATATTGGTATCAGAACATCCCAATATCGATGTTTTTTGATACCACGATAATATCACAATATATTTTTGTATCAACTAATAATCAAAATATCATTAATATGACATTGTCAGCTTACGATTTTCAATAATTTTTTTATCTGATAATTCAATACCGATATATATTGTCTGATATATAAAATATCGATATGATCTTAACCGATACCAATGCCTTCATAGATGAAAGAAACACATCGGCAGTAAAAGGGTTTATATAGAAAAGGTGAACATAAATAGTTCTTTATCTCAGTAGAAAACTCTTCTAGTGGCTAGATAATATACTCAGTCATATAAGGTGAACTAAACTGATACCTTTTCTTTTGTAGCCAATTTAACTTTGATTATACTTCTTAATTTATTAGTTGTTATTCATCATTGGCCTTTACATCAATTTGATATCAAGAATGCCTCTTATATAGTGATCTTTAGGAGGAGGATTATTTAGAATAACCTCATGGAGAGATTCAATATGTTTGTTAGTTGAAGAAGTGCTTTAATGGTTTGACACGGTCCTCGAGAGCATGGTTGTGTAGATTAAGTAAAGTTGTGTATAATTATGGACTTACATTGTAAAAGTGATCACTTTATATTCTATTGTTATTTTGGTGTTGAATATATTCTTCTCATTATGTATATGAATGATATTATGATTACTAGCAATAATAGTATTAGCATTGTAGATCTGAAATTACTCTTTTGAAGTCAATATCTGATAAAAAAATTCAGGAATTTGCATTATTTACAAGGTATTGAGGTTGCGAAGTACATTCATGGCATCTTTCTTTCGCAAATGAAGTACACTATAGAGTTTTTTGATATTGGTTGAGTTGGATCACTGTATGATCGAAAGCCAACCACCAACTTGTCTTATTGTTGGAGGTAACCTTATATCATAAAAAAGAAATAAGATACAGTCGTTAGATCAATTGCAAAATCAAAATATCATGCATTAATACATATTACCTATAAAATTATATAATTTCAACAATTATTTGAGTCACTTGGTTATAAAGTTTTGGGTCTTCTCAACTATGGTATGATAATCAAGAAACTATCTATATTGCATCGAATCTAGTATTTCACAAGTAAACAAAGCATAATTAAGTAAATTGTCACTTTGTTACTGAGAAGCTCTAGCAGCATATTTCACATTTGTCATGTAAAGACTTGAAATCGGCTTATAGGCATTTTCACTAAGTCCTTAATTAAAGTTCGAGTTATGTACATTTACAAAAAGTTAAGTATGATCAATTTTTATATTCCAACTTGAGGAAAAATGTTTATATATGTTAGACATATATTGTTGAAATATGCTTTAAGATATGTTATGGCATATTCTTTGTAAAAGTAGTTTCGTAATATACTTTAAGATATACGATGGTATATTCTTCATAAAGTAATTTAGTATTTGATAATTGTAAATGACTCAATATATAAATATGCATAGATCCAATCCAAGCATAGAGTTTTCTTTTCATCTCTAGTAAATTTACTAATCCCAATGGTGTATTTGTTTCTTCTAGTCAAAACAGATCATTAGTTATTCCATCAATCTCTACCGTTAGACTTTTGGCCCTTGGGAATTGGTTCTCAATGGGTGTTTCACTTACGGGGCAGTTATAGTTCACTGTTTTACTCAACATTTTTAGAATGCACAGATTATTTGGAATTAACCATGCAAGTTTCTGTTTACCATTGGCTGGAGGCATGTTGCAAATTGACTCTTTTAAGGTTTGAGGTCAAGGTGTGAATAGCATGTAGATTTCATAAAATCAGAATCCCTGTCCATCTATGTCTGCCAGTATGTGCACCATGTGATAAAAGATGGCAGCTTAGAGAACTAATAAATTATACAATATATGTAAATGAAGATGCAGAATGCTAGAGTTCTATAAATTGGCAAGCAAAATTAGTGTAGCAGTGGAAGATTTCGACATTACAGAAGACTAGCATGACCAACAATAAAATTTACACACGCTAAACTTGAACCAGTCTTATTGAGCATCTGCATGGATGACATATCAGGAAAGACTAAATATAAACCTTCCCAGAAACATGGAATTATAAGCGTGCACCACATGGTGACTTCATCATCACATCAGGTTATAATAATTATGCAGCTAATATATATGCACACACATCTATAAAATCTACTGCCACGAGACACTAGTTATTGCTTCTGGGGCTTCAGTTTTCTATCACAATTAGACATCACTTGATTCGGGTATAGAGCAACTCAGCTCAAGTTTCATACAAGTTGAATGGTTGGGTGTACAGATGGTAGACTTGCAGAAAATTTTAAAGGAGAAAAGGTACAAATGCGAGGTGGGAAGGATAGCATGGGAACTTCATGCATCCCAAATCCCAGCACATTCTTTTATCAAAACCAGTATGCAAACATGAAGACAAGGACATTATCCATCTTTTCTCTTGTGCAGCTTCTAAAAACCAGTATACAAAGAGCTGCTAGAGTAGATGAAAATCAATAAAGCAGGCATGAGAAGGGAGCAGCAGTTAGAGTAATCTAGCAGTATAGGACTAAGAAACAAAGCCTAGCACATGTAAAAGCTGAGGGATTCACTGCTACTACCAGTATTATTTATGACAAAGAAACAAATATTTCCAAGGAAAGTACAAAAAATAGAAAGCCTCTCTTAAACTTACAGATATTCTTAGGAGAGAACATGGCAATGAGAAAAGGTGTGTATACTACACAGAATCAAATGAGATGACTATACAAAGAATATCAACGGATATTGTCCTGATTGGGGCAATCTAGTTTGGTGTGGAAAGTTTTTGAGTCCCCCTGGGTATGCCAAAGGTATCTTGTGATCATCAATAATGCTACCCATGGCATTGGCCTGATATAGCAACAAACAGATTCAAACTACAGATAGATAAGTTATGAAATACTTTCAAAGAAATTAAATGGTGTTTAGATGAAAGTCTAAAAGCTAAAAATATTGCTTAAACATCAATGATCTAGAGTTTCATCCTTAAGTTAGTCCAAACTTTCTGCACAAATCTTGAAATGACATGATTTTAAGCAAATGAACCAATCTCAAGTATTTATAAAAAAGAGGCCTATATAATATTTTTCTAAATTGATTTTGGTGAAATGGTGGTCTAGGTGAACAAGGCTCCCACATTATAAGATTTGAGAAGTGTTAGATGTACACAGCCACGTTCCTGCATTGCATCAAGGTTGTTTGCATGGACTGAACCAGTGACCTCTATAGGGCTCAATCAAGCAACTCTATAATATTCACTCTAAATGGATTTTACAAAAAATAATAATAATAATAAAGATTGTTTATGCATTAATACAACAAGTGGTTAAATAAATGATGTGATGAAAAAGTGGTTATAACGAATGAAAATAAGAGATAAATGAGATAATAAACAACACTAGCATTACTGTGAAAATAATAACCCAAGATATAAGCCTGATTGCCTGAGAAATAAGTACTTCTAAATGGACTATACCAAAAATTTTTGTTCTCTATTGCAATTTAAACAAATACTAGGGCCAAAACTTTGTAAATAACCACTCCTGCCTATCAGGAGGTTGTCTGGAAGAATAAAAACAAATGAGTAGGGCACATAATTCACATCCATGCTAAAGCCTCTAAAATACAGGAATTGTAATATCAGCATTAGTTTTTGTCAGAAGCAACAGCAATTGCTTTCAAAAGTCATACAGGCACTGAGATTCTGACTTCAACTCCAGCATTTCATAAAGTCTCTAGCAGCAGAAACTTTGGGATCATTCTGAGTTGCCATCTGTGTAACCCAGGAAAGAGCAATCTATGTCCCAAAACTGGGTACATTCAGAAGACCTTCCTTTAAATAAAAATCAGAACGTTCAGGGTTTCTAGGGTTTGTAGGAAGCAGCAACACCCAATATTGGAACCAGCCTGACCCAATTATTCTCTTTTGAATTTATTTGGATTGTGTGGCAATATCCATTGTTATACAACACAAAGCTGGTTCAAGCTAATCCAGTCCCAAGCAATAAAGTTGTCCAACCCAAACTAGGATCAGTTACATGTCCAGGAAATAGTTGCTGATATCTCCGAACCCATAGGCTTCCCAATGAAATATATTAACCTCTGAAAGAGCACTATTTTGCCCACTGTTACTGAGATAATATTGTGGCAACCATACTCCATGGAGCATTTATAAAAAACTTAACACTGACAGTAGCATCGCTTATGAGATGCTGCCAAGTTATCACTGTTAAACCTTGCTTGATTTTTTCTGGTCTCTTTTATGATCACCTATAAAATTTGCAAGGATAATATGAAGCTTTAGGGAGTCCAGACCATGTGCAGTTTTTAGATGGAAAATAGGTAACCATGTGACCTTAACTAGGTGATTAACTGAACTATACTTTGCTACAGGCTATTTTGCGAGTTATAACTCTTGACAGTATTTTATTGATGCCATGGTAGACAACATGGTCCAAGCAAACAAGCAATTTCACTCTGTGAAACAAAAAGGATGTACTTTTCCATGTCAATACCATCTAGGCACACATAACTGGTCAATCACACAAGCTTGTGCACAGCCATGTGGAATGCACAATGATGCTACTTTAATCCCCATTACATAGTTTTTCCATCCCATATAACAATTCACCAATTAAAATTTCACCCAATCCTAATGCCTTCTTTTTCAGTATTATATTGGAAAGACGGGGAGGGGAAGCATTCTGCTTCAGAAAACATGAGCTGAAGCTCCAACAATGAAATAGTGACTTTTGCAAGTAGTGCTAAAGGTTTAAGAGCATATTGCACACATCCCATGTATAAACTACTTAACAGGAGAAGGACTAGACAATTGTATTTTTCATCAAAATCATATTTTCATTATAAAAAAAATCTACATAATTGCAATACATTCGTCAATGAGATTGCTAAGAGATTGAGATGGTTGTTCCATTTCCAAGACGTAGTTCTGAGCCTGAAACATGAAAGTTGGTACCTTCTAAAAGTTGATACAAGGAATGTCTTGGCAGTTTCCAGTATTCATGTCATCCAAGGAAACTTTTGACAGGATAGCTGGTATTACGATACTCTTAATACGGATTTATAAATTGAGTTCGATTGAGATAAGCTGGCACAAGACATATTCCATCACTTGAGGAATTGTGAATCAAAGATCAGTTAATTGCATCTTTATTGCTAGATGTTGTGGCAAAGTTTCATTCAAAACATAATATTCTCAAGAAAAAATAACTAAATCAGTTATATATAATTAATGGATGATATACTGAAAATGCTTTCTTGCACGAGTGAAAAAGAAATAGAACCAATCAGTAACCTGCTTTATCTAGTGATAGGGTGAAACTTGCAAAATTTCATCATTGCCATCAGTTTTTGGTCACCCAAGCTATTCAAAATAAACACAGTGGACCAGAGATCTCAAGCGAGGACAAGCTGGACTCATCAATGTATTGTTTAAGGCAATGGAGAGTATGGTGTGGTGCTGCTTTACCTGGGAAGAGATGCTCCTAGCTGTAAAACTTTAAAACTGGGAGAGTATTATTTACTCAATTGCTTCCGTTGGAGACCATGTTAGTCCAATAATTGACTTAAGATGTTTTCAAGTTCTACTAGCCAATTTATTGTCCATTAAGAGCTTTGTTTCCTCACTATTGAAGGCATGATCATTTAACCTTGGATTGAAAGAATTTTTTTTTTTTTTTCTGTAAGACCTTAAGGATTCTTCAAATAAGCGGAAACTTTTGCTGATGTTAACCAAATTTGTGAATGATAAAAGCATCTCGGTTAGAAGCACTAACAATGGTTAGATAAGAATCATCAACCAATTCATACTGAACAATATATGAAGCCTGACCCTGCTTTGCAGTTTCAAATAAGTTACTAACAATCAATGGAAAATAATTTTTCAGCCAGCATGTATGCTATTGATCCACATTCTGCAAGTCAGACCAAAGGAATATATGATGGGGCTTCCATATTTTAAATTTCCATCTCAATGACCAATTTGCATTCAGCATTATATGAATACTACTCATGCCTTGCAGTTTCAGATAAGTTGTCAATAGCCAAAGTTAACATTTTTCTCATTCAGCATGTATGCTATTGATTCACAACCTGCAAGTCCGGACAAATGAATGTGAATGTGTTTTTAAGCTTTCAAGTTCGTCTTCAACATATCCCAGGCCATGAAATTCCGACGCAAAAGTTTCTCCCACCAAAGTTTCTCTCAAAGGATTACATGTGATGTTTCTACTTAGGTGAGTTTAAACATCTACCAACAAGTGAATGCAGGACAAAGTCAACTACAACCTTAGCTTCACCTGGTTGGAAAACTAATATAAGCCATTTCGCTTCGCTTTTACCTAAAAAGTCACAAAGCCATTGTTCCCAGATCCATTTGCAAAAACTAAACAAAACAACATGATTTAGGGGAACAATTATTAAGATGAATGGCAAAGCGGAAAAACTTTTATATTATAAAAACATCTTAACAAGTTGGGAACAGCAGCGAGGAGCAAAGGAATATGATGCCGGGCTGCACATCCTGAGGCATAACCTAAAAGTTCCATCTTACAATAATGCTTCATCAATAAAACTCTCTTTCAGTGTTTCAATGGATGTGTTTCCTGACTTAACCACTTACAAGATTATAGTCTGTCAAAATTAATATTGTACAGTCAATGATAAGTGTGCTTTTCACGAGATTATGATTCATACTATGGTCGATCGTACAAGTGCCTTTTTGAATGACAATAAGATGCCCAAGGTAAACAAGAACAGCTGCCCTGTTTTCTGAATAAAATAATTTATAGCAAACATGAAGATTGGCAATTTTCAGAGACACCAGTAAATCCAAGGCCTGTTGAATCACCTAGAATTCTGCAGTGACAGGGAATGATTGCATTATCAGTAGTAAACAGCACTATGACTAAAACTTCCAAAATTTTGATTTGCTTCTGAAAAATGCACTAATATCAAAACAAATATTTTTTTAGGTAGTGCCCTGCTTGATCATTTGGCATAAGATTACTGAATCTACGCCTTATTATGGTATGTTTCAACCTGTATGGCATCAAACTCTTTACCTTCCCCTCCTTTTGTGGAATTGTTGTTCACCAATCTTGCTTTGATCACAAAAGTTCAGTGTGCATGTGTCATGGTGCTTTATTTGATGCAATCATAAACTGAAGGCTATTGATAAATGAATGAACAATTGAAAAGATTTTGAAGTAACCTCGGGGTTAGGAATTGTTCCTCTAATGATCATAGTACCAAGTACTTCCTGATACTATATTTGAAGCCGTTATTAAAATTCCTTATGATACGCAACTATAACAAGTTCTTGCTAACAGCAAAAAAGGCGCCATATTGGAAAACAATACCAAATGACTAATCAATTAAATGAGATGTGCTTGCATGACCACCATTCAACCTCAATCAATCGTTCTTTTTTTTCTCTGAATACCAGTTTGATGAGTTCATAAAGCACATTAATGAAAGCAGATGATTCAGTGATGCTTGCAATGCAATGTTCTTGCCAACTGCCATGAAAATTTTCTCTTCCTAAATGAACTTAGCGGAAATTTTGAACTCCATTTTCATGCGCTTGCTTGTGCAATCTATAGCTCCGCACCTCAAGAACTTCGTACCTTAAGTACCACAGAGCTGTTTGCAATGCAATGTTCCTTCCCCAATGCCGTGAATATTCTTTGGTTCCTGTACTTATTATGTGAAAAATATTTTGATTCTCTTGAAACACTTGTTTCTGCGATAGTAACATGAAGTCTTCATATATTCTTTATAAAAAAATAATAATAATAAACTGTACATAAGCCAACAATACACATCACAAATGGCGAATCAAAACATTGTAATGCGGAACGAACCAAAATCAGACAAAAAAGACACTAACCGCCTTCGCAAACTCAATCCTAAGAGCCAAGCCAGCGACATTTAAACCCTGAAGCGCATTCATAGCCGCCATTGCATCTTCCTCCCTCTTGAAATCAACAAACGCATAACTGCGACCTGGCTGAAACGCAAACTTCTCCAGTGGTCCGAAACGTAGGAAGTGATCGGTCAGAGTCTTCTCCGAGACACGGTGTGATATATTGCCAACCCATAAGTGTCTAGACGTAGCGTTATTCCCCCGGTATTTCTCGTCGAGTCGCGACGAGGATGAAGCTTGCGGGACGTGGTCTCGCCGAAGCCTTTCCCTTCCCCCTCTGGCGCTCTACATACATGAAAAAAGAGCAGCATAGTAACAACGAAGATTGAACTGAATTCATTCGGAGTGGAAATCATGCGATAAAGTGTTTGTAGGCGAACCCGAAGAGAGAGGAATGAAGTGATGGAAAGAGACTAACCATTCTTTTAGATTGCGAAAGACTGAAGTCCGAAGATTTACGGTGAATCCAATCGAAGCACGATGGAAAGCTGAATGGAAAGTTGCCCTTTCGTTCTTCGAATGGCGTTAGGTTTTCATGCCTGACAATAATCTGAAGAATTGGGAATACTTTGGGCCTTTTAGGGTTTCTGCTATAGAGGGGGCGGTATGTGAGAAGTGTGGCCCTGCCACGTAGCTGATAGGACTTACTAGGATTAGCCTGACTTACAACTAATTTTGTTATAATTTAGGATAAGATAAAAAAAAAAAACTAATTTTGTTATAATTAAGTTATATATGATGATTTAAATTTTTATTAATTTTAGTATGGTTAAGTAGGCCATATCTTGGGTTAGGATGTGCCGGGCTGCAGCCAATCTCTATAAGTGAAGAGAGAAAGGGGGTAAATAATAACCCATGTTTGGTTGGAGGGAATAGAAATTCTATTCCCTTCTTATTCTTAGTGGAATTACTATTTCACTGTTTGGTTGCACTTAAGTTGGGAATAATAATTTTCGAAGGAATAGTTATTCCTTGATTACAAGGAATAACTATTCCTTGGTGACATTAGGTATTTTTAACTTTATTTTATTAATCAAATGTTTAATATTATAATTTAAAAAATAAAAAATTATAATCAATAAATCACTCGTTCATTCGGATTTCACTTGCACTTCTTAATTCATAATTGTTGCCATTTAAAATGATTGGATTTTATCAATATATAAATATAATGCATATTTTTATTATTTTTATTATTTTTATGCTTTTTGTTTTTTAATTATTTAATCCCAATGTTAAAAATAGGCCCGAATAATACTACATTTACGAGTAAAATTAGGAGATTTTACATTATTAATGTGGGTATGTGAAATATATGTCTGTTAATATTTAATAAATTCAAAATTTAATATTATGACCAGAGTGTATCTAAAGTAAAAACATTGTTTGGGGGGTGCTACGATGATAGTGAAGTAGGTTGGTATTAGAGCATGTATTCAATATTTTTAAAAAACTATTTTATAAAATTAATTTAAATATAATATCAGTTAATATTTTATTTTTAATATTGGGCCGATTTATTTTAGGCCTTATCTAATAAATATATTTAAATATTTATATTTTAAATTATATATATTTTTTAATTATCGGTATTGTATTGAGAAAAATATAATACTGCCAACAAAACATAAATTGTTAACAAATGACAATAATTTTTTGTTGAGAAATTTGATATTGTGTAACGTGTGTTTGAAAGTCTATTAGTAATAAAATAAAAAATATTTAAAATATTTAATTATTTTTAGTCAATATAAATAACAAGTTGGTCGATAAAATATTTTTATTATAAAAAATAATTAAAATATAATAAAAAATAATATTGATGAGAGTTTCACCGTATTGTGTAATAAATATTTATCTTCTTATAACTGAAATTGTTGTATTTACATAACTATTTAAACTGTTACTTATAATAAGATATTCTAATTAACAAAATAATATTTTTTTATTTTTAAGTATGAAAAAAAATAAATTGTAAAATATTATTGATATAAAAATTAATAATATGATTTGTATATTCTATACAACATAATTATTTATTCAAAATTAAAAGAGATTTTAATATAAATAAGGACATAATAGGTTTTTCCAAATCATTGTTAAAGTAATAGAAAAAACTTATCCAATATTTCATATTTATCTATAATATTATTTATTGATTTAGAAGTTATGAAAAAAGGATGTGAGTGAAAAAAAAATCTAAAGCCACTAGTTTTTTTTTTTAATTCTTAATTTTAATAAATTTAATGTACGGTAATACAAATATATGATATACTATTTTGTGAAAGTAAAACATTACTCGTTGAATAAATTATTGATTTTGCTTTTACTAATTTAGAAGCTATTTATTGTTTAAATTGTAAAAAATATCATTAGCATTGCATTTGAAGTATGTTGGAACATATTTACATCCTTTGTTTATAATTTCAGTCCATATATTCAAATAACACACAAACTTAAAAATCTACAAATCAATATTACCCAATATTTTTGTTCATATTTTAATTTTTAACGATATTAATAATTAATTAAAAAAAAAGAGCTGAGGCTCAAATTTAGATTGAACACGTACCCTGTGAGATTAAATATCTAATATGCTGCCATTTATATATTTCATAAACGAGCAGTCACTTGTTTTTAGAGAAGTAAAAAATTGTTAAGTTATGGGTTATTCTTGTATAAATTTATATCCAATCCATACTTGATTAATAGGTCATTTGGTGAATTTGGACGATGACACACACGGATTATATTAAGAAGGAGGTGTTCGCGCACACTTTGCGTACATGACTAAGTAGTCGAAGGGCAACTAGATCAAAGCCGATAACGAATGATGACCAAGCAGTGCCAAGGCCGACAGGGGCGACCAACCAGATTGGCGAAGAGCAAGGCAACCAACCGGACTATTTAATCTAAAAAGTGACTGGACTATTAAGTTCAAAATATGATCGGACTATTTACACTGAAAGATAATAAGCTGTTAGTCACAGTGGCCCACAATGAAAAAGAGCATAATATTTTTTTTTATTTTAGGATTTATAAAAGGATATACAATTGAGAGAAAACAATCATCTGAAAAAGGAAAAGTTCGGTGAGCATCGCTGGTGAAAGGAAGTGAATAAAAGAGAGAATAAAGAGAAGAAAAGTTTTTTAACTTTGAAAATTTCTTTTACACTTACTGCTACACGGGTTCATTTGATATAAGAAATTGAGTTCTTATATTTGAGATTTGTGTAACTGATTTTATATAGTAAAAATTTATGAATGTATAATCCCGTGATTTTTTTTCTTATTTATGAGAGAATTTTTCATATAAAATTGCTCGCATCTTATCTTTTTATTTTATAATTGTCGTTTATTTATTGTGCTGTTATCGTTACTGTTTTATTTTTTCTCTTATCTATGCTGGTGGTCATATATCCCAACAAAAACAACAAATTTAGGCCGTTGAAAACATAAAATCAAAAAACATTTGGAGTTTGACATTTGATAAATTCTAAAAGATATACAATTTTGTTTAATATTTTTTCGTATAATAGCATTGCCGATTTATTGTCCACTAAAATGAGCAAATAAATAAAGTATCATAAGATTTAATAATATTTTTAAATAAATCAAATGGGTCTCCCATAACATATGGCGCCATTAGGATAGCTATCCCCCGAAAGGTATCGTAAATGCACGCTCCTTTTCTCACTTCCCAGTTGCTTAATTTATCACCTTCCCGCTCAAGTTATAACTGCAAGTTTCAGCGGAAGATGATCGCCGATCGTGGAGCTCAATCCTCTCTCACTAGGCATATATCTATTCTGCAATCACTCACCAGCATTTAGGAGGTACCATTCGACGACGAGAGAGAAGCCCTAGCGGCCAAGTGTAGGGTTGTCTCTGCAACTTATAATCTGCGACCCCCGCCATCGTTCCATCCGATCATCTTCTCAAATAGGTATCATCCTCCATTAGTATCCGTGGATTTATTTTTCTGCTTTGACTTCCTTGTAGATTACAACATAGAAGAATCGTTCGAAGTTATGTGATTTTGCTTAAGGAAAATTGAACACGGTAAAATGAGAAAAATAGAAATTTCTGGTATAAATAATATGATTGGAAGCATTTTCTTAGTCGTGTTTTTATTTTTCATTTATGAAGTGCACTGCAAAGCAATCTGCTGATCCCCGGAATAACACTGGTCCTTATCTTTGCTTGACAGATATTTATGGGGATGCATCCATGGGTTTCGGGATAGATTAAAATAAATTATGCTTGAGATGTCGAACCAGCATGGTCTGATTGCTAGGATTAATGTTCTGAGATTAGTAATTTGGTTTCCCATGAATGATTAAGTTGTTGCATGACTGAAAAAAATTAACATCATTTAGTAATATATGAATGTTTAGTATTCTGAGGCCTTTTCCGTTTGGCGAGGAAGTATGGAAGAATAAACTATTAGATATTTTCTTTTGTTTTCTGACTGTAAAATTGTGTGGCGTAACAAGTAATTCCTAAAATATAAAATGGACAAGAAATCAATAGCATTTTGGTGCACTTGTGGTCTTTTATGCTTGCTTATATAAATGGGTGAAGTCTTTGCAGTCTTGCGTGTTAAGTGGAAATTTGACTTTTGTCTCTCAAAGAGTTAATTGAATTAGCCTTTAGACGCTATAAGAAAGCTACAATAAGACCTCACAATGTTAACAACAATGCCTTAAGTGCTTCCACTCAGTAGGGTCTGTGGAGGAACGAATTTTCTCATGTTAAAATGTCTTGTAGACAGAGTGGGGAGGTACTTGAACTGTGGAGAAATAAACTTTGATTTAGTCTTCATGTGATCCTCAGCCTTATCCTGCTCGTTTCCATTCCATGTGGTTCTAGAGGCAGAGGGCATTTGTTCATCCTCAGCCTTCATGTGACTTAGTCTATAATCTCTTAATGACTGAGTTGGATTATTTATCCATTTGTTCTTTTCATATAAGAAAACTTTGTTTTAGTGGACTCAACTCTTTTTTCATCGATACTTTTAGTGGAATCTCATTTTATTTATCTACATGTTTCATTCTGGGTTCAGTTTAAATAGAATCTTGCTTGCACTTGCCTTGATTTTTCTTTGAGTGAAGCTGACTACTACTCCAATAATGTTGTCTCACAGTGTGCAATACGTAATGCCACCTTTGGAAACTGATGAGATAACTGCAATGGCCAATGAGCCTTTCCATTCAGATTCCAAGGACACATGCAATCGGCACAATAGAAAGGTGACGGGAAAAACAACTTGTATAATGTGCGGTGGAGATGGTAATGTTCTAGTTTGTAGTGTTAGCAAATGTCCAGTGGAAGTTCATTCAAGCTGCATGTCTTGTCCTGCTCGGTTTGATGATATGCAGAACTTCTATTGCCCTTATTGTTTGTTTAAGCAATCATTGGCAGAATGTCAAAGAGCAAAGAAGAAGGTCTCATTGGCGGAAAAAGCTATTATATATTTTTTGGATAGAAACATAAGGGTGGATAGTGATCATCAGCTAACTGCTGACAAAGTTAAGGGGAAAATTCTGGATTTGTCAACTGTCATGCAGAACAGGAAAGGAGATGATAGTTGGAAAAGGATGAAAATTGATGGAGGGAGTTGTCAATGTGTGCGAGTGGAGGATCGTAAAGAAGAGAAAAGTCTTAATAGTATTCAAAGTGGTTCAGTTGGTGAAGAGGGAGAGGGATTGATGGTGGATGAGCAGAGAGATGTTTTAGCAAACAGCTGTAAGGATAGTGGAAAACAATCTCATTTGGATAACGATATCATATTGGTTGAAAATCAAAAGCATCTTGGTAGTCAATGTTGTGAAGACATATCTTCTGTAATAGAAGAAAAAAAACTACTCAATGAGTCGTCAGAGAGTTTTAGAACCATGCGCGGAACTTACCAGATGAAGATTTCTAAAACACGTATCTCCTTGTGTGTGGAAGCAGGGGAGAGCATCCAATTAAAAAATTCTAGACAAGATGACTGCCACCAACTTGAGATAGATGCCAAAGATCAACATCAGGTAGAGCTATTGGATGATTTCATTCTAGAAGAGATAACTGCAGATGCTGCACTTCACTGTTTACTGAAAAAGAACCAAGAAATTGCAAATACAGCTGAAGAATGCCCATATGGAATGGAGGTTAAAGGGAAGATGCAGGATGAAACACAGGAATATATGATTCAATCAGCGAAAAATGATACTGCAGCTGGGGTGCATGAAAAGTTTGACCCAGGGGATGAGAGCAGCTCATCATGCAGAGATGATTATTTCATAAGTTATCCCACTTGTGTTAGACAAGAAGCACATAATTCATTTAAGTGTAAGAATGATCTTCAGCCTGGCAAATTCTCAGTGGACAAACACGAAGACCATAATGCTGTGAGTCCAAGACAATCAGGAGGGCATGTTAACCGAGTGTGAGTTATGTCCGTTATCAAATGCTTTATTGCATTTCTTTGTGAAGTTTAACGCGGACAGGATGAAAAAATTGCTTGTAGTCACGGTCAGTGCATCATCATGGATTGGAATTTATGTTGTTCTTATTGCAGCCAGATTCCAATGACACTGAATGTGAGACGCAAAAAGTTACCATGGACAGCTGAAGAAGAAGAAATGCTGATGGTATGTGCTTTTCCTTGGTCCAAACTGTGTTTGATTTTTTGCAAAAATTCTACTTTCTGAAAGTAAGATGCTAAATTCCCATAACGATCTGGCCTTGCACTTTTCTTAACTCAGAGTAAGATGGAGAGGCATTTCAGGGTAATGAAACTAAGGTAGCTGAATACTGGGGAGATCCAAAATCCATGGGATGACTTTTAGTTTTTTCTCTCAGAAGTCTCAGGCCAAAAGAGCTATATTACATTTTAGAAGAGTAAATTAAATATTTTTGGTGGCAAAAGCAAAGCAGGACATGCTCTTTTCCCTTCAAAAGCATGAAAATGAGTAATTGACATTACGCATGACCTCAGCCATGCAGTCCAATGGGAAATGGGTGCTTATGCAAGTCTTGACCATCACAGTTTCAATTTTGTCATTCTTTTAATATCTTCCCAGTTTGCTTTATTGCTGCATTTATTTTTAAAAGATTTTAGTCTACATCAGTATATATCAGACAATTTTACTGGCATGCCTTTGTTGCTTTCCAAAACTTCTCCGATTCCTTTCAAGTTCTCGACCCAATCTAATATATTGGAGTGGTGAAGCAAGTTACTCCAAGCTTCCCGCTAAGCACTTCAGCTCTTGTTCCTGCCTAAGAATGATGAATTATACTCTTTGTATCATAATTGATTGCTGCTATATCGATATTATTTGTATTGGGCAATATATATTGGTATTAGATATTATAGATTAATTTTTTTTATAATGATCACGTGAAAACTGAGTTGAATATTAAAATTTGGCAATCATTTATTATATATTTAAATATTTTAAAAAAATTAGATAATTTTATCAAAAATTAGTTGATATCCTTGAGTAATTGAAAATTAGAAAGCAATGCCGTATGATCCATCAGCAAAGCTGGTACCTGGTATGCTTCTCTTGGACAAAAATGAAATTTCTCCATCTGAAGTAGTGTGCTTGTTAGCCAAAGGTTAAATGGCATGGTCACGAAGCACTTTAGAGGATTTCGAGATCCTTGTGCTTGTTCTGTTGTGGATGGCTCTTTGGCTCAAGGGTAAGATGTGGTGGATTTTCTTAGTACTAAGGATCCTAGGACTCTTTTGGAAGCAATATTGTTGGTTTCCAATGGCTATTTCAGATTTGAGTATGAAGGTTGCTGAAGCAGTATTATCATTTTTTAATATCTTGAAAGAGAAACTTAAAACTTTAAACCTCTGTGGACTGTGGCAATCACAATCATTGTTGTACCTTTGTACATCTAAATCTCAAAGAAGTTATCTGCATCTGCATTCTGAAAAATAGATTCTCTATTGTGAGATTTTTTTTAGATATGCTGTCTTGTTGTAGGTCAAATGTGGTGGTGGTGGTGGTGGTGTTGGGGTTAGTGAGATTGAGGTGGGGATTTGTCATCTTGGTGGTGTTGTGATGTTAGTGGAGGAATGCCCCAGGTCTTGGACAGTGAATGAAATGAGTTCTAGGGTGATTGCCTTTGGGAAGTCAATGAAGGTCTTAGAGCATGGATTTAGGAAACCCTTGGGAATGAACATCTGTGAAATCATCCTTTCAACAAACTCTCTCTCTCTCCCCCCCCCTAACCTCCTTCCCTACCTCTGTTTACATATCTTCATGTTGTTTCTCGTTGCTTATGCTTTGTTGATTATGCTTGTTAAAGTGCCGCATTGCAAAATGTTCCAATTTCTTTGTGTTTTTTCCTCTTCCATGGCATTAACTGTGAACATCCGGCGAGTCGGTGCCACTCTTGGATGTTAGTGTTCATTGTTACCTGCATTTTGTAAGCTCACTTGGTCTATAGCTAGTTTTCCTTCTTTTAGCTTCTGCATTGTCTGTAAATGACTAAATTTTAAGAGAAACCTTCTTCATATCCCCTCCAGAAAGATGGATAGAAACAGTCTTAAACTGTTAGATATGCTATTGAGAGAACACATTGTCAATTAAAGTACCTGCTGATGTTGTCCCCTTTCTTTTTGATTATGTGGGCCTCAACATTCTTACTTGTTCTAGTGCTGCAGGAAGGAATTAGAAAATTTGCATCAAGAGTAACCACAAATCTTCCTTGGAGGAAAATTTTGGAATTTGGTCGTCATGTGTTTGATGGCACACGTACACCAGTTGATCTCAAGGATAAGTGGAGAAACATTGTGAAAAAGAATATGCAGAGTCTGTCAAAGAGTGAAAGCTACAGGCGGTGAAGGTACCTTTATTATTGTATGCCATCTTTATTGAAATGTTTGGTTGGTTTCTTCTTGTTGAAACTTCTCTCACAGAAGCTGCTGGATGTCTTCAGTTGGAAGGTAAGATTAGAAATGGTGCTAATTTTCAACTATAAGCAATTGAGCGGAAAAAAGCATAAATCTTAGAATAGTGATGCCTTTTGTTTTCTGATTCATCTTTATCTTTCCGATTCGCTCTATCTGTTGTCGGCTTTGTGAGATCACAACTTTAGTATTTGCTGTGTTTTTGGCACTTCTACATGAGAATAATGCTTATAAAACATAATTTCTTGCAAATACTATCTAGAATGCCCTTTGAGAATGAAGATGAATGTTGTAGCTGCGATGGAGGCAGTTCTTTTGACTGTGAGGAAGCCCTTCTAATTGACTTTTTGATCAGAGTAGTAGTGAAAGAATAGGTCTTATTTTTACTACATCTTATATTAGTAAGATTCCCTTGAACAAGGAAGTTACTTAGTATCTTGCTTAAGCTTTTCAGACTTTCATATTTTTTACGCTTGGTCATTTTATTAGAATTCTTCTTATCAAGAAGACCAGCTCGTACTTCTTGAGCTACATACTCATGTGAAGGCCTCCCCGTTGGAGGTTGCTGCTACTTTGTGGTGTTGCCCCTTGTTTTGAAATGGTGTCTTCTCTACTACAGTGCGAGTTCTGGAACCTGGAAATTTCAGGCAATGGGAGCCAAAAGTGCTTTTTGAGGTTGAAGCAGTTTTGAATTTAGATGCAGTGGCTAAGTTGAAGGAGGCCTTGTTGGATGGGCAGGTCGTTGATCCTGTTGAGAGGCAAAAGAAACATTTCAGAGGCTGTGCTTCAGAATATGAAGGGGACTTCAGCAAGCTTTTAGGTTTATATTCAGTTAGATATGAGGCTACTATTAATCATTTTGAAATATTGAGGCTAGAAGTCTGGAGGAGTTTTAACACTTCATCGGACAGTTTTGAAAGGCAGAAGTATAGGGAATTAGAAGGAACAAACGTAAGATATACTATGGACTGATTACTTTCATTTTTTTTTTTTTGCTTTTTTTTGGCCATCCCTTTCTAGGGTTTGTTAATGGTTTTGGGGAGTTGAGGTTTGCCTTTGGAATTAGAAGGAACAAACGTAAGATATACTATGGACTGATTACTTTCATCTATTTTTTTGCTTTTTTTTAGGCCATCCCTTTCTAGGCTTTGTTAATGGTTTTGGGGGGTTGAGGTTTGCCTTTGGAATTTAGGTTATATATTTTGTGATGTCCTGGTGTTTGAGAATTTATCTTTTGTACTTGGGTGACATTCCATTGGTGTCAATTTTGAGGGAAAAATATCTCCTTTCTGAGGGGATTGATTTTTCATGGGTGAAATCAGATGCCCTGATATATTATTTTTTTCCTTGGATGGAGATCTGCTGTGTCGAGGACTTCTATGCAATCAGCAAAACACCAGAGCATATTTTCATATTTATAAAGAAAGACTTAATGGTTTCCATCTGTTATGACAGGAGCAGCAGCCCACTAGTCAGCAGTGATTTCTCACATGTAGAGGAATTTAAGTACTATATAAATTGACCCAACAAATTTCAATTAGTTATTATAGTTTCTGTGCTAGTTATGTGAATATGACTTTTTCTCTAGCCTTTTAGCTTCAATGTTGGTGCAAAGTAGGATGAGTGTCCATCCCTCAAGGCTATTCAGACAGAAAGAAGTTCTTGGATATCTAATTTTAGAAGTTCAGTAAGGACCATTTTCCTGACATTCTGTGGAAGAAGGATAGGTTAGGGTTAAGTTGGGTCAGGGACCGCACAGCTGCTCGTTTGCTACGCTGAGAGTTTCTTCTGCTTTTCTGTGGTTGAGGGAAGCGAGAGACTGGCTTGATTTTGGTATCGAGCAAAAGTTCAAAGCAATAGCAGGGGACAACTTTTTCAATGTAGACTGCACTTTTGGTGGAATAGCTGGATTTGCTGGTTTTCATCTGGCAAGCCTTTTGAGGTGCTTTGATGGCTGTTGTAAGCTGGATGGAGCATGCCCCGTGGTGCAATGTCTTAGAAGGTAGATAGACTTGAGCGGAGGATTGAGGGCTGTTTGTAGGGCTGTTATAGTGGCAGATTGGATTATTTAGATGCTTTGCAATAGTGGCTGTCTGTTCGCTGTTGGTGATCTGGCCAGGCACATGTTTAGGAGTTACTTCATTATCAGATATAGAGCGTAGGCAGCCTTTGATAAAAAAGAAAGCCAGTTTGTCAAAAAAAAAAAAAAAAAAAGCCTAGAACAAAGGTGTTCTACGTCAACAATCTGGTAAAAAAACAGTTTGGGATTTAAAGATGAACCTGAAAATGATGGCCCAATGAAACTATTAGTGTTAATTTAACCTTAGAGCTCGTTTGGTCTAGTTTGAGTTTTTGGTAAAAACTAGTGTTTGAGTAAAGTGTTACAAGAAACGCTATGAAATGGGAAAACAACGATACTATTCTCAAACAGAAAGCTCTATGGGTTTAGAATTTTCATCTTCTTAAGCAAGTGTTTAATCGATTCCAAATTGGAATGTTCTTGGCTTTGTGGGAACTAACTTAGCTACAATATAGAAATGAATACCATGATTGCATATGGAATGGAAATCGGCGTGTACTACTAGGATATCACAAGTAACGTAGTGGCATGCTTCATTGCTGTTTTGACCGTTTTGCAGGAGATAGTCATGGCTTGGATATGATTTGAGAAGGAACCTACTATAATTGCATCCTGTCCGGATGGTCTTTAACTAGAGATTTCAAATTGATGAAAAATATTCCTCCTCATCTACAGAAAATGAGGGAGCTAGCTATTGTACATTATGCAGTTCATTTCACCTGGCAGCTGTGCCACATTGGATTAGAGGGGATCGGCAACTCGCTTCTTACGTGGTCTTTGTATGAATCAGGACTGTGTAAAGCTCTGTCGAAACAAACTTAAATTCTGTGGGGTGATTCGAGCAATGCTGTTAGCTATCATACGGTTGAGTTCGAGCTAGTGGTGATTCGGGTATTTCCTTGCATTGCGGGATGCTCAGGACCACAGCTGAAGGGTTTTAGAGGAGCCCTGAGAGGGGGACGGTTTGACAGCGGTTGGGCACACCTATTGTTCATGAATTGGGGCCCCGGGGATTGAAAATTGATAGGGAGTGTTTCAAGGGATGGTGCATTCAGACAGGAATAAAGGGCAGCCTGTTATACGGCGGCGGAGAAAAAAGTCAGAAAAAAAAAAAAAACAGAATAAAAACAGAGAATCAGAAGAGAACAGTGGAGGATTGCAAAACCCTCCTATTGTCTTTGCACTTAGGCAGAGTTACTCCCCCCACTTTAGGCAATTTCTTCGCTGGTATGGATGCATGTTGGTGATGGTGCTTGTCCCAAAGGGACAGCCCCTAAAGAGAGACTGATCTCGAGTGGGAATAAGGCATGTAGAAAGATTACGACGGCCAGGGTAATCACGATGAATCATTTATTTCGCTATTTTTGGAATAAAAATTAGAAAGGAGGTTAATCACGATGAAACATTTATTGTCCTATTTTTGGAAAAAAATGAAGATTTAAAAATTATTGCCCCACTTTTCTGCCTCCGGTGACAATTATTTATTGGCCTATTTTCAATTATTTATTTATAACTTTTTATGTTAATTTTCTAGTTAAATTTATATTTAGTTCCAGGTTTTTCGTTTGCTTGGCACATGAGTGATCTAAAATTTGAAATTTCCGTTTGGTAAGTATTTAAAAAAAAAAAACATTGAAATTTTATATTAAAAAAATCCTATAAAATGCCATATTTTCACTGATAATGTTTGCATCCTTCCCATTTAGTTTTAAGTGTTTTGTTAGTTTCTTTTTTTCTTTTTAATTTTTGGTTTACAAAATAACATTATCTAATTTCAACGTATAAAATTTCAGAGTAAAAAATTTAAACGTATAAGAATTTTCATATAAGTTTTCCGGTGATATGTGGGTCCTGGCCATTGCCCCAATTAATTATTGTTTCAAAATTAAATTCCTATGGACCAACCAACGCACAGATCTCCTCCACTTCCTCTCTCCCACTTGCAACCGGTCAACACTCAATTTTCACACCTCCAAATTATGAGAAATGCGCAAATAGAGTTCGTCTTTGGTCCCATGACTTATTGGCAATGCCATTACTAGCACCATAAAATGATTTTTATCATTATAATTTTTTTGAAGAATGTCACAAAACACCTCATCCTTTGACTAATTGCCATTTTTTTCCACTTATTTATTTGGCTGAGGGCTGAGGAGGGGAGTTTTCACCATTGGCTTTGCCTTGTTTCAATAACTCTGTCACCTTTATTCCTCTTCACAGCCTTAAAATTTTCTTTTCTGAAAAAGAACTAGCAAAAAAGAAAAGAATAGAAAGGCATCTTTTCCCTCCTCCACGCACCAAGACGCAAATCTGCTCCACATCTTAACATACAAATGCAAACGAAAACTATTTGAAATTGACGATGGCTGTGAAGAGGGATGATAGATGAAGAAAATGGGCACTTCGGTATGTAAAGCGTCCACATCAAGGGATCCAAAGATAATCAAATTGAAACTCAGTATGAAAATGGAAAAGGCAGTGGCAGGGCTGCATACTAAAAGATTTCACGAGCAGTATTCCTGGAATCCTGTTCCTATCAAATAAACACAATTCCGGCATACACCAGATAAAAAATCTCTCCAAAAACACAATTCTAGTATGAGTGTTGCTTGAGAGATAGATATCATTACCGACATTTTATCCCCAGCCAATCAACTCAATCCACATTGGTTTTAACTTTATAACTGTTACTCTATTCAGTAGAGCACACAGTGGGCAGCATTTCATACCATAGTGTCGGATTTACACCCTTAATTATGTGCTTGTGCTACCGAAAACATGCTCATTTGGATGACTGACTTTTGCCCTTACATAATCCTCTCTTTAAAGAGATGTGAGAAACAATTTTATTTCATGAACTGCCTAGACGCTTCAAAGAGAAACAACTTTATTGGATTAATTAGACTACCTTTACATCCTGTTTTCCTCATGATGATCTCTTCCATTGTTATCATACTACCAGGAAATATTTACGTGCACATACTTAAAAAGGGAAGGGATGGGAAAGAGAGTTCCTCTTGTACCATTACTGTGAGGCGGTAGCTAGCAGCAGTCATCGTTTTCCAGACCTGTTTAGACGACTGTTCCGCTTGGAATCAAGGCATCCTTGATTACAGTCACTATCCCGCTCTTGATGAAGTACCCGTCTGTTTCTCTCGCTGCTTCTTGCACATTGTCAGCATTGATGATCTGAAATATGTAACATGTACCAAAAGAACTACCTTTAAAGGGAATTTGCAATTTGCACCAGCACAAGGTACTAATTTAGCAACAGTATAACATTTGCGGATTAACAAGAAACTGAGGCAAATAAAATCATAGCATTTGACAGTAATCATTTTCTTCTGTTCCTTTAAATGAAAAAAATCCAATGCCTTCTTCCCTCAGTGCCTCAAAGCCTGATTAAATAGGCAAAGGCATATTCTATGTAATAGCACACACTTCTCCTAAAAACTATGTAGTGTTTTACTGGTGCCCCATCCTTTCCAATTACTGTTTCCTTGGTTTCGGTATGCTCTTTCACTCATGAAGGGAAATTCTTCAGTGGCATCCTTCCTTGAGTACACAAAAATAAGAACTGCTATATAATATGATGATCTATATCGCTGGATTTGGAACGGAATATATTAGCAGGCTTGTAAATGCCTGATAGAGAACCTATTTCCATCTATCCTCGGCCTCCATAATGTGACAGAGAAACCCTAATGATGCATTAAAGCTGAACTCCCCCCACTCCTTTTCCCGGACAGGTGAAGATTGGAAGGAAGTTCATGGGAAACGAACCGAGGTCACTGACTAGGTACATGTGTAGATTATCGCATTAGGTTACCCTTGATCTTCCAAGAATTTAATATTACTGTTCTCTCTTGAATATCATCCTTGAATAGCATTCCAAGGTATGCTGATAAAAAGCATTCATTTCTCATAATATTGTTATCCTTTCTATCAGTTATCATCCAATCAAAGATGGCCAGCAATTATTTTACATGAAATTGGTTCACAAACCTTTACGTTGTCTCCAATTCGTGCATTCTTGTCTATTATTGCCCTTTTAATGTGAGAGTTCTTGCCAATTCCGATTGGGACACTTCCCTTTGCAGCCAGAAATCTTCTGTCAGCATCAGTCTGGAACAGAATCATATTTCAACTTCATAAGCAAAACGATAGAATCATAACATAAAAGAATTAACCAATTTGATTCATTCCTAAAACCACATGGATGAGCTTTGATCAGCATGCAAATACAAAGTACCATTAGCTGTTATGCTTCTTTATGTTTCCGGTTCTTTTTTCCTTTTCTTTTATTCTTTTTTTTTTTTTTTTTTTAGAATTAGAATGTTTTTACCTCATAATAGTCTGCTCCCATCAATAATGTATCCTCTATAATTGCACCCTCAGAAATACAGGACCGAAGACCAATTACTGAATGATGAATCTTGCAGTTCTGCAAAAGCAGGCGAGGTGTAGTCCAATGTCATTAAATGACTAAACATAGTAGATAGTAGAAAATTTTCCGGGGTAAATACTACAGAAGATTGCCAATTAAATATGGTTGAGTGAAAATAGTCTAATGCATACGTGCCATTGCTTTAGGATAGAGCTAACCTCTGGTTCTCTTACCTTAATGACACAACCTTCTCCAATAACACTATCAGTTACATCAGCATCAAGCATCTTGGAAGGAGGCAAATAACGAGGTTGTGTGTAGATTGGGGCTGAGCGATCATAGAAGCTTTAAAGAAATAAAATACCATGTTAGTTCTTCAAAATTTCAAGTCAAGCTGCAAATACGGTGCAAAATCATAAGAAAGAACAATTTAGCACCCAGCCTGCATGAAGCTACAATTGCTACCTAAAATCCGGGATTGGCTTCTTGGTGATCCCTAAGTTAGCATTGTAGAAAGCTTCAATTGTTCCAATATCTTCCCAGTATCCATCATACAAATAAGCTTGAACCTGTATGAATTGGGTAGAAATTAGATGCATGGGCTGCAAGATCAGAACAAATGAATGTATAGGAGGTACCAACCCTCATCCCAATGGATGTAGCACCAGGAATAACTTCACTTCCAAAATCATTGGCTCCAGGAAATTTTTCTCTGAGCAAATCCATCATCACACCTTTGCTGACAACATATATTCCCATACTCGCAATATAAGGCATCTCTTTAGCTCTCTCATCATCCAGACCTAAAATAGTTGTATCAACCTAGAATCAAGTAAAACAAATACCATTAACATGTTATACTAGCATTGTTGTTTAGGGCTGACAAAGCAAGAAAAAGTATATGAGAAACCAAATGAATTTTTCAAGCCTGCCTTCATGGCTTTCAACTGCTCCCCCTTGGGTTTCTCAGCAAATTCAATGATTCGCCCTTCCTCATCGATCTTCATCAGCCCAAATGCAGTAGCTCGTTTTTCATCCATTGGTAGTGCAGCAACAGTGATATCAGCATCAGTTTCTCTGTGTGCTTGGATAAATCTCTCATAGTCCATCCGGTATAAATGGTCACCGGCAAGAACCAAGAATTCTAGAACATTGTGCTCCTCAAAAAGCCACAGGTACTGCCTAACAGCATCAGCTGTACCCTAAGGAAATAAGGTGATATTCACATGAGAAACTGATAATCTATCAGAGAGAAGAGCACAGAAGGAATAATGCTGAGAAAAGCACTTCATTTTTTCATCTTTTCTTTTGCCCCAGAAAACTGAGTTAGCACATTAAGCAACAAATAACTAGAAACAGCAAGAACCGGAGTATGTGAAATCATTTCAACAATTGGAAACTGAAGCAGAGACGCCTGGATCATCTATCAGCCATGTCGTAGACATCAAGAGTAGACAAAATGTACAACAATATTATATTTACTTCACTACCTGAAACCAATTTGGGTTCTCTGGACTCTGCTGCGCGGCAAGAACTTCAACAAATCCTTCATTCTTGTAACCACCCATGTTGCTGGCATATGCCCTTGAAAGGTGCCGATTAAGAGAAGCAGAATTGAATTGAGTGAGTACATAGATTTTGGATATGTTACTGTTCAAGCAATTGCTGACAGGAATATCTATAAGCCTATAATTCGCTCCCAGAGGAACAGCAGGCTTTGCTCGCTTCTTGGTTAGCGGGTAAAGACGTGTCCCAGCACCACCTCCAAGTATAATACCAAGAACACTCTGCATTATATTGTACAAAAAGATGTCTAGTCATCATCCTTATTCTTTTGACATGCATATAAAAGCAAAAGTCATAGAAGCAAAGGATGAGTACTAAACGGCTAAAAGAAAACTGAAATACATCCATGGTATATGGGAAATACCAGAGCACAAGTTGGGTGAAATAAGCGAAATTGTCTCATGGAAATTATGAAGCTACCAACTCCTTTGTTTTAAAGTGTTTTAACACTTACCCAACTTTTTTTGGTTATTTCACATAAACACCATTTTAGTTTTCACATAACAACCATTTCTACAACTCACCAGCTATGCTCTATTGTTGCTAGCTTCTTTTTGAAACTAGCAATTTCGCTTATATGTTTGGGGCATGCATTCACTGTTTGGTATCTTTTAGTTACAAGAAATTTAGCCAAATTCATCATAAAAATGGGGAAAAAGGAAGGTACACGTGTTAATTATATGACAAGCACTGAAGAATGTAGGAGGTAAAAAAAACCTTGTTATTTTTGGATTGTAGTAGCTTTAAAAAATTCCCATAATTGCAGAAGAGACCTCTCAGGGTCATAAAAATTATTCCCTGATCTAATCCTTTTTTTTTCCCCCTTTTTTTCCTTGCAATTTGAGCTTGTCTTTCTTCTTCACATAGATGAGGTCTGAGGTAAAAGAAGGGAAATTTTTGGAAAAACTTGGCAAGTTAGATCTAAACTTTTGTCCAGCCATTTCCATGCAATTTCAAATTTCTCAGAAGGCAAATTAAACCCATCCTAAAAAATATTGCTTAATTGTCGTAATTCTAATTTTCCAAAAATTAGCCCCAGCCTTCCATTATAAAGAGAGCCATTCTTCCTTATGTTCACAAGATAACTATACCGTACTGTGCTCGCAGAATGTCACAAAACCAAACATACGGAGTAATGACGAGATTTTACAATTTGTCCCTTGTTTGAATAAAAAATGGGTAATTTTCCTCTGTCAGAACAAAATTTAGGTATTAATTTCGCCTAGCTAGGAATATTAAGTATTGATTTTCCTCTGTCAGAACAAAATTTACAAAACTAAGAAATTTCAGCCAAATGGAGTTTTTCATCGCCGATAAAATATAACATGAACCATTTTTCTCCAACGTGGATAATTGTGGCCACTTTATTCATCATTTGGTTGTTCGATGGCCACTGTTTTACCTGATGAAAGAGATGGAGAGAGAGAAAGCATCCTTTTAACTGCTAATAGTAATTCAGATTTGGTGGAAAAAAGTTTACGCAAGATTCTTCCCGCACCTAAAAGAGATCAAATGACCAGTATTTCAAAGTTGCTTAATTTTACTCCTGGCTGGCGAAAAATGGATCACTGTGACCCGGGATTTCAAAGTTGCTTAATTTTACTCCTGGCTGGCGAAAAATGAATCACTATGATCCAGGGTTTCAAAGTTTCTTAACTTCTACCCCTTGGTGGCGAAAAAATGGATCACTATGAAAATTAACAGTCCTCATTGATTGCAAAATTATTCCTCAATTTCAGGAAAAAAAAAAAGGAAAAATGTTCACTCCTTGATTGCGAAATCATAAAAGCAAAGATGCCTAACTAACCGCACTATTGCCAAAAAAAATAGAAACAGTCGTAAGAATGCCTAAGAACATCCAATTTCAATAAATTTATAAATTGATTCAACTGTGATGTGATTTTTCACTTAAAAGGCAAGCTAATAATGCAAGTAAAGAAGCTAAAGCCGAAGTAATCAAACAGTTGTAGTTTCCATTTAAAACACACATCAACTTCGGAATGCCACAAATTTACCATTCCGAATTGTACAAATCTAACGTCCGCCAAAATCAACTACGATGCAAACACTTCAATCACTTGTTCTTAGAACAACGAACTCATGAAATTCACAATTCAAAGAAAAGACACGATGATGATATAAATACAATAGACGATTACTAGCCCATAACTTGTAAATGAAAAAGGAACCCATAGTGAAGAAAGAAGCTTACGCGGCTAGCGTCAGGATCAAGACAAGTCTGCGAATTCTTGGAGTCGGAAACGGCTTTCGGAGACACGACCAACGGAGTCCTGTTGTCGCCCGACAGAACGCAGCATCGGCAGTTCAACAAATCCGTCGACAGAATCTTATCGCCGGAGAGGTCAGACGAGGAGAATGCGAGGCTACTGTATTGAGTCGAGCTCAATTTGCTCTTCGCTTTCGACGAAGATGACGATGAACTTGAGCTCGCTGGGATTCTCAGTGCTCCGATCGCCGCCATACTCGCCATTTTCTCACTCTATCTCTTCCTATCTCTCTCGACGGCTACCGAGAGACTTTGGCTGTGAGGGAGATCTGAATGAAGAGTGAGTGATCGGCATGTACTTGGGAAGAAGAAGCACATGATATTGAAGCAAATCAAGTACGCAAACTGCCCCTGAAAGGTGATGATATTACGAAATCAGCCCATGTAAAAATCCTTCCCTGTAATTTTTTTTATTATAATAATAATATCCGTTTTTTAAATCTTTTGTACTGGGTGATCTAATTGTATTACTATAACTACCCCCAGCAAAATTACATATATATAATGTTAAAAAAATAAAAATTAAAAATATTTTAACCACATAATTTTTGTCAAATAATTTTATATTTCTGATAATATGTTTAAATATTTTAAATTTTTTAATTTTTATTGCGTCTTTGGATTCTTACTTTGATAAGGATAAGCATTCGATAGAAATATCTAAACGATATATACGCGAAAAGGAAAGAGTGAGAAAAAGAATGACAAGTGGCGTTTTTATGTGAAAAACCTTCTCTTAACCGAGGAAGAAAAATCACGAGACTTTGATCGAGAACTGCTTTCACTATCTGATTAGAGTACAAGAGATTGGGGACTAAGTGTACAGGGACTCAAGAGAGTCACTCTTACGACACAAGCCCTCACTTTCTCTCTCTATAGTACATAATGACCATTTGCTTTCTCTTTCTTAATGTGTTTTCACAAGAGTTCAGAGTTTTGGGTTTTTGATTATGTGCAGGAGATCCTACCACTAACTTTACAAATTTATTTTGTTGTATCAGAAACGTTACGTGTATGCAGCGGCGCAGTGTGGCGTAACCACTATATAAGGATCGTCTTTTATTAGCCATCATTCCTCTTATAACCTGATAGAGTCAGCCACCAAATATTTAGCATAGTGATTTTGCAAATAAAGTGATGTTCGAGACCTATCTTGAGTCTACGGGTTTGAGTGGACTTTTAGTCTATCATATCATTTGGGCTGGTTCCGACGTCTAGACCTCTTGAGCCTATTGTATCTTCTTGGCATTAAAATCCAATTTCAAGAGAATGGATCTTATAAGTGGGCATTGAGTATCAATACCCATCAACTTTATTTAACAAATTATATACTTAATTTTGAATTTAAAGCTAATTTCATATTATGTATAATATTATTCAAAAATTAGGTAAATGTGTATTAGAGGTCAAATTTGATAATTTTTTAAATAATGTCAAAATGCATTGGAATAAACGGTAATATGAAACAAAATAATAAAAATAAATATGAAAATTTTGAGAATATTTCTTCAAAAAAAGAAAAATGAAAATTCAGAGCGATGTGAAGACGTGAGCATATTTCTGCGCGAGCAAGAACACAAGCTGACAAAAATGCGGAGGCCCATGAACCCACGAGACTCTTGCTTCAACGATTTTTTTCCCAATCAAATAATGGAAAAAAATAAAAAATTAATAATTATTTTTATTTTATAATTTTAATTATAAATTAAAAGAATATGAATAAATGTGACCAGAACAATTATAAATAAAATGACCGAAAAATTCCATGATTTGCTTTATACTGAAGACTTTTTTTTAATTTCCTATGAGGATTTAAATGTCTTTCTGCTTTAAAAGTGACTCAGCAATTAAAATTTCTGAATTATATAATAATATGTATATAATGTAAAAATTATAATAAAAATATCAAATCTAAAAATATGCATGGTATGTAATAATAAAACATAATAAATTCAAAAATAATTTTTGTAATATATAATCAATAAATAAAAATTAACTCTAAAAATAAAAATAAATGAAAAAAAAGTTATAATTGTTCAATAAATCAGTTTATAGTGGATGCCAGCTGGCATATGATATTCTTAAAATAAATAAATAAATAAATAAGTTATATTTTAGTTGAAAATGAGTTTGATTATGTATTTAGAGGGCGTGGGGTCCGTCCGTCGCTAATAATATACATCCTCGTCTGGCGATGGGCGAAAAATTAAATGTACGGTGCCGAATAGATAAGCACTGTTCACCGCGAGCCTGAGGCCGTTCATTTAATTTTTGTGATATGTTTTTTTTCCGATTACTTCTATTCAGAAGATGACAAAACGGAGAGAGCACGACCAAAGCTGTCACTCTAGCATGTCAGTCACGATATTTACTTCAGTTTTTTTTTTTTTTTTTTTTTTTGGGGGCCAATATAATTATATAGTATTTGATTTATACGCCACTATTTGTAAGTTTGTGAAAAATTATAAATAAATTTGAGTGATTCTAAAAAAATAATTATATTTGATTAGTAAATAAAAATTATATGGGAGAGAAGGGGGACCCAGTTTGACAGAAAATCAACGGCGGGAGATTTTTCTTTTTCTTTCTTCTTTTTAATTATACTAATATCATATATTTATTATAAGTAAAATATTAAAATCAAATAAAATATCAAAATATATTATAATTCTTTTTTTTATCATTTTAATAAGAATTTTAACTATTTCAAAAATATAATATTTTAATAATTGAGAATTTTTTTTTTTTTAAGAAGCTGAGGCTTTCTGTCTCTTCCCATAAGCTGGCATGCGCTGCCATCAAATTCCCAAAAGCAATGCCCCCCGTCCTTTTGTCCTCCTCCCATTATATTTATATGACAATCTCTTTGAATAATTAATCAATATATTATTATTTGAAATTACAATTTAAAAAAATTATATGCTAAGAAGTTTGATAAAAAATTATTTGAAGAATTACGAGATCTTCCTCACATCTTTAATTCCCTGCTCCGTATGAGAAATCGGACGGTGGAGGGGGCAGACAATCAGGCGGGAAGCCTAACCTATGGGAAATCTCCACGTGGCAATGTACCTCTAGAATCAATTAACCGTAGCCACTATAATTGCTGAGGAGTAGGAGTATACCCAGTCCTTATTTGACTATCGGGGATCCTGTTTTACAGATATGAATAGAAGATTTATGTTATTAGTTGAAATTAATTGTTTAAATTTATTTATATTATAAATTTAAAAAAATTATTTTATTTTTCTCATATGCAAAGCAGGATCTCTAAATTCTACTTATTTGGACAATGCAAACAACTCTATATGATTATATATATATATATATATATATATACACATTTGAGTGAATGTCATACTTATTATTAATGCTAGCTAAACGTCTCCCTAATCTCTCTATTATGAGATGATTGGCTAGATTTTATTCTTGATTTTTTATCTATATTTAAATTAAAAAATTATTCAGTATGATAATTATTTTAAATAAAAATATACAATGTAATAACTTGAATCCTACGCACAACAAATGATAAAATTGAGAAAGTCATAAAGCAATTATTGATAAAATCAGAGTGTTAGACAAAATAAGACAAGAGAGGACGAGCATCACTAAATTAAAACTACATTTTTAATGAGATTAATTCTCAAATACTGTTGGCAATGAACAATTTTTAGTCTTTTTTTATGATACGGGTGACATTTTTGTCACGCTTTTTTATCATTATTGCAGATGTTAAAGCCATTAATTTAGGTTAAATAAAAAATGGAAGAGAGTTGGTCAATTTTTTTTTTTCCCTCATAATGTGGGAGTGCAAATTCTCTTCTTTATTTGAGAGCTTTTCAATATGGAGAGTTGAGAATTACATATTCTTTGGATTCTCATATTGAGACTTGGTATGATATTCATAGATATAATACTAAATATATCTAAGAGGATATATTACCTAATCGACTATGTATCTAAAGGTAAAAAACTGTTATACGGATGTCTAAGATTTTCTTTTGATATGGCCATCATATCTAATTACATACCTTCTACATAGTTCTCTTTTTAGGATTGTCAAGCATCATTTTGGTGTCTCAAATGGATTGAATAAAAATCCTCAAGAGCTCTGGCTTCTAGACTTGGACAAAGATGAAGATCAGTTATAGCTTCGAGTCGATCGCTCATATGTTAATTTAAAGCAAACTGTTACCTGATATTTACATAATTTTTAATATCTATCTTTTATTAAGATATCGAGTTGTATAATTTTAGTGATATGGACAATAAATAAAACCATCACATGTTGATATTTTTATAATTTTATATGAATATATATTATTGTATTATATTGCATTATGAGCATTGGATGACATTTATAACCGATCAATATTCAACAATGGGGACATGCCCAACCCTATTCAGGTCAATTTTTTTTAAAAAAAATAATTATATTATTTAATTAAAAGTGTAGAATCAAAATAATTATTTTTATAAAATTATTGCTACAGAAAAATATAAATAATTAATTAACAGATACATCTTTTCCCCTAAATTTCAAGTGCTAAATATTTTTAGTCGGCCTCCGTCAGCCATTGGTCGGAGCAACGGATCGACGCCGGCTCTCTCTTCCATCCTTCGTGGGGTACCACCATAAATTCTCTTGAATAATTATTCCAACATTGTCAAAATTTTATATCCAGGTTTAATACTTATTTTTGCAGAAATATGATATTTATTTTAAAATTAATTTATTTTTATTTTATTTACATATAATATTTATATTATTTTTATCTTATTTTATTTCCAGCCGAAATATATTTTTGAGTGCCGTTTCTCTTAAATAATAAATTTTGGGCAGATTTTTAAGCAAATAATTTTAAACTAATTGACCCGGAATAAAAACGGTTTTTTTATAGGCCCTAACATGAAGACTTGTAATAACCAATTAAAAAGATACGGTGAAATTAAAACTTGAATTAAACACAAATTTATTAAAACTAAGCACTAATTATACTACCCTTATTATTAGAAAATGGGTTACTCCTGTATGGTCCTATATTCGATTAACGGGCTGATCGGAGAGTCGACTAAACACTTACATGGGGTACAATTCTGATGTGGAGGATTATTGTGTTCAAGTGCCCGACGAGCAACTAGAGGGTAACCAGATATCGTGGCCAAAGGGCATTCACACGAATTGTCTAGCTGAAGAACAACCAAATAACAAAACAAAGGGCCAACTGAATTGAAGAGCCCACCGAACCAATGGGGGTTGGCCAAACTGAGGGGGTGTGTCAAATTGAAGATGTTAAAGGCTGACCATGATTTATCAAAAGCGTGGGAACTAATGGAAGTGTGAAAAATGACATTGGAGAGCTAGTGCTTGATAGTTGGTGTAACAAATTACCTCAAAAAATCAAAGCAGGTAAGTGATTTGTGGGATTTAGATTAGTGAGCGTCGTCAGTGAGAGAAATGTGAACAAGGAGATTGATCTTATATATATTGTCATCACTGCAACTCGAGTCAATGAATAATACAAGAAGTCGAGTTCTTATATTTTGTTCTTTTGAGTTTTTGTAACTATCTTACATAGTAAAGATTTATAAATGAATCATCTCATAATTTTTTCTCTTATTCAAAAAAGGATTTTACATTAAAATTATGTATATCATTTTTCTCTCTATTGTTTGATTATTATTTATCTACTGTTTGTCATTATAATTATTGTTCTTTTCTCTCGATCCAATTGACTTGTGAGCCGATTTCTAACACTTATACCATTACATGTCAATATTTATGCCAATAGAGGTTGAGATTTAAAATACCATAAAGCTAAGCCTCGAACTCCCTCAATGCAAATCTTCCCACCCAATCTCATGTTAAAAGATCTGATTGACAGCTCAAACAGACCTATGTGGGATATAGTTTAAGCCACGGCACTGTTTTGAAGAAATCATAAAATAACTTACGCCATATTAGCCATCTAGGAGAATAAGATGATCTACGCCTTTTATTGTAATAAAAATTTAATGAGATATAAATTTTAATTTTTAAGATATTTATTATTATATTTTTTATTAATTAATTATGTATAAAAATAAATTTATATACTTGAATTTGTAAGAATTAAATTTTGACTTACTGAAAATAATATATAGAATTAAAAATGATTTTGAAATTATTTTTATCTCAAAAGATTAAAAAATAATTTTTCCTTCTTTGTTTTCTTTAGGACTTGTAGACATTTTCTATAATTTTTTATGTACCTTAAAATGAAAGGTATGGATGGGTTTCTATAGAGTAAGAGATTAATATTATTAAATTATCAAAATACTTATAATTTTTATTAAATAGCGTGTTTTGAATATTCATATCTTTTAGACTTTTTAATTAATTATAAATAATTAATATATCTAAACTAAAAAAAATATGATTGTATCATTTTAATTGATCCAGTCACCATATGGGCTGATCCAATAGCAAGTTTACTTGCTAGCAAAGCCTAATGAGAAGTAAGGTCTAAGAGACCGTCCAACCAACCCATTTATTTTGAGCAGGCCCAGGAAGAACGATGGGTCAGAATCAACAAACAACTTTTACGACTCAACCAATTATGGCCTAAGTCCACCCTCCACCTCAGTGATAGTAGTCTGGCAATGCTAAAGGCATTGGCGCAGTAGGTTCTAACCAATGGTGGTAGCGGTCAACCATGGGAAATCGATGTACTCGTTGACCAGTAGCGGCTGAGCAATTCCACGTAAGAAACAATCTGTTCCCTGTCGGCCACCACCAATTACAGTCACGTTGCTTTTACAATACGACATTTGATAACGATGGCTCTTGTCAATGCCCTAACGGCCGGCGAATATTGACAGGATACCTGCCACAAGCCTTGGTGCCAAAGCCTTTTCTACGAAGCATTACAAATACTCCATACTATCGTAGGAGAAAAGAAAGAATTCTCAAACACACAAAGGATTGATCGATCCAACTGAAGCAACCATTAAGCGAGATATAAGAGTTCAGATAGAACTAAACTCTTTTTTTTCAAAACAACTCTTTCTCCTCCTCACTAGACCACTCCCCGTCGAATGCACCCAACTAAGCCACTCATTTAGTACAACTTATCGGAGCCCAATTCTCCATATCTCTAAGTCGCTTTTCGTTGAGTACATACAGGAGTCCAGGCCCTCCTCACATCCCCGTATGCGTGCATCTTCACATTCTTTCATATCCTCGTTACATCTTTTTATTTTCTTAAGAATGATTTTTGATTTGAGTATTGAAAGATAAATAAGAAATTGAGTCTTACTAATTTATTGACATCTTGTTCGTGGTTTATGGTGTACAAGTTTCAGATTAATAGATATGAAGATTGAACTCACTCTAATTTGACCCGTAGTAAAAGATCGAGTGGCTTTCTAATCCGTACCACAATTCAAACTTTAGGACGTATTATTGATGTCGTTTATAGAAATGACGTAAAAGTCTAGCCACCAATCATCGCACTTATAGAAGCAAACATGGTTAACGTCAGAGCGCAGACCAATGTGTCAATTACAGACACTGCCACCCAAGGCGACGACCTCTTTACGGGTAGCAATGTCGGTGAGAGTCTTTAGCCGCATATGGAATATGTCTAATTAATTATAAATAATTAATATATCTAAGCTAATTAAATATGAATGTGTTATTTAATTTAAAATTAATAAATTAATAAATCATATAACCTGTCATATAGAATATTTTTCTATCATTCTCTTACTTGACCTATATGATGATAATATTTTATAAAATAGTTAAAATAAACTTCAAGTGTATAATATTTTAATCTTTTAATAGTTTAGATATCACAATGTATAATCAAGTAATCAATAAATATAAGTTATGATAGTTCCATATCATTATACTATATTGTTCCTTCCATGTATCATAATATTTATAAATTATATAATTAGAATCTCAAATAAGAAATATCCATACGGTTTAACAATTATATCTTAATAAGAGATTATTTATAATATCATTGATCCAAAATCTTGAATTCAAATAATATAGAAAAATAAGAAATATCAACAAAATTATATAAGATCTTAAATGATAAGAGTAATAATATAATTTATAATTATGTCATAAATCATTGAATGCTCATATTATCAATATGATTTATAAGTATCTTTAGTAAAAATTTTTAATTAATGAATCTAAAATTATAAGTTTGGTACTAATATACTCTATTGATAAATTTTATTTTTATGTTTCACTCTTAATGGTAGATATTTGTTTTTCATATACTTAACATTCTTTAAATACTTCTTGTTATTTTAAAAAAACCTATTACAAAATTATTACAATAAATTTTTAGCAACCTGATTATATTGTCAATACTTTTAAATCACAAAATAGAATTCTATAATCATAATACATGCACAGTGCCTTCAAATTATACAACAAGCACTGCTTTCATTGTGGATACATTGCTTTTATAAAATTGCTTCTCCAATCAAGAAAAAGAGATATATTTAGAGGTAAACATTTTAATATCTATATATCCAACATATTTTGAATCTAAATATCCTACTATCTTTAAATGATATGCTTTCTTAGAAATAAATATGTAGTCTTCAGCCATCGCATATATTTTAATTTTATTATTTTTGTAACCTTTTAGTGAACGATATCAAGGTTGATTTGGTGTCTTTTTAAGTACATTAGTTACAAAACTTATATCTAATTTAATACAAATTTGTATATATATTAAGTTTCCCACAACAAATGAACAAGAAATAGCCATCATTTGATTTTATTCTCATATATTTTAGGGACATTACATTAAATTAAATTTATCACTATTATGAGTTGTAGCAATACTAATTGTATAATTTTTCATTCTAAATATCTCTAAAATTTTCTTAATATATCTTTTTTGAAATAATTATAAAAAAGTATATGATCTATTTTTGAATATTTTTACTCCTATTATATAACCAGTGTTGTCCATATCTTTTATATTAAAATTATTAAAAAGATAGCTTTTAATTTCATTTAATAACCCATGATAACTACTTACGGATAATGTATCATCAATATATGACCAAAAATAAAAAAATAATTCCCACTAATCTTCAAATTTATGCACCAGTTAATGAAGTGTTGAATAAAATCAAATGATAAAATAATATAATAAAATTTAAGGTATCTTTATTTGATTAAGTATATATATTAATTTCTTTAATTAGTAAATAAAATTCTCTTATCCTTTGATCATGAATCCTTCTAAATATTCAATCTAGCCTTCTTCATTAAACTACTTTGTTAAAAAGTAGATTTTACATTCATTGATGTAAATCCAAATCAAAATGTATCACAAATGTTAATATGATTATTAAAGAGTTCTACTTTAAAATGAGGGAGAAAGTTCATTTATGATAGTTGCCATCTCTGTAAGTATACTATTTGGCTGCAAGTCTAATTTTTTATTGATTGATATTGTCATATAAGTCATATTTCATATTAAGTACCAATGTATAATTAACTATCTTCTAACATTTAATGGATTCGACGGGATCCCAAACGTCATTATATGCTTTCAATTTTAACTCAACTTTTACAATATCAATTCATTTAGAAAAATTATCTTTTTTATGACTTGTTGGAAAGAAATTATATCAATAAATATACATTTAAAATAGTAAATCTCTTTTCTCTATAAGATCTCATTTGTTGAGTTCCTTATAGTCAATACACAATCACATCGAATCATCTTTCTTTTTAACAAATAGCACAGGTGCTCCCCATGGTGAAACACTCGGTCTAATGAATCCCGGATCCAAAAGGTATTACAACTGAATCATTAACTCCTTTAACTCAATAGGAGCCATTCGATATGGTACTCTAGAAATCGGTGCAGCTCGGTAACAAGTCGATCACGAATTCAATTTCACGGTCAGGGGGTAAGCCAAGTAACTCATCAGGGAAGACATCTACAAACTCTTGAACAACATCAATATCCTTAATTTGTTGTTCCCTCGAAGTGGAAGAAGACACAAAAGCTAAGAACCCTTGACACCCACTATGAAGTAGATGGTGAGCATGTAAAACTGAAATCATAGAAGTCACAGCACGGCTCCCAAAACCACAAAACTCAAACTCCTTAGTCCCATCAATAGAGAAGGTCACGATCTTTCGAAAACAATCCACTCGGGCATGGTAGGTAGCTAACCAGTCCATCCCTAAAATGACATCAAAACTCACCATCCCTAATGGAATGAGGTCAACTAGCAACTCATAATCACCAACATGAACAACGCATCGTGGGTACACCTTAGTAAGTAGGATAGACTCTCCGACTGGTGTTGAAACTGATAAAATAAAATCTAAGGGTACTACTTTTACCTCAAGTCTTGCGGCAAAGACCGGTGCCACAAAAGAATGGGTGAAACCAGAATCAATCAACACATGAGCATGGGTATAGAAAAGATATGAAAAATACCTTCCACGACTGTCGGGGAAGCTTTGGCATCTTACTCTATCAATGCGAACACTCTTCCTGGAATTGGGGCCTTTGACTTACTTTGTGGTGCGGATTTCCCGAGGCTCGGTAATTTAGAGAATAATGTTCGGCCTCTCCATAGCTGTAGCAAATGAGTGGTTGAGAATGTCTACCCGGTAAAGGTCCAGCTGGTGGTGTCTTTGATGTCTAAGGGACAGTCATAGTCTTCTGTGGCATCGAAGGGGTCGACTGCTTAACTCGGCAGTCCCAAGAAACATGTCCCCACATCCCACATTTGAAACAAGTCTTGCGCTTCTTCGATTGATACGTCGGCTATCTAGAGGCTTCATTGGTACTCGGCAAGGGTATCGGAGCCTTACTTGCCCAACTCCTCCTCCAAAATCGAGCTCTCCGAAAGATTGCTCCAAAATCTTGAAGCTCAAATGGTGCGATAAGACAACGAATAGGATACACTAATCCCTGCTGGAACATTTCTGCCTTCTGAACTTTATAGGCAACAAAGTGTGGAGCATAGCATGATAGATCGGTGAACCTGGCCTCATACTGGGAAACCGTCATTAAGCCTTGCTCTAAATGGAGAAACTCTTTTTCCTTTCTAATCCTTATATTCTTGGGGAAGTACTTGTCATTAAACATCCCTTAAAATGCATCCCAAGTGACAGAATTAGCCTTAGGTCTAAGTTCTCATAGTCTCGTCTTCCACCAATGCTCTGCCTCACCGCTAAGCTTGTACGTAGCAAAGCGAACCCGATCAATAGAAGGACATTCAATCACTGAAAGCTTTTTCTAGCCTTCCCATCCAATAGTCGGCTTTAGTAGGGTCTAGCTCTCCCATGAACTCGATAGTCTCTGATCCATGCAATCTTTAAATGGATCCCTCTTATTCTTATTCTTCTTTTTCTTCTTCTCCAGTGCGTGTCCCAAAATATGTGCTCCAATAGCCTGAGTCACCAGTCAGTCCAGTGAGCTGGTGTAGAGCATCGACTACTCCAGCCATATTAGCAGGTGCCGCTAACTGTCCTAGCCCTCCTGTTGAACTCTCCGGATGGGTATTAATCTTGTCAGACATCGCTACAATAGAATAAAATAATTTAGAATTTTAAATGTAATTAGTATTTATTATTTATTTATTATATATATATATTGTCCTTTCTCATGTCCGAAAGCTCTAAAAGACCATAGGTCCTCCAATATCACCAATTGCCTAATATTCCCAAATATCAAGATTCCTAAAATCCTCGATACTCTCACAGAACTTTAATTTCTCTGATACCATAATGTTGTAACGTCTCTGACCCAAATTCATAACTAATATTTGAATCGGATCACATAGAATAAATCCAAAATCTCAACACAATAAAATGCAACCATAATATTCTAAACATCCTCATATTTAAATAGATTTAAAAAGAAATATATAGTCTCAAAAGTATCCCAATAAAATGAAGCAAAACGTCAAAATATATCTCTAGAGCTTTAGTTCTATACTATTTCCAGCTGGGCCTCAATTTTTTTCTCACCACAACTCTTTACCCAACTCTAGAGTCATCTTCGTCTATCTTGCTACTTTGAAAAATAAGAAATATTAAGAGTGAGCCAAATACCCAACAAGTAATATCAATCCAAACGCAAATAGGAAATAATAATAACGGTCACAAATATATAGTATCGACAAAGTGTAACAAGAATTACGAATAATAATATAATATTCCACAAATCAATATATCCAAGAAAATAATTTAATTGTATCTACCATTCAAAGTTACAAGAGAGGCGGATCACTCCAAATACCGATATATCAAAGATTATAACACTTTACCAATAAAAGGCAAGATCCCTTAGAATCCGATCTCACAAGAAATTAAAAGGGATCTCCTAATCTGAATATCAGCGTGAGTGACCTGAAAACCGAATACAAGGAAACAACATGAATTTCACTGAATTCAAATATAGTAAAATCTGACCCATTGATTCTACCGAATATAACACGTGGATTCAATCGAATCCCAACTCATGAGATATCAATAATAGTGAAATATTATAATGAATCTCCTTAGACCTTATTCTACCATTGTGAACCAAAGACCGCGTATGTACGTCCCTGACGACTGGGTAAGTGCAACGAGGTTATCTCTGGTATCCAACTACCCCTACAGTCCTTCCAGAGGTTGTACCCGCAGCATGCCGATACCACCTCCGATACCCCTCGCCAATGATATCCCAGATATCATCATCTACGATGGTCACTAGGTTATAAGCATCCCTCTTAAATCACTGTACAAAATATCAAGAACTTGATTATCAACTCAATTTTGAGATCACCACTGTACAAAATAATAAGAATCTACTTGGATCTTATTCTACCACCGTGAACCAAAGGCCGTGCATTTACGCCCCCAACGGTTGGGTAAGTGCAACGAGGTCATCTATGGTATCCAGCTACCTCTACAGTCCTTCCATAGGCTGTGCCCGTAGCATACCGAGACCAACCGTGATACCCCTCACCAAGTGATATCCCTGATATCATCTCCTTCGATGGTCACATAACTATAAGTGTCCCTCCAAATATATCTTATTATCACCATGATACGAAAATCAGTATCGGATAAGTGTAGACCACGCTAATGTGTCGTAACCTCCAATTTGACTAAATACCTTAGTGTTTTCATACGCTCTCCTTAACCTTAATCGTAGGAAACCAAACATCCAATACCCACGCAATCGAATATAACGCAAAAAAGCTTTGCAAGTACAATAATAGAATTGTCGTTCGATACTGATAAAGACTATACTCACACCATTCTAAGATCACACAATTAATGTCTTTATCAAAATAAGAGTAACAGTACCAAGGATATTCGATTGAATGCCTAATATTTTATCAAATCCTTTCTAAACTTATTCGGTGTCCCAACCGTACTTTCTAAGGCTAAAAAATGTCTTTAATTTTACCATTCATCTCATTTAACTATCCAATTAATTTTACAAAATCCAATCGAATAGTAATTATCGCCAATTTTTTTCTAAATCAATTAACTATCACATATATATATATATATTGCCCCCATAGCCGTCCCCTCTCTTACTCACACACGCCGACACCCTTCAGCGCACACACCTCACACAGCCAGCAGCTGATTACAGACATGGCTTCACACTCACCATGGCTATCCTCTCTCTCACCCACACACACCTCACATTGCCACACACGCCATTTTCATGGCCGTTTTGCAAAACAGAGCTCAGCCCTCTTTTTATGCACCTTCCATCTGATTCTCAACTTTCACTTTCAATTTGCAAAATAAAGAAAATTTATGACATTATTACATTATTTATCATACCCCAAGTTGATCTACAACCCTCAATTTATTGGGTCTTTCGACATCATTGCTGCGTCTCTGTTTTTCCCAATTGCTTCCCTAATGGCCCATTTTCACCGAATTTCTCCAAAAATTACCCATGTACAACCATTCTTTCATCATCTTGATACACAAATAAAAAGAATTGATATAAAAATTGGAGAAGGAAGGTCACGAATTTAAATCAAGAATTCAAATCAACTTGCCTGAGAAATGTAACGGCGGCGACTTCGGCAACTCCGGTGATATTCCTTGGAAATGGGAGCAATGGAAGACCCTTGGTTATGCCTTTCTTGCTCCTTCTCTCTTTAGTTTCGACCGCAAGCACCCCGAAGAAGAATTAGTTCCAGAGAAGAGAAAAGAAAGCAACGATTTTCTTTTTAAAGAGGGTGAGGTGAGCGAAACCGAGGATGGCGAACCGAGACGAAGAAGGAAATTGGTGCCTCCAACCGATCGGCAAAATAGGGAGGTTCGTCGCTGCAATTTCGGCCGGCCGTTTTCACCCTCTTTCCTCTCCTCCTTCTTCGTTGTTTTGCTTCCCCGTTTTCTATTATTATTATTATTATTATTATTATTATTAAATAATATATATTATTATAAATATATTTTAATACATATATTTATATACTAAGTTATTACTAATTAAAATAGTATTTAAATTAGTTATCTAACTTACCACTATAATTTAATCTTTTTTTTAAAAAAAAAAACATATCCGGGTCGTCACAACCTATCCCCTGCTAAAAGAAAATTTTCGTCCTCAAAAATGTACCTTAATCATTGAAGAGTTCTGGGTACTTTTCTTTCATTTCAGCCTCTATTTCCCAGGTTGCATCTCCTTCATCATGATGGCTCCATATTACTTTAACGAGCGATATCACCTTGGAGCGTATAATTTTATCTCTTCGATCCGTAATCCGAACCGGTTCCTTTGAATAGGTAAAATCTCCTTGAATCTTCAGCGGCTCGTGACTGATAATATGAGACTCATCATGAACATATTTTCTCAACATAGATATATGAAAAATATCGTATACTCTTGATAAGGAGGGCGGTAAAGCTAATCGGTGGGCCACCTCGTCAATCAGCTGCAGTATCTCAAATGGTCCGATGAACCTTGGATTCAGTTTGCTCCGCCTCCCAAATCGAATGACACCTCTCATTGGGGATACTTTAAGAAAGACAACATTACCAACGTCGAAACTGAGGTCACGTCGCCTTTTGTCAGCATAATTTTTTTGTCGACTTTGGGCTACTCACATTTGCTCACGTATTAACTGAATTCTTTCTGTTGTCTCCTGAACAAGATTAGGATCCAAAATTTGACAATCCCCAACGTCTTCCCAACTTACTGGTAATCGACATTTTCTCCCGTATAAGGCTTCGAATAGCACTATCCCAATACTAGTTTGGAAGCTATTATTGTTTGCGAACTCTGTAAGAGATAAGTATGTATCCCAAAAACCTGCTAACTCCAAAACTGAACTCTTGAGCATGTCCTCGAGTGTTTGGATAGTTCTTTCTGTCTGGCCGTCAGTTTGAAGGTGGAAGGCAGTGCTGACCGGAGTCTGAGCATGCCCAGAGTAGCTGTGGCCTATTTGCACCAGGACGGTCAACGTTGGGAACCAAAGAAGATGAAGAAATCAAGACGGACAGCTTAGACGGTTAGCTTCCAAGACGGTCAACTTTTCTGTTGACCGGAAGCTTAACCGCTTGCAGACAAAGCCTAACTCGGCCCAAGCCCAACTTGGCCCACGCTACTACCCACGACCAGTAACGGTCTTCTTCCCTGATTATATGCCCCTCACAGTGGGCAATCCTTTTTGTAACGGTTATTAGCAGACTCAACGCACATCCTTAAAAGGAAAGTGTCAGAATCTTCTCCCTATCTGCTGCTAACTCTAATGGTTACAAAACACGGAAGGAAGGCAGTCAAGGCAGCGACCGTTACTACTGTAAAAGCTTTCCGCCAAAAGAGGAAGCTATCCCTGCAGGGCACAGGAATCAAGCCCTTCTACACAATGAAGGCAACCCAGAGCAACGCTTATAAAAGGTCACGAAGCCTTCACTCCAAGGGGCGCTCGAAGAGATGCTTCCAAACATGCTCGAAATTGCTGACAAACTCTTGCAAACTCTGCATTCTCTATAGCAAAGCTCTTACGCTCTCAATCACTCTCTTTGCCCAGGAGAAGCTTACTTATGCAAAGCTCCCATACTTTCAAAATGCTAACTCTTTCCATTTTTGTTACTACGTTCCCAACGAACAAGTTCCCAAAAATTATGCTTCTCACAGGCACCAAAACCTTTTTGATCGAGAGCAAACACCCATCTCAGCACTCTCATCTGAACTCAGTAGATGGAGACGGATTCAGATAATTGACTTGATTTGAATCTGTTCAAAATTTGGATCCAGGACGCATCACTACTAAACCATTTCATTACATAAGTATTTGATCAAAATAACTTGGCAAAAGTATCTTAAAATACCAACAACAGATTTGGATCTATATTGTTTTATAAGAATAAAATAAACAGATCAATCACAAAATCTTACCAAATGAAGAAATCATGCACACATAAAATAAAATAATCAATTACAGTGACCATCAAAATATGTTTAGGCAGATAAAACAACCACATGCGAGAGAATGACCTAATACCTGCTCGGGATTCCTACTTCGTAGAGTAGAAACATTGTATTTTTTTCTTATTTTGACAATTTTTTTAAATGTAAATTTTATAAAAAATTAAAAAAAAGAAAAAAATTGTGAACTATTTTCCTCCACGGAGGAGGATCCCTGACTTAGACCTAATATAGGCCACTACATACAAAGCCCAGATGCAGACAAAATCAATGCAGTCGTTGTCTCTCTTGTATAAATTTGGGGTGTGCTGCAGTCCGATTCTATGCACCACCAATGCGTGCTTTTGATTAGAATTATCATGTCCTCTTCAAAGTGGGTAAATTTAAATGAAATGAAATGAATAGAGCCTACTTTCCTTAAAAGTTGTGCCAACGGTTTGAAATTTTATTGAAATAGGGGTCACTCTCGCGTGGGTCTATATTCAGTTAACAGCCTGATTGGATGTTCAGTTGAACACTCACAAAAGCTACAATATCAAGGCGGAGTATTATTATGGTCGTGTGTGCGGCGAGCGGCCAAAGGACAATCAAGTGCTGGGGTTGAAGGACATTTAGCCGGACTACTTAGCTGAAGGGTATTTGGCCGTATTGTTTGGCCAAAGGGTGTCTAGTTGGAATGCCTAGCCAAAAGGTGACCAACCTAGTACTGATACTGGAGGAGTGAACAAATTGAAGGGGGCCGGCCGGATTAAAGATACTAAAGGCCGATCATGATTTATCAAAAGTGCGGGAACTGATAAAAGTGCAAAAAATAGATTTTGGGCTCGACATCATTATAAAGATCACAAAGTGATTTAGAGTTTGTGTAAAAAAAAATGAAACTTTTGCCATCACTTATAAAATTAGAGATCAGTAAGTGTCACTAGTAAGAGAAAATGAAGAAAAGACAGAAAAGAAATAATGAGAGTTTTATTACTTTAGAGATTTCTTCCGTACTCAATACTATTCAGATTAATTTGATATAAAGAGTTGAGTACTTATAGCTGAGATTTTTATAACTGATTTTATGTGATGGAGATTTATGAATGAACAATCCCGTAATTTTTTATCTCTTATTTAAAAGAAAATTTTCAAGTAAAATTATACATATTTTATTTTTCTCTATATTATATAGTTATTGTTCATTTGTTATTTATCGTTGTCATTATTGTTCTAACCTCTCGATCCAACTGACTTGTCGGTCGATCCCCTACAAATTCCTTAGTAGGCATGCCACATTGCTTTCCTTGCATTTTTTTCTGAATCAAGTGAAGCAGCTCAGGCTATTTCGTGCAGGATGGCTAGAAAATGCATGCAAGTGAGAGCCCACAGGTGCGTGTACTATTTTAGATTTTTATTTGAATTATTTTAATATTAATTATGATTTTGGATAATTTTGACGTAATAAAAATTAATTAAATATTAAAAAATCGAGGATATTTGGATTAGTTGGGTTTGTGCTCAAGGTGCACTCGTGTTATCACCTGAATATCGATTTAAATTTTAAAATAAAAGAAAATATATAATTGAGAAGGTTTTAGGGAGAGAAAAAGAAAAGAGGGGAGAGAGTGAGAGACCGGCGTAGACTGTCGTCGTCACCGAAGGTCTCGACGCCTTCTCCGTGATGTTCCCTTCCATTTTGTCTACCAGTGTGAGTACAGGGAGAACTTTCGAATTGAAGCGAAAACGACTACTGTTTGTTCATTGCCGTGGTCGGAGGACATCGGTGAAATTAAGACAAATAAATCATTTTAATCTTTTTATGGATGTCGATTCTTGGGTTGTATGTATATATTCTTGGGTTATATGTATATATTATGTAAAAATCGGCTGAAATTTTGATAGATTTTATAAAATAGGCGCAGTAGAGAGAGAGAGAAAGAATTGACGGTTCAATGCACCACCATCTGTCACCGTGTCACAACCGGGTGCTGCCACCATGGTCGTTGCGATCGCCGGTGCTAGGACTACTGTCGGCAGAAGAGGATCGTGAAGAGAGAGAGAGGCAGAGGCCTGACGCGCAAGACAGAGACCGTGAGTAGAGAGAAAGGCACACCAATAGGAGAGAGAAAGTTCGGTTTGGGTACTTCGAAATATCCTTTATTCAGATTTACAAAATATGAAGTCAAGCATGTATCCGTAACCTTTTTTCTTGGTCTAATTTAATATCAGATATATTTTGGACACTATTTAAAATTTTTGCTAGCATGTATGCATTTTATAAACCCGATCTGTTTAATCTTGACATGTATGTATGGTTCATTGAATGATTTGCATATTTCTGAATTTGATTTGATAATTTTAGAGGGTTTAATAGTTTTCTGAAAACCTGAAAATTTTATTAAATATTGTATATTTTTAAATCAATATATTTGTATAAAAATGAGTATGAAACCTTGTATAGGCCGTGTAGTTATATGCATATGCCGTGTATTGGTTACTATATTTGAGTTTGGATATTAGATATTCTTACCAACTCCCGATGAAATGATTTATTTAAAAATCTTTTTTCGCAGGTATAAAAAGTTTGTAGTGGTAACTCTTCCCATTTGAATGATTTAATTTGACCTTATAATATATTTAAACGTCTTAATATATCTAATAAATTCAAAAATTACACCTAAAATTACGAATGATAAAATATAGTGAGCAACCTTATCCATTGATACAAAGTATATTAATGGTCATACATGTTGGCCTAATTTGTATTTGATTTGATCTAATATTGTCGAAATTATATGTAACCCTTCCTCAAACCAGCTTTTAAGTAATCGGAACTCAAATTTGATACATGATTTGTAATTTTATATTGAATTATATTAGACTCCGATTTGAATTTCAGATTCGCTGATTTTACCCATAGTTGGACATTGGTATGTCTCGTATAAATAATTTTAATTACATGTTTTGATTCGTACCTTTAAAATAGTTATCGCAGTACTGTTTTAATTTCTGCATATACTATTGGATCATCTGACTATCGAAATTTGCGCCAAATTATGAGCTGATCGGACCTTAAATTTGGATTGGGCTTTACAATTGGCTATTTGCTTATTGGAATCGGTTCAAATCACTTCTATTTTGTTTATATATATATATACGTCTCAATGATAATTATTTTTTAATTTGGACTTTTATTTTAGATTTGGATATTTGATTTGAGTATGAGACTACCATTAAATTTTGAACACTAGATTTCTATTAAATTTATTTTATCGACGATTTGGATTTATTTTGTCATTGGAGATTCATCTATTTGACATTATTTCTGATTCATTAGATTTTTTTATTTAAATATGATATTTATTGAGCACTTGACTCTCGTTTTCTATTTTATCCATTCAGAGTGGAAGGTTTAGATGTATTGCATAATTTAGGATATGATTTGTTAGTTATTCATCTGATTTGGTTAGTTTTAATTTTATTGTGGTTTAAATTGACATTTAATTTGATTGGATTATGTAGTTAGTCGAATATAGGCCCATGATAATATTTAAAAAATAGTTTTGATATTATATTATGTTTAATGAAGAAATTTTATTTAAATTGTTATATCCTTTAAGATGATTGTAGAGCGGGTCATAATTATTTTGTTTGAACGATTATCTGATGAGATCCTGTATGAATTTTTAAATTGTTGGGTCATATTATTTGATTTGTCACACTCGAATTTTAAGTACTTAGATTATTTATTAAATTTATTTAAATTTTTAAATTTTAAAAATTTTAATTAATTATTAAAATTGACTTATTTGATTCGAATTTATGACACATTGATCAGCCAAGGCTGCTTGGGAGGATCGGTCAGCCGGGTGTGAAAAGGAGATGTCCTTCCGAGCAGGAAGAAGACGAGCGCGAGGTTCTTATTTGGTAAAAAAAATTCATATTTTTTTTTATATTTTTAGATTTTTTTTAAATACACATCTTATTAAAAAAAAAAAAAAAAAATCCACAATGATGCTACTTTGCAAAATAGGATCCCAAGAGTGGAAGAAGAAGGCGGGTGCTGCCTATCCCTATGTGCTTAAATATATTTTTTTTATGTACAAAATTTTGCACCAAATATTCAATAAAGATGCATGAAATTTTAATTACCAAAAAAATCCAACAAATATTATTATCCATTTAATAAAATGCAATTATAAATTCATAAATACTATAATTACCATTAAAATATCAGGAATCACAAAAGTGATAAATCAATTTATGAATTTTTATTATGGCAATCAATTGAATGATATGAGGAAGAAAACATGGTAATTAAAACTATTTAAAATTTTTTTGATAATGTATAAATTTTAATTTTTAGAATTTTTATTGTTATATTTTTTATTAATTATGTGTAAAAATAAATTTAAATATTTAAATTCATAAGACCTAAACTTTAACATTTCAAAAATAATCTACAGAATTAAAACACGCTAAAATTGTTCTTATTTTGAATGATTGAAAATTAATTTAAAAAAAAAATTTATTCTGACCTAGGATATATTGAAACTAATTATATAGGATTATATTATTTTATCTAAATTTAATAAATTAATAAATTATATATCTTATTATATAAGATATTTTTCTAATATTGATAGCATGGAAGATTAGATCGTGAAGTCTGCTCCTGAAGCTATGATCCAAAGGAGTAGGACAATGAAAAGCATCCAAGAGTTGACTGGGAAATAATGTCTCCATCCAAGAGTTGACTGATATGGGGGCCAGGGGTGGCTCCATTTTTTTTTTTAGAAATAAGGTTATTTTTTCAATATTTAATTTATTTATTTTAAAATAGATTATTATTGTTTAATACATTAATTTTTTATATTTTAAAAAGTAGTTAAATTATAATAATTTATTTAAATGTTAATGACTTAAATTAGGAGAAAAATTAATTTCCTCTCTTTAAAGAGCATATGGTAAGATTATTTTATTTTGATTAAAGATTGTAGATATAAGTTATAAAATAATTTATTTGAAACTTAGATAACTAAAGATATAAAATTATCTATATTTAAGGATATCTAAACTCAAAAAATAAGAAAAGCCATATAGACTGCACAAACTCGCGCAAACTTTCTTGGTGGCTCCTCCAAATTCTAATCAATATTTGGCTAATTGATTGCGATGAATTAGAGTAAGCTTAGTTTCACTTACTCTTCCTATGCTCAATGAATAGGATACTTCACTATGTTTTGGAAAAAAATGTAAATTTTGTTATGATTATATGTACATTAAATTTAAATTAGACAAAAATACGAATGAGAAGTCTGTTTAGTCACTATACACGCTTGATCGATTTAATGCCACCATACAGTTTGGCTAATAGGCCAAAGCAAAGGGACTCATTATTAAGCAAAAATAGTCATGTGCCTATTAACTAAGGATACAAAATAATTTAGAAATTATCGTTTGCCTTACAGCTCTTTTTAACCTTTCACCTATAAATATGTTGTCAACTATTTATCAAAAGGACTAAAAATATCATTAAAAAAGATAAAGATTGATTTTACTCTATTGAAATATTATTTAACAGATAACCATTTTAAACTACCAGAGGAGAAGCATATGTTCCTATGGAAGATTTAGCTATCCCAATAGTGAAATCTAGTGTTGTTATTGTCAAGTAGATAGTTTTCAAATGAAATTACTTCTCCATACTTAAAAATTGATAACACCTCGGTATCTTAGGCCAATAGGGACAATCTTATCATAAGTCATCTCGTTCCCATCGAACTTCTTTAATAAGATAAACTTTCTTATTACCTAAAACAGATACCTTATTATCAAATTTAAAAAGTAGATAATTTTTTAATTATCTTATCTGGTTTAAATTTAAACTAACTCTGGCATTAAATGAATTTTTCTAAAAGTAATAACTAAATATTTTTACATTATTATTTATAGTGTGTAAAATTTTAATAGAAATATTCAGATCTAAATACCATGTCAAAAACCCATCCCTTCAAATAAATTGGGTGCAAATGATAATTGATTTTACTCATATAAGTAAGTAATCATGGCCCTAGAACATTTCAAAATATTTTCGTTTAGGTGAATTAAATTTCTAACCATCCTGTCTGGTTCAAACTTAAATTAACTTTGTCATTGAATAAGTGTTTTTTTTAAAAAATAATATTTAAATTTTATCACTCTATTATTTATAGTATATAAAATTTAAATAGAGATATTCATATATATCCCTTCGAATAAATTTGGTTCAAATGGTAATTGATTTTACTCGTATAAGTTATCATGGCCCTGGAGAGTTTGAAAATATTTTATTTTAGGTGAATTAGGCAGTGTACTGTGCAATGAAGCACAGATTCAGACGTTCAACCAAAATCTGAAAATCAAAGTCTCCGCGTGTCCTTGGCGTACACTCAAATCAGATCGACGCTGCACACCGCCGGCACCATATGTGTTGACGGCCACCGTGATTCCGATTTTGTGCGAAAAGGTGAAGGGCGGAATCAAAATCCTGCGCTCTGTGAGCTCTGGAAAATGGAAGACGCAGGAGGTAGAATTTCGACGGAGCAGTCGACCGATACATTTAATGATGGAATACAAAAACTTGGTCCAACTGACACCTCCTCGTGCCATCTCGAGAGACGAGAGAGCAGAGCGCAGGGAGCAGGGAGCAGAGGAGAGAGAGGGGGGATGGAGGGTCATTTGGTTCTTCTCTGTAGACTCTATCATCGCAATCGTACTGTGCGCAGCTGCTTTCCGCCTAGGCAAATGGCGCCTACGACTATCTGGAAAAATTACACAGAGAATTATTTCTCTGTTTTTCCGTAAACAAAATTGTCTCGTCGCTCTTGGTTTAATTTCTAAACTAATATTCTTATTTTATATGTTTTACCTTTCATATATATTCACAAAGTATAGTTGTCATGATATAACCATAGAGTTTCTTCCGTTTAATTTTCGTCTTCATTTTAAATTTTTTTAAAAAGTTTATTTTATATTTTTAAATAAGATTACATATAATAATTTTAAACGTATATATTTTATTGACACCGTATATCCCTATGGGAGTGTACGGATCACATAGGTCCTCTGCCTCCCCCTATATGGAATGGTTGCACGTTCAAATGAAGCACTCAATTGCGGGAAGCTCCTTTCAAAGTGATTTATTTTTTACTTTTTATTTTTTTGGGTAAATGACCAAAACGAAAATATTTGTTAAAAAATGACAATAAATTATATTTATTTAGAAATTAGAAAAATGACTGGCAATTTTAATAAGTTTCAATTTTTAAGTATTTATAGTATTTTTTTTATTAAAAAAATTACACAATAAAGCTTTTTCCAAAAATATGAAAAATCAAGTATCCCATCGGTTGCATTGAAAAGAAACAAAGGAGACATAGCATCCCGTGAGCTCACAAGCATTGCGTGCAAACATGCTATATATAATTTTGCTGCTTTTTTTTTAATATATATGTTTATTAGTAAAATAAATAAATAAAATATCACATAATTAAAAATTTTCCTATTGTAATTAAAATTGTAAGCATCATTTCCACGAAATGTTAAATTATAGATAAATAAAACCTCTAACCTATACTATATAAATACTATTTATTTTATCTATATATAATTCTATTTGTTTATAATAAAAACCCTTCAAATTTCAAAAAATAAAAATAATAAAATATCTCTTACATATTAAAATTAAGTTATGAATAAATTATAGATAAATAAAATATTTAACATTTCTTTAATTCATATCTTAAGTGATGATTTAAAAGTTTCTGTTGAAAATGAGCCAAACCAAAATTCTAACAACTCGTGAATTATAAAGAATTACTAACAATTGATTGTTGAATTGATTGTCAAATATTTCTCACGTATTAAAACTCTATCCCACCAAATTAATTTCATGTCACCAACAAAATAAGAGTTCATCAGCATATGCATCTAATTAAAGCTAATACGACCTTAAATAACTTATAAATTGGCCAACAATACAATTGTTGACATGTTTGTCAAAAAATTCTTCTCATATATTTAGACTTTAAAATACCCAGTTAATTTTAGTCGGTCCGTCAACGGCCATTACACGTAATATTATACACTAAATTAAGACTATGTAAAATAACTTATTCTAAATAACAATTATGTATAGCAGTTACTAAAATTTTATTGTTGACTTGATCTTCAAAAAATTTTTGAGCTTGAAGATATGAGCACACAATAATTCAGGAGTCACCATGGTCCTCCTGTGATCATACTATGTTATAATACACAGTCAAATTAACATTGGCATTTCCTTAGAAAATATCTTAACTTCTTCTAAGCCACAACTGTACACATTCCATTCCTGAATCCATGCACAAGGAAATAACAAAATCATGGCAAAACCTTCAACCTCTCCTCCCACAGGAAGAGAAATGATGCCTTACAGTAGGCCAAATATGCAGTCGCCTTATTTAGATCATAATTGCTTAGCATATGAATCATTAGTTGGTACTTAGTCAAAAAAACATAACAAGAGCAAGAGAGAAGGAAAAGAATGAGGTCTACTAACACCTTGAAATGGACAATAAAAGCCGTTTGCTTTTTCATTTTCTTTCTTTTTATTTTCTTAATGCAGAATTTTTAGCCCTATTTTGTTGGCATAAGTGAAACTCACACTGTATGATCTTACCCATAAAGAAAACGTATAAGGTAAATCTAACAATATACAGCAATAAGAATCAAATTTGGGATCATAAACTCAATTGCAATGGGTCATGATGGGTTTCTTTCAAAGCAAAGTTGATAAAGTAGCTTCAACTACTTTGAGGAGGTGGAAACGAGAGGTTTTCCCGTATCAAAAACGAAAAAACTCAGATATCAAATAAGCTCATGTGATTGCAAGCAAACAAGAACGCAATTTCAAAGAATATTAAGGTCCTAAAGCTCCCTTATTTCCTTCTCTTGCTCTGCATCCCTAGTACTATTTGTAGGGGGTCTAAAGTCTAGGTCCTAGGCTATAGTTGATTATATTTCCCATGAACACCGATATCACACACGGTAAATAAGCTCCGGAAAAATCCCGTGTGCATTTCTTTTTGACTACTTGTTTCAAACATTCAAAGACCAAACTCTTTCTCCTCTGTCTCTCTTTCTCTATATATAGGAATTCAAGGCCACCCATTTGAAACCCACATGTCCTTCCTACTGCAAGTTCTTCTTCCCTGTCTCTGAAAACAGGAGAACCAGAGCAAACATCCTCTTTAACCATGGCTGCTGGCGTTTGCTTTTTGATTTTAGTGGGTTTGGCTGTGTTGGCATTGGGTCTCATAATGAACCATTACTTGCCCTTGTTCTCCAAACATAGCCTTCTCCCTAGAGGAACTTTTGGTTGGCCTCTTTTGGGTGAAACCCTTCCCTTTTGAGGCCTCATCCTTCTAACTCTGTTGGCCATTTCCTTCAAGATCATTGTTCTAGGTGAGCGATAACTAACAGACTTTTTCTTTCAAATGTGTTTAATATGTTCCATCAACATGAACAGAACTGGGTTGAAAAAAAAAAAAAAAAAGAAAGAATTGGGATAGTAAGAATCTTGGGCATCTAGGAGAAATATAAGTGATTTTTTCTTTTCCTTTGGTGAAATTTTTTGTTTCTCAGGTATGGAAGAGTGTTCAAATCCCATCTGTTCTTCTCTCCAACAGTGGTGTCATGTGACCAAGAACTCAACTATTTCATCCTCCAAAATGAAGATAAGCTTTTCCAGTGCAGCTACCCAAAGCCTATCCATGGTATTCTCGGGAACAAGTCCATGCTGGTAGCAGTGGGTGACACTCACAAAAGGCTTAGAAATGTTGCACTGTCCTTGGTCAACACCATCAAAGCTAATCCTGACTTCCTTGATGACATTGACACTACTGCCATTCAAGTACTTTGCTCTTGGAAGGACAAACGGCAGGTCATCTTCTGTGAAGAGGCTCGGAAGGTATGTAACCTTCTTCTTATAAAGTTTATCCCGTGCATGATTTTTGGGATCAGATTATACAGATGAAGTTTAGTCAAAACAATAGTAAGTTGTTAAAAAAAGGCTTTTTGTGTGAAGAAATGGACATTGGAAGGTTCCTTATCAGTCATTTGGCAATCTGAGTTGGTGACCGGTCTATATGAACCTGGTTACGCATGGAGTATCTTTTCATTGACTAGGGTAGCGAAAACTTTGTCTGATGGCAACCGCAGGTTGGTAGGAACCATATTAAAGTACCTCCACAATGAGAAACGCTGAGGACCCATACGTGCAAGGAAAGGACGGCTGAGATCATACAGTCACTATGGCCTCAGCATTCCTCCCTTCGATGGACCCATTTCTTTACGCCACTAGCAGCAAAAGCAGAAATAGCACAATATAAGTTATCTGTAATAAAATTCTAACGTTAGTTTATGTTTCTTTCTTTCTTGCTTTCTTTTTTTTCCCCCCTTTTCCAAAGTTCACATTCAATGTAATAGTAAAGCAGGTGCTTGGTTTGGGACCAGATGACGTACAAGCAAGGGAAATTCTCAAAGACTTCCTGACATTCATGAGAGGACTCATCTCGTTGCCACTCTACATTCCTGGCACTCCGTATGCTAGAGCTGTCAAGGTGTTTTGTTTTTCTTGAGTAATAAGCTATTGTTTCTTCATTATAGACTCAACTTCAAGAGACACTTTGTTTAAAAACTAAAGTAGACGTGCTCTTGTAGCATGTTATTGGGTTGATGTTCTTTTCCTATTTTAAGGTTGAAAAGAAAGCATGTGACCAACTTTGTGCTGACCCCATCTTTACAGGCTAGAAGCAGAATATCTTCAACTGTCAGAGCAATAATGCAGGAAAGAAGAAGAGTAAGTGTTGAGAATTCTAAAAAAAAGAATGACTTCCTTGATACTCTACTGCGTGTTGATACCCTGTCTGAAGATGAAAAAGTAAGCTTTGCCTTGGATTCTCTTCTGGGCGGCTATGAAACTACTTCTCTGTTAATGGCCATGGTGGTTCATTTTCTAGGCCAATCACCCTCTGCTCTCCAAGAAATGAAGGTAAAGCTTCTGCACTAATTAATCAATCCGTTAAGTGATACTAGTTTAGCCAGCTACCCTATTGTCTTGACCTTGTCTTGAATATGCAGGAAGAACATCAGGAAATCAGAGGTATGAAGCAGAAAGATGAGTACCTCAATTGGGAAGACTTTAAAAAGATGAATTTCACTCAAAATGTAAGAGAGATAAAAAAATCTCAAATTTTCTCAGCATCAAACTTTTATCTTCTTTTAAATGCCATGGGGCCATGGATGTTTCCTAGACAGGAAAATTGGTATGGCCACAGTGACAATTCATGTTGTGATCATGATCATCATGAAGTTTAACATGTTCATGTGTGGGTCCCTAGATCAGTGTATCACACTGGCCCATTGTGGCGAGTGTTGGGCTGCTCTTCTTGGATAGAGAAATGGCAACTTGGTCTGATGTTTCCTTTTGTTGCAGGTAGTTAATGAAGCTCTCAGATTTGGGAATATTGTAAAATTTGTGCATCGAAAGGCTCTCAAGGATATCAAGTTCAAAGGTTGATTTCCTGACCTTTGACGAATCAAAGACATACTTAACATATGATATGCTTTTCTTATAAGCCTACCATGGATCAACTAGCTTTTTGGTATTATATTGTAAAGGTTCTCTAACTCTTCCTTTTCCTATTGTGTGTGTCTCAGACTACTCAATTCCATGTGGTTGGAAAGTACTACCCATTTTTAGTGCAGTTCACTTGGACCCATCTCTCCATGCAAATGCTCTCCAATTTCACCCACGGAGATGGGAGGTATAATGTTATCCTCTTTAATTTATTGTATCTTTTTGCCAATGCTAGATTTAGTTCCTACTTATTGATTCACCAAAATCAGCACATATAGAAGATGAAAATGGTAGCGTCTCACTTTAAATTACATATCAGAGAGCTGTGACTATTTTCTCATGTACATGAGCCTCATTCAAGACTAGGGCGAGAGGGAACATTTGAGGACAAAGAATATAAGAAATCTTATCCGAAGTATTCACCTTAGAGTTCATGTGTGGTTCCTTTTTTTGTGTGTGTGTCTTTTTAGCGGCTGAAATAAACATTGATATAATAGTAAAATTATTTTATTATAACTTTGAAATCACTAATAAAAATTACGGAAGTAATTGATAGGCAATGAGGAATAAGATTGCAGGCATTTAACATTTTCTAAAATTTGTAATATAGAAAGCCCCATGCACTAAAACACCCTTTGATGAAACACTAAGCAATAAGACCATGGCCCCATCACATAAGGAAAAAGGAATCAATAAGCTTCTCTTCCGTAGAAGATAAGGATACGAGCAACGACCTTCCCTCAAAGAGAAATGCCACCATGCTCCAAGACTTAAGCGAGTCAAATGAATTGGTTACGGTTGCAACACATACACATAGCAGAAATCAAAGAAAGAAAATAAGAGAAAAAAAGCAATGGCATGAAAACCATGGGACCCAATCAAAGATTGTACATCAATGGACAGGTTGCATCTGCAAACTTTACCGAGTAAAGTAGAGAATACGTAGTGTTTGGTTTCACAGCTCTGTTCACAGATGAATCCAGTTCTCACTAGATTCAACCTATGTGCTATACGTCGCAAAAGTAGAAGGACAAAGGACCAGTTAGGTTAGGATCTCAAGACATAGTCAACAAGTATAAAATACCCTTTGACAAGTCGCCTAAATGTTGTTCCGCAGACCCAAGATCAAGCATGCAAGAAATTTACTCCCTTTGGTGGAGGGTCAAGATGCTGCCCAGGTTCTGAACTAGCCAAGGTGGAAGTGGCATTCTTCCTCCACCACCTTGTCCAGAATTTCAGGTAACCAATCACCATCTCTTAAGAGTTCAATGTTTAAAATTCCTGCACATTGTTTATGTCCTTGATTCATATTGAATGGTAATTTCTGCTGTCTTTTCTCTTCCCATATAGATGGAGTACAAACGATGGGGACCATCCGATTGCTTATCCTTACATTGAATTTCATAAAGGATTGGTACTAGATGTGGAAAGCAAATTAGTATGAACCTATTCTCTTTGACTAGAAGCCTATATTACTAGAAGTTTCTGTAATTTGTGCCTTCTACCTGGCTCACATACATAGGTTGGTTGTTTGACCAGGTTGAGTATAAATATATGTATATATAGTATATCTCTTGGTTTGACTGATATTCGATATTATCATTATGCAAAACCCAGAAAAAAGAGTCCAAATTGCCAGAAATATTCAAGATTGGCGACACGGCATTTATGCTGACAAAATATAAATGAAAGATGAAGGGCATTTATGCTCTGATGATCCATCTTCCCAATGCAAATTATACCTTACACCAGAAGCATCATAGCCCACCTGGAAGTACAATTATCACATATTTGAATAGCCAATCAAATTTATCACAAATTTTAAAAATGACTATCCAAAAATTTAGTAATATCCCAGAGTAATATAATACCTGGTGTATTGTATAATTTTTTCTAGACTCGTTGATCACAAAGTAACATAGAGAATAAGGAGGATATTTCAGCCATTTTTTTTTCATCTTGAAAGCCTAAATGTAAAATCTTTAGTGGCCTTTATTGGGTCTCTTTAATAAATAAAACACCAATAAAAATTTTGTCAACTTTGACAAAATTTATAAATATATAAATATATGACAAGAAATGGAAAATTTTTATTTTACAACTCGGATTTGATAATTGGAAAAAAAATTTGTTTCTGTAAGCCTTGACATATACCCGTTGCCTAAATTCAATCCATGGTTACATCATATCACAACAATCAATTACAACCAAGCAATCATGTTTTGCAAGACTGGGCTTTCAACATGATTTAACATTTGATTGTTTTTCAGCACTTTAAGCACCCCATTAGCAATAACTAACACAACTCAAAATTTCAGCAACTTAAAAACGCTCAGCACCTCCCGGTAGCTCATTCCGAGTCCAGTAGCTAAACAGCATTTTTAGCAATACTAAAGAAGGTTTGAGGAGGAGAAAACACAATTACTTAATAGATTAGGTGAGCACTTACCAGTGGTCATCAATTCCTGATTTTACTGCTGCGGGGCTTCAATGGCGATTGAGGGTATTCAGATGACCAAGAACACCAGAAACACCAGGGCATCACATTTGAGTGCCTGGTAGAGAGAGAATTTTACTCTACGCGCAGCAAATGGTTCGCCCATTGGCCCTTGGGCGCCGTGATATATGGCTGAAAGTACATTAACGAAACGTTACCCAAAAAACGGCGAGAAATCCTATATCCGGTGACCAGTAAGGAACAGGTTATAGCAACATTAGGAAACTCCGGCGAGACATGTGAGGTAGGTACTACTTACCAAAAAAAAAAAAAGACGTGAGGTAGGTACTTTGGAGGAAAACGCTGCCATGAAACAAACAGGTTTTGTCCAATTCTGTAACGTACAGGTAATGTAGTCCTGCCCTAATTGGATGAAAACCAGAAAATCGAAGCGAACAAGACACTAGGAAGCCAAAAAGATGCCTGGATGCTGTTAACAATCTCAAGGATGGCGCCGAGTTAAGATGTTTCGCGAGGGTTTCAACGCCGAAATCCAGCCCAACGCAATTTCAAGCCCTATCGCATCAAATCCAGTCTCGTTCATGCGAAAAATTGAACCTCTTCTGAATATTGCACATACAAAATCTCGACCGAATATTAGCCCGATTCACATGAAGATTAACGGGCTTGTAATTTTTTCCATATAAGACCCATAGTTAAATCTAGATGTCATCCACTGAAATGATAACGCCCATCTTTGAGGTTTAGCAAATTATCCTTCACGTTAAAGAGAGTACTATCGTATTCTATAATCACGAAACTCATAATGAAAGATGTCATGGGGCTCCCCAACGGTTCATTGGACGTACTCCAACAACCGACTATAGCTACACAAAAGAGCACTCGAATTGTATAAGCACCACTGAAATTTTATAATTATATTTAATTTATAAATTGATTTAATTTGGTCCCCTCCCCCATACATAAACTAATGCTGTTAGGAATCTATTAATTTGGTTCCCTTTCTCTTAGTTTGTTACTTTAGTTTGTTAAATTGGTTCCCATTTTTTCAATTTGTTAGGTTATTCTGTTGGGCCACGTGTCACAACCTCTCTTATATATAGCCCATTTCTATGCTGCGCAGGAGGATATAGAAAACTTACTGACTTCTTTCTCCTTCCTGTCTCTGTTCTCTCCCTCTCTCTTGTTCTCTCTCGAACCCTCTCTCTCTGTCTGAGTTCTCACCCCCTTCACATCTTTGCTCAAATTCCCCTCCTTACTCCTCATTACTCAAATAGGTTACTACATAGATCATTGGTACTTTCATTGAGACATGACAAAGAGTATGACGACGAGGTACAAATCCCTAGAAAATTTGATTTCCGAGCTGAAGGAGATGACCATCGCCTTACAACAACAATCCGAGAGTATTGTTGCCATCTTACATCATCACTCTGAAGGTATTGTTTTGAATGCCTCCATTAATGAACATTTATAGAAATCCGTAGCCGATATTTTTCATTCCTTGGCTTGAATTGAAGCCAAACCTAGATTGCCCGTAAATCCACCACTGCTTCCAACCCCACCCTCGTTTATGGTGACCTTAACCACAAATTCCTTACCACCTAATCAAACCTTACCTATATTTTCACATGCACTACTTGAATTTCAGTCCGCACTGCCCATACATCTATGCAAGCTTGAAATTTTCTTTTTCTCCGGGGACAATGTGCTCGGATGGTTGTTTCAAATCAAGCGATTTTTTCATTATCACCTCACTCCAACCGAACAAAAATTGACAATCGCTGCCCTCTACATGGCCGGTTCTACACTTCGATGGTACCAATGGATACATGCAACGCAATAGCTCACGACTTGGGAGGCTTTCTCTTGTGATTTGGAACTTAGGTTCAACCCTTCCACTTATTCCAATCCAGAAGCCTTACTCTACAAGCTACGACAAAACACTACTGTAGCCTCATACATGACAGAGTTTGAGGCTCGGTTCATGCGTACCATGGGCCTCACCTGGGTGAACCTTTTGAACTGTTTCATTTTGGCATGCGGGATGACATCTGGCGTAAGCTCTTATTGCTAAAGCCTCAAACATTACTGGAGGCCATTGGAATGGTTAAGATAGTGGAGGAAAAGTTCGATGTAGGCCGCTCTAATCTCCACCGCTCACCAACTTCCAAACAACCATTCGAAGCTTTGGGAGCACCCCCATGACCCTTCCCTTCTCCAAGCTGACCTCCAAAACTACCCATCAAAAGACTCACTCTAGTTGAAATGGCAACTTGTCGTGAACGTGAGTTATTTTTCACTTGTGATGAAAGATTTACTCCAGGCCACCGTTGTAGATCTCCCTAATTCATATGTATAATTGTTGAGGAGGAAGACACCCCCACTGGTTGGTCCATAGTCCGCTAAGGAAGTTTCCATCGGTCTTGAATTTCAGACAACAAGATCTTCCGAGACAGAGCCCCAAGTACCCCTTACGGACTCTCCTCCCACCATCTCCCTTCATGCTTTGAAGGGCCACTTTGTTCTCTCAACATTACAGTTGCAAGGCCAAATTTTTGGACATCCTGTCATCATCTTGGTGGACAGCTGCTCCACCTACAATTTTCTCCAGACTCGAGTGGCTAAAAACTTGGGGTTGCCTATACAACCTGTCCCAGCACCTTAACGTCATGCTAGGCAATGGAAACTCATTACATTGCGAGGGAATATGCTCCAACACTCTGGTAGCTTTGGATCAGTCCCAATTCCACATGGATTTCTACTTACGGCCTATTTATGGAGTGGATGTAGTCTTTGGTGGTGCAATGGCTAGCTACAATCGATCCCATATTATTGGATTATAAGACGCTGTGGATAAGCTTTGACCATGCCGGCACTCGGCTCACTCTACGTGAGCTGCAATCTGCCACTATATCCGCTATGACTCTGGGACAATTGAGGTGACGTGAAATGACCAAAGCAGCCGCTACCTACTTCCACATGACAGTTACACTCATGCTGGAGTCCTCACTGGGTCACCAAGGGGAATTCCTTCTCTCCACAGATCACTTGTCTTTGAATGTCACCTTCACTATACAGTTAGTACTTCAACACCTTCTCTCCATCTTTGCAGGGGTATTCTCCTTACCCCGTGGCCTGCCCCCATGCCTGGTCATTGATTATCGCATCGCACTAAAACCAAACTTTGAACCCATGAATGTCAAACCCTACTAGTATTTACACTTCTAGAAGGCTAAAATAGAACGCATGATTCGAGAAATGCTTAAGGAAGAAATTATTCGGCCCAGCAGTAGCCCTTTTTCATCCCCTGTTTTACTCATCAAGAAGCATGACGGAAGCTGGCGGTTCTGTGTGGACTACAGGTCCCTCAATGCTATTGTGGTGAAGGACAGATTTCCAATTCCCACGATAGATGAGTTATTGGATGAGTTGGCTGGTGCTTAGATATTATCCAAGCTCGATTTACGAGCTGAGTATCACCATATGCGAGTTCACCCAAATGACATTCACAAAACAACTTTCTGGACTCACGAGGGGCATTACGAATTCATGGTCATGCCTTTCTATTTGTCAAATGCCCCTCCTTCCAATCAAAAATGAATGAGATCTTCCGTCCAGTGCTTCGACAATCCGTGTTAGTCTTCTTCGACGACATTCTGGTTTATAGCCCTTCATGGGAGGCCTATCTCCAACACCTCACTTAAGTTCTACACATCTTACAGACGAACTCCTTCTTTGCTAGGCAGTCCAAGTGTAAGTTTGGACGGACTTCACTATCCTATCTAGGTCACGTTATTTCAGAGTAAATAATGGTTGTCGACCCATCCAAAATTGCCGTTGTCCAGAATTGGCCACCACCGGTCAATGTGACACAATTGCGCGAGTTCATGGGGCTAGTGGGCTACTACCAACACTTTGTAAATCGGTATGCCAAGATTTCAGCTCCGTTGATGCACCTATTGGGTAAAAACGCTTTTGTTTGGACATCCAAAGCCGCACAGGAATTTGCCTCACTCAAAGCCGCCCTCACTTCCACCCCAGTGTTGGCCTTGTCAGATTTCTCCAAAACCTTCATGGTCCAAATTGATGCATCCGGGTAAGGCATTGGGGCTATGCTACTTCAAAGCGGGCATCCTATCACCTACTTTAGCAAGCAATTCTGTCCAAAATTGCAGGCATCTTCCACATATATTAAAGAGCTCTGCCCTGTCACTGAGGCCGTAAAAAAATAGTGCCAGTATTTATTAGGTGCTAAATTCACCATATAAATGGATCATCAACCGCTCAAGATGCTACTGACCCAATCTATCCATACTCCAGAGCAGCACCGCTGAATCACCAAATTATTGGATTTGACTTCGACATAGTATACTGGCCTGGGTGGACAAATGGGTCTACTGATGCTTTATCCAGGCAAGAGGCTGGGACTTGTTTGACCATCAAAGCTATCTCCTAGCCAATCATGGCCTTGTTGTCTGCCTTGAGAAAGTTTTATGAGCGGCATTTAGCATCAACCACTCCTGTCAAATCCATTCAAAAACACTTGGGAGACCATGTAGAGTATTCCTAGCGCGATGGGCTGATCTTCTTCAGAAACCAAATTTGGGTGCCACCCGAATCTGCTCTTCCAGAGTTGATACTGCAGGAGTATCACAATTCGCCACTTGGGGGACATGTTGGAATTCACCGCACTTTCTCTCAAATTGCATCCATTTTTTTCTTATCACGGATGCATAAGGAAGTATGCGACTTCATCAACAATTGCCCGGTGTTTTAGCAAATAAAACCACTGAATACCACACCATAGGGACTCCTTCAGCCACTTTCAATTCCAGGTAACATCTGGGAATCCATCTCCATGGACTTTATTACCCCTTTGCCTCCCTCACATGGCAAATCGGTTATAATGGTGGTAGTCGATCGGCTCTCCAAATATGCTTACTTTTTTGCGTTGGAAGCTCAATTTACAGTGACCAAACTTTGTCAAAGACATCTGCAGATTGCACAGGCTCCTTGTGGATATTGTCTCAGATCGAGATCTCCTTTTTATGAGTCTATTTTGGCAGGAACTCTTCAAATTGCAAGGGATCCGACTGTCCACAGTAGCACATACCATCCACAATCAGATGGACAAACAGAAGTCGTTAACAGATGCCTCGGAGACTACTTGCGTTGTTTCACAACTAGACTTCCTTCCTTGTGGGCTCAATACTTATATTGGGCCGAATAAAGTTATAACACAGCCTGACATTCTTTAATAAAGTGAGCCCATTCGAAGCAGTATATGGGCGGATGCCTCCATCGCTGCTTAACTATGTACAAGGCACATCTTCTATAGCCCTCGTCGATAAATTGCTGACTACGCAATTAACTGTTTTGGGCATCCTCAAAGCAAATTTGCAGTAAGCACAGCTCCGGATGTAACAGCAGGCTGATTCTCACTGGATCAAAAAGGAATTTCAGATTAGAGATTTTGTCTATGTGCGTCTACAACCATACCGCCAAACTTTAGTGGCAAAACGACAGAAAAATAAACTCGCCAAATGATATTATGGTCCATTTCGTATTCTAGATCGAGTAGGTGCTGTCGCCTACCGCCTGGATTTGCCAGCACACTCCAAGATACATAACATCTTTCATGTCTCCTTACTCAAGCAGTGTCATGGAGACCAAAGTAGCTAAACGTTCGACTTGCTAGTTGATGCCTGGGGCTCCCTACCATTGCTGCAATCGCTTCAAGTTCTCGGATTTTGACAAATTCTCTGCAACAACCAACCCATTTCCTTGATTTTGGTGCATTGTAAGGTACAAACACTTGAGGAGGCCACTTGGAAAGTTGTCATTGAATGTCAACAGGATTTTCCTACCTTCAACTTTGAGGACAATGTTGGTTTTGATTGGAACAGCAATGTTACGGGGCTTCTCAACGGTTCCTTGGACACACTCTAGCAACCGAGTACATCTACACAAAAGAGCACTCGGATTATTCAACCACCACCAAAATTTCGCGATTATATTTTATTCATGAATTGATTTAATTTGGTTCACTCCCTTACACAAACTAATGCTGTCAGGATTTTGTTAATTTGATTCCCCTTCCCTTAATTTGTTACTTAGTTTGTTAAATTGGTTCCCATTTTTCTAATTTGTTAGGCTATTTTGCTAGACCACATGCCACAACCTCTCTTGTATATAGCCTATTACTGTGCTGGGTAGGAGGATTTAGAAAATTTACTGACTTCTTTCTTCTTCTCGTCTCTACTCTCTTCCTCTCTCTCTCGTCCTCTCTCTGTCTGACTTCTCATCCCCTTCACACCTTTGCTCGAATTCCCCTCCCTGCTCCTCACTACTCAAATCGGCTGCAACACGGATCAAAAGAGCTCAAAATAGTTAATCCTCACGCATCTTCGATTCACGAGGAAAGAATGAGAATTCTTGATTGGGTTCTATAAATATTGAGGTGAAAATACCATGTATTTACGCGTACATTTAACCTTCGGAGCCAAGTAGAGTGAATGATCTTACTAAAAACATCGTATCTCTTTGGAGGATTATTGACTACAAAATGCCTTTGAACTTGCCTCACGCCCTCCTGCATTTTCAAGTACTTGGCCTGAGGGATCCACATTAGTATTTTCTTAAGATTTGGTATTTCAGTCACGGAGCCCTGAACAGAGGAGTCCCAGTCGAGAATGTCGCTGAATGGAAGCACGTAGTGCTGAGGAATGAGCACCGGCACAGAGCCTGCGTAGATGGCCTCCACAATTCTGGGGCTGGCCACTTCAAACCCACTGGGGCAACTGCAGTACTTGCTCATCTTCATCATCTCCTCGTAAGATACCCCTACCGGAAGCTTCTGGTAAACCTGCACCGCAGAAGAATAAAAAAAGCATAATACACATATATTTATATTTATCAATAACTCCATTCATTTGGGTGCAATCTAATACTAAATTGAGCTAGCTCAGCTGCACCATTGATTACCTGGACATCATTGTCTCTTTCCTCCCAGTGCACAAGAAGAGCCGGCCTGATGCGGTCATGCAGCCTACCACCGAAGAAAGCGAGGATGGATCGGTGGGATGGCGGCAAGCCGTCAGTACGAGCAGTGGCCTTCCCTGTTTGCAAGTTGATTTCAGGGATGGAGGCATCCTTAATTGGTTGAAATTTTCAGACGTACTGGCATTGCAAAGTAATCGGATTGAATGGAAATACAGCATCTGATGATACCGTGTCGCTTGTGGCCCCTGTCGCAACAAAACAATACACAGTCTTTCAGGGGCAAGCTAGTCCCCAAAATTGAATTACTCACAACAATACAAAAGCATTAAGACTTATTAGGAGTGCCAACGGTTGAAAAACGTGTAAGTCGAGGGAAAAAAATCATATATAGATATCTTCGGAAAAATTACAGCAATTTATAAATATATATATATATATATTGTTCATAGCCCAACTCTTACGATTGTGTCCAACTGATATCAATGGCACAGCCCTTGAAACTGTAGAATATAATTCCCTTACTGGCTGTTCCTCAAATACTAAAAATAATATGCATGTCCGTTATGTTAATGGGTTAAATTATCTAGTGTTTAAGATCAAAAAATGAAGAAAAATGTTTGAGGTTCTCCATTGTGGGAGGAAGGCCACCGCGTAATTAATTTGCACAATGGGCATTTGCAATTTTATTATCAGTTCAATTAAAACGGTAAATTTAATTTAAAATTTCACATAATATAAACTCAATATTTTATGATAAAATGAGCTAAATATAAATATAAAAAATTAAAAATTTAAATGGATGAATAGGCAATAAAAGATGGGTCCCATTGAGATGGATTCTAGGGGTGGGACCATAGACCATGCAAGCGAACCAATTAGGAGTTGTTGCCTACATTGCCCCACTAATTTCGAGCCTCCATACGGGCCAACCAATTAGAAATACCAATGACATTACCCATTTAACAGTAAAAAACTGTTTTGCTTCTAAACTTTTTCACCCCTCTCATAAAAAGGGGTGTTAGCTACGAGAAGAGGAGGCCTAGAAGAGGCACATCTAAAGCAAAATCTCTTAACGTTAAAGTAGAACGCCCGGAGGCTCTTAAGCTTGCCTCTAAGAGGAGGTTGAGAGAGAGAGGAAAAGCCTGGCAAGGGCGTGCCTGGAGCAAGGCTCCAAGAGAGAGAGCACCTTGGTGATAAAGTCAGAGAGAAAAAGAGGAAGGATTTTCTTCACTCTCATGACCCAATTTTAAACCATCTTAGCGTGGACAATTTAGCATCGATAACAACCTTACAAGGATTTTTCCTTGAATAAGCCGTCTAAGTAACAACACTAATTGGGCTAGAGTATCAATCAGCCTTGAAACCTATTAGGAAACCATCAAATTAGATTCATCCATTGCTTTAACAATCTTAGGTCTAAGGCCTGTACATGTTCCAAAAGACATTGGGTATGGAGTCAAATTAGGCAAGACTCTCTAATTTCCCTCATATAGGGATCATATACTTTAGATAGGTCTCAATCTCCACACTTAATACACTAGGTCCAGTAAATTCTTCATCATTACAATCTTATCATATCAAAATATTATATTGATTAGGTTATCAAAGAATTATATTAATTTTTTTATTATATATAATATTTTATTAATTTGAATAACAAAAGGATCCTTGAAAGAATCATCTTGGGGTACTTTTATTTCCTATTTTTATTTTTGGTGCATAGAAAACTAATTTAAAATTTTAAATTATATTTAGATACATATTATTAATGAACTATGGTCAAATTATATTACTAATTAAGCACCAAAACTAAACTAAATCAATAACGAAATAATAGTAGTTATGGTAACGTATGCTTAATTAACCCTAGTCATTTCTTAACCTAGCATTGTTAGCATTGTTTTTTTTTCTTTAAATTTCGTTAAGTAGTTATTTTTTATAATAAGTGCACATAGCACAAATACGTAAAGTATAATTTTAAAAGTCAAAAAATTTATCAAATTCAATTCAACTACCTTGCATTGGGTGAAGAAAAGAGGATAGTAGGCTTAGTAAGACACCAAGCTATAATTTAACTATTATAAATGACATGTTTTAATAGATAAAAAAAATTCTAAACGTTGAGAAATTGTTAGGGCCATTTTAAAGTCAAACTTTAAACTATGAAAATTTTATCATAATAAAATTAGACAATTATAATATTAGTTTAAAATATTTAAATATATTATTATAATTTAAAAGTGGACTTTGACAAAAGAATAGAACATGGAAACTAAGCACGTAATGAGATGTAGTTTGTCCAATCATGGCAAGAGAGCACGAAGTGATCAGCCCCAAGGCTTCTGTTCTAGTAAGGAAGTGTGCGACACTAAATGAATGGAGTCGAGAATGGTGCACTCGAGCACGAGCAAGGGGGGGCTGCCATGCAAGGGGGATCGCAGCCCCTCCGACGTCATGTTAGTTATTGGATTTAAAATTTAACGGCCAATATTTTTTAAAAGAAATTAAAAAGAGTAAAAAAAATAATAAAAGTCATTTTTTAATTAAATACAAAAAATATAAAAACTAAAAAAAATAATACTAAATTTTTTTTATATATATATATATATATATATATATTTTTATATATACGCACGCCTTAAATTTTTTCTGTCCAACCCACCCTGTTCAGGTGTTGCAGAGGGAATTTCTGCAACACGGCCCCTCACGCATTGCAGAATCAACACCCCCAGCATTGCAGCCCCCCAAATTTCTCGAGCGTGGCCTGGCCAGCTCAGGGTCTTGGGTTTTCAAGCAGCTGTCCCGTTCCATCAAGCTTATGAAGCTGCCTTCAATTGAGTATATGCTCCTGCATGGGCCATGGTGAAATAGTGGTCTCTCCCCTTCTTTGTACACATATAACTTGAACATCTTCCCCATTAATAAGTAACTCCTATATAAACAACCAAATCTTGCACTTGTTAAGCTTACATTCAAGTACAAGTTGACGTTAATTAGTTTATCTTTGTTCCACTGGATTAGAGGCTGTGGTCGCAGTCTCTTAACAAAAATCGATAGCCGAAGTGATTATGTGGTTTTGATTACCTATGAAAGGCGAATGCGTTCTTATAAATATTTCCTCAGGGCACGTAATCAATGTCTTCGTAGCTGAAGAAGTATGACTTCTTCCCACTTTGCATGGCTTCTCTTATCAATACTCTCGCTCTGGCAAGCCCTGCCTGGAGATTCTCTAGCTCCTTGTCTTTCTCGATCCTACTCCAAGGTAACACTTGATCGACAGCGTTGCGCAACTTCATCGCTGCCCTCTGCATCTTCTCGTCCTGAACATACAAATTTAACCTACGTTAATTAATTAAATATCATAATGACTCAAATAAACTAGGCGCGTTAGCACCTGTTTGGATCTCAAAATGTTTACCAGCAACTGAAAAACAAATGGAGAAAAAAATATGAAATTTTGGTGTAATTCCTTTTCCTCTTTCTTAGTGTTTTCGATTTTTTTTCTAAATGAGATATGATGATGATACTGATACATGTCCCCTTACATATAACCCATTTTCCCCTTCTTAACCTCCGACCACATACAACGTTAAATTTTCGGAGATCCAAACAGGGCATGAAGGATGATCAGACACGAGTACGATAGAGAAAGCATACGGCTCTTGAGATGAAAGGAGGAGAGGAAGAACAATTTTGACTGCAAGGATCGGGAGGAGCAGCAGCGGGCAAGGGATGAATCGTAGCATCGTTAACAACAGTCGATGGCGACGATGGCCAGTTCATGAAATTAGCCGAAGCCATTTGATTTTCTTGTTTGAACGACAGCAATGGCGGATATGGCTGCGATAGCCATTGCTGAGATGAGAAGATGTGAATGTGTTTTGTAAGATCGCATCATCTTCGACTTTTTCTTATCATTTCCCTCTATGCGATCGCTGCATGTTCCCCTTGTCATTGCTGCTAATTTAATTACTTCCGTGTGAAGAGAATATGCTAGTTTTATGGTTCCTGCAGATCTTAAACGGGACAAGCAACGAGTTGTCGGTACGACGACTTTCTAGGAGCAACAAGTCGCCAACTTAGAGAAATTCAATATAATATGAATAGTCAAATTCTAATCCACCATAATTGAAGAAACTACTCCTCTAAAAAAAGAATAAATTTAATTTTTTTAATAATAATTGTTAGATATTGATAAAAAAATTATATTATTTTATTTAAAAGAAATTAATTTATCTTAAAAAATATTTCAATTATTTAATATTAGTAGAACGGTTATGATTAAAATGAGTTGAATAAATTTATTTAAATAAGCTATTTTTAGTTGACTTACTTTAAACTAATGATTATTTAATATCCACCTTATATTTATAACACCATAGCTACGTAGTCAATCATAGTTTCTCTTGGTAAATTTTTAAATTATGAACGTTGTAAGTCAATTCAGGTATTCCAGCCTGAACCAAATAACCCATGCTGCATCTTCATATGAACAATTTATTAATTCATAAATATATTACACAATAAATGAGGAAAGATAATCGAACATATCTACGCATCTAACACTTTGTTTTTGAGTTGGAAATTCAAATAAAATTTATCTAGGACTGAGATTATTCATTTGTGTGATCGTATATCTTGAACATTTGATCTTTTAATGAATTAATGATGTTTTTTGAAATATAATAGATAATATTTTTTATATTTATTGTGTATTAATAATTATCTGGCAACCAAGCTAACCAACACTTTGCCATCACTCAAATTAAGTGCATGTTTAGTTAATGAGAATAGAAATTTTATTCCTATTTGATAGATTTAGTAATGCCATGGGCCAATCCAGTACTAGGCTTAGCTACTAGCATGCAGGGATGAACGATGTGTCTAACAAGCAACGAAAAAGGCCTTAAGAAGGAGGTCGATCCGGTCAAGCCCAATTATCGCTACAACATTTAAGATAAGGCCCAAGGATTAATAAACCAAAGGAACAAGTGTCAACAGCCCAACCGACAATACCAATGGATGGATAAATCCAAAAGTCTCTTGGCCAGGCAGCCAATAAAACAATTAGAGTATATGCTTGCGGCGCTCAAAGCACGCGCATGCAGACATCGCCTAAAGTCGTTGCTCCAACAGTTTGACAATTAGGTCATGAGAACCACTGCGACTACCTCATCATTACAAGACGATGTCGGATAGAGGTGGCTCGTCAGCACCTTAACGATTAGCGAACCCAAAGGTGGCACTTATTACAAATTTTGGCACCAAAATATGCCTTGCTGTCATGAATTGGGAGGACTTTTTTTGGGAGATTCCTAAAAAGAGAGACATCTCTTGAGAAAATTTTATTGAAGACCTTGAGATGAAGAAACTTCTCTAGAGACCTTTGAGGACTTTTTCGGCATCTTCGGGAAGCCCTTTTCGAATCCCAAGAAGCTCCTTCGGATTAGGGCAAGACCCCGACCGTTTGGAGCGCTAGGAGATAATTAAGCTTTTTTTTTCGTGATACGACTTTTTGTATGACTCTTCATCTCTAGTGAGTCACTTTTTAAGTGCATCCCTAATAAGCCACTCATGAAGTGTATTCTTGGTGAGTCACTCATTGAATGTAACTATAGTGAGTTACTAATCAAATATAATTATAGTGAACCACTCTTCGAATACACTTTGAGTGAGTTACTCATCGAGTGCATCTTAGTGAGCTATCAACCGCGTGTAACCCATCAAAATGAAGTCCTTATTCTCTCTAAGTTACCCCTTGTCGGGTGCACAATAGGAGCATAATCTTCTTCTAACATCCTTTATATAAATACAACTTTATATTATCTCACATCCTTATTGTATCTTTTTATTTTCTTAAAAAATTTTTAATTTAAATATCAGATGATAAATTGAAGAGTGAGTCTTAACCTCTTATTTATAATTTATGGTACATAAGTTTTAAATTAACAATGATAAAAATCGGACCCATTCCAACTCAATCCGTAGCGGAAGATTGAATAGCTCTCTAATCCATATAACAACCCGAATGCCAATAACGCATCATCTTATTTTCAGTTAAATATTTATTCTAATATTTTGTTATTTTTTGATAATGAATAACCATTTATTCTTCTAATTTAAGAAATAAAAAATATCACATACTCTTAGATATTTTTATTCATTGAATGTGAGAAATAGTTATTCTTATAACTCATAAATTTTATTTTTATTTTATCCACGTTATTGTTATTATTATTGTTATTATTATTATTATTATTATAATTATCACTATTATTATTATTATTATTACGGATAATATTATTACCGCTGAGGATATCATTATGGAGGCGGGTAGGTATTATTTATGCTATCCGACCACCAAATTTTTTTTCCTTAAATAATGGTTAAAAAGTTAGTAATATAAATTATTACCTTATTACTCATACTATTATTACATATTAAATATTAAAGTATTAATTTTTAACTTATTCTTTTCAATAATTAAATATGAAAAATATAAATTTTTAATTCTATTTTTATCTTATTTTATTCCATATGATTAACTATTATATTATTATCTTATTTTATTTCAATAAATAAACATGTCATAAAAAAAACGAAAGAATTCTGGTCACTAAAGAATGAGTTATTTCTGTGAACTGTTTTCCTTATATTTTCGTTCACTATTTCTCACTCATATTTATGTTTTATGATTTTCAAAGCATTGAAGTTTTCAATAGCATTTGCCTTTGAAAGCTTAATTTTTAAGGCTCAATAACAGCATAATTATTATTTGTATTTCAGGATTCATGTTTTATATGGACTATTGTCACACCCTCGTATGCTAATTATTAGGTTGTTAAACCAAAAGAAGAAATTTTATGGCATAAATAGCAAACGGTTGATATATTTGTAGTAAACTTTTAGTCATAGACATAAATAGACATAAATAGCAAATGGTTGATATATTTGTAGAAATATGATATGATGTGATGAAAAATTATTAAAAATATATATAATTTTTATTTCTTATTTTATAATAAATGTGATATGTATTTGAAAAATTGATTAGAATTGAATTTTTAACAATTTGTATTTAAATATAATTTGAAACTTTAAATTGATTTTTTTGGGCATTGTAAACATAAATAATGGATAAAATTCTTCCAATACTCAAATTAGTAAAATATTTAAAATAATTAATAAAATTAATATATTATATTAATATAGTCAAAGATAAAAATTTACAACATTTGATACATTGAATATGAAAATCAAAACACATACAAACTATGTATGTTATTTGAAAAATGTGATAGTTTTACTATCGATGGCTCTTTTGTTCCTTTTGATCTATCCAAGTCTAAGTGCAATATGGCTTAAATAGTTGGTACCGACAGAACAGTGACATAGAACATTAGTGTCAGAGTTGGTCATATTGGCACTGGTCCAGGTATTGGCCTAGAGCAAGTGCAGTTGGACATTTGCAAGCAGTAGTGAGCTAGGTGTTAGCGGGTGCTAATAAATCTACATTGACAAAGAATATAAATCAAAAGTATGTTATAAGTGTGACATTTTTACTATTCTTTTAATTATTTTATATGTGTCATGTAACGAGAAAATACTTCTCATTTATCAAAGTTTTTATACAATAAGGATTTAATTTTAATTAATTATAGAGATAATAAGAAATTTCAATAACTAAGATAACTATTGTGTTCGAGGATTTGATTGTTGTACGGATGACGAAATCTATTTGTTGATTGTTTAAAATCTCTGATCTCTATAAACTTTTAATTAAATCCTGTGCAATCACAAATAATAGTCAAATGATTGACGGGACTCGCTCCCCGATATATTTTCAAATACTCAAATCAGTATTGATCTTTAATGTGGAGAAGAAGATAGGATATCGTAAAGTAAAATCTATTTGGGGAGTTGCGCATTTGGCGTCTTAATCAGGGAGAAGGGATTTGCGCTTTGTGCGTCTTCAAATACTTTGTCAGACAATATCTTTGTTTTAAGTCTCGTTCCAATCTAGTGAAGACGTCCCTCTCGAATAAAGGGGATCCATATATTATTGACGGTGGAAGGTTATCCGTTAGGATGATTAACCGTTATTCTTATCCATGACAGTTATAACTAACATCCACTGTCGGCAGTTCCATACCCGCCTTAGTTCATTAAAAGAACTTAGGCAACAATGACAAAAATGGGCCGTATAAGCATTGTGGGCCTTACGGATATAATGAGCTGCTCAAACATAATAGGCTGTATAGGTTTACGGATGATTGACTCTATTTATTCGGCCTACAATTATATTGGATCTTTTTATTTGGGCCCTTGGGTACTGTACCAATCAATAGTTATACATTAATAAAACTTGTCTTTGTTAACAATACCTTACATATTAGTTTTAAAATTAGTATCATTAGGTTATATTATAATTTCAATTTAAGAAATTATTTATACTTTTTAACCCAATATTGATAAAGTGATGTTTAATTTATAGGATAATTAATTTATGATCATATTGCCAATATCATATTTACTAGTAATTTAAATGGTTAAAAACAAAATATTATATATCTTACATTAATAATAAAAAAATAACCCAATTAATAAACATATTTTGAATGTTACTATCTAAGTATATGAGTTAGAATTTTTTGGGCTGAGATAATGAATAAGTTTTTCATTTTGGCTTGACCATAACCTAAACCTTTAATTTTAATCAGGTTAATTGATAATCAGTATTGTTTATATTTATTTATTTGATATCAACCTAGCCAAAAAAAATTTTGAGCCTTTTTATTCATAATAATAATAATTTTATTATAATATTTTATATAATTATAATAATAAAAAAATTCAATAACTAAATTAAAAATTAAGTCTAATTCTTTATATATTATCATAATTTTAATTATTTAAATTACTAAAATAAAAATTTTTGCATTGAAATTATGGTCCCAATGCTCGTACCGTGCACAGTATACGAATTGGGGGATACTACGCGAAATAACAGCATTATTTCATTTATAGTTTTTAAAATTAATTTTTCAAAAAATTAAAAAAAATAAAAATAAGACAATGCTGACACTGGCGCGCGATAGAAAGAGGCACGAGCGCTCGGCGATTCTCGAAGTGTCCGAACCTTCTGGAACCCTTTCTTCAACCTATCCGATATGCAATTTAACATCCTTATCTTCGTCACTCACAGGAGCGAGAATTAGCAAAACCAAAACCCTAGACTGCTCCCCCTCCATCTTATATCTGAGTTCTGTCTCATTTCTTCTATATTACTCTCGAAAATGGCGTCGGCCAATGCTATCTCTACCACTTCGATTATCCGCTCCGCACGAGAGGTATTAGCTGCTGCATTTTAGTACCAGCTGTCTCTTAGTATTTTCATATTGCTTTCTTATGGTTAAATTACTTCGATTCGTTGTGCAGATAAAGAATTTTTATTTTTTGAGTGTGTGTGTGTGGGGGGGGTTTACTGATGTAAAGATTTAGATTCTTTCGAAGTTCGGTGGTGAGGTTGTATTCGAGGTGTTTTGGGTTTAGTGTTACGGCGGTGGTTGAGACGTGGTTAATGGTGCTCGTCAGTGTTAAAAATTGAAGGTTCCTTTGATTGGGTGGAAAGTGCTCCAACGAAATTAATGATCGTCCTATACTTATCTTACTTTGATTGGGAAATGTATTTGTTTGGAAATAATTTTGGTAGTTACATTCCGTCTAAAGTGGTGGTGCTGTTGCTGGAGTCGGCAGAGTGGTGATGTGGTAATGTTGGTATTGCCTAGGTGGCAAGCGGAGATGGTGATTGCTGATAATCGGGTGGTTCTGGGGTTTGGGTAGTGTAAAAGATGGTATTAACAATATATTGTTGTGATAATACAGTGCATTGGTGTTTGAGTTGTCTAACTGTGAAAGAGAAGTAAACAATGATGCAGTGGATGTCTATTGTCTGAGCATATTTCTTTATTGGTGTTGATGTGTGTTGGTTTATTTTTTTATCCTCAATTTTTCTGTTTGCTAACGTATCTCAACATTTTGGTACTGGTTGCCATAATGTGATATGAGTTCAGGGAAGCTTGAGAAGGAGAGTGATTCCACAGCATGGCCAGAAGTTAAATTACAGGCCGACAAGCAGCCGATTTGCTGTGAGAGCTGCGGCAAAGGAAATTGCTTTTGATCAGGGATCAAGGGCAGCACTTCAGGCTGGCATTGATAAACTTGCTGACGCTGTAGGACTTACTCTCGGTCCCAGAGGTATTTGCTCCTTCAAGCTGTATTATCACAATGATTGTGCATGCGTGGATATTTCTTCATCATTGAGTTATTGTGAGTTTCTGGAATACATCATGTTAGCCCTACAACCAGTACACGAATTTTCTGTTTAATATAAACTTGTGAGATATTATTTTATACTTATGACTTGAATCCAGAGAGAACCAGGGGGGGAATTGTTGAATTTACTGCATTAGCCATTGTGAGTGTCTTTCGGTGGTCACTTACCTGAAACATGACTTATAAACTGTTTCTTTTACCATGTGATGTGTCAGTTTCCTCTCCCTTTTGGCATCCTAATCTCCCCTCCCGTAAATTAATGAGCATCATGAGAATGATTTCATTGCCTTGCCTTGTAACCACTCTCTTAGATGGTACTTTTCATGTCTACACTGTCGCATTCTTTGCTTTCTTGCTATAATGTTCATTAGATGTTTTTGCTCAATAATATACTGCTAGTATTTTTTTTCTATTATAAATAATAGTAACATTATATATTTTTAAGAATTGATTGGTTTGCTGACGTGAAACCTCTTGTTTTGTTGCTCAGTGTTGGCAATTTGCTATTCTTAATTTCATTGTGCAATGTGATATTAATTCTGTGTTTTCTCGTTCCTTTTCTGTCTATCTGAAGGGAGAAATGTTGTATTAGATGAGTTTGGAAACCCAAAGGTAGTAAATGATGGAGTAACTATTGCTCGAGCTATTGAATTAGCGGATGCTATGGAGAATGCTGGAGCAGCTTTAATTAGGGAGGTTGGAACTCCTTTTACTCATTTGTCATGTAATCTCATAATTCAAGAGATGATTTCTTGCCTGACTTGGTGTAGATGCTGTGATTTTTTATTAATGTTTTCTTTTTCTTTTCCAAGAGATGTTGTTATCCAAATTAAACCATACTAAGACTTATTGCACCAAGTGTGGTCAAAGGCTTATTGCGCTTAGTGTGGTCAGCAAAGTGATCTTTTTGCCACATTCCAGCTTGGTAGTGTGCCATTACCTCTACTAGCTCCAAATATATAAGAGATGCTTGACAGTTTTCTTGAAACTTTTCTTTGATCTTCTTATGGCATTTTGATACTCCATCCCATCACCTCGCTTCACAGGTGCACTGTTCAATGTTCATTTTGAATGACCTAACCAACTCAAGTGCATTTTGCATTTGTGCTACTCTGCTTCTCTCCTGCAATAACGTGTAACAAATTCTAGTTTTCCTTGGGCGACCTCACATTCTCTTAACACCCTCAGAAACACTAGTTATTTTGAAATTTAGTGCTTTGACTTTCTGAAAAATCATGCATTTTGAGACTGAGCAAAGTAGAAGGTCCCATATATCGTTTTGTGATGCATGCTATCAACTGTTTTTTAGGAGTTGGAAGATGTGATATAATGATACTTTCACTTAGTATTTTTTTGGAATTCATGTATTTTTATCTAGGTTGCAAGTAAAACAAATGACTCTGCTGGTGATGGGACAACGACTGCATCAGTCCTTGCTCGTGAGATCATAAAACTGGGTCTGCTTAGTGTGACATCTGGGGCAAACCCTGTGTCATTAAAGAGAGGCATTGATAAAACTGTCCAGGGGCTTGTGGAAGAACTAGAGAAGAAGGCCAGGCCTGTCAAAGGCCGTGACGATATCAAAGGTTGTGTGGAATGCCTAGGATGAGTACAGTTGACCTAAGTATTTCTGTTATCTCTGTAATTGCTTTAAGTTTTATTTATTTCTTGTAATGTATTTGCCATTATGATCCAGCTATTGCTACCATTTCTTCTGGAAATGATGAACTCATTGGCACCATGATTGCTGATGCAATTGACAAGGTTGGTCCAGATGGTGTCTTATCCATTGAGTCTTCTTCCTCATTTGAGACTACAGTTGAAGTTGAAGAAGGAATGGAGGTTTGTGGCTTTTACTTAGAAACCACTAGGAGGCTTTAATAATTATGACATATGAGTTGCATTTTTGAAATTCCATTTCATTAGCGATTAATAGGGATCGCATGTGCTCTCCCTTGCAGATTGACCGCGGTTATATCTCCCCTCAATTTGTGACAAATCCTGAAAAATTAATTGTTGAATTTGAAAATGCTAGAGTTTTGGTGACTGATCAGAAAATCTCAGCGATAAAGGACATAATTCCTTTGTTGGAGAAGACTACACAATTGAGAGCCCCATTGCTCATAATCGCTGAGGATGTAACCGGAGAGGCATTGGCTACACTTGTTGTAAACAAATTGCGGGGTATCCTTAATGTGCGGCCGTCAAAGCTCCGAGTTTTGGTGAGAGGAGAAAGGCCAATCTTCAAGATATTGCCATTTTGACAGGTATATGAATGCTGGGATAATCTGGTAGCTGTGTGTATCTACTTGTGTTGACACTTTATCACGCATGTTTTTTCTTCTTGTGATAGCTCACTCTGGGATATAAATGAGTTGAATTTCACAAAATAATAATAATAATTTACCTATTCCTCTGTGTGCAAGCTGTTTGTAGACACTGTTCCAGACTAAATGCTTCAAGCTTGAGCAAGGTCCCATTTACTATCTTTCTCATTGGCATGGCCTTGTAAATTTAACTTTTACCAAAGGAACATTATTTACAAGTGGTGAAAAAGTTTGTGCTATCGACTGAAGCTCAGTTTGTCTATGGCTTTCATTATTTTTTTCTTCCAAGTTTTTTTTTTTGTTTTTTTGGGGATTTAGTGTCTCAAAAGCTTTAACAGCAAAGATGCAATGATAAATAGTAGACACCAGTTTACCAAATCAAGCCAACTATTTGTCAATATTCTTCTTATTCACAATTGTTGTGACAATAACTGTTAAGATGTAAATAAGTATGCATTTATTATAACAGGTAATATACAATTATTGTGTCAAAGACACAATGTAATAGAAAAAATTGTAAACGTTTCCTCATTGCCAAATAAATGCATTAATTCTTTCAGGAAAAATTATGTCACATTATTTAATTTTTAACCAGCTTGAGCTTAATTTATCAATCAAAAAGTTTCATATTTAAATGTTGTAGTGTGTTAGAGATTAATATGATGAGGGAATAATTATGATCTAGTTGGTACCCCAAGGCCATGGACATGTTAGATTATCTTAGGATATAGTGTTTTTTTGGAGGAAAGTAGTCCCTTAGTGTCCAGCGATGAGGTGTTTCTATCATAGTATTTAGAAGTTTCTTGTTGTGGACTGTGTGAAATAGATGACTTGTATCAACTGCCCGAGGGATGGATATATTGATAATGGAAATCTAGTTAGTCTATTTACTTTCATGTTTCATTTGTTTCACAGGAGCTGAGTATCAAGCCAGTGATTTGGGTTTGCAAGTTGAGAATACCTCTGTTGAACAGCTTGGTCTGGCAAGGAAGGTGACAATCACCAAGGATTCCACCACCATCATTGCTGATGCTGCATCCAAAGATGAACTTCAGGCTAGGATTGCGCAGCTTAAGAAGGAATTGGCAGAAACTGATTCTGTTTATGACTCAGAAAAGTTGGCCGAGAGAATAGCAAAATTGTCTGGAGGAGTTGCTGTTGTTAAGGTTGGTGCTGCAACCGAAACTGAGCTTGAGGATCGTAAGCTACGAGTTGAGGATGCCAAGAATGCAACTTTTGCTGCAATAGAAGAAGGGATTGTGCCTGGGGGTGGTGCTGCATTTGTTCATCTCTCAACTCAAGTTCGTGCCATCAAGGACAAGCTTGAAGATCCTGATGAACGGCTTGGCGCTGACATTGTGCAGAAGGTAGGCAGTATGAATTCGATTTCATCATTTCACTCATTTGCAATATCACCTACTGAGTATCCATCATTTTGACTTTTTTATCACCCAACTCCTGCGCTTATTTATCATCTTTTTGCTTTCTTCTTTCAATCACAATTAACTTATTTTTTCCTTAAACCTGCTTCATTCACTGTACATTTTAAATATTCAATCTACCTTAAATGCGTTTCCCAGAAAAATACATCATCCCGACTGGAATTGGCCTTTGAATATTTTTTCCCTATAATTATCACATAATCTTCCAACTTTGTATGACACGCTCATGAGTCCTGAGTGTACCAGAAGGATTAGAACATGGGGCAGAATGTTGATTTTGAGCATACCATTAGGTTGTTCTAGTTGCGGAAATTGACATTTAGCCCTCTGAATTGGTTAAGGCTGAACCTTTTGACTATCAGTCAGCACTGATTTCTCCTGCCAATTGCATCTTTAGAGGAATCCTCATGGCTGCATCATCAACCTTTACCACCTCCCGCCTCGTTAAAGAAAAAAAACAAACTCAAAAAAAGAGAAAGAAAGACATTTGCGTCATAATCTGCGGGGCAATTGTTGTTTGATTGGTGTTTTGTTGGGTAAACGATGGATGCTCTTGCTACTGTGGTGGCATAGTTTAATCCTTTTCGGATTAAGTTGACCATGGGCTAACTGGTTCATCTATCTCCCATGCAGGCACTTGTAGCACCCGCATCTCTTATTGCTGACAATGCTGGGGTTGAAGGTGAGGTGGTGGTTGAGAAGCTAAGGGCCATAGAATGGGAGATGGGTTACAATGCAATGACCGACAAGTATGAGAACCTGGTTGAGGCTGGAATCATTGACCCAGCCAAAGTGGCTCGATGTGCACTGCAAAATGCGGCTTCGGTTGCAGGTATGGTGTTGACGACACAAGCCATTGTTGTCGAAAAGCCAAAGCCCAAGGCTCCTGCAGCTGCACCTCCTCAAGGCCTAACCATATGAGGGATGTTTGCATTTCTGATTTAGGATCCTAGAATCGTGTGGGTGGCTTCATCAGCCGACTGGTTTTTCCAAATAACACTTGTTGTTGGGGGACTGTTTGAAATAGGGTTATTTGAGGAACGGCAAAGTTCTAATAAATATATTATTCATCAAAATCCGCAAGTCTCTAATTATTTTTTAATAATTAATTAGTATTGAATAATGATATAATACTCTTGGTGATCATCATCTTTTGGATTTGAGAGTGAAATTCCTGATATGTGAATGGACAAGTTTATCGTATAGGGTAAAAATGATGGTGGGGGATATCAACCATATATTTAAAAAAAAATATGTTATTTTGGAAGTTGTGAGGGCTGTGTTATTGATAAGACTTCATTGATTTAAGTATAAAAAATTGAAATCAATGCATAAGGTCCAAGAAAAAAAATCAAAAATATTTGAATATTTATAAGGTTGGGTTGACGTCAGCCTCTCCCAAGCTTAACTTGTAAATATTTTTGTTGAAAGCCCTTCATATTTTGTGCTTCCAGGGTTCAAGCCATTATTGAGCTACTAGACCTACTGTACCCACAAGTAAAGGGATCAATAATAAACCTCTGCTTTGATGAATATTAATAATATTAAAGGGGTATTAAATGAATAAAATTAGAGTATGGATAAAACATAATGAAATAAAGCTACTTTGAAGTTGATTCAATACAATAGAGAAAAAAATTGTACAATCTCTTATCGAGAAAATAGAAATTCTCAGTGGATCTTTTGCACATTGAGGGAGCCTGATAAAAGTTAGAGTTTTCAATCCCATGGTAACTAAAGTGCGGTGCGTTGTATTTTGAAGTTTAAATAATATATTATAAAGTAAAAATTTGAACAAAAAGACAAAAACAAGTAAAGTAAAAGGTGGATTAGGATTGGTGGGTCATAAATACCAGTCGAACAGTAGTTAAAATGACAAGAATTGGAAGTTATTATTTGGTTACTGTTGCTCCTGCTGATGGCGTTTGCAGCGGCTTCGGATGGGACTCGGCTGCTAGTTCCCTTGCCTTGCCTGGTTCAGTTTTTGGCGCTTCTGGTGCTGAACCTTTTTCATATTTTTTATGAATGAAAAGTCATATTTTGTCGTTTCTGTTAAACGTTGTTCTCCTAGAGGCCTTTATGTATATTCTGATGTACTGTCCGCTCGAGGTATGCCCTAACGTTTTATATTTTATTTCCAAGTCAAAATATTTAGAGATAAAATATAATTTTTTATAATTTTTTTCTCCTTTTAATCCAAAATACTTACTTACCAAAAAAAAAAAGACTAGAATTGGAAGAAAAAAATTTGAGATAGAAGAGGAGAAGGCGTTAAAAAATAGTGAAAGAAGAAGATATTAAATAATAAATTTAAGTTAGTAATTTTTTAATGTTTTTATTATTTTATGATTCTATATATTTATAATATTTTAAATGATAATTCTTTTATATTAAATCTTTTTCACATGGTTAAATTTAAAGAAAATCTGAAGATAGTGTAAAAATAGAATGTTAAGAAAAATCGTTAAATTAAAGGTTGATTTGTAATATTTGATATATAATTCAGTTTTAATATATGTATAAGGATTATATGTGATAATTTTGATGAGTATTATCTGTTAAATGTTAGAGAGAAAGTCAAATATAGAAGAAAAAGTATTGTGGCCAAACCCATAGAAAAAAATAGTGGCTTGGCTTCGATTAGAATTTCTCATGGCATTGTTCATTAGTACAGCGAGCGGTTGCAACATAGTAGAGTGGCTCCTTGGCACTGTGGTCGCAAGAAATTGAGGAAAAAAAATAAAATTTAAGGGTATATATATTATCCAAAGATAATAATTAATCATTTAGTGATAAAAAAATATTTTAATAATTGTTTAAGGTATTGATAATATAATTTTTTTTATTGATATTGATCTACCTTGGATCCGGCTTGTACGGATTAGAGAGCTCCTAATTTTTTTTAGTTGGATTAAATTAAAGCGAGTCCAATCTTCATCTCTGATAATTTGGATTCTGCGCAATATAACAAATAAATAAGGTGTTAGAGAATTGACGAAATACTCATTAATTTATTTTTTAATACTCAAATCAATAATCTTTCACAAATGATAGAAATATATAAGGATGATAAATATACTAGATGATGCAAGTGCATAGGTTTTGAGTTTGACTCAAAAATTGCGTTCGATGTGAAGCGACTTTAATGTAGTGTTGCATTCGACAGGAAATGGCTTTTAATATTGAAGGAGCAAGAATTGTGGAGGAATTCTTGGAAGGATATTTAGACAAAGATTCATTTCTTGTGAGTACTTGAGTGTAAGTCTAAATATGAGCGTATTTACGAGCGTGTCTGGGCATGCCATTTGGGGTCTGTTTTAAAGATATTTATAACATTTAGGTTAGTTCAACTTTACTTGGGTGCCAAGACTGGCCATCAACTATCTGCGCAGATTTGGTAAGTTTGCATAGGATCGTGGATGTCGATTAGGGAACCGTGATCAGTCAAAAAAAATCCCTCCCTTCTTCGAGGAGACGTTGGACTCGACGGATGTGAGAGTTACCATTAAGAGAGATCCTCTAAGTTGGAGATACCATTCTGGGAGAGATTGCAATTGGGGACAATATTTATGGTGCTGTGTTGGCTATGACAAATAATCTCAGAACACGGGAAAAGGACTGTGAATCATTTTGATTGGGTTGAGGACAATTTGGGCCGGCCTAGCTAGCTAGGATGCTACTTGGGTTAACGAAAGTGTTGACTGGTCTCTTGGGCCGGACATCCTCTGGGGATTCACTATTAGCTTATGGGCCTTTGTACTGGATCAGTCTATTTCTGTTATCCCTATCTGATATATTTTGAATAACTCAATATAATAATTAATTTTACTTATTTAATAGTAATTTTAATAAATAATAATGTGTGAAATACAATGTTGAATTTTAATTAAAAAATTTAATGGATATATTTAATCTTAATATTTTAAAAAATAAATGACCTGTTAGCATATATTAAGATTTATATTTAATTATTCATTGGACTTTAAATTGTTATATCAATATTTGGTTTCATTTATGTAACCTTAATTTTCATTTACACTTGTTTTTAATAACCAATTTTGGTAGAATAGGGGTAAAGAACTATACATTAAGAAAATAATGAATTACCGGTGTTTGAATTATAAATATTCTATGTTATAATTTTAGATTTTTGATATTTTATTCTATATTTTATAAATAATATAAAAAATATATATAAGAATATATTATTTTATTCAGATGATATGAGCACACAATATCTTACTGTAGTTTACACCATTCAATATCTAAACTATTCCGTTAATATTAAGGATAGATTATTTCTCCTATTGGACTTATGGGGAAGATATTATAATATAAATATTTAGAATATTTAGTGATAGACTGATTAACCTTGCCGTAAATATGTGGTGAGACATTTTTGGCAATGCTCAATAGGGTGATAAATATAATCAAATTATAAAACAATTTATTTAATTAATAGGTGCATAAGTATATTAACTTTAACTTCACAGTATAGAACTATAATCATTATATTATCGTATTTTAGACAAAATATTCACGTTTAAAATGTGTTCAAGTAGCGCATACACATATTTGGAATAGAATATTTGTATTTGTTTTGTGTCTGAAAAGTATTTTTGCGAGACGTGGATTGTGCCTCAACGTTTGATCTGTATTTGACTGATGCATTTGAGCTAATTTTTTATAAATAAATCTCTTACCAAATTTTAAGTTATTTTCTTCTGATTTTTGAGAAAAAATAAAGAAAGAGAGAAAAAAAAAAGAAAAATTATGAGAAATCAAGAGATTTTTGGTTAAAAACTAAGTGAAAGTAAGTGCATTCAAATTTATTTTTCCTTTGCTATCGTTTATTTTTTATATTTTTAGATATTTTTATTCCAGTACTTATATATATATTATTTTTATACTTAAAGTGATTATATTTTGTATGTGTATGAATCCATTATTATTTTATAAACCTTTTATAAAATACATGTATTGAATTTATACAAATTATATTGAAGTGGTGAATTTCTATAATATTTTTTGTATATTTTTAAATTCTACACAAATATTTTTGTATGTCTTTAATTTTTAATATATATTTTTACATATATTGAGTTACTATATAATTGTTCATACATGTTTTATATTTGAGAGAAATTACATAATTTATATTTGATTTTTAAATTGTTGACTTTAATAGAATTATTTTAATTATCTTAATTTTCTATAATTTCTATACAAGTATTTTTATATATTTTAAAATTAAACATTATTATTCCTGTATGTTCCTGATTTTACTACATGATATATTATTTTAAGAAATTTAAAGAAAAATTTTATTTAAAATTTGATAAAAAAGTATTTCTCTCTTACATGATAAAAATTAAACAATATTTATTTTTTAATAGAGTTTTTTATTTGATTAAGTATAAATCATTATATAAAATTGATAAAATATATTTAGATATATTCAAATATATTATTAGTAAAATAAAAAATAGACATATTATTAGTGGGTCAGAAAAACGGTGTTTGATCCTATTTATAGGGATTTTATTTAAACAATTCATCTATTGACCATGAATAATAGTGCATGAATTTTTACTATGTAAAAGTAATTATAACCTGAATTTTGATATTCATATTTTATTCATAAGGCTATTGTTGATCATTGGTTCTTTTTATATATTAATATAAATTTAACATATTTTATACATTTATATAATTTGACACATTTAATATAACTTATATTATTATATAAATTTTGGTATAATTAATTATTAGTACTTGGGTGACTTTTGCTATAGGTGGCCATCGCTCGTCGGAGTAGGTAAGAGGGAAAGTCTTAGGCGATGGCTATGGCAAGAAACAAGAATGAAAGGCACAAGGTAAAGATATAGAAGAAGGGAAGCAATGTCAATGACTATGAGAATGAATTGTTAGAGAAGAGCACCAATGGAGACAAACGTGTTGGTAAATATAATAGCCGGTTGGTCGGAGATATCGAGAGGGCAACGATGATTAAGCTCACAAACACACACAACAAAGAAATGAGAGTGTGTAAGAATACGCAGGATTTTTATGTAAAAAATTATTTTCTGAAATCTAAAAAAAATTTATAGGATATTTAGTCTACAAATGATTTCACAATATAAATATGGTTACAAAACCTTTTGGCTACACAAGCTCTTTGGAGAATTGATAACAAAAACAAAAGTAAGAAATATAAGAGTAAAACGGCTACACTTTGTGATCTTTCATTCGTTCTTCTCTTTCTCACTTCTCTCCACACTTGCTACTCTCACACAATAGCATGTTTTTGCTTACATACCTAACATGCATATATATACAAATTTGACTTGGCGGCCGTCTACCCAACAGACAAGTTGCATATGTATAAAACCTATCACCAAATTTGCAATCTGTCACTAACTTTGCGAAGTATTATTCTATCGGGAGGAGTTGACCTGTTTGCCCAATCAGTTATTAGGTCTAAAAGTCAACTTCCTATTCCAAAAAGTTACTTGCACAAACGTTGTATGTATTATAATCCCTGAGCGTTGAGTAAAGTTTTCAGATATCATCCCATGTTCTCAGACGTTACTTGATGTCCTCAATCAAAAACTGATATCTCCATGCATCATTTAGAGTTCTCGCCTATTAATCAGAGTTCTCGTCTATTATATAAAATTTTTGGATGCTATTCAAAGTCCTCGTCAATTATTTAAAGTATTCGGATATTATATAAAGCTCCCGTGCCTTAATTAATGACTTTGGCTGTTATTACATTTTGGTCAAGTATAATGACTCCAACCCTTATTTATATTGGTCAATTTTTATCCGAAAGTGACCAAAAAATCTCAACAAAATGACGCATAGATGTCACTTCTTTTTGAATAATATGAACGATGTCAACGAGGGAAACATAGTAAGGCAAGAGAATGACGTCAACGATGACAGTGGCGTTATGATTTCGATATTTCTGGTTTAGTTGGTGACCAACATGAACAATATTAGGACATTTCTTCTATCCGAAGAAGATGAACGACGCCAGCGAGAGAGACATACTAAGGTAACAGAGTGAAACCAGCTAAAAGGGTAGAGTTAAGGTTTTGATAGCCAATTATCATTGAATATTTTTATTATTATATTAAAAAATTTACATTGTTATTATTTATTATTACTTATTTAGTATTATTATTTTTATCAATATAACTGTTCTTTACAAGAAAATCCTGACCTTTTTCGGTAAGTAAGACCCAATCTTATTATTAATTACCAAAAAAAAAAAAAATCGAATCTTACTCCGAAAAAAATAAACAAAAATATGTAAACGATCTGGAAAACGGCACACGAAGGAAATAAAATAATTAAAAAATAGAACAGTCCATCGTGGTTTCTTGCCTTTCGGCGCTCCCATCGACGTTCCGCTCAGTCTTCTCAGCCCTAATTTCCTGACAACTTACTTCTTAGTTTGCCATTGCAAGTGTAGCAATTCTCCCAGAATGCTCTAAGTAAGGGAGCAAAAATAGTGTTTTCTTACCGTGCATTCGATTTTTTGTCCAATTGTTCTGCAGGTTGGTCAATATTGTTCGACTTTCATTACAACTCGTTTTCTCCCACTCTGCTCTTCAAATTAGTATTCGACACTACAATTTTCCTATTCGGGCAACCAATTTGATGTTGATTATACTTTTACTGAATTACGCAAGGATATTAGAGTTTCCATAACGTTTTACATTATTGTGGTGGTAATGTCAAGTTTTCCTTTCCCAAAACTATATCGTAGTAGTAATGTTAAGTTTTTGCACATGCATCCCCTCTTACCAACAACACCCGCAGAATGTTCTTGCGCATTAGGATTAGTACGTTACCATAGTTTGTTTAATGGTCAATATGTGTTTGCTAGATGCTACACCGTCGTGAATATGATTTGTATTCATATTGTTCTCTGTTTGTTGTTGGCATTTTCCGGCGGTTGTTGAACCTTAACTAGCGCAACCAATTGGGAGTTAGCATTTTTTTTTGTTTGTATGCCTGGGGGAATAAATTGGGGAGTTTGGGAGCGGATTGTGTTCATTATGTGCCCATTTGGCTAATTGATTGTACTTTTCTGCATGCATTGTGATAAACTTAGTATTGGTGGTTCAGAACCGAGAAAATGGTGAAACGTACCCATTCTGGTCGCAAATTGAAGGATGATGAGGCCAGTAGTTTGATGGAAAAACTTAGCAATGGTTTGAGGAGGTCGACAAGAGAAACTTCTTCAAGAAAACAAGCCAATTTTAGCCCTTCAAATATGCGAAAATCTGAGCGACTGGAGAAGCAGATACCAACTAAGCTTCACGTTAGGAAGAAACCTGAGGGAGCTGAAAAAGGGACGCCAAACCCATTGAGAAGGTCTGAAAGGGCTAACAAGTTTCAGACACCAAATTCTTCAAGTTTGAAGAAGTTGCAGAAGAGTTCAAATCCTACATATTTGAAAAATAGAAGTGGAAAAAATGAGAGAAGTATAAAAGAGTTAGCACAAGAAGCCAAAGTAGTTAAGGAAGAGGGAAAGCAGGATTCAAAAATGGGTTGGAAGAGGCAGAAGAGATTGGATGCTCGCAGCTATAGGGCTATGATTAATACAGCAAGGGCAAAAGCTAAAGTATCAGGTGAGTTGTACTTATTTTTGCAAGCCTACCCGTGATAATGTTAGATGACGTTTGGTTTTGATGTTACTTCGATGTGGGGAACCTATTAGGTAAAGAAGAAAAAAAATGTTGTGCACATGTGGTGGTTGATGCATATTCTAATATATTAGTCGGTACATGTCTGAACAATGCACAATACAAAACACTCAGGAATGATTATTATTATTATGGTGATTCTTTTCCTTGGACATGGTATAATAGTTATGTGAATGCTGATACATCATTTTATTTACATGGTTAAGTCATTCTGTGTCGCTTTTAATCTTTATGCTAGTTCAGGTCAGAATTGTTCTTTTCCTCGAAGAGAACTTTTTTCCTCAGCTTATTAATTTGTGCCATTTGTCAATAAATTTCTTTTTCCACCCAAGGAATGCTATGGTTGAATTATGAACAATACAGAGGAAAAGAAACCAATAAACCATGCAGTGTTAATTCACATTTGGCATTTAGTTCTGAAGTTTTTAGCATATGCAAGTTGTACTACATTGTGGTTATGTGATTTGGTTTATTTATCTGTTAAATTTCTTATTATTTCCTGGTACTCCGATGGAATCTTGTAGATTATGCTAGACAAGGAATGGCAGCTAAGTACCCTATGAGTAATAGCTGCAATACTGGATGTAATGATCACGAGAAAGTTCACATTGGAGAAAAAGAGGGTTTTGATGTCAATGTAGAAGAAATGAGGAATGATTCTGTTGGAAGAGCTGGTGATGTCAATGTGGAGTCATCAAAATCTATTTTGGAAAAAGAGGATGGTATGGTATTAACCAAATCTGCCTGGAAGCATGAATGTGGGGAAAATGTTTGTGAATCTGTGAATTGATGCAGCTTGTGAGTTTCTGATGATGCTAATCTTCCTATGGCTTGAACTGGTGTAGGTGAGATCCAAGGACATCTCAACAATGGTGAAAGCGTGTTAGTTGATTCCTCCATGACACGAAAGCTGCAGGAAGATGTATTTCCTCCAGCTCTGTTGCAGAAGTCTGATGTATCTATACAGAAGGAGAATAATGTGCATGTGGCCTCAGTGGAATCTGAAACTGTTGCGAATAGAGATATCTGCTGTTATACTGCTGATGTTATCCGTTCATCCTCATCTGGGAGCATAATGAATTGTTCCCCCAAGGATTGTGCCCCATCTTTTAAAAGGAAAAGGTAATAGCTTCTATAATATTGCATCATCCATGGCTCCAACTGTGATTGATTTTAGAGCTCCATACATGAATGTGAACCACATCCATCTCTATTGCTGTTATACATATGGATGAGTGCAATTTCCCTATGTAACATGTTTGATGGTCGAATAAATTTCTGTTAATACATTAATAATGTAGATTTGGTTGTTTATTATAGTACAATATCATAGGTATTTGTGGGTCCAGAATGATGATGCTTGATATCGGAGGCTCATATCGGTCAGGTTTAGATTCAGCATAATTGTAACATTTGATGATATGATGCTTATGTATTGGACTTCTCCAAATCTTTTCCTACATATGGTTATATGATAGTCTGCTGACATGTTTTTCCATGTTGCTTGATGGATCCTTCAGTTTAAGTACAACTGAATGACCCATAAAGGATTTACAATTTTCACTGTAATTTTGCACAGTATAACTTGCTATTGTCTTTGTGGAGAACACTCTACGATCTGTAAGACCAGGGAAACCACCATATTGGCTCTGCAATTTTTTTTTTCAGTTCACATATGAAGTCTTTTGGATATTTGACCTAGATTACTTACTTCCTCCAAAAGAGCATATTTAACCTATAAAAAACAGGATGAATATGCTGGATTCCAATATTTACAAACAATAAACAGTATCGGTTGACTAACATGGTGAATCTGATTGTCAGTATATTTTGTGTATGTCAATGCTTTGAAAGACATGAGGAAAAAAGAAAGTGCAACTGCATCAAGTTTAGTACAGTTTGTTATTGTTGATGAGAATTTTAACTTAAAAGATAATTTTTAGCAAATTTTTGAAAAACAATAGCTGCTTTAAAATAGAGGATTGGAAAAAAACAGATGCTGATTTCATTCTTGTGCTGTTAGAACACTTCTGTACAGCAACCCATGTAGAATTAATGATGATGAGTGCCTAGGGATGTTCAGACTGCAGCGCTCATAAATTAATGATAATGAGTGCTAATGTGGCAAACACTCTTCCCTGGGTCACTAGAGGTTTCTAAATTCTTGTTATATTCCATTGGCACAAAGAGATTGTTGGCTAAAGCATGATGTCACTTCAGAAGGATTCCAAAGCTTGGCTTGATGATATTTATTGGTTGTGAATTTCGTAGGGTCTAGCCTTGGAAGTCAGATGAAAAGGGCCTGTCTTGTTGCTGTAGTAGAATATATTTAGCTAGAAGGGTGCATACTGATTGTTTGGATTTGAAGAAAGAATTTTAATGTATTAAATGAGCCAATAGGTTTCAAAACAAAAGCAAGGGAATCCTGGATTGCATCCGTGGATGTTAGGTTGCTGTTGACTTGTAAGTCCCTAATATTTGGATTAGATAGTTCAATCGTCTCATAAATTAAATTCTGTAATAACTTCTCTTAGGAATCAATTTTTTATTTTTAGTTTCCTTTATTTCTTACCTTTTTACTAATCTGCTGATGATGAGCCTTCATTATGCTTTGATGTGGATTTATGAAGTATACTTTTTTAGTCATCTTTTATTATTTGGCAGTCTAATCTAATTATTGTTTTGTAACATAAGAAGCCAAAATAGAAAACAAAACTTTGAAAAGCTCAAAAGAAGGATGAGAAGATAATAAGTAAATAAAAGTGATAGGAAGATGAAGCTGATGAGCAAAATTGTTGAGCTAAAAAAAGTGAAAAAAGGAAATAAAAGTTAGTGGATCTCTTTTGTTTGTTGTTGTATAAACCTTTACTTGCTAAGAAAATATGGAAAATGTTTTGTAACTTTTATGCTTAAGATTTTTGTTTGCCTGATTTTCTTGGTAAGGGACTTAAATTTTCTACTATTCATTTTATTTTGCCCAGGTTAAGCAGAATTTTAAATTGCTAAGCTTTCTTGATTTATGGATTTTGCCACAACTGCTGGCATTGTATTGTAGGTGTTGAATTATATGTTGTTGAAGAAATTTTAGTGAGACGTAATAATATCACATCATTTATGTCCAAAAATGTGAAGTTTTAATGATATAGTACACTCATGCATGACATGGGCTAACCACTAGTTGTTAAGGCCCATATGGCCCTTTGCCTTGAGGAAGGTATCAGACCAATACATGCTTTTTGACAGAGAGACTTGCAGCAGATATAATAATGAATGGTTATTGCTTTCTTGCAGTTTAGATGATAATTTAGCGATCAGGGAGCTAAATAGTTGCAATAAAGAGGTAATGCAAATTTCATTTCAGGGCTCTATTCGAATGGTCAGTTTCTCTTCTGATCTTAATTTCTCTATGATTACTGTCTCCCAATCCCTGTTGGTTGAAGAATTTAACTTGGATGCCCCATCCATTGTTGCACATGTGCATGGTCAAGACTGAGAAGCCCTGCCCTCCACTCTAACGAAAATTAGAAAAAGAAGAAATAAAGCCACAAAAGAAGATTCATACAGGACCTTACTGTTCTCTGTTGTTGACTGCTACTGATGCATATACGTTAACATGTTAATAGCCATGGCACTTTGCTTCTTTACATATTATGAGCACTGAAAAGAAAAAGAAAGCTCTTGTAGATCATTCAAGATGACGTTCCCTTGTAAGCTACTCCCTCTGTGGTGCAGTGATTCAGTCAACATCTGTCATTCTGAAATTAAGGTTGGGAGTTATTCTCTTGGATTGTTAAAGTAGGAATAAGGTTGGGACCATCAAGAGAGCCTAGAGAGTCTTGGGCAGACTGGCAGTAATTCTGAAATAATGTAGCTCACTCAATCATGTGGAATTATTTTTGCATTTGGTGCAACCCAGTGCTAGCTATGCCAAAATCAAAGTATCTTGGTTTCTTAGTGAACTTTACAACCATGGAATCAGCCTTGTCTACCTTGGTAGTTCTTCTTTGGCCAATGCATCTGCAGCTGCTTGTATCTTATTTTGTGATCAATTACGTATTTTGTGAAGTGTCATGGGGACATTGTCCATTTTCAAAAGCATACTACTCAAAAATCTGAAAAAAAGCAAATGCTGAAAAACAGAACAGTTCATGTTCCTTAAAATGTGCCATTTATGTCCGTAGTTCATATTTGGGTTGGGACATGATGTTGGGTCTTTACTGAGTTGAATTTACTGACAGTTGCTGAAATTGTTGTCCATATTTCATCCATCACCTCTATTGCTGTTCATAGTCCACAATAGTAACATCATTTCAGTACTTAATTCTACTATTGCCACTGATTATGGACAGATGAATCCAAATGTGCCTTACCTATGCATGGTCAATTCGCATTTCAACTTTCTGAAGTGTGGCTCTTTCCATTCCATTAGAGGTCTCTCTGCTTGCTTACTTCAGTCAAAACCTTTTTGCACTCAGCTAATCTGACCAAAAATCGAGCTGTTCATCTCATTTGCCAATGTCTTCGGTTAAATATGCAGCCTTTTTCACAAATTCCTGCTTGATTTTTTTTTTTCAAGAAAAAAACCTTTCTGCGGGACTACAGAAATTTAAAGTAATTGTGCTTTCCTTCTACATTTTATGGGCATTGATCCTGCATGGTCAGAGATCGCCTTAGCTATAATCGTCATATACATCCTTGTTACATGCTTTTAGCTTCTGGATGCCTTCATCTTTAACTTAACAGTAAGAGATGTGATTTAATATAATTCGAAGTTCAATGTGTTGGTGTTGATCAAACCTAGATCATTGACTTGAAGGGGATAGCATACTACCAGGCTATCTTTTTCTTCCCTTTTTGTTGCATAATTATTAAGCTGCTGTAGTTAAGGTTAGTTTTTTCATTGTTTTTGCATAAAAGGGTAGCTCACTGCACAAAATTTCTGCTATTCGTGGGGTCCGGGAAAGGGCTAAACCACTGTGAGTTTACTATGCTTAGTCTTATTTTACCGTTTCTACGACTCCAACCATGATCATTGGGTCTACTCTACTGTTTATGCATGCTAGTGCTTTATTCTTATTCTTGAAGTTGCCCACTGAGACTTTGACATAAAGACTAATCTGGCTTATCCGATTAGAGAATAGAATCATATCCAATATGAATAAGGACTAGTTGCCACTCCCATGGAGCAATTGATCACGAAGGAAAGATCATTTGCAGTTGATTTGGGAAGATGGTCCAGTATCAATATTAAAAGTAGTTCTACAGAAAGGCTAGTGGAACACCATGATTGATGAGTGGGTAGGTAAGTTAGGTGCAGCTCTCGCCCAGTGAAAGTAATGAGACTAGTTGAATCCTATTCTTTTTTATTAAATTATGGAAAATCTTTTTTCACCTTTTTTGCAGCCAACACTTCACTGTTCTTTGTTGTACAATTTGTGGGAAAAAATAAACAAGAATAGCGAGAAGAAAGGAGATCAACAAGGCTGGTTGATGCTTCAATGCTGAGAAACCTATGCTATCATTTTCTAATTTAACTGACTTGACCAATTTTTAACAACTTTTTTTCTCTATATGGTTGAATGCAGTAAGTAGACTGTCTATCTTTCTAATTATCTTCGTCATGGTCATGGTATGGAAATTCACATAAATTATTTATTGACTTCAGCAGAACAAAAAGTAAGGAAGTGCAGTAAGTGTTAACATTGAAGCAATTAAGTAGAGTTTAGGTTGAACAGTCCAGTGATATCTGCTGGCGAGATAATATTTTTGCATGTCATAAATTTTGATTTTATATTAGAATAATCATTCATGTAATATGTGATTTGCTATAGAACATTCATTCCAGCAAGCAACAGCTGAAGCTACTCTGTATGCGTAAATCCTATCATTCATTCACACTACAACATGAGAGTTGGAAATGAAAAAAAATTTAGCTGGGAAGGAGAAAGCTGATGCTGGAGGAAACAATGAGGAGATAGAGATCTTTTAATTTTTCAGAGAGAGATCCTTTTTTGCCAAGTGAATTCTTGATATTTTAGATTTAGTTTGATAACTTGTAATTTATTAGTTTACTGGGTAGAATAAGAGGAGAGAAATTAGATAACAATTTAATTTTCAAAGGAGAGGGTTTATTTATTGCCGGATCTTACCAAATGTATGGCTAATTGAATGTGCCAAAGTGAAAGTTTGATTCCAAGTGTCAATGGATCTTGCCTCCTTTCCTCTCTCTCCCTCTCCCTCCTCTCTCTCTCTCTCTCTATATACACATATGTATATATGTATGTATAGATAGAAAGTAGGATTGTATGAGAGATTTTAGAGGATTGAATCTCACCTGTCCGATCTCAGAATGAATGAGTGAGATTAAAATCTAAGATGCCATGTTGAGTTTTCAAGTGATCACTGACCTTTTATTGATGTTTTAATCTGTGCATTTCATCCTAATTGAACAATTGTGATTCATTACTCTTGCTTTGTCATAAACCTGTAGTTTCTCTTCCTATATATTTGTGTATGTATACTTTTGAAGTTGTATAATTTATGGGTGTTAATAGTCTTTAATTCAGTTTCTGAAGAGGGACTGTAAGGTACCTCACAGTTTGACATCTGTCTTAAATGGATGGTTGAATATGAAATAATTCTCCATTTTCTTTGATGTGCTGAATTAGGATAGAGGGGACTGTGAGGTGGGCAATACCATGGATCTTACTGACAAATGTGACTGCAAAATACAGCAAAAAGACTCCCCCTCGGATGCTCAAATGTGTAGTGAGCAAAATACATGTGTGACATGCAAGCTTCCTGGAAATCTCATGTGGGTATCCCTTTTCTTTTCCTTCCTCTCTTTCGTCCTTTTTCCCTATAAAATAAGAAACTTCAGATTGCTGGTTGAAAGTCACTTGTTGGATAGGTTCCAGACCTCTCCAACTGTCCTTTTTTTTTTTTTTTTTTTTTGTTTGTTGTTCTTTTCTTCTTCTAATGCCTAGCAATAACTATGGAGTGTTTCACTTGGCTGCTATTTTGCTTTAAATGGTAGCTTTTTGGTTACAGTGACAGGTTATGTTGAAAGTGTGCACTTGCTCCTGCTTTTATAAATATTCTGATTATTATTGCAATTTGTTATTCTAAAATTTTCAACTGGTTTATCTGATATTTGATTGATAGTGCCAGACATACATATGCTTAGATTTTTTGCTCATGGTCTTTTCAAGTTCTTTTGTTATTTTTAAGCATTGATGTTAAATGGATTTTCTTTTAGGTGGAAGTCCTTGTGTCCTTGTTCATGGTCAAGTGCAATTCATCATCTTTCCAATTTTGGTGCCATCTTTTGTCTGGGCTTTCAATTGCCCTATGATATTGTGAAGTATGATCTTTTGTTCTTTGGTTGATTTATGATTTCAGGCGCTGTGATGGAAACGGATGCAAACGAAGTTACCATGCTTCATGTCTAGATCCTCCTCTATGGGATGTGCTCCCAGGAGTTTGGCACTGTCCATGGTGTGTTAAAAAGAAGATGCAGTCTGGTGTCTATTCTGTATCTGAAGGTGTAGAATCAATTTGTGACGTTAGGCAGGTGGAAGTGTCATATGCTGAAGGTATGAATAACAAGTCATCATTGTTGTTAATAGTTTAGCATGTGATGTGACCCATCACATTGTAGGTCTAATGAGATCTCTTCCTTGACTGAAGCCTGATTTCCCTAGTTCCCATGTATTTTTTTGAAATCTAAATTTTACAATCAGTTGACACAATTTCTAATTGTTCTACAATTGCTCATTATAATAGCTTAGGTTATAATCCATACCACATACTGTTATTTTTGAATCAGGGGTCCAGAGTCAGAAAGAGTACTTTGTTAAATACAAAGGTCTTGCTCATGTTCACAATCAGTGGATACCTGAATCACAACTGCTTTTTGAAGTTCCTCATCTTGTTTTGAAATTTGATCAGAAGAAAGAGGCAAGTCCATCTTTCTTAGATGAAAAAACTGTTCCAGTTCTGATAGGGTAGTAGCATATGTGAAACACATCAAAAATGAAAAATTTACCTGTAAAGTATGACAGTTTTTCATCACGTTCTTTCCATCCTCTCTAACAAGATTTATGTTTTCAGGTTACACAGTGTAAGCCAGAGTGGGCTGTGCCGCATCATTTGCTGCAGAAAAGATTAATAAAGACTCCCATGGATTATGATGAGTACATTTGTCAGGATGATGCTCATATTATTAACTGCCATTGTGAGTGGCTTGTGAAGTGGTGTGGTCTTGATTATAATCATGTTACTTGGGAGTTGGAGGATGCTTCATTCTTTAAAACACCAGAAGGTCAGCGCGTCATTAAAGTGTATGAAATGTGTCAAAATAAGGTGAGGAGAGAATCTCTGTCTAGTTTCATTGAAAGTGGATGAGTTGCTTTCTTTAAATTTTTATAGCAATACTGTCCCTTATGAGCTTCTTACTGCAAAATTGCCTCTAGAAGTGAAAGTCTATGAACAAAAACTTCTGAAGTGTCAAAAGGCTTAGATGGAACCTTAATTAGATAAGAATTTGAAGAAGCTTTGATTTTCCATCGCTGCTAGTTTTGGATGTAAGGTTTTCTCATTTCTTTCCAGGTTGGATGGTGTGTTTTTCTTTTTGGCTTACTGGATTTTTTCAGACCTTTTGTTAAGGTTTTATTCTGGTAATCGATTTGCTGAGTGATTTTTTTTCTCTTTTTCCTTTTTCCCGTCTACTTTTAAGTTTGGGCCTGTATCATTTGTATGTAAAAGAAACTTTAGGGAGAATGGATGATGTGATGCAAAGGATAGGTGTTGATGAGAATATATATATATATATATATATATATGTTGTAGGAGGAGGTTTATAAAGGCATAGAGGCAAGGATAGACAGGGATATAGACGAGTACATGTTGTTTTTGTTGGGGTGATAAAAAATAATTTGGGTGATATGATTTTTGAATTTGTTCCTTCCTATGATCTTGTACTACTAGAAAAAGGACAGACCATTACAGAAACCTGCCACTCAATTATTCATGTATGTTATTAAATTAAAATAAAGTAGAAGGCCAAAATCTAAAAGTTAATAAAGATTAAAAGACTACCAAATTTCAGTTATGTTCATAATATTAGAGTTGAAAAAGTCAATTATGCATTCAAAAAGATGAAAAATGGTAAAACTAAATTGGCCAAATGGTTTATCTATTGAAGATTGAAAATATTTAGGAGATTATGGGACGGTGTGGTTAATTAATTAATTTAGTATAATTTGAGAACTAATAGATGTCAGCTGAGTGAAGTACTTCAGTTCCTATTTATAAAAATAAAGGTGACATTTAATATCATACAAATTCTGTGGGGTTAAACTAATGAACCATAGAATAGAACTTTAGTAAGGATAACTGAACAAGGACAAAGACATGATATGAGCATGTTTAGAAATCAATTTGGTTCAATTCCAAATTGCTTAGCCCCTAAAGCTATACATCTACCAAGAATGTTAATAGAGAAAATTACAGACAAAAATGGAATATACACTTGGTTTTAATTTATTTGGAGATGGCTTATGATTTGTTGCACAGGAAGGCTTATGATCAGTGCTTGAAAAGAAAGGAGTCGGGGGATTATATATAGATGTAATCATGGATTTGAACCAAGGGTGATCACTAGTATCAGAATTGTAAGACATCGGGGATTACCCTATTAAGGCAGAAGTGCATGAATTATCAATTTTGAGTCCTTATGTGCCTTGGTTTTGGATGGACTCAAAGGGTGGCCCATTACATGAGACTTTCTATATTGTGGGCTTTGTGGAGGGTCATTTATTTAGAGGCTATTTTCGTTTTTAAACCCGTCATTTTCAGGTCACAATAGAGCGACATTTCCTTGTGTCAAATCAAATTGATGAACTAGACAGTGAATGCAAGGTGCTTTTGGGCAAATTGTTTGTAGATGATATTATTTTGATAAATTTAGCTGGTGAAAAAGTGGAAGCAAAATTTGACCTATGGATGGAGGGTTTAGAATCTATGAGGGTCAAGATAGATAGGAGTAAAATGGGTTATAAGACTTGTAAATTTAGTAATTTTTAGATGAAATAATGAATATGTTAAAAAATTCAATCAATCAGGAGATTCCTAAAAATAATAGATTTGGGTACCTTAGATTTATAATTCAAGAAAATAGAGAAACTCATGAGGTATGTGATGCTTGGGATTAATTTTGCTGGCTAAGACAGAGAAATGCATGGTTAGTGATTTATGACTGGAAAATACCTTTAAAATTGGAAGAAAATTTTAATATGATGACTATTATACCTGCTATGTTTATGGATAAGATTTATGGAATAAAAAATCATATATCAATGTGTGTATTATGGAGATGAGAATATTATAATGGATATGTTTTGTCATTCTAAAGATAATCAAAAAATTTTGTTGCCAATTAGAAGTCCATCTATAGAAGAAGTAACTTGGAGCAAGGTGATAAAGAAGGATATGAAGTTGCTTCTACTCTCATAGTATATAGCACCAGACCAACCGGAATGGTGGAAGCGGATTTTCATAGACTGCCCAACCTACTGAAATTTTTGTTATTGTGTTTATTTTAACGTGTTGTTCTGTTGGAATTTCTTCTTTCTTTCATTAGTCAAGAGCAGCAGTAGAAAACTTCAGTTTCTTTTCAAAATGGAAATGGATAGATATGATCAACATACATAACCGTATGTTTTTTTTATTACTCTTTGCAGGGTCAAGAAATAAACAGGGGTTCGTATAAAAAGCTCTCAAAGCTTCCAGCTGGTTGTTTGCCTGGTGCTGATAATAGCTATCTGCATTATGTTAACAAGCTCCGTGACTACTGGCATAGGGGACATAATGTTATCTCAATTGATGAACAGGTCTGCTTCTGAGACTAAAATGTTATGTTAGTATCTCACCCAATTTGTTAACTTAGTATTTGAGTTATTACTCGGTGAAATTTGGTTTTTTCTGTTACTTTATTGATAAATTGTGCTTCATGCTTGTTCAGTTTCCCCTTCTGTCCATTCACGGTGTCAACTGAATATGCGACTACAGGAACCCTAACATTAGGTTATCTATAAGGAAAGAACCCCATTGATTTTGCTGTGTTGTTTTCCTTTCCTGTGGGCAGGTATGCATCATCTGGGGGGCTGGAGATTTGTTTTGTTTGATTTTCTGCTAATTTGTTGTTGAATAGCTAACATTATTTTATTAGCTGTTGGTGTAGAAGTGCAGCAACTTGTGTACTGGTTTTCTGAGTTGCAAAGTGGATATCTTGCTGAAAGTCATTTGCTTTTTTTTATCAGATGCTTCATATAAGTTTATTATAGCATCTAACTGTAGAGATTGAGAAACTTGGACGTTGATGTGGAGAAAGGTTTCAAAAGAAGGCAATTTAAGAGTTTAGTTGACTCAATTGAAGCTTTTACTGGAGTGATATTGTAAATGGAACTATCCCTGTTTACCTTTGCTTACTTGGTCTGGTCATATTGAAATTTTAAGCTGAGAGATTTGAGCGATCTTAAGATTTAAAGAGATGTTGACTTATGTTGGAAGAAACAAGTTTGAACAATTACGAAAGTGTTTTTATGTTGCAAACAATAAGTCTTAACAATTAAGAGTCCTCACTCTTGTTGAGGAAATAATTCTTAATACGTAGGTTTTTGTTTGTGCTGAAGAAATAGTTTTTAACAGATAAGAAGGGTTTGCTTGTGTTGGACTCTTAAGATTTACAAGAGATTCTTATTCCATTTTAGAATTGGTTATAAGACTTTGACCAAAGGCTCTTATTCAACAATATTGCTTTCTTAAAAAATTATTTCTTGTTTGGAAGAGTTTGACAGGTAACAAAATTTCTTAAAGGAAAGTCTACCATTTTTTGGCAAAAGGGTAACATTTTATTGTTGACTCCAAAACAACCAGCTCCCCCGGAGCCATTTACAACGATCGACTCAACCAAATAAATGATGAAATTTATGATCTTTGAGAAACAAAGAAAAGATAACAAAATCCAGTTGTCATTGGCCTTGGGGAAGGGTGAGAACACACTGAACATCGGCCATCACCAACCTTACTTTTGCTTCTGGGGTGCACTTATGGCTCAGAATGGAGTGGAATATTTTGTTCCTTAACAACAAAATGTGGTATACCATTGACGCATCAACATCCCTTCTGAACTCTGCTGCTGCACTCCTCCCTTTTACAGTTTAGTCAATCTGCCACTGCCTACCCTATTTTGGCTTGTTTCACTGCTTAATGTTCCTCAAGGCTCTTTCAGCTATTTGCTTTGGATAATCACAGCAGAAGAATGAGTAATATTTCCTGGTCTATTGCTTTTGTCTACACAATGGACAGATTGTATCTGTCGTCATACTCATCAATTCTGGCCTTGTTCTTGTCTTAATTTCGGCATCAGTCACCAACCAGAGTACAAAATTATGCTTTGGAATAATATGTTCCCCCCAGATCATGCTTCACCAAATAGTCAAACATATATGAAAATATTGGCCAATATATATATGTGTTGCTAATATTTTTTGATACCATGATAATATCACGATATGCTGTTGTATCAGCTGATATAGGTTTGTCAGCTTACGATTTTTAGGATTTTCTTCTTCCAATATATTCGATACTTGTACCTATTGTCCATTATATCTGATACCAATATGGTTGTGATTAATACCGATATTGATATTTTCATCCATGTCAAACATCTAATTTAGCAATGTGGTAGTAAGCAAACTTCAAGTCAATGTTGCCACTGGATGCAAACGTTCATTTGCATGGTGAAGTGCTTTGAATATCTATGTCACTAAAGTCATCCTTATTTATAAGGAGAGAATTAAATCCAAGAAGCACTTGTAGTCTGTTCTTTCAAGTAGTTTGCATGAATCTTCATCACCCAGAGACTGTCTTCCTTCTCAGCTGTTGCCCAAACATGTTTGACTAGCATTGCCTTGTTCTATTCTAGAATTCTTTTTATTGAACTCCTTCTTAAGCTGTGTTTGCAAACCTATTTGCCCAAGCCCCCAGAGAATTTCTTTTTATTTAACGTGATCTTGACCACAACGAAGTTTTACAAACAAAATCAATATCCGTCATAACAAACTGGGGCAGTGGAATAGTTGAAGCCAGTTGATCTTTAGGCTGAATGAACAATACAGCCTTAATCAGCTGCATTCTTCCAGTTTTATCATGGAAATTCTGTTTTGTGCCTCTTTTCTGATGCTGATTTGGTTGCTGTCCTGGCTTCTACAGCTGCTGCTTGGCTTGGATACTTTTTTTGATTCTTAGGTATTTCTTGTCTGCTTATGTCACACAGGAATAATGGAGAAACACTCAAAATTACTGCCTTGCTTCTTGATCCTCCCCCAAGCAAGAATTTTGATTTCATTTATTTAGCTTGCACCTGCTTGTATCTCAGTCAGTCTCCAAGCAGAATCCCAAACTCATCTAGATACTTTACAAAATAAGACTAGATGATTCACAGGCTCAATATTTTCTTTTATAGGAGACGGTGATTTGCTAGACTGAACCCTCTTTTCTGGAAATCATCTAAAAGGAGACTGTGATCCCAAGCTGCATCCTAGGAAAGAAAAAGACTGTTGGACTTCCAAATAATCTGCCAAGGGAAAGAATTATCTGCACTGCCCTTATAGTAAGAAGCCACAGACTTCCGTCTGGATTTGCCATCATCTAAGGCCAGCTATATGTTTTGAAGAAGTGTAAAAAGCTGCTGCAATTCACTAAAACCTTCTTTACCATGACCAAGTGACTGACCAATAATACCAAGTTATGGTCCCACATCAGGGTGTTTGGTCATCGCTCAAAATGAGGAAATTTCTCCTTCAATCAGATCCTTGATCTACCAGTCTGTCCAAAATAGAGACTTTCCATCACCGGCATCAAAGTTAAGTAACTGATTGAACTTCTCAAACCTCTTCAAGATGTGTTCCCGAGGCACAAAAAATAATTTTTGGAGTATTGCTTGAGAATCCAACCAAAATAACGACACACAAATCTTTTTTTTTTTTTGGTGAGTAAGTAAAATTTTATTAATGAAAAAGAAAAAAATACAAAAATAATGTTCTATTTCCAAGTGTTTTGCCGACTTGGATTTAGAACAAAGATGTTGGGGCATTTCTCGAATTTGTGAATCATATCACGAAACCAAATTAAAAGGCAAAGGAAAAAAAAAACAGAATTACAATCGCCTAAGCTATCAACCAAACTGGTCAAATAGCGTTGACCGGGATGTTGGCACAAAATCCTCTCGAGCACAGGCGGCATCAAGTTTGCAACAGTCTGTGACCGGCACAAGCATCGTTACGGCGAGAGCACCAAAACTAGCCGAAATGCTTCATACCGGGCATTTGGCCAAACCAGCAAAAGGGATTCATATCAGCAAATGCATAAAGCAGCGTCATTCGGAAGAATGCACCAGAGCAGCAGGCGCTCCAACCTTGCATCTTGATATCGGGCAATATGCAAACTGGGCAACCAAAACCACAAACCGGCCAAACTGCATCCAATTTAATGTGAGAGGGAGTGCCGGAATGCATAATCACCCGATTTAATTCTGGCAAATGGCCGTTCTAACCGGGACAACCATTCCATCCCCACACCTTCACCCATCTGCCTAACATCTGTCAACCAATCTACCAAACCGGCCGTATCAGTCAAATGAATACCATTCCGCCCATTCCGGGATTGTGGTGAAGGAGGAGCCGGAATGAGTTTCCACTTTTTTTTTCAAACACATGCAATCCAGTATAATCCTCCAATCCGGCAATTTGCACCATTCGGGCAAATTGCTCAACACCAGCAAAAACACCAAACCGGTTAGAATCACCGGACCAACAAACCACGAAAATTAAAGGCATACCATCCAATCGGAAGCACCAAGTTTGTCGGTCAACTCGTTGACCGGCCAAAATCCGTTTTTCCGGTCAACTCGTTGACCGGCCAAGGGCCTCCACCCAGCGCGCCAAAATTGCACCTCCAATCTGGTCAGCCTGTTGACGGGACAAAGGCAGCAAACCTTCCATGCTACACTGGCAGCCAACAAGATCCTAGGCCAAATTGGCCGGTCAGCACTTTGACCGGCCAAAACCCATTGTGCCGGTCAATTAGATGACCGGCCCATGACACACAAATCTTGCCTCAATTGTAATCCTGTTCAAGGCCTTTTCTTCTACTGAATACCTGCAGTGTCATTGAAGCTTCATTAAACCCCTGAAAATCCTTCTAACCTTTTCTTTAAGCTTAAGTTGCTGCTACCTCCGTTTTGTTTTCATTGTGAGGATCTAAGGGTTTTTGTTTCTTGTATTCTTAAAATCTTCTTCAACTCAGGGTGGATTTTTCTTTCTTTTTTGAATGTATTTTGGGGTCTTTTGTGTGTCAGAGATCATGATCAGCACTCCAGTGGTGAATTTGATATTTTCCTCTTACCGAATCTCTCTCTCTCTCTCTCTCTATGAGTGTGTGTGTTTTATGTGTTTTGTGCTTTTTAGATGTTCTTTTTTTAATGAAGTTCCTCATTATGCCCAGCATTTATCAGATGACTTGTTGCTATTCTAGGATATTTGCTTAATGTGTGTGATTTTCTGTCATTAATGTTTTGCAGGACCGACTAGCAAAGATTGTCTATTTTATGCTATCCCTGGAGTCCAATATCTCACGACCTTCTCTCATCATTTCACTTGACGCTATGCTTTCTTCTTGGGAGGCTGAATTTTTGCGCTTGGCACCATCCCTCAATGTTGTAAGTTACATTGGAAGTAGAGATACACGGGAGAGAATTAGAAAATTGGAATTTCAAAAAGGTGGCTGTATGACGTTTCAAATCCTTTTATCTACACCAGAAACTATTTTGGAGGTATGTATTTGCTGCCTGGGAAGTTTAATATTGTTCTATGGTCTCCATGTAGAAATTTTGTTGGCCATAATTCCTTGGGAAATAGGAATTGATTAATTTTCTAGATGTTGAATTTGAGTCCTTTATTTGCTAAGTTGAGGAGCCATCAATGAAATTTGTCATTCAGTTTTTTTGACAAAATCTTTGCTAATTCTGCACTGAAGGTATTTTAAAAAATGTTTTGGAGGTTTTTTCTGATAATTCTCTCCATTAATTTTCCATTTACTTTTGGGGTTGATCTTTCATAGAGGTGTGGATGTTAACAGATGAGGCTTGGTGGAGTTTTTTTTTTTCTCTCATTTTGCAATTACCTTGTATTACTATTTTGTGTAGTCTATGTGCCTTTGATTAGATTTAAGCTTATGTTGATCTGTTTCTTGTCTTTTTTACAATTCATGTCTGATGGTGTCCGATTTGTCTACGAATGCATTGCTGGGCATAAGCTAGAGGGTGCATGCTTTGGAAGGTCCTTCCTCATGCAGCCTCCATGCTTTTGTTATGGACTTTGGACTAGTCTTTAGCTAATGATCCATGGGTTGAATCTTTTTGTATGAGTGGCACTTTGTGTGAATCAGAGAGCCTCCACATTAGTTGATGTGGATAGATAGGAGGTATCTAGTTAGAGGTGAACCATGGGTAACCTAATAGTGAGTTACTTGGTTAATGTCTTGAGTTTGAACCCTCCATGTCCCCTCCTCTTCTAACTAATCAGGAAGATTGGAGGGATGCTGGGAAGTTACTAAATTGTAGGTTATGTAGGTGGAAGGAGAGGTTACATTTCTAGAAGTTTTTTCAATCTTGTCTGTCTGGCATTCCTTTTACATCCCATATATCTAGAATGATGCTAGATTTCTTGAGACTGATATTGAGGATGAGGAGAGAGCATTTGTGATCGGCATCGTGTATAGCTAATGGGGATCATTTGGATAGCTGGGAGCTGCTGTCAATGCCCGAGGCTGAGAGGGTGATTTGATGTTGTCCTCTTGCTTGCGTGTTGGGAGGAGAGACACAGAGAGGAAGCAAATTGTGGAATCTACGTTGTGTTGGAGGGTGGTTGATTAGGATACTGGAGGGAATGCAAAATTACGTGGAATCTTTGGAATCCTAAAGCAGCCGTCATAGTACCTCTATTAGCATGACAAACAATGGCGATTACCACAAATCCTTAAAGCTTAGTAACATGTGATAGACTTTATGAATCCTTCTCTAAGATTCTGCTCAGTCTTGCCAAATCCTTTCAAAGTTATGCTTGCAATTGAAGTTGGTTATTTTGCCCCTTGAGTGCCCATAAATAGCTTGAATAGTTCTCATTTGCTCAGTTTTGTACACACTCCCTGTCTTATGCCAGCGACACCATCATCCTACCTTCTTCCTTGAGCTGTGATTGAAGGTTCTTAAATTGTAACGATGCTTTGCCAGCCTCCTAGTAGCTTCACCATTGGCTAGGTCCTTCCATTTTATTGAGTACTCAGTGTGTGTCGGTGTGCTATGCTATCGTATAATCTAATATGCTATGATAATTAATGTTTTTAAAGGCACAACACGTGTGCCTGGCTCGGGACTCAAAGCTTGGCTTTTTAACATATGTAGGTGAGGCTCATTCCAACGGGCGCACTTAAGCTCTAAGGTTTGTGTTTTTTTTTTTTTTAAAGGCTTAAGGCACGCTTTGAACACCTTATAAATTTTTTTTAAAAAAGTCAATTGTTTCTTTCAAAACGAGTATTATATTTAATTATTACTTATAATTTTAATTTGATGTTTTTGAAATTGAAACTAATGAAAGTAATGAATGTCCGATTAGAAGAATGGATGGAAATTATGTTGAGAATATTGAATTTGTATTTGAAGATATTTTTTGACAAATGTTTTTTAGTTAAAATGGTTGGAGTACATGATGATACATGTCATACTAAACTAAAAAATGTGAGTCTTGAATAATAAGTGCTTCTAGGACTATTCTATTAGAATTTTTAAATAATGAAGATTTTAATTGAGAGAGACATGTAAAGTTAAGAAATAATTCAAGCTTATAAGCGGAGCTTTTGAATGGTAATGATTAGACATATTAGTTTTTCTGTGAGTATTTTAATAATAATATTTTAAATTTGTTAATGAAATTTATTGTTCTTATCCATTTGTAATGAATTATACTTATTAATTATCATATTTTTTTATTATTAATTGAATTATGAGTTTATAATTACTATTATAATTTTTTTGGTATTTTTTATTCTATTATTATCTTTAACATTTGCAATTCATTATAATAACATCCTATATGTATATTTTATAAATGGACGGCTCACTTCTATCGGACTTGTGCTTTGTGCTTAGGCCCTAGGGACCCTTTGCGCCTTAATGCGTTTTGTGCCTTTAGCAACACCAATGATGGCCTCTCCTATTTTTGTAAGAAGTGGCTATAGTTCCTGGCACCCAATGTCATTCTCCTCGGCCAAGATTTTTCTTGTCTCCATGAGATGGCTTCAAAGAATCCACATGAAATGTGATTGTTGGGCCAGTGTAATGTCAAAAGGTACTGCTCCAACCTATAGTAGGATGGGAAAAGGCCTGTCACCCTTTATCTCCAAGCCTTCGTGCATTGGCCTTGGGACTTGAACCACTTAGAATGAAGCTAGATCATAAGTGAACCTCTGTCATTGATCTATAATGGTTATCTTTTCTTGTCCGCACACTTCTTCATCCTCTTTGCTGCTGCAGCATGAGTCACTTCGTGCTGCACTTTTCATCCTTTAGCAATTTTGTCAACTCCAATGCATTTTCCCATGTAGGCTATGTTTTGAGGTGAGTGGTTTCCCTATTGCCAACTTGTATGGGCTTATGGTGACCAACCTCAAACGATGTATATTTATTCCCACATGTGTATGAGATTGCAGTGTAGTTTTACCGGATAAGTCAGGAATATATATTTACAGAGAATTAACTATTAACGCTAACAATTTATGAGAAAACTTTGAAGGTGCATGATTTTGTTTTTGGAAACTCAAAAAAATAAATTCGAATGATGGAATTTGAAAGTGTTTTTAATTAAACTCATGCGAAAATAAAGTGTATAGATAACAACAATAAAAGAATGCAAAGCAACTAACACTAAAGCTAAACAAAGGCGACAACAATTAACCCTAAAGCATGCATTAACTTCTAACAATTCAACATGGGTCAACCACTTCAACACTTGAAGCCTTCGCCAACATAGTATCAGATAGATTTTAATTAAACAAATAGCAGCAAATCAGTTTGTAGTATTGAGATAAAAAACATTACAGAACTTGAATTAAAAAATGGTTTGCTAATATGGAAAATGGTGTGAAAAAAAATCAAAATGAAATAAAGTTGCCTGCTTTTTATCGAAAATAGGTTCCTAATAACAGAACATAATAGTAACAACTGAAAAATAAAAACAAACAGCTAGAACAAAATGCAAAGTGTAATGAAGAAAAAAGAATTCGGAAAAACCTCAGATACTACGTTCCTAAGATACTACGTTCTAATCACAAAAGAAATCAATTAAAACAAACAAAGAACAATGTGAAAACTAAATTACCCAACCTACTAAATAATGATGATTATTTGCAGGAAACAATAACTGAAGCAAAAAAGGTGGTTTTTTTTTAAGTTGATGACTGAAAGTGAACAAAAAAATAACAATATATAAGAATAAAGTAATGTGTTTAGTGACAAAATTGGAATTCAAAATTGTAGAGAACAAGCAAATTACAGTATGACAAACCTACTAAACAAATGAATATAACTGGGATATATCAATCGAACACTTTGAATTGAATTTAAGGTGGTGTGACTAAACTAATAAAAACTAGAATTGTGAGAATTTGAAACTCAAAAAATAGAGGCTTGCAACTAACTAATAAAATAAGAAAACAGGATTGTAGAAACTAAAAATTGTTGCCTTTTCTCCTCGGCCACATAAAAAATAAAAATAAAAATCTGATCTAAGAGCCCCCCCCCCAACCAAAAAAAAAAAATCTGCTGTCCAAGCTCCTCCATGGATGAATCACAACCTCCTTTTAGCTAGTAAGATTTTAGGGTTTGCTTGGCACCTCCTTGAAATATCTAGATCATTGACTCTCCTTTTTTTTTGGGCCCATGTGACTGAATCAATTATTAGGAAAGCAAATATCCTTGCTTTGTCTTTAAATTCACTTTATCTGCTTCATGTGAGTGCGTTCCTTGGCCTATTTTCAAGCTTTGTCCCATTTGTAGGCTTTACCTCATTTTATTAGCAATTCCTCTCTTTGAACCTACAAAACAAAATAATAACATCGAATAAGTAGATCAAAGTAAATTACTAAAGGATTACAGTAAATAAGTGCGGGTATAGGTGTAATTTGCAATGTTCATCATATAGTTTACAACCTTTGGTGTAGCTTGTAGGAAAGCTGTGCCACATCTAACAACTTTACCTAATCCATCAGGTTGTCACTCACACAAATGTCTCAAATACATCTATAACAAAGCATTTGCCCTTTTAGTTTGCCCATCTCTGGTTTTTTTCCCATCTATGATCAGGAGAATTGATAGGACTTACATTTTTTCTTGCTAGAAGATGCCCTCACTCTTGTATTTAGTTCACAAGAACATGTCCGTGATACCACTTGTCATGTGCTTAATGTTTTGGTAATTTCACATGGGCCACTTAACCCTCACAGGAGAGCCATCCTAACTCAAGAGTCTACAATAAGTAAGAATGTTTTGAAAGGGATTGTTTCCTCAAAGGGCTCGTGTTGGGCCCTTTATATGGGCTTTATCTTTTTTGATGGAGGGCTAGGATCTTGCCACATCTCTCACGGTCAACACCTACAATTGCAAGCATAGAAGGTTCTACACAATCCTACAACTTTTAGAATGAGGAAAGTGTTGGGTCTTTCTAGAGAAGTGCTAGTATGCTCAAGAATTTTCTAGATTTCTCTAGAATGTTCTTAAGTGCTTGCCCCTTGAGTGCCCATGAATGTCTTGGAGAACTCTCATTTGCACGGTTTGTGATAGTAGAAAAATTGTTTTTAATGGTACTTTCCTCTTTCAAAAATAGGCATTGGGAAACCTGCAAAATCTTTATGACCTCCCCCAAAAAAAAAAGCCCACACTTTCTCTCCTATGTGGTTTTCAAGAATGTATTCCCTTGCTCTATTTACTACTATTCCGGTATCTTCTATTTACTTCTTCCTTTCTGTTAAAGATTGGCCCAAGTTAAGTGTGTATGTTATTAAGTTTGCATGGATATCTTATTAAGCTCTGAGATGTTGTGCAGGATGTGGAAGCATTAAAATGCATTGGTTGGGAAGCCGTTGTGGTGGATCATTGCCAAAATTCTGATATTGTGGTTCATTCTGATTATATTAAGAAGTTATCTGTGAATTGGAGGCTTTTACTTACAAACATCCATGTAAAAGTATGTTTTCTTTCCCGATGTAGTTAGATTCTATTGAAATGTATTTGTCTCATGGTATGGCTGGACCTTGCAGGATAGTGTAGCTGACTACCTTAATATCTTATCATTGCTCAACTTTGGTGATAATTCTGATATTAGTGATGGCCCCAAAGCTGACGGGAATCATAACATTAGTATGTTAATGGAGAGGCTGTCTCCATTTGTTGTGAATAGCAAAGCAGAGCCTTCTAGATTCATTGAATTCTGGGTTCCAGTTCAGATCTCTGACGTGCAACTTGAGCAGTATTGTGCTTCTCTGCTATCAAAATCAACAGCTCTTCTCTCTTGCTCTAGGAATGACATAGTGGGCGCCCTTCGTGAAATTCTTCTTTCTACTCGAAAGGTTACGTCTAACATAATGTTTTCCCCATGTCCTGTAGTGTATGGTTGGCTTGTATGGGCTGTCCAATATTAGATGCTCACTTTCTTTAGAGAAATGTTTGAACGATACCCAATAGACATCTTTGGGACACCCTTAGGTGATGCGGCATCTCTCTATCTGTCTTGTATGAACCTCATAGTATGGATGCATGGGATGCATATCACTTGAGGTGTCCTAAGGGTATCCAAAGGGTGTCATCCTAAAGGCACTGCTTTCTTAAATTTCACCATTTTTGAAATCATTTTTCTTGTTTTTCCTTTATGAAATTGTTAGTGTTAGAAATGCAAAATGCAGAATATCTACTGTTGGCACATCTTCTTGAAGCTTTAAAGCAATTTGACTTTTTAATCGTTCATTTTAGGCAAAACATGAAACTCATAAGGCCTGTATGGTTGTGGAGTGCAGTGACTGATTTCTGGAAAATGAAGTATTTGTTCGAATTTATCTTTTTTTCAGTCGAAGAACCAGAAAGCATTATTCTCCATTTTTCAACTTTGTACTGATTTTCAGAAAGCTCATAAAACATCAAAATTAATAATTTTGGCGATGTTTTCTAGAATTTTAATTGGTTATGAAGAGGTGTTTTCAACAATTTGCTAAATTATACTACCTTTTGAGAATTTGTGATGATGGAACATTGTTTTGTAATCCACCAATATGAATATATCTGAAAATGGAAAAGGAGTTTATTTAGTTTGTTGACAACATTGTATGCGTTTCTTGTTGTTTTTATACAAATTACTAATGCTTTTATATTAGCCTTTAATCATTATGAATATAACTTTTACATGCAGGAAAAGTATACTTTGTCACTTGATATGAGGAGCCAAAAGTGTGAACTTTTTTTCAACATTTAGATTACCATCTAATGTTTCCTGCAACCATAGATAAAAGTATCGATATTAGTTACGGTCATCTCGATATCAAATATATCAGGTAATACGTATCAGTATCAGATCTATTAGACGTACAAGAAATTTAAAAATTGTAAACAGGCAAGGAGGTATTGGACATATCACACTTTACTTATCGACAACTATCATAGGTTCTAAATGAATTGAGAATTACTTTATTTATACTTGACTTGTTAATTTTGGGAGCTTAAAACTAGGTGCAAGTTCTATTCATTAACTTCATTTAGCTAGGCTTAAACAAATTCAGTTCAAGCTTTTAACCTAACTATTGCAAATGGAATTCGAGTAGCTGGTTTAGTATAAATGGTTTATCAAGTAATGGTTTGTTTGAAACCTGCTCCTCAATTAAATGAGAAATACTTAAGTTGAATAAGATTGAACCGACAATTTCAAGTCGAAATCCAAGTAATTTTGTTTGCCCAACAACCCTAATCATATATCTATGATGGATGCATTTCTATTGAGTAGCAATAGAAACTAATGAACACGTTTACCTTGAGTACTGTTAAAATGGAAATGTGGGAAAGGAAAAGAAAATGGGAATACTGAAAACAGTTTCCCAACTGAACATGCCAAAAGCTGTAATAAAATCTGGGCGTTTGTAACTGAGACAATCAATAATACCTTTGTATTAGACAAGTATATGACATCAACATGCTTTAAAAGCATTTAGAAGTTCTGAATTTTTAATTTTATTCAGGCAAGTTGGGGCACATTCTAACACATTTCAGTTCTTTTTTAATTTTTAAAAACAAAAAAGGTTCTTTAATAAAACATAAATAGTTTTGTGCTAATTAACAAAAAATTCCAAATGACATAATCTTTTGGTGTAGAGGACTTGAATCCCTTGTTTCTGGAAAACAAAGAGAGAGAGTGGGGGCTGGTGGTGTCTAATTTTTCGAACTAGAAATTGAAGGGTGAGAGAGACTGTTTTCCTTAATGGAAGAAAAATAGGGAGACGGAGAGAGATTCTGTAGTTTGTAAAGGTGCCATTTATATGTTGTGGAGTTTTGAGAGCTTATTTAGTGAAAAATAGTATTGCTTTATCAATTATATCAGCATTTCAATGAGAAACTGTGACTTTTGGTTAATGTCTTAATTGTGGTCTTACTTTTTTAAGAAAAATTCCTGGTCATCATGTCTGTATCATGTCTCCTATTGGTACTTCTTAGTACATTAGTTGCTTCCCTTGCATGTTTACAAAACAAGTTGGACATGCTATGGATGTTTCATGGTAACATGCACACATTTTCTTGTGTCTGCATTGCTAGTTTTTATCAAAATCTTAATTGCTATAGTGTGTGGACATTCTCATGTTTTTGGGGAAAGGTTACTTTTGTGCCAATACATCTTGCAGTCTGATCATGTAGCCTTGGAAATTTCATCTCTGCAGTGTTGTAATCATCCTTACATCATGAATCCTTCACTGCAATTGGCACTTACTAAAGATCGTCCTGTTGGGGATTTATTGGACATTGGAGTTAAAGCGAGTGGCAAGCTACAGCTTCTAGATGTAATCTTGTCAGTGTTGAAAAATCGAGGATTAAGAGTACTAATCCTGTTTCAGGTACATGATCTCAGTACTTAATATTCTTTTCCTTAAGGCAGGCAGCCCTTAATGAATTGTAAATACCGTCTTGTGAACTGTAGTATCTGTAGTAAAACCTCAGAACTGCAACCGGGATCATTCACACCCAGTCAGAACTTGTGTTTTGGATCATGGCAAGACATTTTAGTTAGTTTTTTCTTTCCTGAGAGACACGTTGCATATTTGCATACCATCTTCCAAGTAACATTGTATTAACAGTGGCTTGTGGTAGTTATGGAGAAGTTTGCATTAATTCTTGGTTGACACGATTATAAAAAATAACATAGAAGGTATGGACACAATTGGAAAGACATTTTGGTGCATCATATCAGCCTAGATGGAGGAGTTTCTCTTCTTGATATAGATTTTTGTGGAATCAGACACAGATAACAGAATACCATATAGTGTCTCTCTGGGATTCTTAGGTATCATCCGCGAGAATCTTAGTTGTCGCAGCTAAGAATTGATGCTTCTCATATCAATATGAGAAATAAATTTAAAGAAGTCCATTATTGCCTCTTCTTCCTTCTGATTTCTCACTGTAAGATATGTCAAGTGGAATTCTATTTCACATTTTTTTGCCCCAGGAAGTTAGGAGGGTAGAGGCCATTACCCTTCTAACTCCCTCCCTGAGTGTGGTAGTTAGGAGGGTAATGTCCTCTACCATTATGTTTTCCTGGATTTTGAGCTTTGTATTCTGTAATTTTCTGTAGTTAAAACTGATTAAAGCATGAACAAATTTTAAAGCTGTCAGCAAAAAAGATTAAATTTGTTGGCCATTTTGAACAAAATTTTCATGATACCCCCAACAGTCAAAATTTTGTATTCCATGGTGTATTCCTGTGGCATTTTTTTTGTCTGTTTGTGATGTTTCATAAGATTGTAAAGTGATTAGCTGGGCAGTTTTTTGTCTGAGCTTTATATATTTGGTTAGGCAATCCTGCAGTTTTTTGCCTTGTTTGTAGAAGTTGGTGCTGAGCAGATGCATTTTGATAGCTGTATTTAACAGAAAAAGTCATGATTATGAAAACCAAATAGTTAGTTTTGGCCGTTGGAAATAGAGTGGGAAATGGATGTCATTTCTAAAACCTTCACTTATATAGCTATGGTCTGCATCAGTTACACTCCTTTATGTTTATGTGGTATGGGGATGTATTTCCACCTCTCGGGAATAAATGGAGTTATGTAGAAGTTTATCTCTGCTTCATTATCAAATAACTGTCCAGTAAACATCAAACACACTGTACCCACTTGTATTGTGACTAATATCAATTATACTTTCTCTTGATCTTCCTCTACCAAGCACTTAAGTGAAACTCTTCTAACTTATTTTCCTGAACATATGTGACAACTTTTCAGTATTCGCGTGGAAAATAATGTGTAATAGTTGAAATTCTGTACTACTATCATTTGCAAGTATATTAGTATCAAAATCCCAATACGTTTGGTTGATTGATCACAACTTACAAATTAATCACCAAATTGGTCTATTTAAAAATCCACTACTGAAATTATGAATCTACTATAAAACAATTCAAGTTCCTAAAGTGACACTAAGTGTACAAAACAAGTCTATAAAACACAAAATAAGAATGTTTATGAAGTTAGATTTGCGGATATATCTGGATTTTAAAGTTTATTAAGCACAATGGTGAAATATACTTTACTGACCAGTAGAAGTTGACTGGAGCTGGGCGGGAATAAAATTTTGTTCCTCTATACCTCCATCCTGCAAAGGTTACTTCCATTGGCCCCACTGCGGTGATTTTTGAAGATCCTGAAGGTTTTTGCCTAACTAGTTGTGGCATAAGCTTGTGGCTATAAGTCTATTTATTTCAAATAACAGTTTGTGTTTGGGCCATTTAGGTTACTTGGGTTCATTATAGCATGATGCTTAAAGTCTGCTATTTTACTTTCTTCTTCCCTTTTTTGGTTGTGAATGCTCTTTCTAATTTTCAAAGATTTGATTGTTTGTGATAGTTTTGTTCTCTCAAGTGGTATTATATAATATTGAATTTCCAATTCTTGTCACAGAAAATTCAATTTACCTGCTTAATTTTGAAGTGTGTACGGTGTGTGGACTCATGGGTGTTGTGCATCTTCTGTTTGCTTGCCTATTTTTGTCTTCTGATTTGTAAGATCTTGATGACAGTCAATTCGTGGTTCTGGAAAGGACTCTATTGGAGATATTTTGGAAGACTACCTTCATCAAAGATTTGGACAAGATTCCTATGAACGTATTGATGGGGGTGGATATCGCCCTTCCAAAAAGCAAGCTGCTTTGAACAAGTTCAACAATGAGAAAGGAAGATTCGTTTTTTTACTGGAAACGCGTGCTTGTCTTCCAAGCATTAAGCTATCATCAGTAGATGTTGTAATCATATTTGATAGTGACTGGAACCCACTCAACGATTTAAGAGCCCTGCAGAAGATCACTATAGATTCGAAGTTTGAACCAATAAAAGTGTTCCGATTATATTGTTTCTGCACCATTGAAGAGAAGATTTTGGTCCTTGCAAAGAAGGAGATAACCCTGGATAGCACTTTACAATGCATCAGCTCCAGTATTAGTCAAATGCTGCTTATGTGGGGTGCTTCATATCTTTTCTCTAAATTGGATGAGTTCCATCATGATAATACCCCAGATGGCAGTTCCAGTGTTATATCTGAGGATTCATTGTCAAAGGATGTGCTCCAAGAGTTCGTGTCTGTCATTGAGAAACATGAAAACGTTGTTTCTAGCAAGTTTATCTCGAGAGCTCAACAGAGTGGAGGAAGTTATCTGAAAAATACCTCCTTGCTTGGCGAGCAAAAAGTTCAGCCACAAGTCAAAGAGCTTCCCCAAGTTTTCTGGGCAAGACTATTAGATGGAAGGCATCCTAGATGGAAATATTTGTCTGTCTCATCTCAGAGAAACAGGAAGAGAGTCCAATATTTTGAAAATTCACTGGGAAAGCCAGATGTTCAAACTGATGAGACAGTAAAGAAGCGCAAGAAGTTGGGGGGCAATAACTTTGATTTAAAAGTTGGAACAGAAGTAGGAAGGAGAGCAGTTGTAGGGAAGGAAATTAAGGGTATGGACGATGTTTCTGAATTTTCTAGCCTGCCACTTCCATATGAAGCTCTTTGTTGTGTTTTATTGTTAATTTTTCTAGGAAATAATTGTGAACTCGCCAGTTTCTGGTTGGCTTGCATTGTGATATAAGTTCTCATTTCTGCAGCAAGTTCTGGAACTATGAGTGACAATGATTCAGAGTCAACACCCAAGTCAGTTGCTCATATGAGTCCAATTTCTCATAAAAATGATCCAGCAAACTTCCCTATTGTGGCCAATGACACCTCAGCTGTTCCTGAAGTTCAGATGGTTGAGGCTGAGGATAAACAAAAATTACTTGATGCACAGAGGCAGCTTCACCACCTTTTGAAGCCTGAGATATCAAAACTTTGTAAAATTCTACAGTTCACGGTGGGTGCTTTGTTTCCAAATCCAGATACTGAGGGAGATCTTGTATTTGTAATTGCTTTGCTTTCTTCTATCATGCTATGTGATGTTTTCTTGAGCGTAAGCTTTACCTACTCATTCTCTGCCTGGCTGTTGTTTTGGGTGGGAAGGAATGGTGATGGGGTTTCAAGCATGACTTGGATCAGGCAAGAGTTTGCAGGTTCGTGTTACGAACACTGATCTAGTGGTTGCCACAGCTCTATACTTTTGGTTAACCACTTGACATGACATGAACCAGAGTAACCTGACCAATATGATTTACCCTGCTTATCATCCAAAATAATTCTTCAGAGTTAATATTGAATAGCCATGTTGATGACCAATCTGGTCCATTATGCTTTGTGATACTGTATATTGTTACTTGTGCCAATTGAATTGTCTATATTTTGAGTTCATAGCATGTGTGGCTTGAGACACACTCATGCACGCACATATTTTACACACACACACACACACACACACATTTTACAGCATTTTCTCGATTTTATGTTATTGAGGAAGTTAAATAGGTCCAACGCGGGACTTCTGGCACTGTGGGCTATGGGGAGGATATGAACACGAGACTTTTAGCATTGCGGGCTATGGGGAAGATATGATGTACGTAGTCTTACTCCTACTTTATAAGGAGATTGTTTTCATACCTTTATAACCTCCAAGTCACAACAGAACAACTTATCATTTATCCAAGACTCACCGTCCATATGCTCTCAGTTTTCGGATTTTACTCTTTACAGATGCTTGTTAGTATTTCAATGTCACTTTCCAAGCTATGATTGTCTATGTTTGAAGGTAACTAGGGTGAGAACTCGGAGGTTTGATGATTCAATATCTCTTCACTTGATTCTCGTGCGTCTTTACTATTGGCCCATTTGGGAATGAAGAAAAATGAAAGTTTAGGTGTCATTTGTCCTTTTGCCTTCTATTTATTGTCTTTCTTCCTTTAAATTTCAATGCAACGTAAATCTTTTGCCAATAAGCTCTTGATATTATAAGCGACATTCTGTATATCCAAGATAAAGGAGAACATTTCCAGCAGTAGTCATGGGTCCTTGTGGGGGACTATTAAAACTGGGAATCATTTTTTCAAGTTATATTGGATGACCAGAATGCTGCTGAAATGATATTCATGATGCAAGCAATGTGATGAGTATAAAATGACATATTTATTATTTTACCCACAAAATTTGGAACATTTCTGGTTCAATGTGTATTTTCTGAAAATTCACAAGTTTGGGGTGAAGATCTATTTCCTTTGGTGACCTTTTGTGCATTGAGTGGTGCTTCCGAGTCTGTTAGACTGAAGTCTGTCTTTCCACCTCGGTGATGTTAGTAGGGGGGAATCGATGTAAGGGGAGCTTTGTTAGAAGGTAGCAATTAATGAGCACATTTGAAGTGTAAATTATGGAAGCATTTCCCTGCATTTATTTTGCTTCCTAATGAAGATGGTGCTTTTAGTTACTACATCATTTGAAGAGATGGATGTTTTGGTCTTTTCTCCCTGAAAGAGTGGTGAAGGTGAGCTATGAAACTGTTGAATTGAATCCTATTCCAATGGTTGAGTCAAAATTGTGAGTATTCATGATATGCACAAGATAAGGTGACTATTGCATCCACGTATCAATTAGGGGTGGCAGATGGGTAGGGTTTGATTAAGATTTAGGTCCCTCTCAAGTCAAATACTCAAACTAACGGTATTCATCCACCCTAATAAAACCCAAGCCTCCTGGTTGATAACTTAAGACTACTCGAAGATATATCATTGTGTTATCCTCTATTCCTCCTTTCCTAGCTCACATTTCTTTTCTGCCCCTTCTTTGTCTTGTTTGGCTAAATTTAGGCACAGCTCACCTCACCGTCCTGTTGATTTTGTTCTTTTTCTTTTCTTTTCTCTTTTTTGGGGGATCACTTAACCCGGTATATTTTTTCAGTCACATGTTCAGATAAAAGAAACGAACACTTTGCAATATTGGGTATGGCCATGGATGAAAATATCAGTATCATTAACATCGGATAATATGTGTCGGTGTTGAGCATATAAAACAAAAAAAATTTCGAGAATTATAAGCTAATAGGCAAATAGTGGCTAATATGATAACATATTGTGATTTTGTTATGATATGTGGAAGCCTGATACTAATATTGGCTAATATATTAACTATTAGTCGATATTGTCATCCATGGGTGTGCCTTGTACACCTGATCACCCTTTTTCCTTTTTTGGCTAATCGAGAAACAACCATCCTTTCTACTGATTATACCCCAATTCTACCACGACACACCAGCTCCATTCCTACTGTTCTCCCAAATGCACAGTCATCACGTTCAGCCCCCTGAAGGTCCTGTTCACTTCCTCCAATACTACGTTACCAATATAGTGGCAAGGGTTTGATGAGATTTATAAATTTGAAGGTATATTTTTCAGCAGCAATGTTTCCATTGAGGCTTTAGAATTATTCAACGAGTCATGGCTGATGAGGGATTTGTTGAAATATGGCCGAATCAGGGAGGGCTTTGAACTAATGGAAAGTGCAACTTCTTATCGGTGAATTTCAAACTCATAATACCTCAGCTCGCTTGTTCAGGAAGTACAACTAATGGCCTCAAGTAGCCAACTGACATACTACCGTCGAACCTTAGTTTTTCAAAAACTTTTTATGCGGAAAGGCTATACAAATCATAAGCATAGTTTAATCCAATTAATAGTCCGTTTTATAGTCCTTTCTTGAATTCAATCTCACCGTGTTTGTTTGCGTGGATGCTCTTTTTTCCTATTTACTTTTTCCCCTGTTAGTCTTCTAGGCTGGAGGAGAGGTAGTAGTATTGAAGATGTATTACCAGTGATTGATGGTGATGGTGGTTGTTGCATACTGTGGAGAGGATAGAGGATCCAGAGAAATGAGCTGTAAGGAGTGGCTCCCATGGAAGGAAATATTGGCAAATATCCGATATATCTGCCAATATATTGGCTGATATAAATCAGATATGTCACCGCGATAAATTCACGAAACGTCACTGTATCGGCGATATATTTGGCCAATATTTTTTTTTTGTCAGCTTACCATCAAATTTTTTTTTGATTGCGATATATGCCTAATATTGAAACTTATTGTTTGATATGTTCTATACCTATATAGCTTTGTCCGATACCGACATTGATATTTTCATCCATTGTGGCACCAGTATTTCATTGGTTGTACTAGTGGCTTATGGTTTTATATTGCAAGCTGTGAGCATCTTTGTTGTCCCAGAGTGGTGGCCTGTGGACTGTAGAGGTGGGATATGTCTTGTGGTGGTAAAAACTGAGAGGTGTTAAAATGTTATTAAGATGCATAGCAGGTCTGAATAAGTTTGCTAAATGGGCTTGGGTCAAGACTTTCCCTGTCATTCTTTTTGCTGGATAATTTCAGTAGCTCCTTGCTTATAAGAAGGCAAAAAGGGTGGGATTGCAGGGTTGGTTTGGGGAATTTTACACCTTGATATCTCCAATTGGTATTCAGTCACTTGCTCTTGTATATCATGCCCTTTCCTTCCATTATCCATTATGGTAAATTGAGAAGCTGTTGCTTAAGCGTTTGTTGGCATGCAAAAATGTCATGCATTATTTGTCTGATTAATGAAATGCTGTTATCTCTTAACAATGAAATAGCAGATGCCGATATTTCTATTATGATAATGTTAGAACTTTTAACACTCAAATGAGTAGGATTTCATTCTAACACCAGAGACTATTGTCTTTAATGCAGGACGATGTCAAGAAACTGGCTGAACATTTTCTTGAATATGTAATAAATAACCACCGTGTCAGCAGAGAACCTGAGACTGTACTACAATCTTTCCTGATATCTGTGGTTTGATTCTTTCCTCTCTACATCATTTTCTCGGTTTCTTTTGGTACTACCTTTTGTTGTTGTAGGGGGATTTTTTTCTTCATTTTAGTTTTTATCAATTGATGGTTCTTCTAGTTGTGCGAACTGCATATTTCTTGCTCTTATTCCTGCCTGCTTTGATGGCATTACCTGTGTTCTTTAACTGGGTTGGTTTCTGCCTTTATCTTACACATAAATGTGTGAACTTCTCGGAATGATAAATTTTTAGGCACACCTGGGCACAAGTCAGTGACTTGGTTACAATGAAATTCTCAAATGAAGTCCCCTCCTTTTTGTTTTGTATTGTTTTTTTCCTTTGGGTAGGGGTAGAAATATATACAGTATCAACATTGTCCCTTGTTTGAAACCAAAATGAAAGGCATTTTTTCTTGCTTCACCTCCACTTAGTTGGGTGTTTTGTTGGCTACCACATTTTTGCTGACCGCATGTAGAGCACTACATTTATGGATGGCTTTACCACTTAAGTTCATGACATTACAATCCTTTCATTGCACTTTTGATGTCTTATTATAAGTGGCACAAACTTTTAGTTAAAGATAGATTCAAAATTTCTTATACATGTTTTCGATTTTTATCCTTAAAAGTGTAACTCATGCAGATAAGATAGTTCCAATTAATGATTCTAAATTTATTTTTAAATATTCACATGGTAATGCTTACGCTACTTTAACAATGGTCAATATAGTAAGAGAAACTTAGGGATAGTTTATTTTGGGAAACTGGAGATTCATGTTAGTCGTTTTGTAAAGGGAGGTAGGACATTTAATTTGAGATAGAGCATCAACTTTGTAGACTGAATTCTTGGCAAATGGAAAAGACATTATTAACATGGGTAATCTAGAAGCCTGGAAAATATTAAAGTCATGAACTAAGTTAAATGGTGCACATATTAAACCCACATGGTTTAATGCAATTCGAAGGGCAATCCTGCAAAATTCCATTTGGCTTGTGGCTATGAATTCGATTCCTATTATTGTGCCTAATCTTATCTAGTCTATGGCCTTTTCAAGTAATGTCATGGACTCGGAGTTTACTCCAAATCTTTGTACTAGATGATTGGGGGGATTTTTCATCATTAAAAAAAGTTTAATGAAAAGGATAGCTGAGTATGCACTTGAGAGTTTCACTTATAAAGTCCACAGACACTGGCAGAAATAAAAGAGCAAACAAAAAAAAAATGAAGATGAAAATTCAGACACCGTGTGGAAGTTTCCTATTTAATCCCTGAAGTGGAAAAATGCAGATGTCAGAAACAGATTAAAAGTCATATTGGTGCTGTTGTATGTGTCAAATCTTCAAAGAAATCTGATGCTATCAGAATTTTGCAAAGAATATCTTACAAGAATGCCAAATTAGTATTTGGTCGTGTGAGAATCACATTAACGTCTGTCGCTTGTGTGAAATGCAGTGTTGGACTGCTGCTTCATTGTTGGGTCAGAAGATTGATCACAAAGAATCGCTCTTGCTTGCCAGAGAACATTTGAAGTTCAACTGCATGGAAGATGAGGCTGATTTAATATTTTCTAAGATGCGTTTGCTGAAGAAAGCATTTTTACTCCAATCTGAAGATTTAAGGCCAAAAGATCAATCATCAGTGACTGCTGGTTTTCTAAGGAAGATGCTGAATGCAAATGGCATAGAATCTGCAGTGTCTGCTCTTCAGAATGTTGCAGGAAATGTTCAAAAAGGATCACTTCATCCAGAATGTTCTGATAAACAAGCTTGCACATCTATGCCAACTGTTGAAATGGCTGAGAGGGAAATCTTGAAAAACTATAAAAAGATTCAGAAGAAATGTAAAAAACGCATGGAAAAGCTTAAACAAAAGCAAATCGAGGAAGTTCTTGAATTCCATAAAATTTGGGAGGAGAAGAAAGCAAGGCTTGAGAAAGAGCAGAGATTGGAGTCTGCTGTTATCTGCTCTATTCATAGTAATATTCCAGTTAGAATAGGTAAACTCAAGAATCTTGATAATGATTATGCTAAGAAGCTTCAGGATCTAGAACACGAAATGACCATGCGCCTAAAAGGTCTTGAAACTACACAGGAGGAGGAAAAAATGGAGGAGCAGGAGAAGACAGCTCGTTGGTTGGAAGAAGTGAAATCTTGGGCACAAGTTGAGTTATTGGATAAGTTGCTATTGCTGGAACGTGGGAACAGAGTTGGACAATCGCATGCTATTGAACAAAGTGGAATGCCCAATGGTTCAAATGATGCTTCCTCTGTTTCTGGGGATCTTCTGGGTCGGCAGATGTCTGATAGAGTTGCTTCTATGGTGCATGGGCATGTGGTAGAAGTGTCTAGAACTCCTGAAGTTACTAAAGGCAAAGTGAATATTTCGGCCTTGGTGATTGGAGCTTCTATGCCAGATAACCAGAGTGTCAGTGGCCATAATGATACTACTGTAGAATTGCCGTCCGAAGTACAGATTTCTGATGGATCTTTAACTGGCAGTCCTCCTGGCAGTGGGCTATCCCACACACCAGCCACTGATACTTTACACAGACCGCTTGCTGATGAAGCTATGTCAGGCAGGCAACTTGAAGAGTTGCCGGTGGAAATGCCTGAAGCTGTTCCTGAGGAAGCGATAGGTGGGAGTGACCTAAATGAAATGCTTAATTCTACCTTGGAAACAGAGACAGTTGCCAATCAAACTGACGTCCAACCATATCTGATCAACTCATCCATGACGCAGCCGGATCCATACCCTGCTGAAGTTGGTCCATTGCCTGTGATCCAGGTATCTATTTTCCATCTCTTCTGTTCATTGGTGGGACGTATGCAGTTCTTCCGTGTATCGGCAAACAACCCCTTGGAAATGCCGATGTAAAGGACGGTGTCTAATGTTCATGTGCCTTGTAAATGTTTATGGTGCTAGCCAGTTTTTTCTCTTGTAAAAATGACCTGAGGAACTAACATCCTCCTCTCCAGATACTTTTGTTGTTTGATACTAGTTACTTAGAGTTTTTAACATTTTGTCCTAGACCACCTTAGAATGTACAAATGTAACGTGCTTGACATTGTAGGCTATATTTAAAAAAAGTTTAGGGATGGATTAAATATCAGGATATCACAAATTTCTCATTCCATCCCATCTCTCTTTATTGAGGCAGTGTTTTTCAATGTCGTATGTGGTATCGATGGAATGAAATATCAGCCGATATAAAAATGTCAGGTGATATATATTTATATTAGACCATACGACACCAACAGTTTCCAAATACCATGATAAAATTGCAATATGTATCCGTATCAACGATATATCACGATAGAGACTGATATTCAAAATATCGGTTAATAACAAAAATTACATTTGGTATGTCTGATGTTTATATATATCACCCGATATGACTGATATTAATGTGACCGTGATTGATATTGATATTTTTATCCATAAATGGATATCGGAGAATTGGTGCAATTTTTTTTAATGGACAAATGGATGAATTAAAGTTGAGCCATGAGCCATTTGGAATCCATGTATCCTAGATTGATTTGAAAAAGGGGCATGGATTTTTGAGGAATTTGAATGTATAATATTGTTATTGTCATTGTTATGTAATTAAATGCTGATGTGAGAAAAATTGAAGCTATTTTATGTTGGTCTTATAGTGATTTAGATATTATTCCTATGGAACTAATTTACTTGCACATATTGTATTGATGGTTTAGGGGAATGCAATGGAATCTTGTCAACCACTCAATGAAATCCAAGACCTGGAAGAACTGGTAATTGAGATGCATGATAATTTTACTGAAGGTGAAGCATCTGCGTCACATGACCAAGGTGTATTACATGATGAAGCGGGAAACATTTTACCTACTACTGTTCCAGAGTCTACTTTGCCTACTTTTAGCCATAACCAGCAGAGTTTGCCTTCAACTAGCAGACCTGTGGATCAGCTGAGTGAAGGTCATACTTATCACCAAAGTGCCCTGACATCAATGCCACCGGATCAGAGTCCTGCAAATCTGTTACATTTATCTTCGCTATGTTTACTAGATTCGGCTACTAATCCCTCTTTTGCAAATTCTGCTCGAAGTGATGCCCTTCTTCCTGCTACAAGAGCTTTTCCTGCTCTCTCTGAATCCAATAACCATCCAATGCAAGTTTCTTCCCCTGCATTCTCCAGATTGGCTCCACCTCTCTTTTCCGATCCCCTTCAAAATGAATTGGAAAGAATATGCAGAGAGAGAGAACAAGCCTTGAAAATCCATGATGAGATGGTAGGTGTCTGGATCACATTAGTGCTATGGTTTTCTTGGTATCTTTCTTTCATTATCCTCCTGTTTCTAATTATGCCTCTTTCACCAGATGATCCGGCTGGAATCTGACTGTGAAAAAGAGATAGAGGAGATGGTTGCTCAAATTCATAGGAAGTATGCAACAAAGCGTCAGGAAGCTGAGGCATCATTTTTAGGGATGAAAAAAGAACTTGACTCAAATCAGAACAAAGTCCTAATGAATAAGATATTGGCAGAGGCCTTTCGATACAAGTGCATTGATTATAGGGCTGCATCAGGAATTCCACAAGGTACTATGACTTGCAGTGGCACCTGTCTCATTAAATTTCCTTTCTGCATGCAGAATTGGGGGGGGATCCCCTTCTATGTTTTACACTTACTGTGTGTTGGTAAACTAGCTTTTGGAAAATTCCAAAATAGTTTGTGAGGGGCAGGCATATGTTGCCAATGCTTGTCCATGAAACTGTGAGCTAGGTAAGGGTAGCCTTTTGAGCTTCTGTAGATTTTTTTGCCAACATCCTCTTTTCTTCGCTGTTGATCTTTTTGGTATTTTCTCTCTGTTCCCTCCTTCCCCTATATTTCTGCGTGCTGCTAGTTTGCACCTTCTTTTACAGCCAAAAGAATGAAGGCAGCAAAAGAAGGGTTGAAACAGTTTCTTTTCTCTTGCACATCTTTTGTGATGATCCGAGGTTGAAGTTCATATGAGATTAGTGGTTCTATATTATGGCTCTCCCCTACCCCCAAATCTGCCCCTTTTTTCTTTTTCTTAATTTTTCTTTTTTTTTTTTGGGGGATGGTCCTAGAGGACATGGGAAAAGCATGTTGGTTCATTTCTAGAAGGTTGAGTTTGTGGACTCTCAACTCCACTATTTTTGAGAGTGGAGTTTTGTGTTTTTCAAGTAGGTGTCTGTGTTGGGTATATTTCTTTTCTTTTCTTTATTTATTATTTTTTTGGGTGTTTGTTTGGGGGAGGAGCATGCCTTTGTTTGTGTTTTATCCTTTAGTATTTTTGTTGAGCTTCTGATGATTGTTTGTCTTGCAGCTATGAATTCCAGTTACACGCAGCAGCTGCTTCAGCTGCAGCAACCTGCTGCAGGACCTTCCTCTGCTGCTGCAGCTGCAGTACATGCAGGTCCAGCTTTAGTTGGCACACAGAGTGCAGCATCTGCTGCGCGGGTCGTCCACAATTCCCTGACAAGTTTGTCGGGCATCCCGTCCAGACCTCTCCAAATCAGCTCTGTCACCCCAACTGCTGGTAATCAGCAGCAGGTCATTAGCCAAGTATGTGCCCCACCTCCGCATCTCCAGCCCTTTAGACCACTCATGCCAATGCCTTCTGGCAGTGTTTCTTCTTCGATTCCCTGTGTGTCATGCCAGCAGCCAACCAGCAACGTCCTCCCTGAGCAGTCTCCCTCAGCTGCTGCTGTCCAGCTTCGGTCGAGGCGGCGGACCTTGACATACAACTCAGGTTCTCACGGTGGTCCTTACCAAGCTGAAAGTCTCAGAAGATTGTCGGCCCTCAACGATTCCTCTCTTTCCGCGTATGAACTGCTTCGGGATATTACCATTCGTAGTGGAGCTAGCCAGATGAGCGATTTGCCCAGTCTGCAGGATCAATGGGCTTCGTCTCAATCCGAATCTCTGGGTAACAATATATGTCCTAGTTCATCCCAGTCAGCTGCAGTGCCAGATGTGATTTGTCTAGTGGGTGATGACTAGCTTATTGTAAATTCTTGTCTTTCATCATACGGCCCCTGGTAGCTAAATATTAAGCCATGAGAAGCTTCGCTTCTCGTGTGGAAGTAGCTGCTGAATAGGGAATTGTTAAGTGGATTTAGTTAATGGATGAGTTCCATGTAATTATTTTTTGCCCTAGAATTGAGAGTTGAACAGATGTGAAGAATTAGCGCTGCCTGCTTAGCTAGAAAACTGCAGCCTCGTGTAATCTTCTCTTCCTCCCATCCATCTGTGATCGGCTGTGACAGTGGACATATATAAGTGAAGTGTTGATTGAAGCCGAAGTTTCAATTCTGTGAGTGTATATGTAAATCAGCCCACAAAATCGTTGAAAATTCTTTGTGGGTTATAGACTATGTTTAAGTGTTGAAGCTTATGATTAGCAGTGAGCGTGCAATAACGATAAGGCATATAAGCCTTGAGAGTTTGGAGGATGCATATTTGAAAAATGTTGGGGGAGAAAAAAACCAAGAATAAGGAATTGAAAACAGAAGTAGTTCAGAAAATAAAAGATCGAAAAAAGTGTGAGAAATTTCAGTCGGAGTAAGAAAGTTGGGGCGAGATATGATGACCAGCGTCGAAGACATGTTGTCCGCAGTCAGTGGAAGTCTCTCATGTACTGATTGAAGACTTAGAATCCTTTAAAGAAGTTTAAACAACAAATTTAAAATTTAAGTATCCTATATTACAGATGCTAATCTCAATTAAATACCACAAAAACATATTTTAATCTAATTTTTAATTGAATAAACGCTCTCTAAAATCAAAGGATTCGCTCTCTTTGGTTACTCTTGGATTGGTTAAAGCATTCTAAAATGGAGGGAGAAAGGAACTTTCAAATTCAAACCGTTGCTCCTACTCTTCCGCTGATGCTGGCAATATCTCCCTCCCAAGGAGATCATTTGTGAGAGCCTGGTTGATCTGAGACATGGCAGCTTTTTTCCCAGCGTTCTGCTCCTCGGAGATCAAAATCAGAGATCAGATAGTGGACCAACACGAAAAGGCAAAAGTGCGTTTTGCCATCTAGCAAAATGGGTGCAAGAGTTCTTCATCATTGGCTTGCACTGCTTCTGCTTTACCTTTTTGTCTGTTCAGGTGAATCTTTTTCCTTTTTGAGTCCCACACAATTAGTCCAGTATCCCTTTTACTTGGCACAAAACCCTACAATTTGAGTATACCTTCTATGCTAATAATCAACATCTGGGGTAGGCATCGTCACTGTCCATACCCTTTGGCTTTGAGGATGGGTAATCCCAGGGGTTGGACCCCTGATTACTCTGGGAAAACCAATCTGCAAAGCTCTTCATCAAACGAACTAAGCTTGAGGGTGACATTCTGAAAGCAACTTCTATACTCTGCTAAACACTCCTCACATGAATGGTCTTTGGAATTTAAACTTGTATCAAGCAGAGTCTTTAGCCATCCTGAAAGATGATTGTAGAATGTGAGATACCTTGACCATTTCGAAAAAGCCACTTCAACCCAATAACTCGAACTTCTATTAGATGAAGACCCAAATGGCTTTTATGATCACTATTTCAGTCCGAGTTCTTGATTGTTTACTTAATTTCTTCTCTAATGTCTCAGGTGTATAGAGCTTTCCCAAACTTGTCATTTCAGATATATTTAATACTCTTGGAGATTTGTATGCGCCAGTTTGATTCCAAATGCTTCCTTCCACCCCTCCCTCTAATTTTTTTTTTTCATTTCACTGTGTAACCTCTAGGTGGCTGGAAGTAGAACTTCAGATATGTTCAGTCACATCTAACTGTACTTTTGCCCCTTTTTCAGTTTCCGTTAGTGAAGAAGAAAATATTGAATTTCCGTCAATTTCAACCACCCAAAGGGACATCGCGACACCAATATTGACGGTACCCACCATAAATTTCCCAATCGCTGCAGCAGTTCCTGTACTGAATCCAAATTCATTTCTTGATTCACCAGCAAACAGAGATTGCTTTCTCTACTCCAATATGTTGGGATTCTATCAAAATATACACAACTTGGTACAATATAATAAACCTGAATATCTATCAAACGTTAATCACCAAACTGATAAGTATAGTAAATACAACAATACATAATATTTTTAATATAAAAACTCTTCTTAATTAAGAAAAAAATTATAAAATAATTTTGAACAAGTGTATTCTAAAATAATACCGGTTATAATTAATTCTTTCGAAAACCCTTTACTACAAATTTGAGTGAAGAATGGTTAAATACAAACCCTCTCAACACACCCAATGACTTACAAAAAAAAATATACCAAGAAATAAGAATTAACAAATAGAAATACGTCCTAAAAATCACTCTAAAATAACGTATCCGACTTTGATAAAGAATAAACTCAAATCGAATTTTAAATAGATGTCGAATATCTTCTTCTTCTCTCTTTTTCTTTTTCTCTATGCAGTGCTTTTTGTATGAGAAATTGATTTCAAATACCCTCAAATCGTGTCAGGTGTGACTTTATATTATAAGCGGTGCACAAGCGTTGATTAGGAGTGTATCAGGTGCGACCTCTCTGAACAAACAATGCACGAACACTCTTTTAACATAAATTAGGTGTAACCTTTCTGGACAAAAAACACAAGTATTTCCTTTAAGCGCACATCTGGCACTACTCTTCTAGACAAACAATGCACATACGTCCCTCAGGCGGCCATCATGTACCACTCTACTGACTTTCGACTGATTATCGGTCAATTATTACATGAACACCACACGACCCTTCAATATTATTTACTACTTGCATTATTCTCGACCGACCTTCACACGAGTATCGTGCAACCTTAGCTTGACATGTTTGTCCGAGCGTGCCACGCGCAAACATTGCACATTTTTTTTTATGACTATTTGTTTGTTGTGGTACTCACAGAAGAGTGACCCAAAATCTAACACATTGACATCTCCCGCAAACTTAGGTGCAAGTTGGTGTGTTGCCAGCAAAACAGCATCACAGTCTGCATTACAGATTGCGCTTCACTATGCTTGTGGCTTTGGTGGTGCTGATTGTTCAGCTATTCAGACTGGCGGAAGTTGTTACTTTCCCAATACGACCATTCTCCTAATGCATTTAACAACTACTAACAGAAGAACCCAGTCCCCAATAGTTGCAACTTTCACGGTAGTGGCGTCATTACCAGTACTGATCCAAGTATTTTGCACCTTCTTATCATTAGCCTTTTGTCTTTTCCCCCTCCGGTTATTGTGATCGCTTTATTGATATAAACCAGCAAAAAAAATCTCAGAAGCAGAGTTAAATGCTCTACACCACTAAAGTGAACCGAGCTTTCTTTGGGTATAAAATCAATCAAACAAATTGTAAGGCACCAAAACGGCATTCAACATTGTCTCTCACAAAGCTAACTATAGAGCAACTATCAGATCTCTCTCTTGGGCTGTTTAATTTCCTGGGGTGGGTGATGCAGACCTCCTAGAGCTGGTTTTTTTTTCCTTAGAATGAAATGACTTCTGCTTCTACAAATGAAAATTATATTGTCTCTGCTGCCCAGATGCTAATCTGGGCATATAGATCTGAACTTTTGTACTCCATTCTGTCAAGGTCCATTTGATCTTGTCATCCTACCTCAGCAGACAGAAATTTCTTGCGTTTGGAACCTCCTTCTGTATTAAGCTGATAGAACAACTTTTGGAGAGACAACAACTAGTGTTAACCAGCATCTTCTTGCTTAGAAGAGAGCAATGTCTCTGTTCCTCGAAAAAAATGGCTATGTTGATAGATAATTGGGCTTGCCTTGGATTAGAAACTCCACGCCCTCAGCTATCACATTAAGTCATGCTCTTGAAGTTAGGCTCGCCCATTCTTGTTGGCGGCAATTAATCTATACCACTATTAGGTGTGGTGGTTCATGTATTTTGCACTATTAGAAGCCTTAGGTAAGCAAATTGTCGAGTTTTATTGGAATTGATGCTTCCATGAGAAGATCCTTGTGTCAGTCAAGATTGCTACCAATGGTGACAGAAGGTAGGAAAATTTTGACGATATGTTTTAATCTTTCATTAAAAAGGACATAGAATGGCATAAAATTTCTTGGTTAAATGAAAATTTCAATAAGCAGTAACTCCTAGTACCACTATCCAAGTCATTCTAGCGTTGGCATTCCAAATTTTTTGAAGCCATGGAAGATGGGTGGCTAGTACGACTCTAGTGGAGTGAATAATTTCATAACAAGAGTCAAGATCGCATAAGATGTTGCTTACTTTGCGGAGCCGCTATCGTGTTGAAGATCAAGATGTCGTTATCAAAGGGCTGAGAAGTTGAAAGATCGATGTGACCAAGTTAGTATTGACCAACCTGGTAGGACTATATTTAAGGGAAGATGAAGGAGCAGTGTCTAATTATCTTGATAAATTTTGGTTACATTTGAAAAGCTTGCACATTATTGGAGAGCTTCTCAGGAATTCCTAAATTCATGGATTTTGATAATACCGAGTGATCTAACTCCAATATCTTTTGCGCTGTGGTTCGGGTTCATCGACATGCCAATATCCATCAACAAGGCAAGCTTTCGACAGTTCGAATCACATATATATATTATTCCTTGGGTGAGTTACCAATCCTGGTGGTGGTTCGAACCAAATCTATATTACTCCTCGGGTGAGGAACTAATCCTAGCAGTGGATGTTCTACGTTGTAGCACAAGCTCATCTAATTTGGACATTACAAATGAGAAAGGATCGACTATTTTTGACGTGATATCTTTTAGATTGTCGACTTTTATATCTGCCATTACTTATAAAATTCAATGTGTTTTCAATTCAATGTGTCTTCCAGTCTTATTGCTTTGATGCGATTATTAAAATAGAGAAATTAAGACAATTTTTAAAGATTATTTATAGCATAGAAAGGAAATGATTTATTTGTATTGCTTTGTATTTTTAAAAGGTTTTTATCTATTTTTCTAAATGAATAAATAAAATATAAAGAGAAAAGAAGTGATTTCACTATACCAATACTCACTGCCAGTAGCTGGTTGCTTAGGGAGGGTTTCCATTCCCTAAGGGTTGGCTCGGGGCAACTAAATTTACTTAAACCGTTGGCTGCAGATAAGGAAAGTATAGGATTTGTAGCATGATAATATTGTCATTTTTTACTCTTTTTATCATTAATGTTAAAAATTTTATCCTAAAAATATAAATAATTATAATTATAATAACATATTAAAATATATCGGTTTAAACTCATAATTGTAATTATTTAAATTAATGTGTATAAGGAAACTTTAATTGCTCCTGTGGCGGGATTGGGCACCGATTGGACAATGGTGGTTGGGGAGGGGGCCACAAGAGTGGTGGAGGTGGTGTTAGAATTTTTTAAAGAATTATTATTTTATTGTTTAGGTGAACAAGCACAACTGATATTATATACTCTGGTCTGCATCACTCGCTTTCTTTATGTTTCATTCCAGTCCTCTTCCAGTATTAAAATTTGAAGCAAATCAATTAATTGAGCTTGTTTTTAGCTGCTATCAAACCCCGTAGATTCTATTGTGTGAGATCATGAATAGACATGGAGATACAGCCTTTATATATATATTTATATATATATAAAATTTTAATTATATGTATAAAAATAATTTAATATGATTTGACTATTTTTTAAAAAATTAAAACTTGAATAAAATTAATTATTTTAAAATAATTAAATTATATTTATTTTCTGAGATGAATAATTAAAATGAAAAGGCGAATGATATGTAGTTTTTATAGAGATACATCTCCCAGTTAGGCTATTATTATTGTTAGGTACAACTTTAATATTTGATTTTACATACTTTAATACCCAAACGTGATTTTTAAATAACTTTATAGGTAAAGCTAGTTTAATAAATAAGCTAATTAAGGCTAACGTGCTACGCAGGAAATGTATATTTGTATTATAATAAATAAAGTTATTCGAGCTTAAGCTATCGTAGCATTGGAGAAATTTAGTGGAGTCCCTTCCATGAAGTTTAGCTAGTTAGTTTGTAGTTCATCAAACAAAAGCAAAGAAAAGTTGGAATATTAAAATATTCAAATAGTTTATTAAATTAGTTTTTTTTTTAATGTTTGTATTTAATTAAAGTTGAAAAACAAAAGATTTTATTTTGAGTTACCAAGCTCACCGAGATCTTTATAAGCTAAATATAAACATTGGGTATTTATTTTTAATGGGGCTAGAATGTTAGGCTAAAAAGTAAAAAAAAAAAAAAGAAAGTGGAGAGATCTTGTGCTAACTTAATAACTATAAATATTAAATAACATATGATCTATTTATATTCATTACTTGCCTTCTCACATACGGCACTAATGTTGCGTCATTGGATCCTATTCGTTGTATAGACAGAGATCCAAATAAGTCCTTGGACCTTTTCACTGTATAAACAAATCTGAACATGTACAACACAAAGTATTCGAATGGTCCTCTTTGATTAAAGGAAATGATTTTAAGGATGAAGATGTTGACTTTAAAGAGAGAAAGAAAGTAGTAGCACGCAATATTTTTATCTGAAAAATCCTCTATTGAATGAAAGGAAAAAAATCACAGAACTTTTAGTTTAGGAATGATTTCACTATGGTAATCTTGGTTATAAGTAGCTCAAGTTTTATAGAGAGTGAGAATAGAGAAAAAAAGGCATCCTATTTTTGCTTTTCTTTTTGTGTGCACTATTGTGTCCCCTCTCTCTTAAAATTTGGTCTGTATGTTGCGTCCTCGGATTCTATTCGTTATACGGACGGAAATCCAAATGAGTCATCGAACTTTTTCACTGTATAAATGAATCTGAGTCCATATAATACAAAGTACTTGAATGGTCCTCTTTAGTTACAGGAAGTGATTTTAAGGATAAAGATGTGGACTTTAGGGAGAGAGAAAATAGCAGAGCGCAATATTTTTACATAAAAAATTCTCTCTTGAATGAGAGAAAAAAATCACAAAACTCTTGATCTAGAAATGATTTCACTATGGTGATCTTGGTTACAAGTAGCTCAGGTTTTATAGAAAGTAAGAACAGAGAGTAAAACGGTGTCCTACTTTTGCTTTTTCTTTCTTCTTACATCTTACATGCACTGTTGCGTCTCCTCTCTCTTGAAATTTGGTCTATAGATAAATACTTGGCGGCTTCCACCTACCCAACAAGGAGCTTGCATATATAGGAACGTCGCCACCAACTTCTAAAAAACTAACTATGTCGTTTTGCAAAGTCTACCAATTCTAAATATAAACCGTTTTTTTAAGAGTGCACGTACTTTGTAAAAGTTGCTAACTTTCCTAAGAGGTCACCTTCATCCCTTCTTGGAGTCTGACAGTCAACCACCAACTTTTGGCACGCTGACTTTGTAAATTTAGTAGAGTTCTTGACCGTTACCATAAGTCTTTGGACCTTAATAAACTCCATGACCATTGTGCCCCTTTGCCCAAGTTGGCCATCTGGACCTATTGGGTATTCGTGACACAATGACCCAATTCACGAAAATGGGTTTTCTAATTGGGTCTTGGGTATCAGTACCCATTAAATGTATTCTCCATATATTAGATTTATTTTAACTTTTTTTATAACTTTTATAAATCAAGATGTTAAATAGGTTGGGTTGTATTTAGCACAGCCCGTAGTGAATAATATTAGGTCATATATAACATAATCCAACATTTTAAATCGTGTCCAAATCGTGCGATAAACAACCAGTGAGTCATATCTTAGTACAGAACAAATATTACTAGGCATGGCCCGTTTGGAGTAAGGAGGGAGAGTAAGAAAGAGAAGGGAATCAAAAATAATTTTATTTTTAATATATATATATATTATTTATTTTTAAATAAATAATGGCCTATAGGTAGGCCTAGTCTAACATATCGCGGGTCACGTGCCGTGATGGGTTAGCAATTTGCAATCCTAAATTGTGCTTGGCATGGTCCATTTATAAATGGGTCGCATCGGCGTGCTAATTTATAAGCAAACTCCCCAAATAAATGAGCTATGCTAGTTCATTATGATTTATTTAACATTGCTACCAATAAACTCTAAAAATGGAGTGTGAGTATGTAAATTTATGATACAAACAGCATTACTAAGTGACTAAACTAATGCATTCGACCTCTTTTTCATTATCTCTATAAATTCATGCCTGCCTTTAGTTGCGAGGTGAAAACTGCATGAATGAGCAACGAGCAGATCCAGGTCAAATCCCCAACCGAAAACACCGTGAGATAAGACCATTTTTAATTAATCAACAGCATGCATTTCAAACGATTGAAATGTTTATCGAAGCAGCAGGTGCATGATGACCTCTCACCAGCCCAACTGCCTGGAGGTTGGACTGCGTATATATCAAATCAAGTATTTGTTCGATGTTACTGTTAAAAATAATAGCAGTGGCTGAGATTTTTTTACAAGCTGCTAATATTGATAATTTTTAATTTTTTTAAAAAAAAAAGAACTCCGAAATTATTTTTTGACAGTAATGATGAACCTTTATATCATTTTTCTTAAAACTCTTTCAAAAAAAAAAAAAAAAACTTTAAATCGGACGTTCTCTGTAGTTGCTTCCAAAACACGTATTACGGGTGAGGTCAACAGTGTTAAATTAGCATGATTTATCACGACGTATCAATGCGTTAACGTCCAAATCTGCTGGCATGAAGAATTCCTCGGGAAACGGATTTGAAAATATAATAAAAAGTGAAGTATAGAACGTTGCTGGTGAAGTGAAAATATTCTAAACGCCAGTTGTAATGACCAACTTTTCTTCAAAACCCAAAAAAAAAAAAAAAAAAAAAAAGAGGGGGGGGGGGGGGGGGGATGCTGGGATCCGGGGGTCGTCCTTCTCCTCATCTAAACCGTCGGATGTAAAATCTGACGGTCCACGCATTTTAAACGGATAATATAACGTGAACCGTTCGATTTTAAATTTAATCATCCAAAACACGTAACCGTCGGATTTTACATCCAACGGCCGGGATTAAGAAAAAGACGGTCCTTCTCCACTGGGAAGAAGGACGTCCCCTCAATCCGGGGATGCTGCGCCATTAATATGGGCAGGTGTGTCAATATCTACGGGTTTTATTTTTTATTTTTAAAATTTTCAGGCGAGAATATTTTATCTAAAATTATAATTATGGATTTGATTACTATTGTTATATTTATGGGTTTAGCATTACGGATAATACAATAAAATTTATAATTTGGCCAAAATTCACAAAATAAACTTAATTTTTTTATGAAGAAAAATTGCATATATAAGTTATACATAATGTGTAGAATAAACACAAACGGTTTGTTTGATAAGATAGGATAGAAATTTTATTACTATGTTATTTTTGATATAATTATTGTTTTACTATTTAATTATTTTAGTAGTAAGAATAGTAATTTTAAAAGTAATTATTATTCATTTATAATAAGTAATAAAAAAATGTTAGCTCACCTTTGATACTTTTAATTTTTGATTATTAATGAATAAATATTCTATTGTATTTTATCTCAAACTAGAACCGGTCAAAATTAGATTTAAGTTAAAAATAAGATTAAATTTAGATAAAAATTTGTGATTACTTAGTCTAGCCAGGCTGAACTAGACATGCTCATAATCGAAATGGGATTGTTGTAGGTGAAGTTATTGACATTTTTTATTTTTAAGTATTTTTTTTTAAATTATAGGGATATAAAAATAACTAAAAATATAAAATATTTTAAAAATTATAATATATAAATTAAAATATTACCAAAGTATATATTTAAATAAAAAATTTTTTATATAAGAAATTATTAATTATAAATTAAAATAAAATTTTAAACTTAATATTTATTTAAAATAAAATATATATTAATAAAAAAATTTATAATTCAGATTGGATTGGCTTAAATTGGTTACTTTTATTCGTGATTGTATTTTACCTAAAAAGTAGTGGGACCTAAATTCTTTACCTTATTTATATATAATATCGATATGCATGAACCAAATCATATATAATTTTAGGTCGGTATAATCAGATCGATTAAGTGACTCGATTTTAATTAGATATATCCAAACCTTCTTGTGTAGGTTAAAATATTATTTTTTTAGGAAATGATAAAAGATTTATTCTATACTAAATTATTAATTTTTTTGCTATTATTATATATTAAACATTAATAATTTAATTTTATCTATTTAAAATGGCTAATCAAATAAAAAATATTAATTCTAAATTTTACTCTTATAATATTTTATCTCTTAAAAATAATTATTTTATTTATATATTATTATATTTTTACAATTAAATATAATATAAAAGATATTAAAAATGTGTTGTTTACGTCGAGGTGACTTGACGCATATTCATATTTATAAAGTGGTTGGTGGTTTTAATTGCCACAGAGCGCATCCGTTGGCTCGGTGACTGTATATTTCTTCCATGCACCGAAAAAAAAAAATTTTTTTAGTAGTTGAACCGTAAACATGTCTCAATTATATATGCATACTAAAACTTTTAACGTAACGGTAGTATGACAAATTTGAATGAAATGTCAAAAACTGCTAATAAAACAAGTCCGATAAGACTTATGCATAATTGAAAAACAAATCTAACAAAAACGCGCAACCTAAAGCTCTCGTTTACTCGGTCTGATTTTAGACAAATGTCAACTCTCAGTAATAATATCAAAACTCATAATATCTTAAATTCAAAAGGGCTCCATTTTTTAAAGAGATGTAGTATATATATTTTTTTAATTTAAATTACTTATTTTTAAATAAATAATTATAATTAAATTAATTTAAAATAATAATAATAATAATAATAAATAAAAATTAATTATTAAATTATATTTAAAAGAAGAAGTTGTCTTAATGTATATAATATATTAGTGATTGGGTCTTTGACGTCGGTGATTCGCTCAAATGTACCGGCCAACTGTCCCATTTAATGATGCATGGCCCAAGTTGGCAAATAGATGAAGGTAAGATGACTCAACGGTTTGATAATTTGTATGACAATTTGAAAAGACTTTAAACTATTTAAATAGTCTAAATTTTATATTTAAATTCGAATCTGTCGGTTTAACAGCTGACCCACCAAAATATGCCTACGTATTCTTCGTGATGGGAAGCAATTAAAAATATTACGGCTCCCTCTCACATTAAATTGGGAGATGCTTTGTGCAGGAGTACATGTGAATAATCAAGTTGGAGCAACTTTTTCCCTTTCCTCAGCTGATTTAGATATGGCTTGCGGGTCAACCGCCGTAACCTTCACCGGAAAAAAAAATGCCCACAAACAGAAAGACAGAAAATGAGAATATTATATTATTAGTTGCGGTTTTCTTTCCTTCTCGCATGCGTCTGGGGGAGGGAGTTTCATCATGTGAGGCAGCCACTCGACCTTTCTTACGATCATTAGATTTACAGCAATCTAACGGTTTGAAATTTAAGATAATAAAAAAAGATAAAATATTACGTGTGTTATTATTTTTTATAATAATGAAATAATAAAATATTCATATCATAAAAATATAAAATTATAAAAAAATATTTATGTATTTTATTTATTTAAAAATATACAATTTTGAGTTATTAAAATATGCAATTGTGCGCATACTAAAGCACACACATATTATAATATTATATTTTTAAATATGTAATATTATAAAATTAAAATATTTTATAAATATTTTTTATATTTTTATGATAACTTTTTTTATATAAATTTTATACAGGCTTATCATTGTAAGATGAAGACAAGTGAAATAACACAATCCCCTCATTTATGTTGTTTGTGTCCTCTATTCTAACATGTCCTCTATTTGAGTCTCAAACTATGTGGCTCTAATTCAAAATGATATATATTAAACCATTCAAATTATCCTTAATGGCTCAATTTACAATCATTGGGCTCACCTCATATATGCTTTAATCAGAGGAAGAAAGTTGTGATGATCTGTAACTAGGAAATACAAGCCCCCAAGACGAGAAGCTTCTAAAATATGTTGAATTTTTTGTTGATTATATTAAAGATTTGGATAATATTAACTATAGAATAATTATATAGTTTGCTAATATATCTATTTTATCTCTCAACTTACTATTTTTCAATTTAAAGTTGCCAAAGATGTATGAGATTTTTCATAAAAATATTATTTATTTGAAGACTTTATTTATATCAGATCATACATGAGTTATATAATAAAATGTAAAAATTTTGTTAATAAACAAGTGATTTTTACTCTAAAATGTGTAATTTATGAAATCGGCTGCCATTAATTGAATCATAATAGGAGTTTTCAACTGAACTTAAGAAATTTATAGATTATCAATGTATATTTTGCCTCATTTAATTTCTTATGACTTTTTATCATAAGTTTGAATCTATTAGGATTTCTTTGATGTATATGCATCCTTCTTCTTTATTTGACAGTGCCATTGCTGAACTTATTTATGTAAAAATACTATTTATATCAAAAAGTCTTAACATATGGTGATAATTCTTATAATTTTTTCTAAATTCTAAATTTTCATATCAAAATTTTAAATCAAATAATCAACAGTCATATTATGCAAAAATATATAAATATTATCATGTTAAAGGTCATTCAAAATACAATTGCCACGGGAAGAGGCACTATCACCAAAATTAAAATTCATCTTCAATTTGAACAATGGCTATCATCGAAACTAAATCACCAAAATCAGACTTTGCTATTCTATCTTCTACTCTATCTATTGAGAATTTTAAAACAATTGTTAATCAAATTCTATCTTGTGTGGATTCTAACTCTACACTCACCCTATTTGCCACTTTAAGTAACCGTTATTAGATTATTTATTTTGCATTACATAATTACATGGTTTTTAAATAAAATCGATTTACTAATAAAGTTAAAGCCTTCAATGCATCAAAAATTCATACATTTAATGGATTTTATATACAGTTCAATCATAATGGCTTTATTTTTACACCTTTACTTTCTATTTGAAATGCTTTTAATTTTTTTTTCTCATGATTGTAATATATAAAATTTATAGACAAGTCAATTGGTTGAAATAAGGTATAAAATTGAATGTTTATTTAAGCTAAATATAATTCATTTTTTATCCCATCTTTTCAACACTATTACCCTGTATTCCGGATTAGTCTAATCTAGTCTTAAATATCATTCTCATCTTGGTCGTACATCAAATTTAAAAGTTTAATTGTTAGTATATGCGGGTTGCTTATAAACTCTTAGTGATGAACATTTTGTTTGTATGGCTTATTAGTTTGGTAAACATGAAGTTTTACCTTTTAATTGTGATAAATTTATTTCTCATGCTCTTTATGATCACATCTATTCTGACATTCGGAGTCCTATCTTTACACTTACTAAGAGGAGATCAAAAAAGTTATTATTTTTATTGATAAATTCTCTCATTATATATGGATATATATTTTATATCATCAATTCATATTGCTTAAAATATATCAAAAATTTTATAATATGATATATATTCATTTTTTAAAATAAACTAAAACCATAGACCTAATAATATTAAAGAATATGCATCATCTTTCCTTGATATCATTAAATTACATGGTCCCCTGCATCAAAAATATTGTCCGAACACACGCCAATAAAATGGTCATGCAAAATGAAAGTTTGTTCATATTATTAAGAGTATCTGATTCCTTCTTATATCAATTTCTTTACTAGAAGAATTTTGGGGAGAAAATATTGTCATTGCAACTTGTACCATTAATTGTCTTCCATCATCAACTATTCAGAATTAGATTTTATATGAGTTTCCTTTTAGTATACCATTTTATTATAATCTTCTTTGTATCTTTGGATGCATTTATTGTGTTCTCCTTCAATTCCAAGAGCAAAATAAATTAGAACCCCAAACTCTTTTAAATTACTTTATTGGGTATGACATTGATAAAAATTGATATTAATATTATGACTCTATCTCCAATAAATTTTATATCTCTTATTATATCATATTGTGGGAGTACAAAACATTTACCAACCTATTCCTTCTCTTTCATATACCCGTGACATACTCTAAAGTATTTACTGATTTGTTAGTAAATATTTTTTTCGATCTTATTATTACTACCTTGATCTCCGATATTTCTAATGTAGCTTTTACAGACAAATCTTCTTTACTTGCTTAGGATGCAGTTGATCTATTCATGGATCCATTAACTCATACCTCAACTGATTTTCTTATCTACCGTTCCACTCCAATATGTGAGCTCCCTTTTTACTCACGTGACTTTTATTATTTTACAACACTATATGTGAGCTCCTTTCTTACTCACGTGACTTTTATTATTTTACAACACTATATTATATGAACCTACTAATTATTGAGAATTCAAATCTCATCTTTATTGGTAACAAATAATGATCAATAAAATTCTTGCCCGTGAAAAAAATTGTATATATGAGATTATAGTTTTACTTATTGCTTATAGTTTTACTTTGGAGTATGAGATTAATTATAAAAAAATTTTTGTGTATATGACTCGTAACTTATTTGCTTGTTTTTTAGTTGTTGTTGTTGTAATTTGTTAATGGGCATTTTTTTAAATAAATGTCAAAAATATTTTTCTTGAGGATGACTTAATCAATATATATATATATATATATATATATAGAGCCCCCACCCGGGTATGATTATCCTCCAAATAACATTTATTGCCTTCTTTGAGCACTATATATTCTTAAATAAGCCCTTAAAGTTTAGTTCGCTAAGTTTAACTTAACTATTGCCAAAAAGAGTTTCACATTTAATACTTATAACTCATCTCTTTTCACGCGTACAACATTATTTGATATTGTTCTTAATTTACTTAATATTGATAATATAATTATTATTAAAAATAATTTAATTGGGATTTAATCTATTAAAATTTTTCTACATCAACAATTTGAGATAAATGTTCTAAAAATCTTAATTACTTCCTAAGTCTTGATGTAATCATATATTTTGATAGATTTTATTTTTTTTCAAGTGAAGTATGCTTTTAATTTTCTTATTTGTTTTGCTAGAACTGATAATAAAATTGCTCTTACTCCGTTAAAATTGAATATCAAATTTACTTCATTTGATGGTTCTCATTTATTAGACCAACCCATGATCAACAACTAGTTAAGAAGCTTGTTTTATCTTATTATTACTCATTATGATATCGTTTATATAGTCTATCTCGTTGGTCAGTTTATGGCCACACCACAATTTGCTTATAATCCTATTATGTTTTATATCTTTCGATATATTAAAAGATCATTATTCTATGGAGTTTGATCATCTACTCATTCATTTCTTCAATTATGTGCTTAAATTAATAAAGATTAGACAAGTAATTTTACTAATTAATAATTTACCACTAGATATTATTTCTTTTGAAAACAATCTCTCATTTTATGGCAAACTAAAAAGCAATATGTTGTAATACACTTAAGTAAAGTAGTAGAATGTCTTATGTTAACCAATGTAATTGTCAAACTTATTTGGTTATGTTTGTAATTAGAAAATATGGCAATTATATATTTTAATACAATTATTTTACATTGTGATTATCAATATAAAATATAAATTACTTACAATGATATATTTTTGAGCAAATCAAGCCAATTAAAAATGACCACTATTTCATTCACCAACATATTCAGCAATTTAGTATACATATTCACTACATGCCATTGGCTGATTAACATGTTGTTATCTTTATCAAGTTTTATGTCGAATGATGATTTTATAATCTAATTTTTACTCAAATTAATCTTTATTTTATCATCTTAAGTTTCAGGAAGAAAGTGAAATATAATAAAAAATATATAATATGTATTATAATATTATATTTTAAATATATAATATTACAGAATTATAATATTTTGTAAATATATTTTATTTTTTTTATAATTATTAATTTTTATATAATTCTTATACCGCCTATCACTATATGATGAAGACAAGCTAAATAACATAAATCTTCTTTTATATTATATATGTCCTCCGTTCTAACAAAATAAAAGATAGGAAGTAATCAAAAAGTTAAAGTTGGCTACGATAACCATTCCATAAATGATTTTTTTTTTTATATATAAATTCCATTTAACCTTTTTACTATTTAGTTTAAATTTATCCCTCCACGAAAACCGATAATAATATAACAAACGTGCTACTGTGCTATGCCTTTGAATGCCCGATCGAAATATGCATAGCCACCACCCTACCCGAGCATGCCAACGAAGAACAAGCCATGTGACCAGACCACGCGTCTCCCGTAGCAGTGGTCATATACAACCATGACGCATGGCACAGCTTGCTGGCCATGCAATGCTACTCTGGCAATTTTTTTTTTTATTAAACACTTCGTGGCCTAAATCTCAATATCATTACAACCATAAGTTAAATCCGTTTTTCTCCAAGGATATACATTTAATTGGTAGAATATATAGTACCTAAATAATACAAAATTATTATATTATCTAATTAATATAACAATAATTATTAGGAAATAATAATAATAATTATTATTATCACTTGTTGTAAGGTGGTCACAATATTCAACTAACAAAAAAGGCCGGTTATTAATTATCGGGGTCGGCCACAGTGTGACTAGCGTTGCCCATGGTATTACATTTGTACAAGCAAGATGGTAGCGAACGCTAAGAGTTAGCCAGCTAGCTAGTCCGTGCCCACCCACCCACCGACGATTTTAATTTTCTTTAGTTTTGTTTGTGTGTTTGACTTGGGATGGATCTGTGGATCGGTGTAGACTCGTCGTCTTTCAATGGGAAAGGTCCATGTCAATGGTTGACAACCAACGATATGAGACTTGTCATGTGTTCAGTCCTCGTTGTCCTCCGTTAACTGGAAACTTGTTTGTTGTTGTAGGTAGGCTCCTTATTTAGTTGGGGGGGCTACTTATCAAAAGCTGAGAGTCAATGATTTGAGAGTAGTCATATCCTCGCTCATTATTATGCTCCATTAATTGGTAATTTTGTAAGTTACCGTGATCTTGAATGAAGGACGTTGCAATATCATATAATAATTGTTAGATTTTTATTTAATATTTATTGTTAATTTTTTTATTTAAAAAATATATTTTTTAATAACAATAAAACGATGAATATTTGATAGAGATTCAACGACTGTTATACGACATCATATGTGTCATATGGAGTTCACATCGCAGTGTCCCTATTCTCCCATAGCCCTCCGTCTTCTCCCTCTTTGATATGAGATTAGATATATGCTCGTTTTTTTTAAAATGTAGTTTTATTGTTTATTTAAAGATTAAATTTTAAAATTAAAAATAAATATTATATCCGGTAACAAAAAAACTCACAATAATATTTATTATCTATTTGCTAATTTTAAAAATCCTTAAATAAATAAAATAGGCAAGATATTCAAAAAAATCATAAACCTCTCCCGGGTTATCCGGTAACCTTTTTGGTCCCCCCAACCCCACATCCTCTTCCTCTCTCTCTCTCTCTCTCTGAACACGCTGCCACTTCCACGCGTTTGAACACTTGCAATTTCCTCATTCATACCTACATTTAAAATTTGGCAACAGTTTTTAAGTAAGTTGCCCACCAACATCCTAACCAACCATAACTACATTCATCCATCCAAGACAAAAGAGAAAAAAATTAGAATAATTAATGCTTTTTTTTTTAATCCAAGACAAAAAAAAAGAGTGAAAAAATTAGGTTAATTAATGCATAATTTCATCAGAGACAAAAAGGGTAGAAAAAACATTTTAAAAATATTTTTTTGGGGACATGGTAAAGCAAAGGGTATCCCGTCTTATAGAGTAATTGTTATTGTTTGATGTTTGTTAAGGGAAAAAAAAAGGAAAACACAAAGGCCAAATTATTGATAATTAAAAAAAAAAAATGAACTTATGATTTCAAATACTGGACATGGTTGTTAGGAAAATAGTATTTAAAATGTCTTTAAAATAGCTTGTGTTCGGTGACATAAAAATTTATGATTCATGTCCAAAGGTGCAATTAATGCATGGGGTGTGGCTAACCAGATACTGCAGAGAGTAATTAACTCAAGAGAATTGAAATCAGCTCCTGTATAAATCTCCTCTCACGCCCATCCTCTTTCTCGTTCACCCACATCGTTTTATCCCCGTCTCGCTCTCTCTTTCTCTGTGTGTGTGTGTGTGTGTTGATAGAAGAACCGAGGATGGTGCTCTCTGTTATCATTTCCAAGCTAGCTGAATGGCTTCTCTACCAGCTCTTGGCCAACTCCTGCTACAAAGCAGCAAGAAAACTGGGGAACTATTACGCTTTCCTCTTCTTCAAAAACCCATCTTCCAAATCACCCCAACAAATCCCTATTCCTCCATGCCCAAACGTAGGGAAACCGCATATCGAAAATTTAAGTTCCAAAACAGTTGTATGCGACATGAACGGTGGAATATTATTAACGATGGGTGAATATCACCCCTCCTTCTTCCCTTATTTCATGCTTGTTGCTTTCGAAGGAGGCAGCATAGTAAGGGCCTTTCTCTTGCTCTTGTCGTGTCCTCTGTTACGGGTCTTGAATAGTAACCATGAGCTCAAGCTCAGAGCCATGATTTTCATCACCTTCTGTGGGCTTAAGGTGAAGGACCTGAAGAACGTGGAGAAGGCAGTTCTGCCAAAGTTTTATCTTGAAAATCTCAACCTTGAGGTCTACGAACTGTTGGAGAAAGCGAAGAAAAAGGTTGTGATAACTACTGTGCCAAGAGTGATGGTGGAAGGGTTTGCTAAGGAGTATTTAAAGGTTGCAGATGTTATTGGGACTGAGCTTCAAACATTCGGGCCCTACTTTACGGGATTGTTAGCGACCTCTTCTGGATTGATTGCCAAGCATAGAGCTGCTGAGGAGTATTTTGGAGAGGAAACACCCGATGTTGGCATTGGCACCTCAGCGCCCCATGACCATCGTCTCCTCTCTCTCTGCAAGGTATTACAATATTCAACCATATTATTATCATCTCCCAGATTTCGTTTTTGCCTCATGCATGGAGATTCTCTTCTCGTGCTTTGAATTATAAATAAATAAATAATATATAAATTAATAAAATACGTTATATGGATTGAGATAACTACCGAGCGTAAGAGACTTTTCAGGGCTCTCTGACCCAGCCTCACTCCTTCAACCAATGTAGATAAATTACTACCTTCTGACACTGAAATTAATAACAAAGTAAAGATTATAATAAAAACAAACGCAATATAAGAAATAGCCAGCATATTTAGTTAGGCTTATACATCTCTACTTGTCCTTTATGCATAGATATGAATGCTTTCTTATAAGAAGATTAGCACGACCACTGCTCGAGGAATCACACGCACAGATTGAGAAATCATCTCAAGCCTTCTTTTTACTCACCAAAGAAAACCAGAGAGTATTTTCTGATAAAAAAGCTAACAAGAAACTCAGCATAGTACCATACTATAGTACCATAAACAGTTAATATCTCACATGGCCTTACCTAACTTTGAGATATGCAAGGGGAGTAGCATCTAATGGCAATGTGGAACAGTTGAACGAGGGGGGCTGTAGCGCCCTTTTTGCGTTGCAGCCCGTACGACTTTGACACAGCCGTCGGATGGAAAAATCCGACAGCTGTTATATATATATTAAAAAAAATAATTTAATATTATTTTTTTTGTTTTGATATTTTTTATGATATTTGATTTTAAAAATAAAATGATTTGTTTATTTTTTTAAATTTTATTTACTTTTTTTTTAAAATAATTTGACCGTCGGATTTTTCATCCGATAGCCAAATTTACATCGTACAGGCTGCGACGTCCTTCCCGCGTCGCACCCCCGATCCGTGGAACAGTTGAAAAAGGCGCTAATAATAACGTGGAACAGTAGCCAATAATAATAATAATAATAATAATAATAATAATACCGCCAGCCTGGGAAATTTCTACATTTATTTCCATTTTTTGACTTTAATATCTGCTTGACAGCTTGGTTTTTATTAACACGCCCACAGGAAGTAATTGTAAGAGAGGAGTGGTCGTCGGGGAATAGACCGAGGGGGTAACGCTTTTATTGACATTAATTTTCTGTGTGTTTTCACCTTCGAAAAAATCAACGGCCACAGAATTAAAAAAAAAATGGTTTTTTAAATATGAAAAATAGAATAATAAAAATGGTGGTAAATAATGAGCGAATGAACTGTGATGGAGTGCGGGTGATGATTGTATGAATAATCGAACGGCTATCAATTTATATATTTAAAATTAAAAAATATATATATATAGGGGATTATATTTTTTTATTATTTATTTGATAATATACATATTTTTAAAGTCTAAATATTATAAAATAATAAAAATAATCATATGTATGTATTTTTAATTTTTTTAAAATATAACATGATGATTTTTTCGGTTCTTAAAATTTAAGGGTCATCATGCGTGAAACGATAACGAATGGGCAATTGAAGAATTTAGAGTCTCTGTCTCTCTAAAAAAAAAAAGGGTTAATTTAACATTTTTTTAATTATAATAATTAAATATTAAATGGTTAAATTTTTTTAAAAAGTAATTAATTTTTTAAAATAAAAATAATATAATTATTTAATTATTATCAAATAATTACTATTAAAAAATTAAATTAATATCATTAACATAGGCTTTATAATTATGGGATTGACGAAGCTGTGATGGAGGCCCCCCTTAGATTTTCGAATAATTGGTGATGATAAGACTTTCCATCTCAACATTTAATCAATGCGTGCATTTGTGGCACAGACACGAGCCCCACACAAGTGAAGTACACTAGTGACTGAGCTGGGACAATTACAAAATTTTTATTGTTGGCTTTGTACGGATATGAGAGAGATAATGGCTACGTCGATTATGGCCATTTAATAAGCATACATTATCATTCAAAGAAATCATCATCAATCAAATTAACATTAATTGCTGACCCCCGGCTTTGGGGGTTATATATATATATATATTTAGGGAGACCTATCTCTAAATATTAATCGTAGCTGTGATTTAATTTTTATAATTAGTATTTAATTAATTTAAAATAATTTATTTTTAAATAAATAGTTGAAATGGCACTAGAGAGACACTGCCCCATCCAGTCACATTCACTGACCCAAACCCACCCCCACCCGAAAAAAAAAAAAAAAAAAAAAAAGAGAGGCTTTCCATTAGTTTTGTTTGATTTTTTTCTTAAAGATTTAACGATAAGCCCATTTTAGAGTCCTGTTATTGCCAATTTTTTTGACAGCTAAAGCTATAGATAAATTGGTCCAAAAAAGTAAGAAAGACTAAAAGAAATCGATTCCCAATTAACGATGAAAAGCACCCATTGCCTTTTCAAAACTTATAAATTGCAACTGTATTTTTTATATTGTTTTTGAAATTTTTATTTAAAGTCATCGTAATTTATGCATATTTCTTGATCGATTTCCAGGAAGTGTACGTGGTGCCCAAAACCGGTGGCTGTTCCAAGGTGCCAAGGGACAGATACCCCAAGCCCCTCGTATTCCACGACGGAAGGCTCGCATTCCTCCCCACGCCGATGGCAACTCTTGCCATGTTCGTATGGCTCCCCATCGGACTTCTCTTGGCCATGTTCAGACTCGCTGCCGGCATTCTCTTACCCTACAGACTTGCCGTCTTTGTGGGCTCTTTGTCCGGAGTCCGCATCACATTCAAGCAAAAGCCCGTTCCGCGAACCCCAACCCATCATCAACGCCGCAGCAAATCACTGAAAGGGGTTCTATATGTTTGCAGCCACAGAACCCTGCTGGACCCTGTAATGCTAAGCCTCTCTCTAGCCAAGCCCTTAACAGCGGTCACATACAGCCTAAGCAAAATGTCGGAAATGATAGCTCCTTTGAGAACCGTGAGGCTCACAAGGGACCGAAAGCAGGACGGCGAGACGATGCAGTCTCTGCTGAGCGAAGGCGATCTTGTGGTTTGCCCAGAAGGGACTACTTGTAGGGAGCCTTATCTGCTGAGGTTCAGCTCATTGTTTGCAGAGTTGGCTGATAAAATCGTGCCTGTTGCGATGAACACGCACGTGAGCATGTTCTACGGGACGACTGCTCGAGGGCACAAGTGCTTGGACCCGATCTTCTTCTTGATGAATCCGCGGCCTTGCTACTATGTGCATGTGCTCGAGGAGCTGCCCCGAGATCAAACGTGTGCGGGAGGGAAGAGTTGCTTTGAGGTGGCTAATCAAATTCAGCGGCAATTGGCTGCTGTTTTGGGATTTGAGTGCACTGGTTTTACAAGGAAAGACAAGTACATGATGCTTGCAGGGAACGAAGGCTTGGCCAATGTGGCTACTACTACTACTACTTCAAACACTGAGAGTAAGAACAGTTAAAAGCTATATATATATATATATATTTGCATGTGTTCTTTCTGTTTTATATTCAGAGACCCAAAAAATACAGGGAAGGAAGTTATCCATTCTCATTGAAACATTTTTTTGACTGCTTTGACAGAGCCGTACAGGATGGACTTCTTAATATATTGTTGTACTTGAGTTTACTATAATTTTTAAAATGTAATGAGATGAAGCGGCAGCCTACAAGATTGTTTGATCTATTCATTAATGAGTTTGTAGTGTTTTCAAAAATAATTTTGTAGTACCATGCCTTTTCAATTCATAATATTGAAACGGCTAAAATGTAGTATGAACAAAGTGGTCATGTCATACAAATCTATCTACAAGATAGACAGTGATGTTGATGTGTGCACGGCTGCGGTAGCGTGTAATCAGCGAAGCAATAAATGAAAATAGAATGAAATAGGAATAGAAATAAGAAAAAGAAGAAGGGAAAGAAGAGTTTGGCAGAGAAATTGAGAGAGAGATGACAGAGAAGAAAGGAGATTCGAGAGTGCTGAGAGAGAGTTAAGACGAAAAAAAATGAGAAGCAAGTGTAATTCCTTCCTCTCCTTCATCTATAGTAACGGGCTTCTTAAAACAATGAAGGATGACCGCCCGTGGACCCACAAAAACCAAAAAACAAATATGGTATATGAAAATTAGCAAGCAAGTGGAAAAACAGAAAAAGAAAAATAGAAAGGGGTTGGGGGCACGTGCAGAGAAAATAAAACAACATGTAATATTTAATAATATTGTCCGAGCACTTTGTCTTCAGGTCGAAGTCAGTGAGTGAGCTTTCGAAGGTATATCGAAAAGTTTGTAACATTACTGTCTCCATCAAAAGGATCTTGTCCTCAAGGTTGAATGAAAAAAAAGTTTGACAAAATTAAGTAATGGACTCTTACGCGACATCTTCAGAGATTGAGATGATCGTTTGATAATGACTTGAGGAATAATCCAACCATTATGTAATGTCTTTCGAAACTTGAACAGCTACAAAGATGCAAAAGCAGCAAGGGCCCTAGGCTTCAGGTGGCAGAATAGCAGATTGAACCAGGTGAGCCTACTCTTCCCATTGAAATCTGTGTGGAAAGTATGGCAAGCATGCATGCTTGCTTGGAATGAACATGCCCAACTCCACATGCAATTTCAACAACCTTTGAGATGGGCAGCTTTGGTCTCATAGGGTTGTAGGGAAAAGTTAAGAGACCAAATGCCATAATCAAAGCCCATATCAAGCATAATACAGAAGTAGCCAATACTTGTGGTAGGAAAGTAAAAAGTCCACTAATTTTTTTCAAAAGTGAAAAGAAGATTAATAAGATCACCCTTAGTTGCATAGCCCCTCCATTCGCAACCTTTGTTATGTTGATCGTATGTACATTCTCTGTCAAAGTTGTGGAGCCAATTCCTGAACCCCAAAGTCTAGCTAGTATACTGCACAAGCCTTCCATCCCAATTCCCTTACAGATGATCCCTAGCAATGGGGGCTTCAAGTTAACTCTCAAAGATGCCTCGTGATTGGTTCCCACATAATCAACTGATAAAACCAGAAATGCAAATATTCTAATGATATAAGTTTTCAACTAGAAGATAAGACAACCCCACTGTAATGGGTAGGGAATTGTGACACAAGCAAGAGTTCTCCATGCATTAGAAGCATCTATTTGGCAGTATTTCTACATATATGAATGTTTGTTGCACGCATCAACGAAGATGATTGAAGTAGGTATATTAGTGCTGCAGCCTTTGTAATTATAAGCTCCAACGATTGTCAAAAAGAATGCGTATGCCCATATGGTTGCAGCGCTGAGGGAAACTGCATAAATCTGGAATATCTAATGGCCAGAAATGGATACTCTTTGGAGATACAGGGAAAATTTGAGAACCAACAACATTTGGGGTATGCTTATTCCCACATAGCTACCAACTTGAGGGAATCCCAAGCTGAAAAACGCCTAACCTATGGCAGAAATTGTTGGGGCAATCATGATTGGATTTATGCACCTTAACAGTAGAGACATGAGTTTGCTGAACCCCAAAAGGCTTTGGAATATTGAACCAACAATTATAGCCCCTTGCAATTCTCTCATTGTGTGACTAAATTTATGTTCTATAAAATTTTGAAACTCCTCAAAATTTATGACAACTAATGCTGGTGCCAAAAATACAAATGAGCTTCCTTGAACCACTGGAAGTTGAGTACCATAGTAGGAATGCAGTATTGTGGTAATGCCAGACAACAATAGCATTGTGGAAATCACATTTATTGTATCTATATCAACTCCATCCATGACTAGTACAATTATGAGAGGTATAGAAACAAGGGAGCCAGCTAATTACAAATATTACTGAATGCCTGATATGAGGGAAAAGCAACTTCCACTTGCCCAAGGTGAAGATAACGGCAACCCATGGTGAGTCTTCATCAGTGAAGTCATGCCATCAAAATGGAAAACAACATACTTGTATATTTTCAGCGAACATCTTGCATTTGAGGGTAGGAACCTCAGCACCTTCTGATTTTCAAAAGTAAAAAAATAAGAAACCCACATTCCCTGATAACCCCATGTTCCAGAGTAGAAGTAGTGGCTATCAGTTCCTTCAAACAGGTCCAACCCATCCAGGACATTATTTGATGCATGACTATGCTTATTATCCCTTAAGACAAGCAGTCCTAGCTCATGGGCTCCATCCATCAAGGACTTGAGCTCTTCTGGAGTACCAGGACGGCTCCTTGGTGCAAAATAATTTATCACATGGTACCCCAAACTAGAAAAATAAGAGTGCTCTTGTAGAGATATTACCTAATCAGTAAGATTTCAGTTCTTGAGGTCTCCAACTAGTGATGCTGGCTTTACTCCAGGAGCCTATTCCATGTAAGTAATCCCTGTGGCATTACTGCTGAAATCAAACTGCTCATAGTTACAAGAAAATAATTCCAAGCCACCTAGGCCACATGAAGTAATAGAAGCTTCTACATCTTTCGCAATAGGTGAGGCACCAAGAGATTCTTGATGGTTACAATTGACAATTTGTGGGTCAAAATCATGCATTGCTTGAGCTTCACTTAAAACCGCATTAGAAGTTTCTAATTGTTTGAGAAAGGATGAAGAGCTATCATTCTCAATTCCAAGGACCCATACTATCGCAGAAGCAACTATTATTGCAGATCGTAAGTTAGACTCAGATGAGGACTTTTGAGTAAGGCTCTACCCTGAAATTCAAGTTGAGAGGAGCTCTAAATCAGCGATGTAAGCAGAAACCATTGAGGTCTAGCGAAGCCTGGACAGAGTAGCTTTGTGATTCAAGAAAGAGGAAGCTATTTGAGGTTTGGGTGGTGATTGAGACATTACCGGCAGCGTGTGCACTGGTTGGGATGAAATACCAGAGGAAGGGGCTATGAACGACGAGGAAGGTGGGAGCAATGAGGTTTACAAGCGACACAATTTGCCGTTCGATTAAGGGTTTCAGGGAGAAATTTCTAGAGTTGTGCAATAGTGGTGATTCGATCTGCGTGAGGTGGTATGGTCACAGCGAAGGAATAAATTTCAGATTGGGAGAAATGACGATTTAGAGCGAGATGGGTGTCTGGTTAGTTTGGAGGACGGATAGTAACGGTGGAAGAAGTAACAGATGATGAAGGGTTCATTGACCAGTCAGGGTTTTGCTTGATTCTGTTGAGCGATGGAAAGATGCCAGCAATGAAGTGCTGCGTTTGCTTGGTTGTGGAAGTCAGTACCGTTATTCTTTCTGTATTTCTCTAGATGGTTTCAGTGACTTCCTTCATCTCCTTCGACAACCTTGCAATGGAAGTTTCGAACGCCATCGGTGCTTATTCTTCGATCGTTTGATCATCTGTCATGTTTCAATGAGAATACCAATAATGTATGCACGGCTGTGGTGGAGTACAATCAATGAAGCGACAAATGAGAATAGAGGGAGATGGGAAGAGAAATAAGAAGAAGGGGAGTTCGGCAAAGGAATCAAGAGAGAAATGATAGAGAGAAGGGAAGAGGTTTGAGAGTGCAGAGAGAGAGAGATAAGACGGAAAGAAATGAGAAGCAAGTGTAATTCATTCCTTTCCTCCGTCTATAGTAACGGGCTTCTTAAAATAGTGAAGGGCAACCGATCGTGGGCCCACAAAAACAGAAAAACAAACATGAAGTGAAAAAAACAGAAAAAGAAAAACAGAAAGGGATTGGGGGCACGTGCAAGAAAAATAAAATAGCATACAGTATTCAATAATATTACCTGAGCACTTCGTCTTTAGATCGAAGTCAGTGAATGAGCTTCCGAGGATGTATCGAAGAGTTCGTACTAGATGTAGTTTCAACTTTTGGGATTTGTAATATTGATATGTGTCTCTTAGCAATATATAATCACAATTCCTTATAAATTAAATCACCCAATAATATTAAGAATACGTTCTTCTATGGTAAGATTGAACCTTTGGCTCGTCAGTGGTGGTAGTGAACTATTATTTCCGGTGATCGTTGTCAAGGATTCAACCAAAATTTGAAAGATCATAGCCTAAGATCACCTAAAATCAAGAATGCAAGCAAAATCGGCAATTACGTGTGATTGATAGATAGGGGAAACAACTATCAGAGAAGCTGACTTGGTTAATGCGAGGTGGGGATTGCTGAAAAGGAGAAAATGATGAAAGATTTTGACTGCTAGTAGGCAAGCTGCTAATACCATACTTAAAAATTTGAATTCTGGAGCAATTTGAACGAGAATTTGTACACATTTTTCACAAATTCTGTTTACACAAAAAACTTACAGTTTGTTTACCAAGAACTACTGGCCGACATCCTTTAAAAAGAAAAAAACAAAACTACTCCTATTTTGTTTACTGTTTGTGGCAGAGATGCAACTGGCAAGAGTACAAAAAATACAGAAAATGTTGCAGGGGAAGTAGGTGTGGAAGCTTCAGAGTAGTAATTGGAAGGTTTGATGTTGTCTCTGTTCGAGCTTACAGTTGTCAGCATTGTAGAATGACAGTAGGATTGCATGTTGAAACAAAAATAACCTTTCAGTAATTGCATTTTTAATAATTGCATGTATGACTTTGATGGTTAAAATTGGAGATTTTTTTGATGCATTAACATGCTTTTCAAATTTCTCACTTAATGTTTTCTAATCCAATTTGGTGATCATATACTACTTTCAAAATTCTCAAGTATTATCCATGCTATTAAAAGACATACTCATTAATGGAGTATAATTATCTACATTGAGACAGTTGATAATTTAGTGAATAGAGTACAAAATGAGTTAGTAATATATATTAGTAAATTTATAGAAATTAAGAATAAACGTCTTCATAGCAGTATTCAATCTAATTGTTAAGATTTATTTTTTTTAAATATTTTTTTAAAAAATAAACACTGTAATTGTTTCATTTAAATCTAACGGTTGCTGGGCAGTGTTAATCTACTTGATTTGGGCACTACTGCACATTCTTATTTTATGTAACTTTTTAGTTTTTTAATAAATTTATTAGTATAGATAAATTAACAGACATTACATTATTTATAAATATCTAAAAAAATTATCATAATACACATAATATAGGAGTTTTATACACTTATTCTTTTCCTTTACAATACTGTAAGATAGTATATGTGCCATTATGTGTGATGCTTTTGACCATCAAGAAAATTTTTTAGATGTAATTTGGTCAGATTTACAAATAAATTTGTCTTTTCAAAAAAAGATAGGAGAGATGTCACATACATTGTTAGAAATGATTACTTAGTTGAGACATAACCAATTTAAAATATTAGGTGATGTCATTTGGTCAATTTTAAAATATGTTTAAAATATATTTGACAATGTTGTGGTGCATGCTATATGTAATATTCTAAATTTTTATTTAGATTAATTTAATATTAATTATAATTTTTGATAATTTAGGCGTGATAAAAGTTAATTTAATATTGTAAATTTAGAAGAATATTTAGATTAGTTGGGTTGGTGTCTGAAATGTTCTTGTACTATCGCTTGAAAATCGATGTGGATTTTGAAACAAAAGAAAAATTGAATAGAAAATATATTAATAGTAATAATAATAATAATAATAATAATAATAATAATAATAATAAAAGAAAAAAATGAAAAAGAAAGAAAACAGAGAAAGTGGATCGGGGAGAGAGAAACGATGAGAAGAAGAAGGAGATGAGCGAGAGGGCCGGCGCAGGAGGCAATGGCCGGGCGCCAACCGGTGAATCGGCGTCGAAAATAGAAGTCCAACAAAGCCCACTCTGCACTTTTACCCTCCATTTTGTGTTGGTGTGAATGAAGGAGGAAGGTGTCATGAATCAAGGGTTTGCACGAGGAGAGAGAGAGGGTTTGCAGCGGCACTAACGAAGGGATTGCTTGCCGATGGTTGGCGAAGCCACAAGGGGGGATGAGGAGGGGGCGGCAGAGGCAGCGACGCTCGCAATAGCAGGGTTCGCAAGAGAGGGAAATGGTGGAGGCATAGGCTTCATGCACGAGAGAGAGAGAAGGTGCCGTTCGAGCACTTCGAAACATTCTTTCATCAGATCTGCAAAGTATGAAGTTCAGGCAAGTATTTATAAACCACCTCTTTGATTTAATTTAATATTTGATATGTTTTGAATACTGTTTAAAATTTTTATTAATATATATGTATTTTTATATAATTAATTTGTTTATTCTAGACATATATGTGTAATCCAATAGATAATTTGGAGGTTTTTGGAACCAGTTTTCTGATTTTAGAGGGTTTAATATTTTCTAAAAATCTGAAAAAATTATTATATACTGTATATTTTTATATTAGTATATTTGTATGAAAATGAGTATGAAATTTTGTATAGGCTGTGCAGTCACATACACGTGTTGGATTGTGGTCATTATATTTAAATTTGGATATTGGATATTCTAGTCAGCTCCTAATGGAAAGATATTTGTTATTTAAAATTTTTTTTCTACCGGCAGGAAAGGTTTAGAATAGTGACACTTTTTATTTGGATGATTTGATTTGACCTTATAATATATTTGGACGTTATAATATATTTGACAAGTTTAAAAATTATACCTAAAGTCACGGGTGGTAAATAATAGTGAGTCACCTTACCCATGGGTATAGAGTATATGGGTGGCCATATATGCTGGCCTAATTTGTTTTTAATTTTGCCTAAGGTTATCAGAATTATATGTAATCATTTCTCTAGTTAGTTTTTAAATAATTAAAATTTAAATTTAATGCGTGATTTCTATATCTGTATTGATTTGTCTTGGATTTTGATTTGGATTGGGATTTGAATTTTAAATTTATATTTAAAATTCGCTGATTTTGCCCACAATTGAATTTTAGTATGTCTCATACAAATAATTTTAGACTATATATTTTAATCCAAACATTTAGACTATTTGCTACGACGCTACTTCGACTTCTGCACACTCTATTGGATCATTCGGCTATCAAATCTATCCTAGATAATATGTTGATCGGGCCTTAGATTTGTATTTAAACTTGGACTCGATTTTGGACATGCATTAAACTTTACAATTGGCTATTTGCCTATTAAAAGTAGTCTGAATAACTTCTACTATACATACATATATATATATATATATATATATATATATATATATGTACATTCGGATGAGGATTATTTTTCGATTTGGACATTTATTTTAGATTTAAATATTTGATTTGAATATGAGACTATTATTAAATTTTGGATGTTGAATTTCTATTCGATTTATTTATCGACGATTTATATTTATTCTATCATTTGAACAGATTTTAATCCATTTGACATTTTCTCTAATTGATTGGACCTCTTTTGTTTAAATATGATACTTGTTGAATGCTTGACTCACGTTTTCTATTTTATCCTTTAGAGTAGAAGGTTCGGAGGCAATGTAGGAGTTAGGACGTGATTTTGTCAGTTATTCGTTCGATTTGATAAGTTTTAATTTTATTATTGATTAAATTGGTATTTAATGCGATTAAATTATAGAATTGGTCGGATACAGGCTCATTGTTATATTTTAGAAATAATTCGGATATTATATTATATTTGATTATAATTTTTGGTTAAATTGTTACATCCCTTACGATAATTATAGAACACTTCGTATTTATTTGATTTGGACGGTTGTCCAATGAGATCTTGTGTGAATTTTTATTTTGTTTGATTTTATATATTTAGTTTGACATATCCAAAATTTAAAATTTTATATTATTTATTTAATTTATTTAAAATTTTAGACTTTAAAAATTATAATTAATTATTTAATTTAACCTATTTGATTTTGATTCGTACCTGGATCCGATTTCGAACAGATTTGGATTCGTGTAGATTATTCGAGCCGACTCCGTTCGATGAGTTTGAATCCTGCACACTACTAAAATGAACAAGAGGTCAGCGTGTTGGCGGGAGGTTGTCATACCGAAAACACTCCGACGCTCAAGTCAGTAAATAATTCTAAGTGAAGAAGGTAACTGGAAAGCTAAAGAGAGAGAGGGAGATGGTTTGGAGTGTCGGCCTGTTGAGAATGTACGTTCTTGCTTCCTGCTCATAGAAAGCGTAAGGAAGCGACGTCTCGAAAGAGTGGAAGCTTTAGGGAATGAGTCTCAGAAGGCTGAAGAGGTCTCTAGAAATCCGGAGGCCTCTGGTGGGATTTGAGGACGAGCGCTTGTGTAGAGAGAAAGAGGAGATGAGCCTCTGTTCAAGCTCTGTAAGCGTTCGTGTGGAAAACTGTAAGAAGTCTTTCAGGAAGCTCGTTTCCAGTGTTCTTAGGAAGGTAAGTTACAGAGCGAGTAAGAGAGCTTCTGTTTTTGGGTGAGCTTGTGTGTATGCGAATGGGTATCTCAGAGTACATGCAAGAGAGCGTTTGAGAGCGTATGAAAGCCTGTAAGAGTCTGTAAGAGCCTGTGAAGCAGGTGAAAGCATGTAAAAGCATGTCTCCTCCAGAATGAAGACTTAAGCTTTTTATAGACAGCAAGAGAGCCTCTTCCCCTAGCCAAGGTGGCGTGCTCTTCCTGGACTGACAGCGGCGGCCTCCTCAAAGTTGGTGGCTTGACAATCGTGATTTGATGAATCCTCTTTCTACTGTACAGTGCAACGGATCTTCAGACTGTCTCAAACTTTTGTAACCGTTTTGTTGGTGCTGATATCATTGCCGCCTTTTTTGGAGAAGATCAGCTTTTAGGCGGACACGTGGCCATGAGAAGACCATTGCTTTTCGTGCATGTGTCCGCCTGCCAATTTGGGCCTGGGCCGTAGTAGGTTTGAAGCCCTTTGGCCTCTGCACACAGCCAGCATCCACTAACGTTCGAGTTGACCGTCTCAGACGCTGGCCCAGGTCACGGAGGCTCAGAGTTACACGCCAAGGCTGACTATCTCGCTTTTGCGATTTGGGCCTTTGGCCCTATCGGGCCGCTTTTAAGTTGATCGTCCAAGAATAATGCTTTGGGCCTCCGTTGCTTGGGCCACCTCAGTATTTCAATGTACCCATCAGATCCGAAATCGTGACAAGCTAATCAATTTATTTTATATCGGCCATTATTATAAATAAATATATGTGATATAATATTATTGGCTATTCCAAAAATAATTGAGAATTAATTTGAAAATTATTTTTCCTATTTTAATATTTCTTTTGAAAATGACGGCATGGTTCCTATTTATGAGAAAAAATATATATGTTTTTTATTTTTTTTAAGGATAGTGAAATATATGACAATATGTAAACTGTTTCCACGAGACTTGCCAGATTGACGTCGCCGTTACTTACGGGGATTGAATCGAAGGCCCATGGTCTTTGAGGCCCGCAGCCCATATAACCTCATTCTTTCTTCTCCCAAAGTTTCTAGTCAACACAATTCGCAAATTAGGGCGAGAGAGAGAGAGAGAGAGAGAGAGAGAATCGATGGGGAAGACGCCGGTGAGGATGAAGGCGGTGGTCTATGCACTGTCTCCGTTCCAGCAGAAGGTGATGTCGGGGCTGTGGAGGGATATCCCTGGCAAGATCCACCACAAGATCTCCGAGAATTGGCTTAACGCTGCTCTCCTCCTTACCCCTGTCATTGGAACCTATTCCTACGCCCAATGGTACAAGGAGCAAGAGAAATTGGCTCACCGTTACTGAATCTGGATTTCTTAAGGCGAGGCGGTCAGCCACTTCCTTCCTTTCATTTGTCATATCTTTCGCCTTATCATCGATCAAACTCTATTATCTTTCTTTTTCTTTTGGTTATATGATAAGTCTAATGTTGTGGTGCGATGATAAAATCTTCTTCATGTGAACTAAGAATAATGCCCCTTGGTGCTGAACTATTCTTGAATTTAGAATTGTTTCTAAGCTTTGAGATTGCGCTAACTTTTGGATGAATAGCTGTTCGTTACTGAAGTAAAGATTTTAAATTAGTCTTCCTGTTGATTTATTTCTCATATTTTCCATTTGAAACCTTCTGAAGCTTCTAGATGTAAAGGACCGAGCTGAGTGAGAGACGGAGAGGTACTAAGGGAGAATTAGATGACGCTGATCGACCTATACGGAATTCATATGCAGAAGCAACTGATCAATCAATTGCTCTTTTTTTGTCGGCCGAGGCATAATTCGAGGTGGATGACCAATTGTGATTCAGAAATCTCTGTCGGTTGACCATTTCAATTTGAAAAACTATTAATCGGTTTAATTCAGGCCACTTCTGTTGGTTGTTTGCTAGCCATTCCCCCCACCCCCAAAAAAGTAGATGGTAAGATCTCTACTTTCTCAGGTTAATGAATTGTATTCTATTCCCACCAACTCGCTCTTCCATTCATGTAAAAATAAGTTGAAAATTTGGTAACGAGGGAATAAAAAGCTACAAGACCGCCTAGACTAACATAATTGAAATAATCACTAGACAAATCCTGATTAATCAATCTGCAAGGCTGAATTTCCTCTAATTCAAATTTCTTAGTGGCGTAGAATCCAAATAATCCATGCTGCCAATAATCATTCTATGCTTGTTATAGAAAATAGAGTTGGAATCAATTCCCTAGAATTTTAGCCAAAAATTCTTTTTAAGAGGTGTTAGGTTTGAATTCAACCTAGTGATAATAAAGAATTACCTTTTACTTTAAGAAGCAAAGGTGATAATTGATCCCCTTGCTATCCCTACAGCAAAGGACAACACCTCGAGCCCAGAGAGAGTCGGCAGACTTTGAACACATCCTCGGACAAAATCAGACAAAGCAATTCAGGAAGACATTCGAGGACTCCTGCAAAGCTCGCGGACGGAAAAAAGAGCGTCCTGGACGCGGACGATGCTGCATGTCAGCCAAGTAGTAAGCATCTTAAGGGATCATGTCAAGGCCAAAATGTTCCGAGGAACCTCAAACGTTAAACATGCCAAACGTTGAGATTCTCAAATCTCTTTGTATGAGGGGCTAGTGATGAGTAGTGGATACTCTGGGCTCAATGAAGAGGCCCGACTCCATGAAACGGGTCCAAGTCCAAAGAAGGCCTAGAAGCCCAATGTGGTCCAAGAAGTCAGCTGGGATTTGGGCGCCCGAGGACATGGGCGGATTGCCCAAAGAGCTGATTTGGCCCAATAGGCTAGGTTGGCCCTAGAGGCCCAAGAACCAAAGCCCACGTCCCATGAAGTCTAAAGAATTGAATTGGTCTGAGAAGTTGACTCTAGCCAGAGTTGCCAGAACACGCGCAACCTCTGCAACACACCGCTTGCGTAGAGAAGGACGACTTCCGGCACATACGTGATGTGACGTCTGGTATCTCCCACCTGCACGCACGCGATTTCCTTGACACAGCAAGGCAGACCTGCAGACTTGGTGGCAGGGCAGCCAGCACACGTTAGGTCATGTGGACGCTCCACGTAGGACCTCTAATACCCTATATAAGCATTCAAGTTACACCTAACAAAGGACCCGGCTTCCACTAATGCATTAAGGCACACAAAGAGATAGAGAGTTTTTCTCCTAGTGTAATTAGTGAGCACCTAGAGAGCCTTGAGCTTCACATGTGCTCCACTATTTGTACTCACCGAACAACATAGTGAAAGTTTACCTGGACTCTTAGCCCCGTGGTTTTTTCCCTTTTATTCTGAAGAGGGTTTCCACGTAAAAACATTGTGTGCCATTTTCTCTCTCTTCTCTAATACTCATCTAACTTCTTTGGTGTTGCTTTGTTTTCGAATTTGAGTCCGTACCGTTATCATAATCTGAGGACGCAACAGGAACGAAAGGCTATAAAATTTCAGTTGATAAAAATATTAAATATTAGTATTTATTGTGAGTATTTTGAGAATAATATTTTAAATTTGTTAATAAATTTTGCTATTTTTATGTTGTGATAAGTTGTACTTATTAATTATCATATTTTATATTGTTAATTGAATTGTGAGTTTATAATTATGCTCATAAATATGTTTTGGTGTTCCTTATTTTACTATTAGTTATAACAATTAAAATTTATTACAAGAACATTATATATGTATATTTTATAAATGGGCATCTCAATTTCATTAGGTTTGCACCTAAACCTTGCGCCTAGGCCCCAAGGACCCTATACGCCTTAATGCGCCTTGCACCTTAACAATACTGGTGCCCGTTCAAGAACCTACTGCCTGGGATAAAGCATGCTAATTGCAAGACATTGACCCATGTAGTTAGCTAGCACCTTGAAGCAAATTCTTGACATCCTGAATCAAGCAAATTGGCTACAAGCTTTCACATCCTCTTTCCTGCTCCTAATGAAAAACTGAGGATTGAAGTTGGCCCTTCAACACCTACTCACGTAAGTATGTTCGTAGAAGAACTTTATCAATTTTAAGACCTCCCACTTTGCTACCTTCCTGCATTTATGAAGAAAGAGCCAACTTGAATCTGTGGGGGCTGCAAGACATTTACTTCGACCCATATCTTCTTTTCTGCGAGGATCAAAACTTAAGTCTTAAAAGAGGTTCTTCTGATGCATCAAACTCCTATTTCTACTAATTCTGGAAAGGGTAGCATGGGAAATCACATCTAAATGTAAGGGAGGGTATTTTTGGCAGGTGAAGAGAGATTTAATACAATGTTAAGATGAGTAGATGACATGTTTTTAGTTAATATTCGGAAAGAAACATCACTGCACAAAGCTATCGAGCGTGAAGCTCATGCTTGCACTTCAGGACTACCAAGATTGTTGCCGTCTAAAGAGACACCAATTTAATCACTACCTGCAGTCACATTAGACAATCAAGTTAGAAATGAACATTCATCACGTCTATCAATTGACCTTCTAATGTTAACAAACTCAAGGAAGAAATATCATATAAAGAGAGAGGCTTTCTTTGCACATAACTAAGTTAAAGGTCAAACAAGGCCTTGATTACTAGAAATGTCCTCAGTAGGAAGATAATTTGGATAACTAACTTTTACCTGTTCACCATTGAAAAAGTATGATAATTTCGACAAACACGGGCTCTACATTTGTCTTCGTATCAACTTGTTCTTTAGCTTTATAGGAATTCTGTTATTCATAAGAAATTCTTACAGGAACTCACTTTTTTTAAAAGAGAGAATCAGACCTCCACATATGGGATGTATTGCCGGTGATAGAAGAATTGAGGGTAAATCATCGTGTAGAAGTGGTTGAGGATATTGTTGGAATAGGTCATCTCATCATTAAACTGTATGTTGGAATGAAGCACCTGACTTTTGCACATCATTCACATATTTATCAATTTATTTTTATTTAGCCCTTTATTTTGGATCGATGTATGAGATGCTGCATTATTACGTGTGTTGCAAAATGATTAAAAGGTGTAATTCAAATATTTCTGGAATTCTAATATCTCTTTTTTAAAAGACAGAATGGTGTTTATTTATGAGGAAAGATTATTATTGTTCTCTGAAAATGTAGCGAAATATATGACCACATAAACTGCCGGATAGCAACCTTCAGAATGATGGGGGTTTAAAACGAAGGCCCGTGGTATTTGAGGCCCGTGGCCCATATGATCGGTTTATTCTATTCTGCCGAAGTTTCTAGTTATCGTAATTTTCTGATTAGGGCGAGAGAGAGAGAGAGAGAGAGTGGGGGAGAATCGATGGGGAAGACGCCGGTGAGGATGAAGGCGGTGGTCTATGCACTGTCTCCGTTCCAGCAGAAGGTGATGTCGGGGCTGTGGAGGGATATCCCTGGCAAGATCCACCACAAGATCTCCGAGAATTGGCTCAACGCTGCTCTCCTCCTTACCCCTGTCATTGAGACCTATTCCTACGCCCAATGGTACAAGGAGCAAGAGAAATTGGCTCACCGTTACTGAATCCGGATTTCTTAAGGCGAGGCGGTCAGCCACTTCCTTCCTTTCATTTGTCACATCTTTCGCCATATCATCGATCAAACTCTATCAGCTTTCTTTTTCTTTTGGTTTAATGATAAGTCTAATGTTGTGGTGCGTTGATAAAATTTTCTTCATGTGAATAAAGAATAATGCCTCTTGGTGCTGAACTATTCTTGAATCTAGAATTCTTTTTCTAAGCGTTGAATTTACTTTTGGATGAATAGTTGATTGTTACTGAAGCAAAGATTTTAAATTAGTCTTCGTGTTGATTTATTTCTCATATTTTCCATTTGAAACCTTCTGAAGCTTCTAGATGTAAAGGACCGAGCTGAGTGAGAGACGGAGAGGTACTAAGGGAGACGGAGGTGACGATGGTCGACTTATACGGAATTCATATGCAGCAGCAAATGATCTATCAATTTGCTCATTTCAGTTTTGAGAACCTATTGAAAACTTCGTTTATGGAGTGGGACGTTTAAATCAAAAGTTGCTGGTGAGATTAATCCTCAGTAATTCGAGATTTTTCATGACTTCGAATTATGCAACATTTCCATTTGTTATTTGTTTGCCCTGTGAATCCAAACGTCCCACCTTCCCCCAAAAAATGTTGAGATCTCTACTAGCGCTGGGGTCCCACGAACTCCCTCTTCCAATTCATTTTACCCGTGAAAATAAATGACGAAAAAAGGTAATAAGGGAATTTAAAACTAAGAGCCACACTTGACTAACATGATTAATATACTCTCTGCCCAAACTCTCATTAATGAATATGCCAGGCTGGATTTTCCTCAGATTAACAGTGTTGCAAACCTCTAAGTAACATAGGATCCAAATAACTTACGTTATTGAAAATAGGTTTGGCATCAATTTTAAGATGACCTCGATATTCATTCAGTAAAAAAGAATTTTAAAATTCTGACTTTACATTATAGATAAACTAATGACCCAAGTTTTTGAGCTTTGTGAACTACCTGGCTGAATGTCCTGCTCTGAAGATTTCATATCGTATATTTATTAAATTGATACCACTTCTATGAATATGTCTTTCATTTTTCTATATTATTTTGTTTTCATTCTAGTTTAATTTTATTGATTTTTTCTTTTCTATGTTTTTTTGAGTTTGCATCTTGTAGCTCCCTTCATTGTTATAATACTACAATTGGATAGCTTTAAATGGGATTTTTTGTTTCTTTTGTTGAGGGTCTATGATTTATCCAACCATTTATTTACATACCAAAGGAAGGCAAATGCTTTTGCTGGAAAGAATAAGCAAGCTGGCTTTCATCTCTATTTCCTAAAGGAAAACGACTACTAATTTGGATTTATTAACAAAATAAATAATCCAATGACTAATGAATAGGATTCAATAACGAAACATACAATCCATCAATTAGAGCAGTCTTAACCAGAAAAGGCGGCCACCATGGCTATAGGTCAGACCATATTTTGATTGTTCAAGTTGGCCATTTAGTGCTTGAATGCATCCAAAACAACCCGCTTTCAAATGATCCAGTGAAACTTCAGAATCTTTTGATTCTTAAAGTGCCTCTTGGTCATCCATCAGAAATTAAAAGACACTGTATCATGATTCTTTCCCTCTTAAGCTTAATAAATAGGCGACTGAATAATACAGGGATGGTGTGTCCAAAAAAGCTTATTAAAAGGGCAATCAGCGAGGTGAGAAAGAGGTTGACTGCCTTACAACCAAATGCCAAAGATGATATATAACTTCAAAAACTAATTAAATTAAATTATCAAAGATAATTGCAGGTTCAGATAAGGGACTAGGTATCAGATGGCTTGGGATAGCACCTAATAAGAATAGGAAGCATTTGAATCAGAGAATTTGGGGTATTGTCCCTGCACTTGATACATATTAATTCTTCGTGTATGTTTGTTTCAGTAATTCATTGCTTGATATGTGCTTGATGGGGGTATATAACAAGCCAGTTATAGCTCTCTTGCCTCATGTAAGCATGTATACTACTCTGCTATGTAGAGACTCCCAACCGCTTTTTAGCTTATTTATCTAAGCTTTCCGAGAAAAGAGTGAGAATGAGAGAGAGAACAGAAAAATAAAGAAGAGGATTTGAAATGATTTAAGCTAAATTTTAATAAATCAATTTAAAACGAGTACATTTAAATCATATTTTTACATTGCTGAAATTTTTAGGCATTCTTGATCCTTGTTCTTAATTCAAATGCATAAACCATTTTGTACTCGAGTTTGACTTACATATGTGCTAAATCTACCATAGATCATGAAATTTTAAAAGCATATATCTTAATCTAGACATATTAAGAATCCCTAAAATCTTTTGGTATTTGATCTTACATGGTATTCTTATATAAAAATTTAATAGTTTACAACTAAGTTTTAAGTCAGGTACTTATTTTTTCATATTCTAAAAATTTACTCATCCAAATAAAAATCATTATAAAATGTCAATACAATATATTTAAACAACTCATAATATATTAATTTGCAAGTTATAACCTAACACTTAAGGATTATAAAAATAGCATTTATCTCTGCCTATAATGTATATTATATAGTCAGTTCATCTATGAGTTTGAATAATAAAATACAACCTAAGCTATGAGTTAAGAATTTATAATTCAATATTCAACGTTGGACTCCTATCTATACAAGGTGTATGATGAACACTCATACTCCGCGTCAATCATCTCATCCCATAACCTGAAAACCATTCTCACAGACAGGATCATTCTCGAATGTCAAATCAATGGCTTCAAACTGTCAACAACGATCCTACCAAGACAAGCCTGCCTTCCACACCTGCCTCAGAATCATTAAAAACAACTAGCTGCAACCACAAACAGATGCCAGCAAGGTAAAAAGCAATTAGACAATTTCATCTGCAATTCTAAGCTGGATATGCTGCTTAGCTCGAGACTTCGGAACAGATGCCATGGCGTAGTAGTAGTAGTAGTAGTAGTTGAAATTAAGAACATAGGCACCGAGGAATTGACAAAGCGGATAATACACATAAGGATGAAAGGAAAACAAATTGAACAAAATAATGATAATATAACACACATGAGAATAAACAAGATAGTTACAGCTCTGAGAGAATGGCAGGAACATAGTGAGATAACTCCGCTGTAAGGGATTGAAACCCATTCACGAGTTGTGTGTGGAACTCCTGGTCTTCCTCTCCAATCAATCTGAAGTGCACTCGAATTGCACGTTTACAAACAGCCATGAATTCCAGAAGAGCAGCAATAAGTTGCTGAAGTTCTTGTGAGCGCAGCCTTGTTGCTGGCTCACCTGACAGGAAAGCAGTGCACACGCTCAATACTCCACTGTTCACCTGCAAATGTGTGGTCTCGTCATGGATACACTAATTACATACGATTTAAGTCAATCATGCCAAAGACTTCCGGTCAGGTTGTCCTAAATACTGAAGTTAAGCCCTCGATGAGAGAATTTGTTATTGCAAGGATCATTTTCAAGGCAATGCCAGGACATAAAGATAACAAGATACTAATTGCTTCTTTTGATGACGGGGATTACCCCTTCCCCCTCCTGTCTGCAAGTTTGAGGGTTCGGAGCAAATTTTCGATGCAAGACCATTCTATAAGAATCATGCAAAATGCGCAAGGAAGGAATTAAACTTGTATGACCGCAGACCTAGCCACACTGTCACAGGTCGCTCTTACATTTGCACCATGCCTGATGCTGAATGCTTCTTTAGTTGTCTTTAAACTATTCTATTAAAGGGTTTTGTCTTCACAAAGTTTGCACAGAAAAATATTTCTAAACTAGCAAACATCTTAAAATGATGGCATGACATTGCTCTGTCTGTTTTCAGAATCCAGTTACAAAAGTCACAAGGCAACAAGACAGAGCTTATTAAGGACATCTACAGTGAAATTCAGCCACTGGAACATAGTAGTAGATAATTGATCGCACAAACGACAAAATAAATGTTACTCACTTGAACGGCAACACTGCCTTGGAGTATTCTCTGCAGGCTTTGCAGGCGTGGGAGCTGGTCCCCTTCAGAGCTTCGGGGTTCTTCAAGCTCATTTCGCAGTGCAGCTGTTCGAGTTTCAATCATTCCAATTGCATTCTCTACCGGTGAGAATTCCATGGATTCAGATTTTACTACTAAAAGCCTACTGACAAGGGCAGGGAATGAGCCCTCAGTCTGAAGAACTGTTCTTCGCTTCCACTGGTCCTCTAATCCACCTTGGGTTTTACCATTTTTTGTAAAAGGAGTGTCAAACAAGAAGCGATCAAAGACACGTGCACGGACACTTCCAGTGGAAAGAGAGAAGATCCTCTCCCTTCTGCTTCCCAGATCTTCATCCTCCATGACTGGATCAACAGCAGTAACTTGCATGTAGCAGAACCCAGGCTCTAACCTATCTGCCTTAACTTCTCCAGAATCCTGAATGATCTTAAGCATTGTGCCATCCATTCTTGACTCGTATATATGTGTAATTTTTTCCATCATGTCACCCAGTCGCACATCACGTGGCTCTCGGTACACGTACTCTTTTTTATCCAGCTTCCCAAACTTGTCTCCATAGAAGCCTACCCTATAATATGTAGCATCAGTGAAAGGAATTGGGCTTGACTCTTGCTCAAGGATTGACTCGTAAATATTAGTCAGCATTGTGTGGCATTTGGCAAGTTGTCCGTAAGCCCTTCTGCTCTTGTAAACTGGAATCACCAATTCCAAGATGCTTGCACAGAAATGATATAGTTCGGCTTGAGAAAATAGCTTATTGGCAAGCTGAAGGTACTTCACAGCTGAATCGACTGTGAGCTTCGAAGCACCATATCCCTCCACTTCAGCTGCAGATGCCTCAGAAGTGATCTCACTGCTGACCACGGGACAAATTTTGCGCAAAGCAGCCACATGCTCTCTGCTCCAGACACCATCATTTCTACTTACTAGAGCCTGCAGGAAATGTAATTAACAATATTTACGAAAGGACCAGTGACTTATCCACATTAATGCATGGGTATACATGTAGGTACACGGGCTAAATTGGCACACAATACATGGCAAGCCAAGAAACCAGAATCTTCTCAGAAACTTTTGACTAGTATGCCAAATGCGAAGGCATTTTTGTCCATTAATGTAATACTCTGAAATTTAACAAAATTATAGGTGTTTGAGAGACGATAAGAAAAAAAATTGGTGTTTGTGCGTTAAAAAAAAAAAAAAAACCCTTAGTTTTAAGTTCACATGTTTCCTTGTAAGCGCATTGCACCAGCCCCAATTTGACTTAAATTTATAGCAACATTGCCTGTAAAAAGTGTGTATTGTTATGTAGGTAGCCAGAATTTTCCACTAATAAGGAAGAGAGAATACAATCTGAGAGGACACAAATCAGCAACATGTAATGACAAGAAGAGCCGAAGCAAGAGAATTCCTCGACTCCCACAGAAGATCTGATAATGACAGCCTAAAAGACTCCGAAGATGAAATATCAGAGGTACTTTTTAAGTGTAAATCAGGAGGGAGACAATTATCCACAATTCAGAGAATTATTTCCTGCCAATATATACCAAACCACAGCAAAGATAGTAGCCTTCAAAAGCATTTTGTTGTACCAAAAGGCTGAATTGCAATAACCTACCCCTCTCCCTCATCACCCCAAGAAAAATATTAGATGAAATTATCAAGACAAGACAATGCAAAGCCACATCAAACCAAGCCTAATTAAGCAGAGTTAACAACATGCATTCTTCGCCTCTATTATGCTCTTGCCATGGGCTGTTTCCTTTGCTAGCTCCAAACAAGAAAGATCATGAGTTTCTGTCATACTTCTTGTGGTCTATGATCTACCTCTACCTCACTTACAATGAGTCTCTTCCATCCTCTTACATCACCTTACAGGTGCAAAAGACAGAGGAAATGATTTTGTTCTTCTTTAAAAATGATTCTCTCACAATTTTGCCAGCACTTGATGCAAATATCACGATAAACCCTTACAACTAGGCCACACCGTCACTAAACAATTCTTGTATCATGAACTTTATGAGGACAAATGATCCACCTCATTAACATTACCATGAGGCAGCAAAACACTTCAATGATAATGTGTGGTTGGAGATATGCTATAGTTACAATGATGAAGTGGAAGCATTTGTATTTAAAACCTATCTCTGCATCATCATTTGATTTTGTTGTTTCTGTAACTTCATCTAGGGCACTACACTTATGGTTGAGTGTCTTTTGTAGATCTTTTCACAACCGGAAGGAAATGAATCGCTCACTTTCGTGCTATATTTTATTCCCTTTCTTAAGAGCATCTGCTATATCCCTTGGAATAGGGTTTTCTCCTCTTAAATTCTTCTTTTTATCTTAGGAAAAAAAGGACAGGTCTACTACCCTCATAATGGGTAGTTCCTGATTACATTACATGGAACATCATAGAAAATATTTTGATTAGTTCATTCCACAATTATACCATTTCCTAATTTGCACATGAGCCACAGGTCACTTTAAAATATGTGAGAGTCGAAGCAAGCCCTATTACACCACACCTACATGTTTAATGTGAAATAATACTCTCGCATATGTTCTTATGTTGAAATTCGGCAATCTGTTTTGGAACAAACAGTAGGATCAGACATGAACAAATTGACTGGAACTTTTTTGGAAATTCATTTTTATATAGAGCAAATTGCAACACAATAATAGTAAAATACCCGCATCACAACACCAGCAACAGCAACTGCACACTGTGCGGCTTCAGCCCAGGATTGCATTTCCTGGTGTGCATCACACAAATGCAGCAACCACATAATATGAAGATCTGGGACTGGGGCAAATGCAATTGCAAGCTTGTAAAAGCTCTCAGCAGCTGCACATCTGTCAATATTCATCACAGGAGCCTGGATTGCAAAAGGAAAAAATAGACAACATAATAATGCTAGTGTTGTGTAGTGTTACTTGATTGACAGAGATAGTCCAGAACCTACCAAAAGTGCATGTTCCAGGCTAGCATCAAGGGCCATTATAAGACTGTCAGAAAGACATTTCACCTCTGACCAGGACCATCGATTTTCAGTAGATTTTTCTGGGACTGCAACTAATGATTGCTCAGGAATTCCACATTCCCTCAATAAAGTTGGGCTTTTTAACTCATCCGCTAATTCCTCCAAAGACTTCCTAAGACGTCGAGCTTCACCACTCTCTTCAAGAGTTCCATCAGATTTCATCTGAGTCACTTGCACATCAGACATCAGTTCTGATAATGTAATTGTCAGCATCACCCTCAACCTTGATGTCTGCAAGAAGTAACAGAAAGAGCTCTGCACAAGAAACACGATTACAGTTTGGACACCAAAATGAGAGAGACATGAATCATGGAACAGAGAAGCACAATCACAGTTCAACTGGATTAGTAATTCCGTAATGACAACAAGCATACCCTGACAAGTATCTGGAGCCCAATGACAGCCCTTCTTTGGATGTTGACATTTCTAAACACTGCAAGACGGAGAAGATGAAAAGCAATTTGCTTTAGGAACCGATCGTTCTCCCTTGCCATGAGTGTTGCTCCATGAAGATTGAAAATATTATTGAATACAGGAAACAAAGCTTTCCAAAATGTCAACGGCTGATTTCGGGAGAAGAAGCTCATGAATATGGCTGTAATACAATCAAGTTTGCCATAATCTGTTGCAATCCCATGTGCAGCTCCAGTGGTCGAAAATTTCTCTGTTATTTCAAGAACTTGAAGACTGACAGCAGCACTCATGTTTTCTTCCCAGAGCTCCTGAATAACCGGGAAAATATAAGCTCTGTTCAGGTAATGAATATGCGAGCAAACAGTAGAAAAACCCGGTTTTCAAACTTGTCAGGTAATCTGAATCTATAAGGTTACGGGAGTATTACATGTGGGCACCACAAAAAAATTGCAATAATTAGCTTCTATGCCAATGACATCATTAGGTTCATATACCAGCTTTTGTAACCAGAAAAAAACATATACCAGCTTTTGTCTCAAGACAGGGTGCAATGATTCTCTCAATGCTTGGGCCGAAGTTCCTATCCTAGAAGACTGTGCCTGAGCAAGAGCTTCTCTCAAGGAATATGGTTGGCTGGGAGAGCTTAACTGGGAGTTTGCTCTCTGCCACAAGTAACCATTCTCAGGCGTTCTTTGAGGCTGCATTGATTATAATTCATACATAGGAACATCAGTACATGGGTTATCAATGAATTATCATAATGCTAAACAGCAGAAAAAAATCAGACCCTAGTAAGAGAAAACCACATCAGCCATTGAAACAACCTGTGAAAGCATAACATTTAAATTTACGAGGACAGATTACAAGGACAGATGAACACTAGACCTCTTGTCGAGATGCCTCGGATAGGTAATTGTTAATTGCAGGCGACAGCCTATCTGAGTACTTAGGGGATGATGGTCCAACCCCATCTGCACTGCGAGAACTATTTCCCATGATTATACTATCAGCAGGTTTTCTGTGCTGAAGAAAACATGAAGAGTAATTAACAAATAGGGACAGAAGATGACTAGAATGCCAACAAAATTTATGGGAATACTAAAAGCTCACCCCCACACCACCCCTGACACATGCCCAAATGTTCACACATGCACAGAAACATGAACACAAATAAACACCTGCACATCCGTTTGGGGAGGGTGTGGAGGAGAAATGATTATGGGTGAAGTTACAAGGACATGGCAATAAGCATCATGGGACAAGCTGCACTTGGGTACAACAATGAAATGTCTTTTTCTCAACCCAACCACCCCATACTCATTAGACACCAGTTATTAAAGTAAGATACAAAAAAAAGAGATTATTATTATATGTGTCTACTAATGTAGAAGATTGTTTGTTGGGAACTTTCTGGCTTTGTATGTCATCTCTGTTTATAAACATTCTGGGTGCATTTCATAAAAAAGCATAATCATTCCATTTGATTATTCCTGTAGAGGTAGTTTAAAAATGAATTCAAGTATCAACTGATTTTATATTTAAAAAACAAGAACTTTACAAGGATTGGTAATGTTATTAAGCACAGATGGATGCAGGTAGCAGGTAGTGGGTGAAAATGAAAAATGCCACGTGCAAGTGAGTACAGCAATGGAAATACAGATTTGTATTCATTACTGGTAAAGGTAGGATTTTGAGCATAAAATACCTTGGCAGATATGGGCAAGGCGTAGCTCAGCTGCATAATATCCACTCAACCACCACCCCCCCTCTCCCCAAAAAAAATACTAGGGTTTGCCAGAGTTACCCACACAAGCACAGAGAGAGAGACGTAGAGATAGAGAGAGAGAGAATAAAAGATCCAACTAAGAAAGTTGTAAATAATATTGTAATTTCACTTGCATGATGCAAATCAGGATCATTCAGTTTAAGCGGAATAAGAAAACAGATATCTCAATTCAGACCTAGAATCATAAGTTGATAAAAATCATAGAAGCACAGATAAGGATAGCCAACAACAATTGATTACAATTTTGTCAACTGAATATTATTGTCAATGAACAGCACGCAGTTTGTTTAAAATCTGTGAATAGAAGGCAGGAAATGGTGAAATACGGTGTAGAAAAATGGCCTTCCGATGATTCTTTACTTTGGAAGCTGTTTCAAGACAGGCTTCAACTCAGACAAGAAGTGAAGATATAAATAAAATTTGGATGACAACAGATGCACCTCTTGCAGTTTTTCCAAGGAAGAAAAGGCCATCTGTTCTTCCAATCTCAACACGCAAGCAGGATTGGTGGGAAGCATCACACAAGATATGGGTATGGGCAACCCAATAGAGGCATGAGGGAGAACAAAGGAACTGCTAGAATGGCTAGGAAGAAGAAAAATTGAAATTCAATAGCTTAACAGCTACAATTTATGAAGTTGGGACTGAAAGGAATTTTAGTACAGAACTAATCTAGGAGGTTTTGCAAGAAACTATCTACTGAGTATGATAAAAATATAGTTCATTGGGTCTACCCCAGAGTGTCTTGTGGAATACATGATCAGTACTACTTTAAAGGAAATTGCAATTGAATTTAACATTCCCCCTCCCTGGCTCAGAGAGGAAAAGAAGAAAAACACTCTGGCATACCACAACAAAACAATGAGATCAGCAAGAAGGATGGGCTGCAAGAGCCTTTTGATGCTGGAAAATAAAGGTTATGCTGATCCTCTGGGGACATGTTCAACAGTTCAGGAATATTAACTTGGATCCTGGTCCTGCTGACTGGTGATATGTGGGATGAATTTCAGCATATAAAAGAAGCATTTTTTTTTCATTATTCCCATTTTCCTTCTTTTCTTCTTGTTTGTTTTGAGATTGTTTTTAAGAAGATTATATAAAAAGAAGGATTAGTGGCCAGAGTCAAAATGGAGGAGATGCCCTATGAGGAAAGCAGAAAAAGTACCAACAAGAGAAGTAATGTACTCCAGCATCTCAAAACATCATCCAACACAACCAGGAAAAGTTTTGTTGTAACTTAAGTCACTCCGAAAATCATTGAAGGATTCCACCTTAAGTCCCAATAACATAGATTGATGTTCAATATTATAGTTTCCTTCTCCAATTTTTTTTTTCCCCAATAGTTTTTATTTTTCTCTTTTCAAGTTTTTATAAATTTGCTCTTTTTTGTGTGTGTGTGGGGGTGTCAGTTTCTGCTTCAAATTGATACTGCAGCAGGCACCTCAAAGGTGTTACTGTAATAGAGGTGCCAAATATAGATAACACGTTAAAATACCAAGTGAAAACTCTGCAATATACAGTGGTAACAAACAAAGCAGGCTAAGGATCTGCATACTCATTAAAAAAACGGTGGGACGGGGGAGTGAAAAGCATCACAACTCACAATCCAAAGCACCAAATCCAGAAGAAAAAAGTCTCGCAGATCCAACTACACCTCAATAAAAAAGAGTGGAATAGAATGGAATTGTAACCTCAAAAAGAACCAAGCATTCTTCCAGAAGTTTGAAAAATAATCTGGTGCGAGCAATGCTTTGCTGCCAAGCCTTAATAAGCGATGCATCGTCCAGATTGCGTACAATTTGCAAAATAACAATAAGGACTTCACGCTTCTCAACAGGGCTTAGGTTATAAAAAACAGGCATTTCATCAAGGACCTGCACATATAAAAATCTTAACTAGGTAAGATACTTACACAGTTAACTCACATTAAGCAACTTCATGAATAAAAATAAATGTTCACAAATCACTTTCCTATGTCATTTTTTTTTTTTTTTAAAAAAACATAAGAATAATCTAGGGTATCAAGCCTGGAATACCAATAAAGATCTGTTTACTGGCAACCATTATGAGTTTCTTTATGGCAGATGCCCCGGGCCATCCACATAAGCAGTAATAATCTAATATTTACCATACATTCACAAAAAGGAAAAGAGGGATGGAATTCAAGTAGACAAATCATACTTGATGTAGTTCCTTTATATTTGTTTCAGATAGATTAAATTCCACAATGTTTGTCCAGATAAATAAAGTAATTATAGAATTATTGATTGCAAACTATGAAGCACAGAGACACCTACGGGAAGTTCTATGCAGTGTTTGGCATTTGTTGGGGATTAAAATAGAGGGAAATAATTAAAAAAAGCAATAGTTCCAAAAACACCACCACAAGCCAGAAAGAAGACAATTAGAGGTACAATGAAGTTGTTTGGCACTTCTCGATGCTATTTGTGTCATCAGAATCCTTCAGTTCCTCTTATTACAAACACACTCTACAGGCATCATCTCAACTACCAAAATCCTTTGGTCGTTCAATGTTCCCTATCATGTAAATAAAATTGCTGAAGGTTCCCTGATGCACACACTTCAACCCTGTCTGGCAAACAATAAACTCCCAATGACCATACCAATGAGGGAAAAAGGATGATTTGAAAAATCCTTTTTGGAAAAGATGAAATCTACTGCAGTTAAGAAACCATCCAAAAACCTACTAATGGCCTTCCATGGAATTGTATAACAAGGAGCTTGGCTAGAACTGATCCAAATCCAATTCATTAACCCCAATATTTTAGAGCATTGACTTGCCCTCATATACCCCCTCTTTTCATTACGATGCATGAAGATCCATTTTCTAAGAGGGTTTTATTCATTAGTTGAAGAGGACAAATACCAAGACCTCCGCATTACTTTTGTTTATTGATAACAATTAAAATCATATTTGACCCATTGACAGCATCAAGAATTGCTAAAGCCCTTCTATAAAAACTAGCATTAAATATGCTTTAGCATCTTAGCAAGAGTAGCTGGAATAGTGGATAAGAACATGGAATAAATCAGCAAGCTTAACAAGACTATATAACAGCTAGTCTTCCTCCCTAAGAGAGATAAAATCACACTTCCATCCATCTAGCCTCCTTGAGAACTTCCCGTGGCTAGTTATCACACTGCTTAATTTTTGAAACTAGCACCCAGAGGCAACATAACATAAGTAACTAGTAACCTCACGGCCGTACATCCAATGACGAGAGCTAGAACATCAAGATTGATCATCTTTTCCCAACAGGAATAAACATGCTTCCAAGATTAATTCTCATATTGCCAGTGCCTCAAAGCAAAGAAAAATATATCCCAAGAGGCATGTTGATCGAAATCTGCACCACAAAAGGAAATCTTAGGTGGAGAAAAAATGCTACATAGAAAAGAGATTCCCATTTCATTGACCTCCTTACAAACCACTAAGAAGTCCTTTACTCATTGCTTTATTCAACATTCAGCATGAAGCTTCCTTCACACAGGAAAAAAGTAAAGGTGATAACTGATCCCCTTGCTATCCCCTAGAGCTATTAAAGGAAGCAACCAGAAGAGAGATTGGAAAAAGAACCAGTAGAAATGCAATACTGCATCCATGTCCTCAGTTTCTCTCTGAACCCATCCTTTCCCAATGTAAACTAGGAAGCTCCAACCCACTCAACCATATGCCTTATCAAGATGCAACTTACACACTACCCTAGCATACTATGGCTTGATTCTCAGATTTACCAGTTCATTGACGATGAGGGCTGTCCAGAACCTACTGCCTAAGACAAAGCATTATAACTGCAAGGCATTAATCTATGCAATTAGCTAGCATATTGAAGTAAATTCCTGACACCCAGAGACAAGCAAATCGGCTAAACGCTTTCACATCCTCTCTCCTGCCTCCTAATGAAAAATAGGGATAAAAGTTGGCCTTCAACATCAACTCACATAAGTATGTTAGTAGAAGAACATCATTAAATTTATGACCTCCCATTTAGCTACCTTTCCGCATTTATGAAAAAAAACCACCTTGAAGTGTCAGGCAGATGATCATTGACTTCAAGCCAAACCTACTTCACTGCAAAGTGCTTCCAAATTAGCTCCCTTCGAATACACTGATCAAAAGCCAAGGAATCTAAAAGAGGTTCTTTGGGTGCTTCCAAATTATATTTTTACTAATACTTACAGGGTAGCATGGTGATTTCCATCTAAAAGTAGATGGATTTCCCACCTCAGGGAGGGAAGTGTTTGGGCAGGAGAAGAGAGATTTAATATGAGCTTAATATGAGTGAATGACGTTTAAGATATATTCAAAAAGAAATATGAGTGGCATTACTGCACAAAGGTAACTCTGTTTCATAGCAATAAGAATAACATTGATTTATCTCGATCCATTCCAGGAGCCACTTACTGAATACAACTAACATCCCCAATCACAAATAGGGCAGAACAGAAACTTGATTGTCCCATGAAGAAGTAGCAAGTTTACACAGAACAATAAACAGCAAATACCTGACTGATAAGTGGAAAATACAGCTGAGCAATGTACAATTTATCCTCAGGCTTCTGGTAACGTGCATCAAACTCATGCTTGCACATCAGGACTACCAAGGTTCTTGCTGCCTAAAAAGACACCAATTCAATTCTTACCTAAAATGACATTAGACAATCGAGGTAGAAATGAACATTCATCACATATACCAATCTGCCTTTCTTGTCAACACACTCAAGGATGAAATATCATACAAAGAGAGAAACACTTCCTTTGCGCATAGCTAAGTTGAAGGTCAAAACGCCTTGATCACTAGAAACTTCCTCATCAAGAAGAGAATTTGGATAACTTACTTTTGCCCGTTGTGGCAAATCATCATGATCCAAACTGAGGAAGAGCTCTTGTATTAGTACTGATGCAAGATAGTTCCTGCAATGTTAACATTTACTTGTCACGCAACCAACCATCAGCTACATTTATTATAAAAAAAAACCACGAGGCCTGAAAACACAAGAATGGCTCTGGTCGAGTTCAGCAAAGGGATATTACTGCACAACTATGCATTACATCATTATTGCTTTGTAAGGGAGTAGCTGAAGAGGTGTTCCAGTAAACTATAGTCATGGCACTAACTATAACCCTACTTATGTGGAAACATGCACAGACAACGCCATGTAGTGTGCAACTGATAAAGCATTGATTCCAACTCTCAGACTATCAACTCTCTTCAAAACATAAATATTTAAGATGGCAAGACTCAGAAACAATTAAGTACATCCAGCAATCAATTCACCTTCCGGACAATGGACTAATCTAAGATCACAGATGGTGAAGACGGTAACTTAGAAAGCAGGAAAATTATGGAGGGATAAATTTTGTAGAACATTGGATAAAAAAGCTATAAAAACCTATGAAATGAATTGTCTGGTTTACACTATGTAAAACTATGGAAATCTAATTTTATTGTCTTAAAGACCCATAGTTTACATGAGGCCAAAATTGCATGTAGTTGACTGAGTGGGCTCAGATCACTTCCTATGAAGAGAGACAAAGTCTCTCTGGATGAAGAGAATAAGAGTGGTGAATATCAAAACTGATTGACCAGTGCCAAGAAACCATTGTTAAGTAGCAACAAGCTAATGCCAATCGACAAGCTGTCAGGAATGAAAACTGATTGACAAATGGCAAGGATGAGAACAGCAAGTTGCAGCATCCATGGTGATTAAGACAGCATGAGACCCTCTTGATTTCACTACCATTGTTCCACTCACAATTTCTTCTCAGTCTCTGTCCCCAATACTCTCTATTTTTTTTTACCAGTTGGTTCAGGAACTTGGGGCTAATGTTCACCTGGATTCCAAAGAAACAAGGTTTAGTTGTAGGCTGAGCGCCCTACTTTTGCCAATCATAACTTGGATTTCGTTGATACTCATTGGGCTCACAATTGCACCACATATGTAGTGGGCATGGGCTTAGATGGGATTGGACCATGGTTTACATGAAGCCAAAATTAAATGTAGTTGATTGAGTGGTCTCAAATCACTTTCAATCAACAGAGAAATGAGATCTCTGGCTGGAGAAAACCAGAGTGGTGGATACAACACAGATCTGATTTGTGCCAAGGACAAACACCAATGCTGAGTTGCAAGAAACTAATGCCAATCTACAAGCTGTCAGAACTTGACAACCGGCAAGGCTGATAACAGAGAGTTGCACCATCCATGGTGATCAAGATGGCATGAGATGGTGTACCTCTCTTTCTCATACTTTCTTCCCAATCACAATGTCCCACTCCCTCTTGATTTCATGCTCTTTGTTTCACCAACAATTTCTTCTTATTTTTTTTTGCTCCAAATCCTCTTATTTTGTTTCCCAGTTGGTTCAGGAACTTGGGACTAATATTCATATGGCTTTTAGAGAAACCAGTTGAAGTTGGGGCTAATATTCATATTGCTTATTTTGTAGTATGTATGGGGCTAATATTCTGTCTCACTCTGTTTTATAGTATTTTAGCTTTGGATGATGTACTCCACTATGTCCAATCCTCTAAATCTGCATGTTATGTGGTTAACATAGCAACCAAGGAACCTAGGTCAACATATCCTCTAATGTCTGTAAAGTTTATCCAATCACCAATTAATTAGAAAATAACCTGAAGAAAATTTTCTGTCCAAGTGATTAAAGCTTTCACTACCAGGAAGGGAGAAATATGGTTTGAGAAAGTAAGTTTTTGAGCTGAAACATTGATCTTTTGCTCAGCATAAACCAGGTGCCCTCCATGCATTATAATAATTTCGTCAAATAATTCAAGTTTGGAACTTTGGACATGGAACCAGACACTCAGGTTCTGGTTCCATTCTGCAAAGAATCACATTTTCCTAATAGTGATACAACAGTCAACATGAACATCAAGTTCAGATGCGTGATCACCAAATCATGCATGTACAACACAGAAGAGAAGGGGGATGAGTCAACAGTAACCTATCTGAGGGGTCACGTCCTGGCATTTCTACAAAAAGATCATGATCACACAAGATCTGCAAATATGTAAGCTTGCAGTCATGAAGCACAGATTGACATAAGCCGGAGAACTTGTCCTGGTACAATGAGACCTGCATCAAACAAAAAGGAAATTGTCACATATCCAAGAAAAGTAAGTTTGGTAGACGCGGGGGGTGGGGGGGCAACAATGTCAATGCAAAACAATACAAATGCCAATGAGATCTTTTTAAGCTTCATATTCAGCAACCACCACCATGTAACAGGTGAGCAACTGAATTGCAGAAATTTCCTGTTGTTGCTTTTTCTTTTGTACAAAAGTAAAATACTTCAAGCATTTATGCCTACCAGGACAAGTTTTAACCCACGTCAAATAGAACTGTAACACCCAGGTGTTCCATATTTAGGTCAATTTGACAGGTGATTATATATCAATCATTAATTGAGGTAATTCATGTGCAGATGTTATTTCAGAGTTGGTAATGGGACTTGGCCAATACTAATATTTTAGTGGGCTTGGACTTGATATCTTGAAGGAGATAGCCCAAGGACATTTTTGTAATTTCCTCATTAATAGACCTTAATTTAAATTCAGTAATTAATTATATAGAAATAATATTGATTGCCAATTATTCTATTTGTGTGGTGTAAAATTGAAAATCAAACATATTAATTTGAGGGCAATTGTAGAAAGAAACCGAAACCCTATTTCCCCTGGGAAACCCTAACCCTAGTTTCTAGAAGACTAGGCACCTCTTCCTTGTTGAAAAGGTTGAATATGTAGAGTTAATTAGTGGCTGAAGTGGAGGGAAATTGGCTGACTTAGGGGAGAAACAAATGATCTTTGAGATCTACAAATTTGAAATCAAAATAGAGGCAAGCTAAACCTAGTAGCTGCCACCCCCTTTCCCTAGCCACCTATTTACTGTGTTAAACTGCAATTTTAGTTAGGTTGTTCGCTAGTTAAGAGGAGAAGAAGTGGCAGCCTTGAGAGCAATAATCAGATGAAATTCAAGTTTTGAAATTTAAAGAAAAAGAAGAGGGAAAATCCCAGCCTCTGGTTTCATAGAACCCTAAGAAGCCTCCACCTGGTCTTCCATTTCTTTTCTTGTGTGTCGACCACTTAGAGAAGAGAGATAAGAAAATGAGGAAGCCATGTATCTGAAAGAGAAGAAGAAGAACAGATTAAGGGTAAGAAAGAAAGAGGAAATCAACAATTGAGGCAAACAACCTATCAACCTTCTTTGAAATACAAGTCCTCTTGATTTATTCATGTACCCTTCTTTTATGTTGTTAATTCCAAATTTTTCATGAGGAATCATAGAATAAGTTAAGAGAAGAAGAAGTATGAATGTTTGGTAAAGTTTCATAAAGATTAAAGCTAGTTTCTGTACAACGTTCAACTGGTGATCGAGTCAACATTCAAACGGGACTTACAATTGCTTAGCATTTGAACAATGTTCAAACGCTGATGTCGAGAATGACCAGATCCATGTAGTAATTGCTCTATATGATGGTAGATTTATATTTTTCTGAAGTAATAAAATTGTTAAATAGTAGTAAAGTTGTATAATTATGTCCTCTTGTGATTGCATGGATTTATGTCTGCTTATGAATTTATTGAACTTGACGTTTGATCAATTTGTGAGCAACGTCAAAACCTTAAGGCATGTCTTGAAGCAGATATGTAAATCTACAAGCTTGGTTGCATTTTTTTGTAAATATACCACAGTTAATATATTACAGATGGACCTAGTAGAGTAGTGCACAAAGTGTACATAGATCAAACTTCATTTTCTTAAAGATTGGACTTGGCATTTGAATGTTGTGGGAGGTACTATTTGAACATTGAGTGCTATTTTGAGGAGTCTCAAGAATCATGAAGATTCCAAATTGCTAATATATATTTAGCTTGTGATATAGCTGTTCAATAGCCTTAGTAGTAAAGATAGTAGTCCAAATGAACTTAGTATTGATTTTCTTAATGATTTGAGCCTAATGTTTGATCAGTGTGCAAACTCATGTTCAAACACCAAAGGGATAGTTTCGAAAGTTTGGTGAAAATCTTAGATGTGAGACCAATGAGGATGATTTCTTGTGTTGAAAGAGTTAGATGACTTTTACTACGCTTAGTGAAAGGTGTCGTTCAATGATTCCCATTGATGAGTTTCATTTTCGTTGTCTTTGATTACATGAGTATACTTCCTTGGTATCTATATTTAGGTAAATAAAAATATACAAAAACACTATAATCTCAATAAATATCAAACCAGCAGAATCTTAGTATAGTCTATAATTGTCCGATATTTATTCCATGTTCTAATAGATGGGTCTATTGTTTTGTGAAGGGATAGCTATAACCATGTGCCAATCATAGAGTGTGATATCGAGATATCATGGAGATGGAAGCTTTGTTTGACATGTTGAATGTTAGCTAGCACACCCTATCTTAGTGTGGAGTCTGATGAAATTCTAACATACCCAACGTCAGTGTGGACTCTTAGAAGATTCTCACACACTCTGTGTCAGTATGGAGAAGTCCTAGGAGATTATGTGTGGTCACATATCAAACTTGCGAGTGTCTAGATACATTGTGATATTTACCCAATCGATGGGATGATAACACTGTCTTTGATTCACAATGGAAAAATAAGATCCGTAAAGATTGTTGTGATATATTGATATTGTTAAAAATTTTATTGAGATGGGTTCAACGGAACCTAAGTTACTATTGAGATTTAGATTCAATGAAATTCATGTTACTTGTGCTGATATTTAGATTTGATGGAATCCACTTGTTGATTCGTTGAGATCGTGATTGAGCTATGTTATAACTAAGTTGCAGAACCTTGGATAGTATGGTTATTGAGCATTGTTGTTACTATTACTATCTTTATATCTATTGATATTAACCAACCTAAGATGTTTATTATAGTTGTTATTATCCTAATTGTTGAGTACTATAACTTGCTAATCGTTTGACTCACCCATTACATTAGCGCTAGCCAAGGATTATAATTGATGAGTTGTTATTAGATTGAGGATCCCATAATTTGAATGTCTTTTTATTTCGAGCGGAGTTATTCATTTTCTACTCATGGATATTTTGAGAGTTGTTTTAGACGGCTACATTTTTTCCGTGGATTGATGTTGATATATTATGAACACTGTTATTTTTACCTTGATGTTTGCGAGGAATTTTATGATAATTTATTGATGTTATTTATGAGGTATTATATTATGCTATGGATTTTGGAGACAGCATGGTGATTTAGTCCACAGGGCTAACTGGGTCTGGTCACCACAAGAACAATGTCTTAGGCAAAGGCTTTTGAATGAGAGGTTGCATATTAAACTAAGCAAGATAAGGAAGTTAAGAGGGGAGAAAGGAAAGTTCCACAGATTGGACCACTTTGGATTCCTGAGTTCCCAAACAGAAAGGAATCCACATGATTTCTATTTATTAACCAACATCCACATTCAATGGTTCTTCAAACACAATGCTTTCTGAACCAAAATCAACAAGATGACAAGCAAACAACTGCTACAATTTAAATGATCAATTAGATTGCAAAATAACTGTAAATGCTTCACTTTTGTTACCTCATGATGAATAAAGGTGCTAAATGGGAAATGCAACATTTTATTTTCCCATTGGACATAATTTAATCAGCCTCCAAAAAGCATGAAGTCACCAAATTCTAACTCCTCAATCTAATTGTTATCCCTTTTCTCCATACTTATGCAACATACATGCTAATATTACAAAAGACATTTTAAACTGAACAAAAAAAAGCTTCTATTAGTTTTCATCAAAAGGGAACATACCAACTCAAAGACTTGGCGAGGCTCGATGACAGATAAAAGATCATAACAGAAGAAGGCCAGGCTACTATTCAGACGTTTTGCTAAGCTTAATCCTTTCTTGCAACGCTCATGTACTTCAGTAAGAAGACAATCATATAGCTGCATTATGCATCTGAAAACACCTTCTTTTAATTGCATAGGTGGAACATCTTCACCTATAGCATGAACAAACATACTCTCAGTGAATGTGAAACACCATATGAAGCCAGTTGAAAATGACCCTTATTTCAATAGTTCCACTTCTGAAATTGAAAATTATATAAGTACATATTCAAAAGGAATTTATGTGCATATTCTTGAAAAATTTTGTGCAATAAATCGGTTTCATTTCTAAACATACCATTTATTGATTCATAATTTACAACAATAATACAAGAATGAGGACGAAAACTAATTAGATACCGCTAACCATGGCATCTAATAAATAATAAGCATGTTTAGGTATGCATCGTGATGTGTGTGCAAAAATGGACCATTTCTCTTAATAGTCAACATGTAAAGGCTCAATTATAGATCTTTTCTCTATTCTTCCTTTTTGAGATATCCCTCTTAATCTACTAAGCATTCTCCATTCACAACTATTTTGAATTACTTAAATCGGTGGAAGTGGATCCTATTCATTTACCATGGTTCTTATATAAAGTAAGGGAGCCTTTAGGCACGAAAGGCCAAGCATAGAAAAGAATTTGTTCTTACTTTTTATTCCTTGCAATCACTTCATTACACCCCTTAGTTACTAGGTGAGTATAAAGGAGTTTATTAAAGGTTGTTCAATCTATGAGTCTATCAAAGAGCCAGTATTTATAGATCCATAAGCGAAGTTGTTGTTTTCCTTTCTCCTACTAAACTATTAAAGTAGGGTGGTCAGCATCTGCGATCACTTTACTAATAGAATTTCAAAGAGGCCTAGAAGACATAAATAGAGGCTACTACGCTAGGCTCGTTTGTTTTTCAAATTCTGCCGTTTATTGAAAAGCACTAACGAATAAGAAAAAGGCCCCTACTATAGATAGAATACCAAATGAAAGTAGATAAGTTTTGTATTCCTAACGAAATGCAAGAGTATGTCCATTACCTCTTTTAGTTCTTTAAATAGCTAAGTTTAGTGCTTGCCTTGTCTAAGTTAATCCATTGTGAGGTCCCCGCCAACCTTTAAGTATGATTTATTGCTTGACTGTGCATAATATTCATATAAAAAATGATACTCATTTCCTTAAAACTTCCTTCCTCTTCTCTCTTTGGAGCTATTTTCAGTGTGAAAGGCCTAAGAGAAAAAAGAAAGCAAAGAAAAAGATGCCTCTTTCCTCCAAAGCACTAATGAAAAGCATTTAGTTTGACTTTTGGCAGGTTTCATATATATATATATATATATATATATATATATATATATATATAAAGACCCTTTTTTTTCCTGTACTCACATGAATATGAGACAAGGGACAAACATCGTTATAAGTTGTCCAAGTCATCGGGAAAGAGTTCCTTTAAATGTGTAAGAAACCGATGTACATTCACTAGTCACCCTCATTGCGTATATGAGTTCTTTCAAATTTCTTGCATCGTTTTTCATGGATTAGCATCCCGATGTTCTTTGATGCACATAAAGAAAAAGTCTTGGTAGCAAGCACCAAAATACGAGAACAAGAGTTAGTTCTATGACGTTACATTGTTTTGTCTCCAAATGGGCAATACAGTCACCCCAACTTCTGTATTCAGTACAACTGTAGCTTTCTTTCACCTTTCCTATAGCAACCTTACAAATATGTATTCAATACACATGACGAGCTTCTCCACCTAACACTCCTTAATCATTCATCCTTTCCCTCGGAGGCTGCAATAGGCATTGCATTGGTGAAGAATGCAATTGATTCCCCTTGATAACAAATACAATTTGTTTCCAGTAGAAATTGCATAACAGTCAGGTTCTAAATTGTGATAACCAATAGGGGAGGGGGGAAGATCTTGACAACCAAGCATTAAATTCTGCTGATCTACCATGTGCCCATGCATAAAACTCTCACATTAAACTTCGCTAAAGAAATTTCCAGATGCTCTAGTTTAAGAGTGTACACGAGGATGATTTGCTACCTTGTACTCATTGGGTTACTCTCTCAGATCGCATTGTGAGCTTATTGAGATTTCATTCATTTAATGGCTTCCAGTAAATTCTTGTTGGAATTCTTGATCCAGGAACAGAAATGCACAAGTTACTTGCACATATGAGCTAAGGATCATGCAAAATCTGTAAGACAAATGACCAATCTCATGTGCTTGGGCAGGATCATTCTTACATCTGTCATCTCTAACAATTGAATATTTCCCTTCGTACAGTGTCGCAACCAAAAAAATTAGTACAGGACAAACTATACAAATCAACTACAAGTTGACTGACCTATATTTTAGCAGCTTCCTGCAAATATTTTATCTTGAACCTCACAAGAGTCCTAGGGAAATTCAAAAAAAAAAACACCTACCCTTTTCAGGAGTTTGAGATTTCAGCTAAATTTTTCCAACTTTTGATGCATTAGCTGAGAACAGATTTACAATGAGGAATGTGAAATTCATTGTTCCACGCTAATTATATGGTTTATAGTAATTTATATGGGATGAGGTGTATCTAGCACCAATACTTATTTCTGCTAAATGATTTGATTGCAAGTTGCAGCGCTAAATTATTTACAGAACCTTCATTCCCAGATTGGACAATTTCAAACAACTGATGACATAAGACTGTCTTCATACCTTTAAGGTATGGTCATTCAGAGTGGAACTGGCATATAATTGGACAAATTCAACAACAGATAACACAAGAATATCTTCACACCAAACTATGGCCATTTATAGTGGAACAAAAACATATAACTAAAGGTCATTTTCAGGCAGAAATTTAAATTCAACAAGGTTCAAAGACAATAAGTTCATTAACTTAAAGATTTTTTGCTTAGCCACTTTAGTTATAAACGTGATTCAAGGTGTGAATGAAACTTAGTGACTGTAATTAGAACCTCCAGTTCATTCCTGATTTCCAATAAGGTCTTTTAACAGGTGTCCCAGTGAACATATTAGGAACTATTTTGAACATTTTAAAAGAAAAGAATGGTGTGTGATAGCATCTTGTCAATTTCACATGCAAAGTATCCAAACCTTCAGGCCCTTGTTAATATATGCCCACCGAGTGACAGTGCTATCTTCTGATCACAATCTATGCGGTACACATTTGACAGAGGTTCTCATCTGTCCGTCTTCCTTATCAATTTTATTTTTGGAGGGAATGTCAACACAATAGAGAAAATTTGTTTTCTTCCAAGACTGTAAGGTTATCTCAGGGATCCTTGATATCTAAATAATGTTTAGATATAGCCAAGTCTTTAGAGGATATTGAATAAACTTCTTCCATGAATGAACTGCCACCAGACATTACTGCTTCGTAAACAACGGTATGTTATAAGTCTCAGTACATTTATAAATGTACTAATTATCAACATATCCCAGATGACTATCTTGTTTTCAGCACAGTTACAAGCAGCAACTACAATATAGATAAGAAAATAAAAATCTCTCTCACGTCTGGATATTTCTGTTTATGTAACCTTCCTGTTATTTGGAGACCACAACGGCCAAAAAAAAAAATATCCAGAAATTTAAATAGTTAAGAGATTAATAATTTAAAGCCTCTCCAGAAGACTTAACAACTTCAGACAAATATTCCTGTCAATCATCTGTTCCAGTATTGCTATGTGTTTCACACTGCTTGGTCTTCAGCACTCTCTCATGGCTTTTCATGGATCAAAGTTGGTTTGGTTGAAGACAAATTGTTTGCATGGAATGGTTGCAAAAAGGGAGGGGGAACATGACATATGGATTATGGTGATGGCTGCTATTTAGTAGTTTGTTTTGAAAAAAGCAACTCTGCCTCCCTCTCTGTTTCTCATTTTTCCCTTCCCCCTACCTCTTCTACAAAAAATTTATCCCAAAAATTGGCAGTATTTATCTTTACCCACAACAAACCACTATATGCACCCCAAAAAAATAAAAGTACCTCCCTTATACACTCTACTCCTCAAGAAGCAATATTTTTTTGTGTCTAAATAAGCTTCTCAGCTAAAAACACGGAAAATATTAAGTATGAATGTAGACTCGGACCTTTATATAGACAGACAATAGCAAAGATTACCTAATGGAAGGCTGTGATAGAAAAAGAAAAGTACCTCCTTTATATCCTCTACTCCTCTAGAAGCAATTTTTTTTTTTTACGTCTAAATTAGCTTCTTAGCTAAAAACACGGAATGTATTATGTATAAATGTGGACCCAGACCTTTACATTAGACAAAAATTAGCAAAGGATTACCTAATGGAAGGCTGTGATAGCAAAGACGACTCTGCTCCAATGCCATAGACTTAACAATCAGCTCAAGGAAAAACCAAGCCATAGCCAGGACATCATCATATACAGGCCCCACACGGTAACCCTTCGCCTGTAGAAATAAGTAGCACAACTTGACATAGTCAAATAAAATATCTGAGCAAAAAATCAAATAGTTTCTCAAATGATGCCTGACTAATATGTCAAGACAGGAATATAAATATCTGCATCATGATGAACCTGAAAAACATTTATATTATCTGATTTTCAAAAAATAAGTGAAGATAAAATTAGATGTGTGAAAAAAATGTGCTTAACTAGTGCTATACACAAGCTCAAGAAGACTACAGCATGAAAGCCACACCTTACTACGAGCCAAGCTTCCCCAAACAGTGGACAAACCAGGATATACTGGCGGTTGACGACCACCAAAATCATCAAAAGCATAGTCAACATAGCTAACAAGAAATCGATTTCTTTCTGCGTCATCGACAGACTCCTGCTGCACACTGCAGAATATTTGGATAACCAGTTTGCTTAAATCTGTTAAGTGAGATAATGGAATGCTATGAATAACAAAGAAGGAAACTACAAGATAAAAATTTATCTGAAACCACATTTACAGAATTCAATGCAGATACTTAGACAGAAATTTACAGTCATCTTCATAATTCACCGTTCTTTTGATAACTTTGTTTTTTATTCTTTTCTTATTTTTCTCGGAGTTGTCAAAGGCTACAGCATTTCTAGAAATTCTTTATTGACTTTGTTTTTTCAAATTCTTTCCTCCCTCACCTAATTATTTCTTCCCAATTTATTCCCTATTTTTGGTAGACAGTGGAAAGGGGGTTAGGACTCTAACATTGATCAATCCTCTTCACCATCCTTCCTCATAATTCCTAATTCTTTCATATATCCACGAAGAGATGTCATCCCCAGCTCAAAAGGGAAATCTACTGGTTCACACTTGGTGGCCAAAGTGGCAGAGCCGCAGAAGGATTGCAGATTGTGGTGAAAAACTCAATGCACTTCAGCAAATTCCAAAAGAGGAAGAGAAACATCTAAGGAGTCCCCAAACACAGCCAACGCAGCTAGCAACTTAGGCCTCAACAAAAACAGTACTACTTTACTACAACACTTGCTGACTATAATATAATTCTTTCTTGATCTACCTTTTCTTCTCTTTCTTAGATCATCTCATGTTGTCTCATAACATTGAATTAGCAAGAAAAAAAGTTTGCTAATCAATTCTGAACATAAAAACAAACAGATCAAACGACACTACAGTCTTGGCAAGAACAGTCACAAATTGAAAGTATTGTCTAGTCCTTCACAATCAGCTATAAAAATTGGAATTCATCAACCAACACTAATATAATTCCAGGAGCCATTTAAAATCAACACGTACATTTCCAGGATAATGAATCCATCTGAAATATGGCTGTACATAAATTTTAAATTTCACAAATCTAAAATAGCAATGTCTGGGGAGTGCAGATCATACCGAGTTAGGATATTAACCATAGATCTGAAGGCAGCAACCTACACTCAAAATGAAACACATAAACAGATTCACATCAGTAATTACTACCGAAAGCCAAGTCCAAGGAAAAATCAAACAATAAGGTTCAGCTTTTAGGTGTTGTTACTTGTCACAGACCCCCAAAAAAAAAAAAAAAAAAAAAAAAACTGAATAGTCAAAGAGAAAACTTGGAAAAGAAAATGGTAAAAATCGGAATCCAATATCCATGCAATTCATATTTAGAAAAATAGGAGAGTTTAAGAATACTTGGAGGGTTTCACCGCCATTGCCAATAAGATGAAGGAGCATGTTTAAGATAGGATGAAGAAACTGAAGCAGAGCAGTAGAATCAACACTCTTCAAACTGTTGATGGCCTGCACATAAAGACCAGAATGAATCAAGCCTGGCATTTTGATTCAAACTGCAGCCCAAAGCAAATACATCCAAGTAATCACAAAACTTTTAAGTCCCACTAAATGGAGTAGGCTGTAATCCTAGTCTGATATTCTTGGGCAATATCCTCCAAGAGTTCATTATTTTCAAGTCCTTCATTATTACGTTACTTTTCAAACCTCTATCAGGCTGTAATCCTACTCTGATATTCTTGAACAATATCCTCCAAGAGTTCATTATTGTCGAGTCCTTTCTTATTACATCACTTTTCAAGCCTCTATCAAACCACTATCAATTAGCAAACTTCTATCATCAAGTTTTTTACAGGCCCACTTCCATGCTATTATCTCTAACTTCTATCAAACCACTTCTCCCCACTACTATATCATATTACCTACATTTTCAAGCACCCTTCACATCTTAAATGCACTTATATCATCTTATTTTGTATGTATGCAACCTCTAGCTTGACAAAGATGCACCCATTTTTTCATTTATCTTTTAGAGTAATCCACTCATCCACCTTATCATCCTAATTCCACCTACAATTATGCTTCACCTATGATATTTGTTAACTGCACAACACTGTTGTCCTTATAATTATCTACTCATATACCAGATCTATAATTTTTTCCTTTACGGCACATAAAGTTTTTGACAATTACATGACAATCCATATGTATCTCTTCAATTTAACCATCCCACATATGACTCACTTCATCTTTAGTATCTCCGTTTTCTTGAATCATATATACTCCCTCCATTTTCAGATGCACCAGCAACTCCATGTACAACTGTGTCAGAGTATTTAAGAGAGAGAACCCTCAACTAGTTTGGAATCACTAATGCTGCAGATGTGAAATTCTAATGAAGCTCTTCTGAATTACAGCAGCCTTTTAATTCCCTGCAGCAAATGGTACCAGATCTGAATGATGACAAGGTTAAATGTATGCATTAATAAGGTTACTTTTCTGTTTCCTCTTTTTAACAGCTCCATAAGGAAGTGAAGTCTGTCTCATGGAAGATGGGTGTGCCTTCAAGGGTATTTGTTTTTACTTGGAAAGCTGCACAGGAACAAGATGAAATTGCATTTAGAAAGAGGATTATAAAACTGTCCAGTTAATATATAGGTTTATAAACCTGTTCAATGAGGTTATCTCAGATTTTGTCACGACAAGAAAATTCCTTACCAAGGCTGTTTTTGTAAGCTTACTGTGATTTCAACCGCTAATTTATAGGCTAAAGGTCCTCTGGAAGAAAATAAAAAGGATAACTAATATTCTATGTCTAATTTAACGATGATTTTAGTATCCAAATAGAGAGACATCCTAAAAGCAAAGATATTGTAATATCAGAAAGATAGTAATGATACTACCTGAAATATCAAAAGAATAAAGTATTCTTATAAGCATCGATAAGATTAATTTAGTGAATTGCCTTTACAGCTTCTTTTTGGATTGTGTTTCCTGATGTCATTATCAAAAGAAGTAATAATCTTTATAACCAATTCCAGCAGGGGTATGTAACTGGAAAGAAGTTTTTAGGCGGAGAAAGCCCTGAAGTTACCACAAGGTACATAAATCAACATATCAAAATCATTTAGAGAACAAGTAATGTTGGTTTTGATGATACTATACAATATATATATATAAAAGAATGTTCAAGCCAGCGATAGGCTTTGAATGTCGAAATACAAAACATAGAAGCCTAAAATAACATTCAAGTGTACATGAAAGTTCAAGTCATGCAATGGAAGTTCAATGTAGTATGTTGATCCTAGAAGCTTAATGATGGTGATATGAAGTCAATGATGATACAGGGCTGACAGAAGTCATTCCCATTGGTCAAGGAACATGATGAGCAAAGTCATTTGAGATTTCGCGAGATCCTAGGTGATCATCACAAAAAGTTCAATTTTTAATTATGAATCTACAGACATATTGAGAATAATTAACCAAAGCGCCCAAGTCCTGTAATTTGAATAAGTAGATGTTGAAACATCAATATTACTCAAAACAGTTGCAAATTTGCAATCTTTCTTTAAATTAAGCACTTTACACACATGTGGCAAGAAAAAGACCAAGCATTTTAGAATCACCCAATTCACCCCTACCTTGAGCATTGGTAAATCTTTGAGACAACAGAGATGATGAGAATACTTTGCAAATCAAACTCAGAAATCAAGAACTACAATCAGGTACAACAAATAACAAAACATAGTGCAAGGTAGGAATATACGTGTTACCATTTAATAAAAGGATAAAAAAGAAGATAACTAGAAGAGCTGAAGTCAAAGTTACCTCAAGAAGCTCAGAACCCCAAGGAGGGCTTGTACGAAGAGAGTGTCTATCGTACTCAATAAAGAAATCTCTAATCCGTTCATTTGTAGTGTACAAGGAAGAACATAATCTTAGACGCAATTTAAAGATGTTCTTCCCATCCTCCAAGTAATCAAGCCTTGCCTAAATGGTCATATGGATCACAAAATTGAATATCAGACCATAAGACCAATATGTTTCTAGTAAATAAATAATCAACAGAATCCCATGTATAGAGACCAAGGCCTCCTAATAGAAGAAATGTACAAAAATTGAAAATTTCACAAAGAAAGGTGAATATCAACACATATATGCCATCTTATCATTTCAACTACACAGTTCAACAAGCCATTAATGGGAACATTACGGAATAGAAGAAAAAATGAATTTATAATCTAGGAAATAAACTTAGCACAGCATTTACTTCATGAAGGCATGAACACACCAGCAGGGGAACCCAAATTTCGAAGTGTTACTTTGTTCCCTTTTTTGCAATTGCATTACTCTATCTTTCCAGATTGTGAGGGTGATGCTTAGCATAACAATTAGGTTGTTCCTATTGATGCAAATATCAACCGATATTATATATATTAGCAAATATGTATCTGTATCGAGACCTTTCTATACCAAAATTTAATGATATTGTAGCAATATCGCAACATATTTTTGTATAAGCCGATACAACTAATATATTACTAATATGGCCATATCAGCTTATAATTTTTAAGAATATTTTTCCGTTTGATATATTAAATATCAATACATATTGTCCAATATGTTTGATACCAATATGACTACAAATAATATCAATACCAATATTTACATCCACGTGCTATTCCATAATTACTTGAAGGTCACAACAACAAACAACAAAAATATCCTCTTTGCAATATAGAATAAGTCATGCACATCTAACTTTACCAAATACCACGATGTGAGTCTCATTTACTAAGTGGGCCTTACTTTTTTATTATATTCATTTTCATGCCTTTTTAAAATTTATGGACTCTCTTCACTCTAAGAGAGTCCATGCACTATTAAATAGATTTTCAAACTTTACATACAAAGGTAAGCCATGAAAATTGAGTAACATGTTGAATATATACCTTTCCACCATCTTGAAGATAATGTGGAACAAGCTCTCTCACTATTGGCAAAGAAATTTCGGACCTTGACCTGAACAAGATAATATGCATCAAAACAAGCCTTTCCACTAACTTATGAGAGAGAATAACATTCAAAATATAATTCAATACATAGAACAATCCAGGGAAGGGTAGCACAAACAAAGAATAGAAACAATTCATGAGCTTATGATTTTTATCAAGTTTCAAATTATAGCATGTTCAAGCCTTCATGGTTGAAATAATATATGAAAATCCAGAAGTAATCTTCGAGCATGGTAGAAAAATGAAAAAAAAAGGTACAGTTTCCAAAGGACAACTTCACTCCTCAAATTTCAAACAACTAAAGGCAAAGAAATATCAAACTGCATAAAGGAGCTACAGGAATTGAACTTTTATTGGGATTAGTTTTAGTACTTATTCAGGTATTACAGCAGGGTTCAATTCTTTGAAAATCATAAAATAATGTAAGCTATGTTCACTAATTTATGCTTGGTTATCCTTCAGGGATTACATTGTTATGTTCTTTTTTATTTTTTTCCTTTCCTTTTGTTGCTGAGATTTCTACACCCCGCGTAACAAAAATGCAGAATAACTCCATTTTGTATTTTTCATTTGACAAAAGGGCACAAAAAGGCATAACCTTTTTTACAAGAAACGTCATGCACAACCAGAAGTCAACTGACAGATGGTAACTACATTTACTGATGAGTAGAGCACACTTAAATAATACACCTGGATAGATCATAAAACATACTTATATACAATCACAAAACTTCTATTTCCAGCCGGCTATTGACTCAGATTCATGTACAATGATATCCCTCACACAAGGTTATTACTTTATGAGTAAACAACATGGATACCCCCATCAATGATGATTTATGCATGATCGTGCAGATCTCCATATTTGATTTGTCTCTATAGTCCCTGACATTTGATTGTGAATACCAGTGATCATTTTTTGCAACTGCTCTTCTAGCAGTGTTACTTTATTTTCAATGAGAATTGCAAAACTAACAATCTTATATCATGATTAACTATGTTCTTAGCTCGAAATAGCTTACAAAAGGAAATTTCTTTTCCTTTAAGAAACTCCTTAGAACAGATGCATAACAAGCAGGGCGGGTCCTGTAGCTTAAGGGGTAAAAGCACCAGGTTAGAATTATGGTGTCTGGAGTTTGAATGCATCTTCTCTGAGAACTGGCCAAAAGGGAAATGACCTTTTCCCTTGGGGAAAGAATCATTATCAAGATGGTTGACCAAATCTAACTTGGATGTGGGTATTTCATCAAAAAGGAATGGATCTTACCCTTGTGATTCATCATGTTTTATCATGAATGCAGTCAATTATAATATGGTATCCCATATTAGTTTTTGACCCGTGTTTTATCATGTTTTATCACGAATGGGGTCAATTATAATATGGTATCCCATATTGGTTTTTGACCCATCTCCCTCATTTATATATATTTTCAGCCAAAACTCTTCAAATCAGAATAGTTTCCATGATAGATGACAATACCAATATCAGTTATAATCATATAAGTATTGTACATATCAAAAGTAAGAAATTTTGTGAATTATAAGATGACCGGCAAATATTGGCCTATAAGTTAGCCAAATATCGGGTATATTAGTAAATAATTTGAACATGGGATGTCATATAGCAATATAATGCCAATACGACTACATATTGCAATTTCACAACAATATTGAGAAAAATTGGTATCGACGGCCCCAACACATGTCACTCGATATATTGGATACTATTAGATATTTCATTTCGTTTACATTGAACTCATGATAAGAAAAGATCATTGGGGACAGTGAAACTTCAGAGATCCAATTTGCAAAAGAAACCTTCTCAGGCAATGAGGATAGTGACCCTATAAACAATAGTGCTGTATATTCCAAGCAGCAGGAACATGAACTAATCTAATAAATATGCACTTACTGAGCATGTGCAGACAATGGAAGAGCAGCATAACCAATCGCTACCTGCAAATGTAAATAGAAGATTCAATGCCTTTGAAATAGATAAGTCTAAGAAAACAATAGCAATGTCAACATACTGGCAGTAATCAGAAATATGAAGCACAGTGAAGAGTCAAACAGCAATCTGAACTTAAAAGTCGAACTACATCTTACTGGTTTTGGAGCTTCCAATTTTGTTTGAAGGTCAACATGGAAGAAGGTAAACAGAAGATGATGCAATGTTGTCCAGGTAGGTGGTAGAGAAACTTTTATTTCATCATGATAAGATGCCACCCTCGCACCAACAGCAACTTGTGTATGAGAACATTTTTGTGGCAATGCACCAGGCTCTCTTGGAAATATAGCCTAGCCAATCAAATAGAACGGAGAGTCAAGATCAAGTGCCAAAAGAAGACAATAACAACATAATTCCATTTTTCTGATGAATGCAACAAGATAACAGAATTACCTCCAAAGGTTGTCTACGAATATCTGTATCATCCTTTCGAAGTTCTACACGTATGAATAAATTCCTTTTCCGACTCAGACTTACAGTCAAGGGATAGACATAAAGACAATGAAAAGGCTGCAGGAAAGGCTCATTTCTTGTAGTCACTCGGAAGTCAAAAGCATGAAACTGCATTGCATTTATTTGTACAGATTAAACTAGGGTCAGCTTCAAGATATATGTATTTGATATAAAACTGATGCCACGTATGACTTTGGAAAAGTAAGCAGTAATATAACACCATGTTGTGTTCACCGAATAACTATGACTGCTTATGCACCTTATACAAGTGGGATGCAAAGAAATGTTCATTTACCATGGATTCTTACTACATCAAGATTTAAAAAGTCACCAATCAGAACAAAATAAACTTGAGTTTACTTCTCTGCTTAAAACACTACAGTGCAGTCAGTTGTCCACCAAACAAGAGAACTACAAGGAATTAGCACACATGTAATGTAACACTAACACCCCATTCCACATCAAATACATAGGGAGCTTAATTTTAGTTTGAAAGGACTAGAGTGGGAACTTAAGATGAGATCTTCCTTTTTCAAGCTAAGTTCAAAACAATGATCCATGGAAATGGAGTGCTAGGCTAGTAACCAGCTCTGGGCATCACAAATGATACTAGAGCCCATATTATCTATGTGCAATATGGAGTGCAATGAGTGCTGAATTGCAACAGGAGCACAGTGGAAGCCACATATGGCATCCTAAATTTCGCAGCACGTATCATTGGCCTAGACCAAAAAGATAGGATAGGAACTTGAGTGCCGACTATCATAATTTGATAACATCCCATTTATCAGCAAAATCAGTGGGCTGCTGCACCCAACAAGAAAACTTCTTTTATGATGCCTAAGCTATGAAAATGTGCCCAAACAGGCTTGCCATTCCACCAGCAGCTTGCATTTTGCATTACAACGGTCAACTTTGGGCCGTATCATTTTGCCTTAGTAGGCACATCCAAGATAATAAGCACTATACTTTCTAATTGTATGAGATACCATTGGTGGATAAGAAACAGGAAGGCATTAATTCTAAATTGGAACTCCAAAAAGGTTTTAGAATTTGTCTAATGAACAATAAATACATGGAATGTAAGTTTAGATCAAGTAAGGAGATGGACGATGGAAAGGTGGGGATAGCGATGCAAAAAAGCTACCAAAAAGAGACTACCTTGCATCTCTAGGATCCACTGAGAAGAGATGGTTCGGATGATAAATAAGGATGTCGCTCACTGAACCAAAACAATAGGATGAGGTAGAGAAGTGCTTCTAGATTCCATGTGTGATGCAAAAATGCCAATCAATTAAAGGGAAATACTATAAGGATCTAAGCCAGCTATGTCATATGGGGCAAAACATTAAGAAAACTAGATAGAGCTTTTCCTCCAACTTAAGCAGTTAAATATTGAGTCCGAAAGATGGTAATGGCGGAAATGAAAATTTTGAAATGAACGTAGCCATATCATAATAAGATTTGTAATGATGTTGCATATGAGAAAGTCAGAAAAATGCCCAAGGGAAAGCAAAAAAGGAGAGACACATTTGAGGTAAATTGGTCATATGAGAAGAAAATTTTCTTTGCACATGTAATAAGATGTGAAGCGATGCAAAAGGCTCCCTATGAAAGGGTTACACTGGTAAAGGCAAACAAAAATGATCTTGCATACTTAGAAACTAAAAAAGGGAAACAACATACAACAAAGTTGAATAGAGACACAAAAATCATGTAGTTGACCCACCTAGTAGGAATAGACTTGGTTTGGTTTGGTTTAGTTTATTATCTTGCAGATCTTCTTGTTCTCACTTGCATCATTCATAGAACTCTCGCCCTTTCTTTTGGAAAAGCAAATAATCCTCTTAAGGCAAGGACATTGCTCCTTGGTTCTTTTGTAGGATAGAATTGTGTATTTTGCCCATCTTCAGGGAATAGGCTGCAAGAGCTCTCATAGGGATATCTCTTTCAGTTTGGTGGGACTTTAGTTTACTCTCTCACAGATGTATGTTACATTTAGGTCATCTTGTCCTCTCCTCATATAATCTCTTTCTACATAATTACAATTCCTCTTCAGTTTAAAAAAATTAGAAAGAAACCCTAACTTGGAAGTATGAAAGAAAAGAAAACCCAATACAAGAGGCTCACTTATCAATTAGAAGTTATAGTGGACATCTTAGTATAGAGTATGGCAAGAAGTGCAACAAAGAGACCACAAACCTTCACCTGTTTCTTCCACCAAATTTACTCCAAAAAAAATATTGCTTTACATTCTAGTCTGGTTTTCTCACTACCTACTGTAGTTTCTCCCCACATCCTTTATTCTTTTTATTTTAATTTCGCGTCGTCTTTTGGTGCAATCTTGAACAGAAACATCTTCCCCTTTATCCAAAACATGAAGGAAACGAAAACCTGCTACCTCTCTTTACTCACAACTGGGGTTGTTCACTCGAAAAAAATTCGAAAAACGAGCTGAAACAAAAAAACATAAATATATCCCAACAAGAAGTTAGACAAATGTTTCACAAAATAAAAGTTCACCATTTGGTTCTTTTTCCAGTTTTCAGTTTAATTACCAGTTTTTAAGTTGGAAATTTTTGACTTAACACTAACTGAACAGTCCAACATATCTATATATATATAAAGCAAATGTTGGATTTGTCTCTCTCCACTTTCTTTCCCAAAACAATTTTTGGGCCTCTTTATGTGTAACCTTCAAAACAATTTTATTCTAGGAACAATCTCAAAATATAAAATTCTTATTCCAATATTTTAGGATTATAATTTTGGAATCTTTTAGATTTTTTTTTTATTTCTCTCAAAAATTTTGGAAGCTTTTATAATCATGCTTAAATAGATTTTCTCCAAAATCTTCTCCTTATTTTATCTACTTTTAGTATATAAATGGAGGTAAGGCTATGTACATCTTATCCTCTCCAAAACCCATGGAAGCCTCATGCAGTGGTTATAAAAATATGGGTATAATTACATTGTTTAGCATAGGAGTGTTATCAATATACATTTACAGGTTGACCATACCGAAATATCTTATTGTTTCGTTACCGAAATCATGCTCAACCGAGCAAATAAATCCATGTTGAGGGGAACATATAACATGATGGGATTGTAATTTTTGACATATGAAAGGTGTTTCCTTTTAAAAAATAATAACAAGGCATAAAAGATAAGCCCATCACAACTATCCAGAAGATGCATCTATACGGATGCAACAGCATTTTACATGACAGTTAAACTACAAGGACAACCAATAGCAAGGGCATAGTCATACTTACATCATTCACACGGACATCCTGATTTTCATGAGCATCTATGCCATTCCTTGAAAATTCTTTTCCATCGGGAACCCTTTTTTTTGAGCTGCCGCTCTGAGGACCATCAAAACCATTACCAGGCAGTTTCATGAATATGGGATCAGCAGCAATTCCTTCTCCTCTGTCAACTGAATCATTGGTCACGCTACCCCCATCTGAAATATTTTCCAAGTCAAGATGGCCAGCGTGGAGTTTTTCAATCTCTAATCTCAAGGTCCCTCTGACAGGTTTATGAATCTTTCTTTTAGGATCCTGAAAATCAGATGATTGCGAACATGATAACTATAGTTGAGAATTCAGATCTGAATGAACGCTAGAACATAATGTGTGTAGCATTTCACCAATGAAATGAAGCATGGTTACAATAGAACAAATCATGCACCAACACAATTACAAGATCTGTGCACACTGCACGCCTTATTCCCTCTTTCCCCTACTTCTTACCTTTTCTAACACCAGGCAATCGAAAATGGATCTGGAATAGTGACTGCATATAAAGTGGAAGGGCAGCAATAATACTGAAGCACAACCTTTCAAATTCAAAAGGTGGTAAGAATGTAAGAATGAGAAAGTAACACAACAAAACGGTCCAGCCCTCTTGTTCATGAAAAGAACAGGATGACTCCAATGGTCTCCCAAACTATCCCGCATGGGGCAGCCTAAAAACCTAAAAGAAAGTTATTCATAAACTTTAACCTCTCACGATTTTACATTCCTCCTTAGCAACATTTTCACATTTATTGGCAAATTTTACACGAAAGGCATTGCAATGTTGTATTTCATTCTCCACTTTACAACAAGAGCATATGGGAATGGTTTGTACCTAAAGAAATTTAAACTTAATTTTGTGTGCTTCCCTACAACAGATTGATGTGTCCTGAAATCCGTACATATCAAATCCGAGACAGGATGATGTAAAAAGCATTGATGCAAAGGTCTAAATTGGTACTTTTACATTATGGACCTTGTAATTCAGACAGAAAAGAATCACCCATGGGGCATACAAGGGAAAGGAAAATCAGCTGAGTCTACTATCCCAAGATATTAGTTACAGTGAAAACAGATTTGCATGGTTCTCATTACTCTAAATGAACATTGTATGATAAAAACATGTATAATATGGAACAGTAGCATCCATGTGCACAAATGAACGAGTGCTTGTGCTTTCCACTTCTGTTTGTGAGAGTGGACATTTCCGAAGAACTAAAACCAAAGCAAGTGTTTCCCCACTAAGTAGGATCAGCTCAAGTCCTCAGTCACATTCCTCCTCTTCTATTCCATTTTGTTACTTGCAAATGAAGCTAGCACATGAAGCAGCCTAACAAGGAGTTTAAGGATAAAAAGGCACACAAAGGAATACAGCATATATTATTTTCAGTCGAGTCATAATCAGTGCAAAAAAACAGCATGAGAAACTATTCCCTCTAGTTTAAGTTAGCCAACTCATTTGGAGTAAACAAAGTCAAGACTTAACCATCAAAGTGGGACACAAATATATATATATTCAATGAATTAGGAGGATGAATTTCATTTTTTTGCTCAAATTCCTAAAAGTACAATTGCTATTGCATTTTAAAAGGTTAGGCAGTATTTACTAAATAGCAGTAATATCTAAAGTATATATTACATCTGTAAAACTAAGCAACAAAGTGAATCACATGGCCAGCGACTGCCAACGACAACCTCGACGGGAAGTCTACTACTACTCAACCAGCAGGACCCAAATTACTGAGAAAGAAGGACCACCAAAAACTCATTGGCATGAGGCCACAAATTTATTTATATAATAAAAATAGGCCAAAATGTGAACAAATAAATTCACAATTTAAGTTTGATTTAATAACAATCGGACACAGATTTAATTCTCTTTCTCCTATATAACAAATTGGGGGTAACTGCAATTACAGTGCATTATCCGGTCGAACCTGAAGTGAATCCTCTGTATAGCTTTCTTTGACTTTATTTAAGTTTGATATTTCAACTACAACGGAGCTTCCACTTGAATACCCAAGCTTCCCATCTAAAGTGATCTTTGTGATGGAGTCGGATCCATCTTCATGGAAACTTGATCCCGACGCACTTGGAGCAAGAGGGCTACTTGGGGAAGCAGAGCCACCAGATGATGCACCAATGTTGTTGTCAAATAATGGTACAATAGTCCAAGCAAAGGACTCCCTGTAAGGCATGATTCGGAACCAAACCTGAAGTTTTTGTCTTTCTCTCTCACTCAAGTGCAACTGCGAGTTAAAAGGTACCAATCATTAAATTGAATGAGAAAACAATTCATCAATCAAGCTACAAACTTAAGCAATTACTCATATATTTCCATAAATATTTCCATGATGTTCTTGAAGTGATCTCAATGCTTTTACATGATGTTCAAATCCCACTTTTCCTTTACACATGCCATAAAAAAGTTACGAAGGGCATAGCACAAAGAAAATTGATAAACAAACTCAGCCGATTCCTGGCATGAACTGAAATTGGCTCAAGCAGCCAATCTTATAAACACCAAATGGAACTTGTCAGGTGCAGGAAGCATTTCTATTTTTTCTTCTTCTGGAATGTTGGATCTAAAATAAGGAACACCAATCAATATGTTGGCTCACACTCATACATTAAGGAATCTACAGATATGTCAAATAGAGGCCAATATATCTTGATAACAGGCCTTCCAATACCGAAATTTACTGGTACCGAGAAAATATGCTTAAATATCAATTGATATATTCAGCTCATTTTTTGTAATAGACTTAAAGTTAACCCACATACCCAATATCACCCAAGACCTTCCTCTCTCCGCTCTCACCACTTCAATTATCATAGCAAGAAGAGTTCCTTCCTGTTCCTCCACTAAAGATACCAAATTCACTAATTTATTTTTTCTTCAAATCACAAACAAATTAATCATGCCTACACCTTAATCCTACAATTTCAAGCATTTTCTATTTTTAGTTGGTGTTACATTTGCAGTTGTATGATTTAATTGAGTTATATGATTAAATAGGATTAATTTTAATATATAACTTAATTTGATGTGGTTACAAAAAATATGGTCCAATATGAGTAATACTAAGATGTATTAGCCGAGATGGCCGATACTAATACGTTCACGATCGATACTAATACCAATATCTACATCCATGCTCATGCTACAAGTATTTCATACCACTAGAAAGAGTTTTTCCTCCATTTGATCCATACATTACATGTAATTAAAAGAGAGAAGGGGGCACACATTGCTATCTTTCTTTCTTCTCTAAACCATCATGTCTTCTAATAGGCCATAAATTTGTTGCAACTGGAACTGTCACCACCATTATCACCACCTAGACTATTCATTTAATGTTAATCGCCAAAATGGTAATCCCAAAATAACTCCACATAGCCTAGCCAAAAACCCCCTAATAGATTGTCATGGAAAAACCCAGGTAATGGTGGTTTTATTCGTCAAATGACCTTGCGTTTTCTTTACAAAAGACTACAACGAAATAACCTTCCATTTAGAACTATTTACAGAAGCAACCAACAAAAAATGTCAGTGCTTACGTGGCATAGATAAATTGACTGCAGTAAGAGAGACAGACTGTATTTTCCCATTACAGCCGTATTCCCCCCTTCCCTCCATTATCTTCTCTCTCTTCCATCTTCCACATTGCCATCTGAAACCCTAACTTCTAGCAGAGAAGTAGTCCTTCATCTCAACAACATATTTGTCTCCAAAAAGACCATTGTTTGTTGCCCTGACAACCTACCATTTGCATTGTGCCTAGCTTACTTTTCTTTGTGCCTTGCTACCAAAAACCAGAAAAGAATGCTTACATAACTTATTAACTTCCTTACAGTTTGGTACTTGGAAAGATAGCTCTAAATGAGGTTATTATTCCAAATTATTTGTGCTTTTCTGCAAATATGATTAGTTTAAAGAAACCACCATAGTTAACTCATTAAAAACATCCCACATCAACTAGACAGCTGGACCACCTCTACCAACCAAAGTGCGTTGCTAACTGATGAGCACACTTGATGCTTACCTCCTCGCCATGGAAATATAATGCATCTTAAACTTACGTTTAAAAAATTTTATAATGAGTTCTAACCTTACAGGATTTTAGTCTGCCTAGCATAGGCAGTTGAAAGATTCATTCCAAAGAGAACCAGCAGAAATGGAATTTGTAAAGTTCTACCATATTTGGAACTTTAGTTTATCCTTTTATCTAGTTGTACATGTTGGGATCTATTTTTCTTTTTAATCAGTAACAAGGATAAAATTTACTGAAGTAAATATGGTGTGAAGATAGCACTAGCCAACTACAAAACCGTAGAAAAGAATCAAAATTCCTGAAAAGAGCTTGTTCATCAAATTAGACAGTGATTAGCACACAAAGCTGTAGCACTAGCCCTTGTGATTAGCACACAAAGCCCTAATCACAAGGGCATAAAGTTTAGTCCAACCAAAATGAAAAAATAAAGCATTAGGGAACTTATCATTGAAAATAAAATTCTCTGCTCGTGAACAAACCAAAAGGTAGCTAAAGGAATAAGATGATGCAACCTCATTCTGCATTTACTACAGTGGAACCATTCCCAAGCAAGCAACTCTTGAATAACAGTTTCTGATTGCACCCCAATAAATCCCAAGAATTCCCAGATATAGATCCAAGCTTTATTTGTATAATACAAGGTAAAATAGACCCGGAGTGTTTGACCGTTCCTCAAACATCATGTATAGTAAGAGCTTTGTGCATCATGCGTATCACAGTGCCATCATATTGGGTCATATTATTTAACAGATAAACTTCAGCTTAAAGCAATACCATGGTGGAAGAAAATGAAAATAAACCAATCAAGTTTAAATTAAACAAACTTGATAGCTGACTAAAAAATAGTTAATTTTTTTTAGATAAATAACAGCTAAATGTTGAAATGGGCCTTAACTGGTTCTTTTCGGGAGTAAACAGAGGGAGTAACCCCGCCTTCTTCAGTAACAGGTTTTTCTAACTGGATCAATAGACAAATTGATGCAGAAGGAGCATCTAAATAGAATATACCGCGAGATTCAGTAGAAGTTTTACCCTGCAAAAATGGCAATGGAGACAAAAAAATTAAATTTCGTAAATGCTTTACAAATACATTGACAAAAAAGAGAAAAAATTAATTTTGTGCAAATTGATGTGATTTCAAGGAAGAAAGGAAGTAGAAGACAATAAAGAAATATACTCAAACAAGAACTTTATTTTATGGCATTTTATGAAGCAACACAAAGAAACAGAAAAGAAAACTGTTGCCAAAACTTACATCCTGCATTTCCATGGGAAGCACACTAAAAACAAAATCCTCTGACAACTTATCTCTTCTCTCCCTATTATATAAGCAAATTGTGCCATAGAAAGGCTCTGCATGAGAAATCAAAGCCACATCAATCTAAATGAAACAAGTCATTAGAAAGAGAACAAGGAAATGCAAATATAAAACCCGATGGACACAGCAATGGGACACTAAGAACAAGGAAAAAGTTAGTGGCAGAAAAGTTTGGATCTACCTAATAAATAAGCAATTAGAATCATCATGATCGAAGTCTCGTAACATCCAGGATTGGTCAGACAATTAAGACTTTCAGAATTTTCAAAATTGTGGAAAGATCACATTCACCCATTAACTGCCCCCATCCAAATGACTTCTGTAGGATAATAGACTACAGGTAATACTACAGATTTTAGATCGCCAACTAGTGAAATGTTTTCCAAATATGAAAGAATAGCTTAGTGCACAAGACTCCAACATTGTAGGTCTCAGAGTGTCAGATGTATTCTAGATATCCATCATATGTTAAATACAACTGTAAGATTAGACGTCATGGGAAAGTGAGGTTATGTAAAAGGAGTTTATGCTTGGACAGTTCTAGGAAGGCAGAATTTTTTAATCAAACAAAGTTGAGTGACCCAGCATGAACAATTACTAATTTCTTGCCACCCTGAAAAGACATTAAGACTCACCAACTAAACCAGCTTGAAATGACAGGGATAGAACTTTGACAGAGATCTTCAATCCACTGAGAGATAAATGCAGCCAAAAAAAGAGGAAAGCAAATTAAATTATTAATAGGGAGACAAGCGCAGATAGAGAGTTTTTTTTTTTTTTTAAGGAAAATTATTATTTCCAATTTTCTGGCAAAATATGGGTTTTTCAAACCAATAAATCCATGAAAAGGCTAATTTAAGGATTCTGCATAGCATAAGCTATTACACCTTCCATGCTGTTCATGAGTTTCGGGACCTCTTTGACCAAAAATCATCGATCTTTCGCTTTCCCAGTCAAAAGCAGGTTCGTAAGCGAGCATGGGTGATAAACCAAAATGCTGCACCAACATCACTAACTTTGAAGCTTGACATATAACCAGTAAATCTCAACGTACCAAAATCCACCAACATTAACAGAGAATAGAGGCATTAGCCTAAATTGACAAAGCATTAAATGTAAAAAAATGCAGAAAAAAATAATGCAAACACAACCAACTCATAAGAACCTCTGAAGATTTTGATAGTGAATCAGCTGATGTTGCCACTCCAAAAGGTCTTCCTGAAGTAGTAGGTGGCTCATCGCCAATAGTATCTTCAGCCATTGTTTGTCTAGCATCAGCAAGATGCATCTCTGCATACGTGCAAAGGATAACACGGACAGGAGCACCCCGAGTGAAGAAATTAGATGCCTCAGACTAGGGGTTTAATAAGTGCTACCTTCAAAAAATCTCAATACTTTCAACAATTCATATATACATAATTTCATTAAGCTGGGAAACTTATCTCATCTAAAGTAGAATGTCTAATCCAATTATCTTAACAAAAATGGATCTTCAAAACAGCAGGATGGAGAGTGGGAGGGGTAGGCCAACCAAAGGACATCAAGTGTGACAGTCTAGCCTTCATGGCCTCATGTCAGTCTTTGCATTGCATATTCGAAGTTTTCATTAGAATGTCCAATAAATTCACCTGTTTCAATATCTGTGTCAGGACCTTCATATATCTGATTCTGAAATGAAATCGGCCTAATGCTATCATAGTGCCCATATTTATTTTCATCCTTCACCCAATCAGCTGTGTGGCATTGGATGAGTTCATTCAGATGTGGCCATTGGTCCAAATTTTCATCAAGCTGAAATGAAATACACAAGTTCTTGAAATCAATGCTTGATATGAGAAAGAGAAATAATAGTAGGATTCTGGTGTAAGTTAATTGAGTTTGTATCATCCAGTAATATTGGAGGTCAAATGCAAGAAGTGATCAATTCACATCAAAAACAAGCTAAAGGGTTGGAGGATAATATGCATAGTTATAAAATTTTGGATAGGTGAAAAACAAAAATCTATTAATAGAACATCAACGACATGTCACCAATGGGCAAAAGTAAAGGGGAGCAGCCTAAGGAAAAGCAAAGACATCTGCACATGAAAACCGGGTCATAGCAGCTTAAACACTAATGCTAAGATGCAATTAAGTCATGTTTCACACACAAAATGATTTCCATATAATATGTTATACTTCTGCTTTGCTTAAATTTTCAGTATTCTGAAAAATAAGCCTTAATTGCAACATTTAAGCATTCTGCTCATCTTAAAGCTTCAGCACTTAATAAAATTTCAACACCTCTTCTCTCACAAGTCACAACCTCTTTCAACAGTGCAGAACACACTTGGCACCTCTAAAAATTTCAGCATTTCAATTTTAAGACCTTCAATCAAATTAAAAATGATTTTAGGACTTAAAGAACAGAATTTCAACATATTTTTCGAAATTTTTCCATTGAGCTTCATACTATTTGGGATATCTTCTGCAAGAATTCTTCATACTACCAGCAATTAGAATTTTTTTATAGTTCCTGATTGTAGAAATTCCTTTTTTCGAATGCTTACTTGGTATATTAAGGATACCAAGCAAGCATTGTACATTTACACTTCTGCAGTGAGATGATTGGATCAACAATGAACTAACTCCAAATTTCTTTAGCCAATATCTTGTTTGCAGCTCTTTTTAACAAAAGGGACATCACAATTCTCTCATAACTGGATGACCATCACCTCAGACTGTTAAAAGGAGAAAGCTTAAAAGAAGCTCTAACATGGATGTCAAAACCTTTCTAAACTTCAAGCTCACAATATCAAGCACGCTACATGTTTAGTTCCACAAAAGCAACTACTGCAGCCAAACAATATAAATTGTGTGACAAGCTTACCAATGGATTCAACCTCACATTAGCAGCCCATGACTGATGAGGTATTCTCCGGAAGCGATGACCATTTGATGACAAATTTTCCATAACCTGAAAGCAAGAATGAAGGAAAACAGAAAGTTCACATCAAAACTAACAAGGATAGTAAGGATGACATCTCTTCAAAAATCCAAGATTTCTATAGGTGCCATCCAAATTGCAACATGATGACTAAAATAAAAGGCAAAATTTTATAAAGTTCACTTGAAGGAACAGTCCTCATATATAATGCCCACAATCAAAAGAATTCAGACAGACCTCATATTTTAATAAAAATAAACAGCTAAAACAATTTTAGCATAAATGAATGTACGTTTGATCTCTTTTTTGGCCTTAACAGTTTTCTTTTTGCAAAAATATAAGATGGCTCACTTTTTGCACATAGCATCGCTGATGAGAAATACTAGCTCCCACCATGAGAAATAGTAGATTGGTACTAATTAAAATTTTAAAGAGTGTCTTCATTAAATCGACACGTTAAAGAGTGACAAGCTATTAAACAGTTCTGGTTTTACAAAAAATTAGCCTCGGTTGAAAAGAAATGCCATCCAAAGAGAAATACTATAAATCCAATTAGAGCATATGAAAAAAGAATAGAAGTCTCTCATGGGCAATACTAACTCTAATTTTAAGAAAGGGAAAACAAATAAGTTGGGTACAGTTTAAAATAAGATCGACCGGACACGATAAAATATAGAACTCACAAATCGCAAGCTCATAAAGAAATATCAAACAACTGAGCTATTTAAACCAAAACAAAAGAAAATCAAGAACCTGTCTAGACACCCAACCCACTGAATGACCGAGTGGCTAAACGGCAAAATGTACTGAAAATCGATACGATTAATGGCTCAGCATAAGATTTAAGTTTAGCATTAAATCCTAACGAATAGTTACATAAATCAAAAGATAATGGTGCAATGTGTGGAAACATAGTCAAGCCATCTGCTCCTTCCCGACCAAGATTTTATCTGCGTGAAAGAGATTCGCATTTTTAACAAAGCAAAACGGTGAGCACGCAGGTGCAAGGCCAAGTAAGCCAATCGCTGAAGAACGTCGTGTCCTATGGTCTGGACTTGGAGGAGGGCAATCAAGAAGACGTTCACTTGTCAACGAATTCAAACATCAAAGTCATGGCGGCCCATGGCAGCCCAAATCAACAGCATGTCCAAAATGTTGAAATCCTTATAGGGCAAAGTTCAAGGCCAAACACGCAGGGCAACAGCCCCTCACTCACAAGTATCGACCTCGAAAAGAAGGTTGAGAGGAAAGAAGGTTATTTCGACAGTTCCTTCCCATTAGTCAACGATTCCAACGGCTCCTAAGGAATCCCTCCAAACTAATCCTTCCTAGTTCTAAGGACACTTGGACTTCAAAGCCAAGGAAGAAAGTCCGAGTGACGGATTCCACAATATACCCAAGATTCTAGACACCCAAAAGTCCGGCAAGAAGCGTCATACACCATCAATCAAACTGGATTATACATTATTTACCTCGGAGATTAAAACGCACCAACTCCCTCAAAATTCCAACACTGGAGCCCTATAACGGAAGCACTAATCCAATTAATTATCACGACCACTTTCGAACATTACTTGGCTTCCAAAACCTTGAGAATGCCAGGCAGTACCTCTATTTCCCTTTAACTTTAAAAGGAGATACAAGAATTTGGTTCTATAGACTATGACCATAATCTATCCGATCCTTTTAGGAACTGGCAGATTAATTTCTATCACATTTCGCCTCCAACCAGATGGAAAAAAAGCAACCCTGACACGTAAAGATCTGATAGGCTCCAAATAACTTGAAACACTTTCTAGTCAAGTTTAATGCAAGGCTAAAGGTATCTCAAAGCTCACCGACAATGTGAAGCTAAATGCCTTTATAGCTACTATTCGACCAAGTGACTTTTTTAGATATTTAGTCCAACAAAAACCAAAGACTTTCCTAGGGGCAAAGACTATCACTCATGCGTAAGTCATAGTTGACGAAGCCAATGAAACAAAATGGCTAGAGTGTTCAGAATATGGGCACTAGCCAATGTAAGTGATGGGAAGAAGAGGAATGGCACAACTCTTCCACTTGGGATTACAAGAAGCAGCAGAGAACCAAGTTGAACGTAAGCAAAGAATATAAGCTGCTAAACCTCACGCCACCAAACGACACTCGGATAAGCGTTCTAATGAAAATAAAGAACGATAAGTCCTTGAGGTGGCCCAAGCCAATCAAAAACCCGGAAGGAAATAATTAGTCTAAGTATTATTTCTACCATCAGCCTTTAGGGCACAATACCAAGGATTACTAAACGCTGCAAAAGGAAATTGGGGCCTTAATACAAACAAAGGGGGTATCACAATAAATATTCGCAAAACCCTAGGTCCATCCTAGGCAATAATAAAGATGACACAAAGCCATTAGAGCAACCATGCAATTGAGTGGCGGCCAAAGTAATAAACATGATGTCAATAAGGCCAACCGACAGCAAAGCTCCAGATCCATCCTAAGATGAACTCCACCAACAAGAGACAGAAACTAGAGGTGAAAAATTATGTCATTAGTTTTAAGAACGGCATATAAAACATATAATACATCCTGAATCTGATCCTCTTATTGTATCAGTATTCATTTTCAATGGAATCCACGACTACAGCTGAAATGAGTCTACTAATAATGAAAGTTCAAGAAATGTTCCCTATCTTGATGAGTTCACTAAACTAGGGACTAAAAGTAATCAAATGAAATCACCAAATTATCCATTATATGAGCTAAACAACAAACCAGTCCATGTGAAGGGGAAAGTACAACCGGAAATTACGTTGGGAACATATCCTAGGATGGCTTCCCATATGCTAACCTTCCTACTTATAGATCTTCCCTCGATTTAAAATGCCAAATTGGGCTGGCCATGTTTGGCAACTTTTGGAGTGATCACTTCAATCCCATACCTAAAAATGAAGTTCCCAACTAGAAACGGGATTGGAGAAGCTGGAAGAGACGAGATCACCGGAAGACATTATTATTTAAAATTGATAAGAGGCCTTGCACTCCCTCAGCCGGTCAAAGAATTTGACCTTAGAGATGAGATTTCACTTTAGCAAATTCAACAAAAAAAGTCACCTCTTCAAATTCCTCTGAACCCGATAGACCAAGATAAATATATCAAAATCGGAGATTCATTGGATTCAAATTTGAAAGAAAGGTTAGCTGAATTTTTAGGGAACAACTCGGATGTTTTTGCCTGAACTCTAGCTAACATGCCTAATATAACAATAGAAATGTTGGTTCATACCTGAGCCTAATACCAGGACATAGACCAATTAAGCAAAAAAGGCAAAACCACTTCATGGAAAAACTCATCGCCATGCACGAAGAGGTCAAGAAATTGACCGATGCTGAATCCATCAGAGAAGTACAATATCCAAACTAATTACACAACATCGTTCTAGTCAAGAAGAGTAATAAAAAATAGAGAATGTACATTGACTTCACTAACGTATATAAAACAAGTTTGAAAGATAGTTTTCCGTTGTCGAGGATTAACCAGTTGATTAACTCAACGTCTGAACAACAACTTTTAAGCTTTATGGATGCTTATTCTAGATACAATTAGATCTAAATGAATCCAAAAGATGAGAAAATGACCTCCTTTAAGACCGATCAATATAGAGGATGTACATTGACTTCACTAACGTCGTTCTAATCAAGAAGAGTAATGAAAAATAAAAGATGTACATTGACTTCACTAATGTATATAAAGCAAGTCTAAAAGATAGTTTTCCGTTGTCGAGGATCAACCAATTGATCAACTCAACGTCTGAACAACAACTTTTAAGCTTTATGGACACTTATTCTAGATACGATTAGATCTAAATGAATCCAAAGATGAGAAAATGACCTCCTTTATGACCGATCAAGGATCTTATTGTTACAAAGTAAAGTTATTCGGATTGAAGAATACTGGAACGACATATCAAAGGCTGGTAAACAAAATGTTCGAGTAACAAATTGGAAAAATATAGAGGTGTACGTAGCCATGTTCATAAAAAACGTACTAGTTGATGACCATATTTACGATCTAGCCAAGACATTTGAAGTACTCAGAGCATATCGGATGATATTAAACCCAACCAAATGTGTATTTGGAATAACTTTTGGTAAGTTTCTGATATTTATTATCTTGCAGTAAGGAATAAAAGCGAACCCCAAGAAGATCAAAGGCATAATAAATATGGAACCTTCTCGAACAATCAAAGAAATCCATAAGTTAACTAGAAGGCTCGCCGCATTATCTCGATTCCTAGCCAAGTTTACTAAAAAATACCTCCCATTCTTCAAAGCATTGAAAGAAGTAAGGCAAATGGTTTCCAATTGACAGAGCAATGCCAACAAGTTTTCCGAAAGCTGAAAAAAATATCTAACAAATCCACCTCTACTAGTCCAAATGAGAGCAAGGAGTTATATCCCTACATTGTTGTTTCGAAGCAGCTTTAAGCACTGTACCGGGCAAGGAAGAAACAAGTATTCAACATCCGGAATACTATATTAGTAAGATTTTATCAGATATAAAGATTCAGTGTTCTCAAGCAGAAAAGGTTGCTTTAGCATTAGCCTTCGCCAAAACAAAGCTCCGACCATATTTTCAAACTCGTAAGATCATGGTCATGACCGATCAGCCATGAAAAGGGATCTTGTAGAAACTAGAGGTATCCAGACGCCTAATTAAATAATCCATTGACTTGGGCGAGTTTGACATAGAGTTTAGAACACAATCCTCCATAAAGAATTAAACCCTTACTAACTTCATCGACAAAATGACAACTCCAATCTCGGAAAGAGACAGACAATCAAATGGTAGTAACCATAAAGAGAAAATCTCTTACATTGACACTACATGTCAACAGAGCATCATCATAGTCCGGAAGCAAGGCCTGGATAGTATTGACAACACCCGATGCAGTCGAGATCAAATATACAATAATGTTCAGTTTTTGAGCCACAAACAATGTAGCAAAATATGAGGCTCTACTAATTAGTTTGAAGCTGGCAAGAGAATGCTCCGCAAAAAACTTAATCGTCTATAGTGACTCCAAGCTAGTTGTTAACCAAGTGCTAGCTAATTTCAAGTATCCAATCCGGACCTGGCAAAATACCTTCACAAGATACGAGGTCTTTTGACATCCTTTGATAAGGTTGAAGTTATCCATATTTCAAGGGAAGAAAACTTGAAAGTCAATCAACTTTTTAAAACAATGACATCCGGTTGTCTAGAACAGCATGCCCGGGGTATAAAAGAAATGCTTCAAAAACCTAGCATCAAAGAGTAGGATGAAATGCTCCAAGTTTCTAATGAGATAACCTAGATGACCCCATTTTAGAGGTACCTTTAAGAAGATATCCCGAATGACCCTACAGAGGCAAAGCGCATTATAAAAACAGCCAGCAGGTACACTCTTGTGAATGGAACACTTGATAGGAAAGGATGCTCGGTTCCTAACATATGTTCTTTTAACTCCCACGGAAGCCAATTAAGCTTTTTGTGAAGTCCATCTCGGCATATGTGGTGTGCATGTAGGAGGCAAAAAATTAATCTTCAAAACTCATGCAGCAAGACTATTATTGGCCAACCATGAAAAAAATATGCAATGGAGCTCATAAGGAAATGTGAGATTTGTCAAATCCATGGAACATACTTAGACAACCTCATACAGAACTTCAAACTTTGCATGACTCTAGCCATTCATGCAATAGGGATTGAACATATTAGGTCCATTTCCAATAGCGTCCAAATAGAGAAATTTTATCATTGTTGCGGTAGATTACTTTACAAAATGGATAAAAACTTCCTCATTAGCCAAGATTACAAAGCAAAATGTAACAAAATTTGTGCTCCAAAATAACATCTTTAGATTTGGGATACCAAAATCATAGTGACTAACAATAAAACCCAATTCTTTGGCAAAAATTTTACAAAGTATTGCACTGACTTGGGGATTAAATTGGTCAACACATCAATCTCCTACCCCAAACAAAAGGACAAGTAGGGATAATGAACCAGACAATATAGTGAATGGGCTAAAGACAAAGTTAGATGAAGCAGTAGGTGCCTAGGTAGACAAACTTCCATCCGTTCTATAGAGTTATTAAACGACTCCAAGAGAGCTAACTCAAGAAACACCCTTCAATCTAAGTTTTAAGACAAAAGTGGTAATCCCAGCAAAGATTGGACTGTTGAGTTAACAACGGAGAACTTTGCTCCCACCCAAAATTCTCAACTTTTGAGATAAAATTTGGACCTCCTAGAGGAAGCAAGAGATACGACATGTATTCAATCGGCAACATATTAGCAGAAAGTTGCTTGATACTACAATAAGAAAATGAAGGCGTAGACTTTCAAGGTAAACGACTTGAAATTAAGGAATATCAAGACAACTAGGAAGTTAGCCCACAGGAATAAACTATCCCCAACTTGGGAAGGACCATTTTTAGTGTTGGCAATACTCCGTAACTGGAGTACAAGCTACGTAGTCAAAACAGAAAGCTAGTTCCTCGAACTTAGAACATCATTCGCCTAAAAAATTATTACCAATAACAAGGTCGATTTAGGATTATAGAGGAATGCCATACACTTCACTTTGGAAAGCTTGTATGATGCATTTAATCATTTCTCTTTGTTAATAAAATTTTAGCTTTAGCAATTCATTTACTAATAATTCTTGTGCTTGTATGTAACTAACATGACCATAACAGACCCTGCGTTAGACAATCAGTTTGGACACCTTGTTTATAAAACACATCGATACTAGGGAACAATCACGGTATATGTTGGTTCAACCTAACCATACAGCCCTAAGCATGGTACACACCAAAAATTCAAAAAGACTCAGAGAACTTGAGAACCAAGTGTTCAATTCCCTTTTGAAAAGTTAAAATATAGCTCAGAAAAATTCAAACGAGACAAGACTTGTAATAGTCGTTCGAACCATTAAACCTCGGGGATGCTTCTACACATAAGTGATAATACATCATTCGACGCAATACGTACGATTAGTCAAACGGTTAAAGACTAAAGTCCAATTTGCCTAGCGACAATTGCCAAATGGCTTAACCAACAAAATGGACAGCCATCTTATTGTTATCTAATAAGCAACGATAATCAAAAGACTTAATTGATAATTCGACCATCAAGTGGTCCAAAAATTCACAAATATACAACCAGGGTGCTAACTCTCCAAATCAGCATAAGTAAAATACAAATGTATATTCGATGATGAATAAGTCCAAACATATACATTAAAAAATCAATTATGCTGATATAGTTTACAAGTGATACAAAGAGCTGCAAAATTCGAGGCAACAAATGGCACGGTTATCCTATGGCTAGTGTTCAATGCTAGGCTTGGTGGATGGGAGCTATCTGATTCCGTGAAATCTTTAACATCAAAGGCCAAGGAGCCACCAGAATTTCTTCTTGGAAATGTGAGTCTAACAAAAAATCGATTTCTTCATGCTGCATTGTAGCGCTTGATTTCTAACTATCAATTTTGATATCATCAATTAATTTTAGATGAATTTGAAAATAATTCTACAATAAAAATTTGATAAAAAATCGGATTCGGACATCAGGCTAAATGGGCACTTGATGTGTGCCCATACGCATTTTAGGCAGAATATGAGCGCCCAAGGAGCGATTCTAGGGAGCTCGTGCATATTTTGAGCAGAATACTCATGCTTGAGCCACGCTTGAGGAGTTGAGTAGCGCTTGATGAGCACCTGATCGATGCTTATGCGCTGATTCATTTATAAAAGCAGCACAGGTATTGTTTTCGACCATTTTTCATGGGAATAAAAGAAAGGAGAGAGAAAGAAAAGAGGAATAAGAGAGAGGAAGAGAAGGAAGGTAATTTTAAAGCATTATTTTGTCAAATCTATTAGATTTAAATGTTAAGGAAAGCATTTTTAAGCCCAATCTTTTGTCTATTTCAGATTCCTTGTAATTTTGTTTACGTTTTATGTTTAGAAATGTAGGCATGTAATCCTTTACCTCTCCATTTTCAATATTGTTACGTACATATGGTTTTTACTGAAGGTTTTGCTATTTTACTTTGGTTTTATCGAACATTTGAAGTTTTTTGTCTGATTTGTACTAAACAAGCAAATATTTGAAATATTATATTTATAAATACAAAAATTTGTGAAATGAAAGTCATGAAAAATGTGCTTCTAGCCTTATATGTGGTAATCCATGCATGTGTTTTGAGCCGGACTCTATTTTGTTTTTTGTTCCGTTATTTATACTTTTCCACGGGACAGAAAGTTTTGTATTTGTACTTATTGTGCTTTTCCAACAAAGTTGAAAAGTTTCAAATGTTTGTTATAAAGTCCCCCAATTTGTTATTTTATTGAGAACCTTTATAAGGAATTGAGCGGAACAATATATTTGAATGATGGATTTGAAAATTTCACCTATTATCCACGAGTGGCAAAAGAATATGGTATTTGAACCCGTACATGGGGAGGAATATGTAAACGGCTCGCCTATAGGCTAAATAGTAGTAATATGATTTAAGGTTATCGAGAGTACGTATGATCCTTCCTTAAAATTAGTATTTTGATCCTTGATTCTCATATTTTAGCATTTTTTGGATTTTTGATATTTTTTCGGCCTTTGTTTTGATATTTGAGGCATTTGACCTTTGGACTTGTACTTGATTTGTATTTGGACTTACTTTTGACATTGTTATATTATTTGATTATTTTGGTTATCATTTTGGGGAATACTGTAATTTGGAATGACCAATTTATTGTGATAGTTTAGATTTTGGTTAGACACATTTTCCTTACAGGAATTGTTCGATCTTGATTCAAATTTGATATTATTGTTTAAAGATTGGATAGTTTCAATTCAGTTAGGTCCTGTGCCCGCTGTATGGTCAGGGTCCTCATAGTTTTGGGTTTGGTCCATTCACGTTTGACCAATTCTTGTGGTTTTAGTCAAATTTTATATATTTTGGATATTCAAAAAAATATATAAATAAAATAAAAAATTTGATTTTGGGATATGGCAAATACTCCTCTTTGATAACTCCTTAGGCCTTAAGCATTTAGCTCGAAGTCCCTCAATAACGCCAGAAGCCGTTGCCAAACGATGTTCAGTCTTAAGCACCTTATCTTCGGGCGAGCTAACTCGATCTCTTATGATGGTTGCTTAATCAACATCATCCCGAGATCTACTCGTCCATTTAGTTAGCTCACTCTCAACCTAGTTAGATTGGTCACAAAAAAACAAAGTTTCAACCTTAGCAGTCACAGCTCCAAATACCAAGTCCCGAATTATAAAGGGTCAACGTATAACTAATATAGGCGAACAATCTCGACATGTTGGCTATAAAGCCTATCTCTAATCAAATACATCAAATTCTGGGACTGCAAAACAAGCAAATTTCAAATCAAAAATTTAAATTACAAATAAATGATTCGGAATTAAGGTCTCAAGCAATACCTCTTGGGATGGGAATCCCTCCCTGGGTATAGAATCCGGTGATGATCCTCTTGAGCCAAGACTCGGTGTAGACAATGGTCTCCAACAAAGGAGAGGTAATGGTCTGCAATATGATGGAGTCTTAAAACCTGGGGCATCTTTTGAAGCCTCAGAATCCACTGGAACCACAAAGGGCGACTAAAAATGATCTATGTTCTCATTGGCCACATCAACATTATTTTCCAAAGTGACAACCCAATTTGTCATAGAGATAAAAACTACCTCACTTGACACTGGAGAGTTTACCATAATTAAAATCCCAAACTCAGCAATTATAGGAGCATCAACCAGCTCATCTTCATGCAAGGATTGAAGCCATGTATTATATCCCTCCACAGAGGTGGTAACAAGAGTCCTTTCTTCTAAGTTGAAGGTAGGAATCTCCTCTAAGAATGGGGCAATCGAAGGGACAAAAACCGGGGTAGATATCTGGGAAGATCCTTCAAAACTCCTTTAACTATCTCGGCACATATAGCATAAATAATTCTATAAACCTTGTCATTGTCTAAATGAGATTCTAGTGTAGCTGCTGCTCCAGTCCTAGGCTGATCAATATCAACATGTGAAGGAGAGTCAACAAAGAGGTCACCCCTCTTTCTTTTAAGGGAACTAGGCGCATATTGGCAACAACCACTCCTCTAAGAACGACATACCACCCAATGCAGTCTAAGGCATCGTGAGTCAACAAATTACCAATCCTATACAGCTCGGCCGCATTTTCCTTAATAAAGTCCATCATAGATTAGGTCATGAAACTCTCATTGTCAAGAACCGGACCAAAAAAACATAGGATTCACGTCACTCTAGTTATTGGACAGGACCCAACTCTATTTTTTCAATTCTTTACCGAGTCAAGTTTCCCTTCACTCATTTTAAACCCTTTCTTAAGTGTCAGAGATATCTAGTCACTCTGTTGGTTGAAGCAAAAAAACATCTTAAAACGTCTAAGCATCCAGTCTAAAATCCCATCAACGGAAGAAGACACACAACGCACAATATATCTAATGGCATTCGGATGGAAATGGGTGACAACAATTTTCAAAGCTTTAATTATTTATACAAAGCCATCCCTCGGAGAGCAAGCCCACAGGAAAGGGAATTTTAAAGGCAATAACAGATGGAATATGGTACCAATTATAAATGTCTAGTGCAAAATCCATGGAAAAGCAAGAAGCAATGTCTGTGACATACTTAGAAGTGCTTCAATGAGCCACCAAACAAAGGACAAATGAAAAAATAAAAAATCTAGATCTCGAATGAGAGTTAAACAAAAAGCGCAGTTAGGGTTTGGGATGAAGGAGAATTAAAATTTAAAAGGGCTATTAAGGTTGAAAACAAAGCATTTTAAACACTAATGCCATTCAAAACGAAGTGTCTCTCCACCTTCTCTCAAAACAAAATGCCGCAATGCCGCACTTAGAAGAAAAACAAATGAAAGCACAGTTCCCAAGTCATCTGTCAAGACATTGATGGCACCACATATAAGTCATTTCCATAACAAAGATAATGCTGGCTATGACATCATTACTTCCAAATTGATGAAATTACTTTTCAAAGGTTCAAATTGCTTCTACAGAATAATTTGAAGTTATCTAATTAAGGGTTCCAATTGTCAGAAGTTCGAACTATCAGAAAACCGAATTGTCAGAAGCCGACCTATCAGGAACACAAACTGTCAAAAGACAGAATTGTCTACATACCGTATGGACAACTCCTTTATATTTTATAACCTAAAAAATGTTGAGGTATCAAAATCAATAACAAAAGAATTTATTTCCATTCAAATAGCTTTATTAATCTAAACTTTCGACAACTTACAATCCTATACAAGTAAAATACAAATCCAATGAAACGAACAGATTAAGGAATATGACTTAAATGTGAAAAATAAAATTTATTCTTATTAGTACTCTTACATACATACACGGCATGTTCTTACAAGGCAAACAAATAAGTTGTTCAGCTCAAAGAAAAAAGAGGAAAGGAAACATGGGAGCTATCTAGCAACTAAAATCTAAGGATGAAACAAAGTTTAGTGGATGCCAACCCTTTCTCTCGAAACGCACCATCTGGTCAATCGTCTCTATTGTGTAAAATTAAAAGATGTCATTGAACAAGAGACAAAAGGCAAAGAACCAACTGATCCCCTATAAGAATGTCCAACCTCCTTGATGATTCGCGTATTCCATTACCTCTTATTAATTTTTACAATGTGTAGGATCCGAATTAAGTGGTTCCAAAATCTAATTTAATATTTTCAGACGACAATCCAGATCTCACGTACACATCAAAATAAATATAAAAATAAAATATATGGGCTATCTTGATATAGTTACATATAGGATACCCCTGTCATACCCCTAACATTTTCCTTCTTTTTTGTGTTGTAATAAAAGAAGGTAATTAAATCACATTATTTTGAATAGTATAGACTACTAACTATCCATCTGAGAAATTATTTTCTTCCAATAACAGAATAAATATTATTCACTTAGCAAAACAAAAAAAAAAAAAAAAGTGAATAAATTTTCAAAACTGATAAATGGCACTGTAGCATATGCCAATCCAGTACTCTATTAGCCATCTTCGGCTCTAGCCATCAGAAATAGTAGACTGGTATTGATCAAAATTTTAAAGGGTATCTTCATTAAATCAACACAATAAGGGGTGATATGCTTTTGAACAGTTCAGGTTTTGCAAAAATTGGCCTTGGCTGAAAAGAAATGACATCAGAGAGAAATATTGTAAACCCAATCAGAGAATAGGAAAAAAATAGGCAATACAAAGTCTAATTTAAGAAAGGGCAAAAAATTAATATAAGAATAAAAGATATGTGCTTCCTTGATATAGTTACATATACAATACCTCAGTCATACCCCTAACCTTTTCCTTCCTTTTTGTGTAGTAATAAAAGAAGGTAACTAAACATCTTTTCTTCTAATAGTATACCCCACTAACTATTCATCTGAGAAATTCTTTTCTTCCAATAACTGAATAAATGTTATTCACTTAGCAAAAATAAAAAAGTGTATTCAAAACTGTTAAATGGCATTGTAACAGTTGCAAACCCAGCACTCTGATAGCAATCTTCAGCATGCATTTTCCATAATAGAAATATAAAATATACATATGAACATGAATCAGAATTCAGAAATGAAGTTTTGCATGTTTCCAAAATTAAACTCCGCACAGCCATCTGCCCTTGTTATTGGCAAGAGGAGGTCTCAACCATGAATAAGAATTATTTCTTCCTCTCCACGTACTGCATCAAATAATGGAAGAATAACAACCCAAGCTTTCTTTTGAAACGCTCTATACTTAGCTACTCTCTGATCATAAATGTTCCACACCCATGAAATAGGTAGGTTCCACTCACAAACACAAAAGTATTCTTCCTCCAAAATGCTCCATTAAACAGTTGGCAGAATAACATCCCAACTTCCTCTTGAAAAACTCTATACCTTATGCCTCCCTTGGTACCAAATTCAGCACCCGCCGACCTACTGCAGCATAGACCATAGACCATAAAATCATCACCTACCACACTGCAGCAGCAAGTAATTGACAGCTTCCTTTTTCAAAGAGATAAATCTGCTTCCAGGAACATAAATTGAACTTTCACAGAACTCTAAATTTAGACATCAGTTTTCAGAGGAGAAAGTACCTTCCTCAATCCTAAGAATTTTTCATCAATGCTTTATTTCACTGATGTTTGAATAAAACAATGGGCTTGACAGCCAGTAATCACTATAGACTCCATACAAGATTTTTTTTTCTTCAATTGGTAACAAAATTGAATGAACATAGCCGATGGATATTCTGTATTTACCTAGTAGGGAATTGCAAAAGCACTGTGGTTCTCTTTTCATGAGATTCTTTTAAAGCCTTCAAGGAAAGCTAGAGGACTTGGGAGGAATCCACGTAAGGAAACAAAGAATGCTTCAGATCAACTAAAGATGAGTCCCATTAACCAACAAAGAATTAGAAAAACGCCTCACTAACTGATGAGGACATTAATTTATTTAGATTTATTAATTTAGGCTTTATTTTATCAGTTGTTTTGTAAGATGTCCTTATGTTGTTGTTAAGGTTCTGAATTATTAGGGTTTCTTATGGCATTATTATATTTTCCTCATTATTATTGTTTTCTTATTTCATTAGTGAGGTTTATTCATATTTTCTAATTAAAGACCTATATAATGTTTATTGAGTTATGGAGGAATGGTATAACAAGTATATGCCTAATTGTATCCTTCTTCAGTCCTTGCTTCTTCTGCCCCCCTCTTGCATCTCTTCTCTTCTCTTCCCCCCTTGCCATCCCTGTTTCTTCTTCTTCTCTCCCTCCCCTCTTCCTCCCAGCATCAGTAACCCTCTGGAATGTCTAATACAGGGGCTAGAATGCATAAACAAATTCACTAAGAGGCTAATTACATGACATAAAACAAAACAAAGACACGCCCCAATATTAGACTTGAAAAACTGTTGGAATTGATTGAGTATGCAGGTGTGCTGAAGCAGAAATAATTTGAATTGTAGGCTGATGGCAGGTCCTCCAGCAGTCAGATGCCTACTTGGTGCCTTCATATAGCCAAAAGGCCCTTTCACTTTCAAGTCTCAATGCATTTCAACCAAGTGTTTTTTGGCCAAAGAGGATGCCTTCTCTAGCACAATCCAAGAACGACAAGTATGTTATATCTCATTAAAAATTTTACATATTCTATAAGCAGTCATTGAGCTTTCTTTTTATCAGTGTGATAAGTTGTTGTCTCAAATTAAGGAAGTGGATAATATGCTTAATCTCCAACAAAATTAAATATTACCAAACCCAATTTAACTTCCACATGGAGGCATCGACATGTCCCATGTTTTAATTTTGAAAATAGCTGATATGATTGCAGTCAAGATGAAGTCAACTATAACATGCTAAATAAAGCAAGTGACAGAAGATCCCTAAATCTGAAAATTTAATCCCTTTTTACACTAAAACAATTCAACAAAGTTGACTCAAACCCAACACGCCACCCAGCCATGGAGTCATATGTAATAGAATGTGATCAAATATATGCATATAAATGTGAATATTAGGTCAACCATTTGGTATGGAAAAAGGTGTTGGACATTTACGTACCAACATTTAGAATCAAATTAAGATGGATGTGTAATCATTCAAGGAGGGGATAGGATTCATAAAAATGTTAGCATGAGAAATTCAAAAAAAGTGCCAATGGAATACAAAATGTGAGAGGTGAATTTTGGGTAATGTGGTCATGGGAGATGAAAACCATCTACTACTCCATTGAGGAAGCATGAGCGAACAAAGGGGGCTTATTAAAAAAGGGTAGTGGCAGAGTAAAGCAATGTTTAGAGGGAAACATCAAGTATGATGTTACATATATGAAGCCAACAAAGGAAATGACTCATGAAATAACTGAATAGAGGTGAAGAAATCATGCAAACGGCCACACTGGGTGGGAAAAAATCTATTTTAGTTTCATTTTAGTCTTATTTCTTAAGGTAAGGACCTTTCCCTCAGAAAACAAAAGAATAGCTCGTGTTACATCAATTTATGGTGCTCTAACTGGCTCACTTTCAATAGATGACATTTCACCATGCCGCACAACCAAACATCGGTACAGCCTGCAGCAGCTTCCTATGTATCACATAAGCAACCAAACATTAGATAGGACCAAAAGAGCTTCAAGAGAACCACGGCACGTCGTCCAGGAAGAAACTATTTCAGCATAAACAACATTTACGAAGCATTCATTTCCTCACAACAGCATAAGACTAAACCTCAGGACATTATGTTCATGCAAAACAGACAGCCTAGTGCAAACTTGAATATAAATGTCTCAAATTTTAGCTCAGAAACCGCCCCATCCATACAAAATAATTAAAGTACGGTTAAACAGCATTTTGCCAACGCCAAAATTCAACCGCAGAAATCAGAAAATAAGCTTCAGGCATCATTTGAGCCTTCAGATTAATAACAAAAAAGGACAATTATGGATCAGCACGGGGAATCAACCAAAAAGGAGAATGCGGCCACCTCATTAGTAACAGAAGAAGAAGAAGACGAGCAGATCGACAGAAGAAATGGAACAAAGAGGAGAAAAAGAAGAATATAACTACAAATTAGATCAAGTGATGCCTAGATCTGCGTTTAGAGTAATCCAGAGGATAGTGGTACAATAGAGAGAAATAGAGAGCTCAACATGACTAGAGAGAGTCAGAGAGACAGAGAGAAAAAGGGAGGGCCGGATTGCAAAGAAACCTGTAATGCAGCAGATTGAGAGGGATAATGCAGGAAGAGAACGGAAATCTGCGTGATAGAGAGGGAGGGAGTGAGCGAGGGAGAATGAATCAGAGAATCAAATTTGGCCGAGCTCAGTCAAAGGAGAAAAATCGAGGAGCAAGAGGGAGGGAGAGGATTACCTGAAAGCAGAGGAGCGATGCCGGAGTACGGTACAGTAAGCCGTGAGAGTCGAGTGACCGTGAGCAGTGAGCGAGAGAGAGAGAAGACGATCGTTGAACTTGGGGTCTGGTGGCTTATGACTTTCAAGTGACGTGTAATAATAGACAGACGTTAGACTATGCCTTTGTGAGAGAGGAGTCTATTTTTTTCAATCGAACAGTACGGATAAAGAGGAGTGTTGTGAGACGTTCATTAATTAATTTTTAAACATATTTGATAGAATATTATAATATTTTATTTATCATATTTATATAAAATAAATAAATAAATTCATACACATTATATTATTAAAAATAATTTAAAAATATTTTTTAATATTTCAATCCCGATAAAATATCTTAGAATTTTTCTTATAACCTATAAAATAAAAATAATAATATTTTTACTCGTATTAGTATTATACACTTTATAAAATATTTCATATCGGTCAAATAAATATCTTAATTGATGCAGAAAAAAATATTCCCTAACATGGGAAAATATCGTACAATTATATGGAAGTACAAATATGATTTTCCAAAACATAAATATAGATTTTTTTTTTATTAAGGCAATTTTAAGGGGAAAATAATAGTGAAACTTACCCCATGTAGCTTAATAATACATCATCTATAAAGTATATTTGTATTTTTTAAAGAAATAAAATAAATAACTGAGTATCCTACCATTATATTACCGCTCTTACTACTATCCCACCATAATTGTCGCCATCATACCACCTGATTTAAAACAAAAGCATTATACTTAAAATCAGATCTGCTAACTCCAGTTCGTGTGTTGTTCACAATTATCCCAAAGATGTATATATTAAAATGAACAGAAAATAATGATTTTTTCTTTTTTATTTTCCCAAAATTTAAATCTTTCTCCATATCATCCATGCAAATCAAAGCTGGGATCAATTTATTTTGAAAGCATATTGTTTTAATTTGTCACGGCCGATGAAAGGATCCTACTTGCTCATGCTGGGTACTGACAACAGGAATGTCGACGCTGCTTCCTTGAGACTCGGCTGCAATTTCTCTTACTTCGGCAATCCTTGCTTCCGTCGCCTGTATATCGTTCCACTGACCATCTCCAACAGTATGAATACTATCATCATCTACCACCACCACTCCCTGGCCTGCTCTTGAAACACTCAGACATGCTTTGTCGACGTTCTCATCTACTGGGTCAACATGCTTTGTTAGTGTATGATTGTCACTAATATCCGAGCAAGATTCCATCTTCTCCTCAAAAACTTGCTTTGTATCAATCTGCTGTCTGTCAAATGGGAAAACAATCCATACATAAATACTGCATACTACCACATTGTAAGGACGACTAATCTATGCTACGTTCCAAAGATTATTTTTTTGGGGGTAAGTAACCATGTCCCAAAATAAACCATCACCAAGCCCCCACGAAAAATCAGAAAGGAATTCTAGTCCTTGGTCTCAAAAACCAGTCACTATGCACGATGGGGCCAAAATTTAACCTAGCTGCATTCACCCCAACCTTGGACCAGGATTTTTTCTCAGTGGTCATCAAGACATTGATGCATTGTTGGAGTGAAAAGGCATCAGATAAGGAGAAATTATGTCCCATCTGCTACTTGACCTGATACGATGTCCAATGCAATAATATATGCAGGCCTTGATTGTGTGCGTGCTGCATGTCAGCGTGCAGCTAAAGATTAGTCCCTTGCTTTTCAAATTAATTATTGCTACCTCAACATGAACAACTCTTCCGCAACAATCTCCCATTACAAATTTTGGAATCTTTTTCAGATGAAACTCTTTAAGATCACCTAATCTTCCAAACAAGAGGCATGGCCTACAGTGGATATAAGGCTTTAAGTTGGTAACTGAAGGATGCAGATTCTATGAGGGCAAAAAGCTATGCAGAGGATATATTTTGAGAATGTTTCAGTTTATCAACCTTTGAAGTTGCAGTTGTAATGTGCTAACATAAGCCAGGAGCTCTTGCTTGTCCTTGACAGCTGCAGATTCTCTCTGTGCAGCTTCCTTAATTCTGGCCTCTGCATCAGCATCTGCAATCCTGACCTTCTCTTCAGCTCTAACAACTGCGGCTTCTAATATCACAACACGATCCCTAGCCTTGGCAAGCTCAGATCGCCACAAATGTGCCTCCTGAATGGCAGTGTCTCTCTGCTTAATCACTTGGTTGATTTCTTTACTTAGAGTTTCAAACTTTTCTTCGGACTCTCTCAGCTACGTGTCAAGTGATGTCCCCAATCAAGTTACATACAAACATATAAACAATGGAAGTCAGAAAGAACAGAAAAGGAAAGTTTGAATTCATGGGAACCAGATTCACAGTATAGTGTGTTGCCCTAGTATGTGGTACACAGGAAAAAAAGTGCAATTTCACATAAAGAATTTGATTGAAAATCGCATTTGGTATGCTGTATGCTGGAATATGGAACATATAGGAGTTCAGGACGCATCATTAAGTGTAACAAACAAGGATCCAGCAGGAAAGACCAATACCTTCAGCATAGCTGCCTCCAACCGCTTATCAGAACCTTCTTTTTGCCGCTCCATTTCCGCACAAAGAATTCTTCTTTGCTCATCCATTGTATGAGCCGCAGATGCTGCAACCTCTGCTGCTTCAGCTGTATCAGATAGTCTCTCTGCTATTTCTTTTATTGTTGAATCCCGTGCGCGGAGCTCCCTTGCCAAGTGCTGTAGTTCTTCGTCCTTCACTCGCAGTGTTTCCTGTGTGAAAAAAGCTGATAATCAAAAAGATTTTGTACGAAGACATTGAAGAGTAAGAACACCCATGCCAAGAATGTATTCCAATTTCAGAAGTATTGCCAGCAATCTGCAGCACTTTTGGGTGCAGAATAACAAGACGATTTGATAAAAAGTTAAGTACCTTTGTTAAACCTTTATTTCCAATCATAAAAAATTACACAGGGAAAAAAAAATGAGACTGCAGTGTCCTTGCTATACCTTCATGATTGTCATGTCATCCATTTGGCCATCAGAAGATTTGTTCAACACTTTTCCTAAAGCATTTGTCAAGGAGATCTTCATAGCTGCCTCAATTTCTTTAGAAGCTTCCAAGGCATGTGAATTGGCAGCAGCAACCACCGTAGCAACTGTTCCAATCCTTGCAGATCCACTACCGCTTAACAAATTCACAGCCTCTTTATGAGCCCTTAAAACCAACTGCGTCGCACTGGTTGTAACGACAATGTCAAGAAGAATCATGAGGCACAGATGTGCAACCGAGTATTAACATTTTCAATTTTCAAGTAAACAAATGTATTAACAACTAAATAACCACATTCATTTACAAACATAAATGAACCTCACAGATACTGATGGGACCACAAAGGCAATCAAAGAAGAAAAAGGGGAAAAGGTGGTGGAATACAAAATGAAAATAGTATTATTTACCCTACAGAAACTGATGTGATACATTTACGTGAGACAAAATTACTCACCTTTAAAACCTCACAAATAGACATGACGAGATATATTCAACAAACTCAATCCTTTATTTCAGTGTACCCTTCAATAATCCCCCATGCCTGCCTCTATTACATGTTGCAGGTACAACACAGCAAAAAGACATGAAGCAGGAAGCAGTCAGGTCAGTTCATCAACAGCTTCTGCAGCCAGAAAGCAAATGCCTAGTGACCATCCAATTCAACGGCTAGCAGAACAACTCAACTTATTTAGCTTACAATCAGCTGAACTTCATAAGTAAAATATTTGCATAAGGCCAGAGAGACAGTTTCCAACAAGGGTTCTACTAAGAAGGCATATCATTCACAAGTAAATGTACTCAATTTTGAAGACCAAAAGTCTAAGAGATGTAGAATATGGAAAAGGGAAGAGTTTGGAAAATATTGGAGCAGACAAATGAGCTTATTTGTTCTAAAACAAAGTGATCCACATGCCACTTGATTCAGACTCACGGCTTAAGGCATGTAGAATACATTAGACCGGTGGAATATAGCTTAATCAGACTACTTCGTTTTAGGGCTCCAGGTCAAGTATTACTCTCATTTTAACTGTGTGGGTACAGACCAGGAAGATGGTGAAGCATTATTTATTGTCTAGATTGAATGATAGGCAGAAAGAGCATCTTATTTGCTAGAGGAGAGGTTAATCATAGTGATCCTGATTCAAAATCCAACACATTAATAGAATAAGAGATCTTGAATGGAATGATTTTGAATATGAATTCATTAGTAAAGGCCGTCTCCTACTTTTGGATTGTCGAAACAACAACTATATGTGAGAGTCAAAGACCCAAAGGAGAATTGGGAAATCAGACTCTCTGATGAAAGAGGGTTTTAGCCTTTTCTTGCAAACGGATTCTTTTCTTCATCACAATGGAGAAAGTCAGCTCGAGCGCTTTCTTCCCTATTCAAGCAGTTTCAGAGGAAATAGATCTCTATATGCTTATCAAAGTATACTCTTTTTTGGTAGATATAGCTTCCGCCGGCATTCGTAGGAGGAATAGCCTTTTTACCAGCAAAAACCACAACTCAAATTGTAAGATCTCTGCCCCATTCATTATAAAGAATAATTAGGCAAGAAATGAGACATAAGATGAGGGGACATCTTGCACAGCAACAAACAAGCTACATTACAAAAATGTCAAGAGGAAAGCCTGCAATCACAATGGAGATTCGCAAAGACATCCACCACATGCTTTGCACTGATAGCATAAATCCAAAGACAGGCAAAATATACAATGCTTTCCTACAAAGAAATATCTGGAACATTCCAGCATTTAAGCATAAGCAGCAACCTATACAACACTGAACTCTCAAAGAACCCTTTTTTATCCATACTCAAACCCCAAAATATCTCCAGGAAAAACTGTTCAACAGAATAGGACAGCTAACGTTTGCTACTCCAAACAAAACAATATATTCGAACTGATACGCAGATGAATGCAAGCAAGCATGGCATTTCTTCCCACAACCCTGTCACAACTCACCATGCATGGCTTGTTACAATAAAAAGGGAGATTATAGGCTTGTAGGTCAGTATCCAATTCGGGTGACTAGAGAAACTGATTTTGAATCAAATGGTGTTTCATTCAATGGAGGGAAGAATTAACCCGTTCCTCTCCCTCTCCCTTTCTTTACGCGTGTCTGTGTGTGTGGGTTGAGCAGGTGACTATGCCTAGACATGAACAAATTCTCATTCCCTTCAAGAGAAAGAGGGACAGAGCTAAATTACGTCTGTTCTCCGTTAAAAAGAAAGCAAGGCAAAGTATAACCAAGTCCAGAAAACTCACTGTAAGGTCGATACCCAAGCTCTTGCTGCACCAGGTGTTTCTGCACAAAGAAAATAGTCCTTCTTCTGTGGGGTCCCAATATCTGAATGGATAAGTTAAGAAGGGGTGCAAATCATGGTCTTTCTGTTCAAAAATGTGATGCAGGTTTTAGTACAAATTAGCACACACAAAAGCTTTTGCAGTGAAAATCAGTGGATACAGAAACAGCAGCCATCATACTTTGGCAATCCACTGAAGCATATATGAGAAGTGTAACCATCAGCAAACATATAACAAACTTGCAAAAATAAAAAAAATAAAAAAAGAATAAAACTCCATATCTACATCTTACTGGAAATTTATCGGAGACAATGCAATTACACTATTTGCATCAAATATAATGGTACCCTTTACAGTTGGTTCATTTCTATTCATCCTGCAGTCATTTATATAGAGTTTATCAAAAACAGTATGTGTTCAGTAAAAATAACATAAAGCCAGAGGAAGTAAACAATTTGGCTACTTGAACGGAAGCAGAGAGGCATGTTAGCTATAGCAAACACTCACTTGTATTCCATTCTGCCCGTGGTAGGGTCTAAGATCACCCATCGCTCATTCCATTTCCTCAACTAATCATAATGAGGAAAATACAAAGAAAGTAATAGTTAGCAATGAGACAATGATTCAGCGAATTTCAAAATTCCACTAGGTTGAGGACACTCATTGTCATATTGGAAATCCAACAGTGAAAGCCTCATGTTATTAGGCATGTAAATGTCATTAAAAAACAATTACTTCATGCTGATACCGTCTCATTGAACCTTGTGACATAATTTTTCCTGGAATAGTAATATTACCTAGGCTTGAGTCATCAAGAAGTGTCATGGGTGGAGTTGTGTGGTATGAGTCTCTGGAAAGCACTGGGGGGTGTGCTTAAGACTTATTGGATATGGCTTTGACATGGCAGTCGCATGGGTGACAATGACGTGGGTACTATCATTATGGGTGTTGACACCGCCAGCATGTGTGACTACATTGTCTCATGGGCATCAACACTGTTAATGTGAGTGCCAACTTTGTTAGCGTGGTGACTATACTTTTGGAAATGACCTCAACACTGTTAGCTTGACATCAACACTATTAGCAAGAAGTTTCCCAAGCACCCAGAGAATTGTCACAACAAACTCATCTTTGAGCACTTGTTTGTTCATATAGATACACCATTGTGATAATTGGGGGTTTTCATTGTCCACTCTCGAAAATCTAAAATCATAAAATCTTCAATACATCAAACCATATTGTCGAGCTCTCCATCACCTTAGGGTGGTTGTAGTATGTAATACACTAGATATCACTTAAGCAAACTACCGTGAGATGGGTTAGGCTCTAGGGAATTTTGAGAGAACATCTTAGAGTCTCCACATAGCCAGGGGCTGAATGGACACCATCCACAAAGGACTGAAAGTCTCGGTAGTGTAGATCGAGCTAGAGATTATTGTCTTGCCCAAGATATGTACTTGAGACAAGCTACCATTTATACAACTAGAAGGGATTTAATTGATCAACTTCTCCTATAATAAAATCTATGTAGTAACTATTTGGAAGCCTGCAGGAGAGTCTTCCAAGTCAAAAGGAATGGTGGGTGCCTTCAGCTAGACGGATGTTTGTGACATGCTAAGGTATGTGGTGAAACATGCTATATAGGGTGGAGATCCAGGTTATCAGGTAGGTGTTGGGTCATGAGATTGGGACATTTTATCATGCTTGAATGATCAAGATACAGTATGGGAAGAATTGTCTTCACAAATGTCAAAAGCAGCATTAGAAAAAAAGATGAATCCCGGGCATCAGGACCAGCAGGCGCCGTCAACGTGAGTGGAGTGCACTGTTAGGCTAGTGTGTCCCTAGTGACAACTAAGAGCAAGGGTGCTCCATGTGTCAAGGCATCATACAATGACCTAGTGAATATGAATTAGCTGATGGTAGTGAGGTCTTGGACACTATCAAATGATGGTTGTGTGCACGTGCCAAGTTAAAAAAGAACCTATTGATGATATGAGCGCCATCTTGATGGTGAACTAAATACTACGAAGCAATTGCTAGATCTTGACAAAGAGGCGCAGAAGCCTTGAAGCTATGATGAACAACATGGAAGTCATTCAAATGGGTTCAATTGACAACTCTCAGGTGACTAAAGGTCAAAGATAGTATCTTAAGATCCTTAAGTTGATAGAGGTCAACATTGTCTTACCGATGTCTTGGCACTGCGCAGTTGGTCTCTTGTACGTAAGAGTATGACCTTGACAATTGGCTTCCATATTTTGAGTTTCCACTGGCTTACTATCCTAACATCGTGCTTTTGGTGTTCTTAAAACTACAATATGCAATCTTCATCTCATCTTATCCAATCAATATTCATCTTAAAACTACACTAGTATCTCTACTTGCAAAAAACATGTAGTAGGTAAGCGTGGGAGCTCAAATTTGAAGGGCAAACCTACAGCTTCCACTTTCCATCCAAATCTTTGTCTAATTGTGTTTAGACAAACTTCTTGAGGAAATTTTCTACTCCAAAAGAAGAAACTTGGCCAAACATATTTTTAAAAAGTTTTACAAGCTCTTTGGGTAAGCTTAAAATGGGTCCAAAGGCACTTTTAATAGAATCTACAAATTGTAGTTTACTAAAAATAGCTTTTCCAAAAGAACTTTTGAAGAGAAGAAGAAGCTAGGCCAAGAGATCACTAAGGAAACAAGTGAAGAGTGGTGAAATGTCATCAGTTCATTCCCATGGCTGGCAACCACAGATTGGAGGCTGACCAAAGTGCATTGGAGAAACTATGAACAAAATTTTGAACATATTCACCTAGAAAGCCACTATCATTTTTTTTTTATAGGAAAATGAATACTGTCAATTTGCACTTCCATTCATCAATCACACAACTTTCGTTCCCTGAAAAGGTTACCGCCATATGAAGAACTTTGAACTGAACCTCCGACATTCCTTTTGGAAGTGATGGATAGAGCGTTTTGAGTTAATTAAAGAAGCATTATCTAGCCAAAACTCACTAACACCCCCCCCCCAGAAGAGGCTTTGTACAAAATTGTGCAGCTGGAAAAGAAAAGAGCACAATCTTCACTTCAGACCGCATCAACAAAGTGTTCTTCATTCCCAAACTACAGAAAGACTTCTTCAGATGTATGGACAGATACCTGTGAGATACATCAAGAATGGATATTTATATCTTTTACCTTTCCTTTTCATCAGCAAAGCTTTCAAATTTCATTTCTAGATTAATAAATTGTTTTCCACCAAGTTTGAATCCAAGAGGGAATTCAACCAAACCCTATCCTCAATACAACGATAAAACTAATTTAACTAAGTAAGAATCACAACCCGCAATACCAGACTGGCAAATTCAACTGTAATTTGATTCCTCATGCGGATCCAGAGGATATTGGAATGATACATGCATATATATCGGGGAAAGAGAGATAGAGAGAGGGGCACCGTTTCGGAGCGTTTAAGAAGAGGGCCCTGCAACAAATTTCTACCGGATCCAGATGCTAATTGTCGTTTAATCTTCTCTAGGTTAGTCTCTGTATCGTCAACTCTCTGCAACTTCAAGAATCCAAGGTTAATTTAAATCCCAACCCTTTTCCTTTTACAGTCAGTTTATTGTCAAACTGATACGGATGGAAACATAGTATCAGATGATAAACGAACGAGAGAGAGAGAGGACCGTAGAAGCTCCATTAGATGCCATTGAAGGAAGCCAAATGCTAGCAGGGGAGATTGGAATCGACAGGGACTTCAGCTGCTCACACTCAAAACTGGGAGGGCCTCTCTTTTGAGTCTTCGTCGGTTCTCGACAGGGTGAAACGCAGAGCGCTTCAACGAAACTAAGATCTCCAATGAAATTGTCTACGTTGTCAAACAATACAACTGGAGCCAATTATCATTTCCTCTTATTCCACGAAACACCGAAAATATTATATTTTGTCGGACTAGAGTTATAAAACTAAGTAATTTTCCTTTATAAACTCATATATAATAAAAATAGATTAGTTTAGCAAAAATTAGAATATTGTAGTTATATTTCATGTGTGATGGTAGAATAATTTATAATTAAATTATTTATAATATTCAGAGTATAAATATATCAAAAAATTAAAAAATAAATCTTTCTTAAAAAATTTTAACATAAGTTGTCCTTACAAATTAGAGGAGAGAGCTCTATATATGACTTTTTTAATTTGTGACATTTTGTTAGTCAATTAAATTTAACAATTTTGTATTATAAAATATAGACAATATACATCTTATTGCAAAAAGGGCCCACTAGGGACGGATTAAGGGGGCGTCCTTCTCCCCAGTGGAGAAGGACCGTCCTTCTCTTAATCTGGGCCGTCGGATGTAAAATCCGACGGTTATCTATTTTGGATGATTAAATTTAAAATCGAACGGTCCACGTTATATTATCCATTCAAAACGTGTGGGCCGTCGAATTTTACATCTGACGGTTACGATGAGGAGAAGGACGCCCCCCGGATCCCACTAGGGGCACCCTTTTCATCTCCTAAATTTATAACATATCTCACTTGGACATAATAGGCACGTCTTCATCTCTCTTTATATTCTTAATCCAGTAATACTTGCAAGTAAGTTATATGACTACCGAAAATATATGCAAAAAATGAAACTAATATACCAAATCTTTTACACAAAAGCTAGCAATAATTACCCTAAAATGAGTCTAATACTAAAATATCTTGTTACGACGTATACTAATTTTAGCACATTAGATCATGTATTTTTAATCCATCTCATGTTTAGAACTCAAAATCATACTTAATTATTTTAATTTTATCATAATTTATTTACGATTGTATTGCTACATAATATCATAATCTATTAATGATAAATCCAGCCAGAGATGTGTTTAACTAATACTTTCTTTGTCCTCATGTCACTCATTTTTCGCCCCACCAGTTTTTCAACAATACCCTTTTAGACTAACTTATCCATGATCATATGCAATGTGGAAGAGTAAAGACATAAAGACTTCGATTTTATGATATAGTCAAGAGTCAACAAGCAAGGTGTATGGAACTATTTATTTCTTGACTCTTAGGACTCACACAATAATGAAATATGATTCTTCATCTCACTTCCAAATTAATCTAATAAACATATATAGTATTAAATACACACTACGGCATGATTCTTTTTAAGAAAAGTATATGTCTTAACTAAAAATATTATACAGATCTTAGTATACTCGTTACCTAAATGTCTAACCCGAATTTTCATTTTAATTGCCACTTTTAAGTGCTAAAAAAAATCTCTCATCTATCTAACTACAAGCTATATAAATTGTAAGACATCTATATAATTTATAAGCCTCATATAATTCTTACTAAGGCGGCAATTAATTATATTTATCAATTTTACTGACTCGTAAATAGTAAGAAATATAACATCTTATCTATATTCGTTGACTAAGCATCAAAGATGACCGCTCATATACATGTGCCGATCTAAGTTAGTTGACATAAACTTATACCATTGTATGGTAAATATGTGAGCAATTAATAGATGCTTAATTTAATTAAATAATATCTTAAAAATATAATTTTATGATCAATTAAAAATAAATTATAAAATTATAACCTACGTAATCATAAATTTTTTTACTAAGTGCCATAAAAGCATCTAGTACTATAAACTTAGCCAAGGGGTACGCAACCATGCAACTAATGGAAATATATTTCAAGACCATCTCTTTGTGTAAAATTCTATCTCAAATATAGTAATATCATATATTTACATATTTGGTTTTTTTCAAGAAACTTAGATCTTTGGCATAGGCAAGTGCTATCATGATATCACAATAAATTATCACAAAATCTGATGCATCCTTAATAATTTTTAGATCGATAAAGAATCTCTTTAACTAAATCATTTGTTGAACAACTATTAAACAAGCGATATACTCTGTTTTCATAGTTGATATATACTATATACGGTTATTTATTACTACTACAAATAATGGCAACAAAATTTTTCAAGAAAGTATATTCAAAAGTCTATTTGCTTTTATCTAAATTACTTCCCAATTGGAGCCATTGCAGCCAATTAGCCGTAAATACAAACCCTAATAGTAAATCACATAATCCATAGTATTCTTAAGATATCTCAAAACACTTTTAACTGTCTTCCAATGAATAAATACGGTATCTAATTGAAATTTATTAACTAAACCAACTGCATAATATATATTTGGTTGAGTATATATTATAGCGTACATTAAACTACCTATGAAACTCGCACAAAGAACTTGAAACAATTTTTCAACGTTGGCAAAAATCTTAAAAGATATCTTGGCACAAGTTTTTTTATGTTTTAATATATGAGTATCAAAATACTTGCAGCCATATATATTGAAACATTTAAAAACATTTTTAATGTAAACTTTTTAAAATATATCCAAAAATCTCTTTAATCGATCTATAAAGATATTCACTCTCAAAATGTAGTCTACTTTACACATGTCTTCATTTTAAAAATTAAAAATAGTTATCTTTTCGTAACAGTTATCAACTCATTATCACTTCTATCCAATAATATATCATCAATATACAATCATAAATTTGTAAAATTATTTATAAATTGTTAAACATAGACGCAATGATCCTCTTCAGTCATTATAAATCCATTCACAAGAATAGCTCAATAAAATCTATAACACAATTGTTTAGATAATTATTTTAGACCGTAAATATAATGTTGAACTTGCATATTTTATACTCTTGTTCTCTCACCACAAAACCAATTTATTGATCTATATCTATCTTCATCTAATTCTCTATTTAGGAGAGTTGTTTAATGTCAATTTGAAATAATTTCAAATCTAAATTAGTTACAATAGTTAGAATTAGACAATAGAGACAAATCTCACTACCGATGAAAAGATTACCTCATAGTCTATTCCATCCTCTTAGGTATAACCTTTCATCACAAGATGAACTTTGTACACTTCAATTGTGCTATTTGACAAGCGTTTGGTCTTGAAAAGTCATCTATTTTTAATTATCTTTTGCCTAGGTGGTAGGTTTACCATATCTCAAACCGAATTCGATCTAATAGACCCAATTTCATCATCGATTGCTTTAATTCATTGAACTTTGAAGAAAATAAGAAACCCTTATAAACTTTCTTATGTTTATTATCATCATATGGAACAATCATGAAAGCTTATCCTTAATCTCAAAGCTAAGACTGAGAATACTACCACATTGACTTCTACAAAGAATACTACCACTAAAATATTGTGTCCCTCCAAATTCTCAAGAATTAAGAAAGATTAAATCTTATTAAGTTAGGATAATTAAATATGGTTTATTTCTAGTATTATGGATACAAGTTTAAATTGTGACATTTTCGTCTCAAAATATTAAAATTATTTCATTTCTTAATCGATAAATATTTTACTCTGATTTTAAATTCAGATCTAAAAATTTATTCTTTATTTAATCGACTTAAATCCAAACTGATATTGAAATGCAAAACTATATCAAATACCGTTAAACAGTCTAAAATAGCAAAAATGACTTCAAAAATCAATAACTGACATTGAAATATACGTAAGAAAAAGTATATTAATCAATATCATAGTATTAAATTATAAACTTGATGCATCTTCGATCCAAGTTTCAAACAAATTTAAGTCAAATTGTTCGTCTGAGTCCGGCTCTATCCATTGAATCTAGATCCCACACGCCAAAATTGTGAACAAAAGGTCAAGTGATGACGGGAGGTTATCCCACAGAAAATACTCTGACGCTCAAATCAGTAGACAGCCTTCGAAGTAAGGTAGATGCAATGAGGTGCAATATTAATGCAGAGAGTGTTTGTTTCGTTGGAATGCTCTCGTAGGCCAAGAGACTTACGTTGCTCATGATGAGCAAACTCTCTAAGTATTGTATTCGCTAGGAACGTAATAGCAGAAAAAGAGAAAGCACTAGAATGCTGAAAGCGTGAGAGTTTTTATAAGAGAAGGCTTTTTGCAAACAAGTGAGAATGTGCCTTGAAGTGTAAACTCTATGGCCTTTTATAGTCGTTGCATTGTGCTGCCTTCCTTGTACGAAAGGGTTTGATACCCGAGCTTTACTGAGATTGTTGCCTTTTCTGGCGTACTGCCATTATGGCTGCAGCGGTCATTGGATTAATTGCTTTTCTTCTACGTTCTGTAACCGCTATGGTTTCCAACAGATAGGGAAAGAGTTCTAGCACCTTCCTTCAGTTATGTGCATTGATTCTGGTAGCAATCGTTACAATAGATGTTGTCTTCTATGGAGGGCACGAAATTATGGAAGAAGACCGTTGCTGCACTAGGATGGACGCATGGGCCAATCCCCACTTGGGCTGCGTGAGGCCTAGTCTTCAGCCGGTCAACCGATCATACTTCCATTCAATGAAGTATTAACCATCTTATATGCTTCTGGTTAACAGAAGCGTTGACCGTCTCGAGCCCAAATGGGTCGTCCTGCTTTTGGGCTTTAATTGGCTCATTAGCCTTTCATCCGGTCAATGGCTGCCATTGACCATCCAGGCGCAAATGGGCCATTAAGGATTTGGGTCATTCCTTCTTCTTGAGCGAACCCATTACTGGCGTACCCAATCACTAGCTCTCCATACTGATGGTCTGGATCTCTAATCTCTAACATGTTCAAGATGGGACGAGAATGGCTAGGTTACTTGCCTGAGGCGACCTAGTGGGGAACATGGCAATGACTCTTACCCTATCGATTGAATTGCTTGCTGTTGTTGTACGTAAAGTCGAGATCCAGAGAATTGGATGACAAAAAGCGTTGACCGGATTCGTTGACCATCTATGGTAAAATTCGGAGAACTTCTGAAGGGAGAGTTGATCAAATTCATTGATCATCTAGGCCAAAATTCGAAGAACTAGTGAAGGTAGAATTAACCGGAATCGTTGACCATCTAGGCCAAAATTCGGAGGATTGCTGAAGGAAGTATTGACCAGATTCGTTGACTGTCTAGGCATAAATCTGAAGAACTATTGAAGGAACCGTTAACAGATTCGTTGACCATTTATGCCAAAATTTGGAGAACTGGTGATGGAAGCGTTGACTGGATTCATTGACTGTCCATGCCAAAATCCGGAGAACTACTAAAGGAAGCGTTGACTGAATTCGTTGATCGTCTAAGCCCAAAATTCGGAGAACTAACGAAGGAGGCGTTGACCAGATTCATTCACCGTCTAGGCCAAAATCTAGAGAACCGTCGTAGGAAGTGTTGACCGGATTCGTTGACCGCCTGAGCCAAAATTTAGAGAACTAGTGGGAGTTGAAACGACGCACCATCATACCACCAGACTGTCAGTCAAAAAGTTGAACACGTGTCTGCATGCAGAGAATTTATGATCCCTATAATTAATGCATCAAAAGATCTGATTCAACTATATCCTCTCTGGAAGCGACACGTGTCAACAGTAATGGGCACACCTTTTCAAGATTGTTCCCCTTCTCCAGCATTCACATGCCTTTAAGTACTCCAGTTGTTTCATTTTCAAACTTTTCATGCTTTCTTCCTGAGAATTTTCTAAGTGTTTCGTATCCTTCCTTCTCCCGTTTCCATGGCACCTTCTATAATTCAGATTATTTCGGTAATTACAGCGAGTAAAGTGAAGAAATTGTACATCAAGTACAACATTCCTAAGAGGATCGTCTTCAGGATGCCCGGCGATGAAGATAGGGCGTGCTCCCCTCCTCAAGGCTACATCATCATATACGAAGCCCACTTGAGGAGTGAGCTACATCTTCCGATCCCTGACGAGCTGTTGGATGTTCTTATCGCTTTTCAGATCCCCATCGCAAAGCTTCATGCCAGCACTGTAACGTCCCCGGCACATCCGCACTGTGGATATTGTCCGCTCTGGGCTGGGGGAACGTACGGCGTCCCAGGCCAACACGCAGCCCGCACGATTTTGTTCCTAGCAGACGGCCCAGCCGCCCCCAAAACGCGTCCACAATGGAAGAGGTATCCACGCCCTTTATAAGGCACGCTTCGTTTCCCTCTCCATCCGATGTGGGACTCTACAAGCACTATGCGATACTTGTGCACGTTTTGCATTTTTCTCTGCCACCATTCGAAGCTGCTGACAGTGGAGGCTGTCAGGGTGATATTTCAATTCCTTTAGGACGGAGAGTGGGTTTCCCTATCCCTACGAGGGCTCCAAATTAGCAGCACGATCTATGACTCTTTGAAGAATTGGAAGAATAGGTTCTTCTATGTTTATATTGATGAGTCATAGCCTCTGGCCAGGGATTGGAACAGGGTACCCGATACTTACACCAGGACACCCACAACAAAGGAGACCAAATCTATGGAGCCACTTCTGAAGCTGGTGGAAGACCACCTTTTCAAGTTCCGGAGAGATCACTTGGTTTCTCGACAGGAAGCCAAGAGGGCACGATGGGGGCCACCTTCCCCGGTCTAGAAGATTAAAGTTCCTTCCCGAAAGTGGAAGGTTAGGGTCTTACGATCAAATTTGCCAACACAGCTTCCACCGAAGAACCTCCCAATAGTCCTAGGCAGAAGAAGGTGGCGACGACGATGCATTCTTTTTCTTCCTCCACAGAGCCTGATTACGTTTTGATTGTCCGGTTCACTGGAATCGAAGACAACTCCAATGTTGGCAATGTTGAAGCTGCGGTGGAGGCATATAGGGCCAGGCTGCGCTCTGCTGCGAGTAGCGCCGTTCTTGCTCTACCGCAGCCGGAGTATTCGGCGGTAGAGCCAGCTGTGATCATATTGACCACTTAAACCGTGACCCGATTCCATGGTTGGGAAGGCTCTGATCCTTCTGCCTAAGAGGCCAAAACTCTGTCCAGGGTTCCTGAAGAACTTGGAAAGGTGGCCCCTCCGGATTACCTCATTGATCTCCCGCTGAAGAGTCCTGCAGTCCTCTGTGGAGTTTTCGAAAAATTGATAGAAATCACATTACTTAGCTGGATTTCCTTCCTCCGCTTTCTTAAATGGTTTGGGTCACTTAATGAATTTCTCCCCACGGATCTGCATAAGAACGTTGGAGGGCATGTCGATCAAGAGTATCAGGTTGATCGGTCAGTAATCACTTCGCTCCAGTGCTCCGGTCCTGTACTGCTTCCTACAGGAGTGATCGCCTCCATTGTACTTCCTCTTTCCGTCGGTCGAGAAAGAGCGAGGCTATTCAATCCTTTTGGGACGCATAACCTCGTTGGCCTCTTTGATCGCTGCGTAGGCCTTCGTGATAGATTTTACTTCCTAAAAGGTCTGCGGATTCTTATACGCAAAATGCCTGAAAAAATCCCCATGCATTAAAGTATAAATGAAATTGTCAAGCTTCATCGCTTCCGTAAGCCTGGGAATCCTTCTGGCCTCCGCCACGAAGCGATCCAGGAACTTTCTCGGATTCTCTCCCAACTTGTACTTGATATGGGAGAGATGTCATGACTTGCTTCTTTTCCGACGACTAGAAGCATATTGTGCCAAAAATAGACTAGTAAGCTCTCGAAAGCTCTGGATCGAATCTGACGGGAGATGATGAAATCAGATGCGAGCGTCTCCCTTCAGCGTAAAAGGAAAACAACGACACATCGCTACGCCCTCCAACCTCTAGAAACTCAGATGGGTGCGAAAGTAATCTAGGTGATCCATAGGATTAGCACTCCCATCATAAGAGTTAAGGATTGGCATTTTAAAATTTTTCGACAAATGGCGATTCAAGATCTGTGCTATAAAGGGTGATCTCTCCAGATCTATTATGTGTTCGTCTTCCTTGAACACGCGGTTCAAGATCTTCTCTACCCTCGAATCTATATGGGTGGCGTTGCCGGTTCTTTTGAAGTTGAGGTAGGTTCTCAACTCCATTCTTTCTGCAACGTAGGGAATAGCTGGCCGGTTACTGCCACCAATGGATCTAACCTAGAGGCTCCCTCCTGAACCTGATGCCTGATCTCCGCCCGAGAGTATCAGGGATTCCTCCGCTCTGGACTCTCCTTCGGAGTCCTACTGCCCAAACGTCCTTCGATCCTTGGACGGCTCTGGGCATATGAGGCCTCTGGAGCTTGAGTATTACCCGGCCTCCTAGTCTTCTTGGATGGCTTCTTCTTCTGGCCTTCTGTCCTAGAGGTCAGAGTAGGGATTGTTGCAGGCGGAGCCCCCTACTTCGTATTTTTCTAGTGGACCTAGAGCATTTGAAGCGTTTGATTCATGTCACTCACTTGTTCCGCCGGGTTCTGAAAAAATTGAGTGGGTACTCCATTGACTACCCCGTTGACCAAGTTACCAGGAGAGTCATCCTTGTCGGGTGTGACCGCATCTCTAACAGGATCGTCAGCTTTCGCTCTGGTGTTTACTATTATGATGGATGAAACTGATTCTGGAATCAAATAGGAAAGTTGTTGTGAAAAGTGGTAGGCTTTTCGTAAGCTTCCCACAGACGGCACCAAATGATGCGTCCTGAATCCAAATTTCAAATAGATTCGAATCAAGTCATTCATTTAAATCCGACTACGTCCACTGAGTCTAGATTATATACACTGCAATTGCGAACAAAAGGTCAGGTGATGATAGAAAGTTATCCCACCGAAAACACTCCGACGCTCAAGTCGGTAAATGACCTTCAAAATAAGAAGGTGGATACAATGAGATGCAATATGAATACTGAGAGTGTTTGTTTCGTAGGGGTGCTTTCGTAGGCTGAGAGGTTTGGGTTGCTTGTGAGGAGTAAAGTCTCTAAGTACTGTGTTGGGAATGTAGTAGCAGAGAGAAAGAGCATTAGAATGCTAAAAGCGTGAGAGTTTTTACAACAAAAGGCTTATTTCAGGCAAGTGATAACATGCCTTGAAGTGTGAACTCTATGGCCTTTTATAATCGCTGCGCTAGGCTGCCTTCCTTGTGTAGAAGGGTTTGATACCCGTGCTCTGTTGGGACCGTTGCCTTTTTTGGCGTGCTACCTTTATAATTGTAACGGTCATTGGATTGATTACTTTCCTTCTACGTTCTTTAATAACTAGAGTTTTCAGCAGATAGGAAAAGGATTCTGGTGCATTCCTTCAAGGATGCGCATTGATTTTGGGAGTAACCGTTACAATAGAGGCTGCCTTATGGGGAAAGCGCGAAATCAGGGGAGAAGACCGTTACTGCACAAGGATGGACGCATGGGCCAATCTGGGCTTGGACCCCATGAGGCCTAGTCTTCAGCCGGTCAACTGATCATACTTTCAGTTAATGAAAGTATTGACCGTCTTGTATACTTTCGGTCAATGGAAGTGTTGACCATCTTGAGCCCAACTGGGCCATCCTGCTCTTGGGCTTTAACTGATTATTAGCCTTTCGTTCGGTCAACGGTTGGTTTTGGTCGTCTAGACGCAAATAGACTGTTGTGGATTTGGATCATTCCTTCTTCTTAGGCCAATCCGTTACTAGCGTACCCATCAAAACTCAACTAAAAATACTATTTAAACTTATATAATTCCTTCATCATTATTAACCAAATAAAAATATAACCCAAAATACCAAAACTTAACAAATAAAGGCTACAATTCTAACTTGACAAAATATTAAAAGATATAAACATTTAGAACATCCTAAAAATTAATTCCGTGTGATTTCTTTCAAATTTCAATTTCTTATAAATTAGTTCAAACCCTCTAATTTAAAAAATTAAAAAAATAATCCATAACACAATGTACATACTACAAGTACATATTTGTGACAAGTAACACAATGTACATACTACAATTACACATTTATTGTCACAACGAAAGATTATCCCATAATATGACATAGCATTTACTCAAATGGATCATAGATTGTCACAATGTACCTTATGTCATCGTTAAATCCATCAATTAGGTATTTATTATCTAAAAATATTATTATGGAGCATTTAAAAACAATACAAATTCCTGTTTTATCGGTAAGGCCTCTTAATCGACTCTCCGAGATCTCAGGTTTAAAACTATATATGAACACCGTTATTACACTACATAGAATCCTCATGTCCCGTCATTAAATTCATGAGCTTTCATTTTATAACGAAAACAACCTATTTAATGGATTAATTAAATTCATAAATAGAGAAAGCAAACAGTCATCCGGTGGTAACATTGTCCCTTGCATGAGATGTGAGATCTGATACCACAAAGAGGCGAATTAATTTTTTTTTTCTTTTAAGAAAAACAAAATGATACTCAGGTAAAAAATTTATTTTGTGCCCATAGATAGTATAATGGTGTAACTAACTAAAGATTTTTAGAGGGAAATGAAAAAGGTAAATTATATTATCACCGATACGAATATTGAAAATATATTCAGACACGCTCAGAAGCCTGAAGGAGGACATCCACAAACCAGTAAAGCATCAACTCTCTTAACTTTAGCAACAAAGGATAGCATGCTACAACCTGGCTCAGTAGCCAGTTTATTCAATAACCAGATGACGACTTATAGCTATGCATTGACTGGATTGGCAGTGCGCTTAGCTTCGAGCGTCTTCTCGTATTCCTCGATTGACTTGAAGAGTTCCGAAAAGTTTCCTTTCCCAAACCCTCCACATCCACCCTTCTGGTACAAGTTCCCTTCATCGTCCTTGAGCATGCAACCGATCCTTTGAATTATTTCGACAAATATAGTTGGCCTGTTCACATCAATCAACCATACATTCAAATTCAAGACATGCTTTGTTTTGGACAAACAACATCTGCGGTTAAGAAATCAAAATAATGGCACTACGGCTTCAGCAACCGTCTAGCAGAAAAACATACCAGAATATAACGAATGCTGTCTACAGTGGTTAAATACACCAAGAAGCAGCCCAATTTATCTACGTTAGGTAATTCTTTTGAGACGTGGTGCACCAGCAATGCAACCATCGGCTAACCCACCAAGGACTCAGAGCCAGCACATTGCAGGAGGCCTAGCAATTCTACTGGTAACTCGGGGAGCAACAACATATTGAAAGATATTTTTTTTTCTTGGGGGTGGGGGGGTGGAGAGGGGGGAAGTTAAGATAAAAGCTGCCCATGGGTTTCTACATGGACATGGGAGTCCAATACTCTAGCTATAGTTTCCTTGCCCCAAGAAGGTGATTTGGGTTAACCTTATTTCTATGCATATCCAATTAACTCGAATTATTGAGCCAAAATCCTTCTGCTGCAAAGTGATACTAGATTCTCATTCTTTTGTTTCAACCAAACAAACTTGACCTTATTTAATGTACTATGCTCCATGGCAGATATAGCACAAAAGCAAACCACAAAAGGGATTCCTCATTGTAACAGGCTCATCGCTTAGCAAGAAAAGAGATTCAAAGACACCATACACGTCCCTGCAATTCCCGTGGAATCTGACCATGCATGGTTGCAGGGACCAAATATTGCCAGAGGTGATCGACTACTGCGATTGTTAAGCAAGATCTCACACACTGCTAGATTATCCTTTCACCCGCGTCTTTACTCCCAATGCGAAGATTGAAGAATCCAAGAGGATTTACCAAAAAAATTTCAACAAGCCTAACTGAATCAGTTTAGTATGAAAAGATCTGCTCCACAGGTGCTAGACTCCTCGTCTCTCGTTCTTGTTCATCATCATTGTTTCTGCAATGCTACTTTCTTTCCCTTTTCAAAGCAATGTTTCCATAAATATAACCCACATTCTGTTCCAAAGATCATTTCTCACTTGATTACCATTCTTTTCTGTCTGAAGGATGTTTCTTCTGTAGTTTTCTGAATTACACATTTACTAAATGGACTGCTCCACAAAATTTGAGAGAGAAAGCGTGAGCTTGACATTTTTCAGACTACTTAACAAATATACACCTCTTGGGATGACTTTTGACGATGATCTTAAAAGCCACTTTCTTGTTCTTTTAAAGTTCAAGCAGCAATAAGCCCATTTGTTCTTCAAAAACCCACTTTAGTTCAGGAAATACAAAAATCTTACGCGACTAAGGTCAGAATCAGAGTGCAAGGAGAGGATTAAGCTTCTCAACTCTCCCATGCAGAAGATCAGAAAATCAAAAAGGAAAAAGGAATATCCATCACTGAAGAGGAATTTCGCAGGCATTGCAAAGAACAGGCATCAATATGCATATGCCAGAGCCCAAAGTGTTGGCATTACAATGACTGCAATTCTTTGCCCTGAAGTGCAACAAACAAATAGGTATCTTTTCCTTATTTCCTTTGGGTAATTACAGACATCTTGTTCAATCCATTGTGCCAATATTATGCAACAAAGGAACATCCGAGATGGGGGTGGGAGAAAGAAAGGAAAACAGAAAACGGCACCATATTCAATCACACCGTGCAAAATCACGCCGAAAGCCTTCAAAATTGGACTACTTGAGGTCAATTATATCAATTTAATCAAAACCAAACAAAAATAACAAAATGAAGTCGCACAGATAAATCAATGAATGGAAAACAAGTAATTAGAAGCGCACAGTACTAATTGAATACAATGCACATACCTGTCCCCAACCGGCTTGGTGAAGATCTGGAGCAGGGTGCCCTGATCATCTTTATCAACCAAAATACCCAACTCCTCACACTCCTTAATCTGCTCAGCCGTCAACACATCCCCAGCCCTATTCTTCAGATTCTGGTAATACGTAGGAGGCGGCGACGGCATGAACTCGAACCCACCGAGGCCGCTCCTCTTCCTCATCTCCCTCAGCGTCCAGAATATATCCTCCGTCATCAATGCCAGGTGCTGCACCCCAGCCCCCTCATTATGTTCCAGATACGTCTGTATCTGGCTCTTCCTCTTCGTCCCGAAAACCGGTTCGTTCATCGGCATCAAGACCATCTCATCATTGCTCGCCAGAACAACCGAGTTCAGACCGCTCTCGCTCGTCCCGACATCCTCCGCCGTGAACTCCGCGAACTCGTGAAATCCTGTGAAATTTTTAACGTATTGCACCGCCGTACCTAGTTCAGGCACGTTCCCGACCGCGTGATCCAGCCGACGGATTCCGAAATCAAGCGCCGGTGAAGAAGAGACCTCCTCCATAGGAGCGAAATTTGGCAAGAACCAGTCATTAGGGTTTGAAGAATCAGGGTTACGGCTTTTGTAGCTTATGTAGCGCAAAACCACGTCGCCGTAGAGATGGATCTCAGCGAGAACGACGCGGTTATCGAGGATGATAGGCGGGGACGATGGTCTGGCGCCGTTTGCGACGCTGGTGGAGAAGGCGATCTCGGCGTCCTCGACTTCGATCGCGATCGCACGGGCCGCGAGACCGTGCGAGGCGACGAAGGCGTTGAAGGTGGAGAAGGAGAAGGTCGGGATACAGGCAGTGGCGGCTGCGGTGGGGTCAGCAGCGGATATTGAGGGGGAGTAGGGGGCAGTGAAAAGGAAGTGGAGGTTGCCGGATCGGAGGAGGTAGGAAGCGTGGATGCAGTTTCCGGTGGATAGGTCGGACTTGGCGACGATGGGCATGCCTAGACCCCATGAGAAGCGGCGGCTGCAGTTGGTGGCGTCGGGCGACCAAAACTCGATGTGATGGAAGCGCTTGACGGCGAAGCGATCGGATTTTGGGTTTTGACGGACGAAGTTGGAGAAGCCCGTCAACTGGAAGCTGCTGGCACTGCTTTTGTCATTGGAGGCGTCCCTCTCACCTAGTGCGGCAGTTTCATCTGCTCTGTCTCTCCCCATTCTCTCTCAATCGCGCGCACACACTCTCTCTCCTATATTCAGCAATGGGTTTTTTTTGAGCGGGAAGTTGTGGTGACCGATACGAGATATTCCTGCTCTTTTATAGGAGCGGAAGTGGGAAATTCGTGGCTTGCTTTCAGTGGCAAAAGAGGACAATTCCGGAGGTACGTCAAAATCCGCGGACGCTTGGTTTCCGGGATGGACGATTGTTTCTTTGTTTTGGGAAAATGAACAGGGAAGATCAAGGGACAGAGGACAATACTTTTTGGGAAAGAGATAAGAGCGGATATCTTCGTGGGGAGGCGTATGGATGACGGTTGCTCTCCGGGAATCGGAGTCTTCACCCCATTGACGTGGAAATTCTATCGCAGCCATTGACTTCAAGTCAACCCCCGACCAGGAAGTCCATAAATATATATAATATTACAAATTTTCACGATTTAATAACATAATTAATTTTAATTTAATTATAAATAAATATATATATATACGGCTGCTCTCCGTGGATCGGAGTCTTCACGCCATTGACGTGGAAATTCTATCTCAGCGATCGACTTCAAGTCAACCCCGGACCAGGAAGTCCATAAATATATATAATATTAGAAATTTTCACGATTTAATAACATATTTAATTTAATTTTTTAATATATATATATATATATACTTATTGATTAATATAGATGACGAAAATTCGAATGCTGAGAGGGAGTTTTTTTTTTTCCAGGTTTTTATTCCATGAGGAAAAGGAATTTGATAGTCGTTCAAGGACTTACACACACTCACATAGTACTTTTAATATATTGTTAATTTTTTTTTTATTTTGAATTTTTGTTGGACACCTAAAGTCATGGTTAAGTCAACAAAAAAATCATATTATTTCCTGCCTTTTTTTTTTTTTGGTAAGTATTACATTCTGCCGTATTATTGTTTGAGAACTGTGCCTATTTTTCATAAGTTCTTTAAAAATATACCTCTAATAATTAATTCTCATTCTGTTATGTTTTATAAAAAATTTCAGCTATACTATGATAAAAATACAATCGACCGATTATCTTTTAAATTAATTTCTTACCATCAAAAGCTATAAAATAACTTAGTATAATATTAAAATATATTTTCTTTAAATAAAAATAAAAAAATATTAACATAAATCTTTAATTTATTTTTTATTAATATTATATATCAAGTATTAAAAAATATTAATGCGTCTTAAAATTTAAATTATTATACGAATTAGAACCGCTTAATTTTTTTCGATAGGTCATACCAAAACGGTTTAGATCTCTGTCACTTTAAACATTAATCATATATATCACAACTAACAAATAAAATATCAAATGATGGCAAAAATTTACTCTATAATATATTCTCAAATATTCAAGTCCAAAACCTTTTCATATGAATAGAAAAATAAAATGAGTAAACAAATAATACGTTAATGTGTATAACGCAGGATTGAGTATTTAAATACGTTCGACTTGGGAGCGATTTTAATAGATGGAGAATAGAGTTCATAATAGTGCGCTCGATTAAGAAGTGGCTTAAAAGTGAAAAACTAAGTTTCAATAAGTATACTCAATTGAGATGCGGCTTAAAAGTTGATGAATGAGTTTTGGTGAGTACACCCACCATGAGGCAATTTAGAAGTGGAAGATTAAGTTCCGATGAATGTGCCCGACAAATGGACAACTTTTAGAGGGAGAAAATTCTGCACTTGATGAGGAGTACCTAATTGATAAATGCACTCGCAATTGAATGGCTAATAGAATGAGAAAATATTCTTAGACGCTAATGATGAAGAGATGGACACTCATCAGTCTCCTCTCTCGCTAATGAGAGAAGGGCTCTCTGCGCCATACGCTATGTGTTGCCTTCACCAATCTTGCAGTGCAAGAATTCAAAGCTAGTAAGAAGCCTACACAACCATTGACCAAAGTAAAAGAATGAGACTTTATGGGAGATGAGAAGAAAGTGAATATGCCTTCTGAGTCTTCTCACTATACACTCCTTTTTTTGTCCTCATTTTCTTCTCTTTTTCTCCCTTATTCTCTAAAGTAAAAAGACACATGCAGAAAGAGTTGGTCTTTGCTACCTTAGGGCTTACGGCTTGCCTTGGGCAAGCGAGCAACATTATTGCTCAATTATGAAAATCATGCGTGATTACCGGTGTCCTTTAGAGGGGGATTGCTAAAATGTTCCCACGATTATGACAAGTGCTATTCACATATTGGTAAAATGCTACCCAATTTGTCGGATGACAAGTTAGAGAAATAATTTGCACCACAATTGGCTGCAAACGCCACAGCATACTAGCAATAACCGTCTCATGATATTTCTTCCATAGCTACTAGGAACCACACGCTGGCAAATACATATGGGTTCACCCATTGGGCTGATGCAGTTGGACCAAGTTGCGCAGGCTATAATTAGGTTTGCTATAGCACATTCTATGCTCTAGGCTTCACAAATCACACTAAATTTCCATTCCCCAAGCACTTATTGGTAAATTAAATTTTAAATCGGCCCATAAAATTATCAAACCTATTAATAATTATTATTAATTTTATTTCTATTTTATTTTATTTTTAATTATTTTTTTTTTTATTTTAAAATAATTATTTTTTATTATAGGGCACGATAATTTTATTTTATTTAAATATTTTTAACAAAAATTAAGTAAAATGTCACTTCTTTATTAGCTTATAGGACAAGGATGGGCAGGTCTGCGTGAATTACTTGCGAAGGTAAGGGTTTGAAATTCCAGAAGATTGGATTACGTAGGCAGCTCTTTTTCCTCTTTTTTTCTCGGAGAGGATAATCGATGCAGTCTGAATACACAAAAAAAGAGGACGGGTGGGAGGAAGACATCCGGCCCTGAGATCCCATTCACCTAATAAATATTAGTACAAAATCCCTTTTAATAATAAAAAATAGTATAAAATGCCTTTTGGTACATGTTACTAGAATGCTAGAATATATATATATATATATATATATATACACGCAAATGATAAAATTAGATTGTTCATAACACAGCACAATCCGTGAACAGTGTCAAACCTGTATAACATGGCTCAATATTTTGAATCGTTTCGGTCTACTCAACAAACGGTTTGCAGGCCATGCCAAGTATGGCATGTTTAGGGAAGAGCGGGCAAGAAAGAAAGATAACTAAAATAAATTTTATTTTTAATATATATTTTTTTAATTTTTTAACACAACACAATCTATAAACATATTTGATCCAACACATCACGGGCCATGTACTAGGCTGGGAAGCATGCCATGCCGGCAGACATGATCCATTTAACACATTTACCCGTTTACAAGCCATTTGTACTACAAGCACTAGGACGAGTTTAAAATAATTATTCTTGCACCTAAATGGCACATACCGTCATCCTAGTTTAAACTTGATTTTTTAATCACAGTTGGAGGGGAAAAAAACAAAAAAATACCTTGATAATTTTCCACTCAGGGCAGGATACACCATGCCAGTCACTGATTTTGGTCTTGAATGAACTTGAGCTCATCCTTGAGCCAAGCAACTGTAAACGTTTGAGATTTTCCATAGAGTCCAATGAAACATAATGATGCAACCATAGAAATATAGAGTTAGATGCATTACTTCACAAATTTTGACCCAATTTCTGCAAGCCATGCTATCATTAATCTTTTTGGGCGGTTGAAGGGGGAAAAAGATGGGGCGGCAGAAGAGAAGCTGACCGCCATTCCTCCATGCTGGCTAGAAATGATATGAATATCTCATTTTCTTCAAACAAGCCAACTTACAGCCTCAGACTATTCAGCTTACAAATCATTAACATTTTTCTTGTTTTACATCTGCTGCAGCATGTCGAAGAGAGAATCTTCTGAAGCAGGAAGATTCTGAAGTGCAAGGGTGTGTTCCTTGAATGAAGCTGCAGCTTTCTCCCTCTCTTCTAGGTCACCCAGCTTGTCGTAGACAACAGCTATTAAATAGAAAGCTTCGGCAGCCAGCTCATGGTACTGTAATCAAGCACAATCATATGTTCGATTTCATACTGGCATAAACTCCAGACCATATTTTGCCATGCCTATCAAAGGCTACACTAAGCAACCTAGTCAAACTGAAAGGACTTGGAGAACACAGGAGGAGAAAGAAAAAAAGAAACAGAGTTAGAACACTCCATTTGGTTCGATATGGTCGTGAAAATATTTCCCTACCTCATTAACTTAATACTAGGCTTAAGTAGAAAGGTAAAAGATGATTCATATAGACTTGGTTGACATTCGGGATATCAACATAGTATCTTCTGGAGGATTAGTTCACCCCAAGTTAGAGGAAACAGTTCCCCAGGCATCAAACTGATGAAAGATAATTTTGCATGATAATATTTAAGATTCACACTTTCAAGTAAAGACAAAACTAGGTTTTTTATAGGTAAGGCATAAATTTACACAACGCAAAATTTGCATGAATACTTTTTTCACCATATTATACTTTTCTTCATAAATAATTCAAGGAAAACAAATAAACCTAGGCCTTGTTTGGGCTCCTACATTATGGGACAACTGGGGCTTTCTATTGGCACTAAGCATGTCCCAACTTACAGGTAGCTATGATATTATAAGTTTCCAGACGGTGGACTGAATTGTAACCTTCATTAACAGATTCATGATTTCCCTGATCTATTTGTAAACTCAGCCTTATAACATATTTTAGAGTTACGGTTTGAAGAAATTAATTTAGTGCTTGAAGTGACAATAACTTTAATTGCAGAAAACTAGTAACTTTAGCCAATACCAAAAAATAAGAAAAATGGGAACTGATTTCTGATATAACTAAAGATGAAAAACATTGTTCCAAATAAAATGTCAATCTATAACTTTTCCTGAATACAAAAGTTTCTCAGACAAATTTCTTTCCCCATCAATCAAATGGAGCCTCACAGCAAAAGTGTTTCTGTGAGACTAGCCTGCTTTAGAAAGCACTCAAAAAGACCTTTTCATGCAAAAGCATTACTGACTTTGGAATTTTCATTTGGGACCATCCCAACGCAAACAATGGAAGAGAACAAGGGATCTTAGTGTAGCATAACAATATTTGACAGTCTCATGCAAACAATACCTAAAAAGTCAAGTTAATTGTTACCAAAAAATCATTGCTATTTTCACATCATCAGTTATTGCATTGATCAAACTATATATCTCTCGTTTACTTCATCACCCTTTTTCTGGGTTGGGGGTGGGGGAAGGGGAGGAGAGAAGAGGAAGGGAGCAAGGGAGCCAGTGTATGACATACAAGCTACAAAAAGATTAACAGTTTTTGATTGTGGAGACATGACTAACCTCCAAAACTTGAAGCCCATCACACGCTTGCTTTAAGGGATTAAGTACAACCTCGGGTTCATTGAAAACTAACAAAAATATTCAAGAAACGAATTAATTCATGCTGAATAATTGGGGAAAAAACAAATACATAAATAGGATGAATACCAAGAACCAAGTCAGGAAACTGCAGATAATTAACTTACCCTACACTATCTCTACCTATTGCACATACCAAATGTCTAGGCTTGTACTAGCATTACTCACCTGGTCAAACAAATTTTAAATGGAGTACCATGGTCAAAGTTTCCAGAAGATGGAAAGACCTTAATTAAGGAGTCACTTACTTGTTTTCATAGCATATTTGACTGGGATCATCTACCTTCCATATGCTGTCTGTTCCCCCTTTCATTTTGAGGAATTCATATCTTAGCTAAAACCCATTTTTTTCCAGAAGACAAAGAAGATGGCAACTGTCCTGGATTTTTCAGCATCCACCAAATTCAATCATAAAAAACCTAGTCTAAGAACATAGTAAAATCCCAACTCTATATGCTAATTTAATCGAGGACATGATGTCACCAATGCCAATACCCCATGGCTTTTTTAGCATCAGTGTCTCATTTTGCTTTTTATATTTTGAGAAGAAAGTATATCATTTCTTTAGTATGTCACATATTCACAAGCTCCACAGCCCCAAGGAATAACCTAGTTTAACCTAAAATTTTTTCCTTGGAATACCAAAGGTGACCTTAGAGACAATCGAAACTCATTCCACTTACATTATGCATTCAGGACCACAGAATTTCTGTATGGAATTCATTCAGTTCCATGGTGAAGGACCAAGTCTCTATGCATGGTCACAGACTAGAACTACAAAACCACTTTCACTTTGGAGTGATGGAAGGATAGTACTTTCTATCCTTTAGAAAGTTCTAAGAACTATACACACCAGTTCCTCCACATCTATACCCTAGCGAGGCAAGGCTCTGTAGGGCTCTTACAACCTGAACTTCTTTTTCCCTTCCATAGATTGCTTTGGAACTACTACACTATATCAATCCAACACTAGACCTTCAGTGTTACAACAAGATCTTATACGAGATCAAGGAGCCTACAAGCAAGTTCACCGTATAGTGAACCCAGCTTCTCCTGCTAATTAAGCTTCTAAGAAGCCAGTTAGCTGTTAAAGAACTTGAGGCAACACTACACAAACATACCTACGCATCTACCTATAAGCATGACCACTGGAAATAAATACTCAGTGATATTCAACAAGAACGACAATAACGGAGTGGACAAGAGGAAGTTCTTTAACTTGTGTTTGGTTCCTCCTTTTGTCCAGAGACAATGCATCTCATCGCAGCATCATTTGTATTAATATTATGTTTTGAGTGGGCTCATAGGAAATCCATCACATCGTTTTCCTGTATTTATCACATAGATGTGCAGTTTACACAGCCACACGTATATACGTGCATAAATACAGATGGGGTGCACCTGAGTATTGTGGATCAGAAAGATAACATTTGGCCTCAGTGATGTGTGCCCTTGCACGAAGCTCCAAACCTCCATGACCAAGAATCATTGGAAGTGCCCCATGTAGAAGGCTCAATGCTCTTTTCGCTTCACATGGTCCGAGTGCAAGCCACAACTCAGCCAATGTCAGATTGGCAGATGCTTTCAGAAGGTACAAGTTTAATGACTGGCAAAATGAAAGGCATGCCAAAGCATATGGGAGACCAAGGACAGCACTGCCTGATTTCTGTGATAACAAATAATAGAATTAACACCATTACTGCAGCTGCTGCAATCATACAGGCATATGAAGGCTTCAGAATTCTATATTGGCAAACAACATTTGGAGATGGCACAGGCTTAAAAAAGAGACTCCATGTCTAATTAATATCAACAAAATTTCCCACGCCGATTTACTTGAGAAAGAAGAATACAGATAAAAAATTTAATATTATGTTATCAATGAGAAGACATATCATTGGAAGTGAACATGTAAATCTGTAAATAACCCAGCTTGTTGGTTCACTTAAGTTAGCAATTTCCTTTTTCCTTTTCCATTTTTGAAGTGGAGGCAAGGATGGCATTTCAGATTAATAAGCATTAATCACAAACGCAAATGGTTTCCACTTTTTCCACTTACATTATGCATTCAGATTTACTCCAGAATCTGCAGACTGGAACATAATCATTCTTCCATCTGAAGCAACAGAAGAACTCTGGCATTTTCACTTGCATATTGAACTACAAAACCACATGCACTTTGGACCTGATGGAAGGAACAGTCTCTTAGGTTGATTCAAATTTAGCAAAAGTTCGGTTCAATAAGAACTATAACAACAACAAACAAAAAGTTTGGTGTTATCATGATGCTCCCCCTTGAAGGCAGTTTCTGTATGCCAAAAGATAATATAACTCACTGAAGATATTCACCTTCCATAATGCTTTGGAATAGGAACTACAATTAATATCAATCCAACACTAGACCTTCGAATTAATTTAATATTAAGATTTTGAATAATTTGGGCGTGACAAAAATTAATTTAATATTACAAATTTTGAAGGATATTTGGACCCAGCTTCTCCTGCTAATTGCGCTTGTGCGAAGAAGCCAGATTGATTTGGATTTTGGAATAAAAGAAATCTAAAATAGAAAATAATAATAATAATAATAATATAATATATTGATAATATAATATAAATATATATATAATAAAAATGAAAACTGGAAATAAATACTCAGTGATATTCAACAAGAGGGGACAAGAAAGAGAGGGAGATCAAGAGGAAGTTCTTTAACTTGTGTTTGAGGTTCCTCTGGGATTCCAGAGACAAAACCATCTCCGTGATGCAGCATCATTTGTATTAATATTAGAGGAGAAATTTTGAGTGGGCTCATAGGAAATGGCCATCCATTCGCTACCATTTCCTGAAATTTATCAGGCAAATAAATCCTTCCATTCTCTTTGTGGAGCCAACAGTTGCACATAAGTTTTATATGAAAATAAATGAAAGATGGGGTGAATTGAGTATTGTGGATGGGGAAAGATCACAACATTTGGCCTCAGTGATGTGTGCCCTGCACGAAGCTCAAACCTCCATGACCAAGAATCATTGAAGATGCCCCATGAGAGAAGGCTCAATGCTGAGCCTCCTTTCATGGTCCGAGTGAAGTCCACAACTCAGCTTTGAGTCCGATTTAATGTCAAATATTGGCAGATGCTATTTCAGAAGGTGAATGTATTTTTAATGACTGATTTATTTAAATGAAAGGCATGCCAAAGCATATGGGAGACCAAGAGTTTTTAGTCTTGGTTTTATGATTTTGCCTGTTTTATTTCTGTGATAAAAAATAACTAAATATTTTTATATCAATATATTTATATGAAAAGCTGCAGCAATCATTACAGGCATATGAAGGCTTTTGAATTTGGATATTGGCAAACAACATTTAGAGATGGCACAGGCTTAAAAAAAAGACTCCATGTCTAATTAATATCAACAAATATTCGGACGCCAAATTTACTTGAGAAAGAAGAATACAGATAAAAAATTTAATATTATGTTATCGTACATGAGAATTCATATCCTAATTTGAAGTGAACATGTCAATCTGTAAATAACCCAGCTTGTTGGTTCACTTAAAGTTCGAAAGCAAAATTTCCTTTTTCCTTTTCCATTTTTGATTTGGATTAGGATTTTGGATTTAGATTTCAGATTAATAAGCATTAATTACAAACGCAAATGATTTTGATTATATGTTTCCATCGAACTTTTTCCACGTAATAATGCTAGCTCAGATTTCCTCCAGCAGAATCTGCAGACTAAACTACATAATCTGTACCTTGTGGATCTCAGCAAGCAACAGAAGAACTGTGGCATTTTCCACTTGCATATTGAATTTGTAACACATGCAAAAGAGGGAGTTTGATTTGGACATTTGTTTTGGATTTGGCCTGCAAGGAACAGTCTCTTAGGATTTTGATTTTACAAATGGATTTATTTTAGTTCGATTTGGAATAATGTCACCCATTTGAATGGATTTTTAACCATTTGACAACTTTAAAGAAAAATTTTGTTTAAATTGGTGTTATCTTGATGCCCGTTTTTATTTTATTTTGAGTGTATGCCAAAAGATAATTCAACATGATTTGTCGAAGATTCACAGGATTTAATGAGTCTTAGTTTCATTAGGAATTAAATAAATATTTGATGTGATTGGATTATGGTAATATGGATGGATTTTTGTTATATTTTAGGAATAGTTAATATTAATTGTATTTTTGAATGATTCTTGGTTTGATTATTATAAAAAATTAATTTAATATTATAAATTTTGAAGGATTTATTTGGAACAATTGGCCGATGAGCGCTTGTGTGGATTTTGATTTGTTGGAAGATCGATTTAGATTTTGGAATGAAAAAAAGTAAAATTGAATTTATTAAAAATTTTAAAAATTATAATTAATTATTTATATTAATAATATAATACAAATGCGAATACCAGAAAATGATTTGCTATATGTCATGCAAAAATTTTGCAAATTATATCAAAAGAATAAACAGAAAGAAAAGGAAAAATGTTGATGTTCCACTGAGGATGTTACTACATCCAATGCTGTATTCCCCCTATTGCTTATTAGCTTTGCAATCAAATTACTTGTCTCCAACAGCAAGTGCAAATCTATACATGCAATAAGTTATCTTGAGGCAGATGTTGGTTTAATCCTTCATAGCTTAAGGTTTTGGCAGTGACAATAAATATTCAATCTCATGGATAAAAGATACACTTTCCTTGAGACAGTAATAGCAGAAGATAGTCACATTAAGTAATATGAGATCGTCATTTGTATCTTTGTTTAGATCAATTGAATGCTTAGATGCCCAAAGAAAAAAAAAATCATTTCAATTCATATAAAGGTGAGGAAGATTTCTAAATGGCTGCAATAATTTTTTTGCCTCACCACAATAATGCAATTCAAATGGACCAAGTCAACACAAACTGCAGTATCAGTGACCCAACCATACCCTGGGGAGGAGACGGGATTCTTCCTAATCGCTTAAATAAGAATATTTTTCATCAATGAAAAACTTCTTATTGATATACCCTTGAACTCAATGAGAAAGGTTTAGATAAATATCAATGAGGATGTAATAGGCGCTTTTAAACAGCACTTCTTGGACAATGAAACAAGTCATGAAGCAGATGAGAATTCATCTATCAGGTACTTTATTGAGATGTTTTTTCAATAGTTTAAAGTATGTTGCTTAACGCATCCTTCATTAGCAAAAAAATTTATTACTACGTCATTTTATAATAGCATACATTTAATAATTCATCATTTTTTACCAAAAATTATGCACGCATTTTTTATTCTTTCAATTGCCCTAAGGAAAGCAATTCATTACTATAGCATCTTTTAATAGCAAAAAATTTATTAATGCATCCTTGATTACCAAAAATTTATTCATGCAGTGTTTTGACTTTTTCAACTGTCCTTGGGCTGCGTTAGGGCTTGCCCAACTAGAAATATACAAATTGACCAAGAAAAGATCAAAATTGTCCCTGGTGTTGGCAATCATTAATTTGCAGACCATGGAGATGAACTTCAAACTTAAATTATTACAGAAGTAAATTAGGCATACGACAGAAGTCAAGAAGGGAAAGAACTGAACCTGATCAAACTGTTTTGCAGCAAGCAATGTACGAGCACGGCGAAGGCCTGCCTCAGTCTTCAGTTCCATGTCCACACCAGTGACAGAGGATGCCAAAACACCAAGCTCATCACATGCTCGGTAAGCAAGATTTAGATAACCTCTGAATGAGAATCAGCAATATAGGGAAGTTCAAATAATTAACCACCTAATAAAGATTTTGCTAATAATACAACAATATGATTCGTATTTCTCTATATTCCAGGCAAAAAAGAGAGATAGAATTTGTTCCTCAATCCTCGGGCCTACCGATGCAATGCAGAGTCATGAAGCAGCTGCAGTTTCAGTAACAAAATTCGTGACTTCGAGATACCTTGAAACTTCTCCTCCACAATTCTAAAAGCGGTGAAGGCCTCTGCAATAGTATTTCATGTATGGACACTTCGGAGTAAGAATATTGAGCATGAGTGCAAGCATTTCTGGTATACACAATAGATGCTGGACAAACTTCTTAAACATTTAAATATAAACCACTTGTCTGTCTGATCTGACCTTTGTATCCCTTGTAGACTGCTAGATGCTGGACAAGCTTCACATATGCCAATGCTAGATCCTCCATTCTGGTGGAGTAAATTGATGAAAGGGAGAATAATTTGAGGTCACAAATTTGCATGCCCGATAATTGAGAGAAAATTACAGAAATATCAGATATACCTTGAACCATCGGCAAAACAAGTGGCATAAACCAGAGAATTTATTTGAGAAAGTGATGTGCTGATAGCATAAACAGCAGAAGGAAAATCAGTAGAAGCATAACATACAAAGCTGCCAAATTTAGAAAATCAGTAGGAGCTGAAAGATAAACTCCAAAACAAAATGCTGATCTGTCCTAATAAACAGTACGCTGATCTTTCCTTATAAAGCAGTCTTCTATATTCCCATACATTTCAATAATTTCTACACTATTAGGAGCAAGTCACCCAGAATGTAGATCATGCGACTGTGATATGGGAACCAGAATGCCAAACATTGGTTAGCTTGGAAGAAATAACAGTGGGCATGGGCTGCTTAGAGTATACATGCTTACAATTTTTAAACAATTATTAATTTATTATTTATTAGTATTAGTGCTCAGAATTTAACAGACAATTACACTGTCATGGTGTTTTAGACATCTGCTGAAATCAGAAGACTTCACCAAGGTCTTTTTCCTTGTCTAATTGTTTTTATCAGTTACAAAATACAATACAACAATGAACAAATGGTGGTGAAGTCACTGCATCTTTCTTATAATTTAGTAGAATTTAACAGACAATTAAACTGTCATGGTGTTTTAGACATCTGCTGAAATCTGAAGACTTCACCACCAAGGTCTTTTTCCTTGTCTAATTGTTTTTTTGGCTACAAAATACAATACAACAATGAACAAATGGTGGTGAAGTCACTGCATCTTTCTTATAATTTAGTAGAAACGTTATATATATCATTTCAAAAGAGTTGACATATTAAACAGGGAAGAAAAACTTAAGTGAAAGAAAAAACAACCGAAAAGACAAGTGTCCTTGCAGAAAAAACCTGAAGTTAATAAAGTGATTCAATGAATAAACAGAAAAAAAAACAAATTCATGGTTCCACAACTATCTTCTTGTTCTTGAACTTTTCCATTGTTTTAATTTATCTAGGGAATGAGGGAGGCAAATTACAGGATATAAGGAATAGGACTGTGTACGACAAGCACCAAAAAGTGGAGCATTCACATGGAGCAAGTTCCAGCTGTTACAAGATAATGACGTTGTTGATATCATGCTTCTGCCACACTAATATCAAAGGGTTCAGTCACATGAGATGTTACAACTGTCTCATGCTAATGCACGGAGGCATGCATTACATATCTTAATGTTTGGAATGGGACAACTATGACAAATGAAGAACTCAAGCTCACACATGACCAATATAAAAAATACATGCACTTCAGCCACGTTTTGTCGTCTATCATGACTTGAACCGACAAGACATTGACAAACGCAACAGAGAAATGCCCAGAAAAGTGGGAAAAGGAAGATACAAGCACAAACTACATGATTAAGGTTTGACTAGCATCTTATCTTATCACTAACATTCTGTGAACTAATGCAGAGATCTGTCATTTTTTTCTAGACCAACCAAATTCTCATCATCCAGAGCCAAAAAGGAAAAAAAAACCAAAAAACCCAATGAACTAATGCACCCACGCCATATACAAGTAAATGCAAGCCTTCTGTCAGAGGCACTGAATCATAGTAGCCTTCCTCATCTTCACAGACAAATTCAAAGGATCTTCTCACAGCTGCAACAAATTTTGTAGCTCCCTTCATCTTCTCTCATATTGCACCTTGTTTAATGACAGGAGTAGAATGTACTGTTTGAAGTTTGCAAAACATGGACAAGGACATAAATACTTCTTGGGTTGTTATATTTGTCAACTCATTACCTCTCCTATATACAAGGATAGAGAAATACAATACATTATTGTTGAAACACAAGTAGAGAAGAGAAACATATTATCGATGATAGATCCAATCATTCAACAGTGAACCTTAATGCAACAACAAAATTGATCCATGGCCATCATGAAGAGGTCAAGGGGTCAAACCATGCAAACCTCCTAATTGTAATTGAGGGTAAGGCTACATACATCTCATCCTTCTATAACCCATAATGCGGGAACCTTTTGCACTTTTACACAGTTTTTTAGTTATTCAATCATAAGAAGAATAAGGTCCATTGATTTTGAAGCTTCAATCTAGACAAGCTTGGGAGTAGCATTGAGACTCAAGAGAGCCATTAATTGGCTCAATGGTAACTTAAATGATTGCCTGTCACATATCAAGAAGACTGTGCAGATTGTTTTCAACGAGTTAAGGCCTTAATAACTTCAAAGGTAATATCACTCAGATATTTATATGATGTGTGGTACTACTGAATTAAGTGAGCTCATAGGAGTTCATTCATCAAGACGAATAAAGAAATAGAACTTAATAATTTTGTCTTGCATGCAACTATAAATTTTTATATTCCTAATTCTTAATAATCATATGACAATTATTCAAACATCGACTGCCAACGAGATTGAAAGATATCAAGTTGCTTTACTATGCAAGCAACATATTTTCCAATTTGTCGCAATTGTTTGAAGATTTATGGATGGTTATACCTCAGACAAAAGCTAAGCTTGCGCCAACTACCAGTATCAGCTAAACTCATTAGGTACAGCCACAGAAGGCAGCCAATAAAGAAATTGAAAGGGTCAAATAAAATATAGAATCCTACCATATGCAATGAACAACGAAAAATCCAGTAGAGATGGACAAGAAAGGGGGAAAAAGAATAAAAGAAATAGTAAAATTGTTGAAGAGGGCAATGCAAATGCTCATCACCTGCCATAAATCTCCCATGCCGTGGCACGGATCAAAAATGTAGAACCAACTAGCTGCAGCACTGACTGTGGAATTGAACATGGTTGAGTGCAAAATTGAAATGCATTTGAGTCATTTCCACTCCTATTCTCTAGTGTAAAAACCATGGATCCTGTCGCCTTTTGCAAATTCTTCATCCATACAGTGCTAAAAGCACCTTCTACAGATAGCACAGAACTCTCAGGGCCAAATTCACAAATCACGTGAGAACTCAATCTAAGATCCTGCAAGAATAATAAAAGGTGAAAAAAAATGAAATTACAGTCAAACTTATAACAATTTCATGCAGTTCTTAGTCAAAATTATTAAAAAACATTTCATATTACCTTGATGACATTAGCAGGGCATGTTCTAAGATTTGTATAAGCTTTGGGACCAAAAGATAGTAAAGGTCTTTGCACATGCTGCACATCATCACCAGATCATCTGCTACGTCAGTATCTTTCTCAAGGAGAAAAGGTAAAATAACGTTGCCCAGAACAGGCTAAGGGCAATACAAACAGCTAATCAAAAACATGCAAAATACACCAGGCAATGTTAGGGCTGCACAACTAGAAACCTCAATATTCTCATTTACCTTTCTTTCCCATCACAACAGCACCCATAATATCAGAAGTTTGTGGAGAGGAAAAGTATAATGATGTTGTTGAACATTTTATCTAAAATAATGTAAGAAGTATGCTCTGAAAAATCCAATGCAGAGCAAAATTTTAGGATTTTCTGTACTCATTCATAATGATATGGACAAATTTTACATGCATGTCCATGATACTTCATGAATATTCCATAAATCTAAGTAAGCACTATCTTCTCAAGACTCAAGCATGTTGACACTAGGAAACATTATATCCCTTGACTTTTAGTGCTGGGTATATAAACCATCCCAGCTATAGGGTTGCCAAAGGAACAGTGGCAATCAAGATGGGCTATTGTAAATCATGCTTGCCTTAACTAATACGACTAGTATTTGAGTCATTATATTTAAAGAGATACGGGTACTTATAAACGGGTGAGATTGACTCATGAGGCAGTTTCTATGTCACAATTGTGCATGCAATCCTTAGATGTAATTAATGAAAATATCAGCCAATATGTATCGGTATTATTACCTCCTGATGCCGATATTTTTCGATACCATGACAATATTGCAATATATTTCCAAATTAGTCGACAAAACCAATATATCGTCTAATATTTAAAATATTAGTCAATATAACTGATATATCGACTAATATGACATTATAAGTTTGCAATTTTTAAAATTTTTTCCCATCCAAAATATCAAATCTCGATACATATTGTCCAATATATCCGATACCTATATGACCCTAATTAATATCGATACCGATGTTTCATCCATTTAGTCGTATATTTTCTAGTTTGCCATCATTTGATCACTGTAATATGCTTTGGTTCTAACCATGTATTAAATAATGCATCACTTAGCAAGCTAAGCTGTACATCAGGCACATTCTGCAAATAGTTTATAATAGCTAATTGAGTTTGGCAACCTTAAAGTTCTATAATCAAGGGCCAAATTCTTTTCTGCTAGGTAAAGATGGTGGAGCAAAAATTGAACTTGAGGCCTACTGATCAGACAGCCTCTGCTTTAACCAACTTGATTAAGGTTTCATTGCTCACTTTTTGGCTAAATCAAATCGCAGGCCAGGGGGGGTGTGTATTTATATACAAGGAGGTAAACAAAAACATAACATATATTTGAAATTGTTAAGGCACATGCACACATGTGTACACGTATGAAGGTGTGCAAAGATGTTTACACAAATACACATATGCATAATGTAATATAAAGATTATGATATCCAAATGTGGAAGATCATGGTTGGTGGTTTCCTTCAAACTCCCCTCCCCCTTCTTTGTCCAACCCTTTTCTAATGAAACTCCTCAATCTTCAAATTTCCTTACAGTTGCACTAAGCAATCTTCACTTCACATTACCAAACCATCTGAAATGTTTGCCACATTTGAAATTCTACTGGTTCCATCACTAAAAAATCTTCACTTCACATTACCAAACCATCACAAATGTTTGCCACATCTGAAATTCTACCAGTTCCATCCCATTCAAAATCCTTAAAACCACATCACTTGTCTGATCATAATAATCTTAACATATTTATCACACTTCTAACATCTTTTATGAACATGTGATGCCCAGCGCTTAACTCCATAAGGCATGAATGGCCTCACAACCACGTCATAATGTTTACCTTGAGCAATACTTGCTAATAACGCAGGATACCTTGCATTGATTCTGTAATTGTATATCCTCAGCTATCCCCGTCTTTCCAACCAGTTCTATCCTGATCCTGACCTCCAGCACAATCTCTCTCTCTGCTCATACTAAACCTACGCACATTTTTTTCCTTCACTATACTAATTCTAAAATCTCTGGCTTCAAATTCAACTTAAAAACCTCAAACTTCATATTAATATCTTGCATTATCCAATCTACTAATATCATACCAACGCAGCATGATGTGAATTGCCTGCAGTAAGGTATAGTATCTTGCATGTGATGCTAGACAACCCTAAAATTGTAGCGTAAAACTCAAAACACAATAAAGAACTCTGCCAATCAATGGAATTATGAAATACAAGGCATTATAAAATTTGCCTAGCTTCGTTTTTAGCTACATCCTAAAACAGAGAAAATTCCTTGAAAGGAAACTGTCAAACAATAAAAGAATTATAGCCGAAATTGGAAAAAAAAATTAATAACCAACTAAATTTCTTTTTCCTACTTTTCTTAACATCCCACGTCATTATCCCCCTATTAAAAAAAAACAATAGCCACAATTTTAAAATAGTCAGATAGCAAAATAGGATCATTTTGGGCATGATGCAGCTATGAAATTAAACTTTGGGAATCATTGAGGGGGGGTGGACTTGTTCTCTACTGGAGGATAAAATTTTCTGGGATGATAAAATTAATGCCTAACAAATTCGTTCTACGGTATCCTCCTAGGTTAGCAAGTTCTTGAACGTGCTCAACCTCTCCCTCAATTGTATTCAGAAACTTTGAGTCAAACTCTTCTTTTGAATCCAAGCACTATGGCTTTGGCACACATTCTTCTTCATTAACCTCTCCCTCAATTGTATTCAGAAACTTCGAGTCAAACTCTTCTTTGGAATCCAAGCACTATGGCTTTAGCACACATTCTTATTCATCAAAGGAGTCTTTTTTCTCAAGTGGCCAACGTATCCCTTCGGTCAATGCACACTTCAATAGTCATCAAGTAGGTGCCATTGCAACAATTGTAGCACTGCACTTGACAAGCAGTTGTTCAACAATTTTCAAAACTACATGTCACAGAATTTTTTAATTATTTTTAAGCAACTTGGGCTAGATAATTCAAGACAGAAATAAAAATAGGCTAACTATACCCAAGTCCAAATTAGGAGACTTTCTAATTTTTGAGCACTTCAAAGTTCATTTCTGTTCAGCTACAACAGAAAACTCAAAGCAAGATAGAAGCTTCTCAACCAGGGTGAAGTGCACGAGGGTTTCCTAGGCGATGAATGAGACTGTCAGAAAAGTGCCTGCAAGTCTAGTTGTCCCTCTCTGAAGGGAATGTGCAAGGGAATATGTCTTGACCTGGTATGGGTCTTGGGCTGCTTGGTCAGTTGGGTGTATAGGGTCTGATACAATGAACAAGAAGGGGGCAAGTTGCATTCAAGCGATATGGAAACCCTGTATTTCCACAGTCGATGACTTGGCCGGCAATGTCTGAACAGTTAGCAATGATAGACGGCATGTGAGGTGGTCAGCAAGCAGTTGGTTGATTTGGGCTGGCCTGCAGATAAGGCTTTACCAGTTTTTTCTTCCTTTCTATTTAGCAGGAAAAATTTTGGGATGTATTTTCCGCTAGACAAAATAAGGTTTCAATGGAAGCACAAGGTGTATGATGGTGGCTGTTGGTGTGGGGGTATTGACTGTGGATGATGATGCCCCCATCTTGATGATGTGAGTGTTTGGAATGGCAATGAACATGATGGTGCTAGAAAGCATCAGTGATCAACCCTGCTCGAGATGCTTGATGTAGGATGTATAGTACAATCAATAGTAACATACAATAACCCAAATTGTTTCCAATAAGATGACATAATGAAAGACAAGGCAATATCCAAAGAGGATAAATTCCAAAATGGGAACTAGCATATAATAAAAGATAACCAATAACATAAAAAGATATGAAGTTACTTTATTATAATTTGGAGGTCACAAGTTTGAATTACAGAAACCACCACTATGCATTGTAAAGATAAGGATACAATTTTCCCTTCCCTACAGCTGAAATGCCAAAAGCACTAGACAGTGGGCCACCCTTCATCCTAAAAATTGGAAAAGAATAAAAATAAACTAAATTTCTTTTTCCATCTTGTCTGTGCATCTCACATTAATATGTTTCAAGCTAGTCATAAATAGCCAATGCAAACAAATACTTAACAAAAGCAAGATTAACGTAATCATAATAGTCATCACCTCCCATGCATGTGTCCTCCCACATTTACAGCAGTATCATATATGTCTTTAAAACTTAGATGTATAAAACATAAATTTCCTTTTCTCCTAAATTAGTCAAAGGATTGCTTTTGGAATCATATCAGATGCCTTCTCCAAATAAATAAACACCTGAATTAGGTCCATCTGTCTTTAATCAAATTGCTCCACCATATACATTACCTAATAGATAGTTTTCATCATAAAGCTATCTAGTATGAATTCAAATTGACTCTAACTTATCAACTTACTAATCAGCATAGCAGTACATGTCCACTTTGTTCTTGTAAATGGATACCAGTATGGTCTTTCTCCACTCCAACATCTTATTGCTTAAGATTTTGTTAAAAATCTAACGAACCATGCAATAAATTCTGACTCAATAGGGTACATTTATCTTCCTAATAAATGTCCAACATCTTTATTGCTTATTTAACATCCTCTCTAATGATAAACCAATAAAATAAGCAATAATACTTTGCTTTAAAATCACTAAATTGCATCAACTATTTAAAGATGAAGCATCTTCAAACTCCATTTCTACAACTTCACTCCAAATTTTTCTAGACCTACTATCCCCTTTATTACTGTTTTTGGTCTCTTCCTTACAGTGTACAACACTATGTAACGGTATGTTAATCTAGTAATTATAAATTTTGGTTACTGATGAGAAAAAATAGGCAAATCAAAACCATGTGCAACAGTGGAGACCACTAGCTACACATAGTCCAGCAGGATTTCAGCAGTTTTCAAATAAAAGGCTGTGTGAAGTTATAAGCTCCTCACTACAGTGGAACCATTATGTAAATTAAGCTTCTTGAGTCTTGACTATGCGCCTTACCAAACAAAAAGGCTCCCACAATCTTTCTTCTATCAAATTTTACACAACTTTACTTTTCCATATTTCTTCATCAAAAGATACAAACGCTAACTACTGTTTGCACTCAAATCCATACATGTGTAAGTACCAAATCTAACTAATGTATGTATATACATGCTTGGATCTATACAAAACCTTGAAAACCACTAGCAATATAAGCAATGGTTGTGATACTAATATATATGGTTGGCAGTTCTCTGGAGTTGTGTTGCTGAAATATGATGCTGATGCTGCCTCACGTGTTGCTTCATGTAACTGATGCTGTCGGTGTGTTGTATGCTGAAGCATGTTGAATATCTGTCAATTACTTTGGTTTGTGCTGCAATCTTCAGCAGCTGCCCGAGGGAATTACTGCTGCCCTGCTGCTAGATGCTGCTGCTGGAACTGTTGAAGCATGCAGGCATCTTCATGCTGAAGCAAGCAGTTTTTTTACTATTTTCTGCTGTCCTATGGGCTGTAGCATGCTCTTAACTTAAGTCTAATGTTGACTTTGCTGATTGTTAAGTTTGTGCTGGCTTTCTTTGAAGAATGTTGTCCATCTGCGGGACTTGGTTTTCGTTATATTATTTGGTGCTCGGGGTATGCCTTAGCGTCTATGACTTAACTCCAAGTCGGAAAAACACTTAGATATAAATCATAGGTTGTGTAATTTTTTCTTTTTTTAATGCAATTTACTTACTTACAAAAAAAATATATATATATAAGCAATGGTTCAAACTGGGAGCTCTAAAGCCTTCAACCTCCTATGAATGCTAAGATCAATTGGAATTCAAATGATGAAATCATTCCATTTACTTCAACCATTAAAAGAGATCAAAATAGAGACTCAAAGAAAAGAAAGTGAAAAAAAAATGCAGTTTCCTTGCATTCTTACCCGCATGTCAAATTTAGCCATCGCAAGATGGTTGGCAGATACCAACTGTGGTAACTTTAGACTCTCAGCCCTGTTTAAAGTCATTCTCAACAGCACAAACAACTGTTGCTGGATGGTTAAAGAAGTGCCAGTGCCGGTCATAGGTGAGTATGATGATCCAAGTATTCCAGCTGTCCTCATACGAAACTCAGACAACAGATTGCATATAGCTGTCAAAGCGTAGGCAAGACTAGAGTCATTACTGTGCTGCATAAAAGCAAAAAGTTTGATGGAGGAGAATTAGTCCAGAAAAACATGTAGGGAAAAAATCAGAAATGAAATGTAAAAAACAGTCTGTATGTTGGTAAAATATGGTCATATCAGATGATGAGCTGCATCAGAGAATACAAAATGCTACAATAGGACATAAAAACGATACTATAAATGATAAAATAAAAAAAAGGGAAAAATGAAAGCCCAGCCATGAAAATAATTAGAGGAGATGATTACATTTACCTACATCATCTAGACAGAACATTCTGCAAGATACCATACTCTTTATTTTTTATGAACTATACAATACAATACTTTTTTCTCAGATACTCTTGGTCATCTTGAGAGATATTGCGCATGTGGAAGCCTCAATCTAGAGGTTGTGTCAATGCTAAGCTGAATGTAAAACTTGAAGAATAAAATGCACATTTTGGAAAAGACTTTCCTTATTTGTTTTCAGAAATTCCAAGATCAGCTGGCGAACACTGATCTTGTTGATTCATATACAGAAAGAGAGAGGGAAGGAAAAGTGTAATATCCCGAATTTTCATCCGATTTAATTGAGATTATTTATTAGTATTATTTTGAGTAATTTAGGTATGATAAAAATTAATTAAATATTATGAAATTTTGGATGATATTTGGACCTGTGGGGCCGGTGCCCGAGGTGCGCCCATTCGGTCATCCGAATATCGATTTAAATTTAGGAATTGAAAGAAAACGGAATATATATATATATATATATAACAACAATTAGAAGCAGAAGGAAGGAGTGAAGAAGGGTTTGGGGGGAGAGAGAACGGGTGAGAGGGTTAGGGTTCCGCTGCTAAGTGGCGTGGTGGAGGGTTCGCTGGGGAAGAAGGCAGCGGACGGGGTGGTCGGCAATGGCCAGCAAAGGCTGTACGCAGCAGGGACAAGCAGAGCAATGGCGGTTGCGAGAGCGGAGAGCTGCGTAGGAGAGGAACAGTGCGAAGGAGAAGAGGAGGAAATGAAGGCTTTCGGGCCCAATTCCAACTTCGAGCTAATTGGAAAAGTTGTAGATCAGGTCGGGACAAGTGCGCTCATACCCTTTTCTTCCATTCTATTTGTGATACCCATGACTTGAACATACATATACATGAATTTCATCTTCAATTTCGTAGATTTTGACCTATTTTCGCGTTGAAAACCCAAACCCCGTGCCCAAATGATTTCTCCCTCCGACTTTTGGGGCTTTTATATACTTTTATTCTAGAATATCATTACTCATATCTTATATATGTTAATTTATCGATTGGATATCCGATTTGGTAGTTTTATGTGAAATTCCGTTCGGCGAAACCCTAACTCGCACCCGGATCTCATTTAAGCATTTATTTTGAGTTTTTAACATAAATTGGCTTAAGATTATAATTACTCATGTCTTGAATTCGGTTAATTACCTATTGGATGTCCGATTTTCGAGATTCGTCCGATTATGCACAAACGAACATTGTTCACCCATGGGTACCGTTCACCCGAGCTTCTTTGGAAAATTTTGCATAATTTTGGGTTATTTAATTGTTAATTAAGTTACATATATATTTATATGTGTTTAATTGTATATTCTGGAAAATATGTTCGTTAACCAATTGTAAAAGATTAATTGTTTGGAAGACTTAAAGTCATGTTTGGCTCACGATGGTAAGAATTTCTACCGTTTCCATACTTTATGATATTTGTGTATATAAATTAAGTCATGTGAAGATTTAAATCCAAAAGAAACATGAAAACTATGCAAGTATACGAAGGAAATGCCACAATTTATTATATGTATAATTTGTTCTTCCGGAGGGAGAAATTTATGAAAGATGTTTAGTGGGCATTCCTTCAAAGAATAAGAAATCGTGAAACCAAAACCACGGACTTATATTTCAGAGGGTAATATCCTTTGGCAGGCCATTGATATTACAATGGAAACTCAAGAATTATCCTGATCGTGTATTGTAGCGGGTGATATTATTTGGCATAGCTTAGAATGTTACTGTGAAAGTACGAAAACTGCCTCTGGACCACGGAAGGTTAGGGAGTGTTTTATTGGCCCTGTATACCGGGTGAAAAGTATACTGCTCGCCACGTGGTGTTTGGCCTTGTATACCGGTGAAAGCGTATACTGTCCAATACGGGACGTTAAGTATGTAGTTCGGTTTTAGATCAAATGGAGCATCATAATCCTTTCCTCGTTCTCTCACACCTTTAACTAATAAGGCTTACTAGCTCTAATCCGGAAAAATGAGTAATTATACATAATTTACATTTCAAAAAGAAGAATAATAAAACATGAGAAGTCATCTATATTCCGAAAACACATCCGATCATGTTTTATATTTACATATTCTCATTATACTCATATATCTCTCTTTTACTTTATTTTTTATATATTGTTATCGTCTTTAATTATATTACACTTGCTGAGCATTTTGCTCACTCTTACTGCCTTTCCTTGCCTTCAAATTAGCACAGGCCTATTATACCCGATGGGGCAGAGTAGAAACTAGAGGTTGACTAGGCTCGGGACTCGGAGGATCATCACGAGCATTTATATTTTGTAGTTTTGTATACGTTATGGGAAAATTGTATGTATTTATATTTTCAATTAGGCTTGTTAATGTATATTGTATATATATAGCTAATGATCAAATAGTTCAATTTCTATGTGTTTGGATGTATATATATGCTTCCGCAGATTATTATGATCTATAACAGGCACCTAGTGACATCTCTCTTTGACAAATATTGTGTTTAGATACACAACGTTGGAATCACGAATAATATGTGGTAAATTGGATCCTGTGTGGTTTTGTGTGAGGTTGTTGTATATTGTCGGATGTCAGAGTCGTTTGAATGTATTTTGTGTATTGTACAGGAAATTGTGCAGATTTTTGTATTAGCTTGACGACCGTATTACAGACGAAACTCTGCCGGATTTTTGATAGAAAATATGGTCCGTCACAAAAAGAGAGCAAGGGACTAGAGGAATCCAATTCCGTTTGTTTTCCTATTTCATTTTCTCGTTCTTAATGTAAATACACAAGATCAGATTCATTTAATGCCTTGGGAAACTGATGTAGATGATAAGAGAAATCAAGAAGCAAGTTTAACAACTTATTAAGTCATTTCTGCTGGTATTTCTGTGCCATAATCAGGGATTAGTTAGCAACATATTCCTGTTATTGCCAACTGTCAAGAAAATGGTAGGACTCAACAATTGCCTATTTCCAGAAGCATAGTTTAGTACCTGATTACTGTGTGCTGTCTTAGATCCTATATATAGCCCCAGTTGGTCCAGGAATGATTAAAATCGGAAGTTAATTTTTGCATTTTAGGAAGTGAGAACTAGATTAGCTAGTTTTCTGAGGTATACAAAGAGGGGATAATGCAATATAAACTACCTCACGATTTCAAATAGAACTTAAGAAACCGCTGTAGAACAACCTAGAGTATTAGCCACAACAAACACAAAAATCCCAAAACTATATTCTCAGCTTTCACCAGATGTGTTTTTCCTAGGCCAGCTACATTGACTTTGCCAAATGTCAGTTACAGCTTGGTTCTCCTAAGTGCATATAATCCAAATTCACCTCCTAATGGTAAGTACAACCACCTGATCAACAACACAGGATACGTCTGAAGTGGACATATCACAATGATGCTTTTTATAGCTTAACACCATAATTGTGCTCCATTATGTTTCAAGATTTGACACAAATTTTAAAAAATAGTATACACACCCAACTGGAAGATGTGCTTCATATAAGCTAAAGGAAGCCCCAATATTTCGCATCCAAATACTAGAAGACTCCTAATTGCACAAACCAATAAGAAATCTGGACTCTAAAAACATATTATAATATCTTTGAAATTATTAGGAAGCCTAGAGATAGGCCAACGATGTTTATAATCACATAAATTCATACAATGGAGACAGTAATTCCATGGATAAAAATCAATAGTTCATGGACTCCAATACCACCAACCAACCAATTAATCACAAAAGGCAATATTTTGGGTTGTTAATCATTAGGATGTTACTAAACCATACCACCAACCTGTTAATCACACTGAGGTAAAGAAATTAATATACAAGTCATGGAACCAGACTAAATAGAGAAAGAGAACTACCTGTTGTGAAGCACGAACACCTTCCGTCAACACCTGGACATTGTCAAGCAAAAAACAATTTGAGAAACTAAAGATGCACATAAAGAAATAGATTTTCTGCCTCCATAAGGAAAGGTGCAGCTCTTCAGAAGCCTTACCTCCAAAGCCTGCTTAGGATGCCCAAAGTAGAAGTGCATCATTCCTAAGCATAGAAGAGCAATTTCGTATCGCCCAAAACTATTGCAACCAGATAGGGATGAAACAATATCAAATCCTTCCATCCCTGCACTTTTGGAGCAAAGCTTTGTTACATCAGTTCACTTTTACAGAAATTGCACAAAGTTAATTTTTTACAAAAGTGCAAAAACCTAAAAAATAAAATGAGAGTTAAATATAGTAATAAGAATAAATAGTGGCAGCTTTAGTTACTAATTTAAGTCAGACTAGCAACAGATTTGTAAAAACAAAAATGGAACAATAAAAGAGCTTATAAATAAGGAGGTCTCTGGTAGCTATTTTGAAAAGGAAAAGTAAAAGCACCACTTCACCATTTAGTTTCACCACATTCCATTATTGAGGCACCATTCCAACTGTCTTCTTAGAAGTAACAAAAAAAAAAGTCCAAATTGTAACTATGGTATTGTAATAACCTGAATTTTGCAACCGGTAGATTAAATCATTTGGGAATTAAATCAGGAGTAATTGACACACTGGAAGCTTACCAAGGTTTACTTTTATTGCCAAGTATAAATGAACTTTTACTTTAATGTGAGGAACAGGAGAGAGATTGTTGGTGCTTAGTGGAGAGAGATAGTTGAACAAGATCACTAGTAAGTGGGAAATATTAAACAAGGGAGCAATAATTATTCCATTAAGTAGTCAAAGGTTAAAGATATAAGTTTAGTTACCTCTAGCATGTAAGAAGTTATTCTGTCTGTTAAGGTAGCTGAGTAAAAGCAAGCTTGGGTGAATTTCATTTTCCAAGGAGTTTGTGCAACCCATCAGGTCTATATCTATGATAGTTTTACATGATTTACAAACTCATATGAACTTTATCCAACTCTGAATGCAGTGAATGTAAACATAATTGGATGCACGTAGTATGCTTAAATATTGATCTTGTACTTAAGCTTGGTATCATATCATTTTGTTACCATGCAACTTAACATGTTATCTGCATATATCCTGAAATGAGTTTGTTATGCGTTGACATCATGCTTGAGACCACAGCTGAGAGGAGCATTAAAGAATGTGGTTGTGGTGTTATAAACAGGAGTGTGTAAATGAAGATGATTGTAGTAAGATTTTGAAGATTGGTTATAGAGAACATGGTGAGAATTACTTACACATGCATGGGAAGCTGCATCAGGGAGGACCACATGCCATTTGAAGTTTTGAACAAATGAAGATAATTTTTACACGTGCAAAGAAAGCCCCGGTGGCAACTCTTGCTATGTGATAGATTGGTGAGCATGCCTCAAATCAGATTATTTACACATGCAGTGGAGATGCCCCAGACATCAGATTGAATGCGACATTTGGAATAGTGTCACGTATCTCATTATCGATGAGAATGGCTCAATGGTAGGGGTTCTCGCTCTTAGGAAGGTTAATTTAGCAACATCAGGGGTCATGTTGTCCGCCATTAGGCTAGCCATGAAGTCAAGTTGAATGCAGATGAGAAGTGGTCTTTGGAAGTCATTTGATAGCCAATGAAAGCATCCTAAGGAGTCCTTAAAAGATGAAATCGTTCTTAAGAGGGAGTGAACACTAATGTGCCAGAAACGTGCACACCCAGAATTGAGGAGACAATGAAATGGCATGACCTAGAACGACTGGTATGATGATGGCAATTATACATTGCTTACATAGTTGGAGTTGAATTAACAATATGGACAAATTGTGAAATCAACACAGTTTTGATGAATAATTGCAACACTAAGCAGATTCTTAATGAGAACCCTGATATGCATTACAATGTTGTTTCTTAAGCAAAAAAAATCTGAAATTCAAACTATCACCTTTAGCTTAGGCATTTATCTGAAATCTACAAGTTCAAGTGTTTCAACAGGATTAACTGATGTTTTACAACAATGTGTAAACCAAATATAGAATTCAGAATATGCAGAATGTGAACCTATCTGTCCGTTCTTTCTGTGGCTCTGCCTCTATACCTAATGAGCAGACAGCAAAAATGTAGTAAACCTTTCTAGATCACTTAAACAAATCTCTCCCAATATCTTTTTAAAAGAAAATATAAACAAACGGAAGATAATGAAGAACATCAACAGTTTCGATAAACTTTGTCATGATAAACAACTACTGTCATCAAACCTCTAAAAATTTTACAGTTTTCACCTATCAAACTCCCCTTTTGTCTCCTCAGCAAATCCACTTTACCTATCAAAATTCCCAACCCAGCAAAGACAAGGTTTCAAATAATTTTGGTCACAATCCTATTGCAACTAGAAGTGAGATTGAATAAGACAAAATTCCCAACCCAGCAAAGACAAGGTTTCAAACAATTTTGGTCACAAACCTATTGCAACTAGAAGTGAGATTGAATAAGACAAAATGGAACATAGTTGAAAGTTAGTTTGACCCATATTTATCCATTCCCAGAGCCATTGTCCAACATAGGATTTTTATTATAGAAAATACCCCAGGGATCAAAATGGGGAATTCTGCTTTTCTAAATACAGTCAAAGCAGGTGATTATGTAGTAATTATCAGAAATACAGCAAAACCACTACTAGTAATAAACTGGCTACTGTAAACTATCTTTAAATGGTAGACAATCAGGGGGCATCATAAGAAAAGGTCAGATAAGGAGCAATCAACTAGAAAAGGGGGATTGGGAGCCTTGAATAAGGGACTAACTGATATGCGAACCACAATGCCTGATATAGGTAATAATTTCCCCAAATAGAGGAATTTTTTGGGGGGAAGGGGGAAATAAGCCCAGACCTAAGCAGACTACAGTAACTTCTCTTCAGAAAATCTCAAAACAAGGCAAACAGGGGAAAGACAATCTTGCAGTGCTCACCTATAGTCAAAGTAGCGATGGAGATTCTCCAGAGCCGCAGGGAAATCATCATGATATAGGTTATTTAAGTAGTGTAAGAAATGAACCTGTTTTTGAGAAAAGAAGACAAAATAGTAACAGCAGCAGCTTCAGTAGCATTTAACATAGCCTTAACAATCAAAATCGAAACACAATGCATTGCATTACTATCATTTCAACAGCCAATCATATTTTGTAATTCACTCAATGAATAGAGGCACCTGGTATTTATAAGTTCTCATCATTTCCAACTATATCGCTTAGGATTCCTAACCCCCCCTCCCCCAAAACTTAGATTGCCATTCATTTTTACAGGAATCAAGATCAGTCGCCAAAACTAGCATATTCTCTAAGAAATCCAACCAATCAAAATAAGAAACATAGACAGGAACACAGCTGACACATAGGTTTTCAATAAAATAGGGCAATATATTGAAGGCATGTTAACCAAAATTTATAGTTTTATATAGGCATGATAATGGAATTGATAAAACTACTCTATTTTACACTAAATTAGCAATCAAAACCACAAATGCATGCAAATGGCATATTTCTAGACAATAAAATTTGTCACCCTCCTTTTTCTTGGTTATGGAAACATAGGCACCCAAAACACACATCTAATCCTTGTCTCACCCTTTGATTTCTGACAGGAGAATGTAAGACCAATGGTTTCTCTCTTCTCCCTCTCTCCAATCACTAATTATGCCCACAAGAGTCTACATTGTTTTGAATATTTTACAAACTAGCCTGCAACATACTTATTTTTTATTAAATACCTCATTTATTTGGTTGGAAATTGAATAGAGGTGTCCCTACTGCGTACCCAATGTATCTGAGCACACCCCTAGCTTGTCCATATTAACAAATATTTAAAAAAAAAAAATCCCAACGCATATCGGGATCATGTCAGATAAATGTGTCCATGCTTCTAGACTCAAAACTCATTGCACACGCAAAACCAAATCAATTGTGCTCTCATTCAACATTTTCACCATAATTGAAACCGAATGATTAATTACTGACCCTATATATCTTATTTCCATTTCATACCATTAAAATTTAGATTGGGAGCTTGCTGCAATATTTGATTTCTATAGTTCATCGGTCCATCCCCTAGTATATCATCAACTGAAGGGTGCATTCATTACTTGTGCTCTGACTACAATTTAGTTGTACACAACAGTATCGTGATTTTGCTGAGGAGCTCATAAATGATCGTGTTGGGCAAACAATACCATAGTAGTGATGTAGTATTGTAATTTACCAATAAAGACACGATTGAAGAATTTATAATGGGGTCAGATTGTCATTTACTTCACGATATTGAGGACATAATGGGTTTCAAAAAGCTTGCCCAACCTTCTCTGCAAAGCTGCAGCCAGGAAGCCCTCCTCCCTAGCTGTTTGAACATCAGCAAAAGCTGTACTCCAAAGCCTTCAGAAAAAGTTGGTCACCATAGATTAGCAGCTTTGTAAAAGTGCAATTCAAAATTTGTGAAACCACAAGCAGCCTAAATTCATCAGGTCCACTGGGGAAAAAAACACCATGGCACAAGCAAGCTGAATCCTTCACAGCAATATCAAGCTACAAGGTGCCAACTGGGAGCTGATCCAATGATCCAACCCTAACCTACATAAGGGGCAAGGTAATGGTGCTAGATTTCTTACCCACGAGAGAACCGAACCCAAAAAATTTCAGGTCGAAATAAGTGAAAGATTGGGTTATCTTACCAATATGCCATCAAATGGGAAGCATTGCAGTTTGTTATGATGAGACAACCAAATTTACGAGCAGCCACAAAATATTGACCAAAGAAACCACAGAATAGTACAAAATTAGGGGCATACCATAGTGCAATACACATGATCTAGCACTCTAACTAGCCAATACGTAGAAAAGTCTCATTTTTCATAGAGGGTTGTGGGTGTGAATCACATTCTGAGACTTATTAGTAAATGTAGGTGGTGAGGCCTGAGGGATCAGGAATCAGGTAACCGGTGCAGCAAACCTTAGCTCTCTTTTTCTCTTTACCCTCCTACATCTCACCAGTATATGTGTATACTACTCATACATTCCTTCTCTCACCAAATAAAGATGAAATGAGAAATAAAATAGTTTCGATAACACTCACCCTATGCATCTCTGGTGCCAATTTATGAAGTTGCCTGAGGACAGATTCTAACATATTAAAAGGAAATGAGCTGCCATGCCTGGAAGAGGGTAAAACTCATCAACACCATTACAATAAAATGTATTTGAATATGCTGAAATTATATACTGAACCAGTAAGACACATACTTTTCAATCTGATCAGCCTGTTCCAGCAAATATCCTTGCATTTGCCAGTTTGCTCGTAAGAACAAAGTAGTGTCTTCATTGGACCTCTCCGAAGCATGAATTGGGGAGAGCGTAAATGGGCTTCTCTCTCTGACTTGAGTAGTAAACTCAACAGCTGCATTTAGAAGTGATTGCATCCATTTTCAGAGACTTAATTCCATTGCTATGAGTTTCAACAGCTATACAAAATAGTAAATCAAAATCACACTTTCTGTTAAAGATCAAATCAACCAGATAAAGAATATATTATCAAAATAGCATAATATCATTTTATAATCCATATCCATAATCAATCAGCCAGATATTAAGTTTCAGGATTTGTTACACTTAGCTAATTCATCCTCTTTGATTTAGCACAGCATTTAGACACATTACAGAATTGAGAAACTTGGCCAAACCTCCCTCCTATTACTGTGATCATTGGCTACAAACCACTATGACAACTTAGAAAGAGGTCATCTCACTATTCAGGATGCTGCACATGACATAATGTATGGAACACATGCACATCCAGCATCTCAAGCTTCATAGGAAGACAAATCCTCCAGTAAGGATGGTAAACATTATCATTCATCACAGCCAACTTGGACAACAATTTTGAGGACGGAAGAGCTTCCAAGATTTGACTTTAGTTTGGTTCTGTACACTATGGAACCTAATAAAGTTGATAGTTTCTTTTTTGTTTAAATATAAAACTAATATCCCTTGATGCAATTCTACCCATATTGAGATGGAGAATAATGACCGATGGGAGTGAATATCAATTCTCCTCAAGTGATCTCGTAGTCCCTTTACTCCTCTTACAGAAGCAGCTCAATTTTCTTTTGTTGACACCTGAAAATCATGATGCCTGTTATTGCTATATTCATTTGTATGTGGATTTTTTTGCTTTTGAATCATGTCAACTTGGTTGTCAAGAATCATCACAGCTTTAGGAGCAAATTTCTTCCATTTGTCATATGCAACCCAGCAAACACACTTTTTTCCCCTCAGAGAAAAAATAAAATGCCTCAAGAACATTTTAGCAGTAGCTTCTGCATTTCTGCTTTTCCTACGGGATACCAGCCCATTACTTGGATTACTTCCACTGTTCTTTTTCTACCATCCTTTTTGGATGATCCTCCTGGATCTCTACCATTACATTGTGTCTCTCAGTCTTTCCTCTAGGCCAAACCTCAGAGACTGACAAACCACATAATGTCAACAAGGTTCTTTGTGATCCACCTTTTGGTACTCATCGTGGTAGAAAGGCTTTGATTCACAGCCACATTTCTATTAAGCATCTATGCATTAGTGAGTACAAGAGCACTCTTGACACGAACTATCCTCCTTGCATCTGCCGCTATCACACCTGTGCAAACTATGCCTTCCTTTGTTGGTTGTCTATTTTTCTGCAAACAATGGTTTCCCTACCATAATGTTACTCAATCTTTTCTCAGTCCAAAAGAACAGCCTTGAGTTGGGAAATTGCAACAATAATGGCATAGTTTCAATTGACTTTCATTAGTTAGCTTGTCCAATACCCAAGGCCTCAGGATTAAAGGTTTGACACTGAAAACCAAGGCCTAATAACATCATTGGCTGCATAATCCTGGCAGATTTATGTACAAATGGAAAATAATTAAGTCATAATATGAGCTTTAAGAACAGCACGACAGAAATCATCCACCATGATGCAACAAAGACCTCTCCCATATTTGGCCCCTATAATACTCCCAAAAATATTATCAGATTTAGCAAGCTATATTGTGATACCAATGACTGGGTACACGATATGCAAGAAACTACCTTTTTCATCAAGGTTCAACCACTAAATAATGCACATGGTGTGTTAAGGAATCTAATAATTACATACACAAGGAATATTTTTCCTCAGAGCCCTTCCATTAATTATTCCCAAGTGAACTTTACACATATTTTGCATGGAACCATTTCTTTTGCAGCTTGTTGCCTAGAAAATATACTTTCACACTGTGGTATCTCAGTGTCACAATAGTGGCCTGCCACATGTATAGTGTGACAGCAACAGTGAATGGTTAGCAAAGATCATAGAATTGGGCCCAAGGCATAGGAAAGCAGGAATTTGAGAAAATATACAGCAATTCTAATATGTATAAGAAACTTTGGTGATATTTTTTGATAATTTGAAATGTAAATATTATCATGAATTCATATTCTCAAGTATTTATAATTGACATTGAATAATCAACTTAAATAAATCTTTTAAGTGTATGAAAAAACATTTATTTTTATAGCATACAAGAAAAAAAAAACTAACGTAATATGAGCATATATGAAAACAAAAATTGTTACGTTGGCAGTAGGGTTGTCAAAGGTGAGAGGATGAGCTCCTAGGCATTCAAGCAAGGCACAGCCTCAGCACCTTGCCCATGCCCAGGCAAGGCACCCACAGTCTGGTGCCGCCTAGTGTGCACCCTCATTCAGTCAGACAGGAAATAAGGCTGCCGCCTGAAATCTAAATTTGAAAATTAGGAAATCTACCAAGTTTGTCCTTATGTTTTTATAGTAATTACATTTTTGTCATGAATATAATTTTGGTACAGAGTCACAAAACATTCTCTTGACTAAACTGTCTCTCCTCATTGGCTCGATTAAAATCTCCCTCTACTAAGACCTCCATTTTCATTCTACCCACAATTTCAACTGTACAAATTGGTCACTGCTGCTTAATAAATTGTTGCTCAACTGCACAAATCAAATGCTCTCTCTTTGGTTTGCAGAATATCTAAGTCACCCACGATCAATTGAAGTGCCAAGCCACCAACCCTAACTGTATCAATCAATAACAAATCAAACCCCAACTTCTCGAGTGCTGAGGCAGGGAGAAAATTAAAAACCCTAACTCAATCAGTCAACCGACTCATTTCATCCTATTGGCAGCCATATCAGCTGATTCAATAGTGCCCCTTTTTTAATATGTATCAATTGAAATGAACCAAATTGGCAGATAATGAGACTGCTGGAAACATGTTCTCGATTCCTGTGAATTAGCTGGATTGTTACTATCCATTGAAACTATTTTTATGCCTTCTTACAAGGTCCCTTGTATCCTATTCAGGATAGATCTCAAAAGGAATCTAAGGTCAAGCTAACTCCTTCCTGCCAACAGTCCCTTATCAATGCTCACTATTCATCATAGCCAAGCATTGACATTGAGAAATTCACACATCCAATTAACTGGTTATTATCAATAATTCCACCCTACTCATGCCCAATCAGGTTAAGATCAAACAGATAGTTAGCATGTATTATTTATACATAACTGTGAGATTCTCCTCAAGCTGCATATTCCTTTTCCCACAGCCAAATTTTAGTAAAATTTGCTGTTAGATCCAGCCAATTAGGACAAAAATCAGTGCCACTCTCAGCCTTCAAGTCTATTTTCACTACACACCAACAACAAAGTTACAATCAAAATCTTCCTCGCTTTTGAACAAGTTCACAAACTCAAATCCAGTTGCATTTGAGAAAAAAACCAATTGAATTCATCACATCACTTTGCTTCTTCCATGCTGTCAAGAAGGCATAACAGTGCACTATGTCTGCCATGAGAGAGTTTTCACAGTCCAATTTCAGACAACTAAATGATTCATAATTCAGATTTGAAATCAAAAGGCCCAAATTCATTTGCATAGTTTCAGCCTTTCAGGTGAGGCAACACTTGAAATAAGCAGATGCAAAGATAATTTCTTCAGGAAAGATGAGTGCATCAGAAGCCGCCTATTCAAATTCATCTTTCTTCCATGGTCATATTTTAATAGCCATAAGACATCACCAAAATTAATATTCAGAAGGTTCACAAAAAGAGGATAACCCTTGGAGGAGATCACATGTTCAAACCAAAAAAACAAACTCACAATACAATACTACGGATACACACATCTAGCGCTCTCCGTACCCTAAGATGTGCGCGCATTGTGTACCCGGTTGCCCTTTTAAAGACGGTCCACTAGGACAAGTTAAGTCAGATCTTCTAAAAAAATTCTGTCAGTCCTGATGATGATCATTGCAGTTGAGAAAATATGGTTTTTGTCTAATTGATGTGTGTAGTCAGCAGGTGTAGTGAAAAATGAGGGTCCAGAATCCCAATTTCACTTATAGTCACTTGAATTAACACCAATCAATTAGACCTCTCACGCTCCCTAATCAACAATTAGAAACCTGAAGAGAAATTGAGAACCTGCTACTCAAATGTCTGTAAATCAGAATAGAAAGCAATAAGAAATCTAATTTTACAGCACATTTATTCATGTCAGCCGCACTGCATCCATGCTTACAATATGCACAAAGAGCAATAACACAGTGAAATTCAATTGTAGCCATATTATTGTCCAATACCAATCTAAGAAGGATTAGAGCATCCATACTGAGCTAAAAACGATAAACACATGATATTGCCACTGAAAATGCAAAAAAAAAAAAAAAGGTACATGATTTTCTACATTACTCTTGAAGAATGAGAACAGGAAACCAGATTCATAAATGACAACCAGCAAAAAAAAAAAGAAGAAAAAAGCTTTATAGGTGGCACTGGTGCACCCCCCCTAAAAAAAATAAACACATGAAACATATAAGAGCAGTTAGTTGCTGAAAATTTTCTATGTTTCGGTTCCCAGTTTTTGTGCTACAAAAAGGAGCTCATGTTCATCATTGGATGATTGGAAAAATGTATGATAATTTAAAAAATTGGCAGGTCTTTACATTTGTACAATTAAAAAATGAAATAACAAGCTTATACAATCTATATTCATTTCTATTTTCTACATTTGTTTCTTGGTCTATGATTTCTCTCGCCCGATTCACAAAGCAACTAGTCATCAATGAATCAACATGCATCAATGATAACTAATCATGATCTACCTATGACAACAAAATCAGTCACTCATACATCCTCCTGAAGTCGTTTGGTAAAAGTTAATATCCAAAGTACCACAAGAAGATAGACCATGTCAAAGGGCAATGACATTACTAACTTAATTGTCCACAAATAATACCATCTATTAAATCACAGCCAACAATGATAACAAGATTTAACAAGACAACAACACCAGAGTCTTCCATGTCATGAAACACCACCTTACCTCCCAATACAAGCAAAAATCTCATTTTAGATTTACATAAACCTATAATAAACTACAAACAGTGTAATAGCAATATGCTCAGAGCATCCAACTCGAGCATAATTATCAATCTTCAAACTCAAACATGAGTTAAGAAATTAAATCGAGCTTCCTCAGCATTATATCACAGATATTCCTTCAAATTTGAACACAAATTTATGATTGTAAAATCAATTTCTATATTAAAAATTTCTTACAAATTTGTGCATACCATAGCACTAGAAAACAGCATTGTCAACAAAAGAATACTAGAAAACAATGAACTGCTGGAGAATACAACATTAAAACTAGAATCTACTGGAGAATACCACATTATCTCCATAGGCCCATCACATCTCTAACTTTTGTTCAGCACTCGGCCGCTCACTCATAGTGATTGTCTTTGATAACATAATACGCATAATAATAGTTTGTTCATTAGACCTAGGGCTGTTAATGAGCCATGTCATTCATGAATAGCACAAAGGCTCACTCAGTAAAAGTTCATTTGAGCTTGTTCATTTGCAAAACAAGCAATAACTGAGCCTAATTCTCAAGCCTGCTAGATAACTGAGTCAGGCTAGACCCTGCCTAGCCTCGATTTGTTTAGGCTTGTAAACAACAAAGTTAGGCTTGTTTATGACTCATAAACAAATTCATATATAGACTCATATTCATTCCATGCCTAATAAAATATTTATTTATGTGCTTATGTATAATCTTATTTAAAGCCTTTTTGATAAACTTGTTTATAAACTAGAATATGACTCTTTTTTCAGTTTGGCCCAACAAACAAGCTAAACTCACTTCAGCTCGGCTAGGTTCGTTTATGCATAAAGAAACCATGTTTGAGCCAAGCCTGTTTATGCACAAACAAATCCAGCCACAAAAAAGCCTAAGCCAAAGTAAAGCCCATAAATTTTTATCAAATACAAACTTGAGCTAAAAAAATAAAGCACTTGAAATTGTTTATAACATAAAGAGAACCAAACCCAGCATGAACATGTCTAGACTTTTCTCAACTCATTTGCACCCATAATTAGACCAAGTTTCTAGCATTTCAAGAGCTTTGCCCAAGCCAAGATAATGTAGAAGTATTGTTTGCATAGAGCTGTTCCATAATGACTTTTGAAAATAGTAATATAATGATTAAGGATGGACTTTTCAAACAAAAATTCCATCAAGTTCCAACTTTAGCTGGATGAATGTATTCGGGAAAGGTCCAAATTAGAACTTCAATAGAGAGCAGTTCCAAAGCTCATTTTAATATCTTAAGATATGTAAACTATTTGTAAGTGAAACTCCATTTGACCTTGCCTCAATACTTGGGGAAACGCATTCCTCTGAGAGGAGCCTAAACCACATGAAAGAACCCCTCCCTCATTGGTTCATGTTGTGCTTCCTAGCAAACCCCTCTCTCACTTCAGCTTTCCCTTTGGGAAATTCCAAAACTAGGCCGATTGGGTCATAAAGCATGTTAAGCCCCAGGAACACTAGTTTGCCATATCTAACTTAGTCTTTCTCTGACATATTAACACAAAGAACAAAGGTGCACTTAAAGGACTCCATCCAAACAAGAATATCCCAATTGTAAGAGATGCCTCACAAATACAACATATTTATTATGAAATAGGGACTTTCAAGAGAGATTTCCATGGTAGTCTGATTTATATGAAACCTTCCGTTCATTTCTTGAGGACATCTTCCCCTATGTACTATGTGATTCTCTCCATCAGTAGTGTTGTAATCGAAACATGAAGAGAAAAGATAAACTGCAGTAATTATGGAATCATAAACTTCAAGATTAATACCTTGAATCAATCCATCAAGGGATTTCGGTGCATGCAGGTGAAACGGAACTGCTTTACTAGCTTTTTTTCTTGCTTCAACCTCTTCCGAAACTTTTTCATACACAAAATTCTCCAAATCCATGTTTTCATATTCCAACAATGCTTCCGATTCATTAATAGAATCACCCAAATGAGATAGGCTAATTGAAGAAGGACCATGTAGGACTTCTTTGTGATATGACTCAACATTTGATAATAAATGGCATATCCCCTGCATTGTTAGAGAGAAAAAACGGCTTTCTTGAGATAAATATACTGAAAAATAAACAGAATTTCAATTATTTCAATAGGAAACAAAATATGTCTAGCAATTACGGGACAAACCTGAAAATAAGGAACAAAATTTATGCAGGGCCATAACTCAAAAATTTTACGAAGTCAGTCAACTAAATACCTCAAATGATAACAAATTGAAGGCAAGTATACAACGCCGTACAAATTTCCCTAGGTTGCTGTTGGGGTCCAAACTAATTTGATCATCTTCCATAACAATAGAATCAGGGCCCCCAAGGATGCCTATGACGGAATGCATGAAATTATGTCAGTTCAATTATCATACTTCCAACATGAGAGAAAACGTAAGAGGCAAGCATCAATTAGGTATATGAAAAGCCATATGAAAAAACAGACGAAGGAGTGAAAGGATGATGGCAGCTACCGACCTCGCAGTTCGGCAAAAAAGTTGAACAAATCATCAGGTGATGACAAAGACGATAGCTTATTAGTTAAGCACTTCACTATTTGCTGATCAAGTAATCCACTAATTTCCCTCAATCGAGACAAAAGTTCACCTAGCTTTGGCTCCAAAATATCATCACATGACTGCGGGAAAAGTAATGGTGCCATCATGAAGAAATTATTACAAGGACCCCACAAGGGTTTACAAAAAATAGTAAGTAGAAAATGATAACGGTCACAAACCCAATTGAAAAGAAACTAAACATTAAGACAAGTAAGAGAAAAGGAAACAATAAAAAATGCAACAAATTCATCTACTCACTCAGCACCTAGCTGACAGTTCAGTAGCAGAGAAACCCAAGAACAATAAAAGGTGCATCGACTATTCGTAAGATTACTTCAACTTACAAAAAGTAGCCATCCCGGCTGCATTAATCACCCTCCAAAATCTTGCAGTGGAGAATGCACTCATAGTCCAACTTGTTAACTCAATAGAAAATTCCTTACAAAAAAGACATGTGAAAGCCTATCCTTACTAATGGTTACCAATATGTTTAAACAGGTCAAACTTCTACAAAAGTATTGTACAGCTTTACCTTTCCAAAAGCATTTCTAATTTCTAATTTTCAATAGTTTTGGAGTTCAACTTCTTGGATAAGTAACTTGTATAAGCTCCGAACTTATAGCTTCAACTGACCCCCTTAAAAACTCACTGACTTTGTGAAGACGAGTTGTTTGTCACCTAAACTATTGCTTAGAGCAGCCTCAAATTCTGGAGTACACAAGTTATTTTAGAAGCTACGCCAAAAGTACTTGAGGACTTAAATGATGCAACTTGGACATTTCTATGGGCACCCTGAAGCACATCACACATTCACCAATTTAGAGACACAAAAGCAGGACTTATACAACTAATTACACATATCCCTGGTGTTTGGCCTAGATCCTCCAATACAAAACACCTCTGTTATTGGAAACTTGAATAATCACTGAATAGCATATCAATCAAAAAACATTATCACACCCATCAAAAATCAATCTTGCCTCTGTTCACATGGATTACAAAATTCAGAACTTCCTGTAGTCCTTGGCCATAACAAGAGGAGAGGATCCAAGTTTCAGCCTCAAAATAACTGGATGAGGTGACAAATGATTACAAAACAAACAATAAGAAAATTTAGTCAAACCTAACAAACCAAGAGCAATAATTCAGAGGTGTAAAGAAGATGGGTACTCAGAGATAACATAAACATTTTGAGCTCTATCCAATAGACTTCAAAAGATCATTTCAAGTTTTCTGACCTAACCTAGTTAAAGCTTCTCAAGAATGTAGAATGCCTTGGGTTGGAGTTAAAACACTGAGCCTGTGCAAGAAGAAACATTAGTATTCCGGAAATGGCATGAAGACAAAAAGGTCAGGCTGTCATGAATGTGGTAGGATTTCACTTGCATTTACATAGGCATCAAAGCCATATGAAGTGCCCAACAGAGACTATCTAATCATAATCAGCATAAAAAGTCTTCAAAAGTGATTTAAGGGCATTTAGAACATTTCTTGGCATCAAAGCCATATGAAATGCCCAATAGAGAATATGACTATTCATAAAAAGTCTTTAAAAATGATTTTAAGGGCATTTAGAACATTCCTTGATTTCCATCACCAGGTGTGGGAGCTAAATTGAATAAAAATTGGAAATTGTGCCTTTCTTTTCTCAATTGTCCACCGTCTACCCTGGTTTTGCTATTTCACATGAGAATCTTTTGTTTTCCTAAAATTTTGGTCCTAAATGACTTTCTCCTTCATATACAGAAATTGAAATCATGCAACTTGCATGAAACCTCGTCTTTTCAGCTACCATCTATTCCATAAAAACAAATCCTTTGGACTAGCAAAAGAGCTAATTTAAAAAACTTTCACACCATGCAAGAATCAAAACATCATTTTGATCGATATTTGCTACCAAACAAGGCAGAAAAAACTTATCCAATAACTGAACATTACTTCATCAGCAGTTTAGTTCACTGAGTTGTCCCAAGTCAAGGAACCTTAGTAGCACAGAGGACTATAGTGATGCCCACATGCCAACTTACAATGTCTTTATCACTGACAATCCTTGAGCAGGCCAGGTGAATTGGCCATGGCCTTCTTAAGCTTTGCAGAAGTGTAGCTCCAGTGGAGCTTTTCCAAAATAAGTAAACTAGAGATGATTTTCTCCTACAAAAAGAAAAAAAATTCACAAATTTCCAATTTCAGCTCTTCGGATAAACCCAAACTTGGTGCTTAGCAACCCCTTTAAAAGCTCACTTCAACATCTTCAGCCAAAGTTGGCTGGTGACAAAAACCTATGATCCCCCAACCTTACCTTATAGAAAAATATTCAATAGTCTTTTTTTTTTTTTTTTGGTAAGTGAAACATATTCAATAGTCCTGCAAAGCAGGCACCTCATCTCCATGGTAAGTCAAATTTTTTTAGTGAAAAACTCCATTTTGACCCAACTTCAAGATATAGCAGAATAGAGTGTTCCAACGACATTTGATAGATGATCAAGAAAGCCTGATAGGAACTTAGATGCAAGACAAATAAAAATAAAATAGATTAAAGCTGCATACAACAACAAAGCTACGTACAACTTAAAATAAAATAATACCTAGTAGTTGGTTCAGGCTATGCTGTAATGCGTCAAAAACACAAGGGCAAACAGATGCTTAGGGACTCAAAGAAGTAAAACTCAACACTTACTAAGAGATAACCTAGAGCACCCCCTATCAAGAAAAATAAAAGCACGCTACACCCCTAACATGACTAAGTACACATATTCTTATTCTTTGGCCAGAATCAAATACACCACAAAATCATAGAGGGTTCAAATATTATCTGGAACTCGCAAATTATATAAGAGAGAAACAAAAAAAAAAAATGCAGTTATGGAGTAGCAGAGGATACCGGAAGGATTTATACCTTAATTAAAACCAACAGAAACAAGCCGAAGCAATTGTGCTGAGCAACGGAAGAGAAAGGCTCGGGGAGGAAAAATTGTCCAGGAGATGCGTAGGTTTGGACAAGTATACACACTGACACTTTATGCGGCGTTATTGCAAATGAGCCCTGGGGCTTGAATATGCCCGCCATTACCAATGCCTCCGTAACAGTGGTGGAACTCAGGGCCGCCACACGGCTCCGGCCTGCTACCTCGACACCGGAGATGCAATTGCAGTGGTGAGACAGAGACCAATTTGTGAATATTGGAATAGTGGCATAGTAGGGGTTGAGACTCGCGAGCTATAAACTGAATTTTATGGATGTCGCGCCAGTCGCGGTGAAATTTGACGCTGCGTACGCCAACTACGACTCCCTCCCTGATCGCGCGATGGCCTATTGATTATTTAAATTTAATAATTCATATTTTATATTTATAAAAATTATATATAAAAAATATATAACCATTAATATATTTTTTTTATTAAAATATATAAAACTTTTGTCCTTAAATTTTCATCCAAAAGCACATAATAGAAAAAGAAAAATTTTTCGGCTATTACGCTGCACAATGGAGGCACCCCTAAGCCGGTCTGTAACGAAATGTTACAATGCGAGGTCAAGCTACACATAAATATAGGTCAAATTCTATTAAAAATAAATTTATCCGAAATATTATAAATAAAATATTATTTGTTCAAGCGATAAATTATAAACTTAAAGAATTTAACACTAATATTATATATGAAAAAAATTTAACAATATTAATTAAAAAAATTATAAACTCACTAATATATTGATATAATTCATCAAAAATTATTAAAGGAATGTTCGAAAATAAGAGTGAGAAATTAAATTGTTAATTAATAGATGGGGCATAGTCAACATAAATTTTACTTGGATGTGCATGTATCAGAATTTAAAACTGAAAAAAAAATTATTTAGTTTAATCTATGAAAACTCAGATGAAAATTATAAAAGATAAAGTTATACATAATAAAATTATAAAAACATATTAAATATATATTATTTGGTCTGCATAATATAAAATATAAAAATTTCATTTTATTGCCTACAACTTTACAATGTTTGGTAAAGATTTTCACAACTTTACACAGTTATTTCATGAATTTTAGATAGGAAAATAAGAAATTTTATCAGAAAATAATCTAATTAAGAATATCTACAATTTATCCATAGTTATGATTTTCATGGGTTGCACATATTATAGCCAAATCTAAAATACTGTTAAAATCACTCGGTTTTATAAAATCAATATTGAATTTTGGAAACACATAGTTATCTGTAGAGTTCAAATAAGTTTCCAAACTATACTTTAAAATCAGTACTAAATTTTAGAAAGTTCTATTCCATTTAATTATGTATTATACAATAATTTAATACTATAGGAGTATCAATTATGTGACACTGTTGAAAAACAAAATATTTTTAACCAATTTAAATAATAAGGCAAATTACATTTGTCCCCATAAAGGCCCATAACTTATATAAATTGGGGGCGCTGCGACGCTGCTCCTCATACTCCTACGGTGTCGTTGGATTTTAAATTAAACGGCCTGTGTTTTTTAATTTTAAAAAATAAAAATATATATTATTTTTTATTTTTTTATTAAATAGAGAAAAATACGGACTGTTAGATTTGAGATTCAACGGCGTCGAATGCGTCACAGGGGCTGCGACGTCCCCCCACTTCTCATAACTTATATACCTCATGCCGCAACGTAAATCATCCGTAAAAATTAATATCCTAAAATTAGACCACATTCTCGCTAAAACTTTCGGATGAAATACGCCACCAGCGCCGTCCACACGAACCTAAGATTGTTCGCAAATTCATAATAATTCATTTGATTGCATCAGATTTTGCCAATACAATTCCATACAATTTGCATTAAGATTTTCATATAAATGTATACAATGTAAATTCGTATAATACAGAGAGGCTATTCACTAGAATTACTCCCATGGCTTCTAAATTATAATGGAGCAACCGTTCCGTTAGTTGAAGACTCAGGCATCTGAAAAAAAACACTAGAGAAGAGGAAAGGGAAGGAACAAGAATGAAATTGATCCTCTAATGCAGCTGATATTCCAACAAAACATCCTGTCTCACTCGTGATATGTGATACTCAAACTACAATCCCTGGGACTTTTGGAGTCAATTTAGCTAGTGAGAACTATAACAGAACAAATGTAAAAAGCAAAAGAACATGATAATTATAAACTAGGAGCAATCAGACAAGAATAGAATGGACCAATCACTGCACTAAAACCCATCTGCGGCTCTTTTTCTTCGGGGCAGCAAAACATGGGGAAACAATTTACAGAGGATATTATTGGCCCTTGAAGAATGATGGGACTAAGAAGGATTTTCCGACAGAGAAGACCCAAGCCGAAGCATAATGGAAAACACAGGGCCGAGCTCCTCGTTTCCCCGAGCCCTCATAATAGTAGCATAATCATTTAGCGTGGCTTTAATACCCTTCCATATCTGATCCTCCCCTTGAGAATCCAACCACAATGAATACTGAAGAGGTGTGAGCTTGTTCCTCTGCATAGGAGACTGCAACTCATCCGGGCCTCGAGAATAAAGATGATGGAGAATGACACTTGCAGGCAAATCTTGAAGCAGTGGAGAAGCTTCCAGTTGAGACGTCTCTAAGAAGATAATCGGACGAAATGCTCTAAGGGCTCTGTAGGGTGCACCTAGCTGCCCTACTGGGAACAGATTTTGACCAACAGCCAACTCCAGCTCAGCCATGTCCCTAGCCATCCTCAACTTGCCCGATTCCGATAAAGGCCTCACGAGGGATGCATGCCTGATGAAAAACATCAGGACCTTAGAAGCCATATGCCTGGACAGCTCAGTGCAAATAGCTCCTGTGCCAGTGGTTGCTGCATTTGCAAAGGAAGGCAGCAGCCTGGAAAGGAACTCAGTGCGGAAGTGGAGAATGGACTTCTGTAACTCCTCCATATAAGGTGACGCGTTGTTGTCCATGGCGGCATCCATGCTGATTACACCAAAGTTCTGTTCGTGAATTTGCAAGATGCAGGACTGCAGGTGGTCAAGCATGGTGTGGAATAGGGATGCCACTGAATCATGTGCAACCCCGTGTATGGCACCTAGTGATGGAGACAGGACTTCCAAGGCTTCAGGAGGCAGCCCTGTTGATAGTGATGATATTCGTGTATGAATTTCTTGAAGGTGCTGACATAATGTGAAGTTCTTCAGCTGCGATGGAGTTGCAGGGCCAGTTATCTGTCTTGCTTCAGGTCCGGTTGATATCTGTTGTCCAAAGATACAGAAGTGATGCTTAGAAAGATGTATCTATTATATATTCGTTGCAACTAAGTAGGATCTGCGAAGACATAATAGTATTGCAGTGCACCTTGATATGTAAATTTGCAGTTATCAGATGCTAGGTCAAGCAACTTACCTGGTATTCAGCTCTTTCGGCCACCAGCTGCAGAACTTTGCCAATTACACGGGAGACAAGAAAAGTCAGATGACTATCAAATAGAACAGCTTCAATTTCTTCCTGAATACGGAGTATAATTTTTGAGAAGTGTTCTTTGGATGGAACGCTTCCACGGCTAGACATGGGGAATACAGTATTGACAATATCTGAAAGGCGACTCAGACAGAGTGCCAAGAAAGCAGACTGGAAGTTTTCAACGGCAGAAAGCATCTGCTCCTTTCCATCTGAGCTGACAGCAGGCATGACCCCTTTGACATCTGTGTCTCGTGAAATTCTTTCCAAAAGATTCTGGATCATGGAATAAAGTTTTGGGTAGCCCATTGTGAATATTTCCTTGACAAAGCTTGATGCAGTGTATGCCGACTTCATCTGGCTCGCAAACGACTTCACGAATGCCTCCCAAACACGATCCGTTAACATTGGATCAGCATCCTAAGAAAGCAAAAATTAGCATAAGATACAGACATTAGTTTTTTAATCCCCTCACGCATGCACATGCATACTCTCCGCAAATTAGGATATCTAAATCATCCAAGTACAATTAAGCTTAATCAGATGAAACATACAACAGTCCAGAATCACAACCCATAAATGACCCTTTCTTTTCCCCCCTTATATATTTTAGGTTAATGCTTGCCAAGGAGAAATAGAGGAGGTCTTCTAAATTATATTAAAATCCACATAAATAATCTCTAGCAAGTGGACAATAACACTAAAACCATCACTAACCTGCATTAGCAATAAAGAATGTGCATAAAACTCAACTTAGTCAATCCTTTTCAGCAAGCTCGGTGCTTTCCTGCACTACCCATTTCCTTAATCCTACCGAAAACTTTGGGGAAGAGAACATATCCTACATCCAGGCACTAGGATATCCAGCTATTGTTCTAACATAGAATATTTGAAGCCATTCTGTATCCTCAGAGATGAACAGAGGTCAAATTCTAATATTAAGATAAGAAGTTGTTGGTTGAGTTATGATAATCAATTCATAATTGAACCAAATAAATGTCAACGTAGTCAAACTATGAGGTTCACGCGGAAAACATAATGAAAGCATTACCCCTTGGAAGCTAGTTACCATTATAGACATAGCCAAAGGTAAGAAACTCAGAACTGTGTGTTTTTGATACATCAGTTTAAAAGTTCTACGCTTTAGACATATGCCCAAAACACAAATCAGGCAACAGTTCTGCCCAGTAGGCATCGCCGAGCAATGCAAATGAATAACAAAACCCAAAAGGAACAAGCCCAAGTCAAGCAAAGGTATCTGTATCCCAGCTCCCTTTCCACCTTTCCTGATGCCAATCCAATCGGCAAAGGGGCAAAGACAAAAAAAAAATTGCAGAATATTTGCCGGACTCCCAGATGACAGACAACTAAACTATGAAGCGCTACAAGCTGCACAAAATTATTCAGCCAAATCTTCAGATCTGAATTCCCGATATTATGGGCGAAGACCACCTTTTTCGTCTTTATTTACTGATGGAAACATTATATAGATATCACACTAAACAGAGAAATAAAGAACTGCTCACCTGAATAACCTCATCTAGCAGCAAAACATGGGTGAAGGGATCTCTCTTCTTGGACAAAACCCTCTGCAAGTGCCAGGCCGCAACCACGATCGAATGCAACTGATCCATACAAGCACTCATCCTCTGCCAGAGCGCCTCCTTCGCCTTCACCCCGCTCCCGATCTGTGGCGTTCCACTCCTCTGCACTCCACCAGGGCCAAAACCCCCACCGCCGCCTGCTGAGGATGCCGATATCGCCTTCATGTCCAATGCAGCACTCACACTCTTCACCACCACACTCTTATACTTAACTATCAAACCGTCAACTGTTGTCCTCAACTCGCCAAGATTGTAGAACACTTGCAGCCCACTACCGACCTCTGCTTGATTCAGCCCCTCCAATCCTCTCTCCAATATCTTCATCCCCTCTGACCGCAATTTGGCCCCGGTCTCGGATACCCACCTCAGTTCCTCATCTACGACGTCGATACCCGAAAGCCCATTATCGCTAGCAAGCCCTAGAATCTCACAGTGCAGCTGAGCGGCTTTTAGTAAGTCCAATTTCTCGGGGTCAGAGTCCGAGATCACCATCAAATCGCGCAATTTCTTCGACAAACGAAGAACCCTAATGGTGAATTGCAAAAGTTCAGTGGTTTTGTGGAGATTATAGAGTTGGGTGGTCTTGGAGCGAATCTGACGGTTGGGGTCAGCGATCTCAGAGCGGATGCGGCGGACGGAGGATTGAAGGGTGGATACGGCAGATCGGACAACAGATAGGGCGGATTCCGCATCGCGAAGGGAGGATAATTGAGAAAAGAGGTCGTCGTGGCGGGAGAGGACCTCGGAGCGGAGCTGCTTCTCGAGGAGGCGGATGCCGTCTTGTAGCTTCTCAGCGGTGGAGGCCGCGGAGCCGGTGGAGAGGGCATGGGAGGAGAACCGGAGGGAATCGAAGTCGGGTGAGAGGAAGAGAGAAAAAATGGGATCGGAGGAAAAAGAAGACAGAGGGTTGACGGATGAAGAGGATAAATAATGGGAAGGAGTAGGGGTGGAAGAAAGGTCTCTCTCTCTGTCCTTGAAAGTGGATAGACGTTGAAGTGGAGAAGCGGCGGATGACGTGGTGGTAATGGTAGAAGATTGGGTCGGAGATCGTTGGATCGCCGGAGAAGCCATCAGAAGCTTTGGCTTCCTTCCAGTTTCCGGGTAATAAAGCAGTTGCTCTCTCTATGAACCCGATCACTCGACAGTTGACATCTTCCCCCGATTAGATGATGCTCTCTGCCAATGCTGCGCTACTTACAAATACATAGCTCTTCCTTTGTCCAACGTTTTTTCATTCACCCGCCCTCGTATATCTGTATGTTCAATAGTAGAACATTGATATCTCCTTTTGAAAAAAAAAATAATAATGGTAACAGTAATAATATATTAAAGAATATATTTAAATTTATCTGTTTTGATTTTTAAAATTGAAACTTTTAAAAAATAGTTAAAAAAAAAATTTCTCTAATTCTTCACTTGATATAAAATAGACTGACTTTTGTAAGCGTATGAAGTTTGGTGGTAGACAGATAAAGTTTCCTCCAAAAAATCAAAATCAAAGCATTATGATGAGATCGGATAAAAACAAATATATATTATGTAAATTAGCTTATAAATTTTTGATTTGATTAAGATAGATTTAATAGATTTGAAAATTTTTTGTGACACTTCAAATTTAAATAATATGGATACGAGACTATTAAATCTATCATCTATGGAGCATTAGCTACATAATAAAACCATAATGCGATGGACCATAATACTAAAAATGACTCTTTTTCTTAAAAAAAAGTTTGGGTCGGCTATTAGTGTTATTTTTTAAAGTATTTATACATTTTGTCTGACAATTATTGCTGCTTTTCTTCATTTAGTTTAATTATAAATTACAATAATATTAAATACAATCGAAACTATGCTAAACATTATTTAAAATGCTAAGTAAAATTTATTCAATAACTTACATACATTACTCATTTCAAGTGAAAATGATATGATTAGTTTTAAATTTGGATCTCTTTTATAATAGTCTTCGCGATTTTATTTTATTTGATTGTTACATCTAATTCAAATGTATATTATTTTAAATGGGTCCCAAAAAGATAAAAATTGCCATACTTACTGCTCACATCTCTTCCTCTAAATAGGCATATATATATTTTTTTTGTTACCTATTCTATTACTTATAGATAAATATCAAAGTCAAAAACAAAATGAGGGATTTAAACCTTCAACAAGACTGTACTCAATCATTAAGCCATTTCCACCAATTGTGGTAATGGCAAAGTATTATTAAGCATTTCACATACCATTTTAATTGGTTGGAATTATATACATATATATTGCTAGACCATGCTCTAGGCCTCCAATCAAGCTATGAGTACGAGTAGGTACATGATAGGGAGGAGCCGGGCTACCCTTGCTATGAAAATTTATTTTTCTGGATTTCTTTTTATAAGACGAATCAAATCATGTTTCCAAAATAACATAATATTGACTTATTAATTTTTGTATTTAGTCGATTTTTTTTATTATTTTAAAGCTCACTTAGACACACATATTTTTTGAAAAAATTATAATTATTGAGATAATATTTTTTAAGCTTTGTTGCGTTCGTGTCAACCGCGCATACAACGCTTAGTGCGTCTTGACGTCAGTGGACTAACCAATAGCAACATAAAAGAGAGTGAATTGTGGGCGAATGAAAGATGCGAGAGAAACGAGAATGGACACCCAAGTTTTTACGTGTAAAACCCTCATTTGAAACGAGGGAAAACCACTGTGCCGCAAGCCCTGGAAAGATTCTTCACTATTTTGTTGGTGAGTACAAGAGTACAATGTTCAAAGTACAGAGAAAATGCCTTGTTCTTCTCTTTTAGCTCTTTTACTTGCTCAGGAGACCGAATCCCCTTTTAGTCTGCCTAAGGTGCGTATTTATAGGCGCAAAAAGGTAACCGTTGGAAGTTTTCGCACGGCCTACGACACCTACTGGGCGGCTGGCCACCTACTCCCACGCCATGTCAGGCACGCTGGAGTGTCAGGCACGCTGGCGTGTTTGGTGAGTTAAGATCGACGCCGCGTTGGCTCTTCTTGTGGTAGGAATGTCAGCCTTGAGGTGACAGGGCGTGTTCTGGGGATTGCTGCTGACAGCGCTGGCATGTAGCGGGATTTACGCACTCCTTGGTAATCGTGAAATAGCTGAGTTGGCACTCTCGGACAACAGAGGCAGTCCTCGTCCATCACTGGCTCACTTTGTAGTTTGATTGAGTCCGCGTACTATTGGCTTCATGCATTACGCGTACTATTGAGTCCGCGTAGTTTAAAGAAAGCTCTCGGTCGTTCTGCATTACACGAGGTCTCGGGCACGCGATAGCTTGGGCCTCTCGGGTCAAAAACGCTCGTCCGATCTCCACACTAATTTTAGGACCCCTGGGTAACGGATCCCAACACTAGCCCCCCATGCCAAAAGGCTCGAAGTCCTCGACCGTTTGGCATGTCTCTCTAACATCACCATTCTTCAAGATGGGATCGTCTGTAGAAGTCCGTCCGTGAGATTATCGTTCGAGGAGTGATTGCACTTCTAAGTGTGGACTTGGTTTCAAGCTTAGCCCGGGACAATTAATGTTCTCGGAATCGTGGCTAACCAAAGGCCTGATGCTGTTGTGTCCGGGAGTTTTCACATGCCCGAGGACATGCGGCGCCGTCGTTTTGGCCCTGCAAAGAATTAAATGCGGGATTGACGCGTTGTCAGGCGTCTCGGGAATACAGGGCGTCACATCTGTGGGGACCAACGGCCGTGCGACGCGTGGCCAGGGCAATGATGGCGCCTTTTAAGTTTTCAAATTCATAAATTCATTTTCCTCCCTCACAGGAATCACTTCTATCCTCCTGCGTTCCGTCTTCCTTCCTCATTCGACGTTTCCCTTTGTTTCTCCCTGAGTTTTCGCTCCCTACTTTCCATGGCTCCTGGAGTCGCCGATATTGCTTCATCGTTGTCGCCGGAGAGGTTAGACGAGATCCGGCAGCAGTATGCCATCCCCAGTTCCATGGTGATGACTGTCCCAGAGCCCACTGAAAGGGCCCGAGATCCTCCCAGCGGCTTCATCGCCGTCTACGAGGTCCACCTTAAGGGTGGGCTTCGATTCCCAGTGCCAGAGGAGTTCCACACGATTATGGCAGCGCTTCAGGTGCCCATTGCGAGGCTTCAGCCAAACACCGTTAGGTATTTAGTTTCTCTTTGTGTCTTTCTTCGATGTCATGGGAAGCGTCTAAATGCGCAAGTTGTCAAGATTATGTTTAGGTTCACACATAATCTTGAATGGGTCACCATGACTCCCCGCTCAGAATTTGCGGTCATGTGCGGGGGAAACCCAGATTCCACTAAAAGGTGGAAAGACAAGTTTTTCTTTGTGGCTACCCCCGAGGACTAGCGCATTCCCAATGAATGGGGGAATGTAGCCAACCATTATTGTTCTGATCCCTCAAAAGAGGAGAGGGATGCCGTCCGGGAGCTCCTAGAGTTGATAACGGCCAACTTGGGGAGTTTCCACGAAAATAAGCGAAACGCTTGGTTGTTACCCGAGAATCTTGCTAAGGCCGAGTGGTTACCTCCTCCTGACGGCACTGCTGCTTCTGCGTCCTCGGGGAAGAAAGGAAAGAAATTGAAGAAAAAAGCCCAGCCCCCGAGGACAAAAGCGAAGCCTTCGAAGTCAAGCCGTCCGGGCGAGAGCTCAAAGCCCCCGGCCAAGAGCTCTAGGCCCAAGGCGGCTATTGTTGAGCAGTCCTCGTCCGATGATGGCGACGAACCTATCGCTCCCTTCTTCAAGAGGCCGAGGACGCAAGCTGCCGCCTCCAGCGTCGTCTTCCACGATTATAAGGGACATCGTGGAGGTTTGGACGTCCAAATCTCTGGCGATGAGCCAATACCCGACGTTCGCCGGGTTCTTTGGCGAGGTCTCGGGCTTTACTAACAATTCTCCCGAGGCCATCAATGCGGAGAGCGCCCGAGGTTGAAGGAGAAGCGGTGAGGCGCAGCCCTCCCGTTGACGAGGAGGTTGGAGTGGGGCGGCTATTGAGCCGTCCTCGGATGCGCTGCCGAGCTCCCAGCCGCCGCTTGATCCAAGCCGATCGGTCCGAGGCCCTTGCCGAGGAAGCTAAGGGCGCCGGGATTTTCGCGTCGTTGGGGAGGGGCGGCTTTTATTGATGTTGAGTCCCCGGGCGCAGTTTCTGTCTTTGGCGCCCCTTTATCCGAGATCGAGGTTCAAGTTCGGTGGCACCCGTCTCGTGAGGCCCAAGCGCCCGAGTCAGCGGGGAGGCCGTTTGTGGCGGCGACTCCCTCGTTTCCCAGTACTTTCGTCTTTCTCTAAGTGTCGGGTTTTTACCTTTTCATTCCTTGCTCTAATCATTTTCGACCTTTTGATGCGGCTTCAAGATATCCTTTGGTAGGATCAACGTTGTGATTGGAGGGGTTGTCCAGGCTTCTCCCAAATAGAGGCCTTAAAGGTGCTCTCGAGGCGGCACAAAGGTCCGAGATGGAGCCGGGCCAGCTGAAGCAGGAGGAAAGATAACCTTCTCGGAGGATCTTGTGAAACTTCAACGGGACCAGCTTAAGGCACTTCAAGACAGGCTCTGTTACCTGGAGGAGAAGTTGAGGTCTTCCATATCTTCCACGGAGATCGGGCCTGCTCTGGAGGGCAAATATTGGGACGGCGTCAACATGTGTCGTCGAGTGTTGCGCCTGGTTCATCCGAAGTTCCCGACTTCCCTACTTGACCCACGAAACGCTAATGCCTTGACGGTAGACGATTTATACGGGGTTGCCGGGAGGCCCTTTCCCAGTCCTTCTCAGCCAGGGCCGCCTCGTGAGCCGCCTCCTCCGGGGCCTTCTGGACCACCTGACTTGGCGGGGGCCTCAGGGTCCCGGGAACTCCAGTCTCAGCAGCCTCCCCAATTGGAAGAGCTTTCTGGAAGCCAGCCTGACTCTTTAGATTAGACCCTCTTTTTGTTTTCATCTCTTTCTTTGTACATGTATTTTGTGACGAAATAAGACATAGAAGTTTTGGCAATGCCGTCCGTGCATCTTTCTTGCTTTTTGTTACGCCTTGTTCCCTAGTGATGTTTGCGTGAAACCAAGCCTTTGAATTTCGACTGTTGCGCCTCTCGGACGGAATCAATTTCTTTGATTTCGACCTCTTGGGCCGCTCGGTGAAACCGAAGTTTTTATTTCGACCTCTTGGGCCGCTCGGACGAGGCCGAGTTTTTATTTCGACCTCTTGGGCGCTCGGACGGAACCGAAGTTTTTATTACGACCTCTTGGGCCGCTCGGACGGAACCGAGTTTTTATTTCGACCTCTTGGGCGCTCGGACGGAACCGAAGTTTTTATTACGACCTCTTGGGCCGCTCAGACGGAACCGAGTTTTATTTCGACCTCTTGGGCGCTCGGACGGAGGCGAGTTTCTTCGATCAAGTGCTTTGAAATGCATCAAACTTCTAAACTTTTATAACGCACTTGTAACGTTTTTTTCCGACTTCATTTACAGCGCTCTTTACAAGTGATAGAGTCCTTTCGCAGTTCAGTGTCGTCGCGTATGGGCGCTTTTGGGCCGCCTTGACTCTTACTGATAGTACTCTCTGAGGTGCATGGCGTTCCATGTCCGGGGAACCAGCCTACCCTCTTGGCTGCGTAGCTTGTATGCCCCGTCTCGAAGGATCGCCGAGACCGGGAAGGGTCCTTCCCAATTCGGAGAAAGTTTGTTCGGCCAAGCATTCTTTCCGGTCGCCTCAATGCTTCTCAACACCAAATCTCCGACCTCAAGCGCCGTGCCTTTACCTTCTGTTGTAGTAACGGGCCACCTGGCTGGCGATGCGTTGCTACGCTTAGTCGCGCTCGATCACGGGCTTCCTCGAGCAAATCAAGGTGTTCACGGAGTCTTTGGGCTGTTGAGGTGCAGGTTGAAGTGTTCCACTCGGAGACTTGGGAGACCCACTTCCACCGGTATGACCGCTCAACCCCGTAACAAAGGCTAAAGGGTGTCTCCTTCGTCGATTCCCTTGGAGTAGTCCTATAAGACCCCGGAGGATGAGGGCGGCTCATCCACCCGGGAGCCCCGAGTCTATCGGTTTCGTCTTAAGCCCGTGCGGGATAGTCCGATTTGTGACTTCCCACGGCCGTTGGCACGAGGGTAGGCAACGGACGTGTGGACGGTTGATTCCCGAGACGAGCGTAATGCTGGAAAACCGCTTCCCGTGAAGCGTGTCCCGTTATCGGTGATGACGCCTTTCAGGGACCCGTGCACTGCAGGCGATGGACTACCGAAGGAACTCGATTGCGTTCTGCTCAGTTATTCGTGCGAGGGCGTTGCCTCCACCCACTTCGTAAAGTAGTTGATCCCTCAATGAGGAATTTCCTGGGCGGCCGCGATGGGGAGTGGTCCGAGGATATCAAGCCCCCACTGTGCAAAGGGCCACGGGGACTGCAACGCCCGGAGCTCCGTGTGTGGCTGGCGGTTCAAGTTGCCGTGGACTTGGCAATTCTCGCACTTGCGTACGAAGTCCACGGTATCGTACTTCATAGTAGGCCAATAATACCATTGCCTCATTATTTTGAACGCCAGGTTCTTGCCTCCAATATGGGATCCGCAGACTCCAAGATGCACCTCCTGGAGGGCGTATTCTGCCTCCACGGGGGTCAGGCATCTCAAGTAAGGGGTCGAAAACCCCCGGCGATATAGACGGCCGTCCACTATGGCGTACCCGGCCCATGATCTTCTTGATCTTCTTGGCCAAGCAGGTCCTCGGGTAGAATTCCATCGGTGAGGTATCTTAAGCACGCGGTCATCCCGGTATCACCGTCGAGACAACGGCATAACCACGGTCTCGGGCTCATCTATCGTTGGTCGCTCCAGTGTTTCTCTCATTCCTCGGGCATATTGCTCTCCCGGGTCCCCGCATTGACGCTTTGCTTTTGCTAAGGAGTCCGCTTTCTCGTTCTCCTCCCTCGGAATGTGCACGAATTCTATTCGCTCAAAGTCGAGGTCATTCCTTTACCTTCATAAGGTACTTGGAAAGTTGAGGGTGGTTCGCTTCAAAGTTCCCGAGGACCTGATTGATGACCAGCTCAGAATCACTGTAGACCGCACCACAGAAACCTCAACCTCCGACTGAGATAAAGGGGCATCAGCAATGGCGCCCAAGGCCTCGATAGGAGGCGCCACCGTCTCCTCCTCAGTTTCTTCACAAAACCCACCAGAACGAACTTGGACTATAACGGGATGCTCAGAAGGATCCGAGGACACCAGACCAGCCACGAGGGTCTCCACTTCCTCTCGGACTATTTCAAAAGTCGTCTCCCTCTCTGCCCCCGCAGAGGGGCTCACGCCAGCCATGTCCTCGGAGGAAAAATCCACAGGAACTGGATCATCACAAGGGCCGGACGCCTTGAGATCTCCAAAGAAGGGGAATTGACTCAGGACCCAGCAGAGAGGACCGGTGAGGACGCAAGGGCAGGACCTTCCGTCTCCGAGGACTCCGGCAAAGTAACAGTCCTCGCCCTCTTGGAAAGAGGGGCAATCACATCATCAACTACGACGTCAAAAGCATCGTCGTCATCGTCATCAGAGGAAGCATACTCGACAAGGGCGGCCGGGCGCTTTGAGCTCTCGGTCGTTGCGCTCCTTTCAGGACGTCCGGCCAGACTTCCTATCCTCAAAGGCCGCGTACTCCCCGTCGACCTCTTCTTCTTGGACTTCTTGGATGGAGCTGCAGCAGAAGACTCGACCCGGGATTCCCACTTGGCCTCAACAAACTTCTCAGGCGACAACCAAATGTTGCGCTTATCCTCATGAAAGCTCCCAAGGTGGGCGAGCACCAGGTCCGTGGACTCCTTCGCAATCTCCCTGTCCTCCAGCGAAGGCTCAGAACACCACCTGCTGGCCACTTTCTCCCAACCAACAGGGATGGCCCATTCCTGGTGAACTCCGAGAAAGAAGTACTTGCCCTTCCACCGTTTAGTGGAGTTAGGATTGCCCCCACACATCAGTGAAAAATCCGGACGCGGGGTCATGGTAATCCAGTCGAGGTTATGTGTGAAACGGAACATAACCTTGACGGTGGTAACACTCAAGAGTTTCTTATGGCACCTCAAGAAAACGCACAGAGAGACTAAGTACCTTATGGCGTTCGACTGAAGTCTCGCGAAAGGAACCCCAAGAGCCCTCATAAGGTCGTAAAGCTCTTCTGGCGGTGGGAACCGCAACCCTCCTTTAAGATGAACCTCATAAACGGTGATAAAGCCGTTTGGAGGGCTCGACGCCCTATCCTCTGCTCCCGGAATAAGCATGCCCGCAGACTCCGAAATATGGTACTGAGCTCGAATCTTCGAAAGCTTACCAAGGGTCATCGTAGAAGCAATCTCCCTCACTCCAGGCGCCCTCGACATTGAAAGGTGAAGGTGAAAAGGCACAAGGGACTGTAATGGGAAAACAACGCGAGGAAGAGAAAACGAAAGGAAAACGAGCAGAAACGGCTCTGTGAGGGAGGAAGACCATTTATAGGTTTGAAAATTTGAAAGGGCACCATCATTGCCCTAGCCACGCGTCGCCGGACATTCGGCGGCGAGGAAATAATGACCTTTGCCTTCCCAAGGTGTACATCGCTTGTCAATCACGCATTTAATGCTCTGCGAAGCCCAAAGCGGCAAGCAACGAATCCTCGGACCCAAAGGAGTTCCCGGACATCACTGCTTCAAATATTGGTTGGCCGTAAACCCGAGGACACAATACATCTCGGACTAAGTTGGAAGATGGGCCTTCAAGCATCATCATTCCTCGGACGGTCATTATGCGCACGGGCAGATTCTCATGGGAAATGCCATCAGGAAGGAAGGTTATGTTACGAGGACATGCCAAACGGTCGAGGACTTCGAGCCCTTTGGCATGGGGGGCTAGTGTTGGGTACCAGTACCCGGGGTCCTAAAAAGAATGGGCGAGAGGACGAGTACTTGGCCCTAGAAGCCCAAGTTGCCAGTTTGTCTGAGCGAAAGGTGTAAAAAAGCCCAGGACATTCCACAATGGGCCCCAAAAGCCTTTAGCCGGTCAGCGGTACAGTCAACGACCGAGAACCCTTTTATCCCGTCCGAAAACAAGCACATGGGGGATATAGTACGCGGACTCATCCAAAGGATAGAAATGCCAGAAAGGGATGAGGACTCTCCCAGACGTCCGAGAATGCCAGCTCAGCTCACAGTCAGCAAAGAACACGCAACCTATGCGTCACGCCACCACCAAACCTCAGAACATGCCTTGTCGCTTCAAGGCTGACATTCCTGACAAGGTATGGCCAGTCAGCGCCGCTAGCCGTTAGCTTCCTGCACACGCCAAAATGCCTGACACGACATGGCCGTGTCAGCAGGGCAGGTGGACAGCCTCCCTGCAGGCACCAGTAGCCACGTGGGCACTTCAACCACCACTTTTCCCTATAAATACTTACTTAGAGCCCACAAGAAAAGGATCCTGGAGGTCTTCTCTGGACATCACTTTGAGCACCAAGGATCTTCCGAGATCTTGCTCCCTAGCCAGGAAAAAGAGATAAAAAAGAAGAAAAGAAATGGTCTCTCCCTACTTTGTATTTTGTACACAACCATTCAACGATAGTGAAGATCTTTCTCAGGCTCCAAGCCTCGTGGTTTTTCCTCCTCATTTGAAGGGACGGTTTTCCACGTAAAATCTGGTCTCGATCTCTCTCTTTCTCTAATCTCCAAACTCCAAACTCTTATGTTACTCCGGACCCCAAAAACCGGTATGCAACAAGCTTATAGCATAAATATTTGCAGAAATTTAAATAAACATTTTTTACATGTAGAAATTATAATTCAATTTCCTAATGAATATTATTTGTTTTTTTTTTTAATTTGAGAAATGTATTGATTTTATATAAGCTAATAAAATGATGTAAATTATATTTTTACACAGCAAAAAATTTATTCATACTAATTAATATAAAAAAACAAAATATGATTATCATATTAGTATTTATATTTAATAATAATATTTATATTGTCATCTAATATTTTATATAACTTAAAAATGCTATTCTTGTTAAGTTGATAAAAAAACATAAATTAAATATATTATAATATTGAAATATTATAATTATTAAAAAATCTACTATTAATATTTATTTTTAATTTATTGATAATAAAAAATATATATAAGATATAGGTAAATTAAACACGATTAGCTTTCAACAAAAATTGTCAATCTAGCAAGCATAAAATCGCCTTGAGCCCTGATTCATTAGTTTAATGAGTTTAAGTCAATTGAACCAAGCATTAATCGTTATTAATTTAACATACATTACACATAAAGTATCATAAAAATATAATTAATTATTATTTTATATAATAAATTGTCATTAAAAATTATATTCTACACAGATTACATTGATAATACAGCACGTATAATTTTTTTATGAGCTATCACAAATTGATTGGTTGGTGTTTTGATTTGTGATTCCAATATGTCACAAAAATTAAATAAATAAGTAAATTTTCTTCAAAATTTTGCATCATAAAATTATTATGCTATGTGAAACATTTAAATCCAAAAATTTTACGGGACCCAATTTAAGTCGATTGATATTTACTATTAACTATGACAAAGTCAAGGTGATTAGAACAGTCATTAGTGACAACCATTTTAAAGTTTAGTTTCCTAGCATGTTCATTAGTTCTATTTTTGGTAATTTGTCATTGTTGATTTTATTTTTACAAATCATCCATATCAATGATAAATAAATAAATATTTTCCTGATATGGAAAATTTTTGAGGGACTTGATTAAATATTGTAACAAAAATAAAATAGACAGGGAAAATGTAAAATAGAACATATAAAAATATTATTTTTTAAATTATTTAGATAATACTATAGTGAATATTATAAAGTCATCAAAACTCCATTCTATCTAAGCCACTGAGGCTCCAAACTCCACAATAATACTTCTGCATACTTAATTACTTATTATTATAGTCACAATCCTAATGATTTATCAATTATATTAAAAAAATTTATAACTATTATTAAACTATTTTTATATATTTAACATATTAAAATGATTTTAAATCCTGGTTCAAAAGTAAAGATAGATCATCCCAAACTCACAGACAAGCCATCACACATAGCCAAGGCTCTAAATTTACACCAACTCCACTATTGTCATTAAAATGAGATATTTAACTAATATCTTTAGTTGTTAAACATTTATGATAAATTTGAGTATTATATTAATGCATTCTAAAAATAAATTCAAATTCTAATAAAATACATTAACACGTTCTTCTATTTACTTGTAACAAAATCTCGGGTATTTTATATTAATATATTCTAAAAAATAAATTCAAACTCTACTAAAATACACTAATATGTTGTTCCATTTACACATAATAAAATATAGCATTTTTTTTTTTTTAATACTTTTGCATGCTATTCAAACCATTGAAATTAAGCATGATCACAATATAGTGTTTGTTGCGTTCTGAAACCGCGGCCTCCGGGGGGATCCTCGTTGATGAGGGGTGTTGGATCCACGGGGTCCAGTCGGGTGCGTTGGTTCCGGGTAACACAAGTAAATGTAGTGTTTAACACGAGAGGAAGATTGAGACCGGATATTTTACGTGGAAAACCTCATCTTGAATGGGGAGGAAAAACCACGAGGCTCAGGGCCTTGGAAGTGCTTCACTATCTGGGTTGAAGTCTTTACAAAGTACAAGTGTTGAGGTTAATCCCTTCATTGTCTATGTTTCTCTCTTAGAAAATTATGCTCATTGGGAGTCTTTTGCTCTCTTTTGCGGAGTTAATCACGGGGAAAGAGTCTCCGGTCCCCTTATAAAGGGACTTCGCTAGGTATTTATAGGGGACAATGATCCACTGGGGAGGAGACACCTGGTGCCCATTGGGTGGTTGAGGAGCCGGTCCACTATTCTTCTGACTTCCTTTAATGCTACTGTCGTACGGAAGAGCACGCAACTAGCCGCTGGTAGCCCTGCGTGTGCAAGGTTTGAGTGACAATCTTGATTTGATTAGGCGTGCCCTGTTGAGACGGCGACAGGCAGTGGTTGCAGTTTTTATTGGGAATCGATAAAATTGCTTATCTGGCACTCCCGGTCGTAAACGAGCAGTCCTCGTCCTGGCGTGATGCTCTTTATGAGTTCGTGGACTTGTGAGAGGAAGCAGCTCTTGGAGGATCGTACGGGGAAAGTCCGAGTGCCTCTCGGGTGATTCTGGGACTCAGCTGGGCTTCCAGAGTTCTCGGTCTTTTCCGTATCCGTGCGCCCGGTGTTGCTAGCGTTGTCCCCGAGCCTCCTTGTGAGCGGACAGGACTTCTTGGGCTACTGCTGTGATCTTGGCCTTTGGGCCGCTCAGATCGTTTAGTCTTCTTGGCTCATTGGAGTTTCTCTGGGCCTCACGCTTGGGCCTTTTCTTCTGGACCGTGTTTTTATGGGCCTTTATACTGGGGCCCAACAACTATATTATAATATTAAAATATTATAATTATTAAAAAATATCTATTATTGATATTTATTTTTAATTTATTGATAATAAAATACATATATAAGGTCTAAGTAAATTAAATACGATGAGCTTTCGACTAAAGTTGTTAATCTAGGGAGCATAAAATCGCCTCGAGCCCTGATTCATTAGTTCAATGAGTTTAAGTCAATTGAACCAATGTATACTTCTAACATCAATAATTATTAATTTAATATACATCGCACATAATGCATTGTAAAAATATAATTAATTATCATTTTATATAACAAATTATCATCAATAGTTATAAAAAAATAATATAAAATAATAAATCTTAGTATAATTTAAGATAATATAAAATAACTATCTGTTTCATTTACAGATTGTGTCCCTAAGTCACAAGAATGTATGGAAAATTATATCAAAAAATTACACTTGATAAAAAAATAATAAAAAATACAGTATGATAAAATAGTCATACATAATAAATTTGTAAGCCATAGGTAGTTGAACGGACTAAAACAATTACCAACTAATTTGAAATACAAAATAAATAAATGGATAAACTTAAAATAACCTAGTAGGCAATCTACGATCACAAGTGTTGCAATAGAACTATAAAAAAAAAGATAATAATAATCAACCACATAGGCTCATTCGCGACGTATAATGGTAATCAAGACGAAAATTCAAATAGTATATATATATATATTTATCTTAACCATATATAAAATTGAATATTTATATAAATATATTCGTATAGTTTTGATGACCTATATGTAATTAGACATGTCATTTAACATACACAATTCTGTTCTCGTATTTTCAATAATGGTCTGACAATGAAAAAAACATACACTTTTTAAAATAAAATTAGTTTTATATGATATAATCTGTACAAAGAATTATCGAATTTTATAATTTTTGACTATTTAATGCATATATATATTGTTACAAACCCATTCCTCGAGATTAAATTGTCATAAAATTAAAGATAGATTATCACATATATAACACAACGTCAATGATAAATAAAATATGACAATATTATAATATATAATCATAACATATATTCATTAAAATAAGTTCACTGATGCTCACATATACTATTAACCAAACACGACGATCTAAATGGATTTAAGGAGTGGAAAACAGAAGGACTTCAAAGTAAATTATACAAAGTCATTAGAATCCCACTATATCTAAACCACTGAGGTCTCAAACTCTACAATAATACTTTCGTTTACTTAATTATTTATTATTGTAGTCACAAGCCTAACAATTTATCAATTATATTTAAAAAATTTATAGCCATTGTCAAACTATTTTTATATATTTAAATATTAAAATAACTTTAAATTTTGTTATTTTTTTTTAATGCAGAACCAAAGATCCACATAATAAAACATTTTTAGCATAAAAATCAACCTTCAAAAGTGGAGATAGATCACCCTAGGCTCATGAATAAGCCACCACACAGAGCCAAGGCTCTAAATTTATACAACTTCACTATTCTTATTAAGACGAGATATTTAACTAATATTTTTAGTTGTTAAACATAAAATATAAATTTGAGTATTATATTAATACATTCTAAAAATGAATTCAAACTCCAATAAAATACATTAATATATTGTTCTATTTACTTGTAACAAAATTTAGGATATTTTATATTAATATATTTTAAAAAATAAATTCAAATTCTAATAAAATATACTTAACATGTTGTTCCACTTACATGTAATAAAACCTACCATGTATATTTTTTATTTTTTTGTATATTTACATTGTAATATCTGAATTTGTATTTAATTTAATTTAAATATATTTATTATTTTTGATTAATTTAATTTATGATGCGGTGGCCGAAGTATGTTTTCGCGCCGATTTGATATATATATATATATATATCTAAAGGAAAAACAAATAATAATAGAAAAAAAAGGGGAAGGGGAGTCTGGCGGCGGCAGAGCAAAAGCAAGAGAAAGAGAAAAAGAAAGGGGAAAGGAAGAGAAGGAGAAAGGGAGGGAGAGTTGAGGAGAAGAGAGAGGGTTTCGCGCGAAGCAGAGCAAGGGGAAGAAGAAGAAGGGGGAAGGAGGAGGAGGAGAAGGAAGGAGAAGAAGGAGGCGGCGGCACGGGTGTGCAGCGCGCGCGGAGGAGAGCCTGCGCCGCGGTAGAGAGGAGAAGGGCGCCGCGGCAGCGCGCGCGGCGAGGAGAAAGAGAGCTCGCCGGGAAAGGTCGGTCCCCGCAAAAGGAGGCAGAGGTGGCGGCAGCTCGTGGGTGAGGCAGTAGCGGCGGCGGCTCGTGGGTGAGGCAGTGGCGGTCGCAGGCCAGGCGGTGCAGCGCGGTAGAGAGAGAAAGCGCGCTGGTAGAGAGAGAAAGGGCCCGGCTTGACAGAGAAACGCGCAATTCGGGTGCTTTGGATCATCTTTTATTCTGAATTGTGGAGTATAAGGTTAAGTAAAGTATTCTCAAACCCTATCATTGGTCGGATTTAATTCGTAATATGTTTTGACTACTGCTGGGAGATTTTCTTAACATGTATGTATTTTTATATATACTTAATTTGTTTATTATGTATATGCATGTATATTTTACTAGTTGTTTGGTGGATTTTTATGGGTATTTGTGATTTCGGAGGGTTTTGTAATTTGTGGATATCCGGACAATATATATATATATATATATATATATATATATGTATTTGTATGTTACGGAATTATGAACCAGATCTTATGTCTATCCACACGCATGCTACCAAGGGCGAGGTTATTACGGGACCATGGCGATTTGAGACCCTGGTGGGTTGTTTTGTGATCCAAGGCATGAAATTTGTATGATATCGCTCTTGACAGGGACTTATGTGATATGTGGCCCCCTTATGCCTGCAAGAAGGTTGAGGTGTATTGTAGTTGACCTATCCCACTGTGTATTTAAATGAGAACCATTGTAAGGAATTGACGAAAAATTAATATATTCGAATATCCTAATATATATAACTAAATTTGAGGTTGCATCCAAAATCACGGGTGGTAAAATATAGTGAGTAAGTTCCTAATCTATGGGAAACAAAATACATGGATTGCCTCGAGCTGCCGGCCTAAAACGCAGTTGGGTATTGAGCTGCTGGCTTAAATCGCAACTGATATAGTCATGGTTACCGGACGAGGGTAATCCTTCCTCAAATTGGTCTAATAATCTTTAGTTTTTTGATTTTGTGCATGTTCTATATTTCTGTATGTATTTACGTGGATTATGATTTGAGATGCATGGATTGGCCCGTGGATTGGTTGATAGGAATGTCTCATACATACGAACATGTGTAAAACCCAGAACAAGTTTTGATTATATAATTTGGTTATGGTATTCCTTTGATTTCAGCATATGATATTATGATTTTGGATCCGGATAATGGTGTGTGTCCCATGGGAATGTGGTGACGATCGTGATTATGTGATGTGATCTTGGATCGTATAATATGATATTGTTTATGAGATTTGATCAGATCATTATTTGTTATGATTATGTCTTGGAGGGACTGTTGATACCGACGATGATTCAGTATGAGGCATTTCGATTTTCAGAGATTTCACCGACATTGTGTTTTGTTTTACACGTTTATGATGTGATATCCCTTCCCTCCGATTTATATATACCGTTTTATATATGATGATGATGTTTGTTGAGCCATTGGCTTACGTTTTCATGTTCTATCTCTTCAGACTAGTAGCTTGGATACGCTTGTAGGAGTTCGGACGTGATTTGACGCGGCATATCTCTATCGGTGAGTAAAGATGTTTATGTTGGTTATGTATCAAATCTCGTTGGTGTATTATAGTTGTTGTTTATGGTCGTGTGAGGGCCTTGATCTATGTATGGGATATATGTTGTAGTTATTGTTTTATGTTGATAAGTTATTATTGTGTTGGATACCTTTATTGTGATGTATGGACAGCATGTCTTGTGTTATGATATCCAGATTTATATCCGTTGAAGTCTTGTGCGAATTTTGATGTATTGGGTCCTGTGTATGTGTGAATTGTCACACATGGGTCAAGTTTGTCGTTATCGATGCATTTATTGGATTAATATTATTGACCTGCGTTTATGTCCCGGGGACGTGACACACATGCTACTCAAACTAATAAAATTAAGCTAGATCATAATATAATGTCAAAATCTTCAAAACATGCAAAAATTACAAAATTACAAAACTTGCCTTATAATTCCATGGACCTCTCTACCACCATGAATATTTACTCTAAGGATATTATTATTATTATTATTATACATAATATTTCAACAATTCCATAATATCACCAATAACATGTAAATTACCATACTTTTACACCTCTAAACATGAATAAAGCAAACTAACTATCAAAGTTTATCCTTAATTCATCCCAAAGCACTCGGCCATTTTTTCTAATTTTCACACAACCTTATTTTTGACATACCATAATAAATTCTCCATCCTATAATTATAAATGGTAACATAAAATGATGAACTTTAATAAATTATCCCTATGTAAATTTTGTATAACTTAATATATTCTCCATCATTTTGCAAAAATATCATATTCCACAAAACCATTATATATTCCCTCATTAATTATCATCTTAAATTCACAAATATAACATCATGAAACTTGCTCATACCCCTCAAGTGCAACGGCCAGATTCATTGAGAACTCACTCTTATAATAAAAATTTAACATATAATAAATAAAAAGGTCTCCAAAATTTTCTCATAAAATTTTCCATTCCTAGTCATAATTCAACATTTTCTCACTCCATAATTTTCACAAACTAAGAAAAGCTGAAATTATAGAAGAGTTGGATCAAAAATTGAGAAGTAGAAGAAAAATGATCACTAGCATAAAATTTGCCCAAGAAAATTCCCTTCCCTCTCATCTCTCTCTCTCTCTCAATTTTCTTCTTCTCTCTCTTTACTTTCTTCTACTTTTTTATACTCTTTGAGTCTCTTGGCTGAAGGAAGGAGGGGGCAACCAAGAACCACGGGATCGTTAAAGAATATGACTTCCTGTTGTCACCTAATCTTCAGGTGTTGGGTTGATGGTAAGCAAATGATGTGTTTACCAAAAGCGCTGCCACCATTGATACCCACTTAGATTGATTAGGACTTTAACCTAATGGGTAATTAGTCTAGTAATAACCTAGTCATTAGTTTAGATATTAATTAAATATCCAAAAATTAATTTATTAGTAGAGCAATAATCCCCTATTGATGCTGTTTGAAATGAGGAAAATTTGAGAGGATTCGAATTATAAGAAAATATCAAAATTAATTATTGAAGAAAAAGAATTATAAGTTGCGAAAATGATAAAATAGATTTAGACTCTACCAAAATTTGACAGATTTAAAATTTACCAAAAAATAATCTTTAGAATAGAAATCTCAAAGATAATAATATTTTAAATCAAAAAATCAAGTGTTCTGCGTCAAACCAAAATGCTCCTATTTATAGACCTAATGACTAATTAATTTAAATAATCAATACAATAAAATAGCCATTAATTCTCACACCAAAAGCAAAACCACGAGGATGGTGGCTCAAGCCTCAAGGATTTGATACCAATGGAGGCTGGTAAAGTTTTGGCTTGTTGCTTCATGAAAAGTATTGATTTCCAACTCTCCTATTAATTTCAATCCATTATTTTGATTATTATTAATTAGAAAATCTTCTATTTCATTTATGTTCTTTTTAACCTTCCTAACCAAATCAATCTCTCCGGGTTAAAAGAAACTTATCCTCGAGTTGGCATCAAAAACATTGTATTTGCTAACTTTGGTTGCATTGTCCATCCAATTGGTCCAACGATGATCGATAAAATAGTTAATTATCATTTATTGAATAAAAATAACGGTTCTTTAGAAGAAGTTGATATCAGTGTGCCCTCAAATAAATGCTCCAGCTTTCAACAAAGCTTAGAAACACGACTAGAATTGGTATGAACAAAAGAATTTTTCTTACATAAATCATCTCTATAATCATCAAATTTAGGAGATAAATTTCAATCGGTATTTTCTTTTGTTGAGACTAAAAGGTCTTCAACATAAAATGTGATAATTTTTACATATTGATTTGGAGATCTTAATTTTTTTTCACGGGGTATTTCTAGACATTCATGAGCTTTTGTGTGCTCTAGGCATTGTCGTAATTGAATAATTTGTCTTCTTAATTTAGCAATCTCAATATCATGGAAGTTGCACTTGTAATATATAGGATTTGAGATATTATTCCTTCATCTTTTTTCTCGACTTGCCTTTATTTTGATACCAATTGATGCCATTCCAAATGAAAAAAAGAAGGTTTTTGAAATGATCAGAAAATAAGAAAAATACCATGGTCAATTATCGAAAAATTAGAGCTATAAGTTGCAAAAATATATAATCGTTTTCGAATTTACTAAAATTTAACGAACTTAAAATCTTTTGAAGATTAATTTCTAGAGTCCCGTTGAAAGTTAGAAAATAACCTTTTCCAAAACCAGTGGCTGGTTATCATCATGCAAAAGATGTATTAATTCTTTTTCATGGCCGAACATTGGAATGCTAATTTTCCAATGCTCCCAGCTTTCCAATTCTTTATACGGTTGGTGGCCATTGAGGACTAAGGAGCTGATTTCCAAAGCCTTATTTAGACCTTTTATATAAAATAATGAAACTTTCAAATTATCTTATCCAATAGTGACATAATGAAACTTTCAAATTATCATAAAATTTAGAATATTACAAACATTAATTCTTGCATATTTATAATTCATTATAACTAACTTTTTGCATTTAGATTGAATGATTTTTAAGAAATAAGTGAGAATATTGAAGATTAGTGTAGAGAGTTGGGAATAAATGGAAGTATATCTTTGTTCTTATTTGAAACTGTTAATTTTTTTTTTCTCTCTCTCTATATAAGTGCTGTTGGCAAGTCGTGTGCTCATGTTTGTTTCCTTTTCGTTGGTTTTTTTGTTCCTCGTATTTGGGTTATCGGTTGATAAATTTTGCAGACTGCGGTCGCACCATCTCTATTTATCTGCCATTAGACCCCTCTTTACCTATTGCGATGGCAGTTGACAAAACCGTGCTAGAAGAGGAAGAATGTATTGTTCGGTTTTACAAAATAGTTCTCAGCTGGGACTACTTTGGCCTTCTTAAAGAATCCAATGTAAGTACTTTGGGACTTATTGGGTTTCAATGTCCTTCTGTCTCATACACAGTCCCAAATACTCCCCCAGGCCTTCCTGATTAATATTGGGTTGTTGATTCCTTTGCTGTTTGTTTTGTAATTAATAATCAGAAATATAGCAAGGAAAAAGGTGATGGTGGTGTTTTAGATCTCAAGGAGGTGAAGGATACATACACTGACATTGAAGATTACATCTCGACGTTTGAGCCTCTTATTTTTGAAGAAGTTAAAGCCCAAGTTGTCCAAGGACAAGATGAAGAAGAGGGTAATTCCTTTTTATCTTCTGAAATATTTGTTCCATTAAGTGTATTTGGTTAAATTTTAATGATGGAAATTGTGAAAACTGTATAAAGTTGGGGAGAATAAACTTAGTGAGATTTAATAAATATTTGTCGTTGTGGTTTTCACGCTTTCAGCCCCAAGTTAGGGTTTGCAGTAAAAGATCACCTTACCATGATCAATTGCTTGTTCAGCACCTATCTCCTGAAATGGATCGGCACCTTCATACTCTTCTGTTTGCTCCAGGCTGTACATTCTATGCTTTAATCGAGATTCCAAACAGTCTAATGCCGACAATCATTTCATTGGGCATTACTGCGCTATGTGGCCCTTGCCCCCTGGAAGTCCCATTCATAGATTATGCGATCATCCTCAGCACAATACCATTATTTTTCCAGGGGTATTGGTACCATGTTTGTTTTAATGCCCCATACTCTACGGACCCAATTAGGCCCAATCACATTTATTGAAGTATCAACAAAAAAAATTCATGCAATCATCAATTTTGATTCTCTGCTTGCAGCAGATCTAATATATTGCTTTTGTTTGTCATCTAACTTCACAATTGTCACTAGTTGCTCATCTCCTTTTGACTAGGTTACTATATATGTCACTTCTTTTCATGGTGTCAAAATTTATTTCATAGCTATACAGCTTATTGCCTGTGAAACCCCAGATTTTGTTAAAAAGTGTCAAAGTGTCAAACAAATGGCAAAATAAGGCCATTGTGGCTGTCAACACATAAAAGGAGCGGTGGTGCCAAGTGTCACAGTCTGAATTTTATAGCCACAAAACTGCGAGGCATGTCCATTCCCATTGAGAGCCGGACGCTGGCCAAATTGATCCCCAAGCATACTTAAGTGTTAAGGTTGATCTTGGGATGCAATCGTGAAAAATATGTTAGTGTTAAATATGTTGAATACAAGTAAATCGCTAATTGAAAGTATAGAAATAAAGTATGTAATCAATAATAATAAGCAACAATCGGATATAAAAGAATATTTTTTGAATTCATTATCTCATATAGAGAGTTTTGGGTTTTTAGCTTTTGGCACTAGTATATATTGAAAGTTTTAAACTTTTACAATAATGTATCTAATTTTTTTTACAATATTAAAATTTAAACTAAATTTACCTAAATTGCTAAAAAATTTAAATGACATAAGAAAAATTATATAAAAATTTATATGATTCGGTTTAGACTCTAACATCCACCCCCTACTAAGCTATCGACGTGCTCATTGGCTTGATCTTTAAGGTAACTTTGACCTTTCACCTCTTCAATCTCACGTCTTTAGCAAGTTTCCACCTTGTTTTTTTCCGTTTGTCTCCCATTCCACTTCACATACACCTTTTTCTTTTTCTTTCTAGTTGATGTGGTTACATCTTGTTCTGCAATAATTTTTTCAACTTTTGGCGCTAGCAGTAGTTTCAGTTTAATGTTGGTGCGTTGTAAAAGATTCCATAAAGGGTATTCAATGTTGGGATAATACAATTTCAAATAACTCACATGGAAGATTGTGTAGATCTTCATCAATTCTAGAAGATTTATCTTGTATGAGACCTTTTCTTCACGAGCAATGATTTAGACAGGGCCTTCATATTTTCATAGAAGGTGCTTATCTCTCATCTGATAAATTGTATATGCTCTTGGAGAAATTTTACCAATACAGTATCTTCCTCATTGAATTGCATAGGTTACCTCTTTTGATATGCCAAATTCTTCATTCGGTGAGATGCTTTCTCTAGGTAGGCTTTGGTAATCTCTTTGTTTTGCTTCCACTTCTTGGCGAAGTTTTAAGTACAATGATTCTTGTCTTTGTATGGCTTAATTACACCGTGTAGAAGAATAGCTGTTGACTTGTTACAATTTCAAAAGACTCTTATTTGAAAAGGAGCACTTTTGAATATTGAAATAAAATTGAGCAATATCGAGGATCTTCATTCGATCCTTCTAACCGATACTCACAAAATGCCATAGGTATTCCTTGAGTAGGTCATTGTATTTATTTGTTTGACCCTTAGTTTGATGGTAGTAGTTCAATGAGAATTTAATTCTTAATTGAACAGTTTGAAGAGTTCTTACTAGAATACTATAATGAAGCGACAATCTCTGTCACTTATAATGGTTTGGGGCACTCCCTAATATTTGACGATGTGTTAGAAGAAAAGAGATGTTACCTTCTTCATTGAATAATCTCTTAATGTTGTAACAAAAGTGGTATACTTTGAGTAGCGGTCTAGAACCACCAAGATGCACTAATATTCACCAACCTTAGGCAACCCATGTGATGAAATCAAGGGAAACACTTTTCTAGGATCTACTAGGTGCAGTGAGGGATTTTGGCAACCCTATCGACTTCTGATGTTCAATATTGTATTGTTGAAAGGAGAGATATGTATTAGGATAGCTTATCATATCATTATTCATGTCCGGCTAATAATAGCCCTCCGGTAATAGGCTCAAAGTACGTTGCCATATTCATCCATATAGGAGAATTTTTAAGAAGAACTCTCCTTAATCCTCCAGCCACAAGTATAAAAATTTGGTAGCCCTTTGTGAAGATCAATCTATCCTTAATCCAAAATCTTCGAGCTTTGCATTCCTAAGTAAGTTGAAGTAGAGTCACGCCCATTGGGTTATTCTCAAGGTTTAGCTTTACCTGTTCTATGATGGTCGTAGCAATACTATTTGTTTATAGGTGGGGTGCTTGAGATAAGGCGGCAAGATCTAGTTTTCTACTAAGGGCATCTACAACTTGGTTGTAGCGTCCGATTTTATGTTCTAGCTCAAAGTCGAATTTCTCTAAGAACTCTTGTGACCAAGCCTGCTTTAAACTTAACTTCGGTTGTGTGAGGATATGGCTGGTAGGAGTATTGTTGATTTTTACGATGAACTTTTACAAGTCCTAGAAGACCTATCTATTTGATGATTAATTAAAATTAGAGTGCTGAAGTAACAACTAATTTCAGGCCTTAAAATATTGAGTTAAAACTAGGAAATGAATAAGAACGATGCAAGTACACTTATCTAAAATAACAACTTTGATACCCAGTATAAAATTCCATATCAAATCTGATTTACTATTTTATTTGTAAAGCCCTAGATTTAATTAAAAGAAGATGTCAACAGGTGGCCAAACAAGGCCACCTGCCAACTCAACTTACATAAGAGTGACTAATTTTACCACTGCCTCTATCTTCATAATCCTTGGACTGAGCATATCTTTTGCTAAAGGTTGTGTGTGATTTTGTATGAGTTTTATGGCATATAAAGTATAGCAGGTTTTATCCAAACTTGAGTTTTCAAGGGAGATTCTGTCAGATTCCAGTCATATCCGTCTTTTAAGGATGGGTGTGACATTACGTCTAATAATGCACCAGACAATTTGTGATTATTCTCTTGCAAGCAGTATGTAAACTACAATTCTAGTAAAATATTTAATTTGAAGCAATCAAGTGAGTTAAATTTGGGCAAAATGGGTTTTGCCTGGGGCATGTATCCCCCCCTTTCTAATGACTTGGTTCAAGTCATTCCCTTGACAAAAAAAAAGTAAGTAAATTTGATAAATTGCTATTACCAGACTGGCCCTTTCTGCAGACTATTGTGCCATGCACATGAGTTCACAAAGTATTTTGATGATATTTGTTCACAAGTGAGTGAACTTCTTATTGCAGCCCAAGAAATAAAATATTTGTTCATCAGGTTGTAGACTCATATTGGGAATAAATGATGTATTGTTTGTAAAGCACGGATCTATCAAGCATACAGACACAGATTCTTATTTATAAATTTGAAGTTCCTAGTTTTTATTCAATGTCTGTACTTATCTATTCCTTTAATTTCTATGAACAGGGATTTCAGTGATGCCGCAAAAGATGGGAATGACAAAGGAATGCAGTGAGTCATGTGGGTTTTTCTTTCCAGGGTTGATTTATAATGCGGATAAGGGGGAATCCATATCTCAAAATGATCTTTTGTTACTTTCAAAAGAGAAGGTGCTTTGCGAATCTTCTCAGGATATAGATCATAGTTTTCGGAGTTCTTGGCATTGCAAATTTATGCTTGAGCTTATTGTCTCATCCATTTGTTGGTTAATGTGTATTTTGGTTCCTGTATTTCTTTCTTTTTTGTACGTGTTAAAACTAAGTCAATTTTACTTGATGGCCTTCCTTAATTTGTTGCAATGAATTGTTGATTTGGCAGTTTGGAATGGGTACAAAACTCCCAAATACATACGCATTTGCTTTGGTGGAGCATCGTCGTGGGGATAGTCTTAGACTTAGGATGTTCTTGCACGGAGAAGTCCGGGGCATTAATACGGATGATATAAAATCCTGTGCAAGACTTGTCAATATGCGTTCACTTGTCGGAGAAGTGGGTGCTTTTCTACATATTACAAAGGTAACTTCTTACATGGAAATATTCATGTTGATAGATTTAACTTTTGGTGTTTTCTTAAATCTGCTGGTTGATAATTTATGTTGACTGAGTTTTAGTAATTTCTGTTGTTCTCTTTCTATGTGGGATGTGCCAAAAACCCTTAAGGACAGTGAATTCTCCTACCTTATTCTCCTCTTTAAGTTATCAGGTAATTACTGTTGGCAGGGATTAATTAATCCTGCATCATGCATAGACGTGCCTGTTGTTCTGTTGTTTAGTGCCATTCAAAATTCTGTTTTAAGCTATTGTTAGTAAGTTGACTCATCAAAATTCAAAAGTATTTACTGACCCTCTTTATCCCATGCTGTGTGTTTTCTAAGAGCTCAAGACAGAGGACTGTTGGTGGAGGATATAATTAGTGTGGTTTTTAAGATCTTGATGCATTTCCTAGTTCTTAGAGGTTTCTCCTCATCAATGGCAACGCTGGCTTAGTCATCCAATTCCCCCCTCTCTTATTGAAATCTTCGTAGTTTTACATGAAGCTGGCCAATCGGACAGGCATCACTGTGAACTAATCACACATGACATTTGTTTTTTTTTTTTACTTTGAGCAGGTTTGCAGCTTGTCAACTATTTTCAGAGAGTTTGTAGCTTTGCGTTCAATTGGCTTTCTTCCCTTTAAGGATTTAATCTTGAAGGCTGCTGACAGAGATACTATTTCTACTGATCGTGCATGGAAGATCCCTCAACCATTGATGGAATTTATTGAAAATAATCACAATCAGTCACAACTGGAGGCTATACATGTGAGTGTCTTGTTTAATTGTTGATCTTCTAGCTGAACTTTTCATCGTTTAGACACTGCTTATCATCTTGGTTTTAAGTTTATATCCCGTTTGTACACCAATCTTTATATATATTTTATGATAATGAGTTTTTATGGCAGGCTGGTCTATCACGGAAAGCTTTGGTCCTGATACAGGTGTGATTTTCCTTCTTGAATTGCACGATTCTTTCATTTAACTGAAGTTATTATACACTGCTGTTTCTTTTTTTTTTTTTTTTTTGGGATACATATTTGAATTAATGAGAAAGAAAAAAAATTACGAGAACAAAGATTTGTGCCATTGTCTAAGGTGTATCTCGAGACCATGAGAGGGAGCTGCCAGCAAGGCTGCAGCCTTGGCTCAAAAGAGTGCGACAAAATAAAAACTGAAGAACACAACCAACAAATAGAAAAGCACCAGGAAACCCTAAGTGCCTGGTCAGAATGCCAAAAACCATAAAATGATGCTATCCTCAAAACTAAGTGCTGAGCCAAACACACTCCAAGTTTCAATGACAGACCAACACAATGAAAAGTTGTCAGCTTGCTCAGCACATGAAAGGTTCCACCAACCATCCCCAAAAAAGAGCAGCTCACCTAACATGGCCTTGGGTTAGAACAGGAGCATTTTCTAAAAAACCAAGGAGTGACAAACCATACAGTCTCTCTCAAACAATGGCTTCCACACTTTCCCCTGCTCTCTGAGCAAACAAGAGCAGTTTGGGCCAAGTCTGGTATTTGAAGACCATTTGTTTGCAGCATTCTTACGGTTATTTGATGCATATTTTTGTTTCTAGTGTTTGCAATGCAGGAAATCTGCTGAAAGCTTCTCTTATTGTTGTTTTTGATTGGCTATTTGAGGCAAAATTGGCATTGTGGTCATGACTATTCCAAGAGATGTGCGCATGTTCATATATATATATATATATATATATATATTAAAGATAAGAGAGATTCATTGAGTAGATTTTGGAAGAATTATTATTAGGGACATCCTCTGGTAATTGCCGTGTACTTGGTGGAATTCGAAGAATTCTTGTTGTTTCGTATACATATGATTTAACTCGAAATGGATGCTTTGAAGAATTTTTTGTATGTTATACCATAAAAAGAGGGTTGTAGTTTTTTCCTTTTTAACCCTAAGTGAGAATGAAAAGCATTCATTATTTAGTTCATTTCAAAAAAATCAATTGCACTGTAAGAAACATGCCAATTTAGTAGCATTTTTTCAATGTCTTGTGTAGTCAAATTTTCATTCATATGTGTCATGTGATGGTCCCTGGCTTTGATTTCCAGACAAAGGACATGATGAAGATAAATATCTTATTTAAGTTTTATTTGAGTTGACTGACTTTTATAAAGAAGGAAGATGCGACTATTTTTTTCAGGAACCCCAATGAAGAATACACACTATTCCTTTTCTATCAAATGAGTTATAATCATTATCTACATTCCATGAAATTGTGCTTTGTAAATAGGAGCTAATAAAGAGGCCTGTGACCACATAGAAAGATATCACGATTTCTTGTGTAAAAAAAATATTTGCTCACCGGTCTTGACCAAGTAGACCAAGATTGCATAATTTATTAATTTATTTGATAAAATACTCGAAGTTAATGTGGCTCATGCCAAATTAATAGTATTTGGGCCGAATCAATAAACCTATTTGAAGTGGCTCATTTTGTGCCAGAGAAGCTGATGTATGAACATAAATTAATTTTACTTTCCACCTAGCAACTCTAGGTTGGGGGTAGGCCCTAGTGGTGACACTTATGCATACTTTGTGTTTGGAGTCCTTCACTTAATTTTATTGGAAATATTGTGCTTTGGCGATATTTATCATGCGCTTCTACGCCCTGAGACGCTTGATGGATTTTTTCCTTCTTTAGTTATGTATGTAAAAATGGAAACAAAATGATCACAATTTTGGTAATTCACTTAATCTTATTTGGTATATGTGATTTTCTTCTAGTATTCAAAGTTTTCTTTTTTAGGGGGTGTATATGTTACCTGCGCTCCAGGCTCGAGAAAGATGAAAAAAATTACCAGTTGACCCTTAAGTGTTATGTTTGAGTATTTACCAAAATTACCTTTTGAAGAGGAGGATGGCTTGTTGGTGTGGACAATTTGGAAAATATAATCGGCGGACGTGTGTACTTAGGTTTCGTTTATATACTTGGTGGAATCTGGCATATCTTAACCAAACCTTTTGTATGGACTTGTTATTCATATGAATGGTTCAGAGAAGCTTACTTCTTTTATAGTTTAGGTGATTTATCTGTCTATGATTTTATAACTTGTTGCTTTGTCTGGTTCAATAATACCATTTACCTTAGTGAGTTTTACAGGCCCACTGGGCCAAAAGCTTTTTAAACTTAAGCATTAATCAAAGAATTAGCCGATCTATTCCACCCAAAATGGGAATGGGCTATGGTTATGAACTTATAATGATGGAATTGACTCAATTATCAAATTATAGATTATAAGTTTATTCTATATCAGACATTATTGGAATAGGTTTATATACATTCTCATTATGAAAATGGGTTATTTTAGCATATATTTAATTAGATACTGTTTTTACATATGGATCCTTATTTGTGAATGATTATTGTAAATTAGGGTAGAAAGAGACAGAAGGTGGGAACTTAACTGAGAGTCATGCATCTTATGGAACTACTGGTGTTTTGAATCTGCATCATAAAGGTTGGAAGCATGATTTCAGTTGAAACATTTGATAAATTCTTAATTGAATATGAAATTGGAAGACTGTAGAGGTATTGTAGATTTCTAGTTTTCTGTCCGGCTAAAATGCTGTAGAAACTTCTTATTTGACCAGAGAACATAATAAGGGCGCCTAAGACTTGTAGATGTACTAAAGCTGATAAAAGGAAAGCCAATTACAAACTGAAGATAGAATTTGTAGTTGGGTTGAGTTTGTCTAAATTGGTGATGACCCTATGGGATGCCTGCAATCAGGATTTGAATTGTGATGGTAAATGAAAAAGCTTATTGCCAGTGGACTGGTCCAAGAACACAAAAGTTCATGTGCTGTCCTAGCATAGCTCGCACAAAAAATGTGTGGGTCATGGCAAGAACATGTGCAGCCTGGAACCCATAGGATTACATCATATGCTATTTTCTTTTCCTAGGCTGGATGCCATGAAGGGCCTAAATGTGGGTTAGTGTTAATTTATGTAATGAATGGACAGCACATTTAGGATTAATAATGCTTATATGAGTGGCTCACAATGCCTTTTAGTTTATGCAGTTTGCCAATTTGTTTTTGTGCATGATTTCCCCCAGCAAGCCATTTTTTACATGATGGAAAAGATATGTCGACCTTTAGCTGGCTTTTCTGTTCATTATTTGGTTGATAGTCTACTCAGTAGTCAAAACACACTCCAGCATGTATGCTATCTTAGGCAATTCATTGAGGTAATCCAACGAGGAAGCTTCATGGTAAGTGGCTTTGACATTTTGTTGAGGTAGCACATTCACTGTGTATCAGGCATAAAAAAGCAGCGGGTTTGACGTTTATTTAGATAGAGAATTATATTACCAGATCAATGAATCAATCAATTGCAGTTTTATGTGGTTTGCTCCATTCTAATAACCGCTTTGGGCCTGATTTTTTGAATGAAGTGACAAAAGCTCCAGTTGGTTGTGCTTCAGCAATCTGTGGGTCTGCACTTATAGAAGCATTTGCTGTATCCTTCCAATTAAAGAGTGTTCAATGTCCTGATGAATTTTCCTAAAGAAGTGAATCTCGAAGTAACTATTGTATGATACCGCACAATTTATCCTTACGATGTTTGCATGAAAAAGATCTGAGTCCTATTCAATTTCCTGAAATTTCATTGAGGACCACTGTGCTGAGAGGGTACCTGGTGGATCAGATTTCTTAGCCTTAGGATTTAATACGCTGCATTCTTTGGTGGTGGTTGAATTTCTTTCGGTCTTCTTTTGGGTTCTTCCAGTAGTTGTGCATATGTAATCTTATTTACTTTGAGAAAAGAAGTTATCAATTGAGGGCTCCATGTATTTCTGAAAATCTGCAGCGAAATATAATGGATTTTTCTTTATTGTTTTTATTCTTATTTCTTTTATTTCTAAGATTGGTCTTTGTTTTTTTTTTTTTTTTTTTTGTTTGGGGTGGGTTACTTTCTCTTAACTTAATTATGAACTCTTCTATCATGTGTATCAGTTCTGAGTGATTGATCATGTAGGGTCCTCCAGGAACTGGGAAAACACAAACGATTCTTGGGCTTCTTAGTGCTATTTTGCATTCAACTCCAGCAAGAATGCATCCCAAGTGAGTTATTGTGTGAGCTGTCTTTATCAGATATTTGATTGACATATTGCTTGTGCTGTTCTGAAGTTTCGTTTTTGTTGATGTATTCATTGGTTTCCTTCTCACGCAGAGAACAGTTGCATGATGTGAAGCGAGGGCCAGAATTACACATGGAGGAGAAGTATGTTTTGGTTGCTGAGAATTCCTTTTTCTGATTTCTGAGATTGTTGTTCAGTTGGTGTTTCCTTGGATGGTCTCTCTCTCTCTCCTTTCCAACCCCCCTCTCTTTCTCTCTCACTCGCTTTCTCCTTCTTTTCCACCTTGTCTACATTTATGAGGTTGGAGCACTATTAGCTTTAATAACTAAAAGGTGGAATGTATGGGCCAATCTGGGGGGATGTTATGTTTCTCCTTACTGTACTTGCCTACTTGGGGATTCTGTTCATCTCCCCACAAACTGACCATTCCTCATCTAACCTGTTGAAAATGGGACAAAAGCATGAATATATGGGATCTATGGTGTTATCCTATTTGTTCAACAGCTGAAGGATAAGGTTACTAATTGATTGGTGCACCGCACAATGACACTAGCTCTGTCATGGGAGGTTGAGAAAATGCATTGCTGGGTTTTGGGTTGAAGCCAAGGATTCCATCTTATCAAGCTCAAAAATGGAAATGTATTCCTATGCTTCTGTTTAGCAATCACTTCGTCTAAACCTTATCACTGGAGTTGGGTTCCCCTTGGATTAAAACTTGCTGATGATGACCATAAGATTACTACTAAATTTATTGAGTTATGCATAAACAGTTGTACTATTGTTATGATGTATTTTTATAGGCAAAGTATAGGCATTGTGTTGTTTTTTGCTTTAATTATTTGTGGAACCTAGTATGAAAATTGAGTTTGCAACTTTCTAAATTAAAACCTTTTAATAGATCACATTGGATTGAGAGAAAATACTAAGATTGGTTTGGTTGACTTGGCTCTTTCTAATAATAGTTATGCATATGTGGAAACTTGCTATGCTGGCAGCTATTTGGTGCTGTTTAGATGAAGAAGAATGCTGCCCATTTTTAGTTTCGGGGTACAAAGAAGAACAATTTAGAACAAGAAGAAGGATATTTGGGTAGAGGGACCAAAAAGTGAAGAAAATTTGGGAAAAGGGACAGACAAACAGTGAGATAAGGGAAATCAGATCCAAAGGGTACGAAAATCTCTAAGATCTTATACTCATTGATTTAGATGTTATATGCTTAGCTATACTTTCTCTCCTGTGTAAGATTTTTTGGGAGTGCTCTTGAATTTTTGGGTGATTAAAGTGCTCTTGACCAAGTGGATGTCCTCTGTAGTAAATCCTTTCTGGTTTGAGTAATGTGTCTTTTATCCAAATGTTGTCTTTATTTGCTGCAATCTCTCTTCATTATCAATTTAGAAAGTCACTCCTTGGAAAGGAAGTATATAGGTCCCTCATTGGCAGACGTTACACTTACACATTGAAGAATTCATAGTGATAGCTTTCTCATTTGTGTTCTTTGTATGCTACCCAGACGTCTTCACTGGGGACTGGCTTCTCCATGGCTGGCCGGTGCGAATCCGAGGGATGAAATCATGCCTGTCAATGGTGATGATGGTCTTTTCCCCACCACTGGAAATGAGTTGGTATGTATTAGGGTGCATTTGCTTCTATGATTTTATATGATTCATATCCTCATTGAAGTAAACTGCAGAAACCAGAAGTGGTGAATTCCAGTCGTAAATATCGTGTTCGTGTGTTGGTATGTGCACCTTCAAACTCTGCGCTTGATGAGATTGTGTTGCGAGTTTTAAACACAGGTATACACTTTGTGTCATGCATATAATTTTTCTTGCTGTTTTGGATTACTAGAGGAGTGTAAAAAATAACCAAAAGTCAGGATGGTTGGAGAATTTAACTTGAAAAGTTATCATGATCTTTTTCCTAGTGCACTTGCTGCTTTGCTGCCTCTCTTTCTTTCTCACCACTTTGCTCTTATGCTTCCAATGGCTTTGAGTTGCAAGGGAGATTCCCTCACCTGAATCTAGAAAAGGTAAATACGGCTTGATTGATCGTATTGTTATGTCTTTTTCTGTTGGCAAATTCCTTATCAAAGGGTGAGTCAATTGAGTCACTAGTTTCAGCATTGTGTTGTTGGATGGTCGATCAGAGTGTGACGGCTGCTCAAGCGCTAAACTAGCCAAGAGATGGCGCTTGATCTGTGATCGTTGGGTTACCCGAAGGTTGCTGCAGTATGGCAGCTCAAGGACAGATAAAACATCATGACAATTTTCCCAATTTGCATGTACCTGCACCATCTGCACAACCTTTTTTTGTCTTGTCCTATATATGATCTTTTCTCCTGTAACCCCCAATAGAGAGCAGTTTCATGTATGTGTGGTAAGGGTATTGAATGTGGCGAATGGAAGGTAATTACACCTTGCACAAAATTCCCTTTTTGATGATGATTGATTTTAAAAACAATTTCTCTCAATCCAAAAATCACAGTCACTCAATCCAAGCGTAATAGCCTTGAGAGCTCTGTTGGTAGCATGTGAACTATAGTTCTAGCGCTGATAAATGAGTTCATTCCAGAAGATTCACGGCGAGAATTCCAGAAAATATGTTTTGCTTTGTGTGCAAATTTGAAGAGTTTTTCAAATAGTCACTAGTTTGGGGATTAGTTGGCTAGTGTCTAGTTCGTCTAAACCATATGTCTATAAGTCAACTCTTCTCTCACGGTGGATTTTTTAGTTGGCGATTCATAATCAAAAGGTTTTTCCTCTTAAACAGTTGGTTCATGGATTTTTTTCTTAGATCTGGAATTATTTAGTTATGCAATAGTTTGTTGTTGATCTTGTTGTATAAGTGATATTGATGATTTTTAGATAAGATGTACTATTAGAATATCCATAGGATATGCTGTGGAATATTCTTTGTAAAGGTAATTTAATATTTTTAATATTTGTAAATAATCCTATAAATAAATATGAATAAACCTAACCATTGTGTGGGTTCTCCTTTTTGTTTCTTATATTCTTATATGGAATGGAAGAGATTACCTTCTAAAGTGGCCGCCATCGGCTCCACCGCATTTTTTTTTCTTGGTGAACTGGTGTGTGTTGCTTGCATGGATTGAAGCCCCGGTTCAATTTTTTTGAATCTGCAGCATGCATGCCCCAAGTCCATGGAAATTATCAGTTTGCAGGAGTCCTAATATTTTGCTCCTCTTCGATTGTTTGTGAACATTGCATGTTCGCAGGAAATTTTCATCTTTGTGATGGTTGATTTCTTAGATATTTTGTTCTTATCCATTTAAGGGGTTTCTTGTTCTCGATTACTTGCTTTTGGTGGCCGATGAGGCACATGAATGGGATTTCCGGTGAGCTCACATCCTTCCCTTAATCGACAAGTGGTTTTTTCTTGGTTAGCTCTGTGTTCGGTGCTCGGGTGATGATTTTCTTCTACTCATTGTTTGTTTGAGTTCTTATTCCCTGATAGGTGCTCTCTTGTCAACTTCTCAATGGACTGTGAGGTCAATATTCATTGTTTATTTGAGGCATTGTTCTTCGATATTGGGCACTGTTTAAGGCAATGATTGGGCTATATTGTGCCATTGGTTCTCGGTTGTTTTGTTTATTGTTTGAGGGCATCGTTCATTGTTTATTTCTTTGGCTGATTGTTGTCCTTGATTTTGACAAGAGTAACTTGATTTGTCATGGTTGGTTGATTATTCATGATTATTGAATTTGTGTTGGGTGTTGTTGGTGGAGGAGGCAATAATACAAGGTTGATTTGTTATCATTGTGGTACCCGAAATAAGTGTTGTATCTTACATGGGATGCCTATTACAACTTTTAATAATATTATTACTACTATTGTTCAATCCACCACATATCTCTCGATGTCCTCGAGCTTAGGCCATTGATTTCGGTGCCTCTAATCGCATGACATTGTTAAAGGTACCTTGTCTAATTATCGATTATGCTTTATTATTCTTGATGTTACTCTAGATAATGGCGCCTTTGCAAAAAGTTAAGGGTGTTGGTTTTGCTTCGGATATTTTGTCTCTCGTCGGTCCTTTATCTATTAAATTTTTCGTTTAATCTGTTATTAGTTAGTTTATTAGACAACATAATTGCTGTATAATATTCTTTTTTACTCATTATGAGTTTTAGGATCTTATTATAAAGAAGGTTATTGGTAGAGGTTATCGTAATCTAGAGGCTTCTGCTTGTTCGATACGTAATTCAATCCTATTGTCTGTTCTAGTGCCATTTCTATGCCCATTGATCTACACTTCAGGTTATGTCTTCCATCTCTTTCTAATATGAAAAAAACTATTTCCAAGTTTAACATCAAGTTACTAATTTGTTTTTGAGTCATGTAAGTTTGGAAAGAACTATTATAGGCTATATTCCTCTCATGTCAATCCACATGCCTTTGACCTTTTTGAGTTAGTAAACTTAGATATCTTGGAATTTTGTCTAGTTTTGTCCAAGATAGGACTTCTTTACTCCGTTATTTTTATTGATAACTATTTACGAATTACCTAGCTATATTTAATAAAGAATCGTTTTGAGCTATACTCCATTTTTCATTCATTCTATGTTGAAATTAAGACTTAGTTTTTTACTTTTATAAGTACTTTGCGAAGTGACAATAGTCGTAAATATTTTTTTGCTTCTTTTTCATCATTTCTATCCCAACACGGGATTCTTCATGAATTATTTTGCCTCGATACAGCCCAGTTGAATGGAGTAATTGAGAGGAAAAATTGGCACTTGGTGGAGGTTTCTTGAGCGGTTTAATTTCAAATGGACATTCCAAAGGCCTTTTGTAGCGATGCAGTGTTGACAGTTGTTATCTTATCAATTGGATGCTTTTAGCTATTCTTCAGGGAGAGATTCCTATAATGTGTTATTTCCTCGCAAGCCATTACATTTTCTTCCTACGAGGATATGTTATGTTTGCGATATTCGACCTTAGGTGACAAAGTTTGATCATAAGTCTTTGTGGTGCATTTTCTTGGATATCCATGTACTCATAGGGAGTATCGGTATTTCTATCTAGAGTTGGGACATTTTCTGGTATTCTCTAATGTCACATTTCATGTGCCTGCATTTTTTTTTTAATGTGTCTTTAGCATGCCTATCGTTGAGTTTCTTTCCTGACGACGATATTCTTGTATATGAGATTGTTCATAAACTTGTTTCATCTGCACTTGTGTCACATATACTTTCTTGTCCTCCCGTACTTAGACCTATGTTCATGGCCCTTATCAAGTGTTTGGTTCCTCTTCGGAAGTGGATCTGTAGACAACTACTATTGAGTCAGTTATTTTGATTATAGATATTGTTATTCCTGGTCAGGGAATTGATTCAAACATTCCAATTGCATTATAAAGGGTCATCGTAGTTGTGCTTCGTATCTATTGATGACTACGCTATCTATGCTAGCGTTTCATCTTCTCATTGATCTTTTGTGACTACTTTGAACTCGATTAGTGTGCCTCGATTTGTGTTTGAGGTTATTTTCTATTTTAGTTGGTAGAAAATTATGAAGGAAGAAATGGTCGCACTCAAGAATAATCACACATGAGATCTTGTCTATTTGCCTCTAAGGGAAAAGCCCATTAGTTGTAAATAGGTTTACACAATGAAAGTCGACTCAGAAAGTTATTTGGCTTTGCTAAAAGCTCGTCTGGTGACCAAAGGGTATGTTTAGAGTTATAGGATGAACTGCACTAATATATTCTCTCCTATTGCCAAATTAACTTTTGTTAGGCTATTCATCTCATAAGCTTTGACTCATCACTTGCTTTTATATCAGTTTGACGTTAGGAATGCCTCATTACATGGTGATTTTTAGGAAGATATTTATTTGGAGCAATCTCACGGATTAATTGCTCAGGGAGAGTAGATATGTTTGCTGGCTGAAAAAGTCTTCTTACATGGTTTGAAACAGTCCTCGTGAGCGTAGTTTGGTAGATTTAGTAAAACTACGTATAAGTTTGGGATCTCTTGTAATAATGATCACTCTGTATTCTATTGTCAGTCTAATATTTGGTGTATTCTTCTCATCGTATGTGCTGATAATATTGTGATTACTGTAGTGATAGTATTGTCATTGTTTATCTAAAATTATTTTTTCAAAGTCAATTTCATTCCAAAGATATTGGAAGCTCGCGTGATTTTTTTGCATTGAGGTTGTTAGGTTTTGTTGTGGAATCTTTCTTTTCGCTAAAAAAGTACACTATGGATTTACTTTGAGATATTGGTAAATGAATTCAAAGCTTGTGGTTTTCCCATGGGTCTAGGAATTAAATTATTATTAGATAATGGAAAGATATTTGTTTAGTTGGTAAGCTTAATTATATTGTTATAACTCATCTAAATATTACCTTCTCAACTAGTGTTATGAGTCAAATTTTGTCTTCTTCTCATGTTCCTCATTGAGAGGCTATGGTGCGCACTACGAGGCATCTCAAGGGTACAATTGGGGGAGGCTTGCTTTACTGTTATCATGATCACAATTAGGTTGAGAGCTTTCCTAATGTTGATTGGATTGGATTGCCATATGATCGAAAGTCTCCCATAGGCTATTATGTTTTTATTAGAGGCAACTTTGTATTGTGGAAAAGTAAGAAACAAATTGTGGTAGTCAGGTCAATTATGGAATCAAAATATCGTGCGTTAAGATGTTGACACATGTTATTTGTGAAGTTATGTAATTTCGATAATTTTTTGAGTCTTTTGGTTGTAAAAGTTTTGGGCCATGTTAGATGTGGTGCAATAATAAACCAGCCATCCATATTGCTTTAAATTCGGTATTTAATGAATGTAAAAGTATATTGAGATTAATTATCGCATTGTTTGGGATAAGTTCCAACAAAGCTTATTTTATATATGTCATGTGAGGATCGGAGATCGAGTTGTAAACATCTTCACTAATGTCCGTGAATAGAGTGAGTTATATACATTTGTAACAAGTTAGACATGATTAGCATCTGTGCTCCAACTAGACGGAGAGTATTAAATAGGATATACTATTAGAATATATTTTAGGATATATTATGAAATATTCTTTATAATGGTAGTTTAGTATTTTTGATACTTGTAAATAATCCTATAAATATATGTGAATAAACGTAATCCTTGTGTTTGTTTTTGTCTTCGGTTCTTATAATCATCAAGCCTTAATAATTTTGTGTATCAAATTATTGAGTTGATTACTTGATTTTTAATTCTGCAGTACATAAATTTCTTTATTGCTCTAGGTGTAAGTGGGTCTAAATCCAAGATCCTCAACTATGATGTAAAGGGGCAGGGATTAGATTCAATGAATGATGGGTATTGATTTTGACGGCTAGATGTGCATCAAAAAGTCACTTTTGTTTTTATTAATTTAAGAATTTTTTAACCAAAGTTCGGAAACTAGGGGGCTCTATTTCAAGATATAGCAAGGAATTCAAAGGAAAGAAGTAATTATAGGATGAGATGATTACCCACCAAGAAAGAAACTCCATTTGGGTTGGGTACTTCGTCCATAGTGTTCTTCGATCCCTATCCCGATGAAGGAGGTGGCCAATTGCTAGCACAATACTTCTGTCAGATCTTTAACTTGGATTTGAATACTCTAAGTACTATCATTGGGGCATCCCCTGCTTGTGATGCAATGTGTTGCTCTAGTACAAAATTAAATGGGCTTAAAGCCCCCTCTATATTGTTGCCTTGATGTGTGCAAAATCCCCAGGGCTGCAGCATGGCTGATGAGTGCGGCTAATGATATTAATCTAATCTTGAAACTTGGAATATTAGTATTTTGACAAGTAAGCTTATGGAGGTGGTAGATGCTATGATTAGAATGATAAATATAGCATGCCTACAAAAGCTGAAGTGAGTGGGATAGAAAGCCAAGGATATTGAGATCACCAGCTACAAATTATGGTGCTCTTGGGAAAGATAGAGTTAGGTATGGGGTTGGCACAATTGCAAATAAAGAGCTAAAAATGAAGTGATTGCACTACTAAAATTGTGCAAGGGCCCTAAATTTTATTAGTGCACATGCATTCCAAGTGGAGTTAGGTGAACAATAGAAAGCCAAATTCTAGGAGGAATTGGACAAGGTGTATCTTAGAGATTCTACTAACTGCATGTTTGGTTGGAGGGAATTAGGTGAGAATAGAATTTCTATTATCTGGGAATAAATATTCATCCGTTTGGTTACAAATTTAATGAAAAATAAATATTCCCGGGGAATATCTATTCCCACTATTATTATTATTATTATTATATTTAATTATTATTGTTATGTTTATTATTATTACATTTTGTAATTATTATTATTATTATATTTTGTAATTATTATTATGTGTTATTATTATTATTATTATTTGTAATTATAATTATTATGTTTATTATTATTATTATTACGTATTATTATTATTATTATCACTATTCCAACCTTATTCCTCATACTATTCTACAAACCAAATAAAAGAATATTAATTTTCACATTATTCTATTTTAACAACCAAATATGAGAATAACAAATCCAACTCTATTTCTATCCTATTCTATTTTCTGGAATAACTATTTTATTCCCATCTTATTCCATTCTAACAACCAAACGTATTGTAAGAGAGTTGATTTTTTACGAGTAGGGATCTAAATAGTCATATTGTACAAGATGCAAATGGTTGTACAAGCATGCTTGGATTCTATTGTTATAGGGAAAGAAATGGAGGAAAGGATATTTTGGATTTTGTTGTGGATTATTCTCTTGTGTTGGCCAACATGCTTTTCAAGAAGAGGAGTTTATTGTCACGCATGAGATAGCTCATTCAAAACTTATATCGAGTGTTTATCTGAAAGGAATAGAGAATTTGTATTGTAAGGCATAAGGATTATAAGACCATCAATGAGGAATGATTTACTACACTGTTTGTTAGTGGTGGATATGTGTCTTATGAAATGGAATAGGAAGAGGAAAAAGTATTGCGGACCAAGAACTAAATAGTTGAACCTAAAGGTGACAAGCAAAGTCTGTGTAGAGAGATGTTAAGGGAAGATACTAGGGGTCTTAAGGGAAATAGTAACAAGATTTGGGATATTATGACTACTTACAGTCAAAGAGCAGCCAAAGAGGGTTTTGAAGAATCACAAGGGTGCATATTGTGCCAAGGACAAACTTGATGGTGGTGCAAAGAGGTTAGGAGAAAGAGGTGTAATATAATGCATGGGTGTAGAAGTGATGAGAATATACTAAAAAGAGACAAAGAAGGCAGTGAGCGGGATGAAATATAACGCATATGACGATTGTATAAATGGAATAACATACAAGCATATCAAGTATGTTGATGAGCGAGTACTCATTACAAATAAGGATATCAAAGAGTGGTAGTATTTCCACAACTTTTTCAATAAAAGTATGGAGATCACCATAGTGTTTGAGAAGCTCAGTGATTCTAAGGTAAATTTAAACTTCTCCTATTATTGGCATACTAAAACAGAGGAAGCTTGAGAAGCATTGAAAATGATGAAGATAAGGAAGATAATTTGACTAGATGATGCCTGACACAATAGTACCCATTTTCAAGAACGAATGGGGATATATGGAGCTCTACCACCTAAAAATCTGTTAATTTGGTAGCATACATGAAGTTATGGGAAAAGGGGATTGAAAGGAGGATTAGGAGAGATACGATTCCACCAGAGAACATATTTGGATTCACACCAAATAGGTCTACGTGGAAGATATCTTCATGTTAAGGCATCTGACGGAGCAATTTAAGAAAAAAATAGGACCTTCATCTACCTTTTATAAATTTTGAGGAAGTATGATATAGTCCTAAGAGAAATGTTATTGAGAAAAAAGAGTTTATTTCATGTAGGGAGACTGATTTTTCCAATTACCATTGGTTTATACCATGATTTTTGCTTTAATCCCATATCTTTTTCCCTTATCTTCATATGGATTGACCTGATGTTCAAAATGAATCAATTTAAAGCATGCTTTTTGGCGATGAAATAATTTTGATTGATGGAACAAGAGAAGTTTGTTGATACTACGTTAGAAGTTTGGAAAGACTTTGGAAGCTAATGTTTTTAGAATTAGTAAAACAAAATATATGTGTGCAAGTTTAGTGTCAACCAATAATAAATGGTGGGGAGGCGAGGATAGGGATTGAAAGCTTGTCAGAGGAATTATTTCTTTTTAGATCAATGATTTAGAAAGATGGATTAATCTATGTGGTTGATGTTCATTGTGATAAAGCAGGCTCGATGAAGTGCTTGCTTTAGGGGTCATATGTGATTGATAAATAACACTCAAACATGAAGAGAATACTATAAGATTGCTATTAGGCCAACCATGCTATATGAGGTGGAGTGTTGAGTGGTTAAATATGAAATGCGCAAAATGTTTATATGTTTAGCAGTGATGAAAATGTTTAGATGGATGGTGGCCATGTGGAAATAATATGAAATGAGAGAGTTGAAGAGACATGCTGAACTAAAAATGCAAGAGAAGCATTCGAGGTGGTTTGGTTATTGGAAAGGAAGACCACTTACTGTATTTGTTAGGAGATCTGAGAGTTTGTAAGGGACTCGTTATAGAAGATATGGAGGAAGATCAAATAAGAGTTTGAAGGAAACCATCAAGTTTGTTCGTGTATTTGGACTATTAGAGGACAAGGCTTATAACAGAGTTGAATGGAGGCAAAAAATTGATATAGGATATTTTACATCATAGTGGCGAAGATGTTGAGATGGATGAGTGGGCATCCAAGAAGAGATAGGTGAGGAAATCATGATACTCCACAGAAAGTTGGGGGTGGTGCTTGTAGAAGAAAAAAAAATATGAGAGACACATTTGAGGTAGTCAAGTTATTTGAAGCGAAGAACACTTAATGGACTTGTTAGTAGGTGTGACAGTTTGGATGAGGTTTACTATAGAAGATGTAGAGGAAGACCAACTAAGAAGGAAACCATGGAGAATGATCTTGAGTATTTGGACTTAGTAAAAGACAAGGTCTATAATAAGTTGAATGGAGGCAAATGTCTACGTATCCTATACCATTTAGTGGAAAAAGACTTAGCTTGGTATAATTTGGTTACCTATAAAGAAAAAGTTGCTAGGGAAATAGCATGTGAGTCAGGCAGGGAGTGGTGCAAGGATGGAAGTTATTTTGGGCAAATTATCTTATAATTGAAGGGCCAAGTATGTCATTGATCATTTTCTGGGCAGATGAGTGAATGTGGTGCTGAAGAGGAGTGGTTAGGTTTTCAAAAACCTTGTGTGGCCATACTTGCAGTAATGTGTGTGCATGTCGAGTCTACTAGACCATGCATTTAATCAGATTTAGTTTACGTTTGGAGATGTCCTAGACCTTTTGGTTTTCTCCATTAGGATGCTGCCTAGATCTGTTGATCTTGATGATGATCTAATGTTTGTAGAACACGAAATTCTAGATTGTTCTACATGAATCGTGTTGAGTCAGGTCCTTATACCTTGTATAGGTTAACTGCTTGTACTGCATGCAATCAGAAGTGCTGTGCAGGATGACTTGAATTGACAAATATACCAATATTGTGGAACTAGATTTTTTGACTTATTAGTCATGATCTCAAGAAACACTCTCCTTATAATGCAAGGGCAAGGCTGCGTGTAGACTCTCCCCATACCCCGATGTGGGAGCCATGTATACTGATCTAGCCTTTTCTGTTAAGCGAGATTTTTTTGTTTGTACACCAGACTGAATGTTATATATATGATAATATGCCCGCAAATTTAGGTTGATGACTTTTTAGTTATACATTTATTCTTTCGATATACCGTTTCTGTATGTGTAGCTATTACTCAATTTAGTACTTGAAATACGATGTTCTTTGCTTGTCACACTTACCATGCAATTTATTATATTGTCACTCCCCAATATGGAGGGTGGCTGGAAAGATGGATAAGTAAACATTTCCTTTAAAAGACCAAAGGGCCATGCCATGCATCCTCTTATAAATGTATATCTACAACAGTACCTTGTGAGCTCAGGGACGTATCCTGCCTTGTTGGCAGTTCTTGTGTGGTGCATTTGTAATTTTTTTTTTTTAACATTTCCTGTTTTCATTTACAATTTTTTTGTTTTATGGGTTTCTACAGGGGTTCGTGATGAGAATGATCGTGCATACAATCCTAAAATTGTGCGGATTGGTCTAAAACCCCATCATTCAGTCCAAACAGTCTCCATGGATTATTTGGTATGTGTTTGGAAGGAATTCTACGCTAGTACCATCTCCACCACTACCAGTCTTGCTAAAACTACTCCATTAACCCCTTAAAGTTTATTCATTCAGTGGAAAACTGTTTCTGTTTCATTTCCTTTATCTATTTTTTGAGTTTTAATGGAAATGTGCTTATTTGTTTTTCTTAGGAACATTCCCATTTACACAATTTGATATTTGTCAATAGTCATTAGCGAGCATCAATTAATTGACCCATGCTTAGACTATTACTGGATTCAAACTCACTTGTGATAGCCCACTTAGTAGTTGGAACTCTTAACATTTAATCTTGAGGTTAATTAGTTGAAACTTGAGTATATTTTCAAGCTTATCAAATTTATAAGTTAAGTCTAAGTAAAGTAATATTTAATTCGTTTACAATTTATTTATAGTAGTTAGTTGCCAATAAGTCAGTTGTGCCTATTATGAATGCTAATTCGTGTAAATAATGATTCTATTATTGGCTCTTCGATTAATTGACATTTTTTTAATTTCTAATATGTAAAAATGTTACTTATAATGATTAAGAACTTACAATTTTATTGTGTTTTCTATGAAAAAAAGACAAAAAACAAGATTGTTTCAAAAACTTTAATTAAACTCCCTCCCTCTCTTTCTCACTTATATCTATGTATTAATTTGGCATGTATTTAGAAGATTTTAAAATGATGTTTCTATCTACAATTTTTTAAATCGATATAAATTTAATTATAAAAACTGTAGAAATCTCCTTTTTATGATGTGTCAAAAACTATGAAAAACATAATTTATATGTAGTTCTTATGGAAAATGACTATAAAATATAAACAAAATTATTTTGAAAAATCTCATCAAATTCCCTTTGTGTATATTTTAAAAATTTGAACTTGTAAAATTTTTTTTCAAATTTGGTATACATTCATAAGTTTTTAAAATGATGTTTCTCTTTTGACAATTTATTTTTTAAAAATCATATAAAGTAACATTTAAAAACTGCAGACAATCCCTGTTGATATGGAAAGTTCTGGAAACGTCATTTTCAGATTTTATAAGTTTTCTAAAACCACTAGAAAGTTGGAAAACTAGAAAATTGACAACGTTGAAAAGTTTTTCTATGTTTTTCGGTCTTCCTAATATCTAATGTTTGACAACTAAATAGGTCATAAACTCACTCCTGTTTTTGTGTCCCATCCACCTTTCTAATTTGTATTGCCCTCATGTGGCAATTATAATTTGATGTCAAAGGACGATGCTTTTGCAGACTATCCTGTTGGGGTAGTTGAATAAGGCATTGAAGAGTCATTAGTTAGTTAGTACTATAAAACTTTGAATTTGATGTTGTTGCTTGGAAATTCTAATTCCCAAGTCGTAAGTAAGCATGAACCCATTGGATGCTGGTTTTCACTAAAACGTTGGTATTTTACGGGTGAAAAAAATGGATTGTGAGTGGTATGAGGGGATACTAATGAAAAGTAGTGAAGAACATGATAGTTAAACCGTTACCATATGCACTTGTCATTGTAGCTATCACTGCGTGGCCATAAAAGGGATCATTAAAATATTATGAGCTGTTATTAAATATAATATATGATTTTTCCCCATATTTTGAACATATCTAAAGAGCTTATAACAAATGGTTATATGGTTCAGAAAGTTTGAAAAGAGCTGAAGATTCTGACCTCATAAATAGTAGAATAGGTCTTACTATGATTACAATGTCATAAGTTTTAGTTGCAAGAGTTAATGTGACCAGTTTTACTCTTTAGAGTACTTAAGTGTCCTAGCAAACCACATGATTTCCATGACTACACTGAAATGGAGTACATGGTAAGCCTATAACTTCAATGAAAATGTTTTATGGTGATGTTTTATTGTGATTAGTGGGACTAACTGCTGAATTGGCATTCTTGCTGAGTTTTTTTTTTCTTTTTTAAATTCAGGTCTGCGCGTTAATCAAATTCGAAGACTAAATTTATCAAGTTAAAGATGAAATTTCATTAGCAAAGCATAAAGGAATCTTTTTGTTCTTCCTGATAATTTGGCCTTTGCCTTGTGGCCTTCTCTCCCAATTTATTGGGTTCGCTGTTCCTTTATACAGTTTGGAGACAATTGTAATGTTACATAAGAAAATTATCATTTTGAACCACTTTTACTACACGGCATGTCCTTATGTGGAATACAGAGGGTTTTGCAAGTTCTTGTAACCGTGGTCATCCCTTTTTTGGTTGATAGTATTGAATCTATAAATCTAAAATGTGTTTCCATCACTAAATCCTGATGAATGGATGCATGTGTATTGGTGGAAAAAGGTAAAATGGGGCTGTAATAGTTGCTTCAATCTAATTTTTCACTTAGGGATGGCATTTGTACAATAGGTGATTTGAAAGTATTCTTGTGTTAGGGTGGGCTAGCATATAAGGTGCGCATATCATGGGATCTAGAGAAGATAAGATATATGTTATTCCTACATTGCTAAAAGATTGTTTTCGTGGTTTGAAACCATGACTTTTAGGTTACAATGGAGCAAACTTGCCATTCTCTGAGATTTACCTTTACAAGTATTCATATGTTGGTCAAAATTATTTACTCAATTAATTTTCCTTTGGAGAAAGGGCAATGACACGAACACTAATAGTCTTATGAAAAATCATAATTATAATAATTCTGAATTATTAGTTAGACAAGCAAATTGAGTACAGGCATTATGTCATTGTAGTTGTTCTAATTATTGTCATAAGGTATCTTTTCTGAAGTTTTAAACTTAAATTTTTTGTGTTTAAGGTAGAACAAAAGAGAGCTGGTATGGAGGAGCAGAAACAAGGAGGGGAGACAGACAGTATTCGTGCTTCAATTTTGGATGAATCTGTGATTGTATGAAACTTCCACTTCAATTGTAGTTGCAGAGCTCATTCTGTCTTCTTTCCTTCCTGATTTCTTTACCAATGACAGGTTTTCTCCACTCTTAGCTTCAGCGGTTCAAGCATATTCTCGAAATTGAGCTGTGGTTTTGATGTTGTTATTATAGATGAGGCTGCTCAAGCTGTGAGTACTTTCGGTTTTTTAACCCATTTGGTCAAGAAAGTATATGAGCATGTTCTCCCACTGAAACATTAGGCTGGTTATTTTCATAGGTTGCGTGCTGTATTGCTTTGCATTTCATGTGTTTTAGTTGAATGAACAAAAAATAGAAAAAGAAAAATTAGGGATAAGGACTTAGAAAAGTTTTTTTTTTTTATGCTGCTTATATTATATTTTTAATGAACAAATGACTCAATCTCTCTATCTCTCTCGTGTGCTCTCTCTTTTTCATTCAGGCATATGAACATCTGTTTTGTTTTTAAAGAGAATTCTTTTTATCAAAGAAAGAACTGACAGATTCATGGGAAAGGGAAGCAAGAGTTTTATACTTCTGTGGCGACATTTATAAGTGTTTGCCTTTTTTCCCTGTGGTGCATGCTAAACATCATAGATCCTTACTCTTTCAATTCATGTGTGCCTTTTTCTCTCTCTAGCAGACAATTTGCAATCCCACTCAGGGCTGGGGGGGGGGTTCTGCAGTTGCTCTTCTCAATGCTTTCCACATCTAACAGCCCTTTCTCTAGCTATTTAGGTTCCTTTATTCTCACTCCTTCCTCTTCTGATCAACATCACATCTGATTATGGAGTCCTCTCCCCCCTCAACCGGCCAATCTTCACGTCAAATTCCTTTTATGTCACCTCACTTAGCATTACCGGAGATCTTTTAAAATTTACTAATTGTTCTCTTAGATCTTTGTGTAATATATCAATAAGCATTTGCAGCAAAAGAGTGTGAAACTTGGCAGTTTTTCTTATAACGGCTAACTCCATTATGATGAATAAAAATATAATATTCAATGTTAAGTCGAAGACCTAAGACCACCTTGAAAAGAAAACTATCAGACTTTTTTTTGAATCAGCAAATCATTTGACTTTTTATTATCCTATCCGAAACTACAAGAGTACACGTTTTGTCCCTTAACGTCCTTGATAGCTACCTTTTCATCTACATATTTGCTCGTGTGAAGCATTGCAGGATAGTTCCACATTGTCATCAAGTCGCACTTCTATTCTTCCTAGTTCTGTGAATAATATATTTAATATTGGACATGAACTTGTGTGACCTTCAGGTATTCAGTTTCATGGTGATGAGTAGAATGCTGTAACTAAATAGAAGGCAATGTAAAGGGATAAAATGGATGACATGGAATCACGCCCAATAAAAACTGGACTCGGGTTGCCATTAATCTAAACCCAAATATCCCACTAGTTGCTGGACCCTTGGATAGAGGATAGATGCTTGGAAACCAAGAAACATATTCGAGGAAAACTGATGTTTCTACTTTCCAGAAAGTTTTCGAGTATTCATCTCTATTACAGTGTTACTTATCTTGAAAGATTAGAAGAAGAAAGTTGTATGTGTGCATGTAAATGGTTGATTTTACACTGGCATCTTAACAACCTTACATGTGTTGTACTTGAGGAACTTGTGAAGGATATAAATTGAACTTTGATAAACTTGACAACCTTGTAGAAGGATATAAATTGAATTTGAACATTTGCACTCAAGTATGGGGCATCAAAGGGCAATTGAGTGTGTAACAAACGTTTGTTACACATGAAAAGAGAAATGATAATTTTAAAGGCGTTACAAATAATTGATACCTGATCCTATAGAATCAAAAAATATCAAACTTTAAAAATCTATGGCAAAAGTAGAGAAGAGGTGAGCTAGAGAAAAATTGAGGCATCGACGGCCAATTCTTTGCTCATGACCATGCAGCTTTAAGATGGAGAATTGCTCTGTCTCTCTGGAAAACACTGTACTGTTCAAAGTAATTTTGTAAGCCTTACTCAAAAGTGATTAGTGAGAAAACTGTGAGAACTCATTTCTTTTCTTAAATTTGTCATCTGATTACATCCCAGTTAAATTTCCTGGAAAATTGGAAGGTTTTCTGCAGGTGAACATACCCCAAGTATCTAGGATGGAATTATAAGATATAACAATAAGACAATCTGAAAAAGAGAATTATACTCAAATAGTTAAACAGCATTGTGCAACCATGAAGCACTTAGTTCCTACAGTTTGATCTTACTGGTGGGGGACCTCTATGAAATATTTGTTCTTCCCTCCAAGTTAAAAAAAAAACTTGCCCTAGGGTCGGGAAGAACTATAGGATTTTGAACCTGGGACTCCTTAAGGAGGCAGTCCTAGGTCCTCTTAGGCTCCCTTGGAAAGAAAGATTAAAGCATTGATAGCTTGCTGGGAGTTGAAGTTTTTGTCACAGGTGGTAAATTTCATGTGAGAAATTCATTCAATAAACCTTATTCACGTACTAGATGCCTGTTAAAGCTCTTATCCACGCAAGATCATCTCCTTTTTTCAGATGGGTGCTTGTTTGCTGCTACCATGTCTCCTATGGTGTATTTGCCAGATAATGCTGGCTTGTAACAGGACAAAAGTACTAATTTCTCTAAGTTTTTAGTGGTGGAGACAACTTCATTGTTTTCTTGTGTGTCAATGATGGGGAAAGGAGCCCAATACTAATTCATCATTATCCTGCATGTGAGAATTGTAAGAGTTTCCATGCATAGAAGAGCATGTTTCAAGTGTGACTCTAATTGATGCTAGAAGATGTTAGAACATATCAAGAATTGGTGTAACTTTCAAGATATAGCATCATGAAAGCCGCTGATGATATCATAGTCACAAAAATAGAAAGTCTCAAACTGCATGAATGATTGAACTATTCATAAAGTTCTTCAGAAGTTGGCACAATCAACTGGGACACTTCTTGCAGTGATCACCATTAGGAGTTTCCAGTGCTTTTGTTATTGTCATCTTACTAAGGCAAGCAGCAGTACAACATTGACATCTAGATCTGACTTGTCATTGTCAACGCTATTGACATTAATGAAGAGGGTATATGTTGCATTGAGTTATATGGTGTTTGATTACCCTTTTGCCAGACAACTCTCAACTTGATCTCGGGAAAAAGGCAAAATATCTGCAGCTGAAGAGAACTTTGTTTCTTTGTTGTTTGAATTCCTTCCCCATACAGTCAACAGGACTTAAGTAACATCTGTTCTCTCCTTTTTTCTCTTTATTATCTTGGAGACTAATGTGTGCCATAATTCCGCTGAGGCAGAATGGGTAGGGCTCTACTGGTGACAATCAATTTCGTCATATTTTGGGATTTAAGATTCACTATGAGTGATGATCTGATGGATTAAAGTTTCTGTAATGGTGGTTCAATGCTGCAAGGAATTTGATAGGGCTTCTATTTGCTTTTCAACTTTCCACATGCTTCTTTTGCCAATTGTTTCGGTGGCAGTGGAGTGGTGGTTGATGCAGGTCACCTTGAAAAATTAACATGGTGGTGAAAAGTTCATTGAGCCATGTGGTTTTCTTGATGATGGCAACTCTACAGCTATTGATGAGGAAGATGCTGATTGCTTTCAATATTCCTTGCCATCCACGGCAGCATATTGTGAACTTTCCTCATTGATGGCCTTGAATTAGGATGAATTTCCAGCCGATACTGAAGTGATGCAGAATGATGTGTGTTGAAAACTAAACTAAAATTTCATTGCGAAATGTAAAAAAAACTTGTATACAAGCCACCTTTATAAAAGTCTAGATGCTTGAAAAGCCGGGAAAGTGAACAACCTGACAAGAAAAATGAATAAATTGAGGATACTTCTGGTGGAAATGAATATCTGTTAGTTTTTTAATATCTGGATTTAATGTACTAATTTTTGTGCACTTGCCCTCTTAGGCCTATGAACATTTGTGATCCTCTCTCTCTGTTTCAAGCACCCAATCTCTAAACTAGAATTAGCAGTGTTATGGTATGGTAAATTAATACATGTATACTACTGACATATAGTAATGTATTTCTTATTTCTGATTAATATTGGTATTTGAGTTGAGAATTTTTTCCATGAAACAAAAAAAAAGCAAATTGGAAATGTATCACAGTTAAAACAAAATGCAAAACAAAACATCACCAAATACTTAGTATTTTGTTTGCATAAAGAGGATTTTAGGTTCTTTGTTCTACATATTGACTGTATTTGTAGCTGCGGTTTTGTTACTCAAAATCTAGATATTTCAATGTTGTGTCCCTCCCTAGGTATCATTGATTTGGTAAGTTAAATGTAAATTGTCTATTTGCTACTGGAAGCCTGCCTGTTGCACCGTTGGATATTTCAAATCTGCATTCAATAGTATTTTGGTACTATAAATTGCACCCCTAGATATTTGTAATTTGGGCACGAGATTTTCTCTATGCAACCAAGATCTCTTCTCTTTTTAACGGGGTGGGGGTGGGGGTGTTTGATTTCAATGTTCTCTTTCTCTTATAGTGTTGTGTTGAAAACATGTACTTTGTGCTGCTTTTGATGCAAAATTTTTTTCGACACATTTTAATACAAGTATACTTCAGCTCTTTGTTCTCATTTCTCACCCAAAAGATTCCCTGTGGTATGCGTGAGGATGTCTATTTCTTGGAGTGCATAAACAATTCCTCTGTGAGAAATTATATTTGTCTGCAATTCCTTTGTGTGAATTGCATTGTCTCCTTTGGTTCCTCAGCCAGAAGTCATAAATAATTGATGATCCTCAACCAATGAAAGTAATTTGTCAGTTGGTTGGAACCAGGATGGTGAATTTATTAAGTTTCTTATGTGCAAGATTTTAAGTTAAATAGGCAAATGCGGACATCTTCCTTCGTAAGGAGCTCTATTTTTTGTTAAAATGTTCTGTTGCACTATTTCAATGTTGTACTTACTATGAGAATGATCATGGCATAATAAGACTTCCAAGGTAAATTTTGGCTGATCTAATCTGTGAAATAGCTACAGTTGTTTAGCTGATCATTAATAGAAGTACAGGTATTACTAGCAGCAAATATTTCTGTAGTATATTTCTTTCTCAAAGGGTCTTTTCATCTATGATCTAGGTAGGCAATGGTGTGGGTATAGTATCTCACAACAATATATTTAGACTTATAGCTGTTTTTTTTTTCTTCTGAATTGTCTTTACATTCATCTTCCCTGAAATAGGTGGAACCAGCAACTCTTGTCCCATTGGTAAATGGATGCAAGCAAGTATTTTTGGTAAATCTTTTTTGCAATTCTTTGTTCTCAATTACATTTGAATATTGAATGTCACCATGATGTTACTGTAATTGGAAATGCTGACTCTGTGTTCTTTGAGTTGGTAAACTGTGGGGAGTTGTACCAGATGATGGTTTCCTGTTTCCCTGATTATTTTCATAATGATACCTCCTTGGTTAATATTTAAACTCTCAGATTGTATTGTAATGTGTGCATTGTGAACCTGCATAAAGGCCGCAACAATGGAACTTCCAGGAAAAGTAATTGAAGATCGACTCAGACAAGAGACAATGGCTTAAATAAATCAATTTGGCTTTATTCTTTGTAATTGAACTGTTTATATGAAAGTCAATGGAAGATATTGGGGAAAAGGAAAAAATTATATATGGTTTTCATTGTTTTGTAATTGACTTACCAGGTGCCAAGGGAAGTAAATTCTCTGGTGGGTTGCTGAAATGGTTGGGGCATGTACTGTGTGCATAATTGCCGTTCAGGATTTGTTTCACCTGGTGATGACTACTATAAGAATTGTAGGAGGGTAAAGCAAAGATTTTCGAATTCCATTGGGTTTACATCCGACATCGGTTTTGTTTGCTTATCTGTTTTCTTAGTTATGCAGTTAATAAGCATATTTAAGCTTGGGTTCCTTCATTTTCCCTCTTTTTGTTGTGCACAAAACCACTGCATCAAATCCTACTAAGTCGGATACTGTTTCTGGACAAGTGAGTCACAATCAGGATTTTACAAACAGGAAAAATGGCATACATGAAATGCAATTAAATTGAGGATTAGTGATCAATAGAGGGTGAGTGTAGGTACAATGATAAGGTTACTTTATTATGATATATTATGGGTTCAAACTATGTAAACAATCTCTGTACAATTTAAGGATAAGATAGCAAAGATTTGACCCTTTATAGATTCTTGATGTGTGGGTTTTGTACAGTGGGCCGCTTTCCCTGATTTATATAATGGAAAAATGTAATTATTGGTTATGAAATTCTTAATAATAATAATAATAATTGTGTTTGGTCCATAATTCAAGAAAATAGAAACTGAAGATATGATTCATAATGTCAAGGCATGAAATGTACAAGTGCATCATGAGATACATATGTTATCTGATACTAATTAGCTATACTGGATTGTTTGGGAGGACCTAAGAGAAAATAGGGCATCTACAAAAAGTGTATAATTAGTAACATTTTTGTAAATTAATTCTTTTATAAAAAAAAAATGTCAGAGATGAGGATGGTAAATGGATGAATCATATTACTTTAATAGATAAAGAAAGATACAATGATACTCATAGCGAGTGGTAGTAGATCCATTGCATAGATGATGAGGGTAAGACTTTTATGATGGTTCAGGAACAGTAATTGTTTGTCAATTGATGCACGAGGAAAAGTGACACTTGATTAAATTAGAACCAAAAAAGAAAAGGGCAAATAAAATAGGTCAATTGGTGAAAGTGGGTTCATGTGGTTTAATGGAATATGATGATATAGAACCTGTGCCAGTTGTTTGTGCAATGCACAATCCTATTTGATTATCTGACAAACCTGATTTAATTTAATCTGAAAAATGGTCCTTGCTTGGCTGTGCTTGTCAGGATACAAATGTACTTATCCAAGTATCAGGCCCCGATAGTCATAACATTCTAGTTTTCCTCTGTTAAAACACATGAGATGGTGCTAATTAGCTTGGCTTGGTTTGCTTTCATTATTTAATTGAAACAAATCGTTGCAGGTCCCAAGAGACACGTTAGACCTGCAAATGTCAAAACATCTGCATGCTTTTTTCTTATGTGATTAAATTATTTATATTTATCAAGCTTTCAATTTACGCTGAGTGGCATGGAACAAATAGTGTTAGGTATTAATAGCTGTTGAATAAATTCCCGAAGGCAGATTATGGGAGAAATGTTTTTTATTTCTTACATAAGTTACATTGACTCCCTTTTGTTAGGTGGGTGATCCAGTTCAATTACCAGCCACTGTGATTTCTGCCAAGGCTGAAAAGTTGGGGTAAGGTGGCTTGGATGTACACTCTGTACTCTTTCTTTAGTTTAGAGCTTCATACTTCAAACCTGTTCATCTTTAGCTGTGGTGGCTTTCTCTATAGATATGGGATGAGTTTGTTCAAAAGATTCCAGAGGGCAGGCTATCCAGTGTTGATGCTGAGAACACAATACCGCATGCATCCGGAGGTTGGAACCTTTTACTGAACTTTTCACACACAGTTGGTATGTTCATGAAATAGTGCTTAAGTGGCATGAAAAAATAGAAAGACAAAATAAGGGTATGAATTTTATGGAGAATGCTACCAAGATCCCTAGCAACTACTACAAATGTAATAGCTTTTCCATGATTGTGTCTAATGCTACCAATCAAAATTTGACATTAGTAGGTGCTGTTCTGGTGGAATCAAGGAAAGATATTTTTTGTTATGCACGCAATATATTGTTCTCTGCCTCTTTCTCTAACTAAGTAGTTTTCCTAATTGGTCTTTGCAAGTTTTGAAGTTGCATTGGGCTGAAACTTTCTGTTGCTATTGTTGATCCTTATGGCTATCAGAATCTCAAGAATATTGAATGAATCCAATAATGCCATTTCCATCAACAGATAAGAAGCTTTCCTTCTCGAGAGTTCTATGCTGATGCGCTGGAGGATGGGTCTGATGTTGAAGAGCAGACAAAGCGTTCATGGCATGATTATCGTTGTTTTGGACCATTTTGCTTCTTTGACATACATGAGGGGGCAGAGTCTCAACCTAGAGGAAGTGGGTCTTGGTTAAATGCTGATGAAGTTGAGTTTGTCCTTCTCATGTATCAGAAATTGGTGGCTAGATATCCCGAGCTCAAGTCAAGTTCTAGGCTCGCTATTATATCCCCTTACAGACATCAGGTCAGACTCTTCCGGAAACGGTTTGAAGAAATATTTGGGTCTGGGTCGGAGAAAGTGGCTGATATAAACACGGTTGATGGATTTCAGGTGCAGGCATCTGTTTGATTTTAATTCTTGATGCCAATTATTTCATTTTCAGTTGCCTTCTATTACCTACATTCTGTCTTTTGTATGTGTCTGAGAGCGGTGGGGTTGAGGCTAGTTAGTATTCTATCTATGTCTAAGGCTACGTTTAGTTGCATGTGATTATTTTCCAGGAATCAATATTTGGTGAGGCATTAAGAATGCTAAATAATCAATTGAAAACAAATTCATTCCATGGGTCAAATTATACTCCAAACTTCCACCATCACCACTCTTATTACGGCTACTCCACCATCCCTGCTGTCATTGCTGTACCACAACCAGTGCCACCCCAATGCCACCCTACTGCCACCACTGCCACACCGCTAGCCCACTCTACAACCGCTATCACTGTTACCAGTTCAACCCTATCCATCACCACCATCTCTACTGCACTTCTACGGCCATGGCTATTCCACTGCTGCCATCACCGCTGCCTATCAAGCACCATCAATCCACACCACTTTTCCACTACAACTACCACCGCTGCCACTCCAATTTTTTGTTGTGCAAAACTATGCAAAGTATTTTCAAAGGGAAAATATTGTCCTCTGACTGAACAGAGGAAATTAGGGAAAATAACTACTACTCTTTTGATATATTTTAGCCGAAAGGTTTTATGAATTATCATAGAAAATGCTATATCCTCTTGAATGGGGTGCAGTCTGATGTCGTTGCATATATGTTTTGGCATGTGTATTTGCCTCTTCCTGCCTGCAGGCACCATGAAAGAGCTAGTTTAATTTCGTTTGGGCCAGTGGATCTCATCATCAGTTTGTCCCGTCTACTTTGTTGCCAGTTGAATTCAACTGATCCTCACCCCCGTCTGATTATCTACCTTTATAGGGTCTTTTCAAAAATAGTTTTCTGATTGAAAATGTTTTAGAATAAGGAAGAATATTGTCCTCCCTAACAGGGCCTAAGTGTCATTTGTCCTTGCATGTGTATTTGCCTCTGCTTGCCTGCTTGCATGCGTGTGTGTGTGAGAGAGAGAGAGGGTTAGAAAATTTTATTTTGGAAAGTGGATTTTATTGTCAATGTTGTCTTATGTATGTCCCTGTTGCTAGTGGGATTTAGCTGATCTTCTTCCCATCTGATTATCAAACTTCATAGGGGCGTGAAAAAGACGTTGCAATCTTCTCCTGTGTCAGGGCAAACAAAGATAGAGGCATTGGTTTTGTTGCTGATTTTCGGCGTATGAATGTTGGTATTACCAGAGCCAGATCATCTATTTTGGTATGCTATTTAAAAAATAATAATAGTGAACTTTGGGATAATTCCAATTCACAAATCTTTCCTGACAAATTAGGATTTTTAATGTTTGTGAAGGTGGTGGGCTGCGCATCAACTTTGAAGAGGGACAAGCATTGGAACAACCTACTGGAGTCTGCTGAGAAGAGAAATTGTATTTTCAAGGTAAATATTGTTACTGCATTACCATACTTCCAAATTGACAAGCCATACACCTAAAATTACACTTCAGTTTTCCAATCACTTAGCCGACCTTACTTAATGGCACTTAAGGCTTTGTTATTTTTGTTTACCAAATGAAGGGTGAAGTTCCTCTTTCACTAGATTAGAGGATCTCCTTTCAATCCACTAACCACGAGACTCCTACTGTTGAGTGGGTCCAGTGACCAAATTTGGCCAACCTGACATTCGCATGTATGATGATCAATGTTCCTCCAACAAAATGAGTTGAAACTACGTGTTAACGCAAATACTGATTTTGCTCAACACGTAGCATATTAGTGAAATCGATTAAATAATGTGACTGGTTGTAGATGTGAAAATTTCCCCAATGTAAGCTTGAAATGTGTTCTTGTGAAAATATGCATTATCTTGTCATTTGGGCTGTAAATCAGGTTTATGGTAACAAATTTGGCCAACCTGACATTCGCATGTATGATGATCAATGTTCCTCCAACAAAATGAGTTGAAACTACGTGTTAACGCAAATACTGATTTTGCTCAACACGTAGCATATTAGTGAAATCGATTAAATAATGTGACTGGTTGTAGATGTGAAAATTTCCCCAATGTAAGCTTGAAATGTGTTCTTGTGAAAATATGCATTATCTTGTCATTTGGGCTGTAAATCAGGTTTATGGTAACATTGCAGCCCATACATTGAATGTCTAAAATTGCATTCATTGATCACATCTGCAAGAATATAACTTTGATCCATAGGATTGACATTTAGAGATTGAATAGGTTGATTTTTTGATAAATTGTGAGATAAAAAAAGGGACCCTTTTTATCAATCTTATCTATATCAATTAACAAAGCTACATGAGCAGCTGAGACAAAAAAAAAAAAAAAAAAAAAAAAAGACCCTTTTTATCGATCTTATCTATATCAGTTAACAAAGCTACATGAGTAGCAGCGACCAAAACAAATCTGAATTCCTCGTACATTGTGTTTTGATGCCTCCAGAAACGTCAAGAATGTTTGAGCATGGTTTTTACTTGTGATTTTTAATTTCTTTTATCTATTTTTTGACTACTCTGTGGATCTCCAGAAAATCCGAGGGAAAGGGACACATGAAGGAATACTGTGATTAAGATATTTCTGGAGCAAGATTTCCACCATTGCTTATATTTCCTACAAAATCCTGATTGCATTTCTTGCAGGTTTCCAAGCCCTATACATCCTTCTTCCGTGATGAAAGCTTGAAATCCATGGAAGTGAAGGAGCAACGTGGGGGTCTTGATGACATGGAACTTGAATCATCCATGTATGGTAATCCTGCTGAACCTGACCTAGGCCACCAGGATGATGACGACTTTGGAGATGGAGATGAAGGGGATATGGGCTTTGACGGGGATTAAGTCTTCCAGTTTCAAACGATGTTTCTGTAGTGGCAGCAATCCACAAATCTTGTGCTTGAGCACTCCAAATTGGGTTCAGCCTGGAGATCATTTACTGGACTTGATATATATATATATATCTCATTGCAGCATTTGCGTTGTATAACTCACGGTTTTTCTTTGGATACACATATTTACAATATTTGAAAATAGGGAAAAAGAACTAACTTATCTGTAGACCTTAATACAATTTGTTCTTGTAGTTATTTCTCTTAAATTTTGGGAAAATGATTATTTTTACTGTTTTAATGAATGCTCAATTATGAAAGGCAAAGCTTGCATGCAATTCCAATCCAAATTGGATTTAATGTTTTGGTGAATAGTGTTTAATAGATGCTGTCTTAGGCAATCGTCATGGGCATGAAATCAGGCAGACACCAAATTTCCCCCACCTAGTAAGTTCCTTTTTATACAGTGAAGATGATTCTTCCATGTTTTTAAGTTTTTCAAAATTCTCATGGGGCTGTTGTGATTGATGGCTTCTCTTGATGATATTCTTCTTAGGGCCGATTTGCTTAACTACTGCCATTCACTCTCTCAAGTCTGAAATCTATTTAGTTGATTTCAGAGAACTGGTCAATCTCAGTTATAAGAGGATTTTGTTATAATTTTTTCAAACATTAGGTTTAATTATACCACCGGTGTTTAAAACTATTTTAAAAGTGTTAAATGGTAATTATTATACGATGATATTTTAACTTGTTATTTTAATATTAGTCTTTTTAATATAAGGGTAGATTCAAACTGTCGGAAGGATAAGAGAAATTAATTTTTGAAATAAGTATAACAAAACCCGTTAAGGGGCATCAATTTCTCTCTACCCTTGTCATTGAGCTGCCACCGAAGGCTAACCGCCCTGGCGTAAACTCTACCTCCATAAAATTGGGTAATGCTACTGCCAAGACATTGATTTATTTATGACAAAAATAAAACTAAGGTCTTCTAACATGAATGATTAAAAGCTAATCATACAGTTAAATTGTATGAGTCGGATGTTTGCAGAAGCATGACAGCAAAAAATATGCATCTAATCAAAGTTAGGAGCTGTGTAAATGTACTCCCATGAAAATCATAGTCTTGAATTTTTTTTTTTTTTGGACAATGGGTGGGTGGAAACTTGCAATTCATCAAGTGAGCTTAGCTTGCAAAACTGATACCCATAACAATACGTTGCTGTTCCTTTTTAAGTCCACAACTATGAAGGCTATTAGAAAGTAGAGTTTAAAAATTAACTTAACATTCAATTGCCTTAACGTAATTTAGAAATTATGGCTCAATTTATAAAAATAATTTTCTATAATATAAAGATTATGCTATATGTATGATACTAAATTATATATGTCACCATAATAGACTTGAACATCACTTAGAAATAAGGATTCATCACTGTGTTCTTCTCTAATGCCCATCATCTTCTGTTGTTGCTTTGCTTGGCACTGCAATCAAATAAGCAACCTCCACCTCATCAAAATACTTGTAATTTGAGGCATGAATAAGTCTTCAGTAGAAAACAATTACATAAATCTACTTATTTCCCTAAAATCGAAGTTGGTTGTTGCTCTAACCTTCTGAATTAGGAAGGTCACATCAGTATAAACTACCAAAAAGATCCGGGAAAAGGGATTCTATTAGAAGATGATTAGTGAATGAAACAGCAAATGCAATGAAAAGATGCTACGTTTCTCTTGTAAAGAAAAGGTCATCCATGGAGGAGCCCCCTAGGTTAGATGTTTGTTGAACGAGACCAATACATTCCTGCATAAATCAAGAGGAAATCTAATGAATAGCTCCAACTTTAAATTTCAGACAACTGGAAGAGGGGAAAATGAAATATTGAACGATCGAAGAAGTAACCTGCTCAAGTTGCTCAAAGAAGAAGTCATCCTGATTCAATGACTCAAACAACATAGCAGGATCATAACTCAATTCAGACGCATTTTCAAAGGTATTATATTGATTACCGTGATTCAAACTTATATGCTGCCCTCGTCCACATGTAGAAGCTATTTCTATGTCTGCATATGATTCATAAACGCTGTCAAGTGGAACAACATTCCAAGGCAACTCTGCCACATGGAGCTCAGACTCAGTCGTAGGACAAGCAACTGAAACAGGATAAGAAGCATTGTTATGTCCAGTAGCTTCCACAATAATCCCATCCCCGTTTTTCTCGTGTATCCCACCTTCAACGACATCAACGGCTGCAATTTCTATGAATGCAGGAAACACAGAAGCAGCATAAGCATCATTACCAACTCGGCTTTCATGCCCATAATAAGCACCATATACATCAGCTTCTGAAATAGTTCCCAGGGATGATGTAGGTGAACTCGAAAATCCTGAAGCATATTTAGTTATCGAGTTCCCCAGGACAGGTTGATGATCAAAAGGGGCAGTGGGATTCAATTCATACGTGCTTCTTATCACTCTTTGGCGATCCGAACTCCCAAGTTCTCCAAAATTGGCTGCTAGCTGCTTCATTTCAAATCCCGATATAGTACCGCTGTTGACGTCCGCCATTAGTTTTCCTGATCCTCCTCTTGCTTCTTGTTGCATCACGGATTGTTCTAGCACTGTTTCTTGACCTGATATGGTAGTTTCAGCTTGGAAATCATGCCTGTCTAATGAACAGGAAGCTCCTCCAATTTCCAGGCGAATACTCTCCTTGAACCTTCTTTGATGCTGGCGATGTTTCTGCACCATATATACATTTTCACAAGGTTTATGTCACAGAAAATGCTACCATGGTATTTAAATGAAAAAATGTTAGAGGTTATTGATATTTATTTTATACTAAGAAATTGCTCTACTTAGTACCTGAAGATGACTGCCAACATTTTCTCTGGTTATACCAGGAACATTCATGATCTCTAGAATTTTCTCCGGAACTGCCTCTGTTTTAACATAAAATTAAAGTACGAGAAATTAAATTAATTTGTGAAAACAGTGCCAAATCTACCACTGCAAACAAATAGTAATGAGTTGATGATCAAATATATGAAACACAAAATACAGCAAACAAACAGAAAGTCGTAGAGTGGTGAATTGATAATTCGTACTCCGAATCCCCAATTGATTGACAGCTGCTAAAAACTTCTCATGAAGATCAGAAGTCCAAATAAGGCGTTGCTTTTTCCTACATGCTGCAGGTGTCAGTGCATCATCATCATCGACTGCTTCTCCTAACTCCCCAGCCTTTCTTTTCTTCACGGGTTTACTACATTCACCATCACTACCTAATGAGGGATCAGTGTTGCTGTGGCCCGACCCCTTTTCATAGTTGTTGCTACTCATTGATTTGATTGCTACTCCTTTTGAAACATTCTTTCTTAGCATGTGATATGTATGCTTCCACAGGTACCTTACATCTTCAATCTGAATCGGCTTCACCAAATAATCGCTTGCACCATTAACAAATGCCGCTCTAATCACATCTTCACCATCGTTCGCCGACATTACTGAGGGAAACAAGTAGAGGAGCGAGTTTATGTATGTGATGTCAATTCACGAGAGTTTTAAGGGCATAGATAGCTGAAGATCAATAGCACTGATCAAAGTGAAAGGGATACTGACTGATAACAGGAAGATCCATGTAGAGGCCAATGTGCTTGAGGAGATCAAATCCATCCATGTCAGGCAAGTGAAGTTCAGTCATGATGATATCAAACCTGTTTCTATCCTCTTCAAACATCGACAGTGCTTCCTTTGCACACCCACATTCTGTTACTGAAAAAAAAAAAAAAAACCGTATACGCATACTATTATATAGAGAAATGTAACGAAGAAACCCTTAAGTGGTGTGGTATTTATCTTTCTATCTATTTTTATATAAATTTACTTATATAGATGGATAAATAAGTAGAATGCTGCATGATATAGGATTTCTGAGGGGTAGGGTTTTAACGAAGCCCTATAAAAGAAAGGATTGTTCAGTACCCGAAGTTTTCATATCACGTGTCTCAGGAGGTAATCTTACTCATGCATTACAAAGATGATGTTTTCGTAGTTTGAGCACACGACCTCTCTGTCAAAATTTAGCAGTCTTATTGTTGTGCCAATGACACCCCTTGTATAGAAATATTAAACGATAACAACAGAAGAACGAATTCGGAGACACTACCTTCAAAGTTGCAGAGCTTAAGCAAGTTCTCTAACATTAAAAGGCATGTTTGATCACAATCAATCACCAGAACTCTGCATCGAGGATTAGCACTATGAGCAGCCTGGAGTGTTCCCTTCGACTTCACTTCATCGAGAATCGCCATTTGAATAGCTGCTGAAGGAAGAGTTGAGATCACAATCGGAAGTAAGAGCGACAGACAGTTTGATACTCGTATATTTTGTGGTATGCTGTTTTCTGTTTCTGGTTACCTCATACCTTGGCTTTGATTTTGGATTATTTTATGCCATAAAAATCTCTAACCGGTTTAACCATAACGACTCTCGTGCTACTGTTTTCCGCCTTAAATCAATTTACTAAATTACTCTCTCGTATCTTTCTCTAATTCAAGTCAACTTTGACCTTTTTTAATTAAAAAAATTGAATAATTTTGAATTTTAAGAATTTATATTTGAATACTTTTTAAAATTATCAGTAAATATAGAGTATTAATTAAATTTCTTATTTACCCATATTTTAAAATAAATTTATATGCTTAAATATAAATTATATAGATCATCTCACGATCATCAAACAGATCTAATAGTACATAACAATCGAGTTAAAATAAGCCGATTATTATTTATAGTATATATTTTTTTAATTGTAGTGCTGATATATAAGCTGATTTACATATCTGCAATTTGATATATAAGTCTTTCAGCGATGCCTTCTTTTAATTCAGCACTAACAATTATTTCAGTTATTGTTCTTCACTTTGTTCTTTCTATTTTAATACCAACTCTAGATTACATTTTTTTTATTTTATTTTGACAGTCAGAAATAGGTGTAATAAAAAATCATAAAATAAATATGCATTTAATTTTTTATACTGCTAAAAATTGTCAATTGTAATGTACCTACTACCTTATCACCTGAAAAATTATCAATTTAAAATATTTTTTTTAAATTAATGTAAAATGGATACTAGTAATGAAACTAAGAAGACAAAATTTAAACATGCATAGTGTCATTGCTAGTCAGCTTCTTCAATACTCGTGATGTCAGATGATAAAGTATTTATAATTTTCACTTAATAATTTAAACTTGACTAATACGTTATCAGAACAGCTATGATCAAGCTTTAAACCCAATTGATATTCGCCAAAAAAAAAAAAAAAAAAACCCTGCAAGTACCATGAAATAATTACTAAGTTTTATTCTTATGACATATTACCAATCTATACATTGGTAAATGCTTCTGAAAAATGAAAACAGAGAAGATATTTGAACTACATTGTCAACATCAGTGAGAGGGGCTCAAATTGATTGAGATAAACTTTAGAATTTTTATCCTAAATCCTTCAGTCATGTCTTCCCGAATGGCATCTTCCCTTGGTTATAAAGATTCAGGTTTGAATGCCTAAATTAGCAAGTACAACGTTCAGACCATCTATCAAGCACTATTTATAACAAATTTGAGTGAATTGTCGAATGAAATTTGAACCCAGATAAATTCTGAACGTAATATGATTTTCTAAAAGCTCTTTAATTTCTCATTAAAAACGCTACCCAGATAAGAAAAACTACTGAATAAGCACCCTAGGGCATTGCTTTACCCTCTGTTGAGTTTGTAACACGATTTACAGACAGAAATCTGCAGGATGCTATGAAATCTGCAGATAATATGGAGCATAATCTCAAAGGAAACTGTCAGATTCTGAGTGTGAGCACGAATTTTCCTAAAAAAAAAAAAAAAAAAAAAGAGAACACTCAAAATGGAGGATATGGAGCTCGCTCTTGATACAATAACCAGCAAATTTGTATTAACAAAACGAAGCACCCAGTAATAATACCAATGCAACAAACTCATCCCAAAACATAAATACAGTGGCCAGTACATGTATTAAGCACCCACTGCTGATACTGTAAAAATGAATGCAGCAGCTATAAGGATCTGATTTCGTGAACTAGTGGTGCGGTGCTACAGACTTAACAAGAATGTATATTTTCAAACTAAACTAACCCTTTTATGTCACAACCCCATAGGAGACCAAAATCTTGGGGCCCCACGGACCAATCACAGTATGACAATAAAATTGAAAATCACCCTCCTCCCTGGATGCCCCTAACCAATAAACTCAAAAAAAAAAAAAAAAAAGTTTTCTTACAGCTCAAAAATTCACATGCCTCTGACAATGCTGCTTCCTATGCAGTTTTCCAAGGGTAGAAATCAACCGCAACCTTTGATGAGAAGAACTGAGACAAGATTATGTTGCTTTGCAAAAGAATAGTGATTGTAAATACCTAAACTTGGAAAGAATCGGGCCTCTAATCTTCAATGATGAATGGCGGCAGCAAACTGATGCAGATGACAAGCAGGAGGCTAAAACGCCGGTTACAAGGTCAACGAACGGGGAACAAAGAGCACTAAATCTGGTACTTCGATAATTTGTCCTTTACTGAAGGGTCAAGAGCGGTCATGTATTGCTCCCATGCACCATTTCTAAGCATCTGCAGGTACATTATTAGAAAACTGGTCATAAGCAATAGAGTTTTTCTTAGACATTTCGTATGTCTACCACAAAAGGAGATGAAATTGATAAAGCTACTTTCAAAAAGGCCAGAGATTTTTCCTTGTGACACCACACTGAGCTTTGGATTACTACAGTGATTCTTCATTCATATCTTAGAACTAAAGCGAACAAATCCATGATATAATCAATGCAAAGAGAGAAGCCACTAATTGAGGGCATCTGTTTGGGCATCAACCCCTACCCACTAAGACTCACTGTTCTAATTTTCTGGCATATTTGGGAAGGTGAAGCACGCCTGCCACTCATATCAACGACTTTTGTAAACATGCAGCTTAGCGTCAGTGTTACCACAATGGTAGAGTTGTCATCGTATAAACCAATGGTCAACGATTTGAGTAGTGGATACATCTTATATAATGCAATATACAGCCATGTAGAATATATCTAAAGTAGTTTTACCTATATTGGATCCTAGGCATAACAGAAGTTTTGTGTATCAGGCTGCTCTTATAAGTAGCTTTGTGTCTTTATGAGCAGAAAAAAAAAAATTACATACGTAAGCTCATAGTTCTGTCGTAAAGATCAAGGAAATTCTTACTCATTCACTTTATATCCCTTCTAGGTTCACTGTGCCAGGTTAATTGATTCATGCAGTGGCTAAAATCCTCCAACTGACAAAGTGGGAATACGCAGCTCTAATATAAAGAAGATGCATATTTCATATAAAGATCATTTCCAATGTATCACAGCAACAAAACTAGCAGCTTATGACCCCATTTTTGGCTCTTGACCAGAACTTTCCTTCATAATAAGTTGCAACTGTTGTAATGCTACGTTATGTGGTAGTTCATAGACTACAATGTGGTTTGAGAGCCCCAGCCATTTGGCAGCAGCACTGCTAACCTGCTTATAACCATGTAACACCTGGCCAACTTCATTGTGTAGATCCTCACTCCTAATTTCCTGGAGAAAACAAGGGCACATATTAATCTAAAGCTAATAATAATAATAATAAAATTTGAGCTGATCCTCTGGAGCTGATCAAGAGACAGTATCTTACGTGCCAGCTAGCTATTGCATTAAGCATGAAGGGAAGGCAACTCAGAGCACCGGTAGGATTTGTTCTAACCTGCAAATATTTGAAAATGTAAAAGCTGCCAAGTGTAAATACCTTAGTGAAGAATGCTTGCTAAATGGTAAAACTTCCAGAGTGGACTGCATACCGCTGCACATAAACCTCGAAAAGCATCCTCCTTCTCAATATCATCACGTATCCTACCACAAATAAATCAATCAAAGGGAGCCATAATAGAGCAGTTTCAATTTGTAAACTATTAGACACATTATTAGCAAAGCAGAATTACATCCAAAACCAAAACAATCAAAAGATTTCACAGTTCCACTCTTCAGCAGCAAACAAGAAATATCTGACTTATGCTTGACCCATGGATGGACAACAAATGACCACAAAACATTCTGAGAAAATATAACATATCTATACAAGATTTCCAGGCTAATCTGAGTTGGCATACTACCTTCTCTCTGTTGCAAGTGCATAAAGGCATGTGTAAATGTTGGAAATGTCAAACATGGGTCAACAGAGTGGGTGGTGCCTCTACCACAAACGAAATACAATACTCCCAGTCCCAGCACATTTAAAACTTCTGTCTCCAAATTCACTCAGAGTTTGAATGGAGAAACAATTACCAAGCAAATATTTGAAAGCACAAAAAAATGACAAAAATAACTGAATATTGTCCAAATACAATTCAAGAAAATGGATTATTAATTAACAGCAAGATGATCACAGTGCTAAATGAAACCTCAAGTGAGGATCACTGCCAAGTACTGGATGAAATCTCATGGATGCATTTAGTCGGTTGTGCAATATGTCATAGTGAAGTAACTTACATAGCTAAAGCATTACACCATGGTTGCATAAAATGATCCATATGTGGCGATACAAGCTCAGGACAGACCCAGGCAAGCCTTCCAAGGGTAATTGCACTGTTCTCTATGAGTGACTTATTTAGCCCCTAATCATCAAAGAGAAGCATGTATCAGTATAACACAATGAAAGAGGCATTGCCATCTCTGAATTAAAACGACAACTACCTCTGCACGTTGAAGTATTGGGACTAAGCAAGAGACAGCAGTCATCACAATTGGAGAAATCTCTTGTCGAACCTGGTATTTAAAGTTAACAAAAGTAGTAAATAAAACTGCTATCTTCATCTCAAAAGTCATTGATGCAGAAACTCGAAAAATCAACAATTTCAGGACAGTGAAAGTTCCTACCCATAGTTACACTCATCAAGCCAAAAGCAATCATTAACACAAGGCGTTCAGAAGAAATGACAAAATCTAAAACAGTCCTTCTCAAAGCATTTGATGGCCTCAAAATAGCAAGGGCTGGATGAGGGTTGGGCTCATTAGCTTGGAGAAATATGATGAAATCACGCACAAACCATTAACTAGGAGAAATTTGATGAAGACAAAAGGTTAATAGCTTGATAGCTGTCATTTTGGACAGCTCAGGCTCAACAAGAGCTATAGGTCCAGGCCTGTTCCAGACTGCATAGCAAGAGACCTTGGGGTGAGTTCACCACAGGTTGGCCCGCAACCTAGTGATTCTTATCATAACATTCAATTAAGTAAAGATGTAAGAAGAGGAATTAGTAGATTGTATTTTAGCCTTTTGATTTAACAAGAGAAAATGTTGCAAGCAGCCATGATGATATGTAAGAGCAGCTAAATAGATAAATGAAGCCCGAAAAAAAAATTAGTAGACTTGTATCTCTTTTGATTTCATATTTCATAAGCACAATTCCTCCTTCAAAAATCTGTATCGGTGCGCTAGTTGGCCATTTGCTGTGAAAACAAGATGACAACAAAGAAGACATACCTTAACTGCTAACTCTCCAATAGCCCAACAAGCATTATTTGCCACTGAAATGGTTTCCTTCAGCTTTGAATTATCCTGTGGATGAAATGCTAGAAAGTATGTTCTAACAACTTCTAAGTTTTACAAAACAACAAAAGGATTCAATCAGCCCCACTTACCAGTTGCTTAACTGCAATATCAAGGAATTCTGACAAGCGTGGATGAAGATGAATAGGACACACCTAATCAACATCCACAAAGGCATTTACATGAATTAAACATAATTAATATACAATAATTACTAAGGTTATAATTATCAGCATCTGACAAACCACTAGGCTCCTGCACCAGAGTAGCAGCAGGGCATATGGCTGAAATCAACCCCCATCAACCAAAAATATTGAGATTATAAGATCAGCCACATGATCAACATACCCTTGCAAGGTCCCCAAGAAGTGCAAAGGCACTCTGTCGAACGTCAGAAGCATCATCCATGCAGCATTGCAGAAGCAAATCCCTCAAACTGCTTTGTGAAACCTGCATAACGATAATACTAAACTCATCGATAAAGATACTGATTAGTAAATAAAATTCAATCATTTCCTTCAAGTTGTGGAAATGCTTCTTTGGGAGTTTTCATTGGAAGTGTGCAAGCCTTGATTAATAGTTTCAAACAGCATATTGGGCTTGGTGATAATAGATGCTACATAGAAGAATGAGGTCTTTCTAGCACTTAGGTGTACTTGCATGGGAAAACTGTAAACAACGCAATGGCACTAATTCAGTATAATCGGTTTCTTTGTTGTTCAAGCACGGGGAAATCATGTCCTCCAACTATGTACATTCTCTTCCTTCCACTTCATAACAAAATTTTCTTTGGAATTTTACAAGAAAGCTTTTTCTCTGGGATGGAGGAGTTATTGTAGTTAAAAGGTTTCAAGGTGAACCTTATTAATTTTATAAAACACATATCACTATCATCTAAAATATCCTTCTACACTGGTTACACATTAAGCCATCAAACAATTTGTACACAATCCTTTCCCAAGCCTATTGAGCAAAGAAGAGAGAGAGAGAGTGTGTGTATGTGTAAGGTACGAATTTTGAATTGTAATTTTTATCACGATTAATTAATTTAATATAAAAAAATTATTAAAGTCAAATAAAGATTTGAATTAAAGTTAATATTTTGACCAAATCACATTAGGTTGAGTAATGCTCAACCGGCGCCTGACGTGCGTACATCTGTGTTTTGGGCAGAAAAAATGCCCCTGAAGGACGCCTGACTAGCATATGTACATATTTTATTGCTCATGCCTAATGCATACCCGAGAGATGCACGCGCTAATGTATGATAGAATGCATGTGCTTGAGGAACGCTCATACATTGTACAATTTCTATCTCAACGCCTGTGTGTGCACCGGTCTTCTATATAAAACCCATCCGACTAATTTTTAGTCATTTTCGCCTAATTTTAGAGAGAAGAGAGAGAGAGAAAGAAGGCTAGAGGAGGAGAATTTGAGTAAATCTAAGAAAGATTTTGATGATTTTAAATATACAGTAAGTGCATCTAAGCCCTCTATTCTTTGTTTCCAATTTTTCTCCACATGAGTATTTATTATTTTAAATACTCATACATATAATATTTTTGTAATTAAAAAGTTTATACTTTATATGCAAGTGATACTACTCCCATTCCATGAAACTTTTATGTACACTATAATCCAAGCTGATTTTTTACAATAATACTCATGTGTGTTCAAAAATTATGATTAAATGCTTTTATATGTTCTTAATTTTCGTTTATTAAGTATATGTTCTGCATGCCTTGACTTCATACTTAAATACTTCTGCATGCTTCACAATTGAAAGGAAATGTTAAAACTACACCAAAAATACTGAATTTTCTGCAAATCTTGCCATGAATGACTCTGCATGTTTGAAATCACATAATATAGCTTTTATTGGTTTTAAAATTTGCATAATCAAGTTTCTACAGGAAGTATGATTTACTGCAGGCCAAGTATTTGAAGAATTAAGAAAGGAAACTCTATAATTAATTAAAAAACAAGGATATTTTTTCCGATGTGAGAAAATGTAAAGGATTATTCATATTGGCATAGACTTTTCCATTTGATTCATGCACGGAATATTGCAGAAATTGACGGTGATATATTATGATATGTTTTCGTATATTATAGTGATAATTAAGATTTGAACTTACATCCACGGGTTAAAAACGGTGTTTAACCGCGTATACAAAATTAGATGTATGACGATTTACCTACAGGTATTGACTAGTAGCATACAACATTTGGTTGAGTGGAAATATATATAACTCGAGCTTTAATTGGTCGCTCCTTATTGGTGAGGCCCTATTGATCCTTAGTCTACAAAAATTTGTAAGATTTCAACATATTTTAAGGATGCATAATTTAGAGTAAAGAATTTTGATTATCAACCTGAAAATATGCATAAATGTTTTGAAAATTAAATGAAATTGCATATGATTTTAGACCATGTTCATTCCAATAGGTTTTGATGTAAAGTATGTGTTCAACTATAAAAATTATATGTCATATTGAGAAATTAGCTCACTCTTATTTTAATTTTTACTAACCATTTATGATTAGAGAACTCGGGACATACTTTGCAGTGGCGAGAATTTATGGAAAAGTTGTTCAACGATTGGTTTTAGGATTTAGAGTATTCGAATTATGCATTTTGTTTTTGAACAATAGATTTAGGGTGTTTACTTTTGCTGAAGTTTAATAGTAATGTAATAATAGTTTATGGCGATGTTATGTCTGTGAAATAGTTTAATTTCAATATTGTTTAGCAATATGTCTAAAATACGATTTTGTTTGCTTTGATTTTAGTGCTAATGTATCTCTTTACATATGTTTCGAGGTTATGTATGGTTCGTATTTGGAGCCACTTTCAGTTATAACACTTCAGATCTTGTGATTTGATTTCTTATTTCATTTGGAATTGTTTGTTGATATTTGTCGTAAATTCAGGCTCATGTCCCGATGTTTTAATTGGGTTTTGGATGGTGGATAAATAAACAAATATTTTTAAAAATCATGGATTAAAATTAGTTTAATCAGACCAAGGTACACAGGGACATCGCAGAGTTAAAGAGAGACAAAATATGGGGGCAATTGGGGTAAAGTGATGTTATGAATGCTGAATATTCTAGAGAACAAATGTCATTTCACTTTGGACAACCACGCTTCTAGACACAGAAATATGGTTGCTGTATGCTCAGGTGTCTCCAAATGGAGTAACCCAAAGACACACAGACTGCTATCATTGGGTTTGGACAATGTTTCTGAACACGAGATATGTAGACACATACCAAAAGGGAAAATCTAGCAACTAGCCAACAAATAGAGTTCCTTGATACACCACCTTTAAATCTCCTATCAGCAAGCCATAGTTAAGTATATTACCAAGCTTTCAATGCCACTACCAAGACCTTCTGCAAGTCCAGAGAGTAGATCCAGCGCACATACAATGAACTCTTTATCATACTGAACTCCAGCAGATGCAGGATTGGCCTATAATGGAAATCACACAATCACCAAACAAGCCACAGAAGGAACACATTGTCCACGATTAATATTACTGCCACAACAACTAAGTGATAACAAGAATCTAGTCATAACCCCAGGATTATCCCCACAAATAACATACACATGATCATAACAAGATGTCTGCTTGATTCATGCAAGGCATCTCTTTCATCTCTCATCCTCATATATGTCCACTGCTGATAAGAAAAGACAGAATTATTGGTTTATTCATTTAATAATGGCTCACCTACATTTGTTTTTATTTAAAAACTACAGAAACTGAGCACCTTTTAGTTCAAAACTATTTTTTTAATGAACAAGAATTACTTTTCATAAGTTTTATAAAACAAGCTAGTTTTTTCTGAAAAATCTTTATTTCTTGAAATGCCTCCCATGGTCAAATCCACACTGCCATCTGAGACACAGTTTCCTGCAAATTCACTTTCAGACAAAATCCTGATTTCCATATCTCAATTGTCAGTGAATCATGATCTATGATCACAGATGAACAATAGCAAACTAACTACATTGTATAAAACTTCTCCAACATCTTTGATGCCAGTCAGAAAAGCAACAAGAAGCACCTAATCCCACAGTAGATCAACTATCCTAATAATAGAAAACGTTGCCAACAAAAGGCTTCTGAAGAATTTCGTCCCACATGCCAAGGCCTATGTATTTGATGGTCATGTGCCGTAAAATACGAAAGGCAAACCTAATTCTGTGCCATCACTTTATAAAAATCATTCTTTAATTGTGGTGAAACCCAGAAAAGAAAAACAACGCTGATTTATATCAGGGCTAGCTAAGATTAGCTTATGCAGGTGCCTGTAGCGTGCAATACAGAACTACTTTTAACTACCAAGCCACAATGCCTACAAGATCAATTTTAGGCCGGGACCAGTCTTCGACCCACTAATTTAGCTGTTGTATATTGAATAACAGTACACATTCAGGGCTATCAAGGACTCACTTCATGCAGCAACAAATCCATACAGATGATAGCGTAAAGTTAACAAGTGCTACAGAATTTATTCAAGAGATAACGACAGAACATCACTGCTGATACCTTTGCCAGTTGCTGGGTCTGAATGATGTCAATGCACCTCTGGAATACAGGCTGTGCAAACTGAGAAAATCCAGCACCCAACGCCTGAAAGGTTCAAAATATCATCTTTTGCAACATTATAATTTGCATCTGTTGATCTTTTGTAAAAAACAATCCCAACAACATAAATACACATCAAAATCACAGGGAAAGATAGCGACAGATCCATGTCCGGAAGACAGGAAGCAACATTGAAAACAAATCAAACAGTTGACCCAGAAGGGTAGCAAGATTTAATAATAACAATGACCTATATTGCAAGTCATTGTTTAGCGAAAGCAGGTGAGACAAAAGCAAAAAATGGCTTTCACACTGGACTAAAAAAATTCACTAGCCTAATTCTTGTTGCCCCACTAGAGGTCAGTAATTCTGAGATATCCACCTTCTGTAAGTTCCTCCCATTTGAAAACTCAGCTTCCATGTCAGAAAAAGCGTAAGATAAAGACACAAAAGCAAAGTCGCAAACATTATAGAACTGAAAATCTGTAAAGGGGTCCATAAGTTCCTTCAAAAAAAGCAAATTGCTAGATACTTCCACTAGGCACAATTGTTGAAGGTTAGCGTATTCCAATCCATAGGTTGTGTCTTCCCCTGGTTGTTGCTATTCATATCGTGATTCAAAATATTGCATGTAGCCACGAACTAAAACTCCTTACATCTTCAAGGGGAGGAAAGCAATAGTAGGGGAGACAGTGGGGGAGAGAGAGAGAGAGAGAAAGGATCTATCCATTGCAGTAGCCATGCAAAAGGTGGCCAATTTATGCAGAACCATCAAAGAGAACAAGCAAGAAAAATCACCAGAATCTTGAAGCACATAGATTACTCTATCTTCAGTTAACTCCAACAAAGCAACTGAGAGAAGCGAGGAAATTTAACATGATTCCTACCATTTCTTTGATCAAATTAAATGCATTACATAAATTATATTGAAATCCAAATAAGATGTGACCAGTTCAATTTTAGCTAATTATAATCCTAAATATGCGGATATATCCTACATAAGAAACCCCAAAATAACACCAATTATGACCTAAAGTAGCAAACTGAAGAGGCCCCTGGTACCAAAACAGAAAACCTAGGGGAAGCACCTGGTACCAAAAAAGGGAAATGTACGGGAAGGGAGGAAAACCTGGTCCATATGGTGTTTCTATCCACATGAAATATTCCATGGCCATACATCAATGAAAATCTGGAAAAATATGATCCAAAATTGAAAAGCAAATTCAAGGTGGAAGATTTCCTGCCAATTCAATAGTAACATGCAGTAAAATAAAAGAATTTGTAGTGCCAATGAATGACAGGATACATAAATCTCCAGCCAAGTATCACTTCTTTAAGCAGAATCATATATTTCCCGGCTCATCTAATTGTCATTCTATGTTCCTTAGTGGTAAGCAATAACCAGTTGCTAGTAGAATACTACAATCCATTGCAAGTCTCCCAAGCACAAAAGTGAATCAAAAAGCAAGTATTTCAAAAAACTTAAATGACATTTGAACATATGACCCAAAAAAGACTTCCCCCAGACAACTCTTTCAGTTCTACGATAATCATATACAGATGAAGCTCTTCCAGAAGCAGCAAGCTATATAGGGTAGGCCATGCAAAAGAAAATTCATGTAGACAATAATCCTTCAAACTAAATGCTAAAAGTACCACAGAATCTTTTCTCTCGCAAGGAAAAGAATAGCTATTTTCTGATTAGACACCCACAGTTATTTCCCCCATGTATAAAGAAACCAATCCAACTCCGGTACTTGGAAAACATTATCAGCATAAGATATCAGTAAAACTATCATTATAGCTCAAAGTTTTCTAGTACAACTCTTAAGTCAACAATAGTGTCCTGACATAGGACAAAGCATACAGTAGGAGAGATTAAGATGAAGGGGATAAGATGGGATGAAGGAGATGCAAAATCAAGAGAACTGACAGTGAGAACTCGACAAATTTGGACGAAAATTGACAAAAATATTGAAGAACTGGAGGAAAATGAACTGGGAAGTGAGATAAGAGATAGGGAGGGGCCAAATTCCTAGTAAAATTCAATTCATGAAATCATACCTCGAAGTCTCAAAGGGTTTGAAGGCCTTAAATAAGATCACAAATGACTTAGACACCAATCTATAATAATATCTATCAAAAGAAACCTAAGTACTATCTCCTAAGCACCAAACAGCACAATAACCCTAATCAAAACTAGCATCTTCAAATAAAATATTCTAATTAGCTATCCTAAATCTCTACAGTTATACCAATACAACAATACACCATATGATAATAAAGTATCAAAATCATCCTAGTAGTTTTCCATCCTTTTGTCACATTCTCCATCAATTATATTAAGAAAAATACTTATAAGTACCTGTGCTATAGATGTGAAACACTCAAGCAATGGGAAAATATCTTTGTCTGAATTTGATAGTTGCTGCCACTTTGCAATTAATGGTGGCATCAAGATTTCTAGATATCCAGGCTGGCAATAACCCAGGAAAAAAACCAATAGGGTTAGCAGCTAGCATATCTAGTACACATCAACTGAGGCAATGGAGGAAAACTCTATCACTTCATAATTGATATGATGTACCTGATTTAGTTCCTCTCCAACAGCATCTGCTAAAGTTCCAATAGCATCATATACAATTCTAAGATTTCTTCTCTGTGCGAAGTACAGATAAAGAATGCACAACATCATCAAGGACTAAAGGTAGAATGTTGGAAAAAATTACATATACGACAGAGCCCCCTATATCTACCTGATATTTTCCAAATGCACACATTAAATGCTGCAATATAATTTGCAATCTTGGTGCAAGCTCTTCAGCTGCCTCCTGATAATTATAGCACCATCAAAATATGGAAGTAAGTGAAACCAGATAGAAATGAAAGCAAATAGACAGCACATACCTCTTCCAGAGTTGCAAAAGCTGAACAAGCAGCTTCTTGTACACGCTTGTTTGTATCCAGTATTCTCTTTAAAAGACCCATCAGAACCTTCTCAAATCGCTCATTGCTTTTTTGATGGCCAATATCCTGAAAAGAGACAATATTGAGCAATAGAGCATGAAATAAATGAACAGAAACAAGAGTTCATAGATTCAAAACTTCCGAAAGTTGAAACGCGAGGATATAATTTTCTTCTAAGTAGAAGAAAATAGTCACAATTAGTAATCATCCCAGGCAATACATTATTTAATTTTTAACAGAAATCCAGCCGTCAACAATACACTCCTCATCTCTGAATATTATATTCCACCGCATTATTTAATTTGACAGCTAATTCTCTATGAATGAAAATATGAATTAAAACTAAAATTGGCATAATAGAGAACGAAATGTTATACACACACACACACACACACACACACATATATATATATACTGGCCAGGAAATGGAAGCAATATGTACCGTAAGATCACTACATGTAAGAAACGAGTCCATCTAACATAATTTATTCAGCTAAAACCAAGGACACAAGTTCAATGGAAAAAACACCAGCAGCAATGCTCCCAAAACTTGAAAGTTTTCCGTGTTACCAAAATTACAGCAGTTCTGAAATAATTCAACATAAAAATGAAAGACTAAGCATGAACACAATTATGCAGTGCTGAGAGGAAAAAGAAAGTGATGCACGCAAGCTGGGAGAATAGAATGACTGACTAGGTCAAGGACATAGAAAAGAGAGAACAACTGTTAACAATTTCTGATGCGAAGAGGGGGTCTAAAGTATTGTTAAAAAGATAGAAGATTCCTTCAAAAACGAAAGCCATCATATGATGGATGTGAAGCAAAGTCAAGCTCCTCTAGGATCATATGTCATCCTTTTCTGATGAGTTCCTTTTCAGGAGCGACTTTGGATTAAAGCCTGTTCATTTACTACAGAGTATCTCTTTCCTTCTCTCTAATTCTTGTAAGGACAAGTACTCTGTCTACATCCCACCAGGATTAATCCCATTTAAGACTGTAATTACATGATATTTTTATAGCAAAGCATTCAGACATCTTTTTCGAAACAAAAAAAAAGTATCTCCATTTTTCAAAATTGTCTTTGATAAAAAACATAACAAAGTTCAAAAGTTGTCCATCATCTGCTTGATTAGAATCAGCATAGCTTCTTTCAGAAAAATGATCTGTCTTGGCTGAAAAGTGAAGCCAAATTTTAATACTTTGTTGGAACTCATGACATTTTATATCATCAGCATGGCTGAGTGCTGCATAATGGGAAAACTTATGCATGTTTCACTATTTTACTGCTCATCAGTTTGGTAATGCATCTTTACCTGAACGATGAATTTACTGAAACGAGAAAGTGTCCAAGAGGAGATACTCCGTACAAGAGGGAACTTATCATCTAAGAGAGGGACGAGAATATCCACAATCTGCATAAAAAAAAGAAAACCACTTCCTCTTTACTGCATGTTGAACCATTGTCCTCACAGGACAAGTAACAATAAAGTACAATTTAGAACTATAAACTACGATAAAGAAAGTAAAAACAAGCATGGGGAAAAAATTATTAATTAACCATTTCAACTGACATAAATCATGACACTTACAGGATCATTTAAAAGTCGAGACACATTTGATCAAAGTGTAAATCATTAAATATAGAAATAAAAGTGCAGACTACATTTCTTTCATTAATTGTTTTTAATTGAATGCATCAACAACTTTGGAGCATCACTTACCACCCATACTTGAGGTGTCTAGTCTACATTCAGCATTTTTTCAAACTTCTTCTGAAGGGTTGCCCCTCCAATAAGAAAAGGTATAAATATGAAAACTTCTATGCCATTTGGAATGTAGAGGCTTATGTACACCAGAAATGGCAATAAAGTATTCATAAAGATAAACAGAGTGGTCAAGTCTTCAGCCAATGAAAAGGGACATATGAAGGATTGCCCTTCAGTCAATTTCAAGGAAGCATATTGTCAGGGTGTTGCCCTTGTGTTTGATCCCCAAAAGAGGAGAACATGTTATCACTAAACAACACTTCAGAGAGCATCGTTTGCCTTTTAAATACAATACTGTCATGCAAAGTAAAACAGCTCAAATGCTAGTTCCTGACATATCAGTGACCATGTTCCTGAAGTAATACTTAATTTTGTGTGCATCGATGACTCAAATACACAATTTTATAAATAACACATCTCTATGTTCTTCAAAGCACTGTAAAACAAATTTTCTGTATTGCTTCATTTCCATAAAGCCAGCAGATCAATGACATCCAGGAGAAGCATCCAACACAGTACCAAACAGAAGAAAAAATGTGGGAGACAGCTATTGTCTTAGAGCAAAGGACAAGCAGATGGGATACTGATTCCTCTTGGCTTCTGCATAAGCTTGCACCTCCTCACTGAACTCAAATTTCCTTAGAGCTAGCCCAACAAGGAAACTTCTTTTTACAACTACACTAAGAAAGAAGCATTAGTTGGAAGAACCTTTCAAACACCCACATTTCCTAGTAGGAAAAGATTCTACCTCTCCATCTTCCAAAGCCTTGTTTAGCATAGCCTTGAAGATAAAAGAACCCAAACCTCTGTTATTCCCCATGAAGAACACAGAACCCAAAGACTAAACTGTTAACTAAGGGCCTGAGATCAAATATAGGTAGTGCGCCGTTAAAGGTATGAACTAAGTACAGCCTGCTACATATCTTGTAGAGAAATATAATAACATAATGGGCTTGCAATTTGAGATACTGAACACTATGGCCAATAGGCTTTAGTAACATGCAAAGAAACTATTAAACCCCAAAACTCAAACTAATAGAATAATGCCAAGAACAGATTTTACATGCCAATAGTTGGTTCAATTTCCCAAACATGCCACAACTCGAACAAACAAGCCACAAAGGAAAATTTTACATTTTGTCATGTCAATTGTTTCTTCAATCCCTGCCCCACCCAGAAAAATAGTTGGTTCACAAATAGAGTTGCACAGAAGGCATTCAATTTGATGATTCAATGCAGAGATATCCCCCACCATCATTCTCCACACAAATCAAATCTCTTGTGAATGTAATCTGCAGCAGTTGGTGTTTTCGTATGAAATTAGGTTAACACTTATTACGCACATGCTCAAAGCAATGGTTTAAGAATTGAGATCCTTTGATACAAAAGAGAAGCTATTTTGGAATACAACCCCTGAGCCTTGAGCCTTTCATTCCACTAGATTGCATCGGGTATATAAATTTGTCCTCATTACTTCACGCGATTCAATGCTATATTCTCCAAGAGTATAAGTTATTTTAAGTCATCATTATATCACATCATTTAATGTTTTTCTACATCTACATCTTCCTTTCTTTCCTCCAACAATAATTCACTCACTTTTCCAGACCAATGCTTCCTCTGGCCTATATTTTGTATCCAAACCATCTTAGACTTCATTCCTTCATCTAATATTCTGTAAGTGCACCTTTTATATGTTTATTGATATTATCGTCCTCATCTAATCTTTTGGGATGAATCTACTCATCCATCTTAACATTTTTATTTCTATAATATTTATTTTTTGTAAATGTTGTTATTTGATTGCCCAACATTATGATTTATAGAATACAGGAGGTCTAATAGTTGTCATGCAAACTTTTTCTTTCAATTTCAAATGTACATTTGATCATAGAGCACAACTAATATAGTTATTTAGTTTAACATACCTATATTAGTCACTGGTGATGTCATCATTTATATCTAGTTTGTTAGCTACTAATCCAAGATAATGAAATTTATTACTTCTTAGAAAATATTGACCATTAATTTTAAATTGTTCATTATTTGTCTAGAATTATCTAAAATTGCACTTCACATATTAGATTTTATTTCACTTATCATAAGCCATTTAGATTTAAAAGCCTCAATCAAACATGCTACTTTTATTTCTAAAATTTCTTCACTTTCATTTATAAAAATGATATCATCTGTAAATAACATACACCGATAAATCTCATCTTGAGCATATCTTATAAGTTCATCCGTAACTAAGGTAAATAGGTGAGGGCATATAGTAGACCTTCAATGCACATCTATTTTAATAGGAAATCCTTAGCATCTTTTGCTATAGTTCTAAAACTAGTCATTATTACTCTCTCTATATATATTTGATTATATCTATATATTTTTTACTAACTTTTTTCTTCTCTAATACACACCACAAAACTTGTCTAGGCACTAGATCATAAGCCTTCTATAGATCAAACGCTATGTAAATCATTTTTTTTCTCCCTAAATTTCACTATTAAATTTTCAAAAGATATAAAATTTTAGTAGTCGATTGCCCAAACAAAAATTCGAATTGGTCTCAGACATATTCATTTCTTACCTCATTCTTTGTCCAATCACTCATTTCCAAAGTTTCATAGTATAACTCATTACTTGAATACATCGACATTTTATGCAATTTCTTTTTTAAAACTTTGAATGTCTCCTTTATTTTTGAAAATATGAACTAAAATGTTTCCTCGCCATTCATATGAAATTCTCTTACTTCTTAAGATCATATTAAATAAGTTCATAAACAAATTTGCTGTATACTTTTCTAAATATTTCTAAACATCAAGGGTACTTCATCTAATCCTTACTATTTTCAACTTCATATTTTTTTAAGTGCATCCTCAACTTCTTGAATTCTGAATTCATATATCTCTCTAGAGATTTTATTATCCCCCCCCCCCAACTTCTAAATCTAATTCTTCTATTATTTCCATTGAATAGATTATCAAAATAACTCCACCACCTTTCCCTTATGTCCTCCTCATTCATAATTAATAGATTACCTTCATCTTTTATACATCTATAAAACCTAGATCCCCACTCCTCCTTTCTCTCTCTAGCTAGTTTGTTTATTTCTTTCTCACTCTCTTTGGACCCTTAACATAGTGTACAACACATTATGAGCCCTAGATCTAGCGACATTGGGTTGAGTGTTTGAAATCATTTTTGTTTCTAGTACAAAAAATCAATGTGTATGTCAATAGATACTAAAATTGACTAATGCTAGATTGGCATGGTACGAGGTTTTGGAGACTAGAGTGAAGACTGCAATTCTAAATTAATTTCTGGGTTGGAGTAACAACCCAAAATTAAAATTGGTTATTTGACAAGGGATATTCAATCTCAAAATAGTAACGAAGGTAAGTGTCATTTTTATAGGTTTTAATGTTGTCTAAAGACATAATCTGATAAACTGAGAAAATATTTAGTACACATGAGGTAGCATGGCTGTTATAGATTTTAAAACATATCTAAGAAGAACAGCAATAAAAAATGGTTTCAGGTAGCTGAGTGCTGCCTAGTGATTATTATATCCATTTTGAAGCTGATGAAGAAATGACTTGAGATTTACCATAAATGAAGTCCCTGGGTGAGTTTGATGCCCAGTGTCAGCACAAGGTTTAAAGCAATGGTCGATGTTATAGGAGTTGTAACATGGAGCAACAGTGAAGAGAGATAGAAAAAGAAAATGAAATGAAGACAGAGAAGGGGAAAACCATGGTGTGTGGAAAGTCAACCAGGAAGCTCCTATTAACTAAGTATCTTTGCAAGTGACTAATGATGTCTCCTGCATTTCATTCCTTCTATCCAAAAGCTTCACTACTATTATTAACCATCTATGGCATGTACAGATATTCTAGCTTTATTTTTTCCTTCCACAAGTTCAAACCAAACACTTCATCAACATATGACATTAGGCCCATAGGGCCCATTTCAAAGGTCCCATACAATCTGCTCAAAAGCATACAATAATGAATGTTATGTAGGCTAAGTGGTTCATTGCACTCAAAAGGCACCGTGGGAGGCAGCTCTAGGGTCCCATGCCCTACGTTGATTCAATATTGAAAAAACATGTAATGGACACAGTTTAAAACTAAAGGTTGGAAATATTACCACACATGTTCTCTCATAAAGCAAGTATTGATTTACCCAAGTAAAGTGTTGGTGTAAGATAAACAGGTAGGGCTCCATTTTGAATTTTGGAATTAGCCAGATCTTTTCCTAGATCTAGGGGTAATTGATTACCAAATAGGTAATTACTAGAAGCAGTAATTGGGCTCTTTTCTAAGCCACTCTACATTCCGCAGTTAATCATCCTCCTCTTCGTACGTTTGGATGAGCTGGCCTTGAGATTTAAGAAACTCGGAAGGATCACTTTCAAAACCCCACTTAATTGGGCTCCCACCACATCCATTTCTATCTGCTTCCTAGCTCTAAGAGATATCGTCCGCCAGTAATCACTTTCTAACTAGGAAAGCCCAGCCTATCTTGAACAGAGACAGGATCACCACCATAAAAAATTCAATAAAAACCCATGGAATCTTCCAAAAGCAATTATCACAAGTGTTACGATCCAATTATTAGGTCAGACTACTTGCCTTCTTTTTTAAATTGCCCTCTCAACCTCGGTTGAGCACATATGCCCACTTCTCATATATATAAGATCCATCTCAGTGTGAACACTAGTTACCGCAGCATGAAAACGCCAAAACGTCATCATCATCAACCAGTCAAAACTGGAACAGCAGCATAACAATACAAAGATTTTGTGGTTTTGAAATCCTATGTTTTTCCATCTATTATGTGAGAAAGCCTATCAAATGGTGATTTCCAATAGTATGAATGACATTCAAATTTCAAGCAGTACGTGGCATAGAACCCAGAGCTTAGTGGAATAAGAAAATCAAAAACATTAATCAAAACAATGAATGTGAAATGAAGGTAGAGATTAATAAAAAATGAGAAGTCATTCCACAAGCTGAAAGTATAACATTTCAAGGCACAGCTAAGAGCTAATAGGAGATGATTACCTCAAACAGATGAGGATACAGACCATTTATGCAACCCTCAGCCACAGCACCGATGGCTAAAACGGCAGCTTCCCTTTCTTTCCAGGACTGATCATCGGTACAGGATAGCTTCACCTGTGTAGAAGGGCGAAGCAAATATATAATTACTAAAACACTCATTCGGTACCCAAATAAGATTGAGATTACAGAATTCCATCTTTAAAATCAGTGAATTATTGTAGAAATTTCCTACATCACTTTCATCACTCTTGGCAATAGACCTACAGCTTGGCACAGTTAACCGCATCATCATCCCATACAAAGAATAACTAGTTCATTGGATAATTATTTCCTTCACATTGTTTCATTGCTAATCAGTTAAACAATCCTCATGAATATTTCACAAAAAATAAAGATTGCTCACACTCTTTTATTGATTCAGCAGGACAAAGAAAAACAGAATAGCCTAAGACAACAGCAAGCATACAGCCATTAAATATTATTGGATAACTTGAGCATCTCACTACTATCACCCAGTGTCAATGACCCAGTCACCAGGAAATTGGGCAAACAGCCACAGTGAACTTTAATCCATTCAGGTCCCAAGGGATTCACATAATAAAAACAACTTCTTATTACAAATTGATTTGAGAAGCACTTGTCAAAGTTACGTATCCAATATGATTTCAATACATGAGATGTTTATTCCTGTTCACTTGTTCCCGATACAGAAGTATTGAATTTGTGTAGTTCGAGTATTATCTACAGCTAAACCCACTTACGATGTCTCTGTAGGCATTCTTTTTCCCATTAGCAAACATAATTTGGAAAGCTTAGTTCTTTCTAAAGTCAAGGCATTAGTTTGGTATTTAGTCCTGAACCTAATTAATACCAACTAAATGCTTCTGTAAGTGTAACTGAAGTATTGAGGCACAAGCCTGTCTTTGCTTACAATTACATAAAGAATCCAATACTCAGCCACGTGGATATTCAGGCCCTCCCCTCCCCCAACCCCAAAAAAAGAAGGAAAAAAGAACTTCTTTGCCCTCTGTGAAGGAAAGGATGCTTCCATCATAATAGAAACTTTTTATGTCAAACAAGAATTCCATCATAAACAGCTTTTGGCAACTTGAGCTTCTAAAGGACTTTGGTTAAAGCTCCAATCTGGACCATCTAATACCTATCCATGAAAACAGAAAATTCATAGAATTTCCATCTCATAAAGTATCCCCTAGTTCAATACTTCACAGCACTTCCGAACGTCCACCTCAAGCAATACTTCTGAGGAATTTCTGTGCAGTTCTTTGAAAATGCACTCTGTTTTTGGACATGTACGGTTAAATACAACAGAACAAGAGAATCCCAGAAAAATCAAATTTACTTCCCATCTTTTATGTGACCAAACAGTGGAACTTACCTGATTATAACTGCCAGCATTTGCCTCTTTGTGGGGTATCTTTTGTTTATAAGTAGGTATAAAGAGAAACCATAAGATAAAAAGAAAATCTGTTTTACAAGACGACCAGGATATCACCTAAGTAAATAGAAGAGTCAGATTACAAAAGTTATTCCACCAAAAAATGGATAAATACAAGAAAAAGGTTTGTGATCCTACACAATTTCCTATTGGCACCTCAATATGCAGAAAGTAGCATAGAAAAGTGAGCTTGAAATTAATTTAGAAACAATAATTATTCACCAGATCCTATCTCTTTCCCACCTGCAACCTCACATCCACCCCAAAAAACAGAAAAAGGCACACAAGCACACGCAAGGAACAAGGGGGGCATGATTTCACAACTAATGCGAAGTAAAATACCTGAATTAAGGGCATCAGAGTTAGGAGGATCTCATCTCCGAACACGTTTGAAAGAATATCTAGAGCAGCTGCACTACATTTTCGTAAATTCCAAACATTAACTACGTCATCCTGCATTAAAACATGCAACAATGTCAAAATGAAAAAATTGCCGGTCATGGTCTCATTTCACTAACACAATCAATCCACATAAAATAAAAAAAGACCAAATAATATGAAAATGAAGAGTAGAAAACATAATATGGTGGCATACATCCTCTTCCAAATTTTCTGATCCATGAAACCGAGATGAATGAAAACGAGGCTTTAGATCCTGCACAAAAATGTTTCAAGAGAGTTTCAAACATATTAAATAAATTGAACCATATAAAAAACAAAAAAGAAAAAAAAAACCAATAGAGAGCAATAGAAATCATTAATTACAAATGAAACATATACCTGCTCTCGATCAGGAATTGATTCATCATCCTGCATCCACGCATTTTACTATTGTCACAGTGATTTCTCACCAAATACATTGACAATAAGACTCAAAAAACAAGAATCTAATGATCAAACCTCAGTATCCACAAGTGATTCATCATCAGCAGCATAAGCCATATTTGACAATAAAACCTGCAAGAATATGTCTTCTTTACAATAAATCATTACAGAGGCAATTTATTGGGAAAAAATTCACACCAAGAGTCTAAAACTAAAGTCAAATAAGTTTTACAGGTATAAGCTGCGGGAGGAATTCTCTCAGGTTCTCAGGTGGTAATCGAGCATCACAATATGCAGACCTGCAATAGCAGCAGCCATAAGGGAAATTCATTTTTTCATTGCATGATGCAATAGAACATGGAACCATTCAATGAAGCAAGAAAAACCATAAATAAATCTAAAAAATCTGTGCCTCCATTTAAAGACATCAGTTTCTGGCTAAAGTTCTAACACCAGCATGCCAAGAAAAATGAACAATGGATTTCACTCCTAACGTTTGGAGATAGTGACACAAGAAACAACTTATATCAAACACGGTAAAGGCATACCAGCAATGCTATTGTTAGGCCATATTTCTTGAAACATCCAAGAGATGAATGTAATTCATGAATAATGAAAAATTGGATATAATAATTTCACAGAAAGCAGTCACAGCACTACATACCACTTTGCTAGCTATGAATAAACAACAGCCAAAATTCATCAGCAACCACCATATGGTATCGCACAAGCTTTCTTGTTTTGTTTGGATCAGTAAGTAGTACACAAGCTTCCGGTGTGATAAGATGTGCACAAGATTTCATAAAGAAGTACAGAAACTTTTCAGCGGTAAAAAAGTTGTTGTCAAATGAGCTAAGAATACATCTAACAAAATACCATCAAACAATATCATAAATAAGTAGCCCGCTGGAATAGCAAATTTTACCAACATGACAATGGTCATTACCCCCAAAAAAAAAAACAAAAAAAAAAAAAATGAAATGGGTGCATGCTGCAAAATTCCTCTCAAGCTGTTCTTTGATTTTTACATATGAATTTTCTTACCATCAAAAGAAAATTCAGATGAAGTCACAACACAAGTACTCACCAAAATTCACAAGCTTCAAGTGCCACTTCATTGTCGACATCCTTGTTTGCTTGAAGCATGTACGCAATGACATTCCTCAAATGTGGCTGGATGATTAAAATGCAACATTTTGACCATAAAGTTCAATAAGAAAGAAGATATGTAGAACACAGAAATATACCAATTAATGGTAAAATCTATAGAGCTTTCTGATTGAGAAAGCCCTGGGAGGGGACCAAAAGGAATTATCTGTAATCTGTCTTTCACAAGAGTCACAACTGAACATAAGTGGTTAAATGGAACAGAATACCAACCTCTAAGAAAGATGGATGAACTTCAATGAGCTGAACAAAAGCTGCACATACCTGTTCCACAAACAGGCATAAATCAAGAATGATAGCAGAAGCACTCCACAATTCTTTTACCCAAAAAAAGGGGAAAAAAAAAAGAGGTTGCCATTGTGAAGGCTAGTAGCGTCCAAATATGTAACCTTCTCCTTGTATAGCAAAGAGAATGTTTATATGGTTGACACCTATGACCTCCAAACACAATTGAGCAACTTTATCATGGTCCAAAGGGTTCATCCTCAGAAGCACAACCTAGTGCAAGAGGCATAAGAAATTCTAGGGAGGACCAAAATGGTGGGATGAGATGATATTCACATAACTGAGAAAATGCTATCAAAATTGAACCTTCACCAATGTGATTAAATCAATCACTGAATCTGATTCTACAGTCATAACATTATCTGCACAAATGCTAACCAACATTTGTCTATATCAATAAACTACCATAGTGCACAATACATGTTTCAGCAGTTCGTGGACAGTCGTAGCATTCATTGGCCTCTTTTAAACCTCATTCATCTTCAAACGGAAACAGATAATCAATTAACTCAGTCCTAACCCATGGTAACCAAAACCCCAATTTACACAAAACAAAAAGAAGCCCATATCAGAAATGAACTCTCCAGATATGATACAATACCAAATGGCCGAGCTGAAACAAATCTGACCAGTGTTCAACTTGACTGGCAACTAACTCCAAATGCGAGCAGTCAGACAGTCAACAACTGACGACTCAAAAGCTCATTACTGTTTACCAATCAAGACAACGACAAACAACCAATGCCAGTAAAAGATAATCAACACTGATGACCAGCTATCAATACCCACAAGGCCACAGCCGATGACCAGCAAGCAATTCCAGCAACCTACTGGACCAGCATTGGAAATTATATCTAAGACATTTTTTTGTGCAAATTTGATTCCAGCTTTATAAGGCACCAAATGAAGTAAGTCGTGCATCAATAGCACCATTGCACATGCTTATTTAATTTTCCCCCCTTTTATGTCAGGCCGGATTTGATGGTTTTTGGTTGGGTAACTATAAGACCTGTTAACAATCAACCTCACCCGAATAATACATAAGGACTGATGTCAGTGTCAAGGAACTAAATTAGAAATTAAATTCAGGGAACTGAGTACAACCAGTTGCCACATAATTGAAATTATTTCATTGCACTTATGCAAATCGATCACTACAAGATGGATCGGTTATTTGCACAGCAATACCAGATATGATAAGGGACACATACATACCAGTTTCCGCACCTCCACAGTGGGATCATTAGCAAGAATAAACAAGCCCTGGAGATATTGGTCCATTGACATATATAGAAACTGAAACAAAGAGGAGCAAAATTATAAAATGCAACCCAGAGCCACAATAAAGCCAAAAAATTATGAATTTTCAGAATACTTACAGAAGGCAATAACATGATGTATTGGTTTACAGAACCTAAGGCAAGCTTCCTAAGTAAGACTTGTGACGACTGGAATAGCTGCTCGGCAAGGGAGAAAACAAGCTTTCAGATATCAGAAAAGGGAAAATAAAATAAAAGCATAAGTTGAATGAAAATCATTGATTATAAAAACAAAGAATGTGATATTAAAAAGGGAAACAAAATTTATTTCAGGATGAAGCTGAGAAGTAGATAATGCCCCCAAATATTTAAAAAATATAATTCTCACCTTAAAAAATCTGGGAAGAAACACATTGATTGGGCGTTCAGCCATTCCCGGCACATCTGAATCAAGCACCTGGGGTACGTCTTCACAAATCTGCCCACATGATATATGAACTATAATTCAATATATTCAACTTTTAGGATTACTTGTCAGGATTTACTCAGATTAACCATTAGTGACATAGCCTACTTTGCCAGAACTTTACACAGAAACTCTGGAAAGCAATGCTAGACTTTCAACATACTTGATTTTAAAAGAACAATGGTAAAACAACTCTACATTTTCCCTCCTATTAAATTCAGATTTAAGAAAAAGAGCTAAAGAGTGCAGATGCCAAGAAAGAAAACGACTAGCACAGATATAATCTCAACACAAAGATACTCCCAACAAACACCAGTAAGCCCTCTCTCAAGCTATTCATTGAGAAATCTAACAAAGGAATGCAAGATGACAGCCCAATAGCAGCAGGAGAAAAGGGAATTTTTGTGTTGGGAGAGAAAACTTCGTGAACACCACTTCTAGCATGGCTGAAATGAAAAACAAGCTCCTCTTCAACACCTAAATGAGGATCATGCCTCCCTAAGGGGCCGATGCAATTAAGGAACATGTTGAATATAAAATATCTAGGGCACATGTTTGCCAAGTGGAGAAATGCTGATCTATATCCAATTGTCCATCATTAGAACTGACTTTAGATTTGTGACAAGCCATATGGAAACCAAAAAATGAATGTCAAATTCAAACCAAAAACTGCTTAATTGGTCAGAGAGACAGCTATCCTTTATATGCTCCCCACCATGCAGTTAAACTTCATTTATGATGCTGCAAAGCGATATAAAGAGGACCTTGACACTATGGATGTCGGATCCGCAGCATCAATCTGTGTCATCAATGAACTCATATGCATTTGCACAATCATTAGGTGGATATCTTCCTTCTTCCTCTAACTCTTGCAGACGTGCATCCTTATCAATTTTCAAGTAGCTTACTGCATAACAGTTAAATCCAGGATACTTGAAATCCCCAACATATTCCTGATCTACAAATTGTAATCCTTGGAGGAAGCAATTGTCTACAATTCATCAACCTGGAGCCATAGTTTGGTTTCCTAAAATGTAATACTCTAATTTGGACCCAGATAATTGGTTATATGGACTAAAGCCATGACTCACAAAATGGATGCGGGTTCAGCAAATAAGAAATCTAATTGTTCTAATTGAAATTAGATAGCCTAATTAAATATTTGAAGATGATTTTGCACGTTTTTTATTACATGGAATACATAATTTCAGCTCTTGTGCTGGTCAAGTGTCTTGTCCTAAATTTTTGATAATAAGAAGTCTCACGTCCACCTCTCCGCAACATAGCCCGCAAGGTACAATAATGCTCGAGTTTTCAGCATCCTTAGCTGCCCAAATGGAGTGCTGGTTCTAGAGGTAGAGTGACCACTCTTTCATAAGAAAGACCAATTCTCCTTGGATAGTATGCGAGTTTCTTTACCATAACAAGTAAAACATAAAGGGAAAACCAAGTTTTATGTTTCTCAATCTATTTCACTTTTTCCAACAATATGTTTCAAATATCTATACACCCTAATATAACAACTTAAATGTATAATTGTCCATCATGGTAATTCTCCTCACAGGCAGATAAGCAGATAATCAAATCTAACTCAGCCTTTTTCCGCTAAGCGATATTAGCAAGGCTTCATGAATTTTGCGCCTCCATTTGGCGTTGTTATATGTTGTTTCCTGTGCTTGCTCCAGATATAAATGATCATGCTCTGTGGTAGCCATGATACTCTTCTTTCCTTTTAAAAGGACCTTTTCCATCCCCTTACATTCTGCTCACATGATGCGACTTTGACTTTCTCACCAATAAAATCATCACAAATAACATCCCTCCTTGCATAACCACACATCTATCTTAACATCTTAATCTCCAGAACTGCCATCTTTTGGAAATGCTGATATTTAACTAGCCAACACTTCAGTCCACACAGCATAATTGGACTCATAGTCACCTTATAGTATTTGTTGTTATGTTTGAGCATTACTATCCATTCACACAATTAAAACAAGTCTAACTTTGTGTAGCCAGATGTGACATGACCAATATCCTTATCTATTGCCCCATATTTGAAATAGTTCATCTTTAATATTTATAACTCCAAAATATAGACACATCAAGTACAGCATGGTCGTTGATCTACTCAGCAGAAAGAAGTCTAGATACTGATCTTTGTTAACAATTACAGCCAACAAAGTGTGCAAATCCGCCAAAATATCAAAAATAAGCCCATTTCAATAAGAGTAAGCAACAACATCACAATTGCTCGATAAAAATAAGCAAGCATACTATGGTCAACCAAAGGGGCAGAACTTGAACATTGGTGAATATTCCTCACGTGTATCTACAAGTGTTTGATGACAACTCGTTGAATAACTGAATGGTGCCATCTAAGAGACTTTAGGCTCCAAATGTTGTTTCAATTATCCATCAAATTTGAATTCGTATCAAAAATAATACATGCCTTTATTAGTTGCAGCAGGAAGCAAGCCCTTGCTAGATATGAGTGTGCAATAAAACCCAATGAAACATGTCACATCTCCAAATTGTCTCTGATTCTCATCTTGCCACAATAGATATAAATTGCTTCCACTGTCTTAATAGCTTACAAGACTTTTTACAATCACTATTACTATGGTAAACAGATTACCAATCTCAAATCATTGAGCAAGCTGCCACCTCCATTATAGTAGACTCAGGAAACAGTTTCCAATAAGGGAATCACCATAAACCTACACATCTACCGTACCAAAAATTAGATACTCACTTCTATCACCTTTTTTTCACAAGAAATCAAATTTTAACCTTAATAAAGCCTCGAGGAGATTGCCATCTCACACATAGAATACAGCTAGAAGCAGCCTAAAATCTCACCTTTTTGATAAATCTTGCGCCATACTATCTAATGCTAGAATAAAAAGGCACAAGATCAAAAGGATAAATACCAGTGCATATGTATCTAAAAACAATTCGGATGGACACTCCTCAGAAAACAGAAGCCTAAAATCTATTAGACAGCAATCGATGTATAACCGATGAAATCAAAAGTTTCTCTCTTTATATAATGCACCAACAAAGAATCATTTTCAACCACTTATATTTAGTATTTAAATCTTTATACTAATATTTCTGGTTGTTAAAGATAAAATAAACACATAAATACACACCCAAACATCCCTAGGGACAGTACACATCAATCATATTAATTTACAGCAATCTAAAATATACAACCAATTTTGTGTCCTGGAGTTTGTCTAGTCTACTTTATTTTTGCCGCTATATATCTTGTCTTCCATTGAAGAGCCTTTGTTCAGCTCATATGGCAAAAACAGCAGCCAAGAAAGCGGCTCTTTTTGAATAATAACTAGTGTTGGGTTTCCACAACCTTGTTACAGATTATAAAATCACCACTTAAAGTGGCATTCATCTTGACCAGCCTTTCTAAATTAGCTCAAAGAAGATCAAATTAAAACTAATTTGACACATTTCATCATGTCTAAGATCAAAGCACTGGGCCTAGTTAAATTAGTCTAAGACTCTAATTTGATCAGCCCATTCACTCATCTATGTCCCCAGTGCTTTTCCAGGACCTTCTAATGTTAAAACAAAAACTTAAGAATTGCTCTCCCCACCCCAGCCTACCAAAAGGGAAAAAAATTAAAATCCTATATTTTGTTAGTTCTTTTTTTTTAGTATTTTACCAACTGTACATATCCATCCTCTTTTTTTATGCCATCTCAACAATCTTCTCCAATTACACGATCAATCTTTTTTTTTTTTGGTAATTACATTATTTACCTTTTTGGTAACTACATTATTAATCTTAACGATCAAAAATCTTTATTTGACTACTCCACGCAGAAGTATTACAAGCAAGTGTCCAAAATGTCATAGTTGGCCGTTTAGGAAGTGCTTATTGAACTTTCTGAATCATGGTTTTCGAGTAAGTCTTCTCAACTCAGAGCAATGTTGGGCCAAATAGGTTTCTGACATTTAAGGGTTACAGATGAAGGTATAATTTAAAACTTTTGGAAGGTTGATCTGACAAGCTAAATTTGTATTATCGAATCCTAAATTTCTAGAAGTTGATCTAAGAAGCTAAATTTGCATTAATAAGAATCTATTTGACAAAAGCCTCCCCACCTACTCCTCTAGAAATGCTCTTCGCCTCTAGTCGAAAATCATATCAGCAGGACAATAAAATGTGTTAGGAAGAAAGCAAAGTAAAAATAGTAGAATTTGTACTTCATGTTGACATGATAATGTCTAAGTAGTCACATGCACCGATGCAAATATCGGCTAATATAATAAATATCAGTCAATATTTATTAATATTGGAACCTCCTAATATCAATATTTTATGATAGAATGACAATATCACAATATATTTTCATACCGATGATATATTGACCAATACAGCCTCATTAATTTATAATTTTTAGAAAATCTTTTCCTTCCAATTTTCGATATCGAAACATATTGCCTAATGTCTAATAATCATATTGCTACAGATGATACCAATATCGATACTTTCTTGATATTTTCATCCATGGTACCATGTTATCATTCTTCAAAATATCCTGACAACCTAAAGAAGTCATAGTAAAAGGATTTGGCCACTCCCATCTTTATCTACAGAATAAACATTTGGACATCCTTATTGAGTTTTCTCTGGAAAAACTTGTACTACAAAAATAAAGAACCATAAATAAGATCGGATTTGATGTAGAGGGGGTGATCCTCCTCATTTGGATAATTGCATCAATTTAACTCATTTTGTTGGCTAACGTCCATCATATTATGTTTGGTTTAAGACATGCAAACCAAATCTAGCTTCACTAGCACCAGAAGAAATTGTAAATGTAGAGATACATTAAAATCAAACAACATATTTTCAGAGGAAGGCAGACATCCCACTGTCATAGATGAAGAGAGTTAAACCACGCAGATGATCGGAGTAGATACAAGCTGTATGCCATCAAAGACCCTAGCAACCCTTTCAGTCCAAGTAACCAGAACACAGGGAAGGGAATCATGATGAGGTAACCAAAAGTTACTGTAGGAAGATAATCATGAAGTAGCCAGATGTTACAGTAGGAAGATCATGATGAAGCTGGAGGAGAATGGGAATGTGTGCAGTTTTCATGTTTTACTCTAAGAAAGCTTGTGATTTGGTTGGTCGAAGGTTTTTTGGGCTGTGAGTTTTCGGTTATATATCCATTTAAAGGGGCATCATCTTTAGTTGTGCTTGATTTGATCTAAACGCTAACTGGGAATTCTTAAGCAGTGTCCTCACCATTGGTTTAAGGGCTCTAAGAGCCAAATTATTGAAACAGAAAGTGTTATTTTTCCCCCACAAAGAAAGCCAGAGAGGATAAGGCTAACTCCTTGATGACTATGAATTTCTCTAATGCCTTGACTTCTGCGTGCACTTTATGAACTTTGAAGAGCATTTTGAGATTAAAGAGAAGTAAAAGATTTTGAGTGGTATATCTTTAGATCCTAATGCTCTTTTACCACTTTACTTGTTTGACATGGTAATATGCCATTGACTACTAAAATTGTTCCTCTATGGGGGAATGTCGTTTCCATGTCCTTTTGAAAGGACACATTGGCACAATTGTAAAGCTATCGTCATTTGATGTATTATCACGAGTTCAAGTTGCGGAAACGAACTTTTGCATATAATGCAACCTAAGAGCACATAAAACAGAACTAAAATAGTTGGGCCCCTCCCTGGACCCTACACAAAGCAGTAGCCTTATACATCGAGCTGCCTTTATGTCCTTTAGAGTTCTAATAGTTGAGAAATTGTCAGACAGTTTGGTGGGAGGGAAGGATTGTTCTTTATTTGGGAAGTCACATCACCTTGTCCAATCTTGCCTGTACAACATTTCTGTCTTCCTTTCCTGGATTACCATTCTTGTTTCAGTAGCTAAAAAACCAGCAAAGATAGTGGGAAAATTTGTATTATGTCATGTTTATGGTTACAACATTATATCCAATTTTTTGGTTTAGAACTAAAATTAGAAGATAGGACTAAGGAAAAAATGTGTGCAATGCTGTAAATCATCACTATCAAAAAGTTCTGGAGTTCTTATGCAGGCATACAGAAATACCTTGGACAAAGCATCCATCGCGCCTTCCATGTGATTTAGATCATTACTGTCCAGGCAAGTTAAAAGGGCATGCAAAAGCTCATGCCAACCAGCAATTCCCCCTAGCTGAACAATAACACTTATGATAGTCCCAGCAGTGTTCCGAATGTGCCGATCAGGTGATCCTAAACAAGGTAACAACTCCGATTTTATATATTCCTGATTTGCTAGGGCCGTAGATTTGAAAGAACTTCTAAGATTATTCTTCAGAAGCAGTCCAGCAGCTTGCCGTATTTCTGTTGGTTTCCCCTGCATACAATGAAATCAAAAATTATTGGGAAGAAAACACCCTTCCAATGGAGCTACATTTTTAATCACAAAAACTTTCTTCACTGCATATAATCAATAGATTTTGTATTAAACAAATATATCATATCCTCCTCCCCCTTTGACTTTTTTTCACACCATTCAAAAATGCACAAGGTACATATGGCCCTTAGATAACAGCCCTGCAGAAATAAAACAGAAATTTGGGCAATCTTAAATTCAATATAGACGACACTGATGGATAATCTGTGACCTGTTCAGCCCCAATTACAGACTTTGGAAACTGATATCAAAGTAGAGCTTTTTTGCAGAAATGTTGTAAAGTAGCATTGAAGGATACCTTTGTCGGATAAAACTCATCAATCCTCAGATACCAGTTCTTGAAGCCAAAACCCAAGTCTAGAATCCAAGTGGGCTAACAAGATTTACATTACAGAGCTGCATAACACCCCATTTTTTACTATGGCACCCATGTTCACTCAAGAACTTGTCTTAAAATCTTCATAACATCTAATTTTTATCAAGGCACCCATAGTAGCACCAGAATTTGTTTTGGTACAAATTCAATCCATGATTTAGGCAGATAGCAAACGCAATCTAGACATAGTTAAGTTTGCGTTTTTCACAACGCAAAATGAGAATTGAAATAGAACTTTCTACTGGCATAAGCAAGAAATTTCGCTCAATCAAATAAAAACTTTGATTACAATCACATACATCCTTATCACCAAAAATAAAAAATCACAGTTCGAGTAAAAATTCATAGCATCATGAGTAATTAATATTGGTCAATTAACACTAGAATCAATCAGCAACCCGAAGAAACCGAACCCCAAACTCAATAATTACGCAATCTGTTAACTCCGCCGTCACTATCACAACAAAAAAATGTGTGCTTTCAGCCAATCAGAGCATAATGAACACCATTTTGAAATCAGATGGGTTGAGAGACCGAAGATATACATACATCGGCGCGGGAGAGAATAAAGGCAAGATAGTTGTTGAAGTCGGGGAACTGAGAATAGTGCTGGAGCTGTTGCCAAATCTGAGACTTGTCGGAAGTAGAAGAGGGAGATATGTGTTGTTCCAGTAATCCGCAGATCTCTTTAAGTCCTTCCTCTTGTGGCTTCCATAACGAACCACTCACCACCATAGCTGCCATCGATAATACAGACAGAAACGATCGAGCAAGCTTCGCGCTACAACAGAATTCGGACTGTGTTCAAAGGTTCGGCGAGAGAGAGAGAGAGAGAGAGAGAGAGAGAAGGGCACGGCACAATGGGATTTAGATGTGTGTGTGTGTGTGAGGGAGACAGAGCGGCCGTCCTTCCAAATTTTCGTTGGAATTGGTCGATTATTCCTTCTCACATTCTCTTGGCAAGTTCTGCTTTCTTTTTTTTTTTTAACTTTTCTTTCTCGGAATTAGATTGACCGATGCAAGTAGACTCACTCACTTGTACATAGGTCATTATGCAATTTACAGCAATTCTGTTTGTATTTCATCGTTTAAACTTTACAACATTAAAATAACCAATAAATATAAAAAAAAGTCTTATTTTTAAATGTTTTTATTTTTAGGACGTTTATTATTTATATATTTTTTTAAAAGTGTTACTCACATTTTTTACTGTAATGAATAAAAGAAAGATTTAAATGAAGCAAAATATTGCTATAAATTGTCGACCTTCATTGAATTCCATGAATTTTACTTCTCCCCACACCGTATGGCATCTTTTTATATGACTATTTTTATAGAATAAACCATAAATAATGTGCACTCAATAATAGCTTAGTTAAAGTATATATATATAAATCAATCAATAATTATTATTATTTATCAATATATATATTTTTTGACATAGTATCTGTTGCATCCTCGGATCTTTGTTCACAAGGTACTTAAAGAAGTTACCTTCTTCTAGCACGGGCAGAAAATCGGTCATCTTGACTCCATCAATCAGTTTTGAGATCTGTCTGACCTCGGATATAAAGTGAGATAGAAAACTCTTCACGCTTTCTCTGACTCCTTGCTTTACACGGATAAGGTGTCATGGTTGCTTCTTGATCCGCCGACTGGAAGCGAACTGGAAGAAAAAAACTTCTGCCAACTCGTTGAACGAATAGATGGAGTTCGCGGGAAGCCCATAGAACCAGATCCTTATGTCACCCTTGTGCATCAAGGGGAAGTACTGGTACATTGTCATTTCATTCAAGCCTTGAAGGCTCAAATGCTTGCAGAAGTGGTCCAAATGATCAGCCGGATCTTCACTTCCGTTATAAGCATTGAGGTTGGGCATTTTGAACTTTGGGGGAAGTAGCCTTCCCCTAACCTCCGTTGTGTAAGTAAACCTGCAGAGGTCAACAACTCCTCCCTCAGCGTCGCCAAAAACTTGACAAAAAACCCTACTGAGCTTCTCCTCCACCTGAGGTGTGGCCATCATCTTCTTTTCATTGAGGTAGGTTATTAACTCATAGGGGTCATACACAAATTGCTGCCCCGGACTGCTCTTAGTCCTCGGCGTGATCTCTTCAATAGGGGCCATGTCTTGAACGGTGCACTCCTGGTTTTTGCGGACACAGCGAGAGTTTTGCCTCTATGGGCTTTCCTTTTGTATCCGAGGGCCTAAGTGCCCTTGGAGGCGCGATGGGGCCCTACTGCTAGAGGCAACCTGCGTTTGAGGGTCCTCGTGCTGTGCAGCCCATTTACTTTGGTGTTTCTTCCCTTTTTCCTTCTTCTGGGATGTCGCGGTTTAAGAGGCATTGGATGGGACCTCCCTCACTCGCGCCTCCATCCTTAAACAAAAGCCCTGGACGGCCCTGGACACATCGTCCATTCTCAGCACCAACGCTCGTACGTAAGGACCGGGATGATCTTCTACTCTGACGCAAGGTGCAGAGCCGTTGGCGCCCAAGCATGCCTCTCGGACAGGAGCACTGATCTATCCTCGGGTGTTCATAATTTTTGAGTAAGCTGGGAAATGCACTAAGTTGACTTTTTGTTGTGACTTTCCCACAGACGATGCCAAATCTTACGTTTTCGGATCCTTGTTCTAATGAGGACGAGGATCCGACAGTAACACCAAATAATGATCGCGTAAAGCAGAAAGAAAGAGAGTACGCGGATTGATGCACAGAAAGTTTTTACATGGAAAACCTTATACTGAATAAAAAGGAAAAACCACAGGACTTTTATCCGAGAACCATTTCACTATCTTGTGTTAAATTACAGGAAGCGCTTTAGCATAGGAGGCTAAGGACTAAGTATATAGAGACTCTAGATAGATAATCACTCTTACAACACAAACCCTTTCTTTCTCTCTCTATTATCTCTTTGTTACAGGTTGCAATAGTAAATGCTCGATCATTTGTTTGGTAAACAGTTTCTCGCGATTCAAGATGGGACTTGGACGCAACCCAGTCTGCAAAAACAGCGTGGCTAAGATTTGGTGGCTGATCATGTCAGACTGTAAGGAGAATGATGGCCAGCAAAGTATGCAGACCTGTAAAGGAAACGTCACATTAGGTGAGCGTGCACGCAATCTTCCTGACACAACAAAAAGGGTTTACAGAGTTGGTGGCAAGATCCCCTAAATACGCCAACCCCACGTGTGCACCCTTCAACGGGAAGTTTAACACTATAAATACCTTAACCGTTTACCAAATAAATGATCGAATATTTACTATTGTAACCTGTAATAAAGAGAGAATGCAGAGAAAAATAAAGGGCTTGTGTTGTAAGAGTGATTCTCTAGAGTATCCATACAATTAGTCCTTAGCCTCCTATGTTAAAGCGCATCCTGTAACTCGATACAAGATAATGAAACGGTTCTCAAACAGAAATTCCGTGGTTTTTCCTTCTCATTCAATAGAAGGTTTTTCACGTAAAAACTCTCTGTATATCAGTCCGCGTACTCTCTCTCTTGCTTTACGCGATCATTATTTAGCGTTACTGTCGGGTCCTCGTCCTCATCAAAATAAGGATCCAAGGACGCAACAGTATTAAAGATTAGTTATCATTCTAGTTCTTATACTCTCTAGCCTTTAGCTACCACTACTACTACTCAATATATCCCCTTTTTTAATTTCTACACCTCAAAATTTTAGACACCTCAACATTTTGTCCTACACTTCTCTCTCTCCTATGGCCGCTCTTCCAGATGCTTTTGAACAACATCTTCCTCTTGAAGCTAGCAGAACCTCTCCATCTTCCTCCATTATCGCCAACCTCACCACCAAAATGATAAAATTCTTGACCAAAGTCGTATCTCTAATTTTGACGACCGAACTCTTTGTCGCTCAAATTGCTGTCAAATTAGACAACACCAACTATGCTCTTTAGTCCCAGGTTATGGAGATGCACATCTTCAACAAGAATAAATTAGGATACTTCTGGCGACAGCCATCAACCACCTCAAATGGACCCTTCCTTTTAATGTGGCGTACAGACAACACCATTGTTAATGGTTTGTTGGTTTAACTCTATGGATCCCTCTCTTATTGATAACTTTATTAAATTTCCTACTACCTATCAGATATGAAATTTTTACTACTACTACCTACTTTGACAGTAGTGATACATCTCAAGTTTATGACCTCCAATGGCAAGTGACACATCTCCTGCAAGGAGCTAGGTCTTTTGAAAAATATTATAACAACCTTCAAGGATTATGGCGTGAAATTAATTTTTGCAACTTAAATCCGATGGAATGCCCTATTGATAGCAACACTATAACACTCTCTTATAAGAGGATCGAGTGTATATCTTCTTTGGATGGACTTGATGACCAACTGGATAATATTCGTGGTGAGGTTTTGTGTCTACAACCATTCCCTACCATTGAACAAGCTTACATTCATGTCCAGCGAGAAGTCATTTGGCAAAAAGTTATGTGCACTAAACATCCCAACAACATACTTGCGGCTGTTCTAGCCTCCATAGGTCTCAAGTGGACCACATTTGTCTTTATCCCCAATAGAACTCTACCCCTTCACAGAGGAAAATCGAGTTCTAAGTCAAGAAGTACTACCAATGGTTAAGTGCTCCCACTGCGGTAACTCGAATTATAGCCGTGAGACCTACTTTAAACTTCATGGATAAGATGACTAGTAGATTGAATTTCAGACTTAAAAACGTGTTGAAAACATAAGAGGTATAGTTATCAAAAACACGAGAGGAACTAATAAGGTGGAAGTAGTTACAGTAGATCCATCTCTCTCACTAATACCTTCTACCATTTGTTCAGACCCAAAACCAAATTCAAGTAATACATTATTTGGTTCGCACCATGATACTGGATAAATGTGTCGAATTCTTAATTCTAGTGCCACTAACCACTAAACCTTTGACGATAGAAATTTTATCGACTCATCCCAACCTCGGAGCTCTATTATTGCCAATGTTAATGGTGCTATTTATCCCATTATAAGGTTGCACTGTAATGTTGTCGCCGACTTTTTTTTGTTAAATACTTTGTCATTTCTATTTTTCACAAATGACTATCTATTAGTCAAATTATCATTGAACTACAATAAATCATACTCATGTATCCTTCTTTTTGTCTTATTTGGGATATTCTCACCAAGAAATTATTGGGTAGTTCTAAAAGAAGAGGCCTATATTACATGGATGATTATAACATGGGCTGGGCAAATCACATGCACCATTTGATGGCCACCAAGCAACAGGGATTTGGCTTTGGTATCATCGATTAGGATATCCTTCATTTAATTATCTACAATGCTTATTTTCAGATTTATTCGCAAATTTGTCAATTTTAGATTTCAGATATAAAATTTATATTCTTACTAAAAATCACCGGATTTCTTACCCTTTAAATATAAAAAAATGATGTACTCTTCTCTTTAGTTCATTCGGATGTGTGAGATCTATCCCTGTAATGAACATATCTAGTTTCCACTGATTTATTATATTTGTTGATGATTGTACACAAATGACATGGCTTTACTTACTAAAGCAAAAGTATGAAGTGTTGGATGTGTTTAGATCATTTCACACAATGATTCAAACACAATTTTTTAGCAAAATTAAAATTCTTTGATTTGGTAATTTCATGATTATTTTTTGCAACATGGAATTATACAAGAGACCTCTTGTCCTCAAACCCCTCAACAACACAGAGTTGTTCAGTATAAATAACATCACATTCTTGAAGCTACTTGCACTCTTCTACTTGAGCTTGTACACAATCAACATTGGGCCACTGCCATTGCCTCAGCCATATATCTCATTAATCAGATGCTGTCCAAAGTCTTGGATTTTAAGACTCCAAATCCTATCATCTTATGTTCCTCTACCTACACTGGCTAATGCTTCCTCCTCAAGTCTTTGGTTGTGTTGCATTTGTTCACTTCCACAATTATGGGGATATAAAATTTGATCCATGTGCTATTCAATGCCTCTTTGGAAATATGCTTTAAATCAGAAAGGGTACCACTACTATAAACCCACCACCAAACGCCTTTCGTTTACCAAAACCCCATTCATCTCTTCACGGGGAGCTATGAGGTGAATAGTTCAATTGGTTAAATTTTGAATGGCCTAGGTTCAATGAAGAACTCCATACAGAACCAAAGTCTATCTAGACGGAGGCGGTGGCGTTGGATCATGCACTACCAAAAACTGCAACAGCAATTCCTCTTCTAAGCAATGACACGGCGTGTACAAAACCCGATCTCATAACAACCCCTCTCGATTTAGTACCCTATGACTCATCTCCTGAGAATATCTAAAAAGTGTGTTCCCCTGTCACTACTTGTACTTCTAACGATATGTATACTGCTACTAGTGGCTATCGGTTACCTTTTAGGCTTAATCATGGCAAGCCACCACATCGACACTCTCCAAACTTCGAAATCCAAAGATCCAAATATCCAATTACCAAATATGTCTCCACAAAAAGACTATTTGCACCACTCAAAACTTTTGTGCACAAGATTTCTTCATCTTGCATTCTCAAAAGTATTGAGGAAGTTGTAATAGACCTTAATTAGGTTCAAGCAATGAAGGAAAAAATAGATGTATTGCTACAAAATAAAACTTGAACTCTTGTCCCTTTATCCAAAGGGGAAAAAGACTATTGAACACAAAGTTAATGAATCAATCGAAAGACATAATGTAAGGTTGATAGAAAAAGATCACACATAAACATATAGAGTAGATTATCAAGAAACATTCACATCAGTTGTCAAGTTAAATATGGTGAAAATTTTATTATCTCTTGCAGCCAATCTTGAGTGGCCACTACAATAATTCGATGTAAAAAATACCTTCCTTCATAGCAACCTTAAAGAAGAAATTTACATGTATATTCTATCAGGCTATATAACTTTAAAAACAAAAATCATGTGTTTGGCTACATGGATATTCCATCATGAATATTCTATCAGGCTATACAACGTCAGAAACAAAAATCATGTGTTGGCTATATCAAACCCTGCACGGACTAAAGGAATCCCCTCAAGCTTGGTTTGGTTGGTTCAATGGGGCAATGCAGAAGAATGGTTTCCAATAAAGCAATTCAAACTATACATTAGTCCTAAAGCATCAATTGGGCCAAATAACCGCCTTAATAATCTATTATAATTAATACTAAAAATTATCTACAAGAAATATCCAAACTTAAAAAAAAAAAAATAGCAATAGAATTTGAAATGAAAATTTTGGAAGGACTTAACTATTTTATTGGCATTGAAGTTGCTTGATTTAAACAAGGTATAGTTCTCTCCTAATGAAAATACATCCTAGATTTATTGACAGAAATAGATCTATTAAAATGCAAGCCTACATATACATCGATAATTAAGAATCACAAATTCAGAGAATATCCAAACTAACCGCCAATGGATAAGGGAAGATATCCAGAAATTAGTTGAAAAGTTTATTTATCTCTCACATACCCGAGCCAATATTGCTTTAAATTGTGAATGTAGTAAGTCAATTTATATATTCTTCCAGTGAAGACCATATGAATACTATTATTCAAATACTTCGATACTAAAAGTCCTCTTTAGGGAAAGGACTTATATTTTCCAAAACTAATCATATATGGATTGAAGGATATAATGATTTAAATTAGGTAGAAAATATCACAGATAGAAAATCTATCTTAGAATACTTCATGTTTGTTGGAAGAAATCTCATTACATGGAAAAGTAAGAAGCAAAAGGTGATAATTTTATCAAGTGCAGAAGCTGAATTCCATGAGATGGTTAAAGGACTTTGTGAGCTCCTTTGACTTAAACGACTATTAACAGACATTGGCTTTGCCCCAAGTTATGAGATGGATCTATTATGTGATAACAAAGCTACGATTGATATCTTATACAACCTAATCCAACATGACTAGACTAAGCATGTAGAAATGGATCAGCATTTTATCAAACAAATCTTGAAACCAAGATATGAAGACTTTTTGTTAAATATGAAGACCAATTGGCCAACATCCTTACAAACCTTGTATGCAGCAAGAATTTCTACAATTCACTTGACAAGTTGAGTATATGAGATCTATATACACCAACTTAAAGGTAGTGTTTGGCATAAGTTGGCAAACATAATCCTCTAATAAAAGAAATAAATAATCATTGCATAATTAACATGATTTCCTTTGGTTAAATATGAAGACCAACTGGCCGACATCTTACAAAGCCTATATGCAGTAAGAATTTCTACAATTCACTTGACAAGTTGAGTATGTGAGATCTATATGCACATACTTAAAGGGAGTGTTTGGATAAGTTAACAAACATAATCCTCTAATAATAGAAATACATAATTATTGCATAATTAACATGATTTCCTAGAAGATATTCCATAATTTAATATTTCCTAATTCAATGTAATGCCAAAAATAATGTGTACCCAAAAATAGTGATAGGTCCAGTATCGCGAGCCAACCCGAAGCCTGAAGTGTGTCGAAGAAGTTTCGTCTTGGCGGAAAACATTTTCATCTTGAAGGGAGAAATTTCCCTTGCTGGGAAATTAGAACTCATTTTTGTGAAAAATTTTCATCCCATCCTCGATAAAAAGAGAAGAATTAATAGCAAAAAGAGGGAGGTAAAACAAATCTCTAAACAGGGGAGCGAAATCCCTAAAAGGCAACGTCTGGGGACCGTTGGCCCGATCCTCCTGCCCACCAGTGAAGCTAAGCATCAAAGAGCCTCCCAAAAATGGCGTCCAGAGCCTTCATCAAGGCTCCCCAAGAACGGCATCATGGCGCTCTATCTCATCCCTCGGTGAGACAGCACAAAGCCTGGCTCGAAGTTCCTGTCAACAACGCCTAGATTTTGCATCCGGCCGGATTCGAATCCTGCAACAATGGCACCCAAAATCCCTCACCAAACAGGGTGTATGGTCCCCTAAATCTGCCATTCAGCTCCACCGCCTTGTTCATGGCGAGACAGAGACTCAAGGTCTCTAAAATGGAGCTCAAGGCTCTTGATCAAGAGAAATTGCCCAGCCCTTCGCTAGAGCCTCCCAAGGTTCTCAGAAGCTCTCGGTTAGACATTGCGTCCAAACCGCGCCATTAATGAAGCCTTGCAGAGCCCCCGTTAACGACACTCAAAGCTTTCAATAGAACACGGAGACCACCCTCCAGTGGCACCTACCTCCTCCACCCTCGTTTCCTACGAGACAAGGCACGGGGCTCTCCATGGCGTTGCCCAGATGCTCTCACCAAACAAATTGTGGGGCTCCTTCAATGGCGGCCAGAGTGCTTGACAGAGCTCCTCCCGAAATGCGTTGCAAAGCCTCTTGGTAGATCAAGGCGTGAAGGCATACTCCTCAATGGATGCCTATCAGCTTGAAAGGGAATGTCCTCAGTCAGTGGAGTACAAAACCCTCACCCTGGCATTCGTCAGCATAAAGTACAAAGCTCTCCAAAAATAACACCCTACGGCTCTTAATTCCACGACAGTTCTATTCAGTTCGCTCGGGCCAAATAGGCAATTCCGTACTTAGCAGCCCACCAATGCAACCCGGGCGGACAGGGCCCAACATCTCCACACTCGTCTTGGCACATCCGCTAAGCCTCCAAATATCAGCGAGGCTCAAGGGCACACCGCCCTCCGCAAGCACGCCTCTAAGCCGCCCCTTTGCGGCGTATCCCCAAGCGGAGACATCTCCAAGCCACCCTTCTAAGCGGAGACAACTCTAAACCACTCTCCGCGAGCGCGCCTTTAAGCCGTCCTCCTCGGGCGCACCCCCATGAGGGATTCCTTTAAGCCGCCCTTTGCGGGCACACCACTAAACAGCCTACCGCGGGCACACCGGTAAGCCGCCCTTCTGTCGGGCACATCCATGAAGCTCAAGCCTCCAAATACATTCCTCTCACACTCCTCATTTTTACACTTTAAGCATACATTCCTCCATTTATTGCAAAAGACGTCTAATTTGAGTATCGGAGTATCGGAGTATCGGCGGGAGATAGCCTCCCATCAGTCTCTGACCTCTTATTTCTTAGTTGTGTTGTGCAAGTTCCAAGTTAACAGCGACGGAGATCGGACTCGCTCGTGATTACCTCCGGACGACGAGGAATCCGAAAGCTCCCCAATCCATACGACAACTTGGGACCCAGGATGCAACAAATAGATTAGATAATATATATATATATATATATCCCTTCAAATGAGTAAAACAAATCAATAAATAAAAATTATTCTCTGTCAATTTATATTTATTTGATTCTATGTTTAGTTGGAGGGAATAAAAATTTTATTCCCTCCTTATTCATTGGGAATAGATATTTATCCATTTTGTTATAAATTTAATCGGGAATAAATATTTTCGTGAGAATAGTTATTCTCACATATTATTATTATTATTATTATTATTATTATTATTATTATTATTATCACTATCCCACCTTATTCCTCACACTATTTTATAAAGCAAATAATATTATACTAATTTTTACCTTAATCTATTCCAACAATCAAATATGGAAAATAATAATTCTAATTCTATTCTCATCCTATTCTATTCCCTGTGAATAATTATTTTATTCCTTCATTATTCCATTTCAACAACCAAACATACTATAACAGATTATAAAAGCATCAAATGAGGCCTACCACAGAGGATAAATGAAAATATTGCAATTGCCATTAGAATGAGGAATAGTTAAAAGATCAATTATTCTTTCAGTGATGAACTTCAAGATAGTGGAAAGCCCATCTCCGGAAGGGTAGATGGGGGCGGAGTGGTGGCTGATCTAAAAATCAAATATCAATAGGCTTTTATCCTTTTTTTTAATGTTATGTTTTGCAAGCACAATCCCTGTCAAAATTTAGTATCTGTGCGCTAGTTTGCCATTCAATATGAAAACTAGATGATGGCAAAAGAAGACATACCTTAACTACTTATACTGACTCTCCAATAGCCCAACAAGCGTTATTTGCCACTGAAATGGTATCCCTCAGCTTTGAATTATCCTGTGGATGAAATGCTAGATAGCATGTTGTAACAACTTCTAATAGAACCACAAAAGAATTCAATCAAGCCCACATACCAGTTACATAGCTGCAACATCAGGAATTCTAACATGCGTGAGTGAAGATGAATAGGTTACACCAAATAAAGATCAACAAAGACATTTACATATATTAGTCATGATGAGTGTACAATAACATCTAAGGACAAGTATAAGCATATGACAAACCACCAGGCTCCTCCAGCCCAACATATGGCCAAAATCAATCCCTATCAACCAAAATTTTGATATTCTAAGTTCAGTTACATTCTCAACTTACCATTACAAGGTCTCCAAGAAGTGAAAAGTCTCTTCAGAAGAATCATCCGTGCAACAATGCAGAAGCAAATCCCTCAAATTGCTTTATAAAACCTGGAGAATGATTAAACTAAACTTATTAGTAAAATACTGATCTACAATAGTTAATAAATTTTAGTTACAAAAATGTTGCCTTGATCCAGATAGCATATTGGGTTTGGTGGTAGTAGATGCCCTATAGCAGAACAAGATCTTTGAAGCAGTTAGATGTACTCGAATGGGAAAACTGTTAATATTGGAATGGCAACATTATTCTCAGCACTACAGTAAACAGTAGTCCATCGCTTAGTTTCTTTAGCTTATGGAAGCATTGAAGGAATAGCCTCCACCAGGCATCCGGATGAAACAGAAGACTTTGTTGATACGGCACAATACACTGCTGCAATAATCAGTTTTCTTTATTGTTCAAACACGGGATTCTTCCTTTAAAAGGAGATCTAGCCTTGGCAATTAAGCCAACATTCTCACTAGCCAAATTGGAAGTGAAATTTCCAAATGTAGCAAACTTCAACATTGATAATGCCACGTCATTATATCCTTTTTCCCAACTCACTCTTATCTTTATCTAATAAAACTGCATCTTTTGCTTCCTTTTCTTTAAAATGAATTCTAGGCAAAATCTGAAGTTACGACACCTCAACATACATGACCAATGGTTGAGCACTTCACCAAGCTTTTTTGTGAAGAAGATAAGATTGAAATCTTGCCCTCCAACTCTGTGCAATCTCTTCCTTCCACTTAATTACATGATTTTCCTTAGTATTTTACAAGATATATTTTTCCCTGGTGGAGATGGATAGGCATTGAATAATTGGGATTCCAATTGTTGCAAACAAGCCAAAGATAATATCTGATTCCAACCGTTGCAAGTCATTGAATAATTAGAATTCCAACAATTGAATAATTGGGATGCCTGGTGCTGCAGCTGTCACCATGGTTATAGTGATGAATAAGAGTTCAACCAATTCTGATGTGACAACGGTTGTTGCAATACATTGTTCAAGAAATGGAGCAATGGACTGATCTCTATGTAAGAGACTGGCACAACTCATCCACAGGTTTGGATTCCAATTATTGATTGAGCGGGAGGACAAAAGTTATATGGGATAAGCTTCCAACATAATGCAACCCATGAGCCTGAGATAGCTTAACAAAATGAGGGCTTGATATAGGAAAAAGGGAAAGACTTGATGCTTTGAATGGCAATGAGACAAAGCCTAGTGGCTTGTTAACTGAGGCCTAGTGGCTACAAAAGGAAATTTTTGTGGTAGTGAATGGCAGTGAGGCAAAGCCTGTTGAGCTCTGCAATCAGGAGGGGAAAAGATGTATATTTTGTTGCTACAATTGGTTGAAATTGATGCTTCAGTTGTTGCAGTTGTAATTGCTGCTCTTACCGTGTACAAACGTTTATAATCTCCAAGATGACTGGGAGAAACATGAGGCTGTAATGACCACATTTTACCTTCCAGAGCACTTTTTCCATCCAACACTCTATTCCGACCAAATGTAAAGTTCCATATGCAAATAGTGAGTGAATTCTTATAAACCAACCAACTCCTTTCAGTGCCCCCATAAAAATCCAAAACAGGAAACCAGATGAAAGATATATTATTTTTATTATTCTCAATAAAACATTTATCCATGCCCCCAGTAATGTTTGAAGAGGATGTGTGTCCGAGGATCAATTTCCAATGACCATTATTTTATCAAATGTAAATGTTGAAGAATAAATGCTGCAAAACCCAGGAATGTAAAACCATCCTATCATCCTCGCAACAGGGGTGGGAAAAAGAACTAATTAAGTTTTTCTAAACTAGGCAACTAATTCTTTTGCAAGGACAGAGTAATTCTGCATCCTTGCTGGTTGTTGCCATGGTGTCCAGATGAAAATTCCTTAAAAATTAAGATTAATTTGGCCTTCGGTGGGACTTTCTAATTGTATCATCATAATCATCAACTCAGGTGTAACTATTTAAAATTATGGTGGCAGATGCACACTTGGGAAATGAAGGAAAAGCTGAAGCCTCTAGAATCATGAAACAAAAATGGAAAAGCCAACTCCTTGTAGCAATAATTACCATAAAATTATATTTACGGTGAGATGATCAATCATAATATTGATGATGAACAGAAAAATGAGTTTGTTTTATTTAGCCTTAAAGTTGTGCATATTAGCCATCATTTCTTCCTAAGCATATGCAGAACTTTACGCCCACCCCCACTTTGCAGTTTCAAATTCAGGTTTCCTGGGCACTCTCAGTGTTAATTTGGACATTCGCACACAATTCAAACAGCATGACATTAAAGCCAATAGATTTAAATGGTGGAAGGCACGAAAACTATGAAAGATAGGAGCAAAATGCAAAGAATCAAGTCATTTACAAGTGAAGTAATATTTTGAGGAATTGAAATCTCCCTATATCTGACAGCTTTCAGTGCCATTGAAACAAACAGGATTGCTGGTTCCCTCACAAAATTGTAAAGCATGAAATGAGGTCTGCATGAAGATATATGGAAAATATGAAGAGTACATCCTTTCGAAAATGACAGCCTATCCTCCTTACAAGTTTCAATAGTCAAAAACCAAAGACGGAAGTCTTGCAAGTGACACCTGGTCCTAATTTGTGAGGCAAATTCTGAAGTTTGATGCTGACAATCTAGGTTAAAAGGTTGGAAACATAAGACTTCAACTACTAACTTCATAAAAGAAATATTAACCTGCCTATACCTCCCTCCTTCCAGTTTTCTCCTCTTTGTGGGTAGGTTTTCCTAGACAAGATTAGGAGTCTCAGTGCAGTTTTTCAAGTTTGCATGCACCCTTTAACATTGAGCAAAATCCAACACCCAAAAGGCCAATAAGCATATCAAAACAAAACAACAGAGAAGTTGAACATAAAAATGATATGACAATAGATAGCATATTTATTTTCGACCTTCTCAACTAGATGGTTTTATGATTTAGCATCTAATTAATATAAGCATTATTCCATTTTTGATATTGACTATATTGGGTTCTTAAACCAACTAGTGATATTTTTGCAGCCCAATACCTTCTCAAGTGATTTAGTGGCGTATGCATCCAATTCAATCAAATATCAGAGAAAAGAAAGCACAATATAAAGACAGCAATATGCAGATGAAGTACTTCACAAACATCACCAACCTTGAGTCGAAGAGGCAGATTCCTCCAATTATTGGTTGATTCAATTTTTGCATCAAGAGTGTACCCAAATAGTATGAGGAAGTTAAAAAGCAACATTTGAAATAAAACTCATTTGAAGCAATTTTACATTAATTAAACAAACCTTTTAGGTCCTATGCATAATCAATTTTCAGCTAGTGTATATCATGTTTTCCCTCATATTAGTAGGTTTGAGCAAGGATTAAGGTCTGGTTTTCTAGGAATATGCACCAAAATGAGCCTAAAAAGCCTCGCATAAAAACTAAAGAGTGAGATGGTATACTGCTACATGGAATTTCACATTATGTTTGTTGATTCAAGAAATTGATGCATGGCCATACAACAGTCAAAGATTGACATCAACCTTGTCTGATTTATCAGGCTGAAGGTTAATTTAACTTAATTAATGAAGTTCTAAATGGAAGATATCAAAGGTATATTTTTTCACCTTTGTTAATTTATAGCATCACCAAAGTAATAAAAAATACTGTTCAATTTACAGCTACAGCGGTCTTGATTCTTGACATCAATGCCATAAAGATTCCAAGAGATAGGCTATCAAGAAGATTGCCCACAAAAATTCTAACCACTTATTCAATTACTCAAATTTTAAACATTATGCAAATAAAAAGTCATTGTCATAGTGATCAACCAGTCACTTAAGAAAATCACAAATAAGCTCAAATTTGATGCACCAAATTACTAGACAGAAGGAAAAGGCAACTATACAACAAGATAATCATAGGGGTAAGAATGTGAGGTAGCATTGGAATCTTAGCTCTCTTTATTGTTTTCTGCAAAATCACTCTCTGAAATTTATTCCTTTATTTGCTTCTCTTTCTTATTTTATTTTAAACTAAAATAGATGTTGACAACATTTGAATTAATCTTGCACATTCAATAACCATTAAAGTAGATAAGGTGCCCTTGTGTGCAGAAAGAATGGATCAGCTTTGTGTTTCTTGAAATTTAATGGCCATTGCTAGGTTCTGCTTTCAAATGAAGGCTGAAAGGAGACACATTTAATATCAGAATCATATCAACAAAAACTAGAACAGGACTGAGATGAATGAAGGGTAAATATACCTCATCAAGAAGATCCAAATATTAACTGGTGGTGGCTAGTATCACTTCATCTAATGAAAAAATGAAATTCATGAGGCTCAGCAAGCTGTTTCATAGTGCTCTACAACATTTCCAAAGCTCCTTTACTCTCAAAAATCAACAAAAACTCAATGTCACAATCAAAAGAGGGAGAAAAATGAAAGGAGTGTTGATTTTGCCAACAATTGTTGCAAGAAATAGAATCCTACCCTTTTTATTTAAATGTTTATACTTGAATTTTGGATTCATTCTCAAGTAAGCCCTCCCCACTCAGTGGAGCCTTCCTCCTTATTCCAGCATGCCCGTAGTGGTTTGAAGAAGAGTTGCTTCAGGTTCAGGTTCACAGTTCTTATTATTCTGTAAATATGTAGAACCTGCAAGTGCAAGAATTAGCTTTACAAGACCGATGAATCCAGAACCAACCCATTAAGTTGTCCATCTAGGGTGCAACTACCTACGATGCTGGTGACTGCGGTACACTAATGGGCAATGCATGTAAAGTTAGATCCTCTAGGATCTGAAAAAAAAATGGAAAAGCCAACTTAATTCAATAATGAACACCATAAAAACAACTTCCTGATGGGATAATCAAAAAATAATAAATATGGTGAATAAAAAATGTATACCTCTCTACCTAATGCCTTGGATGTACACTTGAGCAATTTAGGCGTCATTTCTTCCTCAAGCTCTACTGAATTCTAGACTGATTGTATGAACCCATCCGTAATTTCAAAATTAAGCTCCTTGACCCTCAGCATTGTCAATTGGGGTTTTCCCTTAGTAATCCAAAAATTAAGTAGATGGAATTAAAGAGTATATGGCACAAAAAATTATAACAAGGAAAAATAGAAAATAACTCTGGTGACATACATGAGAAATAGAATTTGTGATAGTGACATCTATTTAATGTTTTAGTCAAATCATCATTATTTTCAATATAACAAATAGGGTTGTCGCTTCCCTCAGATAAATCTAAAACATGAATTTACGTCAGTATTAGGACATATGAAAACCAATTACACTAGACTACTTATGAAAACTTTCTATTCTGCTTACTTTGGCGGTTAAAGAACATAAGTTAAAGATTGTGCAGGTAACACCATATCATGATTTGTGAGCAAAATTTAAGGTTTGTTTTTGTAAATCTTCTACATCAGGGAGTTGGGAAAAAGTCTTCCAGTCAAGGGCACGCATCAACCAAGTGATAGCTACTAGCTATATAAATGACATCTACCTGCCTAGATACTCTCCCAAGAGCCCCTAATATGAAATGGTTAGGGAGGGAGGGGGGAGAAAAATCTTAATTAAGCATAAAATTTGAGATAAGTTGGGTCCTTCATTCAAATTCGTACAGTTCTACAAAGTTAGAAAGAAACAAATACATCTAGCATCATAAAATTAGAAAGAAACCAGAGAAAATATATCTAAAGAAAATGAAAAGATCCATGATTAGTAATTCAAATTAGAATACCCGCCATTATTAAAATATCACTATATAACAAATTCAGTTTTGAGGAACTGAGAAAGTTAAAACATCATTTACATTAATCTCATTGACATAATTGTTAAAACAGACAAATTAGATCTCACAACATATAAGTCACTAATAAACTTTTTCAACAGTAAAACATAATATTCCTCTTAATCGGATAGACCAATCATCGCTTCCTTCCTCTACTAATTCTAGAGTCAAACAAATAAGAATCAATCCTGTCCATTTTTTAAAAAAAAACAAACAAATATTAGAAACAATGCCCAATTGGAGAAACAATTGAAAAAGAATACTGCCAATTGCTAAAGGCAAGAAAATCAAATAGATAGTAAATAAAATATTTAGTTATTAGTGAAGAACATTCAACAACAGTGAAAATAAAGACTGAAAACCATAGTGAAGAGCAATCTCAAACCAAAGAGATGCACTGCACATCCTACCTTAGTGAAATCAAATATTTGAATTTTCAGTCAAAATTCAAATGAGCATAAGAGATGAAGGAATTCCAGTGAAATTAAGAGAGAAGAAGCAGCTTTAAATTGACTTGGAGAACCTCTGAAGACATCCTTGTTAGGTTTGGTCATTTCCTTGTGGGCAGCTCAACAAACGGACGTGTCATCGAAAAATCGCACAGGGCTTTGTACGAAATTCGAAGTGCTGCAAACTGGCTACAATAAAGACTAGAGAAACCGATTTGCTGAAGTGGGCAAATATCGGAGAGGCCAATTTGTCGGAGTAGGCAAATGTCGGAGTGACTATTTGCAGAAGTGGGCAAATCTCGAAGTAGGAAAAATTTGGAGTGTTCACACGCACGCAACAAATGACCAAAAGAGCAGCAATGGTCCGATTGAAAGAAAAGCAGGTCGGCCAGCCGGCTAAGTTGAGATGAAGCCAACTAAGGGTGCTAATACAAAAGGGTGACCAGGCAACGCCAGTTCAGAAGAGTCGACCTAGTGAAGTTGGTAGATGACTTTACAAAGTGGGCACCAGGCACTGAAGAGTGGGTGGCAAGCTTTTCAGAGTAAGCAGTTGACTTTCAAAGTTGGTAAGCGACCTTTGTAGAGCATACACCGTCTAGGGAAGCGCAGAAACCGATGAAGGCGCAGAAAATGACAAAGTTGGTGTGACAAATTATCTCCACTATAAGGCCAAGTGAGCAGATAGAATTTGGAGCTAGTGTCATTATAAAGCGCACCGAGTGTTTCAGAAGTAGGTGTGGCAGAGCAGCAGTGGAACATGAAACGGAGGGTGGAACGGAGCACAGTGCAGAAGGGAGCTTTCATTGTTTGCTGTCCGTCGCCACACTTGTAAAATCAGTGAGCCAAAGAGTACCATCAGTGAGACAAGGGATAGAAAAAAAAGAGAGAGAAGAGGAAATGAAAGTTTCCTTACTCTGGAAATTATTTTCTTGCTCTGTCTCGAGTGGGTTGCTAGAACTCTGTCTCGGGAGTTTGTAACCGATTTTATATAGTAAAATATTATTTAGAGTTTGTCCCGTGATTTTTTCCTCAGTTGAGAAAGATTTTCCACATTAAAAATCATTATGCATTCTTATATTCATTGTTCTCACATTCTTGACGTTTTCAAATCCTGATTCAGAAAAGCCGGGAGGTTACCACCGTTTTTCCGGTGTTGATGGGGTAGATGTGTGCCCAGCGGTGTTAAACCCAGCAATCCTAAGATTCCCTTTACATTTTTCAAGAGATTTGTCAAATCTGATTCGCAATTTCTGATCAGCATTGAGGCAATTGGATTACCGGAATAGTTGACGATAAAAGATGGGGTGGTTGGACCATGCGGTGTAGGTTGACGTTTTCAAATCCTGATTCAGAAAAAATTTACCACCACAGCAAACCATAGGGAGTTGAGGAGGAAGAAAATGTAAACCCTTGGCCAGCGATTTTGGACCATTCATTTTAGTTCCCTAATCAGTTGGCTGAAATTCTCTGCTCTAACAACACTGAATTTTTCTTCCAACATCGCACCATTTGAATTCACCACCCTCCTCACTTTTCTCTGCAAATTAAAGCATTTCAAACTGTGAGAGAGCTGTGGCAGGGAAGGGTTTTCCATTTATCCACAAATTATATCAAACCAACAAGAATTTCAGTATTGACAATAAATAGGTACAGTGAAGAAATTTCTGGAAGATAGTCCAATGGCGACGGTTGAGCAAGTCAACGCACGCGTTCAACTCTCCTATGACGTTTCTGAATTTTGAGAAGTTCTGTTCAGAGCAATTGAAGAAGAGGGAGTATGGAAAAAAATAGAGGGTAAAGAGCACCGGGAAAAGAATTGTTTCCGGGTAATTGTTTCACCGTCGGAGAGAGAAACTTACAGAAGCCTGCGGCATCACAGTCGCTGGGGATGGAGAATTTCTCTCGTCCCGTGTAATCATTCTTCAATAGGGTTCCATCCATTGTCGATAAACGGTGTGGCCGCTTGGAGTTGGTTTCGGGAAAAAAAATTCATTAGGTCTTCATTATTACTCGTTTTATGCTTCAACTCTTCCATCCCGAAGTGAAAGGAGATAGGGAGAAGTGTTCTGTGGTGATCAGGTAGAACATTAAGCGTTCGATCTGGCGAATTCAAGTAATCAAGAACAGAGACCCTACAAACCCTCAATGTTAAATTCAAAGTCGATGCGCATATAGAAAACCCTCTTTCTTATGGGTCTCTGGAATTGTGAAGAGTTCTGATTGGAGGAATTAAAGAAGATGGAGCATGCGAAAAATACGGCGAGAAAGCGCCTGGAATTGAATTGATTCCACGTAATAGGAGCCTGCGACACCACAGTGGCTGGGACTGGAGTAATCTCTCTCTTCCTGTGTTTCGTTGGTTAATCATCCTTCCATAGGATTTCATCCATTGTCGATAAACGGTGTGGCTGCTTGGAGTTAGTTTGGGGAGAAGAAACTCATTAGGGCTTCGCGACTGCTCGTTTTATGCCTCAACTCTTCCATCCTGAAGTAGAACGAGACATGCGGAAGTGTTAAGATAGAATATCAGGTGCTCGATCTGGCGAATTGATTCAAATAATCAATAACTGAAACTCTACAAACCCTAAGACTTCCCAATTATAAATTCAAGTTGATCTGTCTATGAATAATACCCTACGATCTCCGCGCTCATTCTGCTCGCCGCTGACACTACCATCGGCGACAATCCTACGGAAGCCTCTCTTCCATCTCTCTACCCAGCAACACTCCAATTTTGGTAAGATAACTGACGGGAGAGACAAACCACTGTTGAATTTCTGAGGCTCTTGCATCGTCTCTAATATTCTAACGGTCATATTGTAATACCATGAAAGGCGGCATATTGACGAGGGAAAAAAAGAACGGTGGGCGGAAGGCGAAAACTAAACGGCTCTTTTTGAATTTTACGAAGCCTTCCTATGGTTTTATTAATAAATATGAGAAAAAGTTCTAAACGCACCGTTTTGAGTATCAATAGTATTAGAACGATATGCTTAACAACTTTTTGTAACATCATATTTTATATAATTTAATACCATAAAAACTTTTTTTATTATTTTTCATTAAGAATAATTAATTTTTTTTATTTTTTAAATTGAAAATAATATGGATTACTATTTATAATTTTAGGGTTAGAATAAAAAAACATAGTTTTAAAGTCAAAAATTATTTGTTAATTATATATAATAAATCCTGACAATTCCAATAAATAATATATTTTTGATTGTTTGCATGGCATACAGGTGGGTAGAAAATAACTTTATTTTCAAATTACTTCAAAAAGACAAATACGTGTATTATTTAAAAAAATAAAAAAAACTAATATTCAATAAAGATTATTGTTTGAAATTATTTTTAAATAATATATACTTAGAAAATATTATTCACAAATTAGTACTTAGGTCATGATGGATCGATTAATAGTCATTCCTATATTAAAAATATTAAAATAACATTTATATTGAAAATACTGAGCAAAATTCAAAAACAAATATTTATTTAAAATTATGACCTAACAACATAAAAAAATATTATGTGCTAAAATTACAATTCCAGAAAAATATATATATTCATATAAAATTTATATTTTAAAATTTTAAATTTTGTATCATGCTAATTATTCATAAAAAAAGTAAATTAAAATATGGGTAGCAAAATGATGAACAAACACCATCGCTGGAAAGCATCCAACTAGAAACTAAACAAAATCAAATTGTGGATTCATAGTTGTGATATCCATTTTACAAGTTCAAGCTAATCTTCGATTTGAATGCTTTTGAGGCATTGATTACATCGGTCTTATGTATTTATATTGATGATATCCTTAATCTGTATAGTCTATTAAAATTTCTTAAGCAAAGTTCAGTTAATTTATGCTATGGTATAATATGCTACAAGAGCTGAATTTGTCTCCATGCCTTACTGGACTTTTGAGCTGCTGGTAAGTCAAGTGGAAATACTCACACCTTAATAAAAATTTGCGTATATTAAAATTATATTTAAAATATCTCTTAAGGTTATTATTTAAACTCACTAAATTGTATACTATATATACCAAATATTAAAATATTTTTCATATAGCATACGGCTCATTTGTACTTAAAATAGTAAATATTATATAATTATCTTTCATCAATCTGATTTTTCATCTAAAATAATAAAATATTTAAAAAATTTCAATGTCATCTTTTCTAAATTTTTCTAGTCGATTGTTCTTTATTGAAATCTCATTCTTTTTTTTTATATATATATTTGGGTTCAAAATAGCTATACATCATTCATACTATCAATGTTATACTTAATAACAATGTACAGTTATCCATATTCAATAACTATGGTTTAGATTCAGTTACTATTCAAGTTTATCAATCACAATATGATCAAAATAACAGTCAAACATAACACAATGAGTTTTTTAAAAATTTGACAATTTCATCAAATTTTATTTATTTGCCGCTTATAACTGACAAAAGAAAATTCTAATTTTCAGATTTAGAAAAATATGAAAAACACAAGTGTTCGTGGAGACCACAAAATCATCCAACATAAAGTATCAAAGTATCTTAAAAAATCGAGGTTGAAAATTAAAAATAAAATAAAATAAAAGGTGTGTCTCCGGCCTCAAATCGGCAATTCACAAATTACACAACTTCTTTCTCATGAAAATAATAATTGTCAATTTTTTACATTATTTAATCCAAAAATCATAAAAGATTAAACCACAATAATATTGATAATCTCCTTACAACAATTTTCACCACAAAATCATCACAAATAAATATGATACGCCATGGATCCGAATTTCAAATAAATTCGAGTCAAATCGATCGTTGAATCTAACTCCGTTCATTGAGTGTGGATTCTGCACACTACTATAACAAACGAGATGTCAATGCCAGCAAAAGGTTATCTCACCGAAAATATTCTGATACTCAAGTTAGTAAATAATTTTTGAAAAATAAGAAGGTTGAGGTGAAAATAAAAAATAATAAGAAACGCAGAGAGTGTTTGTGGCCCGGGTTTTGCTCTTGTTGTAAGAGACTTTCTGTAGCTTGAAAGGAGCGCTGGTTTCTGGCACTGTATTCTCAAGAAATGTAGTGACAGAAAGGTTTGTTCACCGCAAGCATGAGAGTTTTTTCATAAACAGAGAGAGCTCGATGTGAAAGTGAATGCTAATATTGGGAGCGTTTATGCCCGAGATTAAAAGTGTGTCATGAAGTGAGGTTTCTATGGGCTTTTATAGATGCAATACTAGGCGGTCTTCCTTGGGCAGGAAGACTTGATTCTCGCGCTTTGTTGGAATGGCTTTCTTTCTTGGCGTGGACTTTAATGGCAGTAACGGCTCTTTGGGTGGATTACCTTCCTTCTTTATTTTGTAACTACTAGGGTTTGCTGAGACGGGGGAGAGAATCACGCTTTTGTTGCGAGACGCCAGATCAATCATTGGTGGCCATTCTACTACGAAGATTCTTTTTGTGAGAGCACGAAATCAAGGAAGATAGTCGTTGCTAGTCGTTGACAGAAATGTGGGCCAAATTGGGCTTTACTCACATGGTACCTCTTCTCAGAAAGGCCTACTAGTGTTTTGATAATGTAAATATTGGATCGGCACCTCGAACTACCATCCACCCTTTAAGTTGTTCGTCTGTTTTACTTTTAAATTTTTCATGCTTTCCTTCGTCTTTCTTTTCTAAAAATTTTCTAAGTGTTACGCTTTCCTCCTTCTATTCTCACGACTTTCAATCTTGAAATCACTTCCATTCTTAGAAAAATCGACGGGAAAAAATTATACATAGAATACAACATTCCAAAGGAGGTAGTTTTCAAAGTCCCTAATAAGGAAGACAGGGCATGCACGCCACCGGAGGGTTTCGTTGCTATTAATGTAACGTCTCAAATATTTTTAAATTTATTATTTTATGAAAATAAAGTATCTAATTAATTAGAATAATTATTTGACTAATTTAGTAACTATTTTAGATATTTAGACTATTGATTTAAAATTTAGAGTTAAATAAAAAGTTTAATTAATTTTTAAACTAAATTAATTAAATATATATTTATCTGATAAATTTTAATTTATTAATATTTATTTACTGAAAATATAATTAAGTTAAAGAAAATTAAAATATTAGAAATTTAAATTAAAATATTATTATAGTGGTAGTGAAATAATTAATTAAATAATATTAGAATATATTTATAATAATAAATATAATATAATAATAAATAATTATTATAATATATATATTTTATAATAATAATAATATAAAGATAAATAACATAATAATAATAATAATAATAATAATAATAATATTATTATTATTATTAAGAGAAAAAGAAGGAGAAGTAGTGAAAACAGAGAGAGAGAAAGAGAAAAACAAACGAAGATGAAGGAGAAGAAGGAAAGAGGAAGATGAGGAGAGAAAGAAGGAACGACGCGCGAGGGTTGCGGCAAGGATGGAGGAAGAAGTTGAGGATTTAACCGATGCCATTCGCTATTTAAGGAAAGGGTGGGCAAGGAAGTCAGGAGATGAAAACCCTGGTTGTGCTACCGTCGCCGTTGCCGCTACTCATCGCCGTCGCAAATTCAGTCCGAAGTCGCACTCGTTGGTTGGTATCGTCGCTGTCATCGATTTTGCTGCTGTCCTCGTGACTATCCAAGGCCGCCGAAGCCGAAGCTGAAGCCGCGACTAACCCTAGTCGGGTTTGCAGTAATCAGGCAAGTAAATCCCTCTACCGTCATTTCTCTTATTGCTCTGCAAAAATAAATGTTCCTCTATTACAATCTGCTCATTCTCTTCTTCAAATTTTCATGATGTGGTTGAAATTGTGTATATGGAAATTGAATCGGGAAGAGAAATAGAGAACGATGCTCTGTTTTGGTTACCGATTCAGAACAGTGTGTTGAAGAGTCATACGGAGCTGCGGTTTTGGATTAATTCATCTTCTAGATTTCCTTTGCTTAAATATGCAAATTGAGTTGTATGATTGTGTATGAGATGTTGGGAAATCGGGTGAGAAACAGAGAGTAGGGGAAATTAGAAATAGGTAAGTGAACAGAGCCTCATGCTCTCTCGGCAGAAATTCGTATAGTTCAGTGATACTATACGGAAGACGGAATATACATATGTATGTAGGAACATGTGTATGGGTGCGTACACGTGTGGGTATATATATATATATATATATATATATGTATATGTAGATGTGTATGTCTATATATAACGGTGTGGGTGTGTGGAAGCTACTGGTAGTGTTGGTGCCGCGTGTGCTTATGTGTGTGTGCGCTACTGGTGTGCGTGAGTGTATTGGCTGTGTGTGTAGCCGTGTGAGTGTGTGGGTAGCTGAGTGTGTGTGTGTATATATATATATATATATATATATTTGTATATAATTATATATAAGTGATGTATATGTGTATATATATTAAAATAATTATTTGATTGAAGGGAAAGTTATCGGTAATTATTATTCGATTGGGTTTTGTGAAATTAATCGGGATAGTTAAATAAGATGAGAATCGCGAGTTAATTCGATTGAGGATATTTGTGACTTTAGGAATGATATTTGATATGCCGGAAAGGCTGATTATGATCGAGTATAAAATCAAATAGATATTTTTCGGTTCTGTTATTCTTTCATCGTTCCGTGATAAATTCATTTGTGTTGATCTTAATGGTGTGAGTACGGTCATTGTCAGTACCGAGTGACATTTCTATCGTTGTAATTGCAAAACCTCTTTTGCGTTACATTCGATTACGTGAGTATTTGGATGTTTGGCTTTTTACGGTCAATGTTAAGGAGAGCGTATGAAAACACTAAGGCATCTTGTTGAATGGGAGGCTACGACACCTTAACGTGGTCTACACTTATCCGATACTGATTTTCGTATCATGGTGATAATGAGGTATGTTTATCGTGGATGGATGTTTATAGCCATGTGACCATCGTAGGAGATGATATCAGGGATATCATTTAACGAAGGGTATCACGAATGGTATCAGCATGCTATAGGTACAGCCTTTGGGAGAATTGTAGGGGTAATTGGATACCATGGATAACCTCGTTGCACTTACACAGCCGTTGAGGGCGTAAATACACGACCTTTGGTTCACGGTGGCAGAATAAGGTCCAAAGATATTCTTATTATTTCGTACAGTGGTGACATCAATTTGAGCTAATAATTAAATTCTTATTATCTTGTACAGTGGTGATCTCAATTTGAACTGATAATCAAATTCTTATTATCTTATACAGTGAGTCGAGATGGATACTTATAACCTAGTGACCATCGTAGGAGATGATATCTGGGATATTATTGACGAGGGGTATTGAAGGTAGTATCGACATGCAATGGGTACAGCCTCTGGGAGGACTGTAGGGGTAGTTGGATACCATGGATAATTTCATTGCACTTACCTAGTCGTTGGGGGTATAAATACGCGGCCTTTGGTTCACCATGGTAAAATAAGGTCCAAGGAGATTCATTGTGATGTTACATCATTGTTGATACCTCATGCGTTTGGGATTCAGTTGAATCTATGAGTTATATTTTGTAGAATTTATTGGTTGGATTTTACGATATTCGGATTTGTTGGAATTTATGTTGTTTATCGATATTGATATTCAGGTCGTTCATGTTGACATTCGAACCAGGGAATCCCTGCATATCTCTTGATGTCAGATTTTGGGGGATTTTCGCTAGTTTATTGGTACTTTTATTATCTTTGAGATGTGTGGGTCAAGTGTGACTTATTTTGCTTAGAGTTGTATTTACGACGTGTTGTAATTTTTCTCTGATGTAGTAGATGGTTAGATTTATATTGAGATCTTGATAGTTTGATATTCGAGATTGTTATTATTATTAATGCTTTTGATTATTATCACTTATTGAGTTTTGGCTCACCATTGTGTTTTCTTGGCTCCAGATTAAGCTGATTGCATAGTGAGACCGTGGGATCCTACTTTTGCTACAGGACTTTCAGGTAAAGCGATTTGTGGAGGTTAGATATTATTTATCAGTGGGAGACAAACTGATATGTTATTGATAGAAATTGAGTAGTTTTCATTCGGATTGTGGCCTGTGATTCTTAGCAATTGTTATTTCGAGATGATTATATAATGTTTTGATGAATTTAATAGTAGTTTAATTTAATTGTGTTGTTATTATGGAATATTATGAATGATTTTAAATTTAGAGGTTTTCGCATGAGCAGTTTGAGCTATATTTGATATTTTGGATTCGAGTCGTCACAATCTATGAGGCCCACTTGAGGAGCGGCCTACATTTTTCGATCCCTGGTGAATGGTGGAGATTTTTACTACCCTCCAGGTCTCCATCACATAGTTTCATGCGAACACCGTGCGGCACCTGAGCACCTTCCGTATATTCCTTCGTTAACACACTAAGCGGTTGATAGTGGCGATGGTCAGGGTGCTCTTCAAGTTTAACCAGGGAGCAAAGTGGATCTCCCTGGCTCCATACGATGGTCTTTAGGTTAGTGCTGCCACATACAATTCCTTAAAGAACTGGTTCTTTTTTGTTCGCGTGGATGAGTCTTGGCCGTTGGCCACAGAATGGGGTAAGGTGTCTGAAATTTATACCAAGACTCCTGCTGATGAAGAGACAGAGTCCCTAGAGTAGTTGTTCAAGCTGGTGAATGACTACCTTGGAGAGTTTCGGAGAGACCACTCGGTCTCTCGCGATGAGGCCAAGAAGGCTAAGTAGGGACCTCCCTCTCCTTAACAGTTTATAGTAAAGCCTTCTAAGAAGAGGAAGGTTGGGCCTCTTGTGATCAGGGAGCCATCTAGCGAGCCATCTAGCGAGGGGTCTCCCGTGAGTCTAGCAGTGAAGGGGACGACGACTGCAGTGGCCGTGAGGCTTTCCTCATCTTCCTCCCCTGATCCATGGAGTGTTCTGGTTGGTTAGCTTGCCGGAGTAGGAGACAGTTCTGGCATATGCGTCAAGGAGTCCGCCATTGAGGTTTATAGGGCTAGATTGCGCCCTACCACCATGGTGTCGTGCTGGCCGTGCCGCAGTCGGGACATCTGATGCCCTTGGAGCTTCCTACGGAGTCTACAGTGGAGCGGGTTGCTGTTCTACAGGAGGAGACACCAGCCAGGGAACCCAAAGAGGCGCCTATTGAGCCTCTTGTTGTGCCGGTTATTGCGTTGTCCGTGGAGCCCACCTCTGGAGAGCTTCAATCGGTGGTTGATGTTATAGTAGAGATTATGGAGGAGATCGTCGACAGGAGGACTGCCCAAGCCATGGAAAGGTTGGAGGAGCCCACTGCTAGGGAGCTGGTGGGGTCGGAGGATCTCGTGGTGGAACTACCAAAGGAGTCCGCGGCGAAGGCCATTGCTAGCTCTGCTTAGTAGGGTTCCACTTCTAGTCCTCCACCGCCAGAGCTAAGGTCTCGTGTTAGGTCACAGCAGCCGGTGCGTAGGAATTGACAGGTAAACTTTCGCGACTTGTTTTTTCCCTTTCGACTTTACCGTGGCTGACACTTAATGTTTTCACAGACGGAAAAGGTCACGGGCGCAGTTGTTAAGGTGCTTGACCAGCGATACCGTGTTATCTCCTATAAGGATAGGGTGATTGCCTGACTCGAAGAGGAATTGGAGGCGTTGTAGGCAGAGCACCGGGAGGACGCAGTTGCCCTAGTGTCTGTCTTGGTCAATCTGGGGGCGGAGAACGCTAGGCTGACGGAGGAAAATGCCAGTTTAAGAGAAGTTGTGGTGTGTGATCTTGCGGAGGAGAATGATGAACTGAGGGAGGAGAACGTCTGCCCGAAAGAAGAGGTTGATCGGGCTACGCGGCACATTAATCAACTTGCGAGGTAGATGAATACACTAGAGAACGAGTTGACCGCTCGCATTTGTCCCCACGAGATCTCAAACATGCTATCGGCACGGTTATGGGAAGGGATCAATATTAGCCGGCGCATTGCACGGCTGATTGATCCTAATTTCCCAGTCGAGTTTTTCAGTTCAGAGAATTGTTCGGCCTTGGAGCACCAACTCTTGGGAGCTCCACTCCTCTATAGTTTTTTGTACTCCTCTTTTTTTGAGTATTAATGTAAATATATTCTGGGTAATAAAATGAACCGTTTGATGGTTGTTACGTGTTACGCCTTTGTGGTCTCCTTTTGAATTGTCTGCTATATTGTCCGGTCAACTTGGTATATTATGCGTAAACGGGTCATCTGCCTTAAGGTGCTATCAGCCACTTTTTGAGGATTTGAGCCATTGCGAAGACTTTAGGGTTGACCTGGATATTGTGCTAAGCCTACTCTATACTCGTATTGGAGTAGAGGTTTGGTGGCGTTGCCCTAGTTTAAACCTGGGTGGCCAACATTTGGGGCGGATTGTTGTGCTTCTGTTGACTGACGACGCTACCTCCTTGTGCAGGAGGTTGCCGCGCATGTTTTTTAAACCCCATAAGATTTTGACTGTGAATGGGCCACTTGGATGACCAATGTTTAATTCTACCGCAATGGGTCGCCTGGATGACTAGGGTTTAGATTCGACTACCTACGGGCCGTCTAGATACCAGGGTTTAATTCGACCACTATGGTCCATCGGGATGATCGAGGTTTAGATACGACCACTCACGAGCCGCCTGGATGACCAGGGTTTAGTTACCACCGGGTGAAGACCCGACCGATTTAGAGGCAATTTGGGTCGCTCGCATAGCCCTGCAATCATACAAAGCTAACACACAACTATGCATACATACAAAACATGAAAAGAAATAACCATATAACACAACACACATGAGAAAATATTTCTTTTATTGCTTAGAAATAGCAAGTATATACAATTACAAACATACACATGGATGACCTACCTAGACGCTTACTAGAAGTAGCGTTTAAGGTGGGTCACATTCCACATTCGTGGAATCAACTTGTCGTCCTAGGTCCGGAGTTTGTATGCTCCGTTTCGCATGATGATGGAGATTAAGAAAGGCCCTTCCCAATTTGGGTAAAACTTATTCCGGTTGACAATCTTGCCCGTGGCTTCGATGCTTCGTAAAACCAAGTCCCCAACGTTGAATTGTCGTGCTTTTACCTTTTTGTTATTATAATGCGCGATCCGTTGTTGGTAGGCTGCGGTTCGCATTCTAGCGGCGTTGTGGGCTTCCTCTAGTAAGTCCAAGTGCTCCTGGATTTTTTGGGAGTTGCCTAGCGGGTTGAAAGATTTGACCCTAAGGCTTGGAAGTCCAATCTTGACCGAAATTGTCGTTTCGGTCCCATAACAGAGACTGACGGGTGTCTCGTGAGTTGACTCTTTTGGAGTCGTCCAATAAGAGTAGAGGACGGAGGGTAACTCGTCCACCCAATAGCCCCCGGCATCCTCCAGCTTGGTCTTGAAACCGTGGAGTAGCATGTTGTTTGTGACCTCCACCTGTCCATTCTCTTACGGGTATGCCACCAAAATGTGAACCAATTTGACGCTTAGACTAGTGCAATACTTGGTAAAATACTTTCCAGAGAATTGGGTTCCGTTGTCCGTGACGACCACCTCGGGAACGCGAAACCGGCTGGCTATATTTTGTTGGACGAATTCAAGAGTGTTGTGCTTCATGATCTTGGCCAATGGGATGGTTTCAACCACTTGGTGAAGTTATCGATACTTGCGATAATAAACTCCTTACGAACTCGAGCGCATCTTTCTTAATTGTTGGCCAGTAATAACCTTGACGAATGATCTTGAATGCCAAGTTCTTACCGCCAATATGTGATCCGCAAATTTCGAGATGGACTTCGTCAAGGGCATAGTCGGCCTCCCTAGGTATGAGGCATCGGAGGTACGCAGTCGAGTAACCAGGCGATATAGTCGTCCATCAACCACGGTGTACCAACCGGCCTTCTTCTTGACTTACTTAGCTTCGCATGTATCTTCTAGGAGTGCTCCGTCCGTTAGGTATCTCTGGTATGGTTTCATCCAATTTTCAGCTCCAGAGATTTGCATTACTTCTTATTCCTTTATGTTGGGAGCGCTCATAATCTCTTGCATGTCTTTCAAGTACTGCTTTGTGTTTTTGGCCACCGCCACTTTTGCTAGTTGGTCAGCGTTCCAGTTCTCGGCTATAGGAATGTGGACTAGGGTTAGCCTGTCGAACCTTCGGGTGGTTTCCTTCACCTTGGCCAAATATTTGGCTAAGTTAGAGTTGCATGCTTCAAAACTCCCGTTAACTCGGTTGACGACTAGTTCAGAATCGCCATAGACGATCAGTCTCTTAGTTGAGCATTCTTTGGCCAGTTTTAACCTAGCCAATAGGTTTCGTATCCGGCAACGTTGTTGATTGTCGGAAAGTCGAGTCTGAACGAGTACTTCACTTCAAACCCGTCTGGAATCTTCAAGACCACTCCAACTCCACTGCCTGAGTTTGTGGACGATCCGTCCACGTTTAGGAATCATTTTGGCTCTTCCCCATGCTATTCCGCATCTTTAGCGGGCTGTTCCTCGAGAATGGTGTCAGGGTCTCGAAAATGATGTAGGCCAGAACCTGTCCTTTAATGGCGGGTCTGGGCTAAAATTCAATGTCAAACTCTCCCAACTCAAAAGCCCACTTTATCAGCCGTCCAGAAACGTCGAGTTTCTGGAGAATGTTCTTTCTTCGGCGGCTAGTTGGTGAAAATAATCACGCGATGAGCCTGGAAGTAAGGTCTCAACTTTCTGGTGGAGATGATAAGTGCTAAGGCTAACTTTTCTACGCGTGGGTAGCGCTTCTCTAGGCCGGTCAACGTTTTGCTCATGTAGTAGACTGGTTGTTGGATATCGGAGTCTTAGCATACGAGGATGGAGCTAAGGGCCATCTCTGACACCGCTAGGTAAAGGTATAGCTCCTCCCCGTCCTTGGGCGACGTCAACAATGGTGGACTGGCTAGCTATCGCTTCAATTCGTCAAAAGCTGTCTGATACTCTGCCGTCCACTAGAATCTGTTTGCTTTTGTTCCCTTTAGTGCCTTAAAGTAGGGTTGGTACCTATCCCCGGACATAGCGAAAAAATGGGATAAGGCTGCCAGTCGTTTAGTTAGCTGCTGGACATCCTTGACGCTCCACGGCGAAGCAATGTCCGCAAGGGTCTTGATTTTCTCCGAATTTGCCTCGATCCCCTCGTTGGGAGACGATAAAACCCAATAATTTCTCGGAGGATACTTCGAAGACACACTTAACCGGATTCAGTTTTATTTGATTTGCACCGAGTACCTAAAATGACTCGGCTAAATCGTGAATATGGTCGTTGGTGGTCCTACTTTTGACGAGCATGTCGTTGACGTACACCTCCATATTACGGCCGATTTACTTTTCGAACATCTTGTTCACAAGTCACTAATAAGTGGCTCTTGCGTTCTTCAGATCAAATAGTATCACCTTATAACAATAGGTGCCTTGGTTCGTCATGAATGAAGTATACTTTTCGTCCTCAGGGTTCATCCGGATCTGGTTGTAACCTGAGTACACGTCCATGAAACTTAACAGCTTTTGTCCGGATGTGGAGTCACCAATAGGTCAATTCTGGACAAAGGTAAGCTACCTTTTGGGCAGGGTTTGTTAACGTCGGTCAAGTCGACGCACATTCGTCATTCTTCGTTACTTTTCTTTACTAGGATAACGTTGGAGAGCCAATCTGGATATTGGACGGAATTTCGTGTACACAACATTGCCCAATGTTCACCTCCATTTTCGAGATACAACGCACATGATTTCCTCGCCATTCACCAATTTCTCACCAAATTAAATTAACCAATTCACAAATCAAGAATTATATACCGTCAATGTATTAAAAGTTTAAGTCTTAAGCCCTAATTTTTAATGGGTAGTCCAATTCGTATCTCCACTGAGTCGAAGGCTCTGTTCTTGCCTCAAATTTTCACCTAACAAAATATCCCAAATTCAAATTATGAAAATAAAATTTCAACTTACAGGATTTAATCAGTTTATTTGTGAATTTCACACACTAATTATTTTGGTCCAGAATCACCATGATTCTTTAGAAATCCGCGGCATCGACCGAATTCCCTATTTTTTCTATTTCTTCATCAACGGCCCAGTTCAATCGAAATCCTCCAAAATTTATCCATATATAACAAATTCTTTAACAATCTTGATACAAAAATGGAAGATCGACATTAATAGAAAGAAAGAAGGTAACGAATTTTATTAAAGAACTCAAGTCAACTTACCTGATAATTGAGAACACCAACGGCGACGGCTTCAACAATCCCGGTGACATTCCTTAGCAGCGGCAACAATATAAGATCTTTGGCTACAACCGAGGAAGAAGTAGAAGAAAAATGAAAGCAACAATCTTTAAGGAAATGGAGCAACTGATAAAGACGAAATTGAAGCTGGCAAATCGAAAGGAAGAAGGAAAGTTAGGTATTTCAATCTCTTGGCAGGAGAAAGAGGCAGCGATGCAGAAAGATTGGCCGGCCATTTCTCCCTCTTCATTCTCCTCATTCGTTTCATTCTTCTCTCTTTTTCATTCTTTTATTTTATTTTATAATAATAATAATATTATTATTATTTATTCTAATTACTTTATTATTATTATTATTATCTTTCAAAATAATCAAATATTTACTTATTTATTATATTTATTATTATTGTTATTATTTTATTATAATATAATTTCACATTATTATTTATTACTAATCATTATTAATATTTATTAGTATATATTATTACTTCAATTTATCATTATTATTTATTATTGATTATTTAATACATATTATTACTTATAATATTTATTAATATCAATATATCATATTAATTATTACTAAATTAATTTATTATTGTATAGCTCTAGTCAAATTATCGAGGTGTTACAGCGTGTATGTCAAGGGCGTCAAGTTGATAAACCCACAGTCCTTACGATCTAGCGGTCCAGTCTGGTGATGCTTTCTGTGGGAGTGATCACCGCTGTTATATTTCCTCTTTCCTTCAATTGGGAAAGAGTGAGGCTATTCGGTTCGCTTGGAACATTTAGCCTTGTTGGCCTTCTCAACTACTTCATAGGCCCTGGTGATAGATTTTACTTCTCAGAAGGTCTGTGAATTCTTATACTCTAGGTACCTAAAGAAGTTTCCGTACGTAAGCATGGAGATGAAATTGCCAAGATTCAACTCCTCTGTGAGCCTAGGGATCTACCTAGTTTCTGTCACGAAGCGATCCAAAAATATTTGCGGATTCTCCCCGTGTTTCTGCTTGATGTGAGATAGATACCAAGACTACTTTTCTTTTCGGCTGCTAAAGGCGTATTACACTAAGAAGAGATCGATCAGCTCTCGAAAGTTTTTGATCGAATCCGAGGGGCGGTGATGGAACCAAATGCGAGTGTCCCCCTTCAAAGTAAGCAGAAAACAGCGGAATATGGCTGCATTATCCAATCCTTGTAGACTCAAATGGTTACGGAAGTGCTTGAGGTGATCTAGGGGATCAGCGCTCCCATTGTATGAATCAAAGGTTAGCATTTTTAATTTTATCGGCATTGGATGGTTCAAGATCTCCACTACGAAAGGAGATCTGTCAAGATCCATCATGTGTTCATCGTCTTTGAGGACGCAGTTTCAGATCTTCTCCTGTATCGGATCTGTTTGAGCCGTGTTTGCCGATCTTTTGGAGTTGAGATATGTTTTCAACTCTGTCCTTCCTCTGGTGTGGCCAGTAGCCGGTTGGCTACTACCACTAGTGAATCTAATGGTCCAGGAGTCCCCTTCTTGGACCGAGGGCCTTGATTCCGCCCAAAAACATCGGGGATTCCTTCGTTCTGGGCTTTCCTCCGAAGTCAAACTGTCTGAACTTTCCTTTGGCCTAAGTCGGCTTTGGTCCTATGAAGACTCGGGTGTCTGATTGTCGACCGGCCTTCTGGATTTTCTGGCCGATTTTTTCTTCCTTTGGCCTCCTGTCTTGGAGGCCGGTGCAGGTGCTATTGTTAACGGAGCCTCCTGCTGTGCGTACTCCTGGCGGGAGTAGAATATTTGGAGCATATTGTTTGTATTCTGCATGTGTTCCACCAGATTTTGAAAAAAAAGTGCTGGTACCCCGTTGACCGCCCCGTTGATCATGTCAATAGCAACGTGGTCCTAGTCGTGTGAGGTTACATCTCTAGCGGGCTCGCTGGCTCATGCCCTCGTATTCTCCATTTTAATTGATGACGTTGGTTTAGAAAGTGAAGCTGGGTAAAGTATCCGAAGAAAGTGGTTGGCTTTTTACAAGTGTTTCTACAGATGGTGCCAATGATGCGTCTTGAATCCAAATTTTGAATAGGTTTTGGTCGAATCAATCGTTGAATCCGACTCCGTTTACTGAGTGTGGATCCTACACACCACTATAACAAACGAGAGATCAGGTGTCGTTCGGAGGTTGTCCCACTGAAAATATTCCGACGCTTAAATCAGTAAACAGCCTTCGAATAATAAGAATGTTGAGTTGAAAAGAAAAAATAACAAGAAATGCAGAGAGTGTTTGTGGCTGGAGTTTTGCTCTCATCGTGAGAGACATTTTGTGGCTCGAAAGGAGTACTGGTTTCTAGCATTATGTTTGTAAGGAATGTAGTGACAGAAATGGTTGTTCGCCGCAAGCGTAAGAGCTTTTTCGTAGAGAGAGAGAGTTTGACAATGAAGGTGAATGCTAACATTGGGAGCATTGTTGTCCGATGTTAAAAGCGTGTCCAGGAGTGAGGTCTCTATGGGCTTTTATAGATGCAATGCTAGGCGACCTTTCTTAGACAGGAAGGCTTGATTCTCACACTTTATTTGGATGGTTTCCTTTTTTGGTGTGGAGTTTTAATAGCTGTAACGGCTCCTTGGGTGAATTACCTTCATTCTTCATTTTGTAACTGTTAGGGTTTTCTGCGAACAATGGAGAGAATCTGGTGCTTTCCTCGCAGGACGTGTGCTGAATCTACTGGTGACCGTTACCATGAAGATTGCCTTTTAGAAGAGCATGAAATCAGGAGAGAAAATCGTTGCTGGTCGTGGAAAGATGTGTGGGCCAAATTGGTTCTGGCCCACACGAGGCCTACTCTTGTGGTTGGTCTATTACGGCGTTTTCGGTCAATAGAAATATTGACCGTCTCTTTGAACCAGTCGTTCACCCTACTGCCAGGCGTAACCAAATTCCTTGGCCTTTTATTTGGTCAACGGTCCGCGTTAACCGTCCTAGCGCATATATGAGCCTTCATGGATTTAGGTTGTCTCCTTCTTGGGTCAACCCACTATGGGCGTGCCCATCAAAATAATAAAAAATTACTATTCTGGGATATAAAGAAAATTAGAAGCTATCGTGTCTCTGACCTCCAATGTTATCATCCCATCGAGTTAGAAAAGTTGTTTAAGAAGAAATTAATAAATATCAAAATTTTATAATATTTCATCCTAATAAAGTCCAAAAGACAATGCGGTGAATATGCAATGAGCATATGGAGTTTGAAATAGCATAATTTTGGACCAGTTAGAAAATTCAAAATTTTATGAACGATAAAAATAAAGTCATGGCCATATCAAAGATGATATTAGTACTTCAAAACAGGTAGTTGCTAGAGTAGAAACCATCCTATCATAGCATCATATAATATAAGATAAGTCACATGAGTAAAAATATACCACAATTCTTATCCACACATGTGACAATTCTATTCACAAAGGGCTCACAAAGTAAAGAGTCAGTTGAATTTTGTCAAAAGAATCCATCATTCCAATTAAGTTATGCTAGCTATGTCCATAAATCAACACAACAGAAGAATAAATGTTGAGAGTATAACCGTTCAACAAAGCCTATCAAACCAACACTCATATGAATGACTGTCATTTTTTAAGATAGTAACTCTATATTAAAAAATAATTATCTAATATAAATATTATCATTCTCTAAAAAAGATAGCAACTAGAAGATGAAAATCCAAACTTGAACAAAACTCTTGAAAATTAGAATAATAAAATAACAGAATGTGAGATTAATTTGGAAAGGCCCTGAAGATTTTATAATTGAAAAGCTCTTTTTACACATAAAAGGCATGTTCAAGTAGAGAGTGAGAAAGAAAAAAAAAAAGAAAGGCTTTTAGACTTTATAAATCATAAAAGATTCAAAACAAGTTATTTAAAACATTATTTTACTTTGGAGAGAATCCAAATTTTTATAATTAAAAAGCTCTCTTTACACATAAAAGGCATATTCAAGTAGAGAGTGAGAAAAAAAAAAAGTCTCTCAAATTTTATAAATAATAAAAGATTCAGAACAAGTTTCTCAGAACATTATTTTAATCATATTTTGTAGATAGAGACTTATCATTTAGGTGCCTAATTTTCCTTCAATGCCCCCAAGTTTTATAATTTGGCTAAAATTTTATCGATTTAATTATCTAAGAGTAAATTGAATAGCTAGTCCGATACTTTGGCTCCCTTATTTTAGTTTTTAGTATAAAAAATATGAATTTTATTGTCTAAAAATTTATTTTAAAATATTTTTGGGTCAAATTTTAATTTACGATACATATCAATGATCTAATTAGTATATTCTCATAAAGCACGATATTTATTTTATTTATTTTATAAAGATATGATAGCGTGTGAATAATTTAAATATCAAATTATTGGAAGGTTTACAATGAAAAAATATTTTTAAAGTTAAAATATAACTCTGTCGATTGGGCCATAAATGCAAGACAAACCGGACGCAAAAATAGAGTCCCTGTGAATGGCGGGGAAATGGGGATTTGCAGGAGATTCAAATGAAAAATATCATAAATATTCTATATTTTTTGTTTGAATTATAATTCAGATTATATAAATTTTTTACCACTTTTTTTTTTATGTGTCAATTATAATTTTGGATAATAAATATTATTTTAAAGTATATATATGTTTTTTTAATTTTTAATAATTTCAATGTCATTCAAAAATTATCCAAAATCTTAATTAAATATGAAATTGATATTCAAAATTAAATAAAAATAAAGAAGCCAATATTATGATATATGCTTTCACTTTGAATCACTTTGGAATTTTGAAGTTGGGGAAGAGACGAAGGAAAATGCAGAAGCGAAACGCGACACCGAACGCAGCCTTAACGCCCTTCGTGGATGTCGAAGGAGACGACGACGACGTGGAATTCCTATCTCAAATTGAAGCAGCGGAAGCTCAGGCGCTCTCCATCAAACGTCGAAGAGTCACCCTCTCCTCATCCACTAACGCCGCCGCCGTATCAGTCTCTCATTCGCCAGGAAAATTGAAGGAGGAGAAGCAGCTGGAAGTTGTAGAGGGCGCCTATACTGCTGCACTCAAAGGCAGCAAAAGCCTCCTGTGGCAGAGCACATTCTCTGCCTCATCTGCCAGCGCCGGAAGCGGTGGTGGAGGCGGCGGAGGGAACAGCTACGGCGGAAAAGTGGGACATTGGGCCAGAGACTGTGACGGTAGTGGCGCCAGCTTGGCGGTGGGTCTTGCTCTCGTGGAGAGGGCTTGCCCTTGCGGTGCTGGAAGTTGTTCGGTACTCACCGCAAATACCGAGAGGAATCGTGGTCGCAAGTTCTATAAATGCCCTCTCCGACAGGTTCATCTCTCTCTCTCTCTCTATATATAATAGATCGCAATTCGATTCTTTGCTCGACATGTATGTGTTACGTCGTGCGTACATTTTTTTTCCTTTCAAGTTAATTATGTAGGTTTCATTTATCTGATGGGGATGAGAATGAAGAAACCGGAGTTCAATCCTTATCATGTCCGGTCGTAAAATTACGAACAATTCCGATCCCTGCACTCATACTCTTGTCAATCAAACGCGATAAAGTCACCTTCAGCTTAGTTCTGTGTTCTTGAAGTCTCAAAACAGATGCCGATAAACCATCTTAGTTGTGCAAGTCTGAAAAACTCTTAATATTGCGTTGCATGTTCTGATTGTTCAATGCTGCGGTGATTGACAAAAATGTATCTCGTTTCTTGAAATGATTTTTCTTATTTCTTTTCACTGGCAAGTCTCTCAGCATTTTTGTTCAGCGTGTAGCTTTATTTTGATTTTGGTGAAGGACAATGGTGGTTGTGGATTCTTTGAGTGGTGTGACAAGACCTCTGCAACCAGGAGTTCTGCTGAAGGTAGCCAAGATTTTATGTAGAATCTGCAAGTTTTGCTGATTTTCGTGTCCCCATGACACTTATTCTATATTGTTATTAACAGAGAGAGCTTGCTACACTGTTCGCCAGCAGTTGTACCCCGATCCTGCTAACCAGGTATCAGATCTATACATGACTTCTGGATACTTCGTTGATTCCTATTTCTTCCTAACGTGAGTAGATTGAGCTAGATGACCTTTTATTTTGACAGTTTAGTCTTCTTAATCTATAAAATTATGAATTCCATTTTTTGCTATATGCATTCTTTCCTATTTATATTTATGAGAAATACATGCGAGCTGTTTGCTGTTTAAATGATGTTGATTATCTAGAAATCCTATCCCATCACGAGGCTGTTGTAGACCACTAGAGAAATTGTCTCCTCCGCTATTTCACATGATTTATATAGCTGGAAGTAATTACCCATCTTGATTTTGTTCTGTCTTGGATTGTTAATATAAATTTGCTTCTTCATTGCAGTGCCTAATTCTTATATACCCATTTTGCGTAAATTGATTTAATTGCTGCAGCTTTCCTTCCAGGGAACTTCTGGTTTCACGAAATCAGGCGCTCACAATACCTCACATGGCTCTTCCTGTAGAGCTTTTGACATGCCTGACAGCAATAGCAAAATCAGTGGCATAGGAACTGGTTCTTCCTGCTTTAAATGCGGCAAGGAAGGGCATTGGGCAAGGGATTGCCCCATGCCTCCACCCAAACTTCCCGCGAATACAATAGGAAAGTCTTCTTCTTCTTCAGATGTTTGCTACAAGTGCGGCGTGCCTGGGCACTGGGCAAGGGACTGCTCCCAAAGTCAAGTTACCAAAAGGTGAATCTTACTCCATTTCAGTCTGGTTTGCTTTAACCTCCTCACAGTTCTAGCTCTTTGTTTCTGCTGCCCATGTTCATCTTGTGCAACTCTGATGCCAAATGGATCAGTAGGATATGTGATGCATACTGGTTGTATGCAAACATGGTTCATGCAAATGCTTAAATCAACCAGGCTTTATTGTTGTCGTATGCTCTATGATTGCTACTGTTGGGTATGGCATTCCATGAATAGTGGCAACTATGGTTTCTACTCGATCACAAAGCTCCCAGTGAGATAGGATATTTTTTAGGCTAATCAAATTTTCTCAAACCCAATCGAAGCCCGATTTGATATCTCCAAATTGAAATTATGGCAGGTTTAGCCAGACCAGCTAATATGGTTGGCTCACTCCTCATTCAAACGTCTTTTTTTTATTTGCTTCGGGAAGTGTCTTCAAACTCATTTCCATTGAAAGGTGGGATTTGATTTACATGGAATGATGTTCAAGATATCATTAGTTAAAACTGAATGGTAATACTAAAGATTTTCAAATACTAAATAACATATGACCCATTATGAATGTGTACTTTACAGGGTAATTTAATGCATTAAACCTTTACCATGCCATGGATTTGAAGAAGAGACGATTTACATTCATAATTGTTCTGCATGTCTTTAATCTACACATTAAAATTCTTATATGTCCATATTTCTTACTCCATTGTTTTTTTTATGTCACATATTTGAAGGAAAAAGTTAAAAAAAAAACTCTAATTTAGCGGATAGAGAAAATTCTTAATATTCGGAATCAACTACTTCACCAAATTGGTTGAGGCATACCGTTAGCTCGCATAATCGAGTATAACACAACAAACTTTATCAGGCATAGTATCGTGTGTAAGTGGTTTTATTTTATGCTATATAAAAAGTTATTTTTATAATTTGAATTTATAGCTATTAAATTACGTAGTGTCAATTTGTCATAGCTGCATCAAATTTTATTTACCGGTATAAAAAGGAGAAAAAAAGTTTCAAAATGGTACTTTTTTAAGAAGATTAGTTTTTTTTAACTTTTCTAAAAAATATATGTTTTTAACTTCATTATGTATGTATGAGTAATTGTAAGTTTCATCCATTTATAATTAACCAACGAGTGCCTTAGAACTTAGTTCTACGACAAAATATCATGAAGGACACAGCTCACGTGTTAGATATAATTTTATGTTTTCATATACTGCATTTCAACATACAATGAGTGTTTCTTTTTTATTTTTGTACAAAAAATTATTGAAAAACTCTTTTACACGATTGTAAATTGACACATGAAAAATACAATTTTTTTAAAAATCTTAATATCATTGTTCTTTGAAATAAATACTAGTGGACTTAAAAAGATAGCGTTACCCTTTAATTTTCTACATATTCACGTGTAGCTTGAATTTAAGATCCATTAAAGGGTGGGGATTAAATACTTAATATGGCAACATCAAGACTATCAAATCCTAAAAATAGAACACCGTATAAAAACAAATTCAACTGCATAAGGCACCCCTGATCTCCTAGCCACAGCAATAAAACAAGAATGCCATCACCCTGCTTCTGCAGCTTCCATATCTACAGCCACCCTAATTCCCTGTTTCTTTTTTGTTTTACATGTGCAATGATATACAAATCTCAATCATTATATGAATATAGACCCATCTGATAACGCTACATTCTACTATGACAACAAATTAGTAACGTGTGATATATGTAATATATTAACCAATATATCATCATTTTTTAATATATCATCAAATATTTGATCTCATATTTCAACTTGCAAAACATAAGTTTTGAGCCTAATACATTAGATCCCATAAAGAAATGAAGATACAAAAGCAATCAATATTAATATTGAGATTTTCATCCATAAATTTCCAAGGCAACAAGGGAACCTAAATTGGCGACTTGCGTCTCCATTTGGTGCATCACACATGCTATGCATTGTTGATCATTGAATAGTCCGTTCCTATTTTTAGGAGAAATAGACAAAATCAGGATGTGGACACTGGACAAACAACTTGTTCGGCTTCTTGACCTCCAGTAGAATCATTGCATGGCGGCTCCACCACATCAGCTTCCATAGGATCTCTGTCATTGATATTCTGATCATCAGTATAAACCTGGGAGCTCACCAACTGACCACTCAGGTCTTTGTGTTTAAGATTCCCTGTCAAAGCAAAAGAAACTAGCTAAGGATGGGATATAAACATGCACCCTAAAGACAGCATCTTGGAGCAGAGGCAAGAAATGTGAATTGCATTGAGGAAATTTGTGAGCAGGGAGAACAGTGCAATGACCTAATTCTATTTCCTACAATTACCAATTACCCTAATGAAAGAAAAAAATCTTGAAGGGATACTCTTAAAACATACTTTGATGACCTAAAATTCTATCCATTTATCTATACATTCAATGATAAATGGTTAAATAGAAAGCTACTTCTAATAAAATGCACGACGATATGTTTGTTGTATGAAATTTAAATGTGCCGCACAGGTTAAACTAGTTTTTGAACGTTGTGGATGCCCGGTCACTAAGTGAACAATTGAGCCAGTGAGCTCCTGTCTGCTTTTCAGCACTTGAAAAGTTTAAGTGTGATTGCATATCATTAGCCGCTCAGAATAACTCATTCCTGTTATTATTCTGTGTCAACCAAGGGAAGAGTCAGATCATATTGAATCAAACGGTTTTCCTTGATCATTTATATTTGGTTTCAGTTTCAAGATATTCATCATGTTAGGATTTAGCCTGCAACTTTCTGGGTGCTGCCAGTGATGCTCCAGCAACCCTTTGGCCACCAGGCATGTGTGCTTTGATAGATTCTTATACACATCCTCTCAAGTCATCAAAAAACAGAGATTGCTATAAAGACTTGTGACTTTTTCAAATATTTTTGAAGAACTCAAGTTTTCTGATTTTTTGTCAGCTGCAAGACAGGACTTTAAGATGCCAGAAAATCACTTTCCAGCAGCTTTTCTAACAACGGTTGGTTTCTATGCAGTGCCAAGCTTGATTTTGTCCCTTTGTACCGTTTAGATTACTCATGTTTGTTTAAAACCATGAAATTGGGGTGTTTGCTAATCACGACCAAAAAATATGCATTAACAATTAAGAACGCTTTAACTTTACGCTACTAAATTGTGGCCATACGGTGGTATTTAGAATGTATAAAAATACCATTTTGGTACCTTATTTGTGTATTATATGCACACTATTAAGGTGTATAATGGTATATTTAGATCCCTACATAATGCACCAAAAAACAAGCCTCTGCATCATCATTTGAAACAAAACCTAATCCTTCAGATTTGATTTTAGTTTTTTTATTTGGACTGAGTATTATATTTTAATTAATTTTTCTACATTTTGTATATTTCTGAGAAAATGTTTCTAAAAATGTAAATATATGGTATTAATTTTGGATTAGACAGTCAGATGTAATTGATTAGGTAAGGATCTTACGTTGACCTTACAACTGACCTTTCCCAATCTTGATTATTATATTAGATACGTGATTTACTTACCAATGTTTATATATATATATATATATATATATATATTAGATACATGATTCAGAAAAAAAATTTTACAAAGAATGCCATAAATAAAATTTTGCTTATTTTGAATTTTGTCTTCCATAGTATACATCGTTTTTTATTTCAGAAATTATATCAAGCATGAGATTAGCATCTAGAATGCATTTAATGTCAATTATAATGGTTGTTTGTGGAGTTATATCTAGAATTCTGTTTAAATTTTTATTTGTACAATGATTATATGTTCTGTTTATGAATAGTTTTTGTTATCGGTTGGCTATCATTTAATCTCTACAATTTTAGGCCACAAGCCTTGAGAACTAGCTAGTTCCACTGGAACCCCCATAGTGAGATTGGCCGGTAAAGGTGATTAAGTTGCACAACTACTCAGACTTTGATATAGCTAAACCATAGTTCTTAAGAAATATTGTTTACATTCTTTATATCTGATTTTGTGCCATTAAGAGTCATATTATAAAGTGTATTTCTATTGAACTAGATTTACTTTGCCTAGCATCTTTTATCAGAAAGATAGGATTTTATCAAATGGCAATAGAACTGCTTGATTGACAAATTTTTGTGATTTGTAAACTTGCTTGACCCACTAGATTGGGCTAGGTCACTTGCTGAGCTGTTTAGCTGATCCCTTCTTAAGGATTTTGCAGATACTGATGCTGAATCTTAGAGATGCAACTGTTGGCTAATAGGAGGCAATGTGTTTACTTTTCATTTTTAGTTGTTGCCTTTCCATATTCAGTTTTGTCTGATTTTACAAGAGAGGATTTAGCTCTTAGATCTGTTATGTCAAACTTAAGCTTAAGTTTATTTATTTTACTTTGGTTCCACTTTGCCAGTAAAAGAACAGTTCAGGATTACTACCTTTTATTATGAGTTTTGGGAACCTATTTGTATGGTTGATGGATTTGGGTAGGTTATTGAAAAATTCAAAAGTTAGGCTTGGCTTACTTGTGGGGAAATTCATGGGTGAGCTGCTCTTGTCATGCCAGTTGTTGGTTTTGCATGACTACTATAAAGTATTTCTATCACTTGCTCTCACTAGAAGAACGCCTTTTATCCTTTCTCCCTGTCGTTCTTTAGTTTTTGTCAATGCTTCACTAGATACCACTAGTGAATTTCAATGTATAATCTATAGAAAAACTTGATGTATTTGAGAAGCCCTGATTACAAATGCATCACATACCCATCCAAAACGTGCATCCACCTGAAGTAGTGTGAAGAAGAGACTTGACATGAAATAAGAACCGCTCCATCGATCTCTTTGTAGCAGGAATTTTAGTGGTAATTGTTGTCTGTTTCAAGCCCTTGAAGAAACAAAAAATGCAATAACTAATCTGTAATGCCAAAGGGTAATATTTATAAGCCTGCAATGAAATGGTCAGGAAACAACCTTTGCTTCAGAACATAAGGTCTGAATTGTCCTTGTCGCTTTCTGAAGTTCCTTCACCTAATTAAGATTTTGGAGGAAAAAAATGATGAATTAGACCACAACCTTTGCTAGAAGTACTACCAATCATGTCAAAGTTAGATAAAAACATCAAATCATACCAACAGCACTATTAGCTCACTGTGATTTCCAAAATGTGTCTGTAGGAACTCAAAGGCTGGATAATTCCTCAATATCAGTAACATAATCTACCAAATCTGAGGCAACAGAGAATAAGCACAAGGAAATACCTCTCAGAAAGGAATCTACAAATTTTCCACCGTACTTGACAGCCATGGCGTGCACAGTTACCTATATAATATCACAGTGTGGATGATAATTATGAGATCCAATTGTGGTCTGCCGCTTGACATCAACAACAAACAGCACAATCACTAGAATGAAGAAAACATACTTAAGAAAGTAAAAATTAGTAACCACCTTGTCATAAGTCCTGCACATGTTGACCAATGAAACTACTATGTTCACACACTGCTGAAGTTCAATAAGAAATTTCTCGACAATTTCAGGTTCAATACCAGCTCTGGGCTTTTCAGGGAAGCGGATATCCTTAACCTGATTATGCCAAAAAGCAAGAATTACAAATTTGATTATTAATTGGTAGGTAGGCCATAAGGATTGCAGGAATTGAAAAGCAAGACCTCCCTTTCCACAAAATAGCAAGATATCTGCAAAAGCAATATACCAACCCATCTGTGAGCCACCACCCCTCCAAACCCCCGGAAAAAAAAAACACAAAAAGAAAACACATCTACTAGATGGCTGGTACTTGATTCATAAGTATTAACAAGTAGAATCTATAATATTTTACAGGGCCAATTGGGTGGTCCAATGCAAATGGCTCCAACACTAGGCAAAACCCATATTAAACACCGATTTTACACTAGGATTCCACGACAAATTAAGTGATATTGACATTGTCAACTCATCTTTTAAATGGTTTCATTGATTATATCCGTATATATCGGAATCGAATATCCTTTGAATCCAGTCCTGATTGGATGACACTAAATGCTACAATTGGGCTTGTCCCAGCATCAAGCAATCACCTATAACGAGACCATAAAATGTTATGGCACCACTTCCCATATAGAATTGAGTTTAACTCTTTTTTTTTTTTCTTTTTTCCCCCTACCTTTTAGTTTACTTTTGGTGTGTACCACTGGGTAGAAAGGTTACTTGTCCCGAGAGGTGTTTGGACTTTGGACAGATGATGGACAATAGGCCCTCTCTTGGGACTTGACTAAATGTCATGGATCACCAAATTCAGGTACGATCATAGCCATGATCATTTTCTATGCTAGGATTGTTACAAATTATGCAATTACAATCCCACCAATGATCTAGGAACAACACATATACAAACATCTCAAGTCAAAAATCCTGTCTGACAAGGCCATTTCATATTGAAATATAAGTTGAATTTGACTTAAATTCCTCAATAATAAACCTTCTAATTAATTGTAAGAGAAAGCAAAATCATAACTTGATAAAAATACAAGACTTACTAGCTTGTTTAGAATGTTCAGGTTCTCCTCGTGCTGCACGCAGTTTGACAATTTGTAAGAGGCTGAGAAGAAATTGAACCAATATGTATAGACAAATAAGAAAGATAAAATGCCTCACCAGGGTCTTGTACCACACTAAAAAAGTTGCGGAGCAAAGAGAGGGAAAACCATGGTAATCCTCTTCTCCTATCATCTTGCCTGAGGACGCCTGAAGAAGATTCAAATATAAAATTTTAAGCTCTTAAATTTTTAAGAATGGTTAACCTAATGTGAGTGGGCAATTGTTAGCCTAGACAAGCATGATCTGGGCTCTTGCTAGAGATATATTGCCCACCGTCGAGAGAATACATATATTTTTTTTAGAGATTGGCAAATATTGAGACCCTAAAATATGCTAGAAAGCAAGAAAATCTGGATTTTCTAGAGAATGAAATCACTTTGGAGAAGATCTACTGTCCAATGCTTAAATAGATTTGACACGTTGGTAATTTATCATAGATCTTTACATATATCATATAATACCTTTCTGTGCTTATATTTAAAGTTTTTAACAAAAGTAAGGAATTCGAGGGACATACTATTGTAGTTAAATTTGATAAATAATGGAAGATATAAAAAAGAAAATTTTCCCGTTCAAATCTACGAAAACAATAAATACAAGGATGAAAAGATCAAATTGATTATTCAGCTGTTTGAAGAGTACAGTAAAAGGATAGAAATGCAGAAGATGAGACTTGGGAACCTTAAGAACTACAAGCCTTAGAGGATAGTGAAACATTTGATAAGACAGGGAAAGACAAAGGGAGGGGAGGGAGGTATAGGTATAAGAATTGTGAGAGGGATAGATGAAAGAAGAGCAGAGAACAAGGGATGTGACTTAGAGAAGAAGTTTCCTGCAAATAAAGAGGTTAAAATTTGTTGCAACCTTTTTCATTATCTTAATCAAATACTTGAAACAGCAAATAAACAGAAGCAGATCCCCACTGTTAAACAACATAGATATGAGTCAGGTGCTGTGACTAATAAAAATAGGAGAAGAATAAATATAAATCAGCGGACCCAAACAATGAAAGCAATCTATTACGGTAACTGCTATGGATTCAAGGAGCTGATTGCAAGGACCCCCACAGATCAGGGCCTCCACTGGTCATATTATATTATATGCGTTATGTGGAAAACTAACAAACTCTTGCTCCAGCTATAGTTATATTATATTATCTGGCAGTATCTCCGGGACAGGAATTCATGTTACTGTAGCGGTAAGGAAAACTTTCAGAAAGATAAATGAACCTGAGGCAATAAAGAGCAGGCCAATTCATTCACAACATCCGAAGTAGGACCACTGTTTTCCAGGTAAATACGCAATATCTTCTCCAGTGTTTCACTCTGCAAGGATCAGGAAATGCTAGACTGAGCAGAGAATAAATACAATAGGTCCATCAGAAGCTAAAACTAGAACTGGAACATATAAGTTTGATGGCAATGAAAACGGTTTCACCTGGCCTTTCCAACCATTTTCTAGATTGACATTATCCCAGCTGTGCCTTAACAATTTCAAAGCTGAAGTACCAAGTCTCTTTTGCAAGGTAGGTAGGAGACCCTGTATAGAATTTCCATGACTGTTTTTGCCATTTCTTTCAGGTGAATCCCTTGGAAATTTTTGGTAGGATAATAGCACTGATTTTAATGTAAGAAGAACCTCAGAAGCCAGCTTGATTGAGAAAGAACAAACTGCAGGAGGGATGCAATAAAAATGTAGGAGGAAATTTAACTGATAATAATCTTCGTAGGGCACTTAGATATATAAGAAGAAAATGTCACAGCCATTATACCTATCTCCAGCAAATCTTCCAAGAAGGAATAAGCACCACAGTACAGATAATCTAGAGTCCCAGACAAAAGGATCAGCTGCACATCAGATAGAATACTATCTGGTCTATTGACTGGCTGGAAATCTTTGAGGAGATCAAGGACAAAAGATTTGTTCTTCATAGTGTCAGGAAGGTTCAATACCTGCAATAACGAATGTCGTAACATAAAAAAGAAGCCTTCATATAGAAAGGATACATCCACTCTCAACCAGTTGAACATGTCATATCACACAGGGAGAGAGAGCGACCCTGCTGAAGAAAGACAATGTCTCTTTGACAATCGAACATAAAATTGATGAATTAGAAATTGTGGATTCAATTAACTCTGGATTCTCTGCCATCAAAGATTGCACTCTCCAGTGGTCTTGACAAGTTTCAGTTCCTGCAGATGTGTGTATTCATATAAGTCAGACTGTACAAGAGTTTATTGGATGAAGCTAAGCAAAACTCACCTTTTTTGAGGATAGAAACAGCAGCATCAAAACCCTTCCTAAGGCTTGGAAGCAACGGTTTGATATTGCTCAACAGTTCATCCACATTCGTCCAGCTTGAACCAGGTGGAGCACTCGGGCATCTGTCTGAAAACTGTTTACTTGGAGGACTGAAGTGACGTAGCTTATAGTGAAGGTCATGTAGAAGGTAGGAATGCAAAATTAACTAGCACAGAATAGGTTAATGGTTATTTAAAGTTGAATGCATCTACTTTAAAATCTCAGTTCGTCCACATACATGCTTTATGAAAACTAAAACAAACACAATGTTACCTCAGCTGCAGGGTCTGAACAACATGAATCTTGATTCTGTGTTACAAAACCATAATATCCCTTAGTTGAATATATAATCGCTAATTGAGTAAGCAGAAATTATTGGAATACGGCTTTTTTCTTTGATAATTATTACATATTCATGATTTTATAAAGACAACGATGATTATTGTCCTCTTGAATGCAAAAATCTCCAATTTTAAAGCTTGCAACGCCTTACATGGTTCCTAAAATGCAATTATTGTATTGAGCACCAACAATTTTTGTAAATTACAGTTGACAATTTAATCACTATTCCAGCAATTCATCTCCTTATAAAGGTTGGACGCTCAACTGGTGTGGTTTTAAGGAAAAAGCTGGGGAACTTCCTACCTTCTCCCACCAAAAAGGGAAAAAAATTCCCATTTGTATAAAAAGTTTTAAACCAACCCCTGATAGAACTTATTTAAACATATGCAAGAATCTGCAACTATACAGATTTACATGGCTTACAAGGTTCCTAGCATGTGTCACATACAAGACCCATCATCTTCCATAGTTATTGAGAAAGATTTTCAAATAACTACTTCTCTCATCCTCCTGAGATGTCTGGGTAGTCAGCAATATGATATCATGGAAAAAGGCAGGCTGTCCCCTCTGTTTTTGTGCAGCAGAAAAGAAAAAATTTCCCGTTTTCATAACACTAGTATCGGCCAATGAGAGGACTGATGTGAACATATAGATAAGACCTACTTAGTGGCAATCAATTTCCACTGATAAACTTTGACAAATTACACACCATAAGCTTAATATAGAATTGACAAATAGATTAGGCACAAAATGCCATTTGAAATTATCTTTTCATTTCATATGCCAAATTAGAAACTTGAACAGTAATAACATAATAACATCTAACCCATTAGTCCAATTAATCACAAGCACAACAATAAAATTTATTATCTATCAATTAAGACATACCTTCGAAAAGGTCAGTAAGGAATGACAATCAGTTGAAATAGATCTGAATTTTGCTCTTTCTGATTCTAGAAATATAGCAACTCCAACTACTTCCATAAGTGCTTGGTCTTCAGATATGCATGATTGATGCTCTTCTGACTGCAAAGTCCTCTCCTTCATGGGATGACTAAGAGAATTGTTCTTTCCATGCTTCCCTTCTCTATTAGAGAAGTTACTTTCATTTGCCTTCTTATGCACATTTTTATGTTTGACTTGCCCTCTATGATTAGGCTGGCTTGAGAATGAATAGTCAATTTGCTCCCCATGAAAGTGCACCTCAGGCAGACTGAATGGATAATGCTTAAGGGTAAAATTCAATAAGCTTTCAAGATATCTGCATTATGAACTTCTACTTGTCATTATATAATGGCATTTATTGGTTGGGGTGAGGGTGATGGTATGCTGGACATAGAGAAAAAGAAATAAGGAGTATGCTACTTTGAAGCCATTAGTGCATGGAGACGAATGCAATTCCACCATCACTTCAATTAGGATGCATGCGAGTTACTTCATCATGAACTACAAACAGGAGGTGTTACACCGATAATGTTGCTTCATGCATCATCAAATATACTGACCATGAATTATAAAGAATGCAATATTTGTCAATTCCAATGGCCTTATTACTATAGTTAGATTGTGGGCAAAATAACAAGAATGCAAATAAAAATTGATAAATAGAAAACAATAATAAACAAATTACTGTTGTATCTTAATTTGAAATACAGTAATAGTTCCTACAGATAATGGGGAAAGGGAAAGAAAGTTATTCTTATAACTAGAATGAAAAAAGAGAAGAAAAGGAAGGTAAACAGGAGGCAAGCCCAAGTGAAGCTATCTTGACCACCACCACCATACCTCCAAAAAATTTAATTTCCTTTCCCCAACATCTCTCTCTCTCTCTCTTCCATCTTTTCCCCTTTCCCCCATCATTTTATTTAGCCATTCTTTTATCCATCAACTTTTTGCCAATCCCCCCACATTCTCCATACCTTCTCTTATCAATTTTATACTTCATCAAACATTAAGCAAGGAAAGTGGAGATGAATGTAAGCAAGGATTTAAGGTAATTTCTCTGTTTTTTTTTTCTGATCTTTTTATTCATCTTTTGCTCCTTCTCCTTTTCCTTAAATACTTTTTTAACTTTTTCTTAGAGATTCTCATTCCATTTTCTAGAATGCTGGCATCCAAACACATTTAAATAATTTTCTAGGCCTGGATCTAACTATTCATACTTTTTAGCATTCTTTAGAAATATTTTGGGTATTTTAGGAATATTAAAAATTATGAAAACACATGCTATGTTGTTTTAATATTAATACTTTTTTATTTTTGAAAATAGAGGTTATACTTGTATGATATTTGCTAAGTCTTATAAAATTAGTATTTGAATATTATGTATTGAATGTTTTATAAATAAATGGGCAAGAAATATTATTAAAGAATGAGACATATAAAATTAACAAATAGTATATAGCTAGAAATACCTTGGTTGGACGAAAAAAAGAAAAAAACTTGAAATGGAGTGTTAATTGCTTATATTAAGAGTTTGTTACAAAATAAACCTTTTGAGACAATGCATTAAAAACAAATAATAATAATAATAACAACAATAACAATAATATTAACCATTAGGAAATTTTAAAACTACAATTTATAAATTTAATTCATAGTTTTGCTTGTATTTAAATGTTTACTTATGTATGTATATGCTATTAGTTCTCTAGTAGAACATGAAGAGCAAGACAATTAACAATGTGATTGACCAAGTGGTTTTTGATAGACTGAGGTGAGTTTTTACATCCTAAATAGAGGCAGATACAATTGCACAACATAAGCCTGTATATCTTTTGCAAGAAAAAAAAGTTATGAATACCTTACCACCAACTAATAATGAGCATGTCCGATCAATTGTTAACCTCACTTACCACCCAACTCTGGTACACATTTTGATGGATGTTGCATGCATTTTTCTTATGATATGAACTCAAGATAATGTACATGATGATTATTTCTCATTATGCCTTGCTCCGACATGTGTATATGACTATCTGTTGTTGAACTTCACTGTAAGATGCTTAATCCTAATAAAGATGCCCCAGCAAAGGAAATCTAAGGGGAACTAGATCACATCTTCCATACATCACCCCATCATAAGTTGAAGTGCCGGGGAAGCTCTCCTATGAGTGAGTGAATTAAGCTATGCCAAAGTCATGGTGGCATAGTGCGACTAGTTATTGGTTAGTTATGAGCTTTATGATGGCCTATCAACATTTTTATTCTAATTCAATATTAATCTATCCATTACTTAATTTTTGGCACTTTGACAGCGACATTATTGTATATGTCTTTTGTATTATTAAAATTAGTTACTAAAACAACTGTTAAGAATAAACACTTCATATAACCCTTTGATGAATGACCAATCATAAATTTCATTATCACCCAAAAACGGAAACAAGCCACTCAAAAATCTTTGTCAACGATACATTGCTAATCTATTTATTACTTAATTCTTGGCACTTTAGTTGTGATACTATTGTGTATGTCTTGTGTTGTTAAGATTAGCTATTACAATAATTGTTCATGATAAACATCTCATATAACCCTTTGATGAATGACTAACTTTGTTATCACCCAAAAACGGAAATATGCCACTCAAAATTAAGGCACCGGAGAAAATTGTTGTTTAAAGCATGAGATCAAATACGACATTCCTCAAAGGGCTTTGAAAATTATCTCACCTTCCCGAAAATGGACAGGAGAGTGTCCAAAAGGCTGGTGCATAAGCCTAATGCTTGAAAATCTCAATTAGGTTCTTTATCATAAACCTTTCATTTGAACAAACTCTTTCCTCCCGGCAAAGGTTATGAGTTTGGCAAGGCAGATAAAGAGTGAGAATGATAGATCATATATGAAAGAGTAAAAAGTGAAAGGGATAAGCAAATCACAAGAACAGAATCCTACGCCAACATTGAATATTTAATTACAGAGTCCCATAAGAAGTTTAGCTAATTTTGCCCACAATGAAGACAAATATATTACCAAATCAGGCATCAAAGTGAAAATTAAAATCCTATATAAAGAAACATTCAATATCTTCCTTTAGTCATTAGTGAATTCCTCATAAAATAATAAAATGGCTTAACGTTGGAGGTTCTCTTTATTCAGTCTATCCAAACCAGAAAGCTTATTTTAGGGGAAAAAAGTATTTGAAAGCCTACTCGAGAGTGTTGCCCCGTGCGAACTCAACATACTCCATGACTTGCAATTGGGTAAATATCAAACAGGAGATGGAAATTTATTTCACTGTTAGTACAAATGGTTTGAGTACAAATATGGAAATCACATTAAGTGTAGACATAACTATACCTCTTTGTGATGTGAGTTTATTAGAATTTACATATTGCATTGTATTATAATGAATCTATGTTTTCTACTGAAAGGAGTTTGCAGCCATGGATGTGAATTAGAACCTTAAAAGAAACTTATATTTACTACATTTTTCACCTTAAAACTATTTGTTCTGGTGTTATTTACCACTACACAAATATAACTAGAGCAATGTTGATCTCCAAGCAAAAAAAAAAAAAAAAAACATAAACATTCAGTGGGGGTTTGGTTGGGCAATCAGGCAGCCCAGCTACATGTTTGGGCTCAAGATTTTGTTTAATGAGTGCATTGCTTGTTTGCTACAAACACGTGGACCAGATGGAAACATTAATACTTATTCACATGAAGTTGAAAAAATAGGATCTTTTTATGTAGCCCAACTCATATTTTATAAGGTCCAATCTAGAAACTTAAAAAAGGTAACAATAAAAATAGTCAAAGAAAACACCCAAACCTTAATCCTCCCTCTTCCCTTACTGCCACCGTCCTCTCATCTCCTGCTCCTCCCTCCCTGACTCCTTCAGCTTCAAACTCCACCCATGTAGAGATCATATGGGTGACATGAGGTAACACCACCCATGTAAAGATCCCAATAGGATAAAGGAATAATTAAAGTCAAAGAATTTTACAAAGAGTTTGTGTACAAGAAAACATACACTAGGTTCCTCAGCCGCTTTAATAGCTTGGTAACTATTTCCTCCTTTAGAGTCTGATTGGTACCTTGAAAATTTCCAACAACTTGTGTACAGAAGATATTCAACTGCCACAAGATATAAAATCCCAAACACAGTATGATTCTCATCAGAAAAATCTAATAAATCAGTCCTTACTAAATAGGTTGCTAACTTCAATCTCAACACTTACTAGTTCTCGTAACCAATTACATGCATAATAGATAGAAAGACATATAATCTCTTTCTGCTTCCCTGTCAATGACTGCCAAGCAGATCCAGAGAAGTACTGCATGGTCAAAACAAACGCACATCAACATGTTATTATGCATATCAAGTTTGGCATGTCACTTTAACAAAGGAAAAAAATATTAAGAGAAAAAGTTATTAATTTCATTACACAAATTAGAAAATAATGATATGAACAATTTTAAAATCATTGCAAAATAATCAGCAAAAATGATGTTGAAAAGGGATAGAAAACTCAATTTGCAGAACTAAAATTTGTTCTCACTTTTTGAGATTAGCTTGTGTATTTTTATGCATTTTAATATGTAATATTGTTCAAAGCACAAATATTTTCTCCTGTAATTAAATCAACAAACATAGATCAACCTACTCAACGGTAATCGAAACAAAATTCTTTATTATATAATTTTGTACTTAAATTAGGGATTCTAAAAAACAGATATAACAGAGACCAATTGTCTGATGACAATATAGATCTTATCATTCAAGTTCAATTTTGCTTTTCCCATTACTCCTTGATTATAATTTGACAAACCAAAGTTTCCATAATTCTTTTGTCTATGCCCCCTATCATCAATAATGCAATAGCAAAATTGCTGTTTGTCAAGAAAAGTTTGTCATGAGTACTGTGCTAAACAAAAGGTCATAACAGTGGTCCAATCCCTCCCCTAATCACCTAGATTCATTAAATCTTCAGAAGAGGGAAATGATGGGTCTCACATCTGCAAGCCCAAGAACTAGAGTTGCATTTTGTTATTTCTACCGCCTACACTTTCGACCTTCTAATGTGTACTCTAACAATCTTAACACTAAATCGAGTATCTCATCCTTAGACATCATTGTCATCTCAAGGGAACACAGTTTTATGAGGGATGGATACAAGAAGATTGGAACAAAGTCCTCAACTCAAAGGAATGAAAAAAAATAGATATGTGGTCATAGATAAATCATGGGAGTTTATTCGAGATGTCTTTGAAATGGCATTCTGCAATTTCATTTCTTAACTGTCATTCTACATTCAAGTTTCTCATGAGAAAATCCCAGCTAAAGAAATCAGATGCCTTTGCTTCACTTGCTAACCTGTTATCCTGAATTAAGGCATTAACCATTGGTATAATTCATGTAATAAATTAATGTTATTTTCATTCTTTATAACATGTGTACATACCTCAGCAGGCACATAATCAAAAACACATTGGGAATGCATGAAGAATTCAGTCATGTAGCACACTACCACAGCAGGGGAAGAGACTTCGAAAAAGCTCTAATGGACAAACTAGCAACGTGATTGATAGGATTCTCAGATTCTAGAAATGGTAATTCATAGGGTGCTCAGGTTCAACATAGGCAAACAAATTTACTAGTTATTGTAGGCAAGAGAAAGAGAGTGAGGCATGTGTATACATGCATGTGCGCATACATGCAATAGAGAGAAACAGACATACAGGAGTTATGTTCTTTTTGTTGGCCAAAGAGCATTTGAAAACCTCCATGAGAGAGCAATAACTGATTGCAAAAGGGTTCGAGGAAAGAACCACAAAAAAGATTGACAAAAAAGCTTCATTCATCTTTGTCTCGATACTTGTGTAAACTATACATATCGATCCTCTCACATTTCTAAAACATCTTTTGAGGAGCATAACATTGGCAGAATTGTTTGCTTAGCCAAATTGTACTGATATCATACACTACCTGATGCAAGTGCAAATTAATGCTAGTAATACTGCAGCGACATGTTTTCTCACCTGTAGAAGAGCATATGAGATGAAAATAATATTCTCCTAATCTTGAACATAACAAATTACAGGTCCTTGGCAGGCCAGAAATGGTTTTTTCCATCAAAAAATTTTTATTCAGGGCAGTCTACAATATTTGATGAACTCCAAAATCCTCATAAGCCTCCACTCCTTCCAAACACTCCCCAAAAGGAAATATATACATATACATATGCAGGTGTATTGTTAGGATGAGTCACCCTCCTTTGAGTTCCATATCCATTGCATATATCCACATTCTTTGATTCATTAGCCTCATTGAGCTTCACAAAAGGTTTGGATGATTCACACTCTTGCAAAGGAGATTCTTCAACGAGAAAATTGAACCATGATGGGATGCTCATGCTTAAATAGCAGTAGTAGGTGCACCCGATGGGGCACTTGTGCGTCAATAGCAAAAGATGCACATAAGCAAAATTTGTCTCTAGTATTCAAACTCCAAAAACGGCATTCAAACACCACCTCTAGGTACAAAATCCTGTGGGATTTTTAGGGCATTATTGTAAGCATTTGAGATATCCTTTGGGAGGTGACTAGAGTGAGAAAGAAAAGAGCTTTGCCAACTATTTGAGTTCCAAATCTTGCTTCAATTTATACCATTCTTGGATATTTTGTTCTATTTGTTATTCTTGGACATTTTACCTGTTGTTCTCTTCTATTTTTTATCTATTGTTATATTTTTTTTGGTTTACCAATATTGTAGTAAAACTAATGGAGGTGCCCGGGAATTTGTATAACCATACTCGTAATCATAGTGGATTTGTTATATAAACATAAAACCCTATGATTTTATCATTTAATTTAAAGAATTCCCACAAGAAATTTAATACATCTTATTTTACACTTGTTATCGTAGTTATCAGTATGATTGTGTGGATTGCCATTTTGTCTCCTTATAGGTTCAACCAATGGGCGCGGTTTTTATCAGTGTAGAGATTTGTTCCTGGCCTGATTTATAAGCTTGGTGTCAAAGGCTCAACATATATACGGGATGAATCCATGTGCAAAACAATTATGAATATAAGAAGTAAAAAACAAGTTTTTGAAGATAAAAAAGCTTAATTGTTTGAGATACTAAACAAATTCTATTAACTAATTTAATACAATAACCAGCAAAAAAAATAAAATAAAATACAATAATCCCTACAAGCAAGCAATGTCAATATCTCAAACATTATGACTTGGATGCAATATATTTAATATATTTTACCAGTTAAAAACTTTCCTAATTTTGTAATAATTTTTAATTAGTTATTACTCACATGATCATCAGACAACTGAACATTGGTTTAGCCCATTTTCAAGAATAGTCTTCCCATAAGCTTTTCTTAAGATTTTTCTTGGTGATAATTTCTAAGTAGAAGCTCATCCTAAAAGCTCAAAACAACTTTTAGAGAAGCCCCAAAACACATAGTAAGTGTTTATGGCAGCTCCAATTTATAGCTTTCATCAGAAGTGGTTCTATAAAATGGCCTAAACAAGCACTCAGGTGTGTAATTCAATGTTGATTGCCATTATCTGTGTTAATTCTTCAGCCAATTTGCAGCTCTTTGTGACCTTAAGAGATTAAAGAAAACGAACATTTTTATTGATAGTCTAAAGCAATAGGCCTTTAATTATTTATTCATGAACACAATCAGCATTTTAATCAAGTAGTATATTTTTTCTATATTTGTATTGACATATATTTGGACACTCATTAGCATCAAAGGCAAACACAAAGTAGATATACATGGAAGAGAAAATAATTGATGAAAAATTCAGTGATGAAGCTGATCAAATTGTCAAATTTAATTCCACCTTGGAAGAAGGAAGGTATAGAGGGCAGCCAAGCAGTGCATCTATTCCTCCAAGAGATCCTTGATTTGATGACCTCTCCATCTGTTCAATTGACCAAAGGGGTAAAAGAGAGAGAGAGAGAGAGAGACACACACACACACACAAGTCCCGACAGAACCAAGGAATAATCACTGAAAGTTTTCTGCTTGTGCTAGTGAACAAAGAACTTACAATGGACATTAGAAGCAAATTGGCAGGCAAAAATTGCAACACAGAAGCAGACCTGCAGAAGACAATATTGCAAAAAAATTTGGCACAGTTGATGCTGTTGCAAAGTCAACAAAATATCAAACTGGTGGGTGGTGTGGATGCTCCAAGAGATAAAGTGCAAATGATGAAGTGTGAACCTACTTAAAATATGCTTATTGAGGGCAGCCATCCTAAAAAGTTTAACTCAAACAGATCAGAAGAAAAAAAGGACTGCTGGATACAAAAAAAAACACAAACCAAAAAATAAACAAAGATAAAGTGAACAAATGATTTCAGAGACTGATTATCAGCATCGCCAATGGGCAGCAACTTCTTTGCAATGATTTATATAGCATATGAAAGTTCAAGAAGGCATCAGCCATGATATGAAGTCTCTCTATAATCAACATTCCTAGAATTGGCCAAAAAGGCTAACGCAGTCAACTTTCAGTGCTGGCCATTACGCCCCAATCACCTTCAACTCAAGCAACCACATGGCAAAACTTTTTGGTCCAGAACCACATTAGTACAAACAACCTCCCAGGCAACCATTTCCAAAGGAATCTGAAAGTCTCCCCGAGTTACTCCCAGACTGCTTCAAATCCATCACAGTTGCACATCAGAAATATTACACCTCATAATGCTTTCGGAATTGTTATAGATGCTAGCAGGAAGACCTAGAAGAAAGAAAAGGAAAAAGTAGTACACTCAACTGGCAGGACCACTCCATCCAGAAACCATTGTTCCAAACACCACCAAGGTCACCAGGCTGGTCTTACTTTCAATGCCTCCCAACTGAAATCTTCACCACCACACTTGAGGAGTTGCTCCTTTCAAAATCAGAAAACACTGGCAATGACTGTTTGACTGTGTTTGCAATGACTCAATTAGGCAACCAAAAGACTCAAATGCTGCTCTCATCTTGACTTTTCACTTAAATTGTGTAAAGATTTGGAAAATGTATTTCACTAAGGTGGACCACATTGGTAGACTCATTGACTCAACGTTGGAACACAAACTCAATAAACAATGGACTGGTAAAATTGATAGTGTTTCTAAATCTGATACTTATCTTTTTCGACCTACTATGTGTGCCAATGATCCAATCATAACTTTGTATCGTTTGACACAGATAGGTATCCTAACTTTCCACGATGGAGAAAGATGAAAGAATGTTCCTAATGATGCTTCTATTTTGTCAAGTGACAATAGCAATACTGGGAGAAAAGCATATGTTGGAGATCAAAAGAAAAGTTCAGGTTGGGGGTTTCAAAATCTGCTAATGCAAGTGTGGATCAAATTACCAAGTCAAACAAGGGAGAAAATAAACTGCCATTTGTTTTTTCTGGCCCTGCTGTTCCACAGCTGATTATGTTCCTTAAGGCCCAACACCAAAAAGGAGGAGACCGTCAACAACATTACAATGTCGTAAGCCCCAGTATGAAGATCATCCAAATGAACCATCTTCCACAATTTCACGCAAGCCAAAAAAAAATCATATAAAGTTTGGAGGACATCCAATCCTTCCTTAGTACTACTCTCCAAGAGAATTGAGACAGTTTTTTTGCTTTAAAATGCCCAGGTCATCCAAACAAATTCAAGATTTCCCCCTAAGTAAATTTAGGCACTCCTGCTAGTGATTGAGCCATCCCAGTATCCAGAACAGTACAATTAGAAGATAGAGAAGTGACCTTGAACTCAAGTTGGATGGGTCCAGACTTGATACAGCTCCAAGATCCTTTGAACCATCTTTCCTGTTAGCTCCAGATTCAGATGGCCTAATCCTGAATGAGCTGTCTGCATTCCAGTGGACCAAAAATTTTCACCTTCTTAATGGCTAGTTCTTTGCCAAAAATCCTCAAGTCACCCATAATCCTTCTAGAACTAAAGAAATGTACATTTGTTTTGCACTTCCAATCTAAAGATACACCACTTAACCGATGAAAGTGATTATGTAATCACTGAATTTTACAGATATAGCAAAGAACGGATATACAAGTAATCTACATATAGCAAAGATTTTTTTTTTTTTTTTTTTAGTTTTGCCATGTTGCTTTTCTCTATAGTTAGTATTTGTCACTAACAGAATCTGAAATTCAAACTTCATATAAACTAAATTCATGTCCTGAACAACCATGATACCAACTCTCACATCCAGATACTAGGTTTTCAAAGACAGTTCTATGATATCAAGCTCAATAATCTAAAAATATGGGACATAATTGCAATTCACTAAACCAAAGACGGCCATAAAACAGAGAAAGCAAGCTAAAGCATTACTGCAAAGAAGATGAAACCAGTGGCAAAATGTTCAGACAAATTGGAGATATATCACCATCCAAGTTCATCCATAGCTCCCCTGCCAAAAAAAAAAAAGGGGAACAATAGGCCACCATAGATCATGATATTAAGTTGTTTTGAAAGAAAAGATGGTTCTACAGAGGTAGCTTGGGGACATCTTAGACTACCTTCTACTCCACAATAAGAGTCCTTAACAGGCAGTTTCCCACCATCAAGATCAGACAAGAACAAAGATTCAAAGTCTCCAAGATGCTTACCGATCCTACAAAAGAGAAGTTATGTTACTTTCATCAAAACATCTATCGGAAGAATCAGATAAATCATACATTCATCTTATTTATAGCAGGATAAGTTATGGAATTTTCTCACCATTCCATAATATATGGGTAAAGAGTTTTAGAATTCAATACAGAGCTTAGTTCGTCATAAAACAGAACCATTTGCAAGGGCACTTGTTTACAAGACTCAAGAGATAACTTCAGCAGTTCGAAGGCTTCATCACAATTAGATTTCTGCACGAAGGGTTAGGATGATTATGTATTCCTGTCCAAAAACTAAGCCATAATAGAAAACAAACCACAAATGATATTCATTAGCATAATCAACATCAAACAATCAAATAAGATTTTATAAGACCAGCCATAACAGACAAAAATTTGAGGAAAATTGAAGTTGGGGGAAAGGATCTAAGTTCCTGTGTGATGAGTGATTACCTTTCACATTCTATGGTCAAATCATCCACAAGTGAATCTTACTTGACTTTTCATAAATGAGAGACTAAATTACACGAGTGCTAAAGTTATGTTATGGACAACATGCTAAAAGACGAGAACTTGAAAGAGAGAGGAAAAAGTTCCTAAGAATATGAAATTTTCAAACAACTTGACGGCAAGTCAGACCCATCCCATGCAAAATAACTAAAAGACGTATTGCTCTTTATTCTGGAGAGACAAGAAAATTCCAGCTGGTCATCACCCTCAAGTTTCCTGCCTTCCACTTCCTAAACCGCTTGCACATCACCAATTAAGCATTAACTGCGGCCCAAAATAACAATTATACCAACTGGTTGAGAGGCCTTGATTAGTAGTATGGAAATGATCAACATAGCATGTGTGACAATGATTTGACGGGTTTTCCCCGCTACATAGCACTGCTAATTTTACAAGTTATCACCCACAACAGCTGTTACTGTGGAGAAATAAGATACTGTGTAATAAAATGCCTAATGACATAGCTGTAATTCAAACATCTGCACATAATGGATGTCATTTACTCCCATCCTTTGAACCCCCCATCCCCTGTTTATGAATGCACTACGACAATTCAAACGATATGCCTAGATAAATTCTAGAAAAAGAAGGTTGTTACCTTGTTTTAATGATAGCAATACAATTATAATTGCCAACAATAATTTATAAGTAGTACTTGTTAAATTGTTTTAATGATGACAACACAATAGTTATAACAAATAATTATTTGTGTGCAGTACACATTTGATATGGAAATGTTGAGCGTTTATGGAAATATACTATGCACAATAACCGAAGCTTTGGAAAAGATACATGACTATCAATTCCATAATTATTATTGCTAATGTCTTTCTCATATCACACAGGTATGTTTTTTGGAAACATTAAGATAAAATTATATGGCAAGTATTGTGAAAGAACTGAAGAAGTTATAGAAAGTATACAGCAAATATGAGAATCTACAATTTCCATTACTAATATTTCTTGTGAAATCATGCAAGTTAAATTTTAAATAAATATAGCCTATTTTTATATCAGAGGCAGGTGAATTTGATCAGATTATTTCCAAGATAAGAAAGCACTCTTATTTTGTTCAAAGGGTCTAAAACTATTTTAAAAAATATGGTTTATTGTGCTTTGATAGTTCAAAAATTCTTCCTTACAAAATAATCTTCCTCAAAGCAAGGCAAATCAAATTTGAGTAGATTTTCACTCAATTAGTGAAATGTTCATTTGTGCAGTCTATATGCTCATTTCCTACTGTTCATCTACTCATATTTAAATTCCTAATCATCTAGCTGCCAAATTCTATGTGTAACATTCATTTCAAGGTAGATTACACACTTAGTTGGCAAACTCATTTCATTTGAGTATCCCTTTGAAAAGTCAAGATATCCTTTTGCAACTCATTATCAGCTCTATCATTTGTAATTTGTCTCCCTAATATAAGATTGCCGTTATATAAAATAAACAGAAAGAAATCATGTATGCTGTGAATACATCAAACAATAATCTTTAAACTGCAAAATCAACCAACCAGAATATTAGTTTCAAAAAAGAAGGGCATGCCTGGGAAAAGGATGCACAGTTAGCATTAGTAGCATCCCCAAGGAAGGAAACTATCTTTAAAGTTCCAATTATGCCCATGTTCTTGTACTTCAAATCTGGATTACCAACCTATTTGTCCAGGGGCAGTGCAAATCAAATATCACATGGTCATAGGATATTATCAACTTATCTGCCAAGAATAAAATGTGCTAAATCTAAACTGATAGATTTGAAAATAAACTCCTAGAAAAGCACTACCAACAAATAAGCTTCCATACCTGCTTCCTTACGATCATTAGAAGTTCATTCCTAATGGAAGATCGCATAGAATCCGCACAGAACCGAGCTGAAAAAGTGAGAAGACTGAAAACCTCATAAACCTACACCATAACAGTGCTAGAAAATTATTAAGCAGAATCAATTCAATTCACAACAAAAATGAGTATTAAAGAAATAAATGTTGAAACCTTATGAAGATTTTCGACACTAAACCCCTCCAAGAAATCAAGGATACCTGCATCATCAGCAGGTTACGTAAGAAACACTCATAAAACCATAAATCACTAGAAATTAGAATACGAGCAACTAAATTAACAAATAACTGATATACCATTTATATGGGAAGCATGAGGAACCAATTCTTGTGGATACTTGGATGCCATCTGAAGTAAAATCTCCAAAGCAGAATTAACTTCAAAACTAGGACCAGAACCAAGATGAGCAATTAAAGCACCTAAAACCTGCATAAACATCCAACATACTGAAAGTACTACCTCCATTTGCCTGAAAAAATAGAATATTCACGACTAAAACTCGATAAATTTGGCACATAATGCTTACCTCTTGTCTCGAGACTGTATCAATGAACTCTTCAAAAAGACAAATATACATGTGGGTGCCAAATTCCCTGACTTTTTCTTCCTTACAAGACAACAGTTGCTCAGACAGGGAGAGGAATGAAGGGAAATACTCCTACCAAACAACAATTGAATAAACAAAATTCAATCCTAGTTCTCAAACTGCTTCTCTAGAAGCAAGTGAAATACTCTTGAAGAGAAAAGGAAATGGAACCATACCTTCACCAAATCTTTGTTTCCACGAATGCACTGGTCAATAATAATGGTTGTGAAAGATCCTTCAGCAGCTTTCTTTTTGAATATCTTTTCAACATTTTTGCGCAAAGGTTCACCATTCATATATATTAGCAAAAGCAACCATATATCAATCACCTTGTGATCCAAAGATTTATCTAGGGATTTCAATTCCTTCAATATCTCCTCACATAGAATCTACAATAAAGGTGATACTAAGATCATAACAGACATGTAAACCTAAACCGGAAGATGATAAAACAAATATTAGAATATTCACATTCTTAAACCGAAGGCTTGATCGTAAAGCATCAAGAATTGAAGCCTCTACATTGTCCATGAGTAACGTGCCCTTGAGTTTACTGTGCTGCAATGAAGGCGCATTTGATGCACCAACAAATTTTAGCTGATTGCGAATCTGTGAGATTATTCTTCGAACATTCACAGGTGTAGCAGAAAGTAGTAAGAATCTGAGTAGGTGTGGCATGGAATCAGCATCAATCGTTCTGATGCAGGATAATGCAATGGTGATTGCCTTCACAAGATAGCAAATTCAGGAATTAGTCAATGGCCATTCGCATAAATAACAATTAATCTGGAAAGTGTGATTCAGTTGCCTGCTAGGGACTTGATGAAAAAACAGCAAAAGGATAATTGAAGGTTTTATTGATGCTTAGACAAGCAACTCAATTTAGATGACAGAATTCTTCCCAAAGGAAGTCTGTCTTCAGCTTTGTTCACGCATGCTTTGTTTGATATCATTTGAAGTACACAATTTATGGGGGAAAAAGCAGATCTAATAGCCTAAAGACAAGGTTGCTGGAAAAGGAGAATGTCTGCTGTATACATATTTATATTTTATATCTATATCTATATATATTATACACACACACACACATACACACACAATCAAATAATACAAGACCATCGTCCTTGGATCTATGATTGTTCTCCAGTTTTGGGATGTCACACAATTCCCAAGGGAACGCTATGAGAAGTAATCATCAATAGGCCATGCATGAGGAGAAAAAATGAATTCTGTTGCCTGACATTATTTTTAAAATATTACAGGATTGTTGGACAAACATCTAAAAGTTTCTTTTGAAGACATCAGTGGTGTTGAAGGACTTTTCTTATGCTTAGACTAGGCTTCACTCTGGACATTTTTTACAGGGATTAGTTGATTGTACAGAATCTTATTCCCATTTTATGTCCATTGGGGGTCAGGGGACATTGTCAATTGCATTTTGAACCTTAACTTGTTTGCTAACTACGGTTGGTTTCCATCATTAAACAAGTCATGGGTAGATGAGGTTGAACACCACATAACTTCTGAAATTCGGTGCATGATGCTTTAGCTCACCTTTAGCAATTTCAAAAGAAAACAAAGATCTGCAGAATAAACTAGTTACAAACAGAATAAAAGGAAGAGAGACTTGGTGCAATATTAGGCAAGTTGTTGCAGATAAAACCAATTGTACGCATAACCAAGACATATATTCTCGATATTGGTTGAAAGAAAATGTCCTTAACAGAGAAGTTTGTTATGATAGTCAAACATTTATAAGACGGATATGACACAAGAAAGATTTGTCCAGGAGACATATCATCTTTCAACTCAATCACCCATATTGAGAATCCGGTGAATTGAGTAGGGGGTTTGTTTCCATCACTTTTTTTTTGGCTGCTATTTTATTTTCGTTTTGCTTCCACAGCAACAAGTGTCAATATCATAGAAGAAATATAGAACCTGATCGTGCAATTGCGCATCCAAATTGAGATTTGAAAAGGAGTCAAGCACTGGTACAGCAATTGTTGGATCCTCTAGAAGCATTTGCTGGAAAGAATCAACTATGGCCTTATTGTTCTGATCACCAATCATCTCTGGCAGGGAGCCAATGATCTCTTTCTTTAAGTGAAGTGGAGAAATGGAGAGAACTTGCAGCATCTTATCGGTAAATGCAGTAGAATCAACAAGGAAATCAAGCCATCGAAATTGATTAATAATAAGCCTAGCAATATCATTCTCAAATGTAGATGACAATCCATGGCCACCTGGATCCCCAAGAAAATATTCCGGAAGCTTCTCCAGGAGCATGTTTTGAAGGTCTATCTGAATTGAAGGAACTAGTAACAGGTTTCTCACCACACTATCGCTTCTTAAATGACAACCAAAGGAACCATCGCGATTTGCAAATATTAAAATCCTGTTAAAATGAATACAGAGTAGGTGTAAATAAATTCCCACGAACAATTATTTCTGTCCAACATAGAACCCAAAGAACGGGGGAAATGGAGACCATGCTATCCCCCAGGGAGATATGTGAATGCCATGTTCAAAGAAACTAAAATCTTAATAAGCAGAAGCATGCAAGACGATTTTAGTATGTTGAACTCTATCTCGCATGCAAAGTTGTGGAAACACAAGAAACCAACTTACAGTCGTCACCCTTATCCCTTGATCTAAGAAAATAATAGCCATTCTTCTAAAGATTAAGTACAATTCTCTATCCAGCCATTGGAAGGACAAGCCATGGGAAATCAAAATTGTTGTCTCCCATATCCATTTTAATAGTGACATTTACCACACGTTTTGGAACTCCGTGAGACATCTAAAAACCTACATTTACATTTCAAATTAACTTTTCAAATGATGTGTAAGTGGCTTTTTTAAGAATTGCAAGACTTAGCCCAATGTATAGATAAAACTAGTGCAACTCAACTTCCTTCTTATGTCACAGTATCTCACCACAATTCATCATGGCCATGAATCTACTCGTGTTCCCCACCCCAACGGAACAAACAAAGGATGCCGAGCTGCGCTTGAGTGGAAAGCCCACATCTGGCAGCCAATAAGATATTCTTTTATGCTATGCAACTGCCAATAGTAGTTAATCAGAATAACTAGTATACAATCACTTCGTTCGAAATATTTACTATAATTACACAAGGTAGGTAGTTTCATCATTAGTAGGTGTGTTAAATTGCGAAAGCAGTCGAGATAGTGGCTTATTTTGTGAGAGGAAACGACGAGGAGTACAAGTACGATACATAAAATTGGGGCATAAAGGAGCAGAACGTAAGCCGCCATTCTACATGCGTTCGCAGTAGGGCAACACAAAACAACTTGAGCCTACAATTTTCCTAGCATTTAGTGTCCAGAAACAAATAGAGGCCACAAAAATACACCTATAGAATTATAGAAGGGCTGACCTACGGAAATTAGCGGGAGGCTGAATGTAAGAAGAAAATCCTTCGAGAAAATCAGCGCGGAGAGCAGAATCGGAAGAGAAAATACGGTGGAGGTGGCTACGGAACTTCAGAAGGTCGGATGGAAGGCATGGAGGGCCGGAAGGGTTAACGAGGGTGCATCCGGCACCTGCCAGCACCGACACCATCTTTTCGATCTTCGATGTTGAGGTTTCCGACTCATCGTGATTTGTTTGCTCTGCATGAGATACACTTGAAGTTAAGGCAACGGTTGCGGCGGCAGTGGCGGCGGATTTGAGGTTTTTAGACTGATGGAAAGGAGGAACAAAGGAGGAGGATGGTCTCTTCCGGGAAGAGAGTTGTTGGTGAAGAAACACCATCTCTCGTGCCCTTGCTGCATAGAATACTGGCCGGAATCGCGGTTTTGTGGCTGATGGAAGGGGGAAGGAGCCGGGGAGGTAAAAGGCGCCAAATTCAAGCTACCATTTTTGCTCGTTTAATTTTAAATTTTACACTTCTAATTTTTGTTCACTGGTTCGATCCCGTGAAAGCCTACATCATTCGTTTAACCAGTGGACAAGTTCTATTACAGCAGGGGAGGCACGATTTTTATATTATCTTTATAACTAAAACTTATTGAATATTTCATAGTACAGTGTAGAAAATATAAATCTATTTTTTAAGAATTTTTTATAATATTAATATTTATTAAATATTAATTTTAATATAAAAATTAATAAAAATAACTATCTATATTGTATTATCTTATATTTAAATTTTAACCGTTATATTTTTTAATTAAACGATAATTAAATAGACTACTACATTTGTACACACACTCACTATTGCAAAGAGAGAAAGAGATAATTGAGAGAAAATTTATTTTTATTATCTGAAAAAACGATGCAAGCATTGATTTGAAAAACCTAGAGGCGCTATCTGACCTAATAATTATTATTATTTTCATCGTCAATAAATTATTATTATTATTTATTATTGCTTTCAATATTACATATCAAAATAGTGTTTATTTAGTATTGTTATATATATATATATATATTTATTTATTTATTTGGAAGGTTAAACGTCTATTTGATCATCAATTATACGAATACTGTACAAAAGTAGATGAAGAGTCAAAGCAAGCCCCTGTATGCATGACCTTTTCCCCATGTATTACACCATCAAATGCGAAAGTCTACACATGCAAACGACTTAAAACAAAGTGACTAACAGATAGTCTACACTCTGCATGTTTTGGCGAGATAATCACAACCTTCATAGACTTCAAGACCTGGTTGGTCAAGTTGCTCTTCTTCGAAACAAGCACAGCGCTTGCTCAATTTCCCCGTCAACGCAATCTCTAGAGGTCTCTGGACCAGTCTCGGATAGCCAGTGTCACACCACACCTAACAAAGCATGAACACAGAGCCCAGTAAATAGCAACCGATGCTGAAATAGGAAGTCGATCTATCTACAAAGGTCGGCCTGCAGAAAGGCTACATAATAAAATGAAGAGTTGGAGTTATGATTGCACATGGAAACTATTCATGCTATCAAATAATGCTCTGGCGAACCATGGTGTCGTGCCTTCACCTTCTAGGAGTGATTTTAGAGTCATCTCATTCTTTCAACAGTGGGGATTTTATACTTGCTAATTCAGTGGCTAGGATTATTATACAGGTTCAAATTAATAAATTTTAATGTGCTGTCAAAATCGACACATTGAAGCACAAGGAAAGAACTCCCATGAATAAGAATGCCTGATGTGTGATTCCCACAACCACAGGTTTTCAAAGAAAATATTGATTCCCACAACCACGGACAGAGGTTTGATTTAACTGCTTCAGATATGAGGTTACAGAGTGAGCCACAACTTCAATGCAGGAAAACCAGTTTACTGAAGATTATGGATTGAAATATCAGCAAATATATATCAGTAATGACCCCCTAACATTGATATTTTTCAATATATCAATACACCCAACATTTTTCAATATCGATTGTGTTCTGGGGTCTCGATTCACAAAAAGAATCGTGTGTTCGATATGTTTAAGAAACAGATATGCTGTGACCAATACCTATATTGATATTTTATTTCCATATGTTATTCTCTTCAGCTGATAAAAAAAACTCAGAGAGAATCACATTTGACTCATTACTGCCACTTAAATATAGGATCAACATTACTAGGAGACCGACTTAAAACTTTATTATTATTGTTTCAAGATATGGGAGACTTGTTTTAAAAAGAATGACCAGAAATGCTAACTTCTAGATGAATAAAAGCTGGATTGATAGCATCTACATATCACCAAGTTTACCTCTCCACCCTCGTTCTGACTCCATCTTGAGTTACAGCTTGGAAGCTTATTTTCTTCATTCTTCTGCTGCTCCAAAAGTTGTGCACCTCTAGCTGCCTTTGCTTCAGCTCCCTTCAATTTTTTGGTGGGCTGTCCTTGGCTATCATAGTAATAACCCACCAGCCTACCGACAAATCTGACAGCAGGAACACAAAGAACAAAGGAAGATCAATAACGCTGCATTGTAATGTAACCAAACTTCTTATTTTACAATGCGACTGTCTTAAAAAATGGGGGTATAAGAAATGAACATGCTATGCAGTATCAGCTACAGGAGTGCTTCGACCAATAGAAAAACAGCTACACGAAATTATGCGGGAAACAGATGCCTAAGAGAAAAAAAGATTAATCTACAGCATTTCCATTGTATCTGATGTACACGGTGGATCTGCTTTTCTGCATTTGATTACTAGTTTTTCATTGCTCGTTAAAATAGCAGAGAAAAGAGATCTACACATTGCTTTCTCCATACATATTCTCCTAATCAACTAGAACTTAGAGAAGCAAGGCAATTATCAGGCTGAAGTTGTATATAACGCATCTATAGGTGCCCAGCAAAAGAAAAACTCACTTATAGGTTCGGAAGTAGAAATCTCGCCATTCAACAATGCTCTTTACCTGCAAAACAGTGAATGGATTCATGCAATCTTGGACTTTTAGGTGGAGAATCAGCTACTGTGCAAGTGGGGAAAACGCCTTGATCTTTTCAGGTTAAGTACAAAACACTACCAAATAAGCAATAATGCGGAATAGATTAAGATGATTGGTCGTCCAAATTTCAAATGTCATAGAAACAGAAATTGGCTTCACTATGCCTAAACATGGGTAGGTTCATTTTATGATTATCTGCACAAACAGGCTGCACAGGAGAAAGAACTGGTTAAAAAAAGATCACTCAAGAGACTTTGTTCTAAAAAAGAGCTAGAAACAAGAGGGCAACTTTCTTTTCTTACCCAAGAACAGAGCAATAAGGAAGCACGTGATGACCCTTGCATACAGGGAATGTGCTAGCTGGTCAAAGAGAAGGAAAGGGGGGGTGCACGGAAAATACGAGGTGGCTCTGGTAACACTTAGCATGACCTATAACGGGCAATTTTCAAAAAGAATGACCCATTAGTGGAAACCGTCACTAAACTGATTATCTATAAAGTCGCTCATTATATCTCAACCAAAACAGCTTGGTTTTTACAGAAAGCGAAGATGACCTAAATCATTGAAGTAGATGGTAGTCAGGGAAACATAAAAAGGTGCTGCTGAGACACGTAAATCAATCCTTGCTTTGCATCCAAGAGAGAATAATATTGCATTGTTTATCTTCTAGTCACCAGGGTAGAGAGAGTCACAAGGCAAGTGGGTATCCAACAGCAATTTAAATGGATTAATAGAAGACCATTATAAAGGCTCAATGATGTAAAGGCAAACAATTTGTACAAAGGTGAAAAAATGCATCAATATCATTATCAACACACAAGAAAGCAACAGAGAATAGAAAATGGATACATAGGAGACAACTCATACAAATAATCTACAGAAATTGCTTCCCGATTAACAAGGAAAAGGAAAAGCTGCTGAAGCTTTGCCAACTCCTGTACATTTTAAACAAGCCTCTACTCTATGTAAGAATCATACAAATCCCAGAGGCAAAAACAAGATCAATCACTAACCTCACTGCTAGATAGACCATGCAAGGAGTCAGTGAGACCATCTCCTGCATCAAGAGGAAACATGATTTAACCAGAGTACAAAGCCCTTATGCCTCTGAGACTGCTTTATTTTCGCTGCTTTAGTAATCTATCATGATTGTGAAGGGAAACTTTCCATAAAATGTAGTACCTATAGCACCATTTGCACCACCTGCAAATCCCCAGTTTCAGTTTTCATGCCTATTTGAAGCATATTTTCAGCGTCAGGTGGTGATAGAAATCAGAATACTATTTTATCTGGTCAAAGAACTAGGTTTCCCTACCGTTCAACATACACAAAATTGCTGTCCTATAAGCATTGGAAAATTAGAATATTGGTCAATTCAATCCTCCTCTAATACCAATACTTTATCCATTGAATCCCACAGAAAATTTTGGTAGTTAAACAGCACTTGGAGAACCGAAAAAAAAGTTAAAAATTGGATCTTCCCAAAAGCTTCCTAAAAAGTGATTGAGATGGCCTATAAATTACTGATGTTTACTATCAAATTTCAATTCAAATCTTTTCAAAAGCACTTTCATAAAGCAATAACAAACACCCCATAAGTATGACTAGATGCAACACAACAAACTGCAGAAGCAACAAAAAATGGAAATAAATATGCACGACCAGACCTATCCAGTCTTTAAGCTACTATTGAGCTGTTGCTGAATATGGCCCAAAACTTATATATATAAAGCTATTTTCTACTCATACCTGTGAAATTTCCAGAAACAAATGCACGTGAAGCATCTCTGAAATTATAGAGGATTAAAGACAGTCACATTACAAAATTAATTACATACAGATCATACAGCTTAATTAAATATCCAAAGAATGCAAAGTGCTCATGTGAAGAAGTATGCATGGACTCCTCAATGTCATGAAGATCTGATTTCAAATAATATGCCATACAGGTGGGTAAATAACAGGCTAGTATACAGCTACAACATAGGAAGGAAATTTGAGAAAACTGACTACAACAAGCAAAGATCACATAAAAATAAAGAACAAACAGCCAGTAGCCATCTCCTGATTCTCCGTTGAACAATACGCAGATTTCCCAATTACATGAACTGGTTCCTCTCTCTCTCTCTCTCTCTCTCTCTCTCACACACACACACACACACATGTCAACCTCAAAAGAAATGAAAATCCAACTACAGATAAACCCTCAAAAGAGAATTATGAGGTAGGAAAGTTCACAGCAATTTAGGAAATTAATAAATAGAGAAACATAGCAGGGATACAGATCCTAGGAAAATGAGACAAAGGAACAACAACAAGTGGGGGGGAAGGGGAGGGGAATCCCTCAAGTAACTATCAATAGGACTCAAACATACCGCATATCTAACTTGACAGTGTTGGCAACCAAAAAATAATGTGTTGTCTCACATGCAATATAATGAAGAACAGCAGAGGAAAAACAACCTTCCAGCAAAGTGATTGTAAGCCCCTCCCACACCGTAATGAGTTTTCCCTTTTGTTACGTCAAACACAGAGCTGGGAAGCATGAAGCCAAAAAAGGTGGATGAAGTTAATTTTCACGATAAAAAAAAAATAAGGCAAAGCAAACATACTACTCCGGCAATGAACTTCGGTCATACTTCTGCATAAGCATAACAAATGAAACTCCTACTTAATCAGATCTAAGAGACAAGTTTTGGAATAACAAGGGTTCAGGACATTAAAATCAGAAAAATAACGAAATTGTGTGATCCTTTAGACTATTCTTGACACAAGAACAAATAATTCAAAAAAATCAAAGAAGAATTCAAAAGTTATTTAGATGATACTAAAACCGCCTTGTAATGATGACAGCACAAACAACTAAACCACACCCACTGCCATGGAAATTTATTTGAAATCAGACCTCGTGGCCTTTTCAATTTGCATTAGAGAAATGCTAACTTCTGATCCATTTACAGTTCTCTACGGCAAACTTTCCCCATATACCCACTTTACCTATATGTGGAGATTTGTAAATAGGTGGAAAGTCTAGCATTCCTCGTTACATTATTACTGAATTTGAAGCACTCTATTAATTTCTGGTCTCCTATGGATGGAAAAAAGTAACTCATTTTCCATAGACAATTTGAACCTTAAGGAGACCGTCCAGTATCAAATATTGTCCCACAACATAAGGAGTACTTTTAACCAAAAAATAAAGGACATACTCACTGCTAAATGCGTCCCCATAATTGACTATAGTTTGTACATCTGGTTGCAATATTAAGCTGCCAGCCAATGCCCAGTAATTAACTTAAAATAAAGGGCAGTTCAATGTAAGCGCAATAACAAAACTTGAGATTTAACCTCCAAATGTGAAGGGGTTGGGTAATATCAAGGTTCAATCGCGATTAACAGAACAAAATGACCGACTTGACATTAGATTCAAAAAACTGATCAGCAGGTTTTATTATCTTCATCTGGCTTTTCTTTTCAAGCGACTGACGCAACAAAATGCTACTTTTTTCTGTATTTGGATTCACGGGTAATTATCATATAATATCTGAAATTTTTGACTTAAGAAAAGGGGAGGGCGAGAGAATACCCGAGAATTCCCAACAAAATAGGTAAGCGATCATTAGTTCCATTATAAATGGCCAGCTCTTGTACCGAGAACAGTCTCTGTATACAAAAAAAAGGATGACCTATCACCATGCAAATGAAAACAGACGAGCAAGACACCCTAATGTAACATCCAAAATCATAAATTACCGAGGAAGGACGTGGTTTGAGCCAAAAACTGAGGAGGAAAGCAGTGAAGGTCACCAAAATTGTAATCCCTACAAGTCGTGATTGAAGCTTCAACATCCTCCTTCCAAATCCTCTCTCTCTCTCTACTTCCCCTCCAGGACAAAAATGAAGAAGAAAGCGGCGGAGCTATGTGAGAGAGCTCCAAAACTGACCGAATTCAACCCCAACAACTTCCTGTCTAATACAAATTCTTTTAGAATGAAAAAGACGACTGCTTGACGACGCCCAGCATGTCTATTTTTCTTCGAGAAAATTCAACCTGCGAATCTCAATCTTCGACATCAAAACTAGTTTAGAATTTACAAATAATTTTTTATCATATGATATTTTAATACATAGTGCTTATACGCGATAGATAAAAAGTCAGTTATAACAAATATATTATACAAAATGCAATTATAATGTTAAAATATTTTGGTGAATGCAAAAAATGGGACAATGACCAAAAATCCAAAGAAGAAGTCACCTCGGAAGAAGATCAAATATAAATTTGTATAGTATATTATGGGTGTTGTATTACTTCCTATTGTTAAATATTATGTAAATAAATGAAACCATCATATATTTAATAATAAAGTATAAACTTTAGCCCAAATATTATTCGAACAATAATTTTATCCAATGCATCGCGTTGATTCGAACAAATACCTGAGCTAACATGTGATGAAAAATTGAGTAGGATATCACAGATGTTGGATGATAATAGTTTAAGTGAGTCACTATAATTATGTATTATAACCATATCACTAGAGTTTGATATGCCAAATGATAAAATTGTTCCATAAAACGTCTATATGACATTTACTTGAGTAAAAAAAAACCATTAACATTATTAATGTTTCTATAACAACTTTTAATCAGGATATTTTTGCATGTAAATGTCTCAACATATGAAAAATTAAGGATGGATATAATAGTTTAAATGTTAGAGGTTGACGGTGGGAAGAAGTTTGAAGTGTCATCAGATTAGACCAATGGCTAGATGATGTAGCACATCATGAAAGGGGTGCCGTGAAATGACAAGGCTTCTTTTAAAAAAATATTATTAAATATTAGTCGATATTTTATTTAATGTTAGTCATAAATTGTCTTTTTTGTATAAAATATCATAATTAATAATTATTTTTATACATAAAAAGATGTCTTAATTAATATGTCTGCATGCTGTACTTTAGTTTTAATAAATATTAGCTAACTTTTACTTTATATTTATACTCATATAACAACTCATTAGAAAATCAAATTTCAGAATTTATTAAATACATGTGTTGGTAAAACTCGAAGCTCGCTTTATGCACTCCATTGTTGAATCATTTAGTTTACTCTCATTAATTAGGCCCTTCATATCTATTTTTATCAACATTTTGGCATCAAAACTCGTGTTAATCCTAGTCATACTCTTACATCTCCACAACAACTCATGAAGGTAGAGAAAAATATAATAACTGATCTAGGAGAAATGAAAATGATCATGAATTTTAAGTATTTCAAATATAAATGGAAGAATTAAACACCAAGATATTGAGTGAGCGGGTAAAGAGAGGTCTAGTTATCCCGGGATTTATTTAAACGGATGGACAAAACAATAAACAAAAAATAAACAAAGAATAAATAAATGGAATGGCCCGTAGTAGGCCGGAGAAAGGTGAGAGCTTGCTGCGTTTCTAAAAGCTAGTGCTTATCGGAGCGTATGTCTCAATGCCAGGCTTTGGTGTTTCTCAATGAAAATAGAAGGCGGGAATAGCGTATATAGGAAGTGCGTCGGAAATGGAAGATTGATGAGCGCGGTAAAGAGCTTCTGGTAAAATCGGCGGAGCTATATATCTTAATGCCGACATTTGCTTTGGTGTTTCTCGAAAATCAACGGGAGCATATATCTCAATGCCAGGTTTTGGCGTTTCTCGAAGGTGGATTTCCAATGCCACGGAGTGGGAGGCTACGACACCTTACCGTGGTTTACACTTATCCGATACCGATTTCTGTATCATGGTGATAATGAGGTATATTATTTATCGTGAAATGATATTTATAGCCATGTGACCATGGTAGAAGATGATATCAGTGATATTATTTGATGAGGGGTATCACGGATGGTATGATATATTATGGGTACAGTCTCTGGGAGAACTATAGGGGTAATGAAGGTACCATGGATAATCTTGTTATATTTACCTAATCGTTGGGGACGTAAATACGCGACCTTTAGTTCACGGTGGCAGAATAAGGTCGAAGGAGATTCATTGTGATAATTCATTTTTGTTAATACCCCATGAGTTTGGGATTGGATTGAATTTACAAATTATATTCGGTAGAATCCATGTATCAAATTTTACAATATTCGGATTCAATTGAATCCATGTTATTTATTATTATTTGATATTCGGGTTGTTCACGCTGACATTCAAACCAGAAAATCCCTACATATCTCTTAATGTCGGATTCTGAAGAATTTTTGCATGTTATTGGCAATCTTATTATCTTTGTCATATAAGGATCCGAGGAGACAATCTTGTTTTTGGTTTGAGTCGTATTTACGACGTATTGTGATTTCTCGGATATAGTTAGATTATTATAGTAATATTATAATCATTATATTTTTGATATTCAAAATATTTATTATTTATTAAGCATTTTTTATTATTATAATTTGTTAGGTTTTGGCTCACAATTATATTTTTTTGGCTCCAAATTGAGTTGATTGTATAGTGCGGATTGTGGGATCCTACTTCGACTACAGAAACTCAAGATATAGAAGATAGTAGAGATAGAGGCTTGTGAGAATAAATTCTAAAGACAGTTCATCGATCAAAATTTTATTTGGATATATTATTTTGGCTGTATTCGTAGGATAATAATATTATATATATTTATTATTTCTAAAAAATTTATTATGAGAATTATAAATATGATGTTGAATTTATGATGATAATTAAAATTTTGAGTTTCCTCGTTTTCGGTTTAAATTGGATTGAGTGATTTGAATTTGGGTCGTCACAGAATGACTCAGTACCATTGAAATGTTCTTTAAAAAAATCAACATATGAAATTTTATTGTTAAAAGATTTTGTAACTATAATTCACCATGGCCAGATAAAACTCAAGAGATGAGGCTTCACATATGAAAGCCAAAGAATTCTTTCATTAGAGAACATGAAACTTAGGCTTATGGAAAATTTCATTCCAATCAATGTTTTTATATGATTTTCTCTCAATTTAATAATATCCAACAAAATGTTAAGAATGTGATAAAGCATATCAAAGAGCTTTATAAACTCATGGTTCACAACGATCTTCACGATAGTGATTAGCAAGTTATGGTAAGGTTTGTCAAAAAATTACAAAATCCTATCCGTGATAAAATGGAAATATAGCAATTATGGAGGCTCAATGATACCTACCAACTAACATTGAAAGTAGAGTTTAGGCTCTTTTGTAAGAGGAAAAAAGTTAGTTAGAACCAAAACTCTTATTCTTTTTGGGGCAAATCTTGGAGTACCCCTAATTCACTCAGTGCCCTCAAAGACTATCCAAATTCGACAACAAACAATCGCATTGAAAATAATTTTACTCACACTAACAAACCAAGGGTTTGCTTTAACTATGGCTAAGTTTGCCATCGGTACCATATTTACTCAAAAAGATAAGAGGATACTATTGTAATCCTGTGAGTGATAAAACCCGTTAGAACTTTGATGACTTGAGACATTCCATGTATGATGAAGAAAAAGATATTGAGCAAGTAAAAGTTAAAACAGAAATATAAAATATTATTATCTATAATGTTATATTTGCCAAAAAGGTTAATTGAAAAAAAAAAATATTGGTTTCATTCCAATATTTTTTTTAAATTCGGTGCAAGCAAATGAACATGTTATGGGAATAAGTCATAATTATAAATTTATCTCAATATAAAGATATCGGTCTGAGAATAAATAGTTCTATACTCCTTCAAATGCAACTTTAGCTTTGATCAGGTTATTGATAATAAGTTATTTTATCATTACTCATTAAGCTAAATAGATGAATATTGTAATAAAAATTGGTAGACACAAAGTTTGTGATCATAATTCAAAATGTTGCTATATTTGTGTATAATGGTGCAATAGCATTAATTGACTACTTTGGTAAAAAAGCCTCTAATGATATAGAGGAGGTTTGTGTTATTAGACTTGTTTCATTTTCATTGTGCTACACTTATTTTGGCACAATGAAGATCTAGATGAAAACTCACAGGTGAATTTCTTCTCTCAATGGGAGGACAATATGGTGCATCGAGTATGAGTACTTTGGAATGACAAATGCTTTTATTTAGAAAATTTTTGAATAATTGTATTTATATTATTTAATGATCAGTTGATAATTATTTTTAAAATAGGATATATTCTAATTAATAATTATGTATTAGATGAAAAATGCCTTAATTAATATGCTAATGTGCTATAATTTAGTTATAATAGCTGTTAAGTTAATTTTTATAATATATTTATGCATTTATAATAGTATGTTAAGAAGTCAATTTTTAAAATTTGAGAAATACATGATTAGAAAAACTCAAAGCACACTTGGTCATTTATTAAATTTTTTTTAATTAATTTATTTATCAATATTTGTCAAATATTGACAGCTCATGGATAATATTTTTCATGAAATATGAAAAATATTTCATATTATTTATTTTTGCACAAAATTTGTGTTTTATTTCATTTTGTCATATTTGTTTTTATATATATTTTCATAGTTTCACATAAAATATTTTGAAAATGTGATATTTTCATATAAAATATGATATTGAAATATGATAATTTTATATTTTTAAAATTGATGTCTGAATTTTCACAAAAGAAAGAAAAATAAAATAAGAAAAATTAAAATTTAGAAATTATTTTCATTTATTTATTTCTTTAAATAAATTCGGAAGTTTCGTAACGCATTAAATGTTCCGAAAAAATTTCCAATCGAGTTTGATGAAAATGTTGATCATAAAAGTAAAATCCACATGACATGACCGCGGCGCGATAAATTTTGATATTTTCACATAAAATATTTTGAAAATGTGATATTTTCATATAAAATATGATATTGAAATATGATAATTTTCATAATTGTTACAGTGTAAAATTGATGTTTGGATAAAATTTCAAACAAAAGAGGAAAAATAAAATAAGAAAAATGTAAAATTTAGAAATTATTTTGAATAATATAATGTAAAATTCAAAAATTATTTTCAATATATATATATTTAAAAATTCTTGTCGCGATAGGCTAATGTCTTCATATAGTCGTCAAGGGCTGTAGTCTTCTGTCCCAGCCGTTCGAATTGCTTCAGACCCTAATCAAATCAATATTTCTTAGAGCAGTGTACGAGGGGCTCCAATCGTGTACATCTTTGAATCTGATGTAAAATTATACTCAAAATTGTATGACCACCTTCTCTTTCCTTGCGTTGAGGAGTACCTTCTATAAAAGACAGTCTCTGAAAAGATTCTTCCATGATTGTTATATGTTCTTTATCTTGTCCAATCAGAGTTTATTTAGCTGTATATTAAGATTTTTGAATCAGTAAAATTATCATAGTTCATGCAATTTGTTATCGTTGAAGCACAAATTTGGTATTTATTTTTTTCTAAACCTAAATCAATGTACGATTTTTTGTTTCATGCCTATCTGTTTTTAATAAAGGGTTGCTAACCTTGGATATTGCGATGGGGAGGATGGATTTTGGGAATTCTTTTCAGAATGTGTTTTTCTATTTTATCGCCATTCCGAAATGCGACCGGATTTTTAACTCCATTCTAGGTGCTATACCTACTTACCTTTCTCCTACAGGTGAGTCCTTTTTTTGCTATTCCAATACCCTTATCCTGTGAGCTGATTTGTTTCGAAACAGATTCTTATGTGGGATTTATTTGGGGTGAAATATAGCTTCGTTTTGTTAAACTGGGATTGGCGTATCAAGGATTAAAGTATAAATATGATTCTACTGCAGGACAGATTTTCGCACCGTTGATTAGGATGGATTTTGTTTGAGGATCTCTGAGATTTATCACGTTATACATCTATTCTTGTGCTAGACTTATTTGTGTAAGCCCTTCTTAGGGTTTAACGTGATTGCCTTGTCTTTTAATAACGTCTATATTTGTTTCATCTTACATGGTATAGGATCTTTAAGGATGCTTGCAGTCCAAAATTATCCCGGCACTTGCTCAAAGCTACTGGCCAAGTACTGCCAATCAGTGTCCTTTAATCATTTCCCATGTATATCTTTAGGTTTGTATTCTTAGCGGCCTATTTTTGTGGAATTTTTACATGATAAACTCTTAAATAGTAAGCATGCCAGTACTGATTATATTAGTTGTCAAAGTTCAACAGAATGACCTTTTGGAGCATCCTAGTACCCGATGCATCCTCATACACTTCTTACTACTGTTCTACAGTGGTATAATCAGTTCTAATGGTTCGCTATTGTGTTGCGTAAAATCTCTCTTTTGTTTCCCAGTGCTTTATTTTTCTTAACATTGTGATTGTTTATGTATTATATTTAACATTCTTGTTAACTGTTTACTTTTCTTCCCTTGTGATTTACTAGAAGTATTTTGTTTTTTTTTTTTTTTTTTTTTTGTTTTTTACCTGAAGACCAATGTGATGCATTTATGGGTTATTATTGTTGCTGATGCTCTACTTTATTTTTATTTTTTATTTTTTGAACTGAGAGTTTATTGTTGTTAGAATTTTTGCATTTATTTGATATTGCATTCTCTATTAGGATTGCGTATTTTCTCATCCCTTGTTTTTCCCAGCAATGAACTTATTCTTAGTCCCTGTAAAACTTGTTTAAGTTTTGTCAATCATTTGTGTTGATCTTTCTGTCTCCATTTCTGCGATTGGTATCACTGTAATGCAATAAAATGGAATAAAATGAATTTCTGTCTAAAATTGAGCAGTCTTGTTAAGTTGGTAAATAAATTTAGTATCTTTTCCATAGTTTTGATTTTTTTAGTGCTCTTCAATCCTCATTTATTGTTTATGATTAACTAAATATTGATTTGGAGAACAATTGAGAACTGAGAACTGTTCTATCTTCTCTCTTATACTGTAAATGTGTAGACCAAGGGACAGTCTAGTGCACGTGACCCAATATTATGAGTTACACAGCTATGTGTTTATTTTTGCTTTGTTCCTATCTCCTGTTTTGCTAGGGCTGAGATACCGAGCTCTGTGACAATATCCAATGGTTATTAGGCACTTCTTCAGTTCCCGAAATGTTTTCCGGAGTCTAGCCCATCAAACACATGGCTTTTCTCATGTGCATATTCCTAATCAAGTCTCAAAATACCTTTACCGAGCCAAACTCATTGACTCTATACGGCTTAGTCTTTGTTCTGAATCTCCTGAGTCGCTGCTTCCTATTCTAAATGATCCCAATTTAGATTCTTTTGTGGTCGCCAATGCCTTAAGGTCTGCACCTTCCCCCGAGTCAGCTCTATCTTTTGTTGAATTTCTTAAAAAAATTCCACATTTCTCACATACCCAGCATACTCTCCATGCTATATCCAAAATTCTTGCTAAGTCAAATCGTACAAGTCAGCTTAGGAAGCTTATTGATGCTATCAATGCTGGCAAGTTTGCAAAGGTGTCACCTGTGAGCTTTATGGACCGGATGCAATTGTATGCTGCTGCTGGAGATTTGGACTTGGTGGTTTCTCTTTGGAATGAAATCAGAAACCAGGGTAGGCGTCCTTGTACTGAAGCTTATAACATAATGATGGGCCTCTATGCACAAAGGGGCAAGAACATGGATGCTGTGCAAACTTTTTACAGAATGGTAGAAGAAGGGGCGATTCCTAACTCCAGGACATATACAGTTATGCTGCAGCACCTCGTGAGTTCAGGAAAAATAGATATGGCAAAAGAGGTTTTCTCTGTATTGCCATCAATGAGGGTGAAGCGTACTCTAAAGCAATATTCGCTTCTAGTTGATGTATTCTCGAATATTGAGCAGTTTGATGTTGTGAAGAATCTTCTTAATGAAATGCAAATTGAGGGAGTTTTGCCCGGAAGATCTATGCTGCCATCATTGCAAAAAATGCGAGAGTCAGGTTTTTTGGAGGACACTGATGAACTTCTCAGGAGATGTTGCCTGATGATAGGGTCAAGAAAGTTGGATTCTGTATGGATGCTGATGAGGAGGATGAGGAAGACGATGATCATAGTGGTGATGCTGATGGTGATGGAGTTCAGTTAAAGCCCTGGTTGGACCCCAGTGCTTTAGCAAGTGCTTTGCAACACTGGAGACTTGAGGACGTATCTGCTCTGGAGGGTGCCAAACTTGTGTGGACGAATCGTCTGGTTTGTAAGATGATTAGACACTTCAAATCAGCAGAAACAGCATGGCAATTTTTCTGCTGGGTTGCATGTCAGCCAGAATTCACTCATGATGTTCACACAGTGTCGAGGATGATTTCCAAATCGGCACGCTGTGGGAATTTTGATTTAGTTGATCAACTGATATTGAAGATAAAAAAAGAGGGCATCAAATTGGCATTCAGCACAGTGAGGCTGATTGTTGACTTCTGTGGCCTATCAAAGATGGGTGACAGTGCTTTAAAGGTCTTCCGCAGTTAAGGTGCTATGTGGTCCTATATCTGAATTCAATTTGTTGCTTTTATATTCTTCTCTCTTGCGTGCATTGACAAAATGTGGAAGGAGTTCTGATATTATGGATATAGTGGAAGAGATGCTTTTGTGTGGGGTTCATCCTGATATTCAGACATTTTCTGGGCTGATGCATCATTTTGCAAATGAGGGGGATTTCAGAACAGTGCAGAAACTATTGACGATAGTTAGGCAGTGTGGAGTACAGCCAGATGCTTATATGTATAAGATACTGATTCATGCATATTGCAAATGTGAAAGAGCTGCTCTTGCGCTCAGGCTGTTTGAAGAGATGAGAAATTCCAGTTTGTTGCCTGATCTTGCCACAAAATCATTGCTTGTCAAGAGTCTGTGGAAGGAAGGTAAGCTGAGAGAAGCTGCGATTGTTGAAGAAAATTGTGAGGAGATAAATGACATTCTCCCACTAGCATTGCCTGGTCATTTGTTCACCGTTAGCTCCACAGATCTTACAAGAGTATTCAAGATATACTCCAGCAGTTTCACAGCAGCAGGGCTTTAAGATTATACAAGAGTATGCAAGACTATGCAAGATTTTGCCATCTGAGGATTCGTATCTGAAATGTCATTATAACGTACAGCTTTCTCTTGGGCATTCAGGTGGTTGCCTTTCCACTATTTTAACTTCTGGATGGGCTGGAAATCCATGCAAGCTTGTGCCATATACATTTTTGGGTAAGTGGTTGTACTATATTTACTCAAAAGTTAATCTAACATTTTTTGTTTCAATTGTTTATGGTGGTTTCTGTTCAGTGTTTAGTCTGTTACGGAATCATGTGTGTCCTTATTTTTATGTTTGAACAGATTCCATCAAATGAAGCTGGCTTTGTTGCATGCAAACACTGCCTTTTGTATGAGTCTGTAAGACTCATAACGCGTTGTATTTATGAAATTATGGAGGTAAGTTTGAACTTTAAAAAAAGTATCAGTGACGGTGACTTTGATGGTTTATAGATTGAGTTAGCGAAAGTCCCTCCATGATAATCTCACTCAAATTACAAGGACCTACACATATAGTACAATATATTGGGGTTCCTGACTAGAACCACACGTGCAAATTTTCCTATCGAGTGAAGTGTTTATGCCCCTTTAGAGATAGGGGTGAGCAGAAGAATTTTTCAATTTTTAGATTATTAAATTCATAAGATTATAATAGAGTCCTCCTGTTGCCTGATAAGGATGATAGAGAGGCAAGTACAGGTAACCTTCCCCAACACATACGATCGTTGCCTTAAGAAAAGTTGGATGGAAAAAGAAGTTTAAATGTAGAGGACCGATACCAGAGCTCTGATTCATAATGATAGGCTGTTGATGGGATCTGTCCGGGCTCACAATCGAAGTGCATGTCTGTGGTTCAATGGTAAGCTTCCTTACCCTCTAATACAAATGCTTGTCCAGTCAAAGACATTATTATTTTATCAGTGAATTTGTTTTGGGAAATGCTTTTGAATTATGACAGGTTTTCAAAATCTGAGCCCTGAGGTTGAAGGAGGAATTATGCCCGGAATTAGTTCATCTCACTAGGTTCTGAGATATTGGCAGGCTCTGCAATAGCACGGCGAGTCAATGATTCTCATCTTCAGTGCTATTATCATTGGCAACATATTCCTGTTCCGAATCGTCAAAGACATATAATTGCTCAGTTTTAGCAGAAACATGGTGAATTTCCGGCAAGAGATCATCCACCTCTGGAAGTGGAATGAGCAGCTAGTGCAGTAGTGAACAGGTATAGACTCAGGAGGACCCTTCATCTTTAATAAGAATATATACCACCGCAGTAACCTCCTCGTACCTTTGTTATGTTAATCTTGTATCTTATAGTTCAATGCCATTGCTGATCATCAGAAACCCTAGGCATCCAGGTTAAAGCAGGCAGCACAATGCTGCTTGTAAACACTTGTGATGAACGTGACCATTCTCCGTCTTAACTATCAAATAGAAATTTAATAATTCATTGATTTCAACGGTATAATTGGTTATTATTACAGGTACAGTGAAATGATAAAATATTTTAGAATCTTCATTTGTTTATTTTATTATCAACTATTTATTTTATTATGGCCGAGAAAAGAGGCTATATTCATTTTCTTGATTTATTATGCAAATTTTTGAATGGGAAAAACCACGAGGGCCGCGTACCAGAAAGACAGCTTCACTATACGGGTCAAGATTTTACAGCAGAGCAACATTGGGTTAATCCCTTCCCTATCTTCGATTTGAATTTTACTGAGCCATTTTACACTTCTTTGAGAAGTTGAGCGTGGAGAGGGAGAGCGCCCGATTGAAGCTTTAGGGCTTTTTGAGTTAAATTTTGGAAAGGGGGTTCTTGGAAGTAGTTGGGAGTGAAAACACGCCTGGCCCAAAAATTTAAATCATATGTTAAAATTATCATAATTTGAATCTAAGATAGTACATATGATGTCAAAAATAAATGAAAAAATAAAAAGGAATGGGCCTTCATTTTTTATATCATGACCCTCCGGGGAAAAGTTTGAGATCAAATGATAAAAAATAGTGAGTGTGGCAAATACGTGTCGTATACTGCGCCAAACAACTATATTTATTTTCTTGTTTATTAGCAAATTTTTTTATTTCTTCGATTTGAATTTTACTATAGAATTTTTTTGGTTAAATTTTGTTCTTGAAAAATGAAAAATTTAAATCATATTTTAAAATAATCATAATTTGAATCTAAGATAGTACATATGACCTCAAAAATAAATAAAATAAAGGTATGCCTTCATTTTTTTATATCATGTCTGTATCAAATGATAGAAAATAGTGAGTGTGGCAAAAACGTGTCGTATGTAAAAAGCAAAAATAAATTTTAAAAATAAAATTCTGTTTAAAACTCAAAGAGGAAACTGTGATATTGCTGGCAATGTAATATAAATTCTTAATATATACAATGTAGTATAATATATATATTTTAAAAAATATTTTTTAATATTAATAATATTTTATAGATATATATTATTTTTAAAATTTTTTAAACAATATTTTTCATTAGAATATTAATTTTAAATTTTTAAATAATAATTTATATAATTTTTAAAAAGATAAATTTAAAAATAAAATCATTGTTGGTCCACTATTATATGACCCAGATGATTAAAAATAAGTATCATATTATTTTACCATAGTTAAATAATTGAGTAAATAATTAAATAATTAAAAATATTTTATCAAATAAGTATCGTATTATTCGATTTTATCATAGTTAACTAAAACATATTATTTAATCTCAAAATTATAATTTACTATTCTTAATCTTAAAGTTATAATGATATATTATTTGTCAATTTCAAAAGTTTAGAACATAAAATTAGAATAAAACAATAAATTAAAATTAAATATAAAATTTTAATTTTAATTCGAACTTCAAAGCCAATCAAAATGTGGACTAAATAAAGTTATATAGCCCAGAGAAAACCCTCAAAATCATTCTCCAACAGATCCGGCTCTGCCTTTCCTCCTCCTCACATCAAGAGAGAGAAAGTCGGGCGCGCAGGGGAATTGTTAGCCGGGTACGTTCATTTAGCAGCTGTTGCAACTCTCTTATCGTGCATTTCGGGTGACTTAAAATAATTAGGCAACAGTTGGGTTTTACTCTTTGACAACTCTGGTTTAATGGCAGTAGCACCCTGGGCTCGTGTCCAGCAGATTCGAGGGGTGAGGCAGAGGAAGATAGGAAGCAGAGTATTATTAATTTCAAGCAAATGCGAATTGTAAATTAAATTTCTTCAGTAGTGAGAATGCCTCATGCACACTTCTTGAAGCCTTTCCTCTCAGCTCCATCCATTAATTTGAGGTATGGTTTCTAATTTTCGTAATAGGTACTACTATCCCAGATAATTCTCGCATTTTTCCTTCTAGCTTATGGATTTTGGCTTTTCCGGCTGGCCTTGGTTGAGGAAGCAGGTTGCTGGAGATAAAAAAACCTCTTACTGGGGAACGAGAGATTCCTGCAGTTTCATAAGACGGACAACTGACTGTTTATCTTTTTCGATGTTTAATTTCTGATACCGTTAAGGTCACCCTCCTTTGCCGAGCCTGGGAGAAAACAGGCAACAGGAAGGCGGCAGTGGACTTGTGGTGAAGGCATTGATTAGTATTGCGTATTCCACTTCCCACCTGTAACATGTAAAATGAAAATATTGCGCAATTTCGGCAACAATTGAACACTTTCAATATTCAGTACCAATTTTAGTACAGATAGGAGTTTATAGATGATATATTCAAACGCACAGAGTGAAATAATGCATTTAAATCGGATTTGATCTTCATCAAGGGGTGATGCATGAGACTTGGTGTAGTAATATTTATTTGTTATGAAGATGCCATGATTGGAGGATGAAGAGACGTTTATTTGCAGAGATTGACTTGGCATATGCAAGGAATTTGAAGGAAAAATTTACAGCTAGTTCTAGTACCCGACATATGTCTGTTTGTCTATTTGCAGAAATAATGCTTTCTGTTCTTTTTCATCTTCTTATCTGCTATTTTGAGGGGATGTTTGTGTTAACGTGTATGTCATTTTGGCTTTGAGATACATCCTTATGTTCTTGTAGCCTTTGTTTCAGTAAACAAAATGGACATGGTAATTTGTGTGATGGCAACTTTAAGGCCCACAGAAGACTGGAGATAGTTTGTCTTGGGATGTTGGTGCCAAGAAAGTTCATGCAAAAGACAAAGAAGGTGGAAGTCTTCAAAGATTCAGCTGATGAAGCAGTTCAGAAAAATTGGAGGAGATTGATGCAGGAAATTGATGAATCTGGTTCTGCAGTTCCCCCTCTAAGGAGCCGAAGGGACAAACATAATGCTCTTCCTAAAGATCTTGTCCTTGGAACCTTGGTTAGATTGAAACAGTTAAAAAAATGGAATCTTGTTAGCGAGGTAACTGAAGTCACCTTTTTTTCTTATTGTTTTTCCTTTTCTCGTATTGACTATTCAATATGCATGGGCCCTGTAATTTTCAATTTTGATAGTAATGGCTTCTCTGCAGAGCTTATGGTGCTTTTAGAAGTAACTCTAGTGATGTCCAACCTTATTAATGTTTTTGATAATAATGGCCTCTGCATCAGTGTCTTTTATCTTTATGCAAGCAATGATACAAAAGAAGAATGGAGCAAAGTGCAAGGAAAGAGGGCAAGGAAAAGAGTTGATCTGGTTTGCTAGTGAGCAATAGTTCTTAGCCCACAGTGACCCACTCCACAATCTTCATGCGATGTTTTTTCAGTATGTACTTTTTTGTGTGAGCCCTGTTTTTAGGGTATGACTAAGGTAAACAAGACCCAGACATGTAGTTCAACAACATCAAATTGTTTGAAAATGCTGCAGTCTGAAGATCAACAGCAATCCAACAAGTCCTAAATTCTTTCGCCTGTTAAAAATCTGTCAAGAAAAGGCTGCTCTCTGTTTGAATCTATGCTCCCATTGGATGCCATGTGTCCACTTCTGTTTCTTGATCATCTGATTACGGGAAGGGAGTGGTAAGGAATCCCATAGTGAAAAGGGTATTGTTACAACCCGAATTAATTGTCTCATAAAATACACAATATTCGAATCATAATATAGAATCCATAAAATTACATATCTCAAAAACCTCAAAAATAGATAAACCTCCATTTCATTTCACTAGTAAAACTTTAGGTCTACAACTTTAGAATGCATGATAATCTAACATCCTAAAATACAAAATACATAGTTACTAATATTTATCTTACAAGACAATATAAAATAAAACTACAATAATTGAAGGTTTCTTATAATCTTTATTATTTGCACCACGCTATACTAAGTCTCCCATGAACCCATAATTATTTTGATTGAGACGAATGCCCAATAAGTCATATAATCAATAATATGACATTGCATGCTTATATCAATGAATATAATTATGATATCAAATATTTATATAATTAAGAGTGAGAAAACTCAAGATATCAATTATATGTTCGAGGAACATACCAAACAATAACATGAAGGATAAGAGTTGAGATTTCTACATAGGATGTAAGATGACTAAATCTAACCGTACCATCACAACTGAGGTTATAAACTCAAGAGATGTACTAATAATATTCTGTAGACTTTATTTGCCACTGACCGAAGGCCATTGTACTAACACCCCTGAATGACTGGGTTCATTATTATGAGATTACAAACATTCTAGGATTTTACACGTAGCCAACTCATGACGATGCATTACCTAGCAACCAACTCCATGGTGTGCCACAAAATCTGATGTCTCACACTGATATCCAACTGACATCACCAAAAACAATGGCCACATGGCTTAAGTATTCTATCATAATATTATGACCTCAATATTCACTGTGATATGGAAATTAGTATCATAAAATTATAGACTATATTATGATATCACATCTTTCATATCTCTTGATTATGTGATGTCTTAATACAATCGCCTCCACCTTAACCATGATCACGAGTCAGAGGAAGTAATTCTAGTGCTTGATTCAAGTATCAAAGTCCAAAGATCGGAATCCAATAAAGTAGGACAGCTTTAAGACTCGGATAACAATTTGTAAGTCCGGCGTTTGAACTTGAGGTCGCATGCCAAGAATAGGTAATTGGCATTCGAATGCTGGTCGCATGCCAATCAAATGTCTTTTTTTTGTTCTTGTTTTTTTTGGTAAGTAATGCCAATCAAATGTCATAACACTAGAAACTATTTTTCGATTTTTAAATAAGTAAAAGTCCAACAAACTCAATAAGAAATGACTTAAATTAAAAATTTGAGAATTATGTGACATCTAGAAAGTCTTACAAATTAGATATATTAAGAATCAACCATTCAAACCAACGGATTTTGCCAAAGTTCAAAGAAATGGGGAAATTTGACAAAACTGTCTTAACTTACACTTGGCGTTTGAATGTTACATCAAACACCAGAATAGATTTAGAAATAAATGACTTCGAATTTGAATAATTCTTGAATATAATTGAAGGATAAGATAATTAATCAGATTATCTATCATTATACTTATATAAAAACTAAATATGAACATGAATTTACACACAAACATGCGATTTCATAATTCCATCTTTAAGTCTTGTTATTTATTTCTTCGTTAGTTTTCATAAATTATAAAACATTTTACTTACATATTTACATAATCCTTAAGATGAACATTTGATACTTTGAATATTATAATTGAAACTATAAGAATCATACTAATTTATGATTCTTTGGACGAAAGAAGATAATTAATCCAAAACTAGAACATGCTTTATAAATGAAGCATAACTTAAAATTTTTAAGGCATTTGAGTGTTATAACTTGAATTCATGAAATAATAACACTTTGATTCAACTTGGAAATAAAAGAAATTAAATTTATTCCATGAATACATCATGTTCAAAACAAGAGTGAGAAGAAGGAAGATGAAATGACCTACAAATTAGTGAATTTTGATCTTCTCTATGATTAATCTTCTTTTAGATACTACAAAATTGATATCTTTGGACAACTTTACCTTTCTTTCTCTGGATTTTCTCTAATATTTTTTTCTTATTGTTTTGTTGTAAGATGATTTTTGTGCTGAATTGTGTAAGACAGAACCTTCTTATATAGAGTTACGAATTCCCATCTAAACATATCCTTACAAGGTCGGTTACCTTATTTCCACTGTTATCCAAACTTCCAATGATCAAAAACACAACTTCCACTCAAAATTCGTACTACAAATTGATCTATCGTTAAAATAGATATCAAAGCACCATTTGATATACCAGTAAGATAATATTTTCCAGTTTGATTCTAAATGTCATCAAATTCCCAAATAAGCTGATTAATCATAAATATCACAAAACTAATACATCTAATTTATTATCTAATTACCATGACTTACAAATATCTATGGTATTACAGATAATGCTGATAAATAATCTGCACTCGTTGATCTATAAAATGCTATATCCCATCAATACTGAATTTTAGTTGAGTTATAATGCATTCGGAGAATACAAAGTGATAGGGTAATATTCAAATTTCAAGTTAACAATGCTGCCTTTTGGTTCCTGAACTATAAAACTAACCTGACCTTTTGAGTCTATGAGGTCAAGGCGATCCTGATGATGTGATCAAAACTAGGAGGTTGGATGAATTTAAGGTTTCAAACAACAAGGTCAAAGTTGCTAATAACAATAGAAAAGACAGGGAACTTAAGAGGCTTCAATAGAATGAGAATTATAGCAAGGATTGATTGTTGGTATTTCAGGTTCTTTTTTTTTTCCCCACAATCATTTTACTAAATTTTGCGTAAGAGTTGTTTGAGACTGTAGGGGATTACTGGGGACTTTTTATTGCTTGGTAGTGAGCGTGATTTCACATTGTACTTGGGTAACACTGCCTTGGCTTTGATTTAGAATATATTTCTCGCTTTATCACGGATAAAAAATAATACAAACCCCAAAGGAACAGGTTTTTCTAGTTTCTTCTTACCTAGTGGTTGAATGTAGCCGGTAGATGATTTTTTTTCTAGTTTTAGGGTTTATTATAATTTTAGCTTAGTTTCATTAGGCAAGTGTATGCATCATTCACATTGGTGTTATGTTTGTTGCTTTCCATAGGCCTAAATTCTAATTTCTGTAGATTCTTGAATGGCTGAGGACTCAGCATTGGTGGGATTTCAGCGAAATGGATTTCCTGATGCTTATCACAGCTTATGGGAAGCAAGGTGACTTTATCAAGGCTGAGAGAGTTTTAAGCTACATGAATAGGAATGGGTATGTACCAAGTGTGGGGTCCCACACTGCTCTCATGGAGGCATATGGAAGAGGAGGCCAGTACAATAAAGCTAAGGCAGTCTTTCGAAGAATGCAGACTTCTGGTCCTGAACCTTCTGCATTGACATATCAAATAATTCTTAAGATATTTGTTGAGGTAGTGAGTCTTTATCGATTCCTTTTTCCTTTTCCTGTAAATTTATTCTAATTATCTGTCATTCTGTCGAGTCTATTTGGTTTAATTAAATGTTTTTGGTAAGAGAAGATGATGAGACAAAAGAATGTCGAATTATGTGAAAAGATTGCAGCCTGGTAGTTATAGAGAGATTTTGAAAGTTTAGTCAAGTTAGAATTATTTCCTACACCATTCCAGTGCCATGAATCAGTAGGCTGTTTAAGTTCAAGGTCTTGACCAAAGTTAACCACATTAATATTAGTTGAATTAGCATTTGGAAAAAGAAATTATTATTGATGTTATGTGAAAGCCTTTGGATTTTTCCATCAGTTAATTAATTGTTTGTTTATTCAATAGGTTAAGCCTGTAAAAACACAATACAGCCTACATCATTATGAATTTTTTTACATCTAATAATGTTTATATTTTTTATGTCTAATAGTGTTTCTTACGGGGAGCTAAAGGAAATGTGTGAATGAAAATGGTCACTGTAGGCACATAATTTGAATGTGAAGGTACATTGATTATCTGGAGTATGTGCAGGCAGCAACCTCATCAATTATTGTAGTCTGGACTGGTTTCAAATATTCTAGAAGACATTACGTGCTTTTAGTATTACAAGCTGATAAGGATGTACTGCATTTAAACTAAAGAAATCCCAGGCCCCTTTTTGGCTTGTATTGTTATTTAACGGTTGCTATAGAAAAGGATCTAAAAGATATGATGTTCTGCATGTGCCTGCTAGTTAAAATAATCAGTTATTTCTCAGTCAAAAGTAATATGACACCTGTACACTTAACTTTTTATTTTCCATATTTCTGGGTACAATAAGATGAATCCTGCTTACCCTGCCTTCCAGAAAAGCAGAACGAAATCACTGAAGATATTGAAGATTTTGTTACGCCTATTCCTAATCCTAAATGGACTATAAGGACGGGGGGGGTCCATATTTTCTATTCAGATATGCTCAGATGACCCCTTGAATTCCATCGTTTTTTCCGTTTCTTCCATCTTTTTACAATTTCCATTCAAGAGTTCTTATATGTTTCCACTTTGCTTTGACATTGAAATACCAACAAGTAAAACGGATTTACAAATCTACGAAATAATATATAGGAATGTTGCATACATAGTAACGCAATGCCCATCAAAGGAGTAGTTCCCCATCCAGACTAACTAATTTATTTTTCTTGTCCTGAAATAAAGAGGAAAAATATTTTACACGGTTGATAAACTCTATTAATCTAAATCATGTTCATTGTTATGTTAGTTGGTTTTTAAATAGAAGTTTCCTTCTAATCATCGATTGACATTTCATGCTGGGTTTCTCGAGTTTTGTTCTACTTGTGTATCATTCACTTGTTGCAGCCTCATAATTGGTAGTGCTGCAGGGAAACAAGTTCAAAGAAGCTGAAGCAGTTTTTGAGGATTTGATAAAAGATGAGAAATCACCCCTGAAGCCAGACCAGAAGATGTTCCACATGATGATTTATATGCACAGGAAGGCTGGGAACTATGAAAAGGCTCGTAAGTTCTTTTCACTTATGGCTGAACGAGGAGTTCAACAATCCACAGTTACCTATAATAGCCTAATGTCATATGAAACCAACTATAAGGAGGTTTCGAACATATATGATCAGGTAAACTTATGACACGCTCCTCCTTATTGTGGTTGATTTACTTACAGATTCCTGACCTAATAGACATTCTACCAATCAGTGCTGATGACGGTATTATGGTTTATAACATATTGATCACTTTGCACTTATCTTTTCCCATGCTTAGATGAGGAGATCTTAAGTTTCATACCCCTAGCATGCGTGGTGCTTTCCTACAGAAGGCAAGCTTGTGTTTGTGTGCTGAATTAAATCAAATTCCATCTTCTGAAATTTTATTTTATACTCAAGGCAAAGTATCATGTTAAATGTCTCATTATGGTCTATGCCATCAAGTAGAGTGACTAGAAATTCTGGACTTGTAAGTGCATGGTTTAAGAAGCTGGTGAACTGTCCTACAGAAGAGGCAAACTTGGAAGACTTGCTCTGTCCACTGAGGAGAACTTTTTCTTGCTCTGCTAAGAGTTTGTGATGTATCTTGTATCTATGGTTCACTGATTCATGCTGCTGTACATTTTACTAGCTTCTCGTGGTAGGTGAGTGATGTATTGAAGCATGGGCTTTGCTGCCTTGGATATGTTGGTGGCAGAAAGTGTGCTAGCTAATAGGTACATAGAATGGGAATTAAACAGTTAGCTAGGTATTGCTGCTGGACAGAAATTGAGATATGTTCTTTATATATTGGATCTGTGGGCTGTGCATACTTGTTAATTAGGAAGATGCCTCTTTGTATAAGATAGGAGGCCTGTGCATACTTCTTTGTGGCGTCCCAGAGTTATACAACAAGAAAAGCTTGAAGAACATGACTTACAATCATCCAGTATCTGCATTCTGCCTAGAAGATTTAGGACACGTGTTTTCTAACCTATTAAAATTTTGTGCAAGACATTTTTTAACTTTCAAATTCACCATGGATGGAAAAGTTTGACCACCTTAGTCAAATGCAAATTTCTGACCCACTGTGCTTTAACTTTGAAGAACCTTGGACCTCTCAGAAAACAAGGATATTCTCTAATTTGCTTTAATAATGATCTTTTGCTAGCTGCTTCCTGTTTCAAAAGCTATTAAGCTTTATAACATCTTATGCAAGAATTATAAAATTTCGGATTGGATCTGAACATCGTCATTCAACTTTATCTCTGTCTTTGGTCTGCACAATCCTCTCCAGACATAATGCTTTATACTCTGTGCTAAATGACCTCTGTCTTGTTAAGGAAATAATCTCTGGACATCAGTGGTGGTTGTCATTGTGCCATGTTAAAATGAATAACATTATTGCTCTTGTGATCATTAGTGCTACCTTCTAATCCTTGTTGGGCCAATTAGCAATCATGTCAATCCTGTAGCCCCCGCCAGACATTTGCATTCATAAATTGTAGAGCTGATCTGAGCTGAGTTTAGACTGGTCCTGGGCAGGTAGTGGAAGTGTGTACATGGGTTGGGCCAGGGCTGGTATTCTGGGCCAGAATCGATGATCCATCCCGCATGTCAAACACCATGCTGTGAGCTGTGTTGAGACTGTTTTAGCATTTTTAATATTTAAGTCTGATTTCTTGAATATTCAATGTTGGAAGTTGGCCCTTACTTCATAATGGGGAAGTAATTATGCGTCCATGGTCTCTTTTTAAATTAGCTTTGTTATATGGCACCACCAACGTTTAATCCCATACTCAACATTGCCACCACATGACATTCTATGACTTTTCATTCAGTTTGCCATAGTTTGTGTAACTTCCGCTCTCTACACCAGTTTACTCCTTTTATATTGTAGATACCTCTATTTGCCTATGCCAAAATTAGAAGATCAATTTCCATGCAAGAAAAATCATAATTCAAAACCCAGAAAAAATAGTAATCCTATTTCCTGAATTCTGTTTGTTAGACAGAAACCTATTGTAAAACAACTGACAAAATTTTTCCTTTGTTGTGTACAGGAAATCCCAATGAGGAAAAAAATAAAAAAAATATTCTTAAATTTTGTGTTTTCTTGAATTTTGAACTTTCAATTTTTTAATTATATACCATAAAGTTCTCCAATTCAATGTCACATGAAATGCCAATAATGCATGGATGAAAATTTCGGTATCGGTATCGATTGCAATTATATTGATATTAGATATATCGAATAATACGTATCGATATTGAATATATCGGATGGAAAAAAAATCTGAAAGCCAATATGAAAATATATTGTGATATTGTCATAATATCAAAAAATATTAGTATTAAAAAGTCTCGATACCGATATATATTGGCTAACACGTATCGTATTATCCAATATTTCCATCAATATGATGTAGTTAAACTCTCCAAAAATAGATATTTAATTTTATTTTCATTTTTGGAGTTTTTATGCTTCATGTGATACTGCCATGTGACTTATATTGTGGTCAATTTGATTCAAAATTTTTTATTTTATATAAAATTGGGAAAATATAAGTTGAGAATAAAATTTAGAATTGTAAAAATGTTGAGAATATTTTTGGTAATTTTTCAATCCGTGGTCGACTAATGCTGAGCAACTTTTGGATATCAAATAGAGCTCTTCAAAATGTAATTTTAATGTGACCATGTTTTCCTCTTTTGCAATCATTTCACTATAACATCCGCTACTTTAGCTAATTGTCTAGTCTTTCTAAGTTTGATTTCTATATTATGTATGGCCATGTCTAACGGCATATCCTAACTTTAACATGGTACAAATATACAAATTTGATATTTTTAGCTACTTCGTGAAACATATTGCTGATCCTAAGTAGCAGTCACAAATTTGTATCACTTTTTCATGATCCTATGCACTTATTGGATATATTATAGTGAATTCTATAGCAAAAATTGTGGCAGGCAAGCCTATATTTCGTGGTTTCAATAGGACTGATTACGAGTCTTGTTTCTATATACTATTATCTAAAAATAACAAAGTTATTGATGATTGGACAAAACCACGAAATAACTCCTTGCGTGCGAAAACGTCGAGAATATTTTTGGTAATTTTCCAATATGTAATAATGTGAATTTAAAGTTACGAATATTGAACTGGCCTTTTGTGGGCCTATTTTTATGGTGTCCATCCTAGCTCAACTCTTGTTGGCCTAAGAATTCCGCAGGCTCTCCATCACACTTCACCCAAACCTCCCAAATAGGGTGGTAGGCTAGGCTGACACGCTACCAAGCACATACATGATTTTTTTGTTGTTGCAAAGTGGAGCTTACCAGGACACTTATGGCTCATGAAATGATGTTGATTGCATTGACAACTTTGCTCTTGCACGTGGAACTTTCAAGAATTGGATAATCCTGTTTTTAATGTAGAGTGATGCATTTGGAGTTCTATCCAAGATTTTGAAGAAAGAAAGAAAAAAGATAGCTGTGGTTGGAGGATTTTCAAAGGACGGCTAGGATCTCATTCCTTTTGTCCCTTATTCATTTCAATTGTAAACTTTTTTCCTGCCATATTTTGCTCATTCCCAAGGCTGTCTTGATTAGTTGTCATAATCACATGCCTTACCAAGAGGCTGAAGCAACACTGATTACTGTCGTGACTATTTTTGCACTTCTTTGGTCTCAGAATTTGACCTTCTGGCCATAAGTAAGCCCAGTTTTGTATTTTCTTTTTATCTTTATATGACCTGCATTTTTCCCTCTAAATTGCTATGTTGTACTCTTAAAGCCCTAGTTTGCTTTAAACACAAACAGCAAAAAGTATCATGTGGTATCCTGTCAAGCAAAGGACATGATTCTAATTAGAGTACTGTATTTTCCTCTGTATCTTATGCATTCTTCTTAATATTGCATCCTGCATTGTGTTCTATGAAAAGCGTCATATATATGCAAATTTATCTTTACATTAGAGTGTGGCTAAATCCATGGTTTGAGTATGTGATCTTCAATTCAAATAGTGAAATCTTATCGTTGTTCTTATACTAATCCTGATTCTTCAGACCAAATAAAATTTTTCCTCTATTCTTTTCCTTTAACTTGCATACAATGTTTGAAATATATGATGCACATCATTAGATGCAAAGAGCTGGCCTTAAACCTGATGTTGTGAGCTATGCTTTACTGATCCATGCGTATGGAAAAGCTAGAAGGGAGGAGGAAGCGCTAGCAGTTTTTGAAGAGATGCTTGACGCTAGAGTCAGGTATGCATATATTTGGTGGTTCTTTTATTTTATTTTCTTTTCTTTTTTTTTTTTTTTGAATGAGTGGGGGCAGAGGGTGGGAGCTGGCAGATTCTGAAGTGCAAAATTATATTGTTGCATATAGTCTTAATTGCTTTTATTGATTAATGAACTTTTTATCAGGTAAATATGTAACCTTTATATTCATGGGCAATGGGCAACAAATAGGGACACACTTTTAGGCCCCAAGGCACCCTACATAAGACTAGCAGAAAGGCTTTACATCCTTTACAAAAAACTGGCTTTATGTTCCTGTAATCAGATATTCATATCAAATAACAAATTGACAAAAGAAACAGAAAATATTGTCAACTTGGGATCCAAGTGTCCTTGTCCTTTAGAATTTGGTGATTTCTCCCCTTCTGTAGCCACCCCCACATAAATTATGAACAACTGCTTCCATATTATGATCTGCCAGGAATATTTTCATTGTTGGTCCATCTTCTATCCTAGATTCCAAAATATCAATTGTTATTTGCTCACTAGAACCTATAGGCTGTGAAAGGGGAAAAAACCACTGAGCTAGAAATCAATGTAGAAATGCGATGCTATCAATTGTAATCAATGCTTCCTCCTTTGCCCATAGACAATGCCTACCAACAAGAGTTGGATCCCTCTTTTTGTAAACCTTGTAGTAACATTCCGGAATGTTGAAATATATGACCCATTTGCATTCATTAGGTTGAAGAAATTCACTTTTTGAAACAAGATATGAAGAGAGTGGGGAGAGCAAACACATTTGACCATTGGACCTTGAGAGTATATGCAGTTTACATCAGCATCTGTTTCCTTATTGAGTTTGACATGTAAATTTTTTTTTTTCATATATTTTTAGACAACTCACCACATAGTGCATACCTGGCTTGAATTCATACAGGCAACAGACTTGGGGGAACTGCATGTATGTGTTGCCCTTTTTGTCAACATTTTGTTCTTCCAGTTTTTGGTTATTTTTTGAAATTGAAGACTAGCTGTCCAGGAACAAGTCCATGGCAAATAGGATTGTGTCATGTTGATACTACAGACTCAGTGCTTCATGTTTGATGCATTCCTGTTTTCTACTTGTGAGTAGTGACTCGATTTCTTGTATTTGCCAGGCCAACACATAGAGCCTATAACATACTGCTTGATGCTTTTGCCATCTCTGGAATGGTGGAGCAAGCTCGAACTGTGTTCAAGTCTATGAGACGAGACAGGTTTATTCACTTTCTTAGGCTGCATGATTCTTGCCGTTTATCTGCAGAAACTATCATCCTTGTGCATTTTCTCTCAATGTTCTTTGTTTCTTGGGTACGATAATCAATTTAAGCCCGGGAGTGTCAAATTACTAGATTAATGATACCGAGTATTTGATTAGATGAATTGTCATGCTTTATCGATAATACGCTCACCATAATATTGTCTATGTGCACAGCTTTGGTTGGAGGTTAGCCCTTTTTTTTGCTTGATATTTGGAGATTTAAGCCTGTGGAGAAGAACAATTATTTGTCTCTCTCTAGAGATACTGGTTGTTTTGAATTTTTTTGTGTATGGATGAATTAATGGGCGTTATGCATATCATTTTTGGTGTAATCGTTAGAAGTATGGGAAAATGCAGCACTGTGCTGCCTTTTTCTGATGATTATCTTTGCTGCCACTTAAGGATGTATCTTTTCTGTCCTTTAAAAATGGTTTTTCAGTTGTTTGAAAGTGAGAAAGTTTATTGCCAATGAGAAATTGTTTCAAAATCTATATATTGAGATAGGAAATAAAAGATTAGCAAAGAAAACATGACAAATATTACATTCCATTCCTCTGCATCTGAAGATAACCTTGGGAGACTGCAACAAATGCTGCAGTATAACCAACAGACCCTTTATCCAGATCTGACAGCTTAGATCTGGCATTAGCAAATTTGGAAGGTCCCCAATGCTTGCTTCCACCCGGGTTGTTAATGACTTACTCTGCTTTTCTGAACATTCTATTTATGATTTTGTGTAATGGGAATTCAGCTGTTTCTGAGGAGCTCTTTTCATCTATCTTGGCAAATATTGGACTTCCAAATTAATACACTGCAGTTTTTGTCTGTTTCATTTCTTCTGTCCAACTGTGCTCCCTCAGAACTGGCACAAACTTTCTTTAGTTAAAGCACAATGAATGTTGCGTCCTCAGATCCTGATTGTTGTATGGACGGGGATCCAAAGGGATTCGGTCCTGTTGTTTCTCGGATTGAGCTTATAGCAATGTTGTTTCATCATGAAAATCAAGATCTTTAATAGGTCGGAGAAGTGGTGCCTGAGTGACTTGAGACAGATAGCATGTTCGTCCGGCCACTTGATCTTTGAGGATCTCCCCAATCCCAAATGGTGTTGGAAACTTCATCTTCGAATGCGGGATAGAAGTGACAGCACCGAATGCAGTCAAACGAGGATGTCCAAGGATATCATTATAGACCGATTGAAGGTTTACTACTAAGAAGGAGATAGTCTTGGATGAAATCCTCGGATAAGTCCCTAAAGTGACTTCGAGTTGGATGACCCCTTGAATTGGCACTGGCCCATTATCCAATCCGTAGAGTGGTCCCTTGGTTGTCATCATCTGACTTCTTTTAAGTCCCAATTTGAAATAGGCATCAAGATAAAGCAAATTTTTTAAACTTCCATTATCAATAAACACTCGTTTTATCTGATAGTCCACAGTTCCATCAGAAACGAGTGCTGTGACAATTAAGAGGTCAGAATGTGGGAAAGTTATATGAGCCATATCTTTGTTATTGAAACTAATGACCTCTTCCCTAATTTCCATCCTTGGCCTCTTGTTGGCTGCGGTTATCGCAGAATTCTTCCTGATGTTATCTTATGTCGGGCGAGTTGATATCATGTTCACTACTTCCACAGCCATTTTGTTACTTGGTTGGTCAGCCTCACCATTATCTGTTGTTTCGGAAACCTGTCCGAGTCTTTGCAGGAAGCGATTAAGGTGACCTCTCTTGATCAGCTCCTCGATCTCCTTTTGTAGCGTGTTCACCATGTTTCGGTTATTGAAAATGTGTTAACTAGACTTTTTGTCGGTTCCCACAGACGACGCTAATGTTACGTCCTCGGAACCTGATTGTTGTACGGACGGGGATCCAAATGCATCCTTGGACCCGTTCTCCGTATAATAGAATTTGAATCCCGTGTAACACAAAAGAAAAAGGAAAGTACTTTTTTGAGGGAGTGATTTGAGGGTACAGGTGTGAAGTTAAATTTTCGTGGAGGCTTAAGCTTTTTAGAAAGCGTCTTGGAAAGCTAGAGAAGTTTAGAGAGAGAGAGAGAGAGAGAGAACAGCAGTGACACGTAATATTTTACGTGGAAGATCCTCTCTTGAATGAGAGGAAAAAACCACGAGACACTTGGTCTATAAACAATTTCAGTATAGAAATTTTTGATTACGGAGGATTCAAGTTACAGAAGAGAGTGAGAATGGAGTTTGAGAGCAGAATAATGTCTTCTTATGTTCTCCCTGTTTTTCTTATCTTTTGCGCTCTCCTTTCATCCCCTATCATTTGGTGCTCGTTCTGCATATATATACTGGTCGGCAACTACTTACTCTGTAAAGGGTTTGCGTGTGCAAGAAAACCTGCCATCAACTTTGCAAAACCCAGCCTGTCGCTTTGGAAAACCTACTGATTCTGAAAGTCAATTGCTTTTCTTAGGACGTGCGTGCTCTGCAAAAGCTGCCATCTTCTCTGAGATGTCGCCTTCATCTCTTCTTGCAGTTGATAGAGTTAGCTACCAATTTTGTCTCGCAGACTTTGCAGGTTAAGCGAAGTTCTTGGCCATCATGAGCCCTCGGCCTTAACAATGTCTTTGGCCACTATTTCTCTTGGGCCAAATTAGCCTCCCGGGCCTCCTTGGCACAAGGGCCCAATTCACGGAAATAGACCTTCCAACTGGGCCCTGCGTATCTATACCCATCAAATGGGGTTTGAACTTTAACCATCTCGATGATGAAAAATGTGTGTAGTTTCGTCAATGATTCCCTTTTGTGTAAGAATGTCTTGAAAGTCCAATTCTTCTTTGTGCTGCCAAGCAGAGAATAAATGTTTTTGAAATGTTTTGCTTTTGAGAAACTCTTAATTTCAAACCAGTAATCTTTGTACCATAAACTCTGGTTATCTGATATTCACTCATATTGAAGGATGAAATGAAGCGTTCTGTATCTTTCTTGGTGAGCCAAGCTCATTTGCTACTGTTTCTCCTGTGTGTTCCTTTGTCTAATAATCCATGTTTTCAGGCTGTTAACGTGTGATGAGAAACTCTACAGCTTACTGTGATTGTTATTTTCGCATTCCTACAGGTTTACCCCTGATCTCTGCTCTTACACAACTATGTTGTCTGCTTACGTCAATGCATGTGACATGGATGGTGCCGAGAAATTCTTCAGACAAATGAGACATGATGGAGTTGAACCTAACGTGGTCACTTATGGGACATTGATCAAAGGTTATGCACAGGAAAATGATCTTGAGAAGATGAAGGAAAAATTTGAAGAAATGCAAACATGTGGGATCAAAGGCAACCAAACGATTCTCACTACAATAATGGATGCATATGGTAAGAATGGGGATTTTGGCAGCGCTGTGATTTGGTTCAAGGAAATGGAAGCTCGTGGATTCCCTCCTGACCAAAAGGCAAAGAATGTCCTTTTGTCATTGGCAAAAACAGAGGAAGAACGGGAGGAAGCAAATCAGCTTGTAGAAAGTGATAATAATACCCATGTTCAAACATGTCAATGGTTTTCTGAGTATGCTAGTGATGGCGAAAATGATTATCAGGATGATGATATGGTTGAGGATACCACATTTCTTGCATAAAATCAGGATGAATTGATGGTTCTCTGGTACTGATGAACAAGAAGGCCTATGCCTCCCAGAATTGGATGTAGATGGAGCTAACTGCTCTTGCATCTGAGGGACTGCAACAAGGTGTGCATTGGCAGAGGAGGGATTACGAACAAGGTGTACCATGGAAACAGAAGCGATTTTCACCCCCTGAAATTTCAGGTGCGTTTGAGAATGTGGGCGTGACAATTTTTTTTTTGTAATATTTCTTATTTTATAAGGGTACTTCTGTTTAACTTGACCTGTTATACAACTCCAAATGCTGTAATATAAAATTAAGGTGGCCCAGTGCCTCATGTTTTTATACTGTTGGGCTTGGTAAGAATAAGTGCTATATTTTTATTTCTGTTTTGTAAAGATGTTGTTTTTGTGGTTTGAACCCTTAATTTTTGATTCACAATGGAATCATATTGCCGTTGTGTCAGTGCTCACCCACTAATTGTTTACAGTGCTTCCAACCGTTGTAATTCTACTGGTAACTAGAAAGTCTAACAATGGCCTCAAATGTCTCTGCTCTCACGTATCAGTCTCAACTGCATGCTTCATTGATGTTTTCTCGGCAATATCAATTAAAGACAGAGCATTTGCATTAGGATTTCAATTAGCCTCTCAATCTTTATATGAACACATGAAATTAAACATTTCAAAACGATTTTATATATTAGCAAATTGACTGTCCATTACTAACAAAATGCAGTTACTATTTGTGCTTTGGACAGTTGAAATCCTATGATTTCTTTGTATCCATCCCTGGTTTTATCTCCTGAGTTCTGAGGCAAGGTGTTTACCTCCGCATGCTAGCAGCTGAAATTGCAGATTGAAAACTTTTTGTTTCAGCTTGTCAAGTATATGATAATTCACGTTCATACAGTGTTGGGTATTGTTCTTTGTTCTCACACCGCCGCTACATTTTCTGTTTATTTTGATACATGCATCTGACATGGTTGTTGCTGAGAAATTGTTCAAACCTCTGAGACAAGATGATCGTCTTAATGTTGTCACTTGTAGCTGAGGTTTTAGCAAAGAAAGTGGAAGCTCTTACCTGACCAAAAGTATGATGAAGGTGATCTTGTGCTTTACTTGTATGTTCATAAAACTCAAAACTACATGATTTGCTCAGGTGATACTAGAAACTCTGAGTGAAATGTGATAATCAGATGTAGATAGCGATGGCAACAAAATCATATATGCTACATTTGAAGCTATGCAAATTCAGCAATATTATTTCAAACAACTCGATCATACACTCGGTGATTTCCATTTGGTTTCCAGCTATTGCTTATTGCTCCAATGATGGGAAAAAGGATAGCCTTTGCTGTATGCAAATCTTCTTCAAGCATGGGACGGTCATGAAGAACTCTTCCTCTCTCTCGCATGGCCCTCTCTATTGGCCCTCCGATGAGTACTGCTTTTCCAATATCTGATGAAATATATCTCCCTGTGCCAATTACACAACAAGACGACCCAGAACAAAACTGTTTAGAAGATCCAAGAATATCCTATAGCTTCTCTCTCTCTCTCTAAATATTGTCCACTAAGTTTAAGGCCGCCTCTTCAGCTGCAGATCTCTTCAAGCGTTCGACTGCCTTCTCCACCTTAAATTCGTGCAATCGGAATGTTAATATCAAAGGTGTAATTCAGGCAAGAACAATTGAAATGTACCAACAGTGGAATCAGAAATATTACCTCTGCATTCCAGTTTGTTCTAGCAGTTAGAATTATCAAAGCTGCTGTTTGCAATAGCACTCCGAGGATCATTCCCCACCATATACCCTGATGAAAACCACAATCGAAATGGAATGGTTCCTTTTAACTAACCGGATATGGAAGGAGGGGAAGTAGAGGGAATTTGAAATTCAACTTACTGCCACCCCTAAGCTGGTTTTAAAACCGAGAACACAACCAATCGGGAGACCGATTACGTAGTATGCTGCTAGATTTACATAAGCCACCACTCCTTGCCATCCACTCCCGATTGCCACCCCTGAAATTTTTAACGTATGAAAGAATTACTACTAAGATTTCTTGTTCTTCTTCTTCTCTCTCCTTTTTTTTCTTTGGGAGGGGGGGGGGGTATTGGGTGGCCTTGCTTGTAGGACTACTAGACTCTAGAAGTTGAAAGTTGGTCCAAACAGGATTTATATTACAAATATCTTCAACTTTCAAAAAGCTAGTCTTAAAAGTACTTTAGTATGAACTTCTATGAGCAACTTATTCTGAAGCTGAACTTGGAAATTAATCAATATTTATTCATTGGAAAAGGTTTCCTTAAGTTGTTTCTGTAGTCCTACATAACAGGCAGTTATGCTAAACAAGATTTCAATATTATGGTTAACTATATTTCTTACCGGAGAGTATGGGTTGAATGCCATTCAAAAAAACCGAGATGGCGAGCAAAGGGGTCAAATTGGAGACGGCGTCAATAACCTCGGCATCACTGGTGAAGAGCTTGCTTAATCCAGTCCGGAATATTAGAACAATCGCGCTGAAGATGATACTGATGAGGATACTAGTTCCATTCACTACAAGGACGGAGAATTTCGCCACCATTGGATGAGCTGCCCCTAGCTCATTGCTGATTCTCACACTGCATCCATCATTCTTCATTGTTAACTACTATATCAACTGTCAATGGCTTAGATTAAAGGCGGGGGGAGGGGGGCAATGGATCCTTGGTGAAATTACATCTATGTTTAAAAAATTTTACGAACCTGGCACCTGCTGCTAGCCCGAGCATAAACTGCATGTCCCAGTTCAAGTAATTCATGCTGAAAGTTCAATGAGTTACAGAAATTATTAGGCAAAGCAACAATGTAATCAGGCAACAGTACAAAGCAATAGGGTTGCTGGTAAGTGCCTTACCAAATAGAAATGGAGTCCAGTGATATTGTAGGATTGGGCAATAGCCCTGATATAAGAACAAGTCCTTGATTGTACCATATCTCCAAACTTCAATGCCCAAAGAATAACAAAAAAAATAGAAGAGTTTCAACACACTATTTCACCAACATATACATTGTCTTTCACATATTGTGGGTTTAAACCACGAAAAAAACAGCTTATCTGTGATGTAGAAATAAAGATGGCACGTGTGACCTTTTTAAAGCCTACAATATGAGAGCCTCGTATACTGATTCGGTTTTAGGTTTGATTTAGCAAAGGAAAATTGACACTCACCATAGCATGACAGCAGAAGCAACAGTAAGCTTGAAATAGGGCCATATTCCTCTGAGCGCTTGGGCTGAGAAGCCAGTCCAAGTTTGTTTGCATGAAGGACTAAGGAGTATGTAAAGTGAATTCAAGACGACGAGAAGCCACCAAGAGAAACTCAAGGTAAGAGCGGCTCCAAGAAGGCCGTAGTCCAAGACATAAACAACAAGCCATGTGAGGAGAACGTGGAGGAGGAAGACTCCAACAGACATGTATGCCAAAGGGTTGACAATGTTCTGAGCTTGAAGGAACCTTTGCAGTGGGCAACATATGGCAAAGGCATACAGCTGAAGGATGATGCCACGGGCAAAAATTTGGCCTTGCTCAGCTATGCTCTCTGATTGGCCTATGGCTTTCAAGATGGCGCCCGAGTACCAGTATACAAATGTGAGAAGGATGGCAGCTCCAAGGTGGAGGACTATTGCTCTCTGGCAAATGATGCCCATGGCTGACAACTTCTTTGCTCCGTATGCCTGCCCGCACACTGTTTGAACCGCACTAGCCATGCCCAACTGTGACACAATGAATTTTATATTGAGAGTAAGGTTAGATAGCAGCTGTTTGTACTGAGGATCTGATTGAGTTATTCAAGTGAAAAATACCAGATTCAAAGTAAGGTTAGATACAAATGCAAGTGAAGGGAGTTTTCTCAAAAAATGCACATGGAGATTTTGTTTTGGCTAAGTAAATGATGCATATCTATAGAATTTACTTACTCTAAAAACGTAACATCTGTTGGAGTAATGGGGATTTATGCAGAAGAATCCAATTCAAATTATCAGCTAGAACATTATGCTTGGAGAGATCATTCCAATGCCTTTGCAAGGACTAGAAGTTATAGCAATGGAGAACACACAGTTGAGAGGACTCTAAGCAGTTCAAATACGTAAGAAATTGAAACTCCCATTTCACTCCGCTCTGTAAATTTGGGATTTTCAGTAGCATGCTTCCCTCCATTTGTGAAGCATACACCATTATTTTTCAGTAAGGTCAACTCCATCTTTTCCTTAGCTTGTCCTCTATAATTTAAGGTCAGTGGTTCAAAAAGGGGATCAATAAAAAATTTAAGTGAGATAATTAATATCCTTATATGCAATCATTTTTTATTTATAAATATTATTTTAAAAATCTCTAACTTAAAAATTATCTAGTTTTACCACAATTTCTCTATAATGATCATTCTACGTCTTCAATGATAAATCACTCTATTTAAAAGGTAATAACAATTTAAAATTTTAAGGTGATCCTACATAAACAAGAACAATTACTATGGTGCTAGGGATACTGTTTAAGAATTAATTAAACTTAAAAGATCTGAGAGAATAATTTTTAATCGATCGAGCCACACCATTTTGATAGTCTTATTAGGATTAATGAAATGAAAGAAGACAATGCATCCACTAACCATGATTAAATCGAACATACATCGTCAGAGGGGTAATTGACTGAAAGGAGAAGAACGAATGCAAGGAAAGAGGGGGTGAGAGTAACGTATACATAACTACATGCATCCATACCATAATTCCATAGGCAAGGCCTTGAATTCCAACACTAGCGATAGAGGCGCCGGCGAGCTCGAGTGCTCCCAAATGGCCAGTGAACATGAGGGTGACAAAGCTGAGCATGTAGTTGAATATAGAGACAGCAATAGAAGCGCCGGAGAGCAGCCATAGCAGCCTGGACTCCCAGGCTATAAGCCTCGGCCACCACCGCACAGCCACCGGCCTGTGGGCTAAGAAGTCTTCAATCACCTCCGATGACAAGTCCGGTATCCGTGAATGGGAGTCCAGCCCCAGCAGCAGCGGCTGGTACTCCGCCTCCACCGACCCCATATCCTCGACAACTATGGTACGTCTCTTCTTCTTCTTCTTCAAACACAAAGGCTTGCTGGTAAAAACCCTTCCAAAGAGTATGGTGTTTATTATCGATAGAAGAACAAGGCAGAAATACCCACCCCGATCAGATGAACTGCAACTACCCTTCCAAGCAAACTTCAGCTGCAGCAGACCGAATGGGAGACAGCAGCGGAGGGTAGTTCAAGCTACCGTTAATTTCACCTAACGATTTACAAAAAATCCCTTAGAGCTTTATATATGTTAGTAAGCTTCAATATTGACTGCGTACGACGTTCAGGTGTGACTTTCGGGGGCCAATCTTTATGAAAATAACACATATAAAACTGTTAAAATTGATATGCTAATTAAATAAAACTGTAGTAAAAATAGTTTCAACAAAAATTATGAAAATATTTATCTATATATTAAGATATTTTTAGTAATATAATGACATCTTTGTTAACCTATCTATGTATCTATTTATAATAATAATTTTTTTAAAAAAAATAACTGACTGAATTAAACAGCACAATAAAATTTAAAATATAATTAATCGTGTAAAATACCATCAATTTTGAACAATATAGTTGAAAGTATAGTAAAAAAATTATAGGACGATATTATAATTTATAAGACAGTCTTATAATTTATAAAAATAAAATATAATATTATGTTACTTTATAATATTTTTAGATTATGTAAAATATTGTTTAGTGGTTATAAATTAATCCTTGGAGGATGAGTCATTGACTTTTCGATTTGCAAATTATTAGATAACGAAAATAATATTATAAAATTGGAGCTGCTGGGCTCCCTCCGTCTGACTGCTAACTACCGTGTGCGTATGTCACGCGTGGATGCGTGATTGGTATTAACTTTCAGTCAGCAAGAACGACAGATAAAATTGACGGTACGTTTTTTTACTTAATTATTAGCTGAAGATTTTGGTCGTCTAATTAGATGCTTATCTTTCGGCGCGACAAAAAATAATTTATATATCATTAACTCATTATTAAATTTATAATTATAAAAAATAATTTATTATATATTTTAAAATTAATTGTATATCTTTTAATAATAAAAAATATTATATAGTAATGGGAACGCCAATGACAAGCTGACCCAAAAGGAGCAAGTAGCCCAAAAGCAATAGCGGCTACTTTGTACTTGGGACGGTCAACACTTCCATTGACCAGATAAGTGGTTAGTAGGCTAGTGACAGCTCAGGACGAATGCGGCTCAAGTCAAAATCAGCCAACGCACGTTTCAACGGCCGCCTGCTCTAATTCTCCGCACCTTCAAGAAAGACAATTTTCATTGTAACAGCAATCTCTTAGAATTAGAGTGCATCTCGAGAGAAAGATCCACAAATTGGCGCGCAATTCACAGAGAAAAACTTAACGATTACCTTACACATAAGGAAAATGATCCACCTTCTTGACCGTTGCAATAAAAAATGGCGCCCATATCCGTACAGGGAAGGCAATGATCCCTACAGAAGGCAGGCATCCTACCTCACTACGTAAGGAAGGCTGTGGAGGACCATGGCTATAAAATGTCATGGAGATTTACTCTATAGGCACGCTCTCTTTCGCCTACTAAACGCCCTTTAGCAAACTAAAGCTGATAGGAGTTCTCTACGCTCTCAAACTTTCTGACGCTTTCTCCCTTATTCTCTTTACACTTTGTCCTTTGCAAATTGGTTATAGAGAGAAAACTGCTTTATATTAAGTAACTTCTAATCAAGCTACTCTCTCCGTGAGCGTACCTCCTACCTACGCTTCCAGACATACTCCAAGCATTTATATTTGCATTCATTGCATTTTACCTTCTTGTCATCAGAAGGTTCTATACTAATTTGAACGTTGGAGTGTTTTCGATTGGATCAAATCCCACCGTTATCTAACCTTTTGTTTTAAGTTGTGGTGTGTAGGATTCGAAACCCGGCGGATGAAGATAGGAATCAAAAGGACAGCTCGACCCGAACTCGTTCGAAATTTGAATTTAGGACGCATCATATAATAACATAGCTGATTGACAATGGGGTTGGTCAAATAATGTATAATGCATCTTTGGGAGATAAAACATTTGGGTGTTAATGAATAATTGAGGTGCTTTTGTTTTTTTTTTTTCATTTAAATAAATTAAAAAAAATATATAATTTCTATTAAAAAAATATATGCTACTGTCATTAAATTTGAGTGAATGAAAATAATGAATGCTTGAATAATTAGATGAAGTTATTTCTATTTTGTATTATTAATTACGTTGCATTTTACATGCACGTGATTTTATCACCTCGTTTTCTTTATAATCCTTTATTTTTTATGCTTTTCTCGATGAAATAATAAATTGGTTTGATATTTTAAGAATTGTTTTCAAATCAAGAGGTGCTTAAAATTAAGTCTAAATAAGGTTTGAGTAGTCAAGCGATGATAATTATTGTTAGAATATTCAACCAATTAAAAAATAAGTCAAATGGAAATTAGTCACGGAAAACTAAGAGTAATTTTTGAATAAAAAAAATATGAAAAATCTATTCATTAAATCCCTAGGAAGTAGCATTTTTTCAAGTTTTTTCTTAACTTTATTCTTATTTTTTTAAAATAAGAAAATGTGAAATTTTCAAAATATGAAAACATTATCTCATCAATGAACTAATAAGGATACTCAACCACATATCTAATCGTTCAAAAATGCAGAAAATCTCAAATATTGATTTATCATTTTAGAGATTATATCAGTAATCATTTTCATTATAACATGATTCCTTTTCTTCATGTTTAATGAAACAAACAAAGAAAAAAAAGACAATAATAAAAAACAAAAGTCTCAAAGAGGATTATCACAGCACTGAATCAATGATCATGAGGGTTCTAATTTCGTGGGGGGAGAGGTCCATTCATGCTTGTGGTCCTTGCATTGCATCCTCAGTTACTAATGCATTTGCAACTCAATTCCCGTCTCTTCACATATTCTTTAGAATACATTCCATTGTATCACCCATGAACATTTTACAATTGGTAATAAAGTCTCTATTAGAATTTTTAACGTCAATCAGATTATTAAGTTTCTGAATTACAATTGTTTGATCAGACTCTAATTATTTTATGATTTTGTATTTCATTTTTAATAACTAATATGTGCCAGACAACGATGGTTTTCACATTGCTGTAATAATATTTGTGATACCAAAATATCTCGATGCTCCAAAGATCAATTGTGCCTTCTCGTCTCTTTTTATGTAGCCCAAATTGGATTTACTACTTGAACTTGTCCTTGCATTTGCATTGATTTTTATCCGATTTATGTTATGAAGTTTCCACATGTTGTTTGCTCTAGTGTGGTTCCTAGAATGGTGGAGATTAAAGAATAGATGTGATCCATAAATATCATTTGCTAGTTGGTGTATGCTTATCTCTGCCTACAGCAGAATGTTCTTCTCTTTCTAAAAAATATATGCGTTGTGCTAGGTCTAGAGAAGTCATGTGATTATAAACCTGTAGGTGAACTGATTCTCATTATTATATAAAAGATTGTTAAAAAGCCATGATATCAAAGGTTTTTAATAAATACCCATGTCGTACTTTTTTCTGAGTATACTTTTCCATACCTCCCTAACCTACCGATAGCCTCTAAGGTGTGGATTATTGATTTTACTAATTCATAGATTTTACGGTTAGCCAAAAAGAATAATTTATCGTTCAACATTGGTAAGAAGCTTGTCATGGAGCACTATCCAAAGGAAGATTATAAACTTTGGTGGGATTTTGAGCCTCCAGAGAATTTTCTAATTTATTTCATTTGGGGGCCTCCCATTGGATGGATTTGTGAGCAGTTTTAACTTCATAGTATTCAGGCCTACTAACCCACCCATATAATCTAGTCCTCAATGCTAGTATCTCTTGGCATATCGGTGACATGAAGTCTATTGATATTACCCGCATTAAGATTGCCCTCAAGGTTCTTCTGGTCCAAATCATTGTTTAGGAGGATATAATCTGTAATTTTCTGCTTCATATCAGTGTCTAATAAGGAGATTTATATATCTTAAAATAATAATTTCTTACCCAACCATTTATCTTTATAAGAAAGAATAATCTTCCTAATTTCAATTGTCTAATGAGTATCTTAATTTATAAAATCTATGGTTAACAATAGACTATATCAAATGGATAATGAGTACTTGCGTTTCCTTATCTCTAGAAAGGTTGAGTTTTTCATGTATCTAGCTTTAAAGGTTTGGGTCCAAATTTTTTCAAAGCCTTTAGTAAGCTCCCAACCAATTTTCTCTAGGATATCTAAGTTATTGTGGTATGCCATTCTTAGACCCAGGCCCACAGCCTCCTTAGTATTGCAAATTGTTTCCAAATTAAGGAGGTGGATTTTTTAGTTACTACATGGAAAGTTTCTATTAATTTGATCAAGCTTCTTACAATGCATTTTGAAAAAATATGTATTTGCACCATAACTTGGATGAGTAGGGACCTACTAGCTATTGATAGGTCTTTAGATTTTTAGTTGAAACGGCTTTTGTTGACCCTTTTAATGATAGGCATGTAGTAGTCATAGTTAGCGTGGTTGTGAATCATCTTAATGCCCAAGTAGTTGTCCATGCTATTCACCGGTCCGAAGCTACAGTTGCTTTGGAGTTTCAAGGTTAGACTTTTTTCAGCACTAGACAAGATATAAATTTAGGATTTATTTATGTTGATGGTTTGGCCTAATGCTCTACAGAAGCTATCAAGCACCTCCATGGCTTTCCTGATCTGGGTCTTGTTGGCTTAGGCAAACAAAATTAGATCATTTGCAAAAAGTGGGTGAGAGAGGGCAAGACCGTTTCTAGATGCTTTAATGGGTTTCCAAGTGTATTGGGCAACTGCATCATTGATCAAGTGGGAGGGCTTTTTGATGCATTGCATGAAGATATAGGGGGAGAGGGGGTCTTCTTGTCTAATGTCACAGATAGGTTGGAAGGATTTGGTGGTTTCTCCATTCCAATGCATTACATGAAGATATAGGGGGAGAGGGGGTCTCATTGATCAAGTGTTTTGCTTCCCCCGTTTTCTACTGTTATTATTATTATTTTATTATATATATTATAATAGTTATTTATTTATTATCAAATAATATATATTATTATAAATATATTTTAATATATATATTTATATATTAATTTATTACTAATTTAAAATGGTATTTAAATTAGTTATCTATCTTACCACTATAATTTAATCTATTATTATTATTATTATTACTATTATTATATGTTCGGGTCGTCACAGTACTGCTTTTCCAATATCTGATGAAATATATCTCCCTGTGCCAATTACACAACAAGACGACCCAGAATAAAACTGTTTAGAAGATCCAAGAATATCCTATAGCTTCTCTCTCTCTCTAAATATTGTCCTCCAAGTTTAAGGCTGCCTCTTCAGCTGCAGATCTCTTCAAGCGATCGACTGCCTTCTCCACCTTAAATTCATGCAATCGGAATGTTAATATCAAAGGTGTAATTCAGGCAAGAACAATTGAAATGTACCAACAGTGGAATCAGAAATATTACATCTACATTCCAGTTTGTTCTAGCAGTTAGAATTATCAAAGCTACTGTTTGCAATAGCACTCCGAGGATTATTCCCCACCATATACCCTGATGAAAACCACAATCGAAATGGAATGGTTCCTTTTAACTAACCGGATATGGAAGGAGGGGAAGTAGAGAGAATTTGAAGTTCAACTTACTGCCACCCCTAAGCTGGTTTTAAAACCGAGAACACAACCAATGGGGAGACCGATTATGTAGTATGCTGCTAGATTTACATAAGCCACCACTCCTTGCCATCCACTCCCGATTGCCACCCCTGAAATTTTCAACGTATGAAAGAATTACTACTAAGATTTCTTGTTCTTTTTCTTCTCACTCTTTTTTTTTTTTTTTTTTTTTTGGGGGAGGGGGTATTGGGTGGCCTTGATTGTAGGACTGCTAGGCTCTAGAAGTTGAAAGTTGGTCCAAATAGGATTTATATTACAAATATCTTCAACTTTCAAGAAGCTAGTCTTAAAAGTACTTTAGTATGAGCTTCTATGAGCAACTTATTCAGAAACTGAACTTGAAAATTAATCAATATTTATTCATTGGAAAAGGTTTCCGTAAGTTATTTCTGTAGTCCTACACAACAGGCAGTTATGCTAAACAAGATTTCAATATTATGGTTAACTATATTTCTTACCGGAGAGTATGGGTTGAATGCCATTCAAAAAAACCGAGATGGCCAGCAAAGGGGTCAAATTGGAGACGGCCTCAATAACCTCGGCATCACTGGTGAAGAGCTTGCTTAATCCAACCCTGAATATTAGAACAATCACGCTGAAAATGATACTGATGAGGACACTAGTTCCATTCACTACAAGGACGGAGAATTTTGCCACCATTGGATGAGCTGCTCCTAGCTCATTGCTGATTCGCACACTGCATCCATCATTCTTCATTGTTAACTACTATATCAACTGTCAATGGCTTAGATTAAAGGCGGGGGGAGGGGGCAAAGGATCCTTGGTGAAATTACATCTACGTTTAAAAAAATTTGCAAACCTGGCACCTGCTGCTAGCCCGAGCATAAACTGCAAGTCCCAGTTCCAGTAATACATGCTGAAAGTTCAATGAGTTACCAGAAATTATTAGGCAAAGCAACAATGTAATCAGGCAACAGTACAAAGCAATAGGGTTGCTGGTAAGTGCCTTACCAAATAGAAATGGAGTCCAGTGATATTGTAGGATTGGGCAATAGCCCAGATATAAGAACAAGTCCTTGATTGTACCATATCTCCAAACTTCAATGCCCAAAGAATAACAAAAAAAAAGAAGAGTTTCAGTACACTGTTTGTTACGTACTTGAACCCCTTTCCCCGTTATCCATTCCCCGTTATCCGTTCCCTGTTAACCGTGTGTTCCCGTTGTCCGTTTATATATGATGTCAGGCTTGTAATGAGAAGAAAAGAAGATATTTTCCAACTATTTTCCCTCTCTCACTCCCTCTCCCTCGGTTCCCTCTTTCCCTCTGGTTTCCCTCTCCCCTCTCCCTATTTCCTTTTCCCTCCTTATCTCGCGTACACTTCCTTCTCACTCCTCTGCAGATCTTCCCTTCCGTTACAATTTCCTCATTATCGACGGCGATTACCGTCTCCACCATGGAGACTGCCGTTTTAAACTGGCTACCTAGTGCACAGGGGGCCAGAGCCTCTGACCAACCCTGCAATGCCCATGCCTCGACATGAAAATGGTTGAAGCTACTGCGGTCACCGCATCAAGGCCCCATGATCTCTCAGGATGCTTTGGCTAGTACAAGTGGTGCCGGAATGGATTGGGCAACATATTTATGTTGGATTTGTATGCCAAGGAGTTTGGTGGATAGAACGTTACAATGGCCTTGGCCCCCTGATCAGCAGCAGCATCAACCGCAACACTTGCCAGTACCTATATTTTCCTCACAACAACAACAAATATTTTCCTTAATCAATGCCTTAAGAAATAGCTCCACTCCCGCTCGTGTCGGAATGTCAATCAATGCCTTAAGTAGGCTGGATGAAGCAATAGCATCTGAGGTGGAGGGCTTAAGCCTATCACGCATGGAGATTCAGCGGTATGTGATAAATTCCTTAGCTAACCTACAACAAGCTATACCTCCAATGAATTTCATGGCAGTGAGAGACCAAGTTCTCGTTGATCTCCGTGATCCATATCGATTTAATCAGACAAAGCTGCCGCAACCGCTGACTACCACAATGATGGATGGACTCCCTGCTTTGGGTCTTGAAATGAATGAGGCAGTGCAGTGTGCGTCTGCCAAACCAGAGACAACTAGCTTTGTTCTGGGCTAGGAGGAAGAAAAAGTCTACTGATCACAAGTTTCTCTGGAATGGCTGCTTCAACGTTGCTGTTGCCTTTGTCCTTTGCATGGAAGCTTTCTTGTGAAAGGGAGAAGCTTCATGGGGATCAGTTTGAGCAGTTGAAAACACTTGTAGATAGTGGGAATATTCAAGGGGTATGTGGCACAGTGAAGCGGACAGACAAAGGAGAGCTCTCTGTTTGTGTTGTAGATAAAATGCAATCCTCTATTAAGTCCAAAAGAGATGGTTGGAGGACTGAGTTGCCCAAGATAGGCTCTGGAAGTGGAGTTATTGAAATAATGAAAGAGGAGAAAAAGAATGGCGAGGCTTGGCAAGGAAAGTGCTCTGGTACAGTATACATAGGAGGAAGCGAGTCTGAAGGCCATTTTACATTGATCAAGGAGGCATGTTCAATGTTTGCACATACCAATCCATTACACTTGGATATGTTCCAAAGTGTAGTTAGGTTTGAGGCGTTGTTGCTATGACAGTGCGCTCCTTCGTAGCAAAGAAAAGGCTTACGGGGACAGTGCGTGGGAACATGACATCGTGGGGCACCGAGAGTATACTTTTGTTTGTGAAGTCATCACGTGACGATATGAAAGCGGAGAAGGAAATCACAAACCCAGAGATGATTATACCAGAATGCCCACTCTGCATATGATAAGGGTCGCAAAGACTTTTCATTAAACTTAAGCGTGTTCTCGTGAGTTGTGAATTTCGAAGCGAGATGTCAAAGCTATTAGACGATGTATTAATAGAAATACCGTGTTGATTGTTAGATCGCCCCTGTGGTTCCCACATGGCATCATTGACCCTATAGAAGAGCTTGGAGAGTTGGCGCTTTATCGAGAATAGCAAATGAACTTTCCTTGAAGAGAATGCTAGTTGCGGATGCGGGACAATCGAGCGATCTAAGGAATTGGAGTCCTTGGCCGCACCATCCTTCAATCGGGGATTGGGGTTGTGGTGCGGGTCCAAAGACAATTGTGCATGAGCCGTTTGACCTTGAGGACAAGGTCATTTTGATGGGAACGGAAATGTTACGGACTCGAACCCCTTTCCCCGTTATCCATTCCCCGTTATCCGTTCCCTATTAACCGTGTGTTCCCGTTGTCCGTTTATATATGATGTCAGGCTTGTAATGAGAAGAAAAGAAGATACTTTCCAACTATTTTCCCTCTCTCACTCCCTCTCCCTCGATTCCCTCTTTCCCTCTGGTTTCCCTCTCCCCTCTCCCTATTTCCTTTTCCCTCCTTCTCTCGTGTACACTTCCTTCTCACTCCTCTGCAGATCTCTCATTCCGTTACAATTTCCTCATCATCGACAGCAATTACCGTCTCCACCATGGAGACTGTATTACTGTTTCACCAACATATATATTGTCTTTCACATATTGTGGGTTTAAACCACGAAAAAAACATCTTATTTGTGATGTAGAAATAAAGATGGCACGTCTAACCTTTTTAAAGCCAACAATATGAGAGCCTCGTATACTGGTTCGGTTTTAGGTTTGATTTAGCAAAGGAAAATTGACACTCACCACAGCATGACAGCAGAAGCAACAGTAAGCTTGAAATAGGGCCATATTCCTCTGAGCGCTTGGACAGAGAAGCCAGTCCAAGTTTGTTTGCATGAAGGACTAAGGAGTATGTAAAGTGAATTCAAGACGACGAGAAGCCACCAAGAGAAACTCAAGGTAAGAGCGGCTCCAAGAAGGCCGTAGTCCAAGACATTAACAACAAGCCATGTGAGGAGAACGTGGAGGAGGAAGACTCCAACAGACATGTATGCCAAAGGGTTGACAATGTTCTGAGCTTGAAGGAACCTTTTCGAGGGGCAACATATGGCAAAGGCATACAGTCAAGGATGATGCCACGGGCAAAAATTTGGCCTTGCTCGGCTATGCTCTCGATCGCCTATGGCTTTCAAGATGGCCCGAGTACCGGTATACAAATGTGAGAAGGATGGCGGCTCAAGGTGGAGGACTAATGCTCTCGGCAAATGATGCCCATGGTGACAACTTCTTTGCTCCGTATGCCCGCCCGCACACTGTTTGAACCGCACTAGCCATGCCCAATTTGTGACACAATGAATTTTATATTGAGAGTAAGGTTAGATAGCAGCTGTTTGTGCGAGGATCTGATTGAGTTATTCAAGTGAAAAATACCAGATTCAAAGTAAGGTTAGATACAAATGCAAGTGAAGGGAGTTTTTTCTCAAAAAATGTACATGGAGATTTTGTTTTGGCTAAGTAAATGATGCATATTTATAGAATTTACTAACTCTAAAAACGTAACATCTGTTTGAGTAATGGGGATTTATGCAGAAGAATCCAATTCAAATTATCAGCTAGAACATTATGCTTGGAGAGATCATTCCAATGCCTTTGCAAGGACTAGAAGTTACAACAATGGAGAACACACAGTTGAGAGGACTCCAAGCAGTTCAAATAGGTGAGAAATTGAAACTCCCATTTCACTCCGCTCTGTAAATTTGGGATTTTCAGTAGCATGCTTCCCTCCATTTGTGAAGCATACACCATTATTTTTCAGTAAGGTCAACTCCATCTTTTCCTTAGCTTGTCCTCTATAATTTAAGGTCAGTGGTTCAAAAAGGGGATCAATAAAAAATTTAAGTGAGATAATTAATATCCTCAAATGCAATCATCTTTTTATTTATAGAAATTATTATAAAAATATCTAACTTAAAAATTATCTAGTTTTATCACAATCTCTCTATAATGATCATTATACGTCTTCCATGATAAATCACTCTGTTGGGCCCCAGTATGAAGGCCCATAAAAGCACGGCCCAATTAAAGAAGCCCAGAAACACTCTCACAGGTAGAGGAGATCAGATGGCCCAAGTGAGAGGCCCAAGGGCCGAGAGCCCAAGAAGTTTCGCAACTGCCCGAGCGGCCAAGAAGAATCTCTCGGACTTTTCTCCAGATGGCCCACAAGAGCTGTTCCTCCTCGCAAGCCCGCAAGCTCACAAGGAGACTCATAACCAGACGAGAACCGCCCGTTCATGGCCGGGAATGCCAGCTAGCCTATTTCGCCGGTTTCTAAGAAAACCTGCAATTACTGCTAGTCGCCGTATCAATAGGGCACATCTAGTCAAATCAAGGCTGATATCCAGATCCTGTACACCTGACACACCCAGATACTGCAGCGGCGCCGTCCGCATGCTACTCTCCACACGTCAGCTGCATTAAAGGAAGCCAGTGGACCAGCTCCTCAACCGTCGGATGGACGCCACCTGTCTACTCCCCAACGGCTCGATTTTCACTATAAATACACAGCAGGACCCCTTTCAAAGGGGAGAGCTTTCAAAACTCAACAACTCTGAGCCCTAAGCTGCAACCGGGCACTCTCTCTCTCCACACTCAACTTCTCAAATAAGAGTAAAAGGGCTCCCAGTGAGCATAGCTTCCTTATGAGAAAAACACAAAACGTGAGATAGGGAAGGGATTAACCCTCACAACTATACTCTGTAAAATCTCTAACCCATATAGTGAAGCTCTTTACAGGCCCTGAGCATCGTGGTTTTTCCTCCCCATTCAAGAGGAGGTTTTCCACGTAAAACATCCGGTTTCAATCCTCATCTGGTGTCCAACACATCATTCACTTGTGTTGCCTGACTCCACGGACCGGACGGGACGCGCCTCTGCATCTCTCGGCCCTGTTGGACCTGTCGGATCCAACAGCCCTCATCAACGAGCCTTTCTAAGAGATCCGGCTGGGACGTCCCCAACCTTTACGTCTCTCGGACCCGTGGAACCGGAACGCAACATTGGCGCCGTCTGTGGGAAGGAAGAACAAAAAACAAGCGTTGGGGAGTAGACACGTGGCGTCCATCCGGCGGTTGAGGAGCTGGTCCACTATAAATACACAGCAGGACCCCTTTCAAAGGGGAGAGCTTTCAAAACTCAACAACTCTGAGCCCTAAGCTGCAACCGGCTCTCTCTCTCCACACTCAACTTCTCAAAGAAGAGTAAATGGGCTCCCGGTGAGCATAGCTTCCTTAGAGAGAAAAACACAAACGTGAGATAGGGAAGGGATTAACCTCACAACGTGCTTTCTGTAAAATCTCCAACCCATATAGTGAAGCTCTTTACAGGCCCTGAGCCTCGTGGTTTTTTCTCCCCATTCAAGAGGAGGTTTTCCACGTAAAATATCCGATCTCAATCCTCATCTCGTGTCCAACACATCATTCACTTGTGTTGCCTGACTCCATTCAGGAAGAATCTCTCGGACATTTCTCCAGAGGTCCCCACAAGAGCTGTTCCTCCTCGCAAGCCCGCAAGCTCACAAGGAGACTCATGACTAGACGAGAACCGCCCGTTCATGGCCGGGAATGCCCGGCCTAGCCTATTTAAATCGGTTTCCAAGAAAGCCTGATGCATTCGATCGCAGCCGTATCAACAGGGCACGCCTAGTCTAATCAAGGCTGATATCTAGATCTTGTACACCTGACACACCCAGATACTGCAGCGGCGCCGTCCGCATGCTACTCTCCACACGTTAGCTGCATAAATGGAAGCCAGTGGACCAGCTCCTCAACCGCCGGATGGACGGCACGTGTCTACTCCCCAACGGCTCGGTTTCCACTATAAATACACAGCAGGACCCCTTTCAAAGGGGAGAGCTTTCAAAACTCAACAACTCTGAGCCCTAAGCTGCAACCGGGCACTCTCTCTACACTCAACTTCTCAAAGAAGAGTAAAAGGGCTCCCAGTGAGCATAGCTTCCTTAGGAGAGAAACACAAAACGTGAGATAGGGAAGGGATTAACCCTCACAACTGTACTCTGTAAAATCTCCAACCCATATAGTGAAGCTCTTTACAGGCCCTGAGCCTCGTGGTTTTTTCTCCCTATTCAAGAGGAGGTTTTTCACGTAAAACATCCGGTCTCAATCCTCATCTGGTGTCCAACACATCATTCACTTGTGTTGCCTGATTCCACGGACCGGACGGGACGCGCCTCTGCATCTCTCGGCCCTGTTGGACCTCTCGGATCCAACAGCCCTCATCAACGAGCCTTTCTAAGAGATCCGGCTGGGACGTCCCCAACCTTTACGTCTCTCGGACCCGTGGAACCAGAACGCAACACACTCTATTTAAAAGGTAATAACAATTTATAACTTTAAGGTAATCGTACATAAACAAAAACAATTACTATACTGTTAGGAATATTGTTTAAGAATTAATTAAATTTAAAAGATCTCAGAAAATAATTTTTGATTGGGCGAGCCATACCATTTCGATAGTTTTTTTAGGATTAATGAAATGAAAGAAGACAAAGCATCCACTAACCATTATTAAATCGAACATACATCGTCAGAGGGGTAATTGACTGAAAGGAGAAGAACGAATGCGAGGAAAGAGGGGGTGAGAGTAACGTATACATAACTACATGCATCCATACCATAATTCCATAGGCAAGGCCTTGAATTCCAACACTAGCGATGGAGGCGCCGGCGAGCTCGAGTGCTCCCAAATGGCCAGTGAACATGAGGGTGACAAAGCTGAGCATGTAGTTGAATATAGAGACAGCAATAGAAGCGCCGGAGAGCAGCCATAGCAGCCTGGACTCCCAGGCTATAAGCCTCGGCCACCACCGCACAGCCACTGGCCTGTGGGCTAAGAAGTCTTCAATCACCTCCGACGACAAGTCCGGTATCCGTGAATGGGAGTCCAGCCCCAGCAGCAGCGGCTGGTACTCCGCCTCCACCGGCTCCATATCCTCCACAACTATGGTACGTCTCTTCTTCTTCTTCAAACACAAAGGCTTGCTGGTAAAAACCCTTCCAAAGAGTATGGTGTTTATTATCGATAGAAGAACAAGGCAGAAATACCCACCCCGAGCAGATGAACTGCAACTACCCTCCAAGCAAACTTCAGCTGCAGCAGACCGAATGGGAGACAGCAGCGTAGGGTAGCTCAAGCTACCGTTGATTTCATCTAATTAGAGCTTCATACATGTTAGTAAGCTTCAATATTGAGTGCGTACGACGTTCAGGTGTGAATTTTGGGGGCCAATCTTTATGAAAATAACACATATAAAACTGTTAAAATTGATATGCTAATTAAATAAAACTGTAGCAAAAATAGTTTCAACAAAAATTATGAAAATATTTATCTATATATTAAGATATTTTTAGTAATATAATGACATTTTTGTTAACCTATTTACGTATCTATCTATAATAATAAAATTTTTTAAAAAAAATAATTGAATGAATTAAATGACTTAACAAAAATTAAAATATAATTAATCGTGTAAAATACCATCAATTTTGAACAATATAGTTGAAAGTATAGGCAAATAATTATACGACGATATTATAACTTACAAGGCGGTCTTATAATTTATAGAAATAAAATATAATATTATATTACTTTATAATATTTTTAGATTATGTAAAATATTGTTTAGTGGTTATAAATTAATCCTTGGAGGATGTGTCATTGACTTTTCGATTTGCAAATTATTAGATAACGAAAATAATATTATAAAATTGGAGCTGCTGGGCTCCCTCCGTCTGACTGCTAACTACCGTGTGCAAATGTCACGCGTGGATGCGTGATTGGTATTAACTTTCAGTCAGCAAGAACGACAGATAAAATTGACGGCACGTTTTTTTACTTAATTATTAGCTGAAGATTTTGGTCGTCTAATTAGATGCTTATCTTTCGGCGCGACAAAAAATAATTTATATATTATTAACTCATTATTAAATTTATAATTATTAAAAATAAAAAATAATTTATTATATATTTTAAAATGAACTGTATATCTTTTAATAATAAAAAAATATTATATAGTAACATAGCTTGAGAGATTGACAATGGGGTCGGTCGAATAATGTATAATGCATCTTTGGGTGATAAAACATTTGGGTGTTAATGAATAATTGAGGTGCTTTTGTTTTTTTATTTTTTTTTATTTAAATAAATTGAAAAAAAATATAATTCTTATTAAAAATATATGCTACTGTCATTAAATTTGGGTGAATTAAAATAATGAATGCTTGAATAATTAGATGAAGTTATTTCTATTTTGTATTATTAATTTTGTTGCATTTTACATGCACGTGGTTTTATCACCTCGTTTTCTTTATAATCCTTTATTTTTTATGCTTTTCTCGATGAAATAATAAATTGGTTTGATATTTTAAGAATTGTTTTCAAATCAAGAGGTGCTTAAAATTAAGTCTAAATAAGGTTTGAGTAGTCAAGTGATGATAATTATTGATAGAATATTCAACCAATTAAAAAATAAGTCAAATGGAAACAAAACAAAGCCTAGATGCATGTTTAGTCACGGAAAACTAAGAGTAATTTTTGAATAAAAAAAATATGAAAAATCTATTCATTAAATCCCTAGGAAGTAGCATTTTTTCCAGTTTTTTCTTAACTTTATTCTTATTTTTTTAAAATAAGAAAATGTGAAATTTTCAAAATATGAAAACGTTATCTCATCAATGAACTAATAAGGATACTCAATCACATATCTAATCGTTCAAAAATGTAGACAATCTCGAATATTGATTTACCCTTTTAGAGCTATATCAGTAATCATTTTCATTATAACATGATTCCTTTTTTTGATGTTTAATGAAACAAACAAAGAAAAAAAAGACAATGATGAAAAACAAAAGTCTCAAAGAGGATTATCACAGCACTGAATCAATGATCATGAGGGTTCTAATTTCGTGGGGGGAGAGGTCCATTCATGCTTGTGGTCCTTGCATTGCATCCTCAGTTACTAATGCATTTGCTACTCAATTCCCGTCTCTTCACATATTCTTTAGAATACATTCCATTTTACTAGCTATGAACGTTTTACAATTGGTAATAAAGTCTTTATTAGAATTGTTAATGTCAATCAGATTATTAAGTTTCTGAATTACAATTGTTTAATCTGACTCTAATTATTTTATGATTTCGTATTTCATTTGTAATAACTAATATGTGCCAGACAGCGATTGTCTTCACATCGCTATAATAATATTTGTGATACCAAAATATCTCGATGCTCTAAAGATCCATTGTGCCTTCTCGTCTCTTTTTATGTAGCCCAAATTGGATTTACTATTTGAACTTGTCCTTGCATTTGCATTGATTTTTATCCAATTTATGTTATGAAGTTTCCACATGTTGTTTGCTCTAGTGTAGTTCCTAGAATGGTGGAGATTAAAGAATAGATGTGATCCATAAATATCACTTGCTAGTTGGTGTATGCTTATCTCTGCCTACAGCAGAATGTTCTTCTCTTTCTAAAAAAATATATGCGTTGTGCTAGGTCTAGAGAAATCATGTGATTATAAACCTTTAGGTGAACTGATTCTCATTATTACATAAAAGATTGTTAAAAAGCCATGATATCAAAGGTTTTTAATAAATACCCGTATCGTAATTTTTTCTGAGTATACTTTTCCATACCTCCCTAGCCTACCGATAGCCTCTAAGGTGTGGATTATTGATTTTACTAATTCATAGATTTTACGGTTAGCCAAAAAGAATAATTTATCGTTCAACATTGGTAAGAAGCTTGTCATGGAGCACTATCCAAAGGAAGATTATAAACTTTGGTGGGATTTTGAGCCTTCAGAGAATTTTCTAATTTATTTCATTTGGGGGCCTCCCATTGGATGGATTTGTGAGCAGTTTTAACTTCATAGTATTCAGGCCTACTAACCCACCAATATAATCTAGTCCTCAATGCTAGTATCTCTTGGCATATCGGTGACATGAAGTCTATTGATATTGCCCACATTAAGATTGCCCTCAAGGTTCTTCTGGTCCAAATCATTGTTTAGGAGGATATAATCTGTAATTTTCTGCTTCATATTAGTGTCTAATAAGGAGATTTGTATATCTTAAAATAATAATTTCTTACCCAACCATTTATCTTTACAAGAAAGAATAATCTTCCTAATTTCAATTGTCTAATGAGTATCTTAATTTATAAAATCTATGGTTAACAATAGCCTATATCAAATGGATAATGAGTACTTGCATTTCCTTATCTCTAGAAAGGTTGAGTTTTTCATGTATCTGGCCTTAAAGGCTTGGGCCTAAAGTTTATCGGAGCTTTTAGTAAGCTCCCAACCAATTTTCCCTAGGATATCTAAGTTACTATGGTGAGCTATCCTCAGACCCAGGCCCGCAGCATCCTTAATGTTGCAAATTGTTTCCCAATTAAGCAGGTGGATTTTTCAGTCACCACATAGAAAATTTATTTTGATTTGATCAAATTTCTTACAGATGCATTTCAAAAGAATATGTATTTGCACAATAACTTGGATGCGTAGGGATCTACTAACTATTGATAGATTTTTAGATTTTCAGTTGATAGGGCTTTCATTGACCCTCTTAATGATAGGCATGTAGTGGTCATAGTTAGCATGGCTGTGGATCATCTTGTTGCCCAAGTAGTTCTTCATGTTATTCACCGGTTTGAACCTACAGTTGCTTTGGAGTTCCAAGGCTAGACTTTTTTTAAGCACCAGACAAAGTATAAATTTAGGATTTATTTATGTTGATGGTTTGGCCTAATGCTCTGCAGAAGCTATCAAGCACCTCCATGGCTTTCCTGATCTGGGTCTTGTTGGCTTAGGCAAACAAAATTAGATCATTTGCAAAAAGTGGGTGAGAGAGGGCAAGATCGTTTCTAGATGCTTTAATGGGTTTCCAAGTGTATGGGGCAACTGCATCATTGATCAAGTGGGAGGGCTTTTTGATGCATTACATGAAGATATAGGTTGGAAGGATTTGATGGTTTCTCCATTCCAATGCATTGAGAAGGAAGTTGTTGTGATACATGCCATGATGAGTTTAATCAAGTTAGGCGAAAGAAGGGTGTAAAGCGTTTCGTATATAAATTCCAATCAAATCTTAGCATAAGATTTGGTAAGGTCAATTTTAAAAGTCATCCCAATGTTTCTATCAGTATCTTTGCCTATAGAGTGAATCATTTTTTGAGTAGGAAGAACATTAACATGAGTTTTTCTAATAATTTTTTCAATAAAATGTCTAATTTTTTGGACAATAATCTTGGTAGCAATTTTATAAACAACATTGCATAGAGTAGTGGGTCTAAATTGATTGAAGCAAGAATACTGATAATTATATTAAAATATCGAAATTGTAATCTACCCTAAATACCATTATTCCTTTTAATTTTAGCAGCTCCTTAGTGCTAAAAAGGAGACAAAGAAAGTAGTGAATGAGCCAAAGATGTAATGTACGAGGACTCATATAAGCGTTGAAGATGAGGTTATCCAGAGACAGGAGAACAATAGACTTGAACCACCAAGTGAAGAGCATTGAGGAGTTTGATATATCAAAGAAAGATATAGGAAATACTTCAACACCATAGAACTTTGGGAGCTCAGGGACTCTAAAATAGACCTAAATTGCTCATCTTTATCAGCATATAAGTTGATGTAAAAGATAATGTCAGGCAATTGCCATTCTAGTACCGTATGATAATTTTTTAAAATTAATTCAGTTAATGGTGAGAAAATAACTGTTTGTAAAAAAAAAATATTCATGTGAAAATTTGGAAAGTATTAAACATGAAATGACACGTGAAAAAAATATAATAAACAATGATTGTCATCGATTTAAATTTAGACAAATATTTTCAATTGGCATAGGATTAGAAGTTTTTCAATACGGTTAAATTAAAAAGGACTGAGAGAATATATAATTTATTTAAAGAGCTATTTTTTTGTAATGAAAAACTATAAGTTCAAAATATATATGCAGAAGTGTTTGGAGCACAATTACATAAAGATATCCTAATATATTATTAAAGATAATATTATCATTTTTTATTAATTAAATTAATTTTAAAATTTATATAGGTAAAATTTCATGGCTGTCAAGCTCGAGTGCTCCCAAATGGACAATGATCGTGAGGGTGACAAAGCTAAGCACGTAAATGAACGCAGACACGGCAACAAAAGCGTAGGAGAGCAGCCATAGCAGCCTAGACTCCCAGGCCAATAGCTCGGCCACCAGCGCAAAGCCACCGGCCTATGAGCTAAGAAGTCTTTGATCACCTCCCACGACAAGTTCGGTATCCGAGAATGAGAGTCTAGCCCTAGCAATAGCGGCTGGTACACCCGCCTCTGCCACAGCCTCTTAGGTTTTCAAACCGGCCTAATCAAGTATAAAAGACCAAAATGCGAAATAAAATAAAAGGATCACCAACCTCCCACCATTTGACTGCTCTATTTTCGGTTCCTCTATTATATGGCTTTGAAGCTTCCAAGCCCCTTATCTCTACGTTGATGGTGTATTATTCAGAGAGAAAAGCTCAGAGACAAAACCAAATTTTCCTCCTATTTAACTGATAATTTCATCAATTATCAGTTAATGAGGCGTTACCTATACAAATTGATGGAGAATAAATCAGAATAAAGACAGAGTGTTATCGACAATAAACATGGGCCATCATCAATTCTTCAGTCATAAAATTAAACCGTTAACATTTTTCCACTTGGTCCATATTTTACTGAATGTGATAACCAAACCCATCAATTCTAAAATTTAAGAAATAATTTCATGAATCATGGCGATGAATCCCCTATTAATAAGTAGTATTATCCATCTATTACAATATATTACATTTCTCAAGACATATCTAAATATGGTAACGTTACTTTATGAATAAACCTTATATTTATTCTTTGTTCAATAATTAATAACATTCTAAAAAATCAACTAATGTATACATATAAATTTTGAGAAACATTATAAATAATTAGAAATTTTATTCAATATCATTATCCATACAATGAAAATCATAAAATGAAATTTAATCCCATTTTAGTTACAAAATCTTTAAATTTCAATTGTGGCATACCTTTTGTCAAATAATCAGCGATCATCAATTCAGTATTAATATGCTCAATAGCAATTTCATTTCCTTTAATGCGCTCCTTTATGACTAAAAATTGAATGTTGATATGTTTATTTTGACTGCTACCTTTATTATTTTTAGCTAGGAAAATAGTAGCTGAATTATTGTAATATTTTTTTAATGGCCTTGAGATAGAATCAACCACTCTTAACCCAGACATAAATTTTTTTATCCATACACCATACTTTGTAATCTCAAAACAAGCAACGAACTCTGCTTCCATGGTGGAAGTAGCAATCAAACTTTGTTTTGCACTCCGCTAGGATACAGTTCTACCGGCAAACATAAATATGTAATGAGATGTTGATTTACGTGAATTAACACATCCAACGAAATCTGAATCGGAATGACCCAATATTTTCAGATTGTCAGTCCGTCTATATGTAAGTATGTAATCTTTGGTACCTTAGAGATACCTCATCACTTTCTTCGCAACTTTCTAGTGTTCTATTCCTGGATTACTCTAAAATCTTTTCAACATTCCAATTGTAAATTTAATATCAGATCTTGTATATACCTGAGCATGCATCAAATTTTCAACAGTGGAAGCATATAGAATGCTTTTCATTTGTTTCCGTTCAAAATTATTTTTCGGGTATTGGTTCAAATTGAACCTATCACCCTTCACAATGGGCGCCACACTTGGTGAACGATCTTTCATCTGAAATTTTTATAGAATTTTATTGATGTAGGTTTCTTGAGACAAACCTAAAACAACTCATAATTTGTCTCGATGTATCTCAATACCAATAACATAAGATGCATCGTCCATATCTTTCATTCTAAATTTATCAGAGAGAAATTATTTTACCTCATACAGCAAACCCTTATCATTAGATACAAGTAAAATATCATCCACATATAAAATAAGGAAACACATCTTACTCCCACTGATCTTCTAGTGTATACATTGATCTAAAATATTCTCTTCAAAATCAAATGAAGAGATAATATCGTCAAATTTTAAATACCATTGAGGGGAGGCTTGTTTCAATCCATATATGAATTTCTTGAGTTTGCATACCAATTGTTTACCATTACTAGAGAAAAATTTTTCCGATTATTTCATATGAACCTCTTCCTCTAGGTCACCATTTAAAAATACTGTTTTCATATCATTTGTTATAATTTTATATCCAAATGGGCAACCAATATCAAAATAATGCGAAGAGAATCTTTCTTAGGTATAGGAGAAAAAGTTTTCGTATAATTAATTCATTCCTTTTGAGTATATCCTTTAGCAACGAGTTTTATTTTATATCTTTCAATATTGCCTAATGAGTCTTTCTTTATCTGAAAGATCCATTTATACCCTGTGACTTTTGCCAATTTAGGTAACTCAACAAGATCTCAGACTCCATTGTAACTCATAGAATTTATCTCTTCTTTCATGACATTATACCATAATTCATATTCATTATAACTTATAGCTTGTAAAAACGTTTTGAGATCATTTTCTACTCCAATATTATAGTTAGACTCCTGTAAATATACAATAAAATTACTAGGAATTGTTGACTTTCTCATTCTACAAGACCTTCTCAATGTTGTATCATCATTCTCAATAAGAGTGTGTTATACAACTATTTTAGGTAAATCCTGAATATCATGGTCAATTAGAATAGTATCAATATTTTATAGAATGACATTGATTGATTTTTTAACACCAATTTGATCTTGAGGGGTGTTGTGTACAACAATCAACCTATCATATGAAGTAGAAAGTTGAGAATCCAAATGATCATTATCAGAAATTATATTTCTGAATCGCTTACTCCCACTCATTAAGTCATTCTCAAGAAATTTTATATTTCTTGATTCCACAATCCTAGTGTTATGAGATGGATAATAAAATTTGTATCTTTTGGACCGTTCAATAAATCTAATAAAATACCTACTAATGGTCATTGGATCTAACTTTTTCTCATGTAGATTATAAATTCTTATTTCAGACGGTCATCCCCATATGCTTACATATCGCAAACTCGATTTTTAACATTTTCATAATTCAAAAGGAGTTTTTAAAATAGCTTTCGTTGGAACTCGGTATAATATATATACTGTCGTTTTAAGAGTTTCACTCTACAAGGATTTCTGAAGATTGGAGTTGTAAAGAATACTCCTTACCATGTCCAATAACATTTGGTTTCTTCTTTCTACTATACTATTTTGGTTCAGAGAACCAAGCATAGTATATTGGGTAACAATTCCATATTCTTGAAAAAACTCTGCAAATCGACTAGGCATTTGTTCATCTTTAATATATCTTCTATAATATTCTCTACCTCTATTTGATCTCACAATCTTAATTTATTTTTCACATTATTTCTCTACTTCTATTTTAAATAATTTAAAAGCATCTAAAATTTTATTCTTATTATGAAGTAAATAGACATACATATATCGTAAAAAATCGTCAATAAATGTGATAAAATATTTTAGACCGTATGAGTCAATATTTGGACTACGGATATCCATATGTATGATTTCTAATTTGTTCGAACTCCACTTGGCATTTTTTTTTGTCTTATTGGTCTGCTTTTCTTTTATACAGTCCACACAAGTATCAAAATTAGTAAAATTTAAAATACTAACTACTCCATCATTCACTAATCTTTTAATTCTTTCAATGGAGATATAACCTAATCTCTTATACCACAATATAAAGAAATATTCATTTACAATATATCGTTTAATGCCAGCATCAACATGTATGGTATTGTAAGAGGCATTATTTTGTAAATTTAAGTAATAAAGACAATCAGACAATGTACCATTTTTAATAATATCAGACTTATAATATAAACTGAAAGATAAGTCTGAAAATATAATGGAATATTCAAAAAGTATAAGTCTTGATACTGATATCAAATTTCTAAAAAAATTTGGAATATAAAAGGCCTTTTTTAAATTCAAAACAAAACCACTACTCAAAATTAAATTGCATGTTTCAATAACTTTCACATGTGAACGCATCTTATTTTCGGAGAAAATACATTGTTCACTACCCACTGGCTTCATTAGATTTTGCAAGCCCTGTAAGGAATTTAAAATATTGATTATGGAACCAGAATCAATCCATCATGTGTTATGAGAAATATTAACCATATTAGATTCATAATATATAAAAAATGATGGATTATCTTTCTTCTCAAGCTAATTTTAAATTTTGATATAATCCTTCTTGACGTATCTCTTCTTTTTACAGAAGAAGCGCTTGAATTCTTTCTTGATATCAGATTGATGAGGTATTTTATCTTTTTTCTTCTTTTTAACTTGAGCCTTAATCTTTTCTTCTTTAAATATAAATACACTTTCACTTGGTTCCATCATAAGTCTTTTTTTTCTCTTGAACACATATGGTTATAAGTTCATTGATTGACCATTTATTCTTATGTGTGTTATAAGAGATTTCAAAAAATTTATATTGTGGTAGAAGCGTATTCAAGATATAATATACAAAAAAAGATTCAGACATATCCATCTCTAAATTTTTTAGTTGAGCCGCAATGTCCCTTATTTGTATAATGTATTCATGCACACCCTTAATACTGATAAGCCTTAAAGATAAAAATTTCATAATTAGGGTGCTAGCTAGTGCTTTATTTGAAATTTTAAATTGTTCATCGACAGTCTTCAACAAATTTCACACTTTATTATGCTGATTGGCCGAACCACGAATACCAATAGAAATTTTAGTCTTTATGAATATCAAACTAAGGCGATTAGATCGCTTAATCGTTCATAAAGAGTTACATCAATTGGAGTGCTGGTTACAATAAGAGCGGATGGTTCGTCTTTCCTTATAGCATAATCTATATTCATCCACTCTAAATGAAAAAGAATTCTCTCATTCCATGCCTTATAGTTATCACCTTTCAATTCAAAAATTTCACATTTAATATTGAAAAGATTAACAGATTGTATAATTATATAAAAATAAAAATACATACTTAACAAATAATAAATGAAAATAACAAATAAATACATAATTATGTTTACCAATGTAAAGCATATATCATGAATCAATTGATATAAAAATTATCTGTGGGTTAAATTTTTAATTCAAGTAAATTCATATCCAATTTTATGATAAAACTATCAAATTATATTTCAATTCTTAATCTCTGTGGACAAATTAAGAAAAATAATTTGACATTTTATCTTGATTAATTAATTTATTATAATAAAATTTTCTGTAGGATAAATTTTATTATATTATAAATAATTAATCATAATTAACGTCTTTATACCATATGTGATAATAAAATATAATTTTATTAATTAAGGACGCTGTGGCCAATCCTTAATTAATTAAATTATATTAATCACTAGATATTATACACACATATATAATTACATATTTTTAAACATTATATAATAAATCTTATATATAATAATAAATATAATTATATATATATATACACATGCATATACACGTATTATATAATTAATAATACGTAATTATATAATAAAAGGAATAAATCCGCTATTATTTTAAACAAACGCGCGCTGTGCAGTGGTAATACTGCTTTTGCCCATGAGGTGCCGGGTTCAAGTCCCAAACCCCGCGCGCACGCATGTAGCATTTTCACGAGGGATTTTCCAAATTTGCTATAGTAATGGGCTCGCGCGCATGTGGGCCACGCCCAGATGCTAACAAAATGGGCCATGCGGACTACGAGGGTTTTGCCTAGGCCCAGGCCGCTGCGCAGGTATGCGGACACGCGAAAACATGCTCGTGCGCGAGACGACCCAAATTTTTATTAAAAATACTGTAGCAAACGAATTAAACAACGTCGTTTAGTTCGTCTTCAACCTCCAGCCGGGTAAGCCCGACCCGTTTTTGCCCGATTTTCAATCCGATGAAAATTACGCTATTTTTACACCAAAATTAATAAAAAATATATAAAAAATGTTGAAAATCAAATTTTTCAATGATTTCCGACATTCGTTTTCACCGAATCACCACAAAAATGAAAACTTTAATAATTTTCAAAATAAAAAAAATAGAAAAATTACATAACAGTTTAAGGCAGTGACATTGCCCTCTCTGATACCAAATGTTAGGTTTTTAAACTTGCCTAATCAAGTATAAAAGGCCAAAATGCGGAATAAAACAAAAGGATCACCAACCTTCCGCTATTTGACTACTCTGTTTTCGGTTCCTTTGTTATACGGCTTTGAAGCTTCCAAACCCCTTATCTCTGCGTCAATGGTGTATTTTTCAGAGAGAAAGGCTCAGAGATAAAACTAAATTTTCCTCCTATTTAACTGATAATTCTATCAATTATCAGTTAATGAAGCGTTATCGATGCAAATTGATGGAAAATAAATCAGAATAATGACAGAGCGTTATTAACAATAAATATGAGCCATCATCAATTCTTCAATTATAGAATTGAACCGTTAACACGGCCAACTCGATATCCTCTGCAATTGTGGTACGCCTGCTTAGAGGGACTTCATCATCGTCGTCATCGTCTTCTCCAACGCAGAGGCTTGCTTATGAAGACCCTTGCCAAGGTTCTGGTGTTTTCATATATAGAAGAACAAGGCAGAAATACCCACCCCGAGCACAGAGGAACTGCAACTACCCTTCCACGTAAACGTCAACTGAAATAAAAATAATGTTAAAAGAAATGTCTGAACGTACTCTATATATATATATATATATATATTTATATATATTTATATATATTTAGAATTTTTTTGGTGACGTGATTTCATGTTATTAATCTATTTATCTATAATAATAAATTTAGTAAAAATAAAAAATAAAAAAAATTAGACGGCATGCCGAAAATTAAAATGTGTTCAAAGGTTGATCATGTAATAGAACTTTAATTCCCAGCGATGCATTTGAAATTATAGTCAGATAATTTAATAACTATAACTATAATGTAAAAAGACAATCAAATGTCATGGAATAGAATGGGGTTGTACAGTTTATATAAATAATATATAGCATTATGCCACTTTATAATATTTTTGGATTATATAAGATATCCTTTTGTGGTTATGAATTAATTTAGGGAGGATGAGTCACTGATTTTGGCGACTTGCCCATAAAAAGGAGGCAAGATTCTGTGTCGAAAATTAATTAATTAAATAACGAAAATAACATTATAAAAATGGTGTCCCTTTCTTTTTTTTTTAAAAAAAAAAAAACAAATTTAAAAATATTATAGTTTCTATTACAACGTATGCGACAGGTCAATTTATACGTAAGACAGAATATATATTTTGAAGTGCTCAAATTTAACGTTGCTAAGAAATTACGACCAAGGCAATTTTTCGAATAATAAATTGGTTTGATATTTTAAAAATTGTTTTCAAATCAATAGGTGCTTAATATTAGGTCTAAATATGGTTTAAAGGGTCAGGTGATAATAATTGTTAGATTTCAAGCACTGAAAAAATAAGAAATAGATGGGAACAGAGCCTAAATGCATGTTTAGTTATGAAAAATTAAGAGTAATTTTTCAATTAAAAAACACATGAAAAACCCATTCGTTAAATATATAGGAAGTAGTATTATTTAATATTCTTTTACCCAACTTTATACTTTAAAGAAATATGAAAATATCAAATGTTCAAAATAAGAAAAAGTCTTCTAATCAATGGACATAAATATTAGTTACCAGTTAGGATTACTTCCCATTATATAAAAACACAACTAGGATTAATTTGTAGAGTGTGAAACTTTGTAAAGACAAAAGAGAGATTAGAAGTGAATTAACAATTTCCTATATTCTAAGTTTATAATTGTAAGTATTGGCAGAGAATTACTTCTGATTGTTACCATGCGGGATGCGTTACCATGACGGATGCAATATGCGATGGTAAGGCTCAAGTGCAAGTGACAAATCAACTCGGTGCAAGAATTAATCTAACCCTTCATTGTAAGTCCAATGATGATGACCTCGGCTTTCATGTGCTGCCCTTTCAGAGCGAGCGCACATTTTCATTCTGGCTAAATTATTCACAATGACGCCGTTATTCTGCAGCTTCCAATGCTAAAACTGATTTCACTACTTTGATATTTATGAGTATGAGAGGGATGAACCGGAACGTGGGACCAGGTGTGTGTGAGTCGGAAAAGAATCCGGGCCATGTTTGATTCTTCCCCATCAATGCTACCCTTTGGAATAAATAAGAATGCTATCACTAAATAAGCCCCTTAGTCCTCACATTCATAGATAAAAATGTCATAGATCATGAACAGAGTAGGCATTTGAACTACTATCTTTCTGCACTTTGTACCTTAAAAAATGAATAAACAAATAAATATATAGGTACTATGTGTTCTACATGTCAGATGCTCCATCTTCTCTAGAAGGATTATGCCATAGTTTTTCTTTCCATAGAATTTATCTTATACCTATCTCATATATTGACAAATTACAAAAAAAAAAAAAAAAATCTCACCTTTTTTATGGGTAGTCTTTACAATCTCATTACAAATTTTGTAGTCGGGTAAAACAAGACAGGGGCATTGATTACATAAGATTACATCTCCGATTGACCAAAAATTTAAAGATTAAATTGATAATGCCTCTCCCCCTGCCCCCACCGAAAAATAACAAAAAAAGAGAGAGGAAATGCTCAGGTAAAGTTTATAATGCTTACACTGGATATAAAATCTCAGTAATGGGGGTGACATGTGTATGATAACTTGTGCATAATGAAAGAATAAAAGGGACTGCCCTGCTTACAGCAGTCAGCATCAGAAATAATATTAACTGGAACAAGAAGAATTGCTTACATGATCAGGAGATTATGTGGATGGGCAACTCTTCAGTGACCCTCCGCGAGCAAAATAAAGAGCTCATCATCAGTTATAGCTCCCAGCTCCATTGCCCTCTCCAGTGCCGTCAGTCCTCCCCAGTCTTTTATCAATCGATGCGCACCTCTGACCGTGAAATCGGTCAGCACAAAGGAACATCTTTATAAAATATAGAGTGAATTCAAAGGCACAAATGCTTTGCAGGTGCAAATTCTAGTGGACATTAATTACAAATTCATAGTGGAATGCAAACTTGTCTAGCAAAATTTAATTTGCCAAGCATAGAGAGTAAATTGGCAAAATAAATGCCAAAAGACTAATTTTCAGAAGGAAACTTAGTAAGCTTCGTGGATTTACTATCCCAGATACATTGGAATTAAAACGGATGGTTCAGTGCACACAAAACTCCAATAGTATGAGATTTGGGAAGGGTCAAACATAGACAACCTTACCCCAATATTGTCGAGGGGTTGTTACCATATGCTATGGCTTACTCTCAAGTAACCAGGAAGTGAATTTCACAAAAGAAAATCGAAATAAAATATACGATTCCGCTGGTGGCTGTGTCACTACTCGTTGATGGACTCTCAAACAAAAATTACAGTCTCCTAGTGTTGTATCATACTATAAACTTGCAGACTTTCTTTCAGCGGGTTCCAGATGCCTACAGAATTTTCCCATCTCTAGTGATCACGGAAAATCTACTACTTTCATTACAGGCACCATCTGCTCCAGAATCTATAAAGTTGGTAACCTTAATTCTTTTCCTTTGGTTATATTGCATTTTCCCTTTCCATTTATCCTAGGGAAAATGAACTTCTTTAATACATTCATCGTCCCTAGAATTGTAACCAATGGATTTTACTGCAGGGAAAAATTCAGTGTATTTTTAAATAGAGGCAGTCCATATACGTCCATTCAATTCTTTTAAAAACAAAGAATAGCCTAATGGCGAAAAGGTGCAATGCACAATACTTTAAAACTAGAGCAATATATGATGGAAACAAAACATTGGTGGCAAATTTAATAAGATGCTGGTAAGCACTGAAACAGAAAAGCTCATTTCCTGCAGTAATAACAGCAGCTAAGAGCTGAATTCTGGTCCAAAACCTTCATAATTCATGCAACAATCACAGCAATCAAAGGAAAAGTAAAATATTCGACCCTCATATGACTAAATATTTTATTGAGTCAAATTCAAAGCATTGGGCTTAATTAAAAATTAATTTGATGATTTAAAATATGCTTTTTAGTTGTAATGAGATTCTCCAATGTTGCTACATTTCTTGTAAACCTTTCATTCCAAAAGTAACACCTTATTAGAAGAAATAGGAACTGAATTCACAGAGTCTTTGTGTAAGTTCAACTCCGGTCTGCAGGACTTAAAACGTTAGGTATATTACTGGTAAAGGTGGTACATTGTAGAACCTCTTGCATTTCAGCTAAAAGTATTAAATCTGAATGGTGGAATTTAAACAACAAACATATAAACATTTGAGAATCTCAAGTTCAGTTCAATTATCTAAAATTAATTAGCTCTGCATAGAAGTTCAATATCACCGTAAATAGGGGATTACATCAAACTCCTTGACTTCATCAAATACTTTAATCTTCAAATACCCCATTATCAATAACACTCTTCCCCTCCAATATCTCTGATTAATTCGTTTTATGGAAAATTAAGAGACAAAAGTATTCACGTTCGAATCTCTTTCTGATGGATAATTGCAGATAAACCCTAGCTTCAACACTCTAAAATCTCATCTCAACAAAATTTCGATCCTTGAATTGTTCTTCATCATTGCAGATTCATTCCTCATTTGAGATTTGAAGCATTGGCCTTCAGGAGATCTGATTCCAACTTATCATTAGCATCTTTGGGTTCATGTTTCAACTTTAAAATATCATCACAAACCTCTGCCTTTTGTAGTATCGACATTTATCTCTAAATTTTTTTCTTTGACTTAAACATAAAAGATATAAGACGGAGGCAGCTTAATTAAGAGGATGAGCAGTAAGTCCTTCAAAAATTGTACAATTAGGCTTCAAAGAACTAAATGATGTTATGTAAAATATGCAAAAGAATTTTGTTCTCAGAGATATACCTTCGAAGAAGATACTTTGCCAACTGATTGTTCCTTTTCGCAATGCAGTGGTGTAGAGGGGTTCTTCCATGGAAATCTCTCATATTAATGTCGGCACCAAATTGCAGCAAGAGCTCAAGCATAATAGCATTGCAAACATGGCAAGCCAAATGTAATAATGAACAACCCCGAAGACAATTTTCTGGCTCACAAGAATCCCTTAGTTTTGGACAGGCTGCCGGATCCAATGCATGCGAATCTTTCTTTGAGCCTTTTTCATTAACATATGACCCAACATCACAAGTCTCATCAAATGTGGTATTCAAGATATTCACATCTGATTTCACAATAAGGCTATAAACTTCCTGCAAGTTATTACTTTTGACTGCTTCCCAAATAGCCTTGGTGCAGGAAAAATGGCCAGATTCTATTGTTTTCTTGTTAACTAGCATCTTTTCTGCATACTGCAACCAGGAACCAAAAAGAGACACAATCCTCATTAGTGGAACAGCTGGGTCATAAACAATTTGACTTGGTCTTCTAATGGGGAATGAAGGCACATGTGACATACAAAACTTATTTTTAAAAGATAGAATCAACTGGATTGAACAAACAATTTCTTACGACATTCTAGGCATTACTATCGTACATCATAGAGAGTGAATCTTGTCAAAGCAGTAAGGTTGTTCTACAAGTTCAAACCACTGAAACAACCTCCTTATAATACAGGCTATGTATACATGACCACCCTGACCCTACAATGCAGGAGTCTCATGCATCAGGCAGCCTTTTTTATGTTATAGGCAACATTGTTATAATGCACAGGAAAGGACCAAAACAGGTTTGACCTTACAGTTATTGGAACCACTGTTACACCAATGGTTAGATGATTCTTATGAATTTGCTGGGATTCATGGTCCATCACAGTTTGAGGAAAAGCTTTACTTTTCAGCAGACTGTTGTAGTAATAGAAATGAAAATGAGAATGTAAATCAGCATCGAATGCAATGATCTGGGTAGAGGCTTCATGTCCTGTGCATGATGAAATTGCAAACTAATATTCGGTAAGACAGAGTAGAGAAATGATTTACTGTAGTAGGAGGAAATGCAATAATGGAGACTTTGATCCTTCAGTTCCTCTATTTTACATGATTGGCTCATTAGTCTACAATCCAAATGGCCTATCATTAGAACTTTATTCAATGATGGCAATGTAACATATCCTCCTCAAACTTTTGGAGCAGGATTCTTCATGTTGCATACCAAATTGCAAGTGATCCATTTTGGAAACAAATGATCACAAGCAATTTACCATGGAAAAGATGAGAATCGGGTAATTCAAATTATGCGTGAATTAGGAATGTTATAAACTGGATAATTCCGAGGCGTGTGGGAGCGGACTCTATGTACTGAGATTCTCCAGGAAAGTTCTATGGGATAGTAATATGGACTATGTTTGACTTTCAAAACCTGTCAGAAATTTAATGCAGCAAGACTGTCTCTTAAGGGGCCATATTGACTGACAATCAGCAGAGACAGTGAGACGCAGAATTCACAACCAACAAATGCCCCCAAAAGAAGACCAGCAGTCAGAAAAGGGGCACTGGCACACTTACAACAAGAGAACAGCCTAACAGTTTTTCCAATTTAAAATAGTCGATAATAGGAATAGCTGGTTGGTCTAAAATTTGTCCAATTCAGCAAAGCAATACAAAATATTGTGCCATTCATCAATGTAGAAAAGGCCCCAAAGAAAAGGATAGAAAATCTTTGACGGACAAGAGAAAATGTTCTTTAAGATCAAGATGCATAGGATAATGAAATTACCTTCAGTTGGATATATTTCTCCTTTTGATGGAACGAATCAAGTGGTAATGGTTTTGTAATAGATGTAATGGGATAATTTGATTCATCCACCCTGTATCATTGTGTTTAAACTGAATCAAATAACCTGAATGTGGAAATTAACAAAACAAAGACAGGCAAAATGCAATATAGCCAGCACAAATATTGTTGAGTTGAGAGGGGAGGACATAGAGAAAGCCAGATATTGAAAAATTAGGTCCTGTCATTAGAAAAAAGAGAAAGAATCGTCTCAGTGTTTCTCAATGAAAACTGAATAAAAATGTAAGCCCTGATTCATGTACTTAAAAAAGAAATAGTATGCATTCAAATGTTCACTTAAAGTATACATATTGACAATTTTAAATAACTTTAAAAAAGTAAGACTCAACAACAAAACACAGGAAATTTTTTTTTCTTGGGGGGGGGGGTCATTGTGATTTTAGCAAATAACTTGAAAAACATTTTACTATAGGAAAACATGAGCAGTTAAAAGTGTTGCAGGAACAGCTTATTTGGCACAATCTCTACACATTATTCCAACTTCTAATTTCATGTAAAAACAATTTGTAAACAGAAATTGGTTGGAACACAACAAATGAGATCGAACTTGCAATCTTGAATAAAGAGAGAAAATTTTGCCCCAACCAACTCAGCCAATGCTAAGCTTAATTATAGGCAATTTGACAAAAGGCCGTGAATGAGAAGTAGTTCTATTGATGTGAAGGTAGACAACAACAAAGTTAGGTTCTACAGCCAGAATTAGATGAACATACACTCAAATGGTATCTTAAAACAATATAAAATATTATTTAATCTAAAATGTTGGAACTCAACATTCAAAGAAAGCGGGGACTTAGAAATTGACTCCATAAAGAGAGTCTTATATATATATATATTTGTATATGTATATAAATAGTAAATGATTTCATGTAATCAAGAAAATATGCCATTGTGAACAGCAGGACATCTCCTCGTGTAAGGGGCCTTATCATTAATGCAAATATCAACCAATGTAATACATATCGGGTGATATTTATCGGCATCGGGGCCCCTAGATATCAATATTTTTCAATACAGCAACAATATTGTAATATATTTCCGTATTGGTTAATACAATTGATACATCAATCGGTATTTTAAATATCAGCCAATATGAACCCTGTCAACTTATAATTTTTAGAAGTTTTTTTTGTTCGATATATCCAATATCAATATATATTGCTCAATACCAATATAATTATGACCAATACCAATACCGATATTTTTATGCATGGGCCTTACAGTTCTAATTCCATTAGTTGGTTAGCCATTCTTGTTATCGCTGGTTATTCCAAGGAAACCCAAAGGTTGATTCTTTCTAATTGCAAGTAAGGAAAACAGGATCGAATCCACAGAATCCTAAATAAATTGTGCATAGTTGATTGTTTACCTTTCATTTTCTATTGGAAGTAGTTCCTCCCACACAGAATTACAATAAGCATTCCCAAGGGCACGGAATAAGTCCAAGATTGTAGGCTCCCAAGCCTTGACATCCAATGTTATAGAACGAACCTGCAATGGGCATGAAAAAATGCGCCATCAACACCATGTTTTGTAGCACAATTAATGGACCAACAAAGAGACTGCTGTTCATATAAACATTGTGCACATGTTTTGACTTATAGCCTACAGCATAATCAGCTGCAGGGTTCCTACTTTCTTTTTTACACAACTTGAAAACATCAGAAGTCACTGCAGAACGTTTTGTGATTCAACAACTTGAATGTCTTCATTAAATGCAATACATATTAGTCAGGAATATTAGTTGCAGAATGGATGCTACAAACATGTACAGATGCAAGAAAGGCAATTCCCAATACAAACTCTCAATAGATTGCCCAACCATAAACATGAGATTCATTTTCAAATCCAGAATCTGGTTTAGTTCTGAAAGGTTTTTTGACGCTATTTTTCAGAAAATGATGCTAAAGCCTCTTACATAAAATATTGCATCAGGTTGAGTGTAGAAAGAAGATTCAATACCACCTCAACTAATTAATTGCTTTGCTGATGTTGATTTTTATGAAGTTGCATTTTTATTTGTGCTTTATCTATCCATCTAATTATATAAATGAGACGCCTATGTAAGAGGATAAGAGCTCTAAAATATGGCATGCGTATCAAATGAAACAAATAGGTTTATACATAAACAAGCTTGATAATGATGAAACTTCTACAGCATTATTTTCAGCACTAACATGATGCTGGGTTTATTTTGTCCCCTTCCTAACACCTTCCCATCTACATACCTACATGCAATATATGCCCATATGCTGATATACATATTGATCGAAAGTTTGTACAGTAGAAAGTAATTGTTTGAGGTAGTTCACAAGTGATCAATTTCCTGATATTGCATGCACTTAGCATGTATGTAACACGCAAGACAAAAATTAAAAGTTACAACAAGGGAGGTTGGTGAGATCCCTTATCAGAGAATATAAAATACGCTCGACCATGAAAAGGAGTAAATCACGGATTGTGCAGCAGTAATAAACTCAAGCAATTTCTAATACTAGGGCTGACGCCAAAGAATTTCATATGCTACCATAAAAAGAACTCATACAACTATGTTTGTTCATGCATTTCCCTATCTGTCTCTCACAGCATGTGTATGCCTTTATATAAATCACCTTTGAGATGTGAACACCTAGATTCCGATGGACGCCAGAGCATTCGATACACAGCAAAATTCCAAGATTCAAAGAAGCCCAATCTGGCTCATGAGCACTACATTCTGCACACCGGTCATTTCCAGGAATTTCCCTCAAAATGTTAGAGACACCATCTGCTTGTTTTCCCACGACATTGCTTGAATTTCCAATATTTTCTATTGATTGAACATCAGACAAAGCTTCACTAGCTTTCTCACTCATTTCATTCAATCGAAAATTAATATCCTGAGAAACCATTCCAGCACTTGTTAGCAACAAACACACTTATGACAGCTTCATCCCAAAAATCATAGTGGCAGAAGAAATGAGTATCGGAAATGGACCTGTTCTAGCAAATGAGAATTCAACAGGGATGCAATTACTCCAGTGATTTTGTTCACCCAATCCATTCTCTCTGCCTCAGTTTCGGCCTGTCAAAACCATTTAACTACAATTGGTCATTATCATCGATGATTCAAATATCCTAAGTATTTGATGCATTATGGAGGAGCAATTAGGATGAGCGACAGAAGAAAGATGCAACATAAGACTAATAACTTATCAGTACAGGACTTGAAATATGAATAACACCTATAATGTACCAAAAGTTTACATGAGAATCCTTCATAAAATGACTGCTGCTAATACAATAACCAAAAGAAAAAAAAAACCCTAATAATGTTTACAATCTTCCATCAGCCCTATATCTATCATTGATTCAAGCTCCAAACAGCATTCTGGTGATGACATCATTACATCTACCAAATCCACCCAGTTTTTTTTTTTTTTTTGGGGGAGGAGGAGAGAATAAAAAATACATGTTTAAGGAACGGATACAAATACAGAGAGATGAGGCCATTAGTGCTCTAGAGCTGAAATAAGGCATAGAAAGATAAGAAAGGAGTAAACAAAGAGGAAAGAAGCAGTAATTGAGTACCAATTGAGCTAAAATAATCAAGGCGATTTATATGTGCCCATGATTGATTGGGTGGAAAAGAGGAAGACTTACAGCTGAATGCAAATAATTGAAGAAGAAAGCAATATTATTGATGAGCAGGGAACCTCAGAGAACAACCACCCACACGAAGTGGAAAAAAATAAGAAAGAAATTGGGAGTAAAGAAAAGTGTAATTGCAACAAAGCAATTCTCCATCAGCTCAACGGATCAGAAGACTGTGCAGGCTGTGATACACCTTCATAATTAAATGCATAACCTTTTGATTAAACAGTAGAAAACTTAGTATTGTTGTAAAACCTTGATATGATTGTAGTAAAACAATCATTCACCTGCAATGTGTACGATTTTGATGGCGAAATTATCCTGAAGCAAAGTCGTAGATCTGTGTCCTCTGCATCAATTTTTATTGTTGATGCACAGAGATCAACAGTGCGGCAGCCTAGGCATTCTCCACTCCATGATGATGTTCTGTTGTGCCTTGCCCTGAATCTACTAAACACACCATTGTTATGATCTGGTGTAGCAGTTGATTGCTGTGCTTGGGGACCCTGAAATTCATGATAAAATGAGCATTTTTTAACAATCTCTTTAAATGGCTCCAACCTAGTACACCAATTCAACTCAATCAGAAAGAACTTTCAGACCCATCAACAGCTCCTATTTGTTATGAACTCAACATGACAAAGTCAAACCAAAAAAGAAGAGAAACAGAAGGGAAAACAGAAAAGGAAACAGGTTAAAAGTTCAGGGGAACTGGTTTAGATTTTCAATCTATATCACAGGAGTTATTAGTAATGCAGAAGATTGAAATAGGATTTCAAGAAACAGTGCAGTGGAATCTGACAGTCATCAACACAGACTTAGAAGAAAGAGCAAGGATCATACAGGATTCACCAATAATACAACGAACAGAAAAACAAATCTAAAAAATGGATGGAAAATGGAAAAATAACATCAACTAGATAAAAGCCACAATTCCAACTCTGGAGTTTACTACATAAATCCACTTTATCTGTGCAATCAAAACCATGAAACCATCTAAATGCTGAAGGACCAAGGTAGGGATAAGAAAAAGGTGACCACAACAAGAAAAGAAGAGGTCTAGCATGCGACGGGTTCTGATGCACAAAGTTTTGGGGTTGAAGACCAACAGCAGCACTGGTGTCTTTGCCAAAGAAGAGGTCTAGCATGTGGTGGATTCCAATGTACAAAGCTTTTGGGGTTGAAGATCAACATCAGGACTGGGGTCCTTGCCATTTTAAGTTTTAGCAAGTTTTTTGAGTTAAAAGCAACAATGAAAAACGGATGAGGGCAGAGAACAAAAAGAGAAATGGCATCATGTCTCCAAAAGAAACCTCAGGATATATGAATAAAAAGGCAAGTTTACAACTTTTTGAGTAGACTCAACTATAACAGATCACAATTAATTTTAAACAGTTCGTGTAAAATAGATAAATATAAGGAAGAATTCCAAGAATAACAAAATACATTAGCACCATAGAAAGTCAACTAGGAGTATGAACTCCCCCCGTCTCAAATCCCTGCTGCCATCCTCCAGAGGGGGGCTGGAGCAAGGTAATAACTGAGTAATGCTTTGAATGTTATTGGGTAGCAATATTTCTTCTTTTATTCTCATAGATGCTCTTTTCACCATCAAAAATACAATGACCCCTTTTCCTTCTTCCCTTGAAAGAATTTGATCATGTTTACATCATTTTCATTCTGCAAGGACAACAACCACTTGTGGCCAAGAGAATACCTGGTCAGTTGTTGTCATTTTACGTCAATGGCTGTGACTTCAATTATAATAGGTTCATTTCTATTCCAAGGAGGATTTTTCTTCAAGGGCTGAGAGGATGTTTTCTCCACTATCAAGGGCAGCAGCTCTATTCAATCTGATTCTCAACATAGGTTGGTATCCCACTGGGAATTGCCAGTGTATTTAGCAAAAACAAGTAGGCCTATTCCCGCTGACCCATGGTTCTAAATTCAATTCGATTAGTGATCTATCATGGGCTTTGTGTAAATTGTAATATTCATGACGAAGATCTCTGAACTGCCCATTGAAAAGGAGTTTGCTTCTCTACTGAACTACCTGATTACTATATTACTTCCTCTCATCATCTCCACATCATATTTTGTTTCTTCAGGCAGTTTTGAGCCAAGAAAAACGATCAGATGAAGGTATCAGCCCCCAGACTTCTCCTATTTCCCTGTCCAACTAGTGATACTTGGCCAACTTTGCAAGAACACAGAATGTACCCACTGTTAAAATTAGACCTGCTTATCTAGGGTTCGATCGTGGTCCAGTCCATAATTACCACCCTATAACATCAAGTTCAATGATATTGTTGTAGCCCTGAAATTTGGCCACATTATCGGATGCAGAGAGGCTTGAACTCAGACCATGAAGCCTCATCCTAGCAAAATTTTACATGATGTTTTCTAATTATTTGGAAGATGTTATATCAACATTCAAACTTTTCTTTTGACAACATTATTGTCACACATCTGTTAGTCAGGACACTGGAGAAAGGAACAAATGGAAGAAAATCTTGGAGAGGTGACTCTGGGCTACGAAGGTTGAGCATAAGGTAACCATTAGTTAACTAAACCTAATAGATTGTGTGTTTTGCACGCTCAAGGATAGAATACATATTTTATGGACAACAATGCTCCAGCAACTTGGAAATGACCTTGGGGTTTTTCCCCAGTTTCTTTTCTTTGCAGGATTAGTTTTTGATGGGATCTCTTCTTCTCTTATTACCTACTGGGACCAACTTCAGGCATCTAGTGAAGTGTTAGCCTCCCTAATCTCTTTCATGGCCCCCCACTCACCAATGGCGTTGTAAAAAACCATACCACAAATCCAAATCATAAGAGATTTAGTTCTCCTTTTTGCATGGCTATTATATTTGAAAAATGACGTTTCGTCCCAAATTATACAATAATGTTTCGACCCCATGCAAGATTAGCGGAAGCAGTATAAGATTAAATATTCAATACACATAATGAATATTTATTTCTAAATACCAATAATAATAATAAACATAAAAATATACGATAATAAGTAATAATAAAAGGACAATTTTGGTGACAAAGGGAAAACTCGATACCCACGATAATCGAGAAAAACCATCCGCGCTTCAACGGCTAGAGAAGATATCCACTATGAAAATCAACTTATAGATCGGGTGGTACAGACGCAATAACCTAGCTGACTTACTCCCATATTGTGATCCCTACCAAGGAACTCCTTAGATTTACCAGCGGCAACGGAACAAGACACCTTTCGGTTTTCACGTCAATCTTCTCTCTTGGACCGCTTGAAGTCGTCAACACGATCGGATCCACTTTTTCACAATACCCACATCGCCAACGAAAGTACATGGGTAGGAGTATTAAATTAGTAAAGAGAAGCAATGAGAAAACCCGTTAGAACATGAAGCACAACGATGTAGTTTTGGTTTTTTAATTGGAGCAAGAATAATGAAGTAAAAGAAGACTTTCTCTCAAGAGGAGCGCTCCAAAATGCTGCAAATCAAATTAGGGCAAATGAAATAAGGTGCATACATATAGAAGGCTCGAAAAACGGGTTTAAAAATTTTGCTCGCTCAAGCGCGCGGCGAGAGTTTCACGAGAAACCCCATGTGCGCTCGAGCAAGAAGGAGGCAAGCAGCGAGCGGATGGATTTGGGAAATTGCGCTTGAGCGGCCAGCGAGCTCACGGCAGGCGCATGGGTACTGGAATTTGGGCTCAAGCGGTTGGCGAGCTCACTGCAGGCTCAATGGTACTGGAATCTCGACTTGAGCGGATGGCGCGCACACTACAGGCACGGTACTCCTGGAACCCGGAAACGGACAGCTACGGAAATACGTTGATGCAGCACTTCGATGAAACATAACCCGACATTCACACATGACTAAATATGGACACGAAATATGCCAACCATAAAAATGACCCTTACAATCTCCTCCTTTGGCAATTTTGTGACAAAATATATAGAGTAAAAAAATACAAGTGAAGCACCGGTTCAAACACCACCGAGATAGAACCCGTGTACATAAAAATCTACACCTAGTAAGACATAAAAATAATACTAGTAAATATGAAAATCTACATTAGCACTGCTGTGTCGAAGTTGTGACTATCGCGCCGATACTATAACTGTATTGTCCGGTCAAATATGATTAGTACAAACAGGCATAATACAAGATGATATAATATGGCGATAGCAATAGACAAAGAAGACAACATGCAGCAACAAAATGAATGAAGGCAAGACAGTAGAGGATATGAAGTCAGCAAAAGAAATACAAGCATCACAAAAATTCAAGAAGAACTCCCTCTCACAAAAATAATAATAATAATCACAGCTCCCCCTAACATAAAAAATGTCTCCCACAAAAATATGGCCTCCCCCTAACAAAAATATGGTCTCCCCCTATCAAAATAAAAATGATCTCCCTCTTTTTGTCACGCAGAGCCAAAGAGAGGGGATCACTCAAAATCTGAAGAATCGACGGGAGGCTGATGCCATAATGACGCCGCCGCCATCGAAGCTCAGCCTCATGTGTAGCCAAGCGAGCATCCATACGCTCAAACCAGCAAGCATATACGACTGCATCTGAGACTGGGAAGCAAGGATCCGCTCCTGCGAGGAATACAGACGCTCAAATCGATCGGCAAGGTGGGACATCTGGCCCATCAGAGCTACTGAGGAAGAGGTGGAGTGCCAGTGAGGAGCAGACGGTCCGGGACTTCAGGGGTCAGGGAAGTATGATGCAGAGCCAGATGGTCCATCTTCGGGCTGATAGGGAGGCACCGCAGGGAGAGACTCATCGAACGGCTCTTGAGGGTCCACTGCAAATTGACGAGAATGGGACCAACTCTGAGCAACGGTAGTGGAGGTGATGGAGCGAGCGAGCTGGAGAGGAGGAAGATCGGAAAAATGATAACCGAGGTCAGCAAGCAGCCGCTAAATGAGGCACCCATGGGGAAGATTATCATCTTTATGGGCGGTGAAGTGGGAGATAATGTAAGAAGCGAAATGGGACGGCAAATCTATGGGCCAGCCACTCAGCAGAGCATATGAGAACAAAGCTTTGTCCATAGGAATGGACAAAAAGTGAGAGACAGAAAAAAGGTTCGTGAGTATGATGCATCTCACAACCAAATGCCTAGGGGAGAGAAGGGAGGTCTTAAAAGATCACCCATTCCACTCCATGGGGGGCACCATGAAGGAATGTAGTGACCTCATTTGGATGAGGCCGGGAGAATGGAGAGAAAGGATAATCGGGATTGGTCACCCGAGGGAGGCTAAAACTCTTGCAATCACATTCCCGCAAGTAGGTGGAGAAGGAATGGGAGGAAGTCTCGTGAATATTAGAATGGAACTCTAGAATAAGAACAAGAGACAGAGCAATCAAACCAGTAAGGACCGACCCCCAACGATGGCCAGTGAAAACAGAAGATATGGAGAGGTCGAGGGAATCAAGGGAGACTTCCGTTCAAAGGAGAAGTTGCCGATGGGACATGTTGGTGGTGAATGAGGCCTCAGCCTCTTGACTGATAAAACAATCGGGAGTGGAGAGCCCACTCGGCCTATTGCGTTTGCCGATGGATTTTCGTGCCAAGGATTTTCTCGGTGTTGACATCTGGAAGATACAAAAAAAAAAAAATTAAGTACACTTAAATAAGGTTATATCGATGCCCGCGTTTATTATATATATATATATATATTTGTTTGTCGGTGCCCCTGTTTCTTTCTCCCTTTTTTTGTTTTTTTTTGGTGTGAATGTGAAGGTGTGTGCTGTGTGAGCCACGAAGGGAGGCGCAGCGGCTGGCAGCGCAAAGCAACCGCTCGTGAGAAGCGCTGAGAAGCACCTAGCGCAGCGCCAGAGGTCCAGCGGTGCACCGCCACCCTTAGTCACCATTGCCGGCCAATCTTCACAACCAGGGAGGACCACACACACCTGTGGTTTGGGCCGCCCAAACACTGAAGGTGGGGAAAGGAAGGGCGGCACCATTAATGGCGCCGTGAGAGACAGGAAACAGGGGAGGCACAAGATCCATGGCCAGCGCACCAAATCCACGCAATAACTGGTGGATCTGGAGCAAATAGGCAAGAAAACGGTGACCCACGAGGAGATCCAGCCAAAAATGAAGGGAAGAGGACCGGCGACGCCATTAATGGCGGACAGCACAACAGAGGAGAAAAAAAGGAGAGGAAAGAGAGATTACCTCAAGGACGCCCACAATGGAGAGAAAATAGGGTAAATCTGGAGATGGGTGAGAGAGAGAGAGGTAAGCATGCGAGCAAAGAGGGAGTGGAACAAGGGTTTGGGCTGCGCACGCTGCTCGCCGGAAGATAAAGGGGAGCAGTGTGCGCTAGAGCCCACGGTGGGCCAGCGCACAGAGTGCGCGCCCCTTTTTTTGTGTTGTTTTTTTTTATTGTGTTTATTGCATTGTGCTTTAAAAAAAATAACAAAAAACTACACAAAAAAAATTTTCCCATTTAACAAAAAATTCATCCAAAAAAAATTGCCACTTTCTCTCCTTTTTAGAAAAAAAAAAATATGCGTCATTCTTCGAATGGCAAACACACACCGATGACTGTTCTCAAAAATTCAACACGCACACTATCTAAGAGTTTAGTGAGGATGTCGGCCAATTGATTGTCGGTTGGAGTATGTTAAAGTGATATGACTCGATTTTCCACGAGCTCACAAATGAAAATGATGCCGAATATCAATATATTTGATGCGGGAGTGTTGGACTGGATTTTTAGAAATATTAATAGCACTAGTATTGTCACAGTAAACAAGCATCATATCCTGGACAATACCGTAATCAAGAAGCATTTGCTTCATCCATAGGAGTTGTGTGCAACAACTCCCCGCAGCAAATGTATTCGGCTTGGCTATAGATAATGAGATGGAATTTTGTTTCTTACTCATATAAGCCACCAGGTTGGAGCCAACATAAAAACATCCACAGGAGGTGTTCTTTCAATCATCAACATTTACAACCCAATTGGCATCGGAATATCCGGCCAAGGCGAAATTTGAGTCGTTAGAGAAGAAAATCCCATAATCAGAAGTCCCGTTGATGTAGCGCATGATACGCTTCACAACACTTAAATGGGATTATTTTGGATCGGATTGATATCGAGCGCAGACACCGACAATAAATGCAATGTCGGGTCGGCTAGCGGTCAAATACAGGAGACTACCGATCATACTTCTATAAAGAGTTGGATCGATGCTCTTTCCCGTAGGATTACGATCCAGTTTTGAGGAAGTGCTCATGGGTGACCAGGTATGTTTAGAGTTATCAAGATTAAAACGTTTGGCAATATCCTTGGTATATTTGGCTTGGGAAATAAAAGTACCGTGAGAGAGCTGCCGAATTTGTAAGCCAAGAAAGTATCTAAATTCTCCGACCATACTCATCTCGAATTCCGAGGCCATACAGTCAGCAAAGGAATGAGCATGGGAGTCGACTGTAGCACCAAAAACAATGTCATCAACATAAATTTGGGCTACCAACATACATTTTTTGGTCATTTTTACAAATAAAGTTTTATCAACACTGCCCCGAACAAAACCATGATCACTAAGGTACGAGGTGAGACGCTCATACCAAGCTCTGGGAGCTTGCTCAAGTCCGTATAGAGCCTTTTTTGGTTTGTACACATGGTTTGAAAACGTAGGATTCACAAAGCCCTTTGGTTGTTCTACATAGACTTCCTCTTGAATGAAACCGTTTAGGAATGCAGTTTTGACATCCATTTGATACAGTTTAAATCCTATGGTACAAGCAATAGATAGAAGAATACGGATAGATTCGAGACAAGCCACAGGGGCAAAAGTCTCGTCATAGTCGATGCCTTCCACTTGAGTATATCCTTGAGCAACAAGGCGAGCTTTATTTCGGGTGATATTCCCATTTTCATTGGTTTTGTTTTTGAAGATCTATTTGGTCCCAATGACATTTATATGTATAGGACGGGAAACCAAGGACCATACATCATTCCTCACAAATTGATTTAATTCCTCATGCAGGGCATTTGTCTAGCACACATCGGACAATGCCTCTTCTACCTTTTTAGGTTCAATGTGAGAAACACAATAGGTATAGCAAGCTGGTTTAGAACACAGTGGCATAGCCTCATACCTTCACTCACATCACCTAACATAAGGTCCTTTGGATGATTGAGCTTAATTCTAACAAAAGGTTTATTTGTAGGGATGGCTTTAGGAGTTGCTTGCTCAATATCAGGAAATGTTGAATTGGGTGAAGAGTCAACATGATCATCCTCTTTATTAGAAAAGTCAAAGCTTTCAGGATGCTCATGAGAGATATCATTCACAGCAATATTTATGGATTCCATAATCGTTTGAGTGTGTAAATTGTAGACCCGATAGGCTAGACTAGTTAGGGAATATCCCAAGAATATTCCTTTATCACTTTTTGAGTCAAACTTGCCTAAGTTTTCCTCATCTCGTAAAATAAAGCATTGACTACCGAAAATATGGAAATACTTAACATTGGGTTTCTTTCCTTTCCATAGTTCATATGGGGCAGTTTCTATCCCGAGTCTTAGGTAGACCCGGTTGATTATGTGACAAGCTGTACTCATGGCCTTGCCCCAAAAGTGCATGGCAACATTCTTACATTGCATCATAGTTTTGGCCATTTCTTAAATAACCGATTTTTGTACTCAACAATCTCATTTTGTTGATGGGTGATGAGAATTCATAGTGAATTTCTTCAACATCACAAAAAGTTTCAAAATTAGAATTTTCAAACTCCTTTCCATAGTCACTTCAAATTCTAATGATAGAAGTTCCTTTTTCATTTTTTCATTAGTGAGTTTTCTACATAAAAACTTTTACGTGGTCAAACGTGTCAAACTTTTCTCGGATAAGGTCTATCTAAGAATACCTAGAGTAATCATCAACAACCACTAAAATGTACTTTTTTTTTCCCTAGACTTTCAGTTCTAGAAAGCCCCATTAGATCGATATGAATTAGTTCAAGGGGTCGCAATATGTGGATGTCACTATGAGATGAGTGACTGGTTCTAATTTGTTTTCCTAATTGACAAGGGCCACACACATGATATTTTATATTCGGCAATTTAGGGAGCCCTTCAACACAGCTTTTCTTCAAAATTTTTGATAGGCTTTTAAAATTTAAGTGGCCAAGGTGCTGATACCACAATTTTATAGTGTCAATTTTAGCGGAGTTGCATCCAAGAATGTGGTTTGGCTCGATACCATAAAGATTGTCGAAAGTTCTCTTATCCTCTAAGGCAATCAAGCCATTTGTATTGTAGATGGAACATTTGTCTTGGAAAATTCGGACCTCAAAGTTGTCATCACAGAATTGACTAATGCTCAGGAGGGTAGATTTCAACCTTAAGACATACAAGACATCACAAGGCTTTGAGAGTCCAAAGATACAGATCAGACCTCGGCCAAGAATAGGTGCTCTAGTGCCATCACCAAAGACAACCGTCCCATCAGAACGGTCTGATATCGAGGAAAACATGACTTTATTTCCACAAGTGTCTAGAGCATCCACTATCCAAATACCACAGAGACTGATTTTGAGCTTTTAAGGCAATATGAGCAACATTGCATGAATATGTTTTTGAAGAGTTTTTCAGCTCACTTTTCTTCATTCAAAATTTTCACCCCGAATTTACTTTCTGGATTCAACCTTTTATTTGTTCATTCAGTTGCTGAATGTGATCAACAAATTTATTCATTTTCAGCTTTTGTTTTTGGTTATACAAAAGATTCATGATATAGCATCGAGGACGAATGTAACCAACGTTTCCACATGCATGACAGGTAAGCACAAACTCAGGCATGGGAGAAGAGTTCATAGATCTTTGGTTGAAATTGGTACATGACTTGTAAGTTTTTGTGGGTTTGTTCATGACCTTTTGACTATGTAGATTAGGCAAATGAGTTAAGCCAAATCTTTTCTCAACACGTTGAGGCACCGTATTAGTGACTTTGGATGTGTAAGTATTTTTGAGTGGACTTTTTGTGGCGGAAACGAAAATAGTTTTAGGTTGTGGGTCGTGCTGGGAAATTTTCTCAACATACCACAAACCCTTTTTATTACCAGCTACTTTCCCAAACCCCAACATATGATCAAGTTTTTGGGTTCCACTTAAGAATTTTTTCAGATTGTTCTTAGTCTTCTCAAGCTCCACTTCTAGAAAATTAATTTTAGCGATTAAGGAGCTGTTTTTCACTTTCAGATCATGATGAGCAATAGTGGCACCCTTCAATTTTGTCATAACTTCTGCCTTTTCTCTTTCCAGTTCGATGAGTTTACTATTTAATATTTTATTCGTTTTTTTACTTTCAAACATTGCCTAAACAGTTTGTCATATGCTTCTTAAAATCCATCAAAATCGTTATTAGATTCTTCATGAGAAAAGTCTAATTGTTCAGGAGGTGCACTGGTGGCTTCGTCACTACTAATAATAGATGTCTTGAATGCCATATAATTTACTTCATCATCTTTGGAGGATTTTTCATCGTGATTTGCATCATCTTCATCGTCCGTTAGAGACATATTTAAAGCTTTTCCTTTCTGACGCTTAAAATTTGAACACTCGGTCCGGATATGACCGAAGCCGTGACATTCATGGCATTGGATTCCTTGGGGTTTCTTATTTTTAGAATCTTTAGTTTCCTTTTTATCTTTCTCTATCGAAGTGTGAGATTAATCAGTTCCCTTGGAGGGTCGTTTGTTGTTCTTATTTTTGAAATATTTCTTAAATCTGTTCATTTACAGTTTTCAAGGCAATTAATTTGTTTCTTTTTGATTGAGGAAGAGTGTGCTCATAAGTTTAAAAGGACCCAACAAGTTCTTCTATTTTCAATTTATCTACATTTTTACTTTCTTCAATGGCAGTGACTTTTGGTTTAAAACGTTCAGGCAAAGATCGTAGAACTTTTTGAACAATTCTATTTTCAGGAATACGTTCTCCTAAATTGAATGTAAAGTTCACAATATCATTCAATTTTGTATAAAATTCATCAAATGTCTCGTCATCTTTCATTCATATTTCTTCAAACTTAGTGGTGAGCATTTGTAATTTTAAATTTTTAACTAATTTAGTTTCTTCGTGGGTAATTTCAAGAATGTCCCAAGTTTCCTTTGATGTCTCACACATAGAAATGCATTTAAATTCTTCGAAAAAAAGGGCCATAAAAATAGCATGGAACTCCTTACTATTCCAATTACATGCATCAAGTTCCTCCTTAGTCCACAAAGATAATACTTTTAGTTCGTCACTGGTGGAACTTGTAGGTGGAGCCCACCTAATTTGGGTACTAACCCGAACTCGCTAATCCATTAATTTAAGAAAGGCACTTATACAAACCTTCCAATAGGCATAATTACTCCCATCAAAATAGGGAGAAACGGATAACGATTGATTAGATGCATCTAGATAGAGTCGCAAATCGGGGTATGGCTTTGATACCAATTGAAAAAGGACGTTTTGTCCCAAATTACACAATAATATTTCGACCCAGTGCAAGATTAGCGAAAGCAGTACAAATTAAAATATTCAATACACGTAATGAATATTTATTTCTAGATGCCAATAATAATAATAAGTATAAAAATATACGATAATAAATAAAAATAAAAAGATACAATTTTGGTGATGAAGGAAAAACTCGATACCCACGAAAATCGAGAAAAACCCTCCGGGCTTCAACAGCCAGAGAAGGTATCCACTATGAAAATCAACTTACAGATCGGGTGGTACAAATGCGCTAACCTAACCGACTTACTCCTGTCTTGTGATCCCTGTCAAGGAACTCCTTAGATTTGCCCGCGGCAATAAAACCGGACGTCTTCCGGTATTCACGTCAATCTTCTCTCTTTGACTGCTTGAAGTCGTGAACACGATCGAATCCCCTTTTCACAATACCCACATCGCTAACGAAGGTACAAGGGTAAGAGTATTAAATCGGAAAAGAGAAGTGCTGAGAAAACCCGTTAGAACATGAAGTACAACGATGTAGTTTCGGTTTTCTCAGTTAGAGTAAGAATAATGAAGTAAAAGAAGATTTTCTCTCAAGAGGGGCGCTCTAAAATGCTGCAAATCAAATTAGGACAAATGAAATAATGTGCATATATATAAAGGGCTCGAAAAACGTGTTTACAGCGTGGCTCGAGAGTGTGGCGAGCGCACCGAGGGTTTCATGAGAAACCCTATGTGCGCTCGAGTGAGAAGGCGGCGAACAGCGAGCAGATGGGTTCGAGAAATTGCGCTCGAGCGGCCAACGAGCTCACGCAGGCGCATGGGTACTAAAATCTGGGCTCGAGCGGTTCGCGAGCTCACGGCAGGCTCGATGGTACTGGAATCTTAGCTCGAGTGGATGGCGAAAGCACGGCAGGCGCGGTGCTCCTAGAACCCGGAAACGAACAGCTACGGAAATACGTTGATGCAGCACTTCAATGAAACATAACCCGATATCAACACATGACTAAACATGGACACGGAATATGCCAATCATAAAAATGACCCTAACAATATCTGTTTCAGCAAGACATTAAATAAGGTGGATTATCAAAGAATCCCAACGCTCATAAGAATTCATTGCTGAGATGCTGCAAACATATATCATCTCACCAATTCTAGTGATGAATTCATGGCATAGAATCTTGTAAGGAGACGGTGGTATTAATGACACTATGGAGGTACATGTTAATACATGATAAGATATCTCACATCAAGAATAATCTCACTGCATGATTATTCACTTCCCCCTCCCCCAATTCATCAAAACGTATTTGTTCTGGGCACGTTCACTATCCTTTCTGCTGTACCATTGATCATAGACTTGACTAGGTATGTCCTCTGCAGACAATTATTTTAAAAGCTATGTTTTTGCAAACTTTGGATCCAACAAGAGAGAAGTGATAGTACAAAATTTCTAACCATAGATTTTGCACCCTTGGTTTTGTAATAATATAAAGTCCCATGACTGTCTAGCACAAAGAATCGCCTTTTCCAATTGCCCTTCAAATTTGAAGATCGTTTTAGGAGATATCCTTGTTTGATTGTTTGGACCTGTTTCAAAAAAAAATACAATGATATGCCTCTCAGTAACCATCTATAGATAGATTTTTCCCAATGAAAAGTTGATGTGAATTTGCAAACAAAGAAGAGAATTTGATGATATTAGAAAATGGCATAAAAGGTCAAACATGTAATTTTGATTACTAAATCTCAAGGCAATGCAAATAGATAACAGTAGAAAACCGGGGAATGGGAGGTGCTTATCAAGGTCTACAAAAGAAAATAACAGAAAAGGAAATCTACCTCCCCATTTGCAGTGGACTGCATGATAGCCTGGATGTCTTTATAAGAATTCACATCAACAACACGAACACCATTATTAACACTTGTTGAAGCATCTGTATTACTTGCAGCTCGAAGATTATCGATCTCCACTTGAGTCCTGAATTCCTGAATCCTCCGTGCTAGCTTGTCTTGTTCTGTATTCGCCACTTCTTTAGACTGTTGTGCATATGCCAGTACCTGAACTATGAGAGAGTTTCATTTACGGGTGGTGCAGCATATGAATAAACTTAATCACACACTTTCACACTGATAAATTGTCATTCTTTCTCTTACAATGTGTCAATAAACACATTATTGCTGTTAAGGATCAATGTATGCTGTATGCATGAAATTTAATAATTATGTCAGCATTTCATGAGAACACATAAAAGAACACTGCCAAAAGGAAGGCAAACCACATAGCACTAAAGGAATATGTTCCATAACCAAGGGAGAACAATGTAACTAATTACTGTAATGCAAGTTTAAAATCATACCGGTATTAACATACTGGTAGAAACAATACCGTATTATGTTTGGACTTCAATTTGTGAGAATACACACCTTTTTCCAAGTTATGATGAAAAAGGGTTAGTTGAATTATCCATTTTGGAGTGACGGATAATGTTAGTGTTCTAATAGTAGAATAGATTTCACTCCAAGTGCGTCAACCTTATATGCAAAAGGAGCCACAGAATTTAAGGTTTATATGTTATGGCATGTTGGCTAGATATAAAACCAACTGTGAAAGATATATGATAAAGCTAGCTGACTAAGTGCACATATAGAACAATAGAAGGAAAAACAGTTCAAGCACCCATGAAAAATAGCCTTCCCGGTAGTTCGACGCCAGCTATGTATTTCAACCATTTTCCTCTTTTGAAAAGTCAGACCTTCTTGAGAGGGAAAATCAAGTAGGAGGTCACCCAATTACAGAAGTGGAGACAAAAACATCAAAAGAACACAGCAGGCATTGCTGTTGATATGAAACGTAACTAACAGGTGAAGAAAATAATTCCCTTAAAAGTTCTTCCCATTTCTCTCCTTCCAGATATACAACTAGTACAAAGTAGAAGTGGCTTTCTTCCCAAAATCCATAACCCAGCTGTCTTTCATCCTTTTTTTGCCAGGACAGCTAGCGATCTTTCTCTGAAACTGAGAGTAGACACAAGGAAGCAGGCTTTAGAAGCAACTTTGACTCTCAAACCTCTTAATGAGTAGAGGGCATATACTACCAGCCTCTCATGTATATCACCTTAAACTCTTTAGTCGCAGCACAGAAAGACATGTCACAGATGCTGCAGAAATAGCGTGAATCTTTCCTATCTTCAGCGCATCAGGCCCATCAATTCATTTTTATTTGACTAGCCACTTAAACTTTCATTTCTCAAATACAACTCACTCTGCTTCCAAAATATAAGCTCAGGCACCACACGGAGAAGATAGAGGCATCACTGTATACCGACTCTATAGTTTTATTGTTAATGGTATGGGCCCTCAGGTTTCCTTACAGTGTTCAAGTGGACTTAAAAAAGGATCCCTTCTCACATCTCCACTTTCTCAAATCTTAGTGATGGAGGTCTCGAGTAGAATTATGGATGGGGTGTTTGATCTTCTTAAAGAGTATAATGAACGTGGGATATAGGAATCTATTCCACATCTTCTTTCCGTAGATATTACAATCATCTTCTGCACAGAGAATTGCAACAAAAACTCACTCCACAGTGCCTTTCCATTTGTCCTACAGTAGTGTCAACGCTCTAATCTCAGCAAAAATGACCTGTCAATCACTTCACAATCGCAAACTTGCCTCTTCCTCTTAGGGGATAAATTTCAGGAAAAATTGTGAAGTTTCAAGGGCAAGCCAAGGGGGTGGAAGACCCACTTCTCTCTAAAGTGGCAGACTTACAAAAAGTAATATTTCTAGCATTTTAGCTTATATTTAGGTCCATTTTACACATTCCTTGAGACTGAGAGTCACGCACCTACCTCCCCAACTCCCAGCAAAATAATAAGCTTGCAATTTATCAGACAAGATAGTCAATTTTATATGGACTAAATATTATAACTAAATCCTATGTGCACTCTGATTTGATGGAAAGGCCATCAATCAACACAAAACATCCAATGGTTTTTCTAAGCATTTTGGCACAGATATACACCAAAAAAATGTTAAATAAATGACGGTAGATCTAGCTCCCATGGGTTTTGAAGGTGGCTCCCACTAGACCTCAACATGGAGTAGCACTAAATCCTGTATAGCACTCAGATCGTCACACTTCCAATAACACCATTGCCTGGGGTTTTATATGCATGTATTGGCAAGTACTATCAGACAGTTTCAACGGCTTCCTAAGACAATTATTGGAATAAAATTGCTCCCAAGTACAAAGAAATAAAATGTTAATAAAAATTTCTAGCCTCCTTCCTGAAGGGGATCCATTTATGGGGAATTCAATGTTTTTGGTATTGTAATTTGATTTTGTTAATGAAAGCCCAAAGCCATTTTGTTAACCTGCTCAAACCTGGAATTTGGACATTAAATCCCATCTCTTACACATAACACACATCATTTTTTTCACTTTATTTGGGAAATAAAAGCCAGTCTAGTGTCAAGACACTATCATGGTTTGCAGATGGTATTCATCAGATCAGCATTAACCAAGTTTGAGTCAGGAGACTTAGTATGCCTCCGTCTCCTGATACTCATTTTCACTGTAATGGAACGATGAAATCATTTACATTCTTGACAGTCCATCATCTTGAGATTATGGAGCTATCTTATATATGTAGTAGAGGCAGGACTCTGGAGACATGCAGGTTTATCATAATTGAGTGAATACATATGTGGCAGCATGAAAGAACTTTCAATGAGCAATATCTTCCCCCATGGAAGTAAAGTGCTCTTTGCCTCACATTGGGCTACAGCTAGGGACCTTTATAGCAATTTTCATCCCTCCAGCGAAACTGGAGCATCTTAATTTAGAATTTTCCCCTCAAGGATTTTTACCTTATTCCCCTAGGGGAATATCAAGTCTCTCCATCCTCCACCGATGAATTTATTATCTTCTTACAAAAATTCATTGATCTTAAAAGCACATCATCACCAAAATGTGCCCCAAAAGCAAAAACCTATGGTTACATGAAGTCAAGGACCTGTTTGCAGTAAAAGATAAGAAAATATGTTTGCAGTAAAAGATAAAAAAATATATATATTCAGTGAACAAGAGGGAAAAAACTAAGGGAAGAACTATAACTAATATCAATATCTCTGAATTATAATAATATCTTTCACCTGTGAAATAGTTGAAAACTCAATATCTAAATTGCATACCAGATGGAAAAGAAAAGAAGGCAAAGAAGAATTAATCATCCCCATATGTCCCAAAAAATTCGTCTTCCCCTACAGTCATACTTCCCAAGGAGAGATTTAGGTTGTACCTGGTGAACAAAAGGCTCCATTTGACTTAGTAAATCATATCCCTGAAAATTTTTAAATTTGAGTTCAGTGATAATGTCAACCAATACTGTTGACAAAGAAAAGAACAGTGGCCAAAGTACTCACCAGCTTGAAATATCTCAGGTGAGCATCCATGATTGCACTAAAAGATTCCAAAAATTCGTACTTCATTTTTGCTTCAATACTCATGAGAGCATTTGCCTGATATCCTTAAAAACCATAGGGGAAAAAGGACCATTAGCAATCAAGAAAATCGTAAATGTGTATCCAAGAGTGTGTGCTGGGTGTATGTGGGGTTCTGAATCCAAACAATAATTGTATTATTCAGCATACCAGATTGAAGCGACTTTTATCAAATGATGACTTTGAGTTGTGAAGATCCTAGAAATATAAGGTGTCAGAAAGCTCTTGAAAATTTCAAAATCAGATATTGATGGAAATAACAATGTACCATGACATAGCAGTCTGTTTCAGATAAAAGCATATAACACTGAAATGCTAAAGAGAATATATGATGCAACTGACTTATTTGTCATTGCAATACCAACCATTGTCAGAAAGACCACACAATCCACAACCTGCTCCGTGTTGTAGCCTTAATTAGTACAGCAAATATATTCGTAATCCCCGGGTGTCAAATATACTGGTAAAGACTAATCACAGACAAATATATTCCTAATTGTACGCATTGTCCTAAGTAAGTTGACATTTAGTAGGGCCATAGCTCCACCATTGGCGCAAAGAACATTGTTGACAAGGTACAGCGTAGACAGAAAGCTGTGATGCCCACATCAAGTTCCTGTTAGCAAGGACATCTTGTTTCTTTGCATATTTATATAAATAAATATTGACATAGCTTGGTCACTATCATGTGATAGTATGATAAGACTTCTACTACAAAGCCTCCCCTGCCTCTCTCTAATTGACAGATCATATGATAGGGAACAGGCTCCAAAGAAACTGGATATCCATGGCTAAGAAAAAATTGTTTTGGGCATCAAATGTTTTCAGTCTGATCAAGCTAAAGCCATTCATAAGTAGGCCTTGGTTTTATGATAATAATTCTAGAGGAAGGAGAGAATGTGAAGAGGTCAATCAGGCAACTGAATAAAAGAGAATTTACAACAGAAAATGAAGAGGCGAGATTCTCACCAGCTCCAACAACTAGAGAATAGGTAATTCCAACAGAGGAAGATTGCATGAACTAGAGTGCATTACTGAATTTTAAGCAGATATTAAAGTCATTTCTGGCCGCATGGAATTCATGTTGAGTACATTCCTCCAATCCATAGGAGGTTCTTAGTCTCTATCTGATTGACATGGAATTCATGTTGAGTACATCCCTCCAATCCATAGGAGGATTTCCTAGTCTCTACCTGATTGCAGTGCTTGATCATTAATTTTTCATCATTTAAACCAAAATTTGCAACTCAAACAGCCCACAAAATCTTACCAGAAGACACACAGACCAAAGCAAAAATACAGCACCATCCCCGGCATAGCTTGCTATTATTTCAGCCACTACCTCCTCTCAAATATGGCAGCAGTGTAGCCAAGACTAAAGCCCTATGCCTAACCGTTGCAGTTTAGAATCTTCCTTGTGCCTTCATACACACTTGCCATAAATCATGCCATAAATCAAACCACCCATTCTCATCCATAGATAATCCCCAAGTCATCTTGCCTTTTGAATTCAGGTCTAATTTCCCTTAGGTCAGTTTGAATTGCATAATTGGAATTGAAATTTGAAAATGCAAATCTAATTTTAATTGTTTTGGAATTGAAATTCAATAGAATTCAAATTATGTTATTTGGATTGTATACGTAATCATAATTTTGAGAGAAAAAAATAAAATTGATACATGATAAACATTTTAATCCATACATATAAAAAATACGTAGCCTAATATAAACTACAAATTTTTTAATATATAGAATTTAATATGATATAATTACATAAAATCTTATTTTTAGATAAAGATAATATTTTATATATACATATATTTTTCATAACACTCTTTGTTAGAATATTAACATTTAAGTTTTTTAAATAATACATTTACAGAATTAAAAATAAATAAATTAAATAATAAAACTACGATCGGCTCACCTCTACTCAACCCGAACAACAAAAAATATTTTATCCAATGAGTCTTATATGGTTTGATTTTATCATATCTAATTATTAAACAATTTACAGCCTCAAAATTATAATTTTTTACTCTACCCCTAAAAATTAAAAATAACCATCATACACTATTTTTCAATTCCATGGAATTGGCATATGGAATTAGAATTCTAATTCCGCCCAATGCCAAACAATAGAATTGAAATTAGGTCTGAAATTCAAATTTCAATTTCAAATTCCGGGGTTCAATTCTTGCAACCAAACAGCCTCTTATGGTCTCCAAACTTTGTGGTTGTCTGTTGTCCTACATCAACATCAATATCAATGAGAGAGGGCAAAAATTCAACCAAAATGGAAGTATATAAGATGATTTCTGTAATTAGGCATGGATGACATTTTATACAGTTGGTCACAATCCTAATAAGAAGTTAATAAGTTCTGTAGTCTCAAGTAACTAACTTCCATAACAAGCCTAATATCCGCAAAAGTATCACTAGCCTCTACAAAGGCGTTATTTATCCCTAAAGTGGCTATCAATGTGACAAAATTAATAGGCAATAATTGATAAAACAATACACCCAATCAATTGGCCAAGCATAGGCATAAACAGGGAAATTGCCTCATATTTTAACCCTTTACAATTTCGCGTCCACCATTACACAACTTATGGATGACTCTAGTATGCCTTTATATAAATTTCAGTTATCTTTCACGATGTAAACAACAACAACAAAAAACCCAGTCCCACTAAATGGGCAATATGAATTTGCTTATGTTATTTTGCGCAACTTAGTACAAGCAATTCAGACCTTTTTATCACATTACTCCAATATATTTAAGGGCCACATCTCCCATTTTTCCTTCCCACCAACCTCAAAGAATCACCTTTTCTTATTGGGCTTCATAAAGCTAATAGCCTTTATCTTAAATATCCAAACCATCTTAACCTCAATGATATATTCTTTTCTTATACTTTAGAATGACCTTGTTCATCAATCTTAAAATTTCCATATCCACAACATATTATTACACATGTCTAATTGCCCAACAATCCAATCTGCAAAAAATATCAGGCCTAATAGCTATCGTATAAAATTTTCCTTGTAAGTTTAGAGGTACCCTCCAATCACAAGAACTTCCAAAGCATTTCTTTATTTTAACCAACTTGCATTAATCAAATGTGCCACTTAATTGTCGATCTCCCTATTCTCTTGAATTATAGATCTTAGTTAACAAATCTAGTCCTTAGTTAACATTGATCATTGATTTTGATTTGACTTGTTATTCAACCTAGAATTACCAGAAATGGCTTGGCCTATCATTGTTTAATTTTTATTTAGCCTAACCCTTCTAGATTCTAGGGCCTCTTTCCAAAATGCTAACTACACTTCTATTACTGCTTGAATTTCATCTTTCAAAATAATATTATTAACAAATAACGTGAACCAAGGAGCTTAATCTAGGGCATGTCTTGTAAGTTCATTCAAAACTAAGGCAAATATGTAAGGACTCAAAGTTGACCCATGATGCATCCTATTATAATAGGAAAATCCTCTCCTTTAGTTCTAACACTAGCCATTACCCTTCCATAAAGACCATTCATCATGTAAAAAGTCAAAATTCTAATTCTTCCTTTTCAAGAAGATAATCAGATTTTCCATGATTCTCTTCAAATTAAAGCTTCAAAGGCCTATCATTATTTTGAAACTGCTAATACCAATACCTGGAAATAATAAGGTCCAGTTATGCATTACAATCACAATTGAGATACTATTTGCAATAATGGAATAAGATTATCATCATCATAAGAACTCGTCTATGCCTTACGCACTGGAGAAGGAGACTTTATGGTTCACCAAACAGAAATAAGCATAGGACTCATTAAAGTCAGACCATTAATGTATAAACCTGGTGGGAAAGGAAAACAGGGATTTTTCTGGAATTAGACTAGGAGCTGTTATCCTGCTATGCAGCAGAATTCTGTACAGGTCTCATCAATGCTATAATATTGTTATGCTTCTCTTTTAGTTATCTCTATTTTATTAGTTATTTTTCAATGGATCCTGTCCTCCATTCCACATTATTTGGTCATCATAATGAATTTTACTAATTTTCAGAACACAAAGAAGTCTTTGTTACTCCAAGGACAGTAAGGGAGTTGGATTCAAGTTCATAGTTGTTGGCCTGAACAAACATCCAAGACACATGCTAAACAAATCTGATATACAACAATTTTCCAAGATGCATATCACAGTGGTTATGGTAGTTAAATTTTCAAGCATCTACAAGATCAGTTACATGAATGTAAACTATAAACATGTTTCTATTAGATCAAAGAAAGGTGCTACAAATTACAAAATGAGAACTTGTATATTTTGGTAAAAGGTTTGGAAGAAAAGGATCCTGGATCAATAATAAGTGTAAAAATTGAGGGAAAAGCACAGAGAGAATACCTCTTCTAGCCCAGCAACTATTTCTTCACGTGTACCTTTTTTCAAAGAGGCAAATTTCTCCCTTGCCTGGCAATTAGCAGGTTCATAACACCACAAAAGAAAAGAAAGAGTTATGGTGAAATATCGATAATCCGACTTCTTGTCCTTACAGCAATGTACCAACTTACACTTTCTCAAAACAATCCACAAAGCAGTATGTTGCCACGTCAAATGAGAAGCAATATATCAACAACTTCTGATACGCATAATGATGTCAAATTAGGTGGAATAGCGTGATTTGACTGAAATTATTAGCACTAGATGACTAGAAGGAATAGAGATAGAACCAAAAAAAAAAAAAAAACCACAGAGTGAGTTGGTGTAGAATGGAATGACAGCCATTCAAAGAATTCAAATTTGCTTCATAGAAATGAGTATCAAAATAAGGGTTGAATAATCACAGGCTGCAACAAATCAACTAACATCGAAAATCAAACGAATTCTTTTTGACAATAAATTTAATTAATTTCTCATTAAAGACTCTACCTGCAGCAACATTACACACATCCTCAACTTCCTTTACAGCACTTCTTTCCAAAGGAATAGTTAGAAAACATTTTTCTTTTATTCTCTGCAGTCTTCTCTTTCATGGTTGGAGCATTGTAAATCACAGGAAATAAAATATGGTTCCTTGCTAGAGTACCAAGTTTTGGCTGGCCTAATAGGAATGTTGGGTTGGCAGGCTAAAGTCCCTCCTACTAATAAAAATATACAATCTTCATCCAAAAAAAATTTGTAATACAAAACCTCCAATATTTAATGGAACACTAACAACAAGAATCAAACGAATTCTTTTTGACAATAAATTTACTTAATTTCTCATTAAAGACTCTACCTGCAGCAACATTATAGACATTCTCAACTTCCTTTATAGCACTTCTTTCCAAAGGAATGGTTAGAAACCATTTTTCTTTTCTTCTCTGCAGTCTTCCCTTTCATGGTTGGAGCATTGTAAATCACAGGAATTAAAAATGTGGTTCCTTGCTAGAGTACCAAGTTTTGGAATGACTTCAAAATAGTGTGAATTTGGCAGTAAATCATCTCACGCTATTTGCAATATATTCCTTTTACCATCCATTCCAAACAAATCCTAATCACTTCCTTTAAGAGGTTAAATACCCCCACAATGTCTCAAAGGGTCCAGGTGGCTTAATATGTAACCTTAAGAGCAAGCCGATGAGTATTTTTATCAGAACCTGCCCGTTTAGCAAAAACCTTTGTCAAGTATAGAGAAGGGAAACAAATAGAAGAAAATGCTTTGTACTCAATGAGCTGGTATAATTACATCCACATTTAATTACTAAACAAATCCTAATCACTAAACATCCACATTTATAGAATTATATAGGTATAATTACAATATTATCATTTACTCTAATTACACTCCTCTTCGAGCTGGTACATTATATGTGCCAAGCTTGTTACAAATGTATTAACTCCAAGACCTCTTAAAGATTTAGTGAATAAATCGATAAGTTGAATGCTTAAATTAACATATGAGGTGGTTATCTTTTTTGTTAACAGTTTCTTTCATACAAAATGACAATCAATCTCGATATATATAGTTTGCTCATTAAATACAAGATTTGAGACGAAATGCAAGACAGTTTAATTGTCATACATTAATTTCATTGGTGAAGAATAGTCCACTCAAAGGTCCATGAGAACTCCTTTTATCCATATCAATTCACACGTAGTTAGTACTATTAAACGGAACTCAAATTTTGCACTATGACATGATCCCACAACCTGCCTTTTACTTTTCTAGGAATTTAATTTTCCACCTATGAATACCAATTTTCGAATGGAAAGCAATAGTCAATGGGAGATTCTATCCAATTAGTACCTAAATAACTTGTAATGTTAAACTGCCATCTATTCCCATAGAATAACCTTTTGCTAGGAGCTCGTTTGATGTATCGAAAAATATGCATGACAGCTCCCGAATGACCTTCCCGAGGAGAGCCTAACAACTGATTCACTACACTTACTATAAGATAGTTGATTTTGCCAACCAATCTTCTACATCATCCTAGATTTGGTATCAAGTTTCCTTCATTAGGTAACAACTTAATATTGAGATCCATCAACGAGTGACACAATCGAAAGCCTAGCACACTTAACTCAAGGTGTGATGAGTATAATTGCGTTAAGAAATAGCTAAGCTCTATTTTGATCTTACAATACATCAAAAGCCCCAATTCATTTGTTTGAGATTATTGTTGCAGAAAATTTTCTAACTCTCCTTATACCTTCGACATCTTCTTCAGTAATAATTCTATCATCCCCTTAGGCAATTAGTCAAAGACATTTTCCTATTGATGAATGTTGATAAAAATTAAATGGTCGATATCACATCATTTCAATCTAAATTATAAAACAACCATGCTAAAATAACCAAACCATACCCAAGGTGATTGCTTAGCTATATAAAGACAAATCTTGTCAGACTCCCTCGAGCAACAAAGCCAAAAGTAGTTGCTCCATACAAACTTATTCTAGCAAATCACCATTCAAAAAAGGTATTTTTGATAACCAACTAATGCAAAGGCCAACAGTACAATGTAGCAAATGCTAAAAAATGATATGCATAGAAAACATCTTAGCAACCGAAGAAAAAGTATCCCCATAATCAAGCCCATAAACTTGGGTATAGCCCTAGACCACCCGGTGAGCCTTAAGGCAATCAATATTCTTGTCAAGGGAAAGCTTCACGGTGCAGATTCATGGGCAACCTACAATCAACTTACCAAGAGGAAGAAAAACTAAGTTCTATGTACCATTAGGGTGTAAAGTACACATATCATCAAGTATAATAGTACACCACCTTGAATCCGTAAGACCTTTACCAATAGATTTAGGTAGAGAGACAAAAGATAAAGAAGTGATAAAAGAAGAAAATGTGGGTGACAAAGGAATTATTGGAGACGACATTGGAAACAAGATATGAACTTGTACAATGACGAAGACCTTTACGTTGTGCAATCGGAAGGTCCAAATTTGATGGATGGTGGCCTAGTAAAGGATCCGGAGAAAGTGAGATAATCGGTTCCAGCAATAGCTTGCAGGAAATGCAAGGGCATCATATATACAAGATGATCAATCAGGAGGAGCTCTCTACAAGTTTGACGCAAAAGTACTTTTCGGAGTAGCAGATGGTTTAGGAGAACCAGGAGGAGAAAATAGAGGAATAGGAAGAGAAAGAGCCTCAGCTGCAAAAAAGTGAATGGGAAGTAAAGTAAGGGATAGACTCAAAGAATGTCACATCTGCACTGGGAAAAAAATCTTGAGTAATATATGAGTACTTACGACAAGGTGTTGATTTTTTCTCTCAACCACTCCATTTTATTATGGAATGTGAAAACAAGAAAATTGGTAGATGATACCTTGTGTAGACATGAAGGACCAAAATGGGGCAAAAAAATATTCTTTGGCATTATCACTACATAACATTTGAACTGAGACACCAAACTGTACGTGGATCTAAGCACAAAAGGAGAAAAAATAGAAAACACTTCTCAATAATCTTTCATTAAATATAAACATGTCATTTGAGAATAGTCAATAAATGTAACAAAATAATGGCAAATAGTCTGGGAGAGGATATGACTAGGACCTTAGACATCAAAATGGACAAATATAAAGGAAGAAGAAGCCTGTTTATTGACACGACTAATAAAAGGATTATGATTATACTTTCCTGATTGGCGGGATTGACATAAAACTTCATAAATATGACTAAGATTTTGTCTCATTTTCTTCAATGAAAATGAATAATACAGTAGGGACATCAATAACTAAATAATACAAGCCCGGGAATTCATGTCTAGAACCAATCTTTTACACGTCCTCAGCTTCTTAATAATAACAAAATTAGGAAAAATTATAGAACAACTAAGTAGTTTGATTAATTTGCTAACAAATAACAGATTAAATGAAAACTTGGGAAGATAAAAAACAGATTGTAAAGAGATCGAACTTGGACAAATAGACCCAATCCCACTTACAAATACAAAAGAACTATCTGTAAGCATGACATTGGGTAAGGTACTTGAGTAATAGACATGGGAAACAATGTGACACTACCACCATGCGATCAGTGGCACCAAAGTCAATCACCCATGGGCTTTGATGCATTGTAGTCTGCGATAAACATGTCATTGATGATCCATGACTTGTCTAGACAAGTGGGACAATGAGTGGTGCAACTAAATGAGTACTATGCTATGCAGCTTGAAATTGTAGGAACTTAGCATGCTCATCCTTGGATAAATGAATGGAAGTTGTAGATACTGGTGGGAAGGGTGGAAAGATGATCTCCAAAGTATCAAATTGGTCTACATTTGCTATATGAGGTGGCGACCATATAGTAACCAGTAAATGTCATGCACATGGCCTAACTTGTTACAAAAAGAACACTTGAGTGGTAAAACCACCATTTCCCTGGCCGCTGAATCGTCCTACATCACCACGGCCTCCATCGTATCCTCCCAAAGAGCAAATACCAGTAGAATGTGTCATAGTAATTAAGCAATAGACAGGATATTGTATTGCATTAGAATGAGGATTGGAATACATAATACAAGAGAATGCCTCAGTAAGGATAGGAAGCGTGAGATTGCATAAATTTGGGCACAGATAAGCTCGTACTTGCAAGAAAGAGCTCAGAGCATGTGAATGATATATAACTGTTCACGTAGTGTCTACAATGTATGAATGTCTGTGTTTAATGGAAATATCTCATTAAGTTTAGTTATCAATTGCCTGACTTGTCTAAACAATCCCGTTAAGCCACGATCATCCACTTGTAACTAACTTAAATCATTAACCATGTCATAAATACAAGTAACATCATTAGTACAAATATATCAGACAGCAGGCCATACAGAATTACACAATCGACAAACCTAGAATAGATCCTACAATTTATTATTAATAGGCAGCCACAACAAACTCAACAATTGAGAATCAACATGCTTTCACAACTTACTATCAGTTTGACACAAGCCATTAACAAGTGCAACAGAGAGGTAATATTCTAAACCTTGACCAATAAAACAAATCTCAACAATAGTTACGCAATGTGAATTGTTTCTGCCATTTGGTATGGTTGTGATAATAGTTGAAGTGCTTGAAAAATAGGGAGTGAAAATACATCTTGTCATATCACTAGTTGCGGTATTAATAGGAAACGTAGAACATCGATAAAAGAAGACATCTGCAAGAGAAGACCCATCACACAGAATGAATAATATATGTGCGGTCTTCTATATTTTTGAAGATCGCCAAACAATAACCAATGCCTAATAAATATGAAGCAAACTTCCTAAACGAGCCCATGTTTAGGGCTTAAGCATATAATAAGAGTGAATGAGGAAATGGTGTGAAAAACACGGGGATAAAAAGCAAACCAATCACCCAGTAGTTGGAGAGACAAAATTGCGTTTAGGCCACACATTGGGACTCATGCACCTATAGGCTACAATGCATGAGGTGGCAAGGACAATGGCCATGGTCTCTAGTGTGACTCCTAAAGGCAACCACCATAGTGTAAGCAGTTTTTGGTGGTCTATTATAGATCTGACAAATAAGGGAGAGATGATACATGCTAAGAGAGAAATGCTATGTGGCAGACTGTGTGACGTGTGGGAGGTTCGGCTTCCAAGCTCCGTTGCAGTTCTTTAAGTTAACCACCGTGGTATAGTTAGTTTTCCAATTAGATTTGTGGTTTGCTGTAAATCTGAGAAAATAAAGAAGAGAATGAGTGGAACTTCATGTGGTTTGGGACTTATGTGATTCTAAGGTGGATGTGTTCGACAATACTTGGGTTTTTGGTGATGTGCAGGTTGTCAGCGCTGAGAGGTGATGGTGCGCTGGCAGCAGCCATATGGCGATGGCAAGTGGCAGGGGCATGGCTATGGTTTTTGGAGCTCTAGCTCTAATACCATATTTAAGTATAGAGAAGGAAGAGAAATGGAGGAAAAGGCTTAGTACTCAATGAACACTAAGCATCCATATTTATAGGATTATATAGGTATAATTACAATATTATCCTTTACCCTAATAATAACCTTATTACCCAAGCCCATTTATTTTGCCTCTGGTAGGCCCTAGTGCCTGGGTAAGTTGCATTGTCCTGAATTTGGTATCACTTTATGCGTGAGAATTTCAATGAACAAGAAATGAGCAAAATCCATACATTTTTCTATTTTTTGACCTTCCTTTCTAATCCCTCCTTTTATACATGCATGTTCTATATTTTGACCTTTCTTTAAAGCCCTCCCAAATATTTCATTGACAGTTTCTTGTCCTATCATTATCAGTGATATAGTAGGCATCTGAATTGAGTTATGTAAGAAAGGTTTCACTGTTCATCAATGGAAAGGGTGAAACTGTGAAAGCGGCAAAGGTCAGGCTCCTGAAACATTTAGGTATTAGTCACAAGACTTTACGGCTGCAACTAAATATTCAAAAAAGAGAGCCAGACAGGGCATTTGACAATTGCATAGACAGAATTCCATGACTGAGGAAAGATAGAAGAAAGAAAAATGTAAAAGTTAAGTTAATGTTAATGATAGAAGAAAGAAAATTGTAAGCTGCGCAGAATTACAAGTGCCCACAAACAAAATGCAAATTTCTTCAACACAAACTCTGCTACCATTTTAAGTCAAGTATAGGAGCAAATTTACTTAATAGGGAAGATGAAAATTTTGCAATACAAGCCGAATATATGCAGAAATCAGGAGACAATGATTAAAGTCCCAGGATTTAAAAAATGATCTTAGTCCCTTGCAAGAGGATCCTTGATACCTGATCATAATCACGGATAGATTTGTCGAAGCGTCGACGGGAATCCTGCAAGTGGGGAAACATTTGATTTTATGTAGAGAATCTAATTATCAAAAGTGTTATATTTTATTTCACCAAAGACAAAATTGTGCCAGGAATTTCTGCCCCACAATATTAACTCATTTCAAATTCTCAATAGAAGCCGACAATGGAAGTACCGAAGTACTTCCCCTAAACTACAAAAATTGGCAATTAGGCGAGCAGATTCTGATCAAATTAGCCAACAGAAGTTGCCACAATATTGGGAATCCAAGAAATTGACAGAAAGAAGAAGAAGCAAAAAAAAGAAAGCTGAATAGAAAGGAACTTCATAGGGTCATACAGACTAATTTGCCAAGATGGTGAATGACTTAGTTGCTACTCTTATGAGTGGTGTTCACAAGTTCTAGCCATTGAGAAACTGACACAGACCAAGAAGATGCATGTATGTACATACAAGAAATATGCAAATAAGTCCATTATACTATGTGTATAAGTTTAGCCAGTCGGAGAAGCTAAAAAAGATCCATAAGCTCATATTATAATTGCTTGATTAATCTCCTATTAACTATAACATCAACCAGAAAACATGGGATAATATTCTGGAAATAAATTTATATAAATCCAGAAATAAATCTATATGAATTGAGATTTCAAGGAGTTAGAAAAGAAAATGGCACTGACCATATATATTTTGGAAACAAAAAAAGATACAAACCAATAGTAATTATGTTAAACAGCATTATCCTTAAGCATTATTTTTTATCAATTATTTACCTTTTTTGTTCGGTAATGGCAGATAGTTTTTTAAGTTGTAATTATTACAACGGCCATTAATTGTATGCTAAAAAAAACATAACACCTTTATTTCATCTAGTTCATAGATGATCATTCCAATTTAAATGAAATAGGACACATTGTTCTATTCATTAAAGATAGATGGGGAAAGGGGATATTGAGTAACGTTGATTTATATTGAAGATTATACAAACAACATCTGCATAACGCTGTAAGAGCATTCCAAAGGTGTATAACAAGTGATTTTCAATCCAATAATGAAAATGGGAAAAACAAGGTGAGAGCAAATATATTTGTGAAAAAAAAAGTGGAATTTATTCTCACCACAGGCCATGAAGACACATGGTCGTGAAGCAAAGAGCTTTGAGAGAAAAGCCAAGCTAAAAGTGATTGTTAAAAGCACAGTGCCACCTTCGCATTTGACTAATGAAAATAGTTCTTCTTAAAATTTGAAAAAAAAAATTATCAACAACATTATTGATGAAGAATAAATGTTGAAAGCTAATATGAGTTGACAGCTAGAGGAAAAGTTGAACCAAGAAAATTCCCAAATAGAGAAGGCCAATATGAGTACCTTTTATAACTTAATTACTAGTGTAAAATAATTTTTCTAAGACAGATACAAAAAAACGAAGTACTAAAATTTGGGAAAGTTCTTTCAGCATTTACACGTGGTCAAACAACATTGTCCACATACCACATCCCTTAAAATGTTTTATCATTTTATGGTAAAGCTCCATACTTCATACCAGATACAGCTCAAAGACTCATTAAATTAGAGACATGATGAAAGTTTTCAGCTAGTCTCTCATTTTACCATCAGTGACCATAACATACCCTTCTTCAAGTACTAGGTAAATTTCAATAATTTCTCTTCTTTGACGCAGTTTGCCACCAAACAGGTTAATCACAATTTAGAGATGGTTCCCCTTTCTCATAAACAAGTTATGGCCATCGGATGGTGGGAGGGGAATCAGCACACGTGATCACATGACCTAAGCTTGACAAAGCATGGTCAAGCTGATCATTTGACAAATTTGGTTATGTTTTAGAGACACCTTTAAACATGAAGAAGGCTGGGCCAAAACATGCAGTACTAACTTCAGTGTTTCATGAACAGCATCTAGTCCAATTCTGCAAAAACAATAGTCCACACTGGCTTCCAATTTCTATTTTACTTTTTTAATAATTCTTCATTAAGAGAGCATCAACAAACTTGAGGTCTCACAGTCCTGATAGAGAGGAAAAAATATCAATTCATTTACATACTACAAATAGGAAATGCGGCAAACATTAGCGTGGTGATTCAAGTTTCAAACCTCATATCCACAAAAAATAAATAAGCAGTCATGCAAGCTAGGACACAATAAAGAAATACCTTTGCACCCTGAAGATCAATAGACATAAACTGCATAAGACGATCAACCAAGACATGTTCAACCTGTGACAAATAACAACTCATATCACAAACAGTATCATCAAAGCATTGTTTAAAATAATGCCTTGCATATAAGTGCCATCATTAAAACAAAAGGATGAAGTTCACAGACATCAGAAAAGAAGGATAAAATATTCATATTTTTACTTGACAACAAGGATGTATTCAACAAATTTCTGGTTGTTCATGCATCTTTCCTTTACTATTTTTTTCTTTTCCCTCCCTTAGAGCAATGTTGGTTGCATGCATAGCAAATCTTACAAAGTACTTGGTCCAACCTGCCAAAACTGGGTCAAGTATTAATCACGGTACGCAAGAGTGAGGTCAACATTGACAGGCATAAGAGGTACGGTGAGGATATACCACCCATTGTCAACCCATACTCAAATACTCAATTAATAAAAATAGTCCTTTAACTGAAAGATCACTTTGCCATGCCATACTCAAATAAAAGATTATTTCATTTCTTTTTCTTTTTTGGTAAGTAAGAATATTCAAACTCAAGAGAAGTTTTTTCTTTCTTTCACATCTTGCAAGAAAACAAAGATTTTCTATGACATTTCCTACCATAGACAACCATGTCTCAAAAAAGGGCTTCGAATGGCTAAAAAAGAGTTTAACAGATATGTTATACCAATTACAGTTGAACCAACTGGCCCACAAGTCCAATGCTTCCTTTTTCTCTATGCTGTTGGCGTAAGAGTTTTGCGGCACAAACAGCATGGCTCTTGATATGAGAAAATACATAGGAAAAAGAAAGAGATGGGATAGAAAAAAAACAGTGAGAAACTAAGCTTTGATAGATTGTAACCATTTATAGCAGCTATTATCACATAAAGGTATTTAAAAAAAAAATCCTTGCTTCTTAATATAACGGTTAGGGAAGTGATTTTTTCTTTTCACCAAGTTGGTGGCCGCGGTAAATGGTGGTTTTTGCAGCAAAATTGCATAAAAGTCGGACTCTTAGCAAGTTAGCAACACATACTAAACCATGTGACAGCCTGGTCAACAACACCTCACCCAAATCGAGCAGGGCAGGAAGATTCAGAAACAAAGAACACAAATGGTTTACATAACTATAGGTGATCTCATCACCAGAAATCCAATAAGGACCATCAACAGGAAGACATGAACATGCATACCTGGGAACGAAGAAGCTCCTTGTAAGTAGCAAGCTCACGGAATGCAGTAATAAACTTGGATATAACAGGACCTGAAATGAAGGAAGCATAGAAATAGCAAAAACATCCCAACTTCTTTGCAGCAGAAAAAGATATATCAAAGGAGGCACTTAGCAGATATAGGTCAAAACCTTCTCAGTCTTATCAACAACTCTAAGACTTGGGAAAATAGTGAAACCAGATATACCAACTTTTCTTATTTATCTAAAGGAAGCTTAACATTAGATATTAAGCATAATCATTCAAATAGATTCACTAACCCTAATGGATTTATATGACAATACATATTAATTTGTCATGTTAGAATCGATGTTATGAATCCTTTTTGTATCTCTAAATAAAGAATTAACTGAATCATGATTGTCAGATGCATGGGTATTTTTCATGTAAAATTTGAAACTAATAAACACCAAATCTAACTGTAGCATGACAGATGAAATGGATATTTTTAGCAATTAATATATGGGGCTAAGATGACATCCCATTCTTGTTATTGAACTGCTCAATCTTCAGGTTAGCTGGGCAAGGGAATGAAGAGTAGTCCAGGGTGTGGCTACCTATGAGCCCATGCTAATGGCCTGGGTTCTGCCAACTCCAGTGCCTGATTCCTTTAACTTGCCTATAAAAAAAAGGTTCTTCTGAGCAGGCTCATTCAGATCAGAAAATGAAATATTCCAATTTTTTAGACAATCTTCTGAATATTTATATATACAAGCCAGAAGGCATGAACAGTTTAAAAATAAGGCCTTTACTTAGTGCTGCCTAATTGTGGATCAAGCTAGTGATTCAATGAACCACTTTTTAATGTGAATCATGAATCTTAAAATTCATCTTCCAAACTTATCAAAAAATTATTAGTATAGTGATATCCTAAAATTTAAAGAGACCAAGTGTAAAGTTTTAAACTAAGGTCGACACTTTCATGTCTATAAAAACATCTGTTTTCCATCTTTACTAGTATGTAGTTCTTATGGTTTAAAAATCACACAATGTCACCTTTCTGGTAAATGCATAATAGTCTTGAGTGAGCAAAAACTAGAACCAGCAACCCCTTGTTAGGAGGTCCTATCCATTTAGGTATGATACCTCACGGACATTGATTATACTCAACTCCACGCATCCCTAATGTTTGCTTCAGGTAACCAAAGAAGTTTTATTTCTTTGAAGAAGACTACAAACAAGCCAAAGGAGAAAAGGTATAAGAGAACAAGAAACGAAAGGGTAAAAAGAGCAGCCCAATGTATGAGGATCCTATATCGCGAGGCCGAAGGTTTGGATATACATTATCTTACCCCGCAATGAGGAGAGGCGGTTTCAGAAGTTTGAACCCCTAACTGTTACGTTACAATAAAGCGGCCTTGGTGTAGCTACGGCTCACCTCTAACTAAAAATGAAAAAGGATAGCCAAAAAACCAATTGGAATCAACAGCGCTCCAAAACTAAGTAAGAGAATCTCTAAGAACCACCATTTTTCACTTCCCTAGATTCCCTGATAGAAATTTCCAGATGCTTCAGCTGTGTCTCCCAATTCTTCTTCTTGGCTGTCTCCAAGTCAAGCAGCAGAATGCCCATTATTATTTCCACCCCAGGGCATAAAGCCAAAAACTGAGACCCATGCTAGAAGCAGGTAATGGCAGCCTCACAAACCTTGTCCATGGCATCAAGACTGACCTAATTACAAAGAAGTAGCTGGCATCCAATAGTCATCGCCAAGTCAACAAAAAATTAGACTACCTTCTATTGTCAAGAAGAAAAAGGATCAAGGAGACAAAAGACAAGGGAAGGAATTCCTCAAATGAACAAACCATTTCATCATCATACTAACCATTGCATCATCATACTATGCCGGCTTAACAAGTAATGACCTGAGATGGCATAAAATTATCCCAAGCATCTAGACATATCCCAACATAATTGCTCAAATTTCCACCCAAATTCCCCAATACTATTTGTTGATTTCTAGAAACAAGACCCAATCCAAACCAGTAGCCTCTAGCCTCTATCACACTTCAAGTCTTCAACAGTTTTCAAGAACTACATGATAATGCCATAATAAAGTCAGGGTCCTAGAATAAAACTGAATCCACTCCTCCCCAAATACATGCACACAAAGAAAATTCCTCCATTCACTTATTTCTATTCGTATTGGTAGCTATATATAGGTTTAGCAATAGAAGATTATACAACAATAAGTAGCATAAACTAGAGATATTACAAGTGCCAACATTTAGCAATGAATCATGAACAAAACTTAATATCAAAAACAATGCGGCATCACCTACCACCAATGGACAAACTCATAGGATCCTCAAGTCCGCCACCAAAAGCTTCTAAAGAATCAGCAAATGTCATGTCACCATTACATGCCTCACCAAGTGCAGCCCTGTGAAGCATGAAATCAACAATTAAATTTACTGTTACAGGATTTACATAATGGCTCTGAAGAAAGTATCCACTATTCTTTTTTCATCCCCTCTTCTGACTCCTCCTGCTCCTCTTTCCATGTTGGAAATCACCAATTTATAGACTACAATTCATAAGGAAAATAAACGAGACAAAAATGGCAGAATCTATAGAAAAAGACTTCAGGGAGAGCACGCAAAGAAAAGATTTGATTGATATTACTATAATACCCTAGGCTCCTTAACAGCTACATTCAATAGGAAGAAGCAGCATGATCTCTTTTATGTAGCTGAATAATGATCTCTCCGCCCTCCTCTCACATTCAAGAGTTCACCCCTTGGACAATCCTATTGGACTTCTTTCCCTTAGAGCTATTGGAAAGATCTGCAAAAATAGGTGACTTATCATACTGATTATTCACCCTTGGTTCTCATAATATTTGCTGAGCATCAAAATTATTGGACAGAAAATTTAGTTAACTGCAAAGTAATCCATCATTAGAAGAAACAAACCTCCCTGAAAAGATGATTATTTAAATTCATAAAACGAGGCAACCAGGAAGCCTAGATTCTCGATAGCTCTATAATGGACAAGTATAGGGATTTGCCCATCCAACTTCAATACATGCTACATAAGTCAACAATCACTAGATAACCAATAGGTTTCCCAGTTAACAGCAAGCTCTCTACTAAGAATTTCTCTGTGGCTGGATAATTAAGCATTCCCGTGATTATTGCAGATACTACATCGAATAATACAATGCATTTTGCATTGTAAGTGAATTATGCGAGGGCTAATGCAAAAACCCATGGTTCACCTTATCTCACACACGCAACGAATAAATTTTCCCATATTCCTATTTCATAACTCGGTCAGATCCTTTTACCCAAATCATTACTATGCACCCACTTAAGAATAAATCTAAAGAAATCTACATGGCATATTGTAGAGAATAAATATTGTTTAAAAAACCAAGATATCAGTCGATTCACAGTAAATTCCAGAATGTAAATGTTGCGAGTCCCACATCGGGGAGCTAGCTCCACAAGAGCTGGCTTATAAGCCTGAGGGGCTCTCTCTCCTATCAGACCGGTTTTTTGGGATTGGGCTCTCTTCTTGGGCTTGTACCCACAACAATGGTGCTTTCATTGAGACCGACCCTGACCTGGAGAGGGCCACCTGCGAAGGGTTCTGACGGGAAAGGGCTACCTGCGGAGGGGCTGACCTACTACAGGTGCGCCGAGGCGGAGTGAAGCTACAGAGTATAACCGTCGAGGTCTGCAGCTGTCGAAAGGAGGAGAAATGTTGCAAGTCCCATATCGGGGAGCTAGCTCCGCAAGAGCTGGCTTATAAGCCTAAGGAGCTCTCCTTCCTATCAGACCGGTCTTTTGGGATTTGGCTCTCCTCTTGGACTTGTGCCCGTAACAGTAGAGCATAGTTAGGTTTATTCATCCAACAGTCAACCAGCTCAAGGAAGCAAACACCTTCTCCTAACACGTCAGTCATAATGGTGGAACATCGCCCATAGGTTCTGTAACATCCCGAAATATTTTTATCCGATTAAATTGAAATTATTTATTATTTTGGGTAATTCGAGCGTGAGAAAAAATTAATTAAATATTATAAAATTTTGGAGAATATTTGAAATTGTTAGGCCGATATCCGAAGTGCACCCATTCGATCGTTCGGGTATCGAATTAAATTTTGGGATTAAAAGAAAATGTAATATATATATATATATATATATAATAATAATAATAATAATAATGAAATAATAAAAAAAACAGAGGAGAAGGCAGAACGAGGGAGAAGGATGGTCGGGGAGAGAGAGAGCGCAGGAGGGTTTCGTTTGCAACAGTGAGAGGACCGTTCTCCAGTGCCGGCGATGGCCGACGAAGGCCGTGCGTGGCGGTGGCCGGCTGGCACGGCCGGTGAAGCCGCAACAGCAGCTGCGGGAGCCCAGCGAGAGGAGTGACCACGCGAAGGAGAAGAGGAGAAAATGAAATGAAGGCTTTCGAGTCCGATTTCAAGCTTGAGCTAGTTGGAGAAAATGTAGAGCACGTCGAGGCAAGTATTCTCATACTCACTATTTGCTCTCTTTCAATTTTTATTCGTTCTTCATTGGGTATTATCATTTTGATACCCACCCAAAATGTGAAAATCCTATAGCCCATGATTTATATTCAATAAATATGTAGTTATTTGTCCAATTTGTTGTCCAAATCATTCGATTTGGTATCGCCAAACCCTAACCCCACGTCAAATTCGGGATTCCTATTTTTCCCCATGTATTATGTTAAATTGACCTCAAAAAATGAATCACCACATCCCAATTATACACATATATCTACTGGACATCCGATCTCATAAGAATCAACTCATTCGCGGCGTCTAGATGCTCTAAAAGCCCACTGTACTGTTCACCCAAGGTATAATGGAAAATTTGCATACTTCCACCCCATTTAATTGTTATAAAAAATTATATCTAACTATTTATGTTTGAATGTAAGCCTGAAAATATATATTCATGCATTGTTTGCAATGAAATGGGCTCCGGAGGACCCCAATGTGATATTGGCTCATCGATGGTAAAGAATTCCAATCTCTCTCATGAATTTTGATAATCATACATATAAATTAAATTGTTAAAAAGGTTTAAGTTCTAAAGAAAGATAAGAACCGAGCAAGTAATCGAAGGGAAGTCCACAATATAATATGTGAATGATTAAACCTCCCAAATGGCGGGAGATATTGTAAATTAGATGTGGTGGACTCTCCCTCAAATGGAAATAGAAATGGAAATGGAATAATGAAACTAGGACCATGGACTTATGTTCATTGGACAGTATTCTCTGATTTGCCACGTCCATCTCGGTGGAAACCCAAAGAATACTTTGGCCGCGTATTCTGGTCGCCTGTGTGAGTGGGTAATGTCCGTGGCACGCCTTAGGATACTACTGTGGAAGAACAAGGAACTGCCCTGGTACCCCGGGAAAATGGGGCGTTTATCGGCTCGTCTACGGGCATGATATGTAGATGGCCTCCCGGCTAGGTCTAAGAATAAGCCCTCACGGCCTTAGATCATATGAAGTATCATGATCCTTTCCTCGTTCTTTCACATCGTTGCTAGTACGACTTACTAGCCCTGATCCGCAAAGATTAATGAAAATAATAAAAGTGTATAAAAACGTATCTAATGTTAATATGCAACTCATGCGATCCCAAAGGTCCCCTTCCTCTCATGTTCCCTTTTTAATTGAAATTATATAATTTCTCCCATCCCACCATCGTTTCTACTATTTATCCGTCTTTTGTTAGTGACGTATGTTTACACTTGTTGGGCTATATGCTCACTCTTACTGTCTCTCCTTTTAGATGAGAATGCTATGATGCCCAACGAGACTAAGTAAGCTATACGGGCGAGATAGGCAACTGATTTCTTATGCAGAGCTTGGGGCCTTAGTTTGATAATGTATGGTATAGGGATTTGTATTTTACTTTCAAAATCTTAAACATATACCATGTTATGTATGTATATGTGGATGGATGAATGGTTTGGTTTCTTGTGTATTATATTTGTCATGCTTCCGCAGGTTACAATTTGTGGTCATAGTTGGGTTCTTTTAGTTGGCATCCTTTTTAGCAGACGTTATATCTGAGGTATAACGTCCGTGTCACCTGTAAGGTCATGGCAGTTGGAGATCCTGTGGAAAATTGAGTTGTTTTTTAGTTGTGGAATTATGTTGATTATTGTACAAGGTTGTTTACAAGTGTTTGTATTTTGGCAAACGTCCAATTTACAAACGGAACTCTATCCAATTTTCTGCAGGAATTTATAATATTAATTATGAGCATTAGTTTATGTTATAATTGACGGATGGTTATTTAAAGGAAAATAACCCGGTCCATCACATGTTCCTTAATTAGTATACTTAATTTGTTGGAATGTTTATTTCTCTTCTGTAGAAAACCTTTTGCCATGTACTTCTTTCATTCACTAATAAGACTCATTCGTAAAAGCACCCCATAGAAAACAACGATAAAGAACTCACAAAAATATCTTGCATCCCCTGTAAAGTCTCTGGCATCGATCCTTTAGCTCATCTGTTGTTTGCTCTATAGAACAGATCTGTACAGTAAATAGATGATCACCAGGTACATAAGACAACATTAGAAAAAAATCTACTTGTATTTAAAGACTTAATAGATAGCTCATCAAAATTTCAAACAACACTTTCCAAAAGGATGGGGGTGGGGCAATCCAACAACCGCTACAAAAACAGTATACTGCTTTTTTTTTTTTTTTTTTTGGCCTTTTCAGAAGAGCAAATAGTAGTAAATAAGCCATTACCACCCTTTCTTTTGGTTAATACACATCACTCGGGTAGGCAGAGGTTTCAAGTACCTTTTTTGCCCATTCCAGTTTTGGAAAGGTATAGGCTTAGACATGACCCAGAAGCAAAATTGTTAAACAAACTGAGAGAAGATACAGGAAGAGCAGAGAGAGAGAGAGAGAGCACCCCACACTACCACGCCTTTCACAAACGCCAATATTATCATATCCGTTCCGTTGTATCGGTGGTAGTTCCTCTTTGTTTTTTAACTTCTATTACATAATAGCCTGGCCAGGAATAATAGTTGGACAAGAAAAATTCCTCGCATATGGAGGATGGTTACAGCTTACAAACATGGATCTCCATTTACCTTGTCTTCTTCATATTCGTAAGACGAGCCTTCACAGCGACTGATACGACAATGCACTTCGATTGGGATTACTAATCCACAATTACCATCATAATCGTGATTTTCAAGACCAACTTTTCACCCAAAAAAAAAAAAAAAAACAGATATCAAACAAATTCATGGAATACCACATTAGACGATTATGAACATAGTCACTGCCTCAAAGCCCAATGGACGAATCAGGCTAAAACATAGGTTCCAGAAACATTCATAAATTAGAAATCTAACATTACACAGTAGAAAATCAACGAGAAGACGGATCTAGATTGTAGGGCAAAATTTGCAAAGCAAATCAATACCTGCTTGTGGAACATTGGGGAATCTTCTAGATCAACGAAGACCGCCATCGTTTCCTTCTGTATAGCTCGCTCGCCCCCCCCCTCTGTCTCTCTCTCTCTCTTACTAAACTGTAGCAGCTAACCAAATCCCAAACAGAAGTCAATCCTCCATGGTCGAGACATTAATCCAGCGTAATATAATTATGTTAGTTACGCATGTAACGTATATCTAATCAACAAATAAAATATAAAATTGATGGGAATAGCCCAATATGAGCTAGCTTAGTATTCAATTAGATTAAAGGGCTAAATATTAACGGTCCATTAAAAAAAAATCACATAATCAATCAAACTGTAACGTTCAAATGCATAAATTAAATTATATAACTTAAACAATTAGATATTAAATGACCATAATAAATTATTTAATGACCTAATATAGGGAACGGCTGGAACGATTTTATAACTAATAACCAAATGGCCCCATCATTAAAATAGGATGGCTATTATATATTGTAAGTAATACATCTTACGACTAATTTGAAGCGTTATCATGCACACGTATCGATTTTACGTGCCGACTAGCTAAATGGTGTCTTTAGTTATAAGTAAAATCTCTCCCAAATGGTGAGAAGGGAGGAAAAATAAAAAATGCTACTTTATCAAACATGTGTATAGAAAAAGAAATATAACATTCTAAACATATATTTATCTCCATATTCTCTAATTTTGTACATTTATTTTTTCATATTTTTTAAATTTAAATGGATAGATTATTAATTTAAATGTCAAAAGATATACCCAAAAGTAAATTTTGTATATCTCTCACATCTAGTTCATTTTTTTATGGTATGTACGATCAAAATTTAGAATTACAATGATCGGACCCATTATTATTTGAATATTTGAGTGAATTTAAACGACTATCCAATTTATAAGTCACTTCAGATTCACGAAATGTATAAAAAATAATTATATTTTTACTATATTTACATTATTATTAAGCTACATTATACTATAACAAGCCAAATAAATAAATAGAAATATTACTCCTAAAGTATATAAAAATATTGGTGTCTAATCCTTTTTCATAAAATTGTAAACTAGAAAAGATGTGCATTTTTATATTTGTAATATTTATAATGTTTTAGCTAATCAATATGATATAAATATATTTATTGGTTCAATATATATTAAGAAAGATAAACATTTTAAAATAATATTATTAAGTAAATGGTGATGAGAAATATAAATTACTGACCATTGGATTTATAAAATGTCGATACCAACCTCTAATGGGGTCCCAGCAGGGCGCTGTGCCTCGCTTTCGTGGCCGTCAGATGTAATCCTATGGCCGCAAAATATTATTTTTTTAAATGATTTTGCGTATTTAAAGATATGATTTGTATTTTTATTTTTTTATTATTAAAAACGCGTTGGCAACCATTCGATTCGTTTCTAATCCAACGGTTGCCAACTCCTCTCCCAAATCAAAAACCCTAGCCTCCATCATTTGTGAGCAGCTGCTCCGTCTTGTTCTCCCTCTCTCCCTCCGGCACAGGCGCTCACTGTCTTCTTGCTCATAAGCAGTCGTCGCACCGTTGGTCAGGTTGGCTTGCTCTCTCTCTCTCTCTCGCTCTCTCTCTCTCTCTCTCCCACGAGTCAGTGCTGCACAGCGCCCCTGCGGCCATCTTTCCATTCATTAAAACCCCAAAACCTTAACCCACTCGTGGAGTCCTCTGCCTCTGCTGTCTCTAAGCCGCTGCTCATTCACCCCTAACTCCCCGATCCTTCCACTCACAGAGAACAAAATTCCCCAAAGAATCGAAAATGTCGATGTCGAAGAGCTCAAAGATGCTTCAATTCATCAACTACAGGATGCGGGTCACCATCCAAGACGGCCGGCAACTTGTCGGAAAATTTATGGCCTTCGACCGCCACATGAACCTTGTTCTCGGAGATTGCGAGGAGTTCCGCAAGCTTCCTCCAGCGAAGGGCAAGAAAGCAAACCCAAATGAAGAGCGCGAAGACCGCCGCACCCTCGGCCTTGTCCTCCTCCGCGGTGAGGAGGTTATCTCCATGACTGTTGAGGGTCCGCCACCACCAGAGGAATCTCGCGCAAAGGCCGTTGGCGCCAATGCCATGGCGGGACCCGGCGTTGGCCGCGCTGCTGGTCGCGGTATCCCTACCGCTCCTCTCGTACAGGCTCAGCCTGGTTTGGCTGGCCCCGTTCGCGGTGTTGGTGGTCCTGCCCCAGGTATGATGCAGCCTCAGATCTCGAGGCCTCCGGTGCCGGCGTCGCAGCTGTCAGCGCCGCCTATGGCTTACCCTACTCCGCCGGTTATCCGGCCACCGGGTCAGCAGATTCCTGGATTTGCTGCTCCTCCACAAATGCAGATGCCAAGAGGGCCGCCGCCTCCTGTGCCTGCCCCTGGCCAGTTTGGTCCGTCTTCGAGGCCAGGATCGGCTCCAGCTGCACCTTTCCCTTTCCCTCCACCGCAGTATGCGCAGCGCCCAATGATGCCGCCGCCTCAGATGATGAGGCCAGGAATGCCGCCGCCCCCAAGACCTGGAATGCCGCCTCCGCCAGCTCCTCGACCTGGTATGCCGCCTCCACCTGGTGGTGCTGTCCCTGTTTATGGTCCTCCGCGCCCTGGCATGCCCCCTCCACCAAATCCTCAACAACAGCCACCAAACCAGCAGCAGTAGTGAGGTTTGTTACATTGCTTACTGTTTGAAATATTGGACTCTATACCTGTGAAACTTCGATGTGGCTCTGAGAACTGAACTGGTTACTTTTGAAGTCGGTGGTTGGAGGAGGAGGTTGGAATTGGAGACGATCTCTTCGGTGTTATTCTAGTTTTGGATTGCATCACATTTTCAATGACTTCTTTGATTTTTTTCATTAAATGATTGTGTTTTTCTGGCTCGTATAGTGAAACCTAAGCACCGCATTTCAATGTGCTAATAATACAGGAGGATCATGGGTCTCTATGAAAGTCCACTGGCAGAAAAATAAATGCCCTTGGTTTCTATGAGAATGGGAGAAGTAATCTAAGTGATCTAAAATTAACTTTGATACATAATCCGAATTCAAAAACTATTAAAATAGAAAATCTTTGTAGGATCTCCTTGCACTGCATTCAGAGAATATGGCTGCTCTCTATTTTTTATTTTTCCTTTTCATACTATTATAGCTTGCTTCACTCATCCTTCCCGTATAGTGTTGATGAGTATTGTCCCATAGGCGTCTCTTAGTGATTTATTTTTCTTTACTAATATGGCATTCTTTGGACATATCTTTAATTATATGGATTGGAAACTTTTAATGCTAAACAACCAGTTTTCAGCTTTCCCCACATGGCAACGGATTTAAAATGGGTGCCAAGCGAGGGCAATTAGCTATGCATGTCACCGACTTACCCTAGCAATCATGCTTACATTTTTCTGAATTATTTGACCATTGTTTTTGCATTGTTTGGGCGCTGCCATGAAGCATGATTACTTTGTTAGAATGGATGTTTGAAACTTCATTTATCCGTTCATTATCACCTTTTGGTGTATATTACTACAAGAATTAGGATAATAAAAATTTGTGTGGGAGTTTCTCTTTTTTATAGGTGGAATCTGAGCAACTCATTAGATGAGTTTCTATTTTTTTCAAATTAGAAAAATAATGATAATAAGAATTTTCAAATGAAGAACAATAAGATCTGAATGCGATTTAATAGTACAGAAGTAGTACCTTCAGAATATAGAGAACTAAATAGCTTAGGTAGGTGTAATGAAGATGGCAATTATTGCATTAGTAGGGAAGTGGTTGATGGAGTCTCAAAGCGCCAGGATGGATAGAGCTAAATCCAGATGGTAAATAAGCTGATGGTGGGATCAGTAGGGTATCCCAGATGTTTTGGGACTTGTCTTTATCAGGAATTTGGGACTTGATACTTTTCTTTTTTTTTTTTTTTTGGTCCCCCCCCCTTCCCCCCGGCGGCCATTTGGGAACTGATGCTTTTTTTGATGGAGAGTTATGTTAGCACGCTGGCAATTGGCAATATTTTGGCTATCTGACTTTTTGGATCCTTGCTATTCTTCTCTCATTCATACAAGTGCAGAACTTTAGAAGTATCAAAGAATTCTGGAATTCACGACGAGGATTTTTGTTTTTATATTCTCCTGTTAAAGAAGATATGAGATAGATTAGTATTGCTCAAATTACATATTCCTATCATTCAGTTATCAGATTATCGTAAAATTATTATTATTATTTTTTGTTTGGGGGGGGGGGGGTTGTGTGAAATCCCTCGGATTACTGTTTCATTGTTATTGTACTGGCAGGATATTCCTGGACATCATAGCTGTGAAATATAACACTCCATAGCATGCAGTAGCATCAAGCTTGGTTTTCTGTTAGTGAAATTTTCTTCGTTTTTGTTACCCCCTCCCCCTCTTCTTCGTCTCGTCTGATTAGATTATTAGATGATGTTCTACATTCCAAGTTGATTTTATGTTCAAGAGCACAATGTTCCCATCACTTATTGTCGTGGGACAGCATATCCTCAGAACCTTCTTCCTTAGATGCTACCACATTCGGACCATTTCTCTGATGTCCGTTTATCAGCAATTGTGGTTGCTACAAGCTGTTTCCCAGGCACTGCCCATGATTTTTGGGGGAGGCTATGTTGCTCGGTCCTAGGCACCTTTTTAATGATAACAATATGAGCCTAAGTGGTCGGATCATTTAGGCTGTACATTGGATAGAGATATTGCTATAACCCTGGAACTCAACAATGTGTGCTTGATCTTTTTATACTGTAACTTCCATGCTCCGCAATTGCAACCTTTTGTCAGGCTAAGTTGCTCCTAGACACTCTCTGATGCTGTACCCTTCTACAAAATTTTCTGGCGTGTGCTAGCAATGAGCAAATTTCCACCCTTTGATCCTTTTGAGGTTTTAATTCCATCACACATTGGAATTCTGACCAGAAGATTTACCTATAAAACGATTACTCATGTCTAAAGCTCTTTGGGCAGGACAAAAAAGTGCAAATTCGTTTGAATATGATTTGTCAGGTGGATGGCAATCTGCAGGTTCAGTTCGCCCTTACACTTCATGTTTGCCTCCTTAAGTGAAATAAGGCCATGATAGAATAAAGTGAGACTAATTTTTATAAGAATGGAAATTATTTATTTGATTTATGTGGTATTTATTTTATCTAGATCACCATTTTTGTCATTGTGCACGGGATGTCGGCAATGTTTCTTATTCAGTCATTATTTTTGTCCTATGGAAATAAGAAAAAAAAATTATACAGTTAATTTTGTCTAATTAATAAAGAATATAACTTCAATAATTAATTAAGTTCATTGCATATTATATAATTGTATAATATTTCAAAAAAATAAATATAGCAAGAAATGGGAACCTGTATTTTTTTTAAAAAAAAGCAACCCAGTATATGAGTGTCTTAGATTACAGTGTCTGGGGCTCACTGTTGGATGAGAACAATAACTTGGATTTAAAGAAAACTAGAAATATATTATTTTCTATAATGGTAATTCCAAACTTTGTTAAGAACAAATAGCGTAGTTTTAAATTTTTTCTATTTTTTATATCATTAATTTTTCTATTAATATTCAATTTGAAAACTACGTAAAAAACGTAAGTCAGTGACAATTATAGGTATACAATTTCTTGGTGACCAGTGCCCAATTGAAAAAATAGAATTCTATTTAAAAAAAAAAAAATTCATGTTTCAACTTATTAGGCAAATTCATTTTGTGGCAACGGTGATATGGTTATGTCTGGCTAACGTTTCCCCATTGCCAGCTCAGAAGCCAACGGTGAAGGAGAGACTCGAGGTCAGAATCTCTGACAGGGTGGCTTTGCGCTCTTCACGGCCATTCTCACCATCTCAACAAGTAGTGTAGTCTCTTAGATCGAGAGGAGTGAAAGATTCAATAAAAGAAGTTAGGAGATAAGTGAAGCATGAATCATTGAGAGCCATAATAGCACATCATCTTCGTCTCTCTCTATCTGGAAATTGATAATATGTATCATTTTCATTTGCAATTGCAAAGCAATTGACACAATCAATATGACTCAATCCATGAGAGATGGAGAGACCTTAGTTTCAGCTGGTGGAAGGTTTGAACTAGGAATCTACAGCCCCGGCATCACTGGGAAGGGATGTGTGGCAATCTGCTACGTGATAATCCCTCTTATGACTGCATCGTATGGGTTGCAAACAGACACACATTGCTCCTTCATTCGTCCTTAAGACCATCGTGCATTCACCAGCCCTAGTTCTTATCAATGGCACTATTCTCATCATTTGGTCTGCGAACTCAACGATGACAATTATCCTGATGATTTCTTATGGCAGATATTTGATCATCCATGCGATGTGCAGCTTCTCAGAATGAAGTTTAGGATAAACCTGATGTATTACTTTTATTTAACGGTTTTGTGGTTGATGATTGACTAAACATTCGAGTTTATTTTCGTTGTATCATTTGCATGCGTGTTTTGGTTGAATTCTAGCACCATTACACGGCTCAACCGGCATTTACTTGTTGCCTTTTACATAGGAAGTGGAACTGCTTCTAATCATGAACACAGCTTTGTTTGCATGGGGGAAAAGGAGACTCGAGTGGAAAGAACTTTTATCCGAGTCCCACTTCTTCTTTCGGCTGCCAAAATTCTGGGTTGTTTACTGCTTCTAGAGCGTATGGTGAAGCAATTGTCATGTTCCCAGTAGGAGACTCTACATGCCCACTAATCTAATCTTCCCAACTGTTACCACCCACCTCACAAAAAAAATAAATAAATAAAAAAAATCTTATTAATTGTTTCTGTAGTCATAATAGACTTACCGGAAACTACAGCAAGTATCCAAATGTGGTACGTCTTTTCATGGTGACTCAATGCTCTAAGCTTCTATATTTCGTACCCTGGAACAAGTTTGAACATGTGATTTCTATGTGACAATGGAGTAAAGTTTTGATTGTTATCCCACCAGGGCTCGACCTCACTATCCTTCTACATCCTTTAACGTGCCAAATGAATTCAGCCAAGTGTGGTGCGTTCTCCTTGTCGATTTCATAACCTCTGATCTCTTAAATCTTAGTGTAACCAATTATATATATATACACCCATCATTTTTAAAATATAATACCACTTATTTACTTACATGTTGAAATTTGAACTTAGGGATTCTGCTTTGCATATAGATAAAGTAGAATTCTATTTTGCAGATCTATGTTGTCAGTTTGCGTGGTTGGATGAAACCAACTATTCAGATTTGTTATAATTTTTTTAAAAAATTTGTAATATAAATAAATTTAGATAATCTAGTCGCATAAATTGATTGCCCAAATTTACGAGATAGGATTCTATTTTATTTATACCCAAAGCAAGATCCTCAGCCTCGGGAGAGAGCACAGTCAGCCCAACACATAAATCAACACTAATTTCTAAACAAACAAAGACGGTGATTGGATATATATATGAATACTTATTTTATTCATATATAAGCCTCTTATAATTATTTTATCTATATATAAAACTTATTAACATTTTTAACAAAATAAAAATATAGAAAAGGTTAGAAATAAATTATAGGAATACAATGTATAACAATACTCAAAAACAAAACTTTTTTTTATTGCATTATTTAGATTTTTTTTAAACAAAATAGAAAAAATATTTTTATTATTTAAATATGCAAATAAAAATAAACAAAGAAAAATTATTACAAATTGTCAGTCAATCGCAACGTAAAGAGTACATGCATATTTGTTTTTTGCATTAATATATGATTTAAAAAGAAATTAACTTAATATAATTTTTTTTATCAATAATTTTTTTATAACATAATCATTTTTAAAAAAAATCTATTTTTTTTGTAGTACCCTCTTTGTATATTTAAAAATTTTTAATTTTGCATAAGAATTAACATATGAATTATTATATTTAACCTTTCCATTATTCCAATTCCAAATGCACACGTTCTTCAACCTTTCCAAAGTCATCAGCTGGTATCAGTCGTTGCTATAGTGCTCAAGGGTGGCAACAACGCGTACATCTATATAATAACCAATGTCGAACTTTATCATCCTTCGGATTGATCCTGCTTTATCACACCAATCATAATATTGAATCTCTACAGTATCCTCATCAATGCATAATTTATCTACTTTCATGTAAATACACATATATATACATATATATACATATATACATATACATATACATATATATACATATACATATATACATATATATATGAGATGTTATATCATCAGAATGTTCAGAAGAATGCCAAAAAACTGCCAGTTTTAGCTACTGTGGTACGGCCTCAATCACCACGTTTGAACAATGAGTCTGAAAAACATATGTTCACCCGCTTCTCTTCTACAAAGTTCAAAAGATGACATATTGAACCAGGCCATTCTGCATTGTCCCATCTTTTGTTCTCAATCCTCTCCATTATTATGTTCAGAATCAGAAACGCAATATTTTCAGGCTTAAAAACAGCTAGTAAACTCTATCAACATTTTGTCAAAGTTCTCAAGCTTACTTTCAATATACATAACAAAACACACAGCCTTAGCGGCAAATTTCTCATTCGTAGGAAGCCTCCGCCTGCAGATTTCTACTTCATGAACAACACACGGCAAAATCATCCCTTGCCTTCAATAGTTCACTCCATGCCCAGGAAGCATATTGTTCTGTTGAAAAGCATCCATGGGGAATAAGTGGAACATTCTGGTTAGGCGGATCTAGAATTAGGCTGCTGCCACTGTTATTATTATTATTATTTATTAGAAAAGATAACAGAATAAGAAAAGATTCAAGTTTATCCATTATCCAGCTGGTGGGTATAGCAAGAATTTCCACCATTGAAACTTCAGCATCTATGATTCTACTTATATCAAAAAGAGGAGAATTCCAAATGTAAAAATCATCCATCATGTTGAATCCTAATTTTGCAATACAATCAACCGCAATATTGCTCTCTTGATGTACAAACTTGACGTAACATGTCCAGCTTCTATTCATTATCTCTTTACAATTATTGATAATCTCGCTATTTGGATAATCTGAATTAAGGTCTGTGAAGAGAGCTCGAGCTACAGTTTCTGAATCTATTTCTAAATCTATTTCGATCAAGACTTTGTCGAGGCCTTGATCTTATGCCATTTTCAAAGTGTGCCAAACGGCTCTAAACTTAGGAGCAAGGACATATCATATTCTGAGAAACCCAGAGAAACCGAAAGTCCACAATCCATAGACATTTTTGCCAACAGCCCCAAAACTTGAGTAGTTGTTCTTTAGTGCTTGCATCGGTATAAATTTTGGTTTGATCCAGCCTTTAGGAGGTGCAACCCACTTGTTCAGGAAACTTGTGTTGGTAACAGTTTCGTCTAGAATTGTTGGAGGTGTCCCCCTTTGAGCTCCTCTTCCACTTTAATAATGTTTTCCTTTCCGTAAAAGTCATCTTGTGTGTTTAGCTTGAAAATTTATTTGTTCCTTTCGGTCCAAAAAGTCCATAGTGCAGTCATGAAAATTTATTTTATGATTAATCATAAAATAATTTAATTAATCAAGATAATGTATGAAATATTTTTCTATTGTTCAGTATCAGTTTTTCTATTGTTCAGTATTTATTTAGTAAAATTTAAAGGAGATAGATAGTTCAAAATGGATAAGTTTTCAACACATATTATTCTCCAGCTTTTAATGGGGTAGAATTGGGAAAAATTTGAAAAAAAAAAATATTTTAGATGTAAGTGCTTAAATACCATTGGAATAGTATTATAGTAACCTATAAGTGAAGAGGTTCTATGTTAATTTCATCCTGCTTACAACTTTTTCATCGAGTCATTGCACCATCTATATTTGATCTAAATTCTTATATCTCCTTGGTATAATATAAAAGTTAGAGGCGTTTATAAAACAGTCAAAAATTGATATCGGAAACACAGTTCACATAGCCCTCAAGCTTATGTCATTTACACCATTTCATTCTCTAGCCTCTAATAAAGTAGAAAAATATGAAAGATCCCATATCATGGTAGAACAAACAAGTCGTGCCAAGAGGTTGCTGAATTCGATTTGTCATAATCACAAGTTCTTCAATAACAACTTATTTGGAGTTCATGCTATTTACATTTCACGTACAAAGGTTGAATAGCTTCTGTGTAGCCGGTCTATTTTTTTATGGCTATTAATCTGTTTTTTTAATCATAGTGAATATCTATCTAAATCAAAGATGCCTTCTCATGTGACCCAGTAATGGTAGAAGTTCTTATCAGGGATCTAACTACTTATTTGAATCATAAAAAAATAATTAACAACGCACAATAAATAATAATTATAAATAATCACGATAAACAAGTAATAGCGTACCTAAAATCGGTGGAGACTGAAACATGATTTGAAATTGACTCGGATGCTTAAACCTTCCCCTTCTCAATTTTCTCTCTCTTTCTCTCTTTTTTTCTCACAGTGTTGGCGTTCGGTGTCTTAAAAATTATAAAGTGATAACCCTAAAAACACGTCAGACACATTTATATCAGGAATAACACTCAAGCGCCTGTTAGGTGCGCATTACATGTAAAGTCATTATGCAATTAGCATACGAGTGCCCCTCAAGCACTCACTAGGTATTGGTATAGAGCAATCTGGAAATCCCACTCATGGGTCCCTCAGGAGCTCTTCAAGAGCCATTTAATCTGGAATCGGCGCACATGCAGCAATCAAGCGCCTATCATGTATCTGTAATTTTCCAAATCAATTCGACACACGTGCATTATCGTGTGTGCTATCAAATAATACTTCAAATGGATATGGGATCCACACATGAGTAACTCATAATCCAACAGTTCTATGGGGTTACTTGTAAACAAATATTTACCTTTTAGTTATTAGGTGTTGTCTTCTCAATCATCTCAATTATTATAGATGACCCGGTGGAGGGTTTGGTCTTGACTGAACTGATTCTCTAGTAGTGTCTAGGGCCGAACAAAATTGCTCTAACTATTAATCAATATGATTTCAATTAAGGCCTGTATATGGGCAGAGTCAAACAACATTGTCCTAGGAAGCTGGACTGATAAGCTATGGCCTTCGGATACGGATACATATTAAGCGGTATTTGAAATATTGGAGACATTTTTACACATGGCTACCACACATGCAACAACCAAAATGTACAAGACCATCATCAAATGAATGTAATAACATTGTCATAACTTGAACCAGGTTGAATCCTTTTTCCCAACGAAGACTTGAAACAATTTTCACACCAGTAAGCATCATACTCTGTCAGCACAAGCAGCATAATATGTGACAATAATTAACTGAAAATTGAAAAACTGCGCAACCAGCAGATTGATTATCTGAAACGAATAATTTAAAATTGATAAAATTACAAAAAATTCCGCATCAAAAACAAATTAATAGCAATGCCAACAGGAAAATATACACTAAAAGGTAAGCTAATCTACTAACCTGAGTAAACTTCAAAAGATCAATAGCAGTTTGATCGATTAGAGATCTGGACGGTGGTTTACAGCAATCATTTTCTGCGTTTTCTGTTCTGCAGATGGATAGAGCGAACGCAAGAAAGAGAGACGGAGAGAGCACCGGCACGGGAGCCGGCGCGGCCTCAGGGGAGCGCTAGAGCGAGTGCGAGAGAGAGAGAGAGAGAAATATATTAAATGTTCTCCGTCTGTTTTTGAATTTTTATTTCTAGATTTTTATTTTCCAGTTCGATTCCAAATTTTTAATTTAAATAATTATTTATAATAAGTGAATTCATATCAAAATAACTATATTCTAAATTATCCGATCGCCTAAACTCACGACATTTTAAAATATCTAGATGTCTATTTTATAGCGTTTACATTTTTATTTCTTTTTAATGAAATGTAACATCAGTACTATAAAAATAACAATAGATGTTAAAAAATTAAATATTATAATAAATTTTTTTAAAAAATAAAATATTTATTAGAAAGTATCAATAATAGTTAAAAGTATTATAGTAGTCCCATTTACCTCTTATTTTTATTTATAGTGTGTAAAAAATTAGTTCAAAATTTTACATTGCGCTTGAATGCAAATTGTTAAATAATTAGGATGAAATTATTTTTTTATATATGTATTATTTTTTATTTATAATTCAATTATATATAAATTTTAAGTATGACATATTTAAAAAAAGGCCATCATCCGTAACAATAATTAGTTTATTTAAAATATTTTGACTTGCTAAGACATTTTATTTTTATTTGGCTAAAAATATACTTGGATACTAAATAAATATTTTCATTAAAACATATTGAATTTGATAGGTCCCAGAATCCAAGGCCCAAAATCGTGATTACAGGCCTAGAGGATCACAAAGATAAGGTACTTAAGCCCGTAGGCCCGGCGCCTAAAAGACTAGGTTGGTTTTGGCGCGCCATGATTTAGACTAAGATGCCCCGAATAGCAATGGCAGTCTGAGAGGAGATTTTGACCCAAATGAGGACAAGGATGCCACGTATGGCTAACGTCATCAACCAAGTCGCGAAGACCTTTACCAGAAAAAACGTCCGAGAACCTAGCGCAACGAGCAAATGACGCACAGAGCTTTCGACAAACGAGGATAGCTTCAACATTTCCACGCCCTCAGGATAAGGAGCCAAAATGACCGAAGATGCCAACTCAGATGACTCGCAGAGCACGCGTTGCCGTGAAAGATCCAACGACTTTAGACACGTCGGATACGCAAGGCTGGCGTCCCTGACACGCCGTACCTGCAGAGCAGGCGCCCTGCACGCCGTATCTGCAAACTATGACAGGTGTCCTTATTACGTCGCACCTGCAGAGTCGGTGGCAGGCGGCCTAGACACGCCAGTGCCACGTGTCTCCTTTTCAACGGAACAATTTTCTCTTATAAATACCCCCTTTCGGTAGCAAAAAGGGGATTCTAGAAATTTTTATTTGAATATACTTTGTGAAGAATTCTCGAGTGAAAAGCGAAAAGGTAAAGAGGAATAGTGAAGGAAAAAAGAAGCAAGACTTCTCACGCTGTAACCCACTGTGGAGACAAATCGCTCCACAAGCTCCCGTTGTATTCCTTCGCCGTAATAGTGAATCCTCTCGGACTTTCCGTCCGCTGTCGTGGTTTTTTCCCTTCTTGCATAACGGGGTTTTTCCACGTAAATCGTGCGTACTCTTTGTGTCATCGTACTTCTTTTTCACCGTTTATTCACGACTTACTTCGTGTTGCCCGTTTTCGTCCGTCCACGAACGCATATGGCCGCCGTGCTTCGATAGATAAATGGCTGGTACACACGGATGCAATAGAATTAATTTTTTTTCTATGTTATAATGTATCAACGACGGTTCGGACAGTGGAAATATAGCTTGGAATTCGCAATTACAATGAAATACTTTTTCCTTATCTATTTTATCATATCCACTAGTATATACCACAGCATTTCTAGGCTTTTTACTTTTTTTTTATTTTATGGTATCATATGATCTTATAATATTTTATTATTATTATTTTTTAATATATAGATTCATTCACTGATAAAAATAATAATTATTATGTAATTAAAAAAGTTATCATCTTTTAATCATATGAGTGAAAAAATTAATTATCATTTATTGTATATAATAACGGGCAATTTTTCAAGGTAATATGGGGCCTTTTTTGAAGTGAAAAAAGTTATATTAAATTTTTTTTCTTATTTAAAAATTGTCCTTCTAAAAATTGAATAAAGTGAAAATCTTTTTATATAAAAATTCTATAAACTCTCATGAAGGAAAAAAATAATTGTGAATGAAAAAAATCAATTCTAAAATTTTTGAGAAATTAATATTAAGCGTGGATTCATATGTGTTATAAATATTTATTTTTATATCAATAAATTATGAAATAATCTTAATAAATTATAAAATATTTAAATCTCATAATATCTTACACATGGCAACTATTTAGACAAAAAGTCACTTTGGCTCGTGATATTATGTAAAAGAAAAAAAATTAAAATAGACTTTATTGATATTTTTTGAAGAAATACAAGGTAAATTTTCTTATCTCTGATTTACTAAACACTGAGTAGTTTATAAAGCGTACACAATTTCATTAAATGTTGAGACATGTAATTCAAATGGAAATAAAATGAGAGTAGTTTTTTTGGTATCAAAAAATGAATTATCAAAAGAAGCATTTTGGGGTGAAGAAAAGTAATCAAACAGTCAAATAATCTCTGTTAAATTGTAAAAAAGTAACTTTTGATTGGTATGACAATATAATAATAAATATATATTGATTACGATTCTATTGGTAAAATGTATTTAGACAACATTCAATATTGATTATTCAAATTTTTATTTAAACATACTCGAAACTTGTATTCAACTTTTAAGTAACGAGGTTAGTATTGGATACTATCTAAAGTAGGGCCAATATTAAAAAAAAAAATGACCAAATAATCAAACTTTTGAATGATTGAATTGCAAATCGGTTGAATGATCGAATATTTAAGTTGTTGAATAGACACAAAAAGATGGGCTAAAAGATTTGAATGACTAAATATTTGAATAAATCAGACAATTGATCTAATTAAATGATTATTTATACCAAATGGTCAGATAAATCAAAAAATTAATTTTGTTGGGTCCTGTATCGGCATTTAAAACGTGTCGAGGCCCTTTGAGGCGGTCGCGGCCACGGGGATCAGGAAGCCCACGTGAGCCAATCGGCCAGGCGAGGTGGAAAGGCGCGAAACATGTTGGAAGAAAGCAACGAAACTGCAGTAGCATTAAATGCGTCGCGGGAGGAAGCGAAAAAAGGCGGAAATGCTTAGCTTGATAGAGACATGGTTTAAGATGTTGTCCAACGGCCCACCCGCCGTCTGCAGAGTGGCCAACCAATCCCTCGTGGGAAAATCGGCGTGGTCAGCGCTCAGCAACAGGCGTGCCCATGCGGCAACGGCAAGAGGCAACCGGCGTGACCGGCGGTCCACGACAATGACTAGCGGTGCGATGGCCCAAGCAACGGGCGTTTTGGCGCCCAAAAATCAACGGGGAGAGGCGTATAAGAGCCCTCACACCCCACAGAGAAGAGGACCTCTTCTGGAAGATCTTCATTAACAACCTCCCTTTGAATCAAGAATTCAAACGGCTAATCATACTCAATTGCTCCCCTCTTCTCTAATCAAAAACACGAGAGTGACGAGTCGGAACTGAGCACCAACTCATTTCCGTCGGCAATAGCTAACTCGCTCACCTTCCCAACATCTCCTGAGATCACGGGAAGTTAGCCACCCGTTGCGGTGTATTAAAGAAGCCAGGCCTTCCACTACCTGCTCATTGCATTCTCCACGCCACCGCACAATCACCTCTTACGCTTACATCGCATTCCTCCGCGCACCCCCTGAGTGTGCGCTATTTCCGTTTATTACGGGAACTTGCTGACTTGAGCGTCGGAGCGGCCTCGGTGGGAGAAATCCGCCAGGACCGCCGGCCTCTTGTTTGTCGTTTGCGTTGTGCGAGTTCGGAGTTCATAGGGACGGAGACGGACCATTCTTCCGGCGCACGACGCTAAGGAATCCGCGCCCCACTGTCCGTCTAATCCACGACAACCGAAGTAGGTAGGACGCAACAAATTTAATAGAGTGGCTAAGTCAAATAAGCAATTAATATATCATGTAGTTAAATATTATAATCAGATTAACTGTTTTTAGAAAATTACTCAATTAAAATATAATAAACGATTGAATTATTTAATTTTCAACCAAAATAATTATTCAAATTGTAATCAATTACTTATCTTCAGAGAATCATCATTAATTGGTGGCATAATTATAAATTCAATTATATAGTTTTGGTGGCATAATTATAAATTCAATTATATAGTTTTAACTCTTTTATCACTTGATCATTGCAAATTATAGTGTTTAATCTTCTATCTTTCACACACTCTCACATCCTTATAGTCTTTACTACTTTCTTAATTTTAAGAAAAACTTGATAATTTAAATGTTGAAGGATATGTTTGATAGTGAATTTCATATATTTTAAATTTTTATTTAATATTATGGTGTATAAAATTTAGATATAAGATTTGACAGTTTAACATATTTTTTTAAAAAAATGTATTATAAAATTTTTAGATACACATTAAATATAAAAAATAATTATTTTATACAAAAATAAAATAATGAAATAGGATTGAAGCTTCTTGATGAGTGGAAGACAAAATTTGGTAAGTCGCCCTCATTAAAGTGTCACTCGTGGGGAAAGTCCAGTAACTAATAACAGCCATTTAAACCAACCAGAATTTGTGGAGTGCGTAGGCTCTGAAATTTCAGCTGGAAGTTGTAGAGAGAGAATGGAAGGGTTCAAAGCGACAGGCACAATTAGCAACTTCGAATTCAGCCCCTCAACTCGCCGTATCTTGCATCCGCTACAGAATCAGTTCAATTCATATTCAAAGAGAACTAGAATTTCAGCAATTCCAGTGAGCCGCCAAGGACTCCGACAGAGACGATCTCAAAACGTCGACGGCGAATTCTACGTTGGTAAGGATTGCTGTTGATGCCTTTTATTTTTACAATGTATCGAAATTAAGGAAATAGACATGTCTTCCGTCCAATGAATCTTTAAATACTAAAGCTAATGTAATTTTCATTAGCATAGTAGAGCGGCTTTGATTTTGTATTGATAGGGCATCGATTTCCCCCATTTTTATTTTCTTTTTCGGGAAATGGAACGACAAAACTGTTACGTCATCAAATGAATTGTTTCTTGATTTTATGGCTGATGCCACCTTTCCATTTGTCAAGGCTGCTCCATCTTTTTCCTCTTGATATCAATTTCATTGGTTGTCAGTGCGTTTCACTGCAAATCGTGAAATTTGATAGGAATTGGGCCTCTTATTTGAACCATGAAAAAATAATCAAATAACACACAATAAGCAAATACCGATCACAAATAATAAAAAATACTAAATTTTATGTAGAAAATCCTCTTGAGAATAAGAGAAAAAACTACGAAACGATATGTTCAAAATATGTCTACTATGCAACAAGTTCAATTACACAAACCACCAAATATAAGGACACCACAACTCGTTAAAAACAAGTCCGAACAGTAGAAAATAATATAAAAAGGAGAAAACACGACTGGTAAAACATTCTTCTTTACTTTAAGAACTGCGTACCCAAGATCGATGGAGATTTAAATATAATTTGAAACTTACTCGAATGTTTGAACCTTCCTCTTTTTCCTTTTCTCTCTCTTTATATTCTTTTTTTCTCAAAGTCGGCGCTTTAGGTCTCAAATTTGCAAGTAATTAATCCTAAAAACGTATCAGCGCATTTTTATACTACACGCCAGCACTTGAGCGCCCGTGGAGCACCCTCAGGCACAAGTGCCACTAGGATCAAAGCGCACCTACTGCTTTCAACGTTCATGCGCGTGTTAGGTGCCTATCATGCGTTAGTCTATAATTTTTCCCAAATCAGTTTAATATACGAACGTTCTCTTCCAAGTCACCTAACGACAAATCAAATGGGTATGGGGCTCACACGAAAATGACATACAACCCAACAAGGTCATTCAACTCCAATGTGCTTCTTGTTACCTTGAACTAGAAGGAGGAGGTATATTGACTCCTGATTTATATTCAATGCAGATCATACGTGTATTGATTGTGATACATGTCGTTGGATGGCACCAGTATGGAAGCTTTCAACCCATTTCTCGGACCATTATATCATATTGTGCTTGCTTTAGACAAAGATGCATGAAATATCTATGACATCAATGTTCTGGTAACTACGACTGATTTGGTTCACTCCCCCTCCCCCCCACCAAAAAAAAAGATAACTACAGACATGAAGTGTTACTATTTATAAAAATAGCTCTCAAAATCATTGTTGTGATACTTCATTTCTCTTAATTTCTAACCAACCTTTCTATCCCAAAATGTCACCCCATTTAAACAATTAATGAAGTGCAACTTTTCAAACTTTTTAAACTCTTACAAAGTTGGACTTGTTGATTTGACTGTCGGAAAAATTGTATGTCCTCTAATAATCATCCGAAATCAAAGAATGCTTTAAATTTTAGGCTATGAGATGTGCTATAAAAGTTAAGTGTTCACAAGTGTAAACAGGTTCCTTAAATTGTCTCAATATATAATAAAATCTTATTTGACTACGTTTTGTACTAATAAAATCAAACCTGGAACCTTTAAAGAAACTAATATTATCTAGTCTTTATTAGTTTTTTTCTATAGAAAAATAATTAACAATATGATATGATATTTATGAGTCCTTTTTTTCTCACATTTTTCCTTATATTTTTTCCCTTCTTTTAAAACTGATGGACATGTCTATTAATAGACAAATATGACACATAAAAAACACATGCCTAATTGATTCAATAAAGCAATTAAAAATACGTTGGTTGGATTATTGTTAGTAGGTAGTTATTTGATGAAACTACCAAATAACTTCCAACTGCCACATGTGAGCCACGTAAATCCGTCATTGACACATTGCATGTGCCACGTGTCCAGGTACTAATCCTATAGGAGACTCTACAATGTTTACAAAATTGAAAATCTCCAACATTAACTACAATTAAAATTCTCACAATTCATGGTTGGAATGACATTTATAAAATGGAGATGGGGGGAACACTTAATTTGCAAGTGACTGAATAGTTGAAATACCTTTCAATCGAAGATGTCTTTGCTAATTGGAGGGCTTTCTCTTTCTCTTCAAGTGACTGAATAGTTGAAATGCCTTTCAATCGAAGATGTCTTTGCTAATTGGAGGGCTTTCTGTTTGTCTTCAAGTAAAATACCATCGGAGCTAATGCTTCCTTAAGTGGCTCCTTTCCATTTATTCTGTTGTAATGCAATTACAATTGCACATAACAAAAATCAAAGAACAGAATGCCTTAAGACATGCTCCAAACATTGATATGCTGATTTTTGTTCCTGAACAGCAACCTAAACAATCAAACCGGACAATTGAAATGCAGAAGGTATATTGGTGTTACTAGCCTACCGAAGTGCAATTCAAACAAGTAACTAGGACTCATTGAATTTGCCTCACAACTAATTAATAGAACAAAAACTGAGAAAAGTTACAACTTGCACAGCTTTGACAAAAATAATAATGATTCTGGTACATAAGTTGAATATTTTATCTATTTTTCTATTCCTGCCATTCTCTTATTTTTCTGGTCGGTGTATTGAAGCATTTAATGCATTGTGGAAAAAATGTTCTTTGCACCTTTTATGTTGACTGTGAGCATTCTGTTATGCTTCATCTTTGCAGAAAGTGTTCACAAGAGTTGGCAATATGTCTGCTGTTTATAAACAACCTAATTTAGAAGAAGAGCGCCTGGAGGCTCTTCAGGTAACACAAGTGTACTGCAGTGGCAAGGAAACAGTTTATATTTTCTGATTCAGTTGATAGATCATCTTTTCAGATTCTGTTGATCTTTCTGAAAAAGGAAAGGGGTGAAATTTTGGTGTCTTGGGTTGTTTTCTCATAGTCTAATAGCCGAATACTAGGGAATATGAACTTAAACTTACTGCCTGCTTTTTATAACCACTAGATTAATTCTTGTACCTACTTTCTACTTAAGGAGAAATATTTTATGTTACATCAAGTTCTTTACTCTTGGTTCTTATAGGAAATGCCTTTCAGATCCTCAAGGGATCTAAAGAGAGGAAATTAATGACATTTGAAAATTCCGTGTATTAGATGCAAGTTGAGCAATAGTTCACCAACAAATTTGCTACATAAATCCACAGTAAATTTCAGAATTAATGAATGTATATAAGACTGTCGATTTCTTTTCTTTATGGAAAACATGTCATGTTGATTTGATAGTTCCCAGCATGTGTTTTTGAAGTTGTTTGCTCTTTTATTTGGTGGGATGAAGCTAATGGCTTATATTGAACTGTTTCTGTTTAGGCTTTACTTTCATGTCCGACCAACTCAATCCATACAGAGATACCACCTCGTGATATTCTAGAAGTTCAGAAGACGCTTCCTATTCCAATTAATAAGCAGAGAATCCCGGTATTTGATACAGATCATTTTCAATGTACACTCATTCTTTGATATCTCTTACATTTTCATCACTGAAAACAACTCTGATAATGATTTTTTAAATCAGAATGTGCAATATATATGAGATAAAAAGTGGGTGTCACCTGTTATCACAAGAGGGGCGACCTTACATAAAAAACGGTTTATACTCCATGAGCTGTAGGTACTATATAGTCTATACTGGAAGATGAACAATAAACCCTATGAAGTGAACAGAAGTGTTTTAAGTTTCTGTATACCTTTTCCATGTGGAGCTTTGATTTGATTTCTTTTCCTTGAAAAATATATATATATTTCCCTTTTTTATGAACCACTGAAAGAACAGGGAGATCGTCTTCCAAACTTCTGATTCAATTGTCCTTCAATCCGTCCTATGAGAACTACAACCTTCCTTACATTCATCTTGTTAGACACCGCTGCTTCTTGATCTTGTGTAAGCTGAAGAGAGTAGAGGGCAATTGTGTTAGATGCTGTGTTAGCTCCAAGGATGGAAATGGTATATCTTAGCAGCTGGATGTATGAGTTATTAGAAAGCAAGGATCAATATATATTTTGATTTATATGATCCATGATGATGATTCTTCTAAGAAATTGTAGTGAAACAAATAATAATACATGATGATTCTTTAAAAAGAAAGAGAACTTTATGCATTAATCAAGAGATGAGGTCTATCATGCCTTCTATTTATAGTCTCTTTTTTTCAGAAGACCAACGGTTTTGTCTTTTCAATACGAAAATGTTTATCTTTTTATAAAGAGTCGTATACTTTTATAGATATATCCTTTCATGAATAATCATGCATTTTTATTTTATTAGACATATTCTTTTACGAATAGTCATGCACTTTTATTTCCTCTCTTCAAGAAAAAAATTAAAATACTATTCATTATTTTAAGTTATTTTAATTAAACTATAAATTATAAATAATTAATATAAACTTAAATTTTAAATATAACTGTCGGTATGGTCCACATATAGGGATCAATTAAAAATTGTTCCAATATGAGTTACTAACAGTTAACTATCAACACCTACAGAGGATGTGAGAGTCACCTAAGAGCTGGCCCGTTCATCTTTTAAGCACACTACCGACTTGTATAAGATGATTTAGAGGCAGGGGTTGATTGTCCTCCCAGTCCCATGTTAGGTTGTAATTGCCTTCAGGATAGGAGTGTGTCCAATTGTCCTACTCATCTAATTAGCTCCAAGTGGAACTAAACATGAAATTCTTGATTCACAAAAGAAAATATAAGGTACACATTATTACGATTCAGCCAGATAATTGTTGTTAATACCTGTCTAAAGTTTACCATGGCCAGGCATTTGAAATCTGGCCGTTGGTTTGATCCCGGCATGGGAATTCATTGGTCAAAAGAAAAGAAGAGGCATGGTGAGTCAGTTGATGCATTAATGCGAGACTTATGCCAACTAGCCTTTCCTCCTCCAAGTTATGCCCGGAATTTCGTGATCCTCCAGGAAAGACTAATGTACACAAAGCTTGGAGGATGGCTAGTATCAAATGTATAGATTAATCTGCTCTTCTTGTTTTTAAATTTTCATTTATCACCAAACAATATCTCACTGCTTAAAACTTGGTGCCCCACTCAGGTTCGGTGTGGGCATCACTGCTCGTAACTACCTGTATCTTAATCTCTTGATAACAACTATCCATGTGTTTTTGACCCCTTTATCTGCTTTTATTTCCCGAGAAGGTGTGTCTTAGCTCTTGTCAATTTTTCACATAGTGGAATTGTTGTAGATTTTATATCCCGTGTTTTTCTCTCTGATTTGTGAAGGGTTTTCCATGTAAAACTTGTGTGTGCTTCTTCTTCCTCTTCTCTTTCACTGTGTGCAACGTTGCGTCATTCTATCCAACTGGCCTTTTACCCCAACATGTTTGGAGGCCACTCTATGTGCTTTGGGAAGCAACTTTATGGATGAATGGCTTTGCTCTTATTTGTATTGTGTATTATGATAGTTATGGAGATTAAAGATGAGTAGTCGATTTTAAGAGCAACTGTCGAATCATACCAAATAGGTAAATGCAAACTTGTGAAATCCAGCAATGATCACCGGTCCTACTTCAACCCCCCAGGAAAAAAAAGGAACAAAAACAAAGTGAAACAATGCATTGTAAGGGAGACGAGGGGCCCTGCGCCGCACGGTCCTTGGCCGTTCAAATCAAATCCAACAGCCGTAGGTTTTCCTTTTTAAAAAACAAATTCAAATGAAAAATAAAAAATAAAAAAACAAAGTGGTCCTTGGCCATTGGATTTGATCCGAACAGCTGGGGACTTGCAGCACAGGCCCTATGCTACATCAATGTGGTGCAGGGCCCCTTGGCCATCTTACATTGTTAGGTCACATTAGTGCTTTCACGGGATTCTTTCATGTCTTTTGCTTGTATCTTCATTTGTATTTCCGTCATCCTCTGTTCTCAGTGTGTTTCATTAATTTATCTTGTTTTTACCTGTTTTTAGAACCATTAAGGAAAATATTTGCCATCAACATTTGTGACATTTTTCTGTCAATCTGCATGCTACTTCCTTCTCCCTTGATCTCTCCATTTTTCATCTTATTTCTATCTCTTTTATTATTTTGAGCCCGAACTTCAAACAACTATATAATTCTAGATCTGTTGATAAATATGTTGTCAGGGTGTATACCATTGTGGCTACCATTCGGTGAAATCATTTGGAGCTGCTTCGTACTTAGTAGTCCATGCTGAGGGAAATATACTTGTGGATAGGTAAATGACTTGCTGTTGCATCAGCATCATCTAAAAGCTAAAAGCTAGTGATTGAAGGAAATAATTTATTGCTTCTGAATACCAGCTAATCATGCAGGACTAAAATCCATGTCTCATTAGTCACGTGCCCTACTATATTGTGTTTGATGTGGAGAGACTACTTTTGTTTGGCTCAATGCAGCCCCAGGTACACGGAGGGTCTTGCCGGCAACATCGAGATGCTGGGTGGGGCACGCTTCATGTTTCTAACCCATAGGTTTGATCCGCTGATGATGTTATAATGTGACTGCAACCTCCTGAGAATTCAGTGCCAGACTTCGATCTTTTTCTTTGGATCAGGGATGATGTTGCCGATCATCAAAAGTGGTCAAAGCGGTTGAATTGTGAGAGAATTCTCCACTCAAAAGAAGTATTTCTCACTCCGCAGATCTCCTTCCACTTGTATTGTTTATTCATATATGATGCTATCTTTTTCTGCATGTGATTTCTTCATACTACTATATACTGGGAAAACTTGGGTTAGTTACCAAGGTGAATACTCATGAAATCAAAAGAAATCTTATCTTTATGTTATGATGATCAATGAAGACAAATTTTCCTTGTTTTGTCAAAATGAAGAAAAGTTGTGATTAGACATTTACTCATGATAACAGCACCTGTGCAACTCAATGATTCAGAATGTTGTAGGATATATAAAGGTACATAGTCCAGAGCATATATGAAACAACAATTATCTTAAAGTTTAGGACATATATACACTTACATAGGGTAGCAGGTGAAATATAACTTACCAATATGTTCCACACATTATGAGAGGCTTATTTGTGAATTTTAACGAGTATTTTTCCTGGCAGAACAGTATTTTATGAACCTACTAGAATATTCATCCACAGGACTGATGAATCACGAAAGTATGAGGAAGTATAATTTTCTTTTCTACTAATATGGGCGTATTGTAAAACATGTTTTTTTCCTTCCACATGTCTCTTATCTGAGGGTTATGTAAATTCTTTGTTTTTTTTTTTCATTTTTTGGGATGGGTGCAGTTTTAAATTTTATTATTTTGACATCATTAATCGGCTGTTGAGACAATTCCTGTTGATTTATTGGTATTAATAATGAGCTCTGGAAAAATGATTAGGGGTAGGCTTAATTGTAGGCAAATAAGTTGTTGACTTGAATCTAATAAAAATGTGAAAAGCCCATATGAGAACATGCCTGTTGAGTAATTCGTCCCGAAGGTTATGTACATAGACAATGTCTTGCTGCTTCATGAAAACATATTGACTGACTCTGTCCAATTAGTCCCTTGTCATCTTTTAGGTTTATAATTGTATAAATTTTAATCTTCTTGCTAATATAAATCATTATCTTACAACCTTGCCAGGTTGAAGTCGCTACAGCCGATGTCGAGAGGAAGCTAGAGGGTACTGGTCCATGGAGCCTTAACCAAGACATCGAGCTGATACACACTCCGGGCCATACAGAGGTAAGATTCTGTGCTGAATTGAATTGACTGTTTGACTCTGTTAACTGTGGGACTTCGTAATGGAATAGTCTAAATTCAGAATAGCAATCCAACAGCCGAAAGAACCATACATTGTAGAGACTGTTGTCTGTCAATTGCATTTGCTCACAATGGTTATTTGCAGGGATCGGTCTGCTTATATCACAAGTCACTGAAGGTCCTATTCACTGGAGATCATCTGTGTAAGGGGGAATCTGGATTGCGCATTTGGGAGAGATATAATTGGTTCTCTGGTATCGAGAAATTGACTTTTTTTTTTTTTTTGCTCCGTTTTAATTGGTCAATCAAACCATTGTCATGCAAAGGGGTATTATGTTGAGGATAAGCAAAGAGTTGGTAAATTCACATCAATGTGTGGTATAACATAGAATGATAATTGGATACTACTTAACCATCATGAATACTTGTCCTTATTTTGGACTACAATGCTTAGATATATCATTATTCAGGGATGTAGACGATGAGAGTTTGCTTTTTGATCTATTAAATAGTGGTGCCATCCTTTTGCATAATAGTGAGTCTTTCATCTATTTGCTGACTTTGTTGTATTTACATGAATTCGTGCCCTGGCAGTACCCATGCAACTGAACAGTGTCCGGATTTTGTTAGACCTGGACTTCGAGTGGATATTACCTGGTAGGTCTGTCTTCCTCCGCAGTTTGGAAACATGCAAGTAATTGAAATATCAGTTGCACTATTGGCTGCTAAATTTTTATTATTTTTGCGCCTACTACATTTTAAAAAAGCCTTGTTTTTGTATTCTTCCCATTTGTCATCTTAAAGATATTTTAGGTGTGAAGGATTAAATAAAGACTGGAACCATCTGATCTTGTGAATGGAAGATGCTTTTCTTTCTCCTTTTTTTATTTTGAATGGTGGCCTAAGTGCATGGCGTTCACGCCTTGCACCTCGTGGGAAGGATTTGATATACACAACTTTATCATTCCATTAAGAATTACTATTACTATGGTTTAAACATGTGATTTACAGGCCACAATGGAACAACTTCATGTTTCTTTTTAAGAGAAATTAATTTAGATATCGACTTTTTCTTCATGGGTTCCATTTATTTTTCAATTGGTCTATATTTATGGTGGTTGTAGTGAAAGCTTCTTGAATTGTTGGCACAGGTCACGGAAGGAGAGTGGAATTTAAAGATGTTGAAGAGAAAATTCGGCTCTGAAGGCCTTTTTGGCTACCAAAATGCAGAACTAGAAGGCTCAAGTTGCATTCTATTTCAACCAATGGAATAGCTTCGGTACTTACAGTGCATATTTTCATACTAATTTTACACTTTATTCAGTAATGCTAGTTTAGTGTATTTGTACAGGTATTCTATAATTAAGTGATTGGACGAATTCTAATATAATTTAAAGAGCTGTAGATACATAACATATTTTCCATCCGTATCAAATACAATTGCATAGTGAAAAAATTGTAAATTGGCTTTTGATCTCAGAGATCAAGGTGGTTTAATCAAGCATCATTAAAGAATTTGGAGGAATAACCAAATATGGGATACTTCTGATTCTTAGAAAACTGAAATAATGTAAACTTGAAGATCATATCCATAGGAAAATCAACTAATTTGGACTGAATGATAATGCCTCAAAGCATAGTCTACAAAAATTTGAGAAAAAAACGGAAATCTTGCTCTAAAGTAGGCATATTTTGGGTTTGTTTGCATTCAATCTTGCTCTTCGGAAACGGCGATCCTCAGCATCGATTCTCGATTGTTAAACGCGGCCCATGTGTGTGCAGCTCAATTTTTTTATTACTGTAGCACACAAACAAAACAACGTTATTTTGCTCATTGTCTATCTCCATGGGTCTTTTCGATTCATTTGACCCGATTTTTAAACCTGATGAAAACTAAAGTCTTTTTAACACCAAAATTAGTGTAAAATTACAAAATTATTAAAAATATAATTTCTGGTAAAACATTACAAAAATCAAATGTTAAATTTTTGGTTAAAAAAATTAGGTAAGTGGGAAAAATTACAGGAATATCAAGGCAGAGATTTTTGACGCTTTGATACCAAATGTTAGATGAAAATCAACCTTTCATGTAAAATATTAGTTACTTGAAGATCGAATATGAAAATAATTTAAAAACCAAAATACTAACCTCCGCTGTTGATGCTAATTCCAATTGTTTGAATTTTTTCTAATTTTGTATTTATTTGAATCTTTTAGGTCTTAATTCTCTTTAATAATAATGTATAATGAGAATATTTGATTTATGGACCCAAAAATCAAAGCTCTCTCTCTCTATCTATATATATATATAGATATTTTTCATCAAAATATCTTTAAGGTGGTTATCATTCAAAGATAAAAGTGGGTGGTTATCATTCATCAAAACTTGGAATGGCTTAATCATCGGCTTTTATTATGCAATCGCATCGGAGGAAAGCCAAGAAGGAAGACGATTAATCCCACCCTCAAGCAAAACAAATAATGTTAAGGTTGATTGTTTCAAGATCAATGATTTGAAAATTAACCATCACAAGCCCTAGAATCCAAAAATACCCCACATCAAAAATTCAATCGCCATAGCAACTAGAAAATTTATACTAAAGAGTAAGCAGATCTATTAAACTTAATAAGCTGGAACATGTCAATAGCAGTTTAGTCAATTAGCGCTCTGGATGTTCGCTCACCGCAATCATATTCTTGCGAGTCTTTTTCTCTGCAGCAATCGCCATGCCGCGATCGCCAATCTTGTTCAATTTTTCATGTGTTTAACTAAATTTACGCATTAAAAAATCATCTTTTTTTAATAAATTGACATAGCAACTAGAAAATTGTAAGCAGATCTACTAACCAGAATAAGCTGGAATACATCAATAGCTGTTTAGTCAATTAGTACTCTGGATGGTCGCTCACCGCAATCATAATCTTGCGAGTGCTGTTCTCTGCAGCAATCGCCATGCCGCGATCGCCAATCTTGTTCAATTTTTTCATGCGTCTAACTAAATTTACGCATTAAAAAATCATCTTACCCAAGACATCGAGCTGATACACACTCCGGGCCATACAGAGGTAAGATTCTGTGCTGAATTGAATTGACTGTTTGACTCATTAATGTGGGACTTCGTAATGGAATAGTCTAAATTCAGAATAGCAATCCAACAGCCAAAGAACCATACATTGTAGAGACATTGGTCATCACAATTGCATTTGCTCACAATGGTTATTTGCAGGGGATCGGTCTCGCTTATATCACAAGTCACTCAAGGTCCTATTCACTGGAGATCATCTCGTGTAAGGGGAATCTGGATTGCGCATTTGGGAGAGATATAATTGGTTCTCTGGTATCGAGAAATTGACTTTTTTTTTTTTTTGCTCCGTTTTAATTGGTCAATCAAACCATTGTCATGCAAAGGGGTATTATGTTGAGGATAAGCAAAGAGTTGGTAAATTCACATCAATGTGTGGTATAACATAGAATGATAATTGGATACTACTTAACCATCATGAATACTTGTCCTTATTTTGGACTACAATGCTTAGATATATCATTATTCAGGGATGTAGACGATGAGAGTTTGCTTTTTTGATCTATTAAATAGTGGTGCCATCCTTTTGCATAATAGTGAGTCTTTCATCTATTTGCTGACTTTGTTGTATTTACATGAATTCGTGCCCTGGCAGTACCCATGCAACTGAACAGTGTCCGGATTTTGTTAGACCTGGACTTCGAGTGGATATTACCTGGTAGGTCTGTCTTCCTCCGCAGTTTGGAAACATGCAAGTAATTGAAATATCAGTTGCACTATTGGCTGCTAAATTTTTTATTATTTTTGCGCCTACTACATTTTTAAAAAAGCCTTGTTTTTGTATTCTTCCCATTTGTCATCTTAAAGATATTTTAGGTGTGAAGGATTAAATAAAGACTGGAACCATCTGATCTTGTGAATGGAAGATGCTTTTCTTTCTCCTTTTTTTATTTTGAATGGTGGCCTAAGTGCATGGCGTTCACGCCTTGCACCTCGTGGGAAGGATTTGATATACACAACTTTATCATTCCATTAAGAATTACTATTACTATGGTTTAAACATGTGATTTACAGGCCACAATGGAACAACTTCATGTTTCTTTTTAAGAGAAATTAATTTAGATATCGACTTTTTCTTCATGGGTTCCATTTATTTTTCAATTGGTCTATATTTATGGTGGTTGTAGTGAAAGCTTCTTGAATTGTTGGCACAGGTCACGGAAGGAGAGTGGAATTTAAAGATGTTGAAGAGAAAAATTCGGCTCAAGGCCTTTTTTTGGCTACCAAAATGCAGAACTAGAAGGCTCAAGTTGCATTCTATTTCAACCAATGGAATAGCTTCGGTACTTACAGTGCATATTTTCATACTAATTTTACACTTTATTCAGTAATGCTAGTTTAGTGTATTTGTACAGGTATTCTATAATTAAGTGATTGGACGAATTCTAATATAATTTAAAGAGCTGTAGATACATAACATATTTTCCATCCGTATCAAATACAATTGCATAGTGAAAAAATTGTAAATTGGCTTTTGATCTCAGAGATCAAGGTGGTTTAATCAAGCATCATTAAAGAATTTGGAGGAATAACCAAATATGGGATACTTCTGATTCTTAGAAAACTGAAATAATGTAAACTTGAAGATCATATCCATAGGAAAATCAACTAATTTGGACTGAATGATAATGCCTCAAAGCATAGTCTACAAAAATTTGAGGAAAAACGGAAATCTTGCTCTAAAGTAGGCATATTTTGGGTTTGTTTGCATTCAATCTTGCTCTTCGGAAACGGCGATCCTCAGCATCAGATTCTCGATTGTTAAACGCGCCCATGTGTGTGCAGCTCAATTTTTTTATTACTGTAGCACACAAACAAAACAACGTTATTTTGCTCATTGTCTATCTCCACTGGGTCTTTTTCGATTCATTTGACCCGATTTTTAAACCTCGATGAAAACTAAAGTCTTTTTAACACCAAAATTAGTGTAAAATTACAAAATTATTAAAAATATAATTTCTGGTAAAACATTACAAAAATCAAATGTTAAATTTTTGGTTAAAAAAATTAGGTAAGTGGGAAAAATTACAGGAATATCAAGGCAGAGATTTTGACGCTTTGATACCAAATGTTAGATGAAAATCAACCTTTCATGTAAAATATTAGTTACTTGAAGATCGAATATGAAAATAATTTAAAACCAAAATACTAACCTCCGCTGTTGATGCTAATTCCAATTGTTTGAATTTTTTCTAATTTTGTATTTATTTGAATCTTTTAGGTCTTAATTCTCTTTAATAATAATGTATAATGAGAATATTTGATTTATGGACCCAAAATCAAAGCTCTCTCTCTATCTATATATATATATAGATATTTTTCATCAAAATATCTTTAAGGTGGTTATCATTCAAAGATAAAAGTGGGTGGTTATCATTCATCAAAACTTGGAATGGCTTAATCATCGGCTTTTATTATGCAATCGCATCGGAGGAAAGCCAAGAAGGAAGACGATTAATCCCACCCTCAAGCAAAACAAATAATGTTAAGGTTGATTGTTTCAAGATCAATGATTTGAAAATTAACCATCACAAGCCCTAGAATCCAAAAATACCCCACATCAAAAAATTCAATCGCCATAGCAACTAGAAAATTTATACTAAAGAGTAAGCAGATCTATTAAACTTAATAAGCTGGAACATGTCAATAGCAGTTTAGTCAATTAGCGCTCTGGATGTTCGCTCACCGCAATCATATTCTTGCGAGTGTGTTCTCTCGCATGACAATCGCCATGCCGCGATCGCCAATCTTGTTCAATTTTTTCATGTGTTTAACTAAATTTACGCATTAAAAAATCATCTTTTTTTTAATAAATTGACATAGCAACTAGAAAATTGTAAGCAGATCTACTAACCAGAATAAGCTGGAATACATCAATAGCTGTTTAGTCAATTAGTACTCTGGATGGTCGCTCACCGCAATCATAATCTTGCGAGTGCTGTTCTCTGCAGCAATCGCCATGCCGCGATCGCCAATCTTGTTCAATTTTTTCATGCGTCTAACTAAATTTACGCATTAAAAAATCATCTTACCCAAGACATCGGTGATACACACTCCGGGCCATACAGAGGTAAGATTCTGCTGAATTGAATTGTTTGTTTGACTCATTAATGTGGGACTTCGTAATGGAATAGTCTAAATTCAGAATAGCAATCCAACAGCCGAAAGAACCATACATTGTAGAGACTGTTGTCTGTCAATTGCATTTGCTCACAATGGTTATTTGCAGGGATCGGTCTGCTTATATCACAAGTCACTGAAGGTCCTATTCACTGGAGATCATCTGTGTAAGGGGGAATCTGGATTGCGCATTTGGGAGAGATATAATTGGTTCTCTGGTATCGAGAAATTGACTTTTTTTTTTTTTTGCTCCGTTTTAATTGGTCAATCAAACCATTGTCATGCAAAGGGGTATTATGTTGAGGATAAGCAAAGAGTTGGTAAATTCACATCAATGTGTGGTATAACATAGAATGATAATTGGATACTACTTAACCATCATGAATACTTGTCCTTATTTTGGACTACAATGCTTAGATATATCATTATTCAGGGATGTAGACGATGAGAGTTTGCTTTTTTGATCTATTAAATAGTGGTGCCATCCTTTTGCATAATAGTGAGTCTTTCATCTATTTGCTGACTTTGTTGTATTTACATGAATTCGTGCCCTGGCAGTACCCATGCAACTGAACAGTGTCCGGATTTTGTTAGACCTGGACTTCGAGTGGATATTACCTGGTAGGTCTGTCTTCCTCCGCAGTTTGGAAACATGCAAGTAATTGAAATATCAGTTGCACTATTGGCTGCTAAATTTTTATTATTTTTGCGCCTACTACATTTTTAAAAAGCCTTGTTTTTGTATTCTTCCCATTTGTCATCTTAAAGATATTTTAGGTGTGAAGGATTAAATAAAGACTGGAACCATCTGATCTTGTGAATGGAAGATGCTTTTCTTTCTCCTTTTTTTATTTTGAATGGTGGCCTAAGTGCATGGCGTTCACGCCTTGCACCTCGTGGGAAGGATTTGATATACACAACTTTATCATTCCATTAAGAATTACTATTACTATGGTTTAAACATGTGATTTACAGGCCACAATGGAACAACTTCATGTTTCTTTTTAAGAGAAATTAATTTAGATATCGACTTTTTCTTCATGGGTTCCATTTATTTTTCAATTGGTCTATATTTATGGTGGTTGTAGTGAAAGCTTCTTGAATTGTTGGCACAGGTCACGGAAGGAGAGTGGAATTTAAAGATGTTGAAGAGAAAAATTCGGCTCTGAAGGCCTTTTTGGCTACCAAAATGCAGAACTAGAAGGCTCAAGTTGCATTCTATTTCAACCAATGGAATAGCTTCGGTACTTACAGTGCATATTTTCATACTAATTTTACACTTTATTCAGTAATGCTAGTTTAGTGTATTTGTACAGGTATTCTATAATTAAGTGATTGGACGAATTCTAATATAATTTAAAGAGCTGTAGATACATAACATATTTTCCATCCGTATCAAATACAATTGCATAGTGAAAAAATTGTAAATTGGCTTTTGATCTCAGAGATCAAGGTGGTTTAATCAAGCATCATTAAAGAATTTGGAGGAATAACCAAATATGGGATACTTCTGATTCTTAGAAAACTGAAATAATGTAAACTTGAAGATCATATCCATAGGAAAATCAACTAATTTGGACTGAATGATAATGCCTCAAAGCATAGTCTACAAAAATTTGAGGAAAAAACGGAAATCTTGCTCTAAAGTAGGCATATTTTGGGTTTGTTTGCATTCAATCTTGCTCTTCGGAAACGGCGATCCTCAGCATCAGATTCTCGATTGTTAAACGCGGCCCATGTGTGTGCAGCTCAATTTTTTTTATTACTGTAGCACACAAACAAAACAACGTTATTTTGCTCATTGTCTATCTCCAGCTGGGTCTTTTTCGATTCATTTGACCCGATTTTTAAACCTGATGAAAACTAAAGTCTTTTTAACACCAAAATTAGTGTAAAATTACAAAATTATTAAAAATATAATTTCCTGGTAAAACATTACAAAAATCAAATGTTAAATTTTTTGGTTAAAAAAAATTAGGTAAGTGGGAAAAATTACAGGAATATCAAGGCAGAGATTTTTGACGCTTTGATACCAAATGTTAGATGAAAATCAACCTTTCATGTAAAATATTAGTTACTTGAAGATCGAATATGAAAATAATTTAAAAACCAAAATACTAACCTCCGCTGTTGATGCTAATTCCAATTGTTTGAATTTTTTCTAATTTTGTATTTATTTGAATCTTTTAGGTCTTAATTCTCTTTAATAATAATGTATAATGAGAATATTTGATTTATGGACCCAAAAATCAAAGCTCTCTCTCTATCTATATATATATATATAGATATTTTTCATCAAAATATCTTTAAGGTGGTTATCATTCAAAGATAAAAGTGGGTGGTTATCATTCATCAAAACTTGGAATGGCTTAATCATCGGCTTTTATTATGCAATCGCATCGGAGGAAAGCCAAGAAGGAAGACGATTAATCCCACCCTCAAGCAAAACAAATAATGTTAAGGTTGATTGTTTCAAGATCAATGATTTGAAAATTAACCATCACAAGCCCTAGAATCCAAAAATACCCCACATCAAAAAATTCAATCGCCATAGCAACTAGAAAATTTATACTAAAGAGTAAGCAGATCTATTAAACTTAATAAGCTGGAACATGTCAATAGCAGTTTAGTCAATTAGCGCTCTGGATGTTCGCTCACCGCAATCATATTCTTGCGAGTGCTGTTCTCTGCAGCAATCGCCATGCCGCGATCGCCAATCTTGTTCAATTTTTTCATGTGTTTAACTAAATTTACGCATTAAAAAATCATCTTTTTTTTAATAAATTGACATAGCAACTAGAAAATTGTAAGCAGATCTACTAACCAGAATAAGCTGGAATACATCAATAGCTGTTTAGTCAATTAGTACTCTGGATGGTCGCTCACCGCAATCATAATCTTGCGAGTGCTGTTCTCTGCAGCAATCGCCATGCCGCGATCGCCAATCTTGTTCAATTTTTTCATGCGTCTAACTAAATTTACGCATTAAAAAATCATCTTACCCTCCCCCCCCCCCGTCCTTTTTTTTGGTAGGGAATATTCTGCCACGCTTTTTTATATTTTTTCTTTACTGTTTATTTTATCCAATAATTTTTAAAAAATATATATATTAATTTTTTTTTAAAAAAAAGTACATCAAATGTTCTTAATTTTCTTTTAAAAATATTTATTTGATCTAAATTATGTCGAGTGAATTCATATATATTCTAAATTATGTATGAGTGCTCTATTAATGCTAAAAACTCCCAAAATGTTAAATGCTAAATATCTATTTTCTAGTTTTTACAGCATGGGTATGTCATGTAATTTTTTGACATACATATGTTGAGACGCAATAGGAAGAGAATAACAACTATAGATACCAATGCAATGAAAGGCTAAGATGATGATAATCTCTGCATTAATATGATGAGCTACACACAACAAACACTATTCAACATGACATGTACCAGGAAACACTATTCAATGCTTCTGAAAGGCAGGCAGGCTGAGAGAAATGCCAAAGAGAAGATGAGTTGAATCAGTATCCTCAGCAGACCGGCAAAGTCGAGCTCACCCTTTGGCCATCTATTTGTAGATCCATTCATTTGAACGGCCGCCGGATTCATCCATGTCTATGAATATGCTTACTGCCTGTTCCCCCAAAGAAAAAAAAAAAAAATTGCTTCAGTGTGAAGAGATGTTGCACAACATGGATCTTTTTTTACAGTGGACATTCATGGACTCAGCAGACCACAAAACTTATAGAATAGCTAAATGATTTTGATGGAAAAAGACAGATGCAGTTGGGCTTTGTTTATTTTACATTGGATATTACTATTTATCTAATATAAATAGGTGAACATAGCAAAAATATTCATCTATAATCTCTTCTTTCATTATTCTCCTTGTTAGCAATTTAATGACCTTCATATCCAGTAATTGTTTGCAATAGACTGCACCGCAATGTGTTGCATATAATGAAGAACATAGAACAAAACAATGGAATCGTCTATTGTGTAAGTGCATGAAGTACATTGCATTGCACCAAGAATACCTGGGCAAGTGTTGGACATCCAACAACGGCTGGAAAAACACTCACCCGATGCTGACCAATGCTTTTTTTCTGAACTTTGGCAAGCTGATTAAAAGTTTGAGTGCATAAAAAGGGTTTTATGATACCTTTCCAATCCGTGGTCGCTCTTTCAACTTTGCAAGGCTGTTCCTAATATGTGATACAGCTCCCCAACATTTCAATGTGTTTGCTACATCATCAAGCCTCAATATGTACTCCTCCTCAGTTAACGGAAATGACCTCTATGATAAGAGTAAATAAACCATGTTTCAGTTGAAAGATCTAAATAACTTTCTAATATGTGTATTTTGTTGACCACATATATTGAGAAGTTAGAATGAAGTCACCACAAGCTTAATAAAATCAAAGGTTAAGGGAACCCATTGTAACGACAACAATATCAGAAAACAATGCTTAAATTGAAGGAGCATGGTCAGAAGCAAGATCAGGATGTATAATGCGGACCAAGCATTTGTTAGAAAACATGATGGTGAAGGGATCCATGGGAAAGAGGTTTAAAGGTTTACTCCCCTTATGTAGCCTAGCAACTAGCTTAGCTAGTGAAGTCATTGGTTGTTTTGAGACCAGGAATCAAATCCTGGTAACATGAGTGTCCATGGGAAAGAGGTTTAAAGGATCAGGGGGCTAATGGATCAGGAAAAATGTTTGAGCAAGATACACTTAGGCTACGATTTCAAAAACGTAGCAAAGTTCTTCTCTTACCTGCTCCATGTACTTCCACATGACATTCAAAGCAAGAAGATTCCTTCCCAAGAACTCCTGCTTAAAAGAATGGAAAAGCAATTGGTTCAGTAGTAACTAATAGTCTGGAATCCTAAGATGCATAGCAAGACCAAAGAATTAGAAAAGCGGTGGAGGATGAACTAATTAACACAACAATTTGCAAATCAAATTAATTCAAGTACTCACCTCAACGGCAAGACTATCAATCATTCAACATGATGTCTATAAAACAAAGCAATATTCTATACCAAGAAAAACAAAAAGGCATGAACAACATTAGAACTAACAGCAGTGGCATAAGTTGGACCACCCAATCGACTCCAATAAATGAATATTCACGCTAAGCAGAAAATTCTAGGACAACAGAAAATGTGAAATTCTAGACAGTTGAATAGTTAATTTACAGTTTCATTTTCCTTTAAAGACACTAGAAGGAAGTTACATACACTAATTTAGATCATATTGATGTCATTATATTGTCAACACACAATCATGTGTCTTCACTTTTAGGTTGTGGCATAGCTGCAAATCAAATCCAATATATATAGCCTTCTAGACTGTCAAATAGTTAATTTACACCTTCTTTTTCTTTCCTTTGCTGACACTAGAAACTAATTGGATCCATCTCATGTCTCCACTTTACATTCTACTATCAACACACACTAATGTGCTTTTTCTCATTTGTGATGGCATTGATGCAAGTCAAATCTGATATACATAGCCTTCAATCAAAACACAGTAACACAAGTTTGTTTTAGCAAGAATGCAGTTGATTCCTTAATACTGGATAGAGTGCAAATGATTAAGTTAAATGGTAGACAGGAAATCAATATCACTATCACACACACACACACACAGTGGGAATCCTGGCATTGTTGATGCGGATGTAGATATTGACATGGATGGAAGCTATCAAGAAGTGGCGTGATGATCATGTTAAGGAACCAAACTTCCAGAAAGGCAAGCTGACTACCAAAAAGGCCTCTATTGGTCATCCGAGTCATTTAGCAAATATTTTGTGCATGTAAATCCAATTTGGGTAGTAATATTATGTAAAACAAAATAACTGAAAAAAATTCATTTCACTTTTTCTCTTAATCCAAGTCCAGTTGCAACTTGCAAGTGAAAAAAAAATTCCTCCAAGGAACCACTCCACAATGGATCACAGTAATCCTAATTGAATACATACACATAACTTCAGTGAAGTATCAAAAGGGGAAAATCCATTTGAGACAATAAACTATAGTTCCTTAGCCATATTTGGAGATTAATCCAGGCAGGGTAGCAGATTTATTCAACACCGTGACAGTTAGTGGGCATCAACATTGCTTCCTTGACTTCTAGTCAATTTGGTCAACCAATGGGAAAACCAACAAAGAGCTGTCGGAGATGAAAATTCAAACCCTGGGTTCAGCTGAGTACCCACAGTAAGATTATAAGAGACATGCAGTTAGAAAGTCATTTAAAGCATAAAATATCTAGCCACAAAAACCAGTAAGTTGAAGAAAGATGCATGACCACGATAGAAGGAAGAGAATTCAATGAAGAAGCAGACAAGTGGTCATATTCAGCATGAAGAAAAAGTTGGCTTTAGATGAAAACTAAGACTAATCACTTACATGACAGAAATCAAACAAAACACTTACAAGAGCAGAAACTTTACACAATTTGCAATTAAACAGCACTAACAGATTAAAAAGATGAATATGAAATATAAATTCCAGGAAGGGGATATAGCATTTGAAAGTCAAAATACTAAAGCCAGAATAACTAATATGATAATATCTGCTATTAGATGTTTTGCGAACTAATGCAACAACTAGGCTTTGTAGAAACTAATGCAGAATAGCAACATCAGAGCTGAATAAAATCTAATACCATTTCTTTTTTGCTTCTTTTTTTCCTGGATACCGTCTTTATCAAAAAGAAAAGTACCTTTTTGATAAGTTGAACGTCGTAGGACCTTCCATACTTGTTCCTAATGAGAGTAGCAAGCTCAATCCCACTAAAGGTGGCATCATCAGCTCCAACTATTCTTTCAAGGTTCTCCCTAAAACTTTCACCAATTTCCTAAAAATATCAAGCAAGACCAAATATTTTATAGGGTACATTTTGTAAACTCCTTCATGAGACTGTTATTAGATGCGAAAAAAATTTGAGCCAAAAAAGTGAGCAATTGATAATTTGGTAAAAGTGACACCTGATGAGTTGTTTTCCATCAAGAGGGTTTTTTAACCACACTGAGTGGAATGTATTACATAACTGGATAAAACAGTGATTGAAGAATGTTAACTGGTACTAGAGTATAGCACACTCACCGCATTAGCCTAATTGCATAATATTTTAAAATAGTGTAGAGCCATATGATGAACCAACAAAGGAAATAACATTATATTGCCTAGACCTTATCTGAGTTATTTCATGCTTGTTGTGACAAGGTCTTAGATCTCTTCGTTGGTTGAGGGAAAAAACATCACAAATCGGAATTTTCTTTTTACCATTTTATTCAAAGAACAAAACTTTTTCGTTAGCTTATATATCTGCAGAATAAACAATATACCTCTTCACTTTCTGATTTAGACAATTCTTCTTTGGACTCCTCTGGCTCTTCTGGATCGGTATTGTTCATCAAGCTGGAAAAAATTCTCCTATATTTCTGAGCTCTACCATGATAATTACCAAAAACAAGGTATTGACTTTGACAGAATCTTGATCCAGAAGGAGTAGATGGACACCAATATCCCAAACTCATCACTTCAATCGATTTGTCCCCATGATAATGTTGTTGAGCGCAAGTTGACCACCTGTAGCAATGGCTAGTCAAAATGCTAGCCATATCCTGCAAATGACAATTATATACAGCTTTACGACAAGAAAAAGATTCTCAAAAGAGAAGGTTATGACCACTTGCTCAATTACAGTAGAGTTTATGTAGAATGGTTGCAAAAAACTCAAATTGCAGCAACCACAAGGGTCTTCCATTTGTTTATGCCATGAAACTTTTCTGATTTTGAAGAAAAGTTTAGACTGCCAGTTTAGGAAATAGGTGATGGTTGTATTTTATTTGTAGAATATTGCATTAACAGAGTTAAAGAGAGAAAAACTAAAATAGTAGCAACATGAAACATGCATCTAAACAATCCAGATAATAGTCCATCACCCAACATTACACTTGCATGCCACAGAATAGAAGCCAATCTCGCACTGGTACAAGAAAGTAACCCTTCGAGCAACATTACTTCAAAAAGATATATCTAGGAACACCAAAAGAAGCTGCCGAAGAAATTGTTAATGAATATTCACAATTTGAAAAGCTGGGAACCTCAACAGAATTACAAAACTCTTCCTAACCTGGTAAACTCATACAAGATACTACTCGTAAAAAATGAAAAAAAAAAAAAAAACTGGTGGCTGGCAAACAGACTTTGCTAAATTCTGTGGAGCTAAGTCACACTCAAGCTGAGTCTTCTCCCTCTAAAATCCTGAAATCCACGGATGAAATTGAGACCCAACAAAAGACTAGTTCAAAGGTTCACAAAAGATGAGTTGAAGGGGAAATACAACCCTTTTTTTTTCCTAATAAACTGCAAAAAAGGGCAAAAAGAAAATATGATTTCCAGAACACAGGAAGTATGGGTGTAGGAGAATTTTTGGGGTAGTCAGACAGAGGCAAACATCCTAGGCATACCATCAGGTCCGAATGGATGCTGCAGAAAATGGAAGAGGTAAGCAAACCCAGTTACGAAATTTGACTTTGATAGAGAAAAGGTTGGGACTTGCCAATAAGACAGATTGCATAGAACCTGGACATAGTGCAGGGAATCTTTGTGTTAACCTTAACGAATATTAATGTGCTGTCCTTTATTGTTAAATACTTAAATGGGCCAGGGAAAGTTATGACAGTAAGAAGTTTAATTAAAAAATATATAGTGTGGCAATTCCAAAGGAAATAAAATGGATGCTATGTAGAATTTTCAGAAGCTTGGGAATGGCAGGTTCATTGGAGGAGTGCTTTGCAATCAGTTATTGGTTCTGGCACGGTCTTAGTGATATGGTACCCCCCGCTTAATCCAGCAAATGGACAATCAGATAAGGATTTTTGAGGTGCATTGGGTGATTAAAATTTTGGATACTAATTTAGGTGGTGCTTCAGTACTACTTAAGGAGCCAATGATGATAATTGCTGGGAGTTATGGGAAGAACTGAGATATTGTTATTGCAGCAGTGCCAAAGCAGCCTTGGATCTTGGGAGGTAATTTTAATGTGGTCAGATTCCACTTAGAATTTAGAAAGAGCAGTGCTGGATGAATTTCTGCAGGTATGAGATACTTTCTATTTTAGTCAAACCTTCACTATTTCAATATTCCCCTTGAGTGATGCAGCTACACACGGTCAGGAGGGGGAGATTCTCTCTGGTTTCCTAGATGCAACAGAGAAGCTGTTTGAAGCTTTTCAGAAAAGATGCAGAAAGAAGCACTCGATCAGTTGGATTTTCAACAAAGATCAACAAGATTGGTTGGAAGAAGTGAATAGGATCAAGAAGGCAGAAAGTGAAGGGCAAATATCAGACAAATCGGAGCTGTTGACATGATTACATGATTTAGTCTACAGTGTCTATAGAGAGGAACAAACCACATAGTGTTCAAATACACAAAGGAGACAGGAAATTTGTTGAGTTCTAAAAATGTTGTTACTTAGTTGTGGATTGCTCTCATGTAAATGTGCAGGCTATAGTGCTAAGCTGCAGAGGGGACAATTTGTAGCAATTTCATATTCCATATATGGATCAGCATAGGCATTCATTCACCATCCCACCCAAACCCCCCAAAAAACATATGCAATTACAATAAATAATAAAGCAAGACCAGCAGTAGCTCATGAAGATCGGTTCAGGGAGATAAAATATATGTACTCTGGTCACATGCCTTGAATTTGTGACTTCCAAGTGGCAATACCTTACTGTGTCCCAAGACTCACGCTCTTTGGACGCAAAACTAGGATAAAACAATCTCCACTTTGAAAGAGTTAAAATCATTTTGATCAATCAATTAAATATACATGGAGATTATTAAGAGATGAACAAGCACAGTTTCCAGGTAGGATATGTCTCCCTGATATGAGGAGCATTAATTCTTCAGTTTGATTGTCCCCTCTTATAGTTTCCAGGAAGGATATGTCTCTCTGATTTGAGGAGCAATAATTCTTGAGTTTGATTGTCCCCTCTCCCCAAAAAAACATCTTGTCTTATCACTTGCGATACACCCACAACTTTTTGGATTCAATTGTCCTGACCAAGTAAATTAATTCAGTCATGACCACTAAAATTGTGCTTTTGAGAAGTATGAAAAGAAAGATAAACACCAGTTTCACGGAACCAAATTCGTCGCTCTAGACAGCTGTACTCATTCAGACAATCAACATACATGATTTTTTTTTTTCTGCGCAATAATAATTAATTTCGGAAGTCGAATTGTTCAAAACAAATTATACTATCAGAAAATAAACTCTGCGCACCGGAACTTAGTCTGTATAGGGAGATTAACAACAGAAGTTGTACGCTTGGTTGTAACAATCCTACACTTGCCGAGCGAGCGAGAACGGCAGAGCCCCACGTTTAAGGTAACCAATTTGGAGAGTTTTGAAGTGTATTACACGGGTCAGTCATCGTGGTCGTTAAGCAGCCGATGGCTTCTACTCTTCAAACGTGGTCGTTGTCCGCCGTCGATCAAGAGCTTGGATTTTATTTGTGGTTCCTGCTAGTTAGGCAAAAATATAATAATGTAAGAGTTCTTTAGTTTTTATTGTATCAAATTCTTTATTTTCCCTTCGTGAACTGCACAGAATTTTACCACTTCAGTTTGCAAAAATGAATATGCATTTTTTACAAATTTTCCTGATCGATTGAACATTAACATTTCATGATAGAAAGTTTTAGTGTTATATACATAACGTAGCACTTACTAGTTAAATAAATTTATATTAGGCTTCATTTTAATCTCAATAATTTTTAGGAGAATAATTCAATATCCAACTAGTCCCAATTTAGTTATTCAATGTCAAGCTATAATAATTTGATTATTGTCAAATATAAATATGAGATAATAAATTGATTAAGCTTGTTATGGTAACAAATTAACCATAAAATTAAATTCTGTGTAACTTGCTATCATTAAAATAGAGATCAAATAATTTACTACAAGTTAAATCTAAAAAAATATAAAGCTTTAAACTTTTATAATACAATTTATACATATACCCACAATATTATTTAGTAACAGAACATTTTTAACATAAAAAGAGTTACTGCTTGATAATGTTAATATATTCATAAATATTTGCATGCGGCAAAGTAATTAGGATAAAAATAGACAATGTAATGCTCAGATAATATAGTTGTTGAAGATTTGTGTATCAAATCCCACTCAAACCAAGTTTAATTGCATCACTATTCATATAACATTTGTCCACTTTCTTTCTACAATTCGTATTACTCTGCACAGTTTTTGATAAGCCAAGCCATTTTAGCCATCTAATAATGGATTGCCAAGTTAAATATGTGGTCAAATGGCCAAATGGGTCTTCGTTCGAGCCGTGAAGCTACTAGCAAATGGCCAGCACTTCATCTTGGCGGGGCTGCGAAATTCGTTAACTGGACGACGTGGAACAAACCAGACCCAATGAAACCCGTGACCCATGCGAATTGCAAGGGGATGGCATCACAACAATCATGAAGCAACGGCCGCACGGCACTTGTCGTGGGTTTACGGACGGAGTCTCTTCCTTTATCCACACCCAAAATAATAGCCCTCAAATTTTCAGTAGGGAACCCGCCCTTTTCAGTCCACATTTCGACCAAAAACTCGGAAAGAAATCAATAGAACGAAACATTCTTCTGTAGTTGATTTTGGAGTTGTTGCAATTCCGTTGAGGGTTTATTTTATTTGGATTTTGAAGGAATTTTGAGCGTGTAACTGAGATTGTATAGCACAATGGCTCTTCAGGTCAGCAGCGCTTGGTGTCTGCCCATTTTATCATTCAGTCAAAGAAGGTGCGAGAAAATTATGACAAGAGCAGTTGCTTCAGAGGACTGTGCGGCAGTGAAGCAAGAGGCAGAAGAGAAGTTAAAGTTGGGTGGTTCTGATTTGGTGGTGACTAGACTTGGGATCGGTGCTTGGTCTTGGGGTGACACCATCTACTGGAACAACTTTGAATGGGACGGTAAACTTTCTTTTTGCGGTCATCTTAATTTCTAAAGGAAGGGAAAAAAGGGAAAACTCTTTCAATATTAATATTAGAATATATTATGCCCTAGAAACCAGATCTATTACGTTAGTATAGAATCTGTCATCACGTATAGCCTGTCAAGGTAAGTTTTCAGGTTGAATTGGTTCTGTTAGATCGTTAAAATCATTATTGGGTTTTCACCTTAAGTTGTTTGGATAATGGCATGGTGTCATAGCTTGTTTAATTGAATGGTACAGAGTTCAGATTTTAGAAATCCTTCATTTTGAGCAACAATATTTTACGGAGAATAAAGTTTATAGGCTATTTGATTCATGCTTCAAACCCAACGGGCAGTCGCATGACGGGCGTGTAAGAGTCTTGAGCTTTTCGAATGACTTTCCTAGACATCACATTGGAGCACTTTCGACCATATGATCCTGTTATCTAATTCAGGGTAGCCTGTACTCTTGTAATTATAGTTTCGTATAAGGTTCATAGTGGATATATGCCTATTTCACTCTCCATGCCTAACGATATTTGGGTGAGGAGGTGCGCTACACTATAAAACCAATTTTGGCACCGTCATGTAGTTTAAGCTTTTGGGTTGAGTTGGTTCCTTGATACACACTTTTGTGTATTAAGAATGTAGAGGAATTTGAATAGCCTGAAGTGAAAGATGAACTTGTGTTCCCTAAACAGACAGAAAGTTGATTGACCGAGGTACCATTTTGGAAATTCTGTTCTATTGATATCTAGATGGGAGTTCTTGATTGGTAACCAGCTTTGTTATGCTTTAATTCAAATTCATAGTATCTTCCACCTGCTGTGTTTCAGTGGCATGGAATTAGTTTTGTTTGTAAAGTTGTAATGAAATGAGAAAATGTGTCGACCCATATCCTAATCATCTGTCCTAGCTCGAACCGATCATGTAAAAAAACTAAATCCATACATAATCCTTATAAATATATCATAAATAGAATATCCATAATAAATATCACGTCTTTAAAACAAGAAAAAATATAAATATCCATAATAATATAAATCTCGGGAATGCAATCCCAATAAAATATCCAAAAGTGATAGAGGAGTCTCGCAATCTCTCACATGAAGTTTCTAAACTCTAAGGTCGTCTCTACCTAAAATCTCTACAGCAATATACGATCTTATCTAGTTTGCTATTGACTTCCTTTACTTTGGAGCAAAGAAAATATAAGTGTGAGTCAAGTATCCAACAAATGAATAATATTAACAAATATTAGAATACAAATAAGTATCTCGGATATCAAACATATATAAAATTAATAACAATATACAATAAACTAACAAATATTTGAGACTCAACGTCACGTTGTAATCATGACTCAAAAGTTACAAGACAATTGAACATCACTAATGTAATTAGGATTCTACCAAATCTGAATATCAATAAGAATATATGTTTAATCGAACATGTCTCAACAGCGGTCTAAACTATATTAGATATCACAATAATTTCATTGAATCTCATATGTCATTGTAAACTAACGACTGCACACTCGCCACCAATGGAGAGGTAATATCCGCAATGTATCGATACTCATAAGTTTGACAAGCGATCAATTATATGATTTCATGATATCTTGTCACCCATAATGTATAAGTATCAAATTCAATTCAGACAAACAATACTCTTGTTATCTTCTCGAGGTAAGTCTAATATATGCCATGCACGCATTTTTGTGGCCTAATTGGGATCCACACCAATACGGGGCACAAAATCCTCAATCTCATTTACCTGTCAAAGTCAACACATTTCAGTACGATATTTATCGATATCTCAATTATATTATTCACAGGATTATAAGTATTTCTCCAAATTATCTCAATATTTCAGAATATGGAAATCAATCTCGGATACCGCATGTTTCATATTTCTTAATGCCGTGATGTCTTCATATAATTTTCTCTATTTTAACCGTAAATAACTAAGAAAACCACATATGTGAACTAAGTTAACAAATAAATGATTAATAAGAATATCAAGAAAATCCAATAATAAACAAAGTATTTAACCAACCCTTAAGATTTTACCTGATATTTATTGGACTCATTTATGTATTAATCTCATTTTTAAGGCCCTATAAAAATATATATCATATTTTATTTCTACTAAGCTAAACTCTTGATATTCCAATATAGCCGAATACAAACCGGCAGTAATCAAACGCTCCTACATCAATTTATTTGACTTTTTATCTGACCTTCAACAAACAAATTGACCCCATTTTACACGAAATTGGTGTAGCTTTTGTTTCTATCATCAACTGAGCAACATCACAATTGCAGAACCTTCCACATACCCCATCATAAATGAGATTTCCATGCTCCTCGTTGCATGTTTGTCAATTAATTTCTACGACTTCGGCTATCTGAAATTGCATTTCGACAACGCAATATTAAAATTTGCATGTCAAAAGGTAATATTAGTATGACTACGATCACGAATGTATTTATTTACCATGTAAACTATTGGCCTAAATATAACTCATCGTACATCCTGCAAAATCTTGAAATCTGATTCTGTGGTCGGCAAGCCACTTCTACATTCAATTTCTATCACTTTGAGAAGTCAAAAATGGGATACCACAACATACTATTAACTTATAGTTCAAGAGTAATAATCATTAAGGTAACAACACATAAATTTATATTATAAAAGAACGGCCTAAAAATCATTTGTCACTATGGTCAAAACTATAATGGCAGATTTTAGTGCTCGTCAAAGCAACTTCAGTACTAGATTGTTGACACCTCGGAAATTGAAATCACGTATCAACGAAGGATCATATTACTCATCTCGTAGTATAAAAAAACGCATGGTATTCATCATCTTTAACATGTAATAGTCACTGTTCTTGCAAGAATTGTGGTCATTTTATAGCGTAAGAACCATCTTGAGACGGCCTAGATTCTATATAACAAGTTATCTTACTGTATTTACAATGTTTAGATAATGACCTAGTGATTAAAGGATACAGAAAGTAGTAAAAATTCACTTGCCTGATTTTTACTTGCTCTTCTATGGCAACCTCAACAGTAGCCGACTCTCCTTCACAGCACAACAGCAGCATCAATCAGTTTTTTATTCCCCGGAGTAGTAGTAACAGCATTAGTACGCAATACCTTTAATCCTCAGTTGACCCTTCAAATCCTTCATGCATCGGCTGAGATTTTGGGAAAGATTGCTGGATGTGTGTTTGGGGGCCTGAATTTTGGTCTTTAATGGATGTTCATGGCTGCCAATTGAGATGGAGAAAGGAGACGAATGCGGATTAATGGTGCTGTGACATGGAGGAGGATAAGACGATGAATCAAACATGGCGGTCAAGAAGAAGAAAAATGAGGGGGCTGTTTAACGAATTTGCTTTGTTTTGTTTTTTATTTAAACTAATTTAATTAATTTTCATAATAATAATTACACCAACATAAATATTTGAACACATATTATTATTACAATAAGTATTAATTATTATTCTATGATATTTAAAAATAATTACTGATTATCAGTGAGACCATTAGTTGAATGATGGAGACTAATTATTACACCAACATAAATATTTGACCACCATGTAAGAGCTGCGGTCTTAAGTGCTGATGGCTCAATCTATGAGCTGAGCCGTTAGTTGTAATGCTCTAATAACATTGGCCATCAGTGTTAGATGTAATGCTCTAATAACAAGGAGGCTTAGAAGCTTCCCCATCCTATTTTTCCTAACTTACTCAACTATCATTGACTCAAAATACTCAACTTCCCTAAGTCCCAAAATATGTCATAAATTCATTGACTTAGAATAATTAACGATATTTTAAATCTTCAATTACTTAGCGAATCCTAATATTTCTTGAATATCTCCAATTCCTAGGTGCTCGAGTATTATTCAGAAAACCTTTATTTTTTTGATATTATAACTATGACGTTTTGGACCCTAATTACTCGATTCGACCCAAACTGACCACACGAAAAAATTCAAACTATTAATAATCATCATAAATTTGGTTCAACAACTAGTGTTGGGAGCTGGTTCAACGGGTCAGCATAATTTGGTTCAATGGGTTGGTCCAAATGATTGGCTTAACGATTCTACCCAAATTAACGAAAAATTTAGCTATTCTAAAATAACGTGACCGAGCCAAATATATAGGATCTGGCCCAACTGTATAAATAGCCATTTACTTGACATAATGAACTGCGCTGCACTGATTGAAACACTGATTGAGCCTAAGGCTTAAAAAGCACCACTTGACAACAGTTAGCCCTAAAAGGCATTGGAAATCGACAAAGGGAGAGGTTGCATTTGATCATAGAAGGGGATGCCACCAAAGATTACGGCTTAGGCGCTACCTGACTTAGACCTGGACCCCGAGTGTCAGGTGGACATGTTAGGTGCCAAATTTTCAGTGACTGAACATGGATCCAATATCTTATGCTCAAGAAATATATTTAATCAAGACATGGCAGCGAAGCCAAGTGGGAATGCGACTCTCCTCAAGCCCCCTTAGCATATAAAAGGATGAGGAGACATTGAGTTGAGCTAGTAGAAAAGAAGAGGCATTGAACCAGTGAGAAATGATTTTCACCCAATATTCTGTTAGACACTTACAACCATCATCCCTTATGTCAAATATGACTCACACCTAGGAATACTATCTTGTCTCCTCCATCATTAGTAAGGTTAGTTGCTCTCTTAATTTTCCTTCAACGGATCAGCATAAACTAACCTACGCATTGGACGAATTTTCCTAGGAATAACCTTAGGGCCCTTAACTAAACTTTGTCCTATTTGTGATATGCAGGAAACCCTTTAGTGGCTTCAGATCTTGCTCCAAATAGGTCAAAATAGGATCCAAGTCAAATTGTGTTTTTCGGTACGTATTAGAAATGATGCTCATGAATTTGATAAGCGATTAACTATATAGTTTCATGATATTTTGTCATCAGTAGTGTATAAATATCGTATTCAATTCAGACGAATAACATTCTTGTTATCCTCTCGAGGTAAGTCTAGAATATACTATGCACATATTCTCGTGGTTCAATCAAGATTCACACCCATATGGGGTACAGAATATTCAATCTCATATAAATGTTAAACTCAGCACTCCTTGGTATAACATCCATCGATTTCTCAAAGTATATTGCTCACAGAGTTATAAGCATATCTCCCAATGATATTAATCCTTTAGGATATAGAAATCAATATCGGACAACCATAGACTATATTACGGCACCGTAGGTTTTATATTTCTTGACACTATGATGCCTTCATATAATTTCTTCTTCCTTAACCATATAAGTTAATGCCAAGAAATGATTATTGAAAATATCAAAAAAATCCATGAATAATATTCAACCGACTCATAAGATTTTATCTAATATTTATAGAACTCATTGGTGCACTAATCTCATTTATAAGGCCACAAAAAATATATATCCTATTTTATCTTTACTGAGCTAAACTCGTAATATTCCATTATAGCCAAATACAAACCAACACTAATCAAACGCTCCTACATCAATTTATTCAACTTTATATCCGACCTTCAACAAACAAATTCCCCTATTTTACATGAAACTGGGGTAGCTTTGGGTTCTATAATCGACCGAGCAACATTACAATTGCAAAACCTTCCACTTGCCCCGTCAGAAATCAGATTTCCAAACCCCTTGTTGCATATTTGTCAGTTAATTTCTACGACTTAAAGTATTCAAAATTGTATTTCAACGATGTAATATTAAAGTTTGCATGTCAAAAAATAATATCAGCAAAACCATAGTCATGAATATATTTGTTTACCATGTAAATGATTGGCCGGAACATGACTCGTCATATAGCCCTCGAAATTTGGAAATTAGATTATGTGGTTGGCAAGCCACTTTGGCACTCAATTTCTGCCACTTTGGCACTCAATTTCTACCACTTCGAGAAGTCAAAATCGAGATCTTGTAATATATTATTAAACTACGCATTGTATAGTTTAAGAACAATAATTATGAATCTAAAAATGCATCAGTTTAGAATGTAAACAAACAGCTCAAAAATAATTCGTTACCACAACCAAAACTATAATGGTAGACTTTAGTGCTTGTCGAAGCAACTGCGATGCATGATTGCCGACACCTTGAAAATTGAAATCACGTTTCGTTAACGAAGTATTATTTTACACATGTTTAAGTATAAAAACACGTATTGTTCATCATCTTCAACATATAATAGTCACTATTCACATGAGAATTGCAGTCATTTTATAGTGCAGGAACCATCTTGAGACGGCCCAAATTCCATATAACGAGTTATCCCACTATATTTACAATGTTTGGACAGCAATTTAGTTATTAAAGGATAGAGAAAGGGGTGAAATTTCACTTGCCTGATTTTTACTTGCTCTTCTACGTCAACCTCAACAGTAGCCAGCTTTCCTTCATGGCACAGTGGCAGCACCAATTAGTTTTATGTTTTTTTCCCTTGAGCAACAGTAACAGTATAAGTACACCACACCTTTAATTCTCATCTAACCCTTCAAATCCTTCATGCATCGGCCGTTTTTTTGGGAAAGATTGCTGGATGTGTTTGGGGGGCTGAATTTTGGTCTTTAATGGCTGTTTGTGGTTGCCGATCAAGAGAGAAAGGAGATGAATTTGGATTAATGGTTGCTGCGACATGGAGGAGGATAAGGGGATGAATCAGACATGGCGACCAATAAGAAGAAAAACAAGGGGCTGTTCAGCGAATTTGCTTTGCTTTGTTTTTTTGCTGAAACTATTTTAATTTTCATAATAATAATTGCACCCACATAAATGTTTGAACATATATTATTATTATAGTAAATCTTAATTATTATTCCATGATACTTAAAATAATTACTTATTATTAGTGAGAAATTACTAAAATTATCATTCTGATATTCATACGAATCCAACACGTCCGATCTCAACACGAAATTAACTTAAGCTCACCTACTATCAATGGCACATTAATTATTCATACTAATTACCACCTTCGGTCGGGAGTTTAATAAATCCGAATCAAAACACTGTAGTGTTATGGAAAACATATGGAACTTGAGGCTGCAAAATCACTTGTTTTTCTTTGTCCCCTATAGAGAGGAAGGAGTTTTCTTTTTATCAATTTCCAAATCTTTCTTAATGCTCTTATTGCAATTTATGTTCAATTCAAAATTGAAATTCCCATGTATAAATTGCAAAACTTAATTTTATTCCAGTCAATATTATTCCAATTATGGGTTAAAAATAAGCACTTGCTTTGATATCCCTGTTGGCTGGATGCCTGTTCTGTAATTGATATCCCTGTTGGCTGGATGCCGTTCTGTATACCTTGGTTGGTAATGACATTGAAATCAACTGGCACTGCAGCAACCATCGTCTATAATGCTGCTGGTTTTGTTCTTCTTTTTTTTTTATTATTATTGAGGGGAGCATGGGGGCAGGGGGGTTGCAAGATTCACCGATGGATGCTTTAATAGTAGTTGAATCTATTCCTAGTTGTGAACTATCTATTGATCACTATAATCAATTTTTCTTGAAATTTTAGCCAATATATATTTTCATCTCCTTGGTGAGCATGCTGGCTATAAGATTCTTGCCACTTGATCAATTGCTTTGTAATTACTGTTGTACATGTACTTCTGTGTGCCTGTCACCTTAAGTGTGTCGTGATACTGGTTAATGTCCATTCAACTGGATATATTTACTCTCTTCTATTGATTTCATTTTTGCTTTGACAAGCCAGATAGGAAGTTGAAGGCAGCAAAAGCTGCCTTTGATACCAGTATTGACAAAGGCATAAACTTCTTTGATACTGCAGAGGTCTATGGCTCAAGGGTGAGATGCAGTTGCATTTTTTCTCTTCATATATGAAACTCCTACATATCTTAGCATATTGATATATTGTCTCTGGATGCAGCTCTCATTGGGTGCAATGAATTCTGAAACTCTGATAGGAAGGTAAAGTCTGGTAATTAGTAGTGATGTCCGGCTGTTTTCTTGAATGGTAGGTTATGAATCACATTGCTGATAGTTTGAAACTCACATCTGTTTTTTTTTTTTTTTGGGGGGCGGGGGCGCGTTGTCTTAATATGATTTTAAAAGATTCATTAGAGAAAGAAAGTTAAACAATCCAGAGGTTGAGGCTTCTGTTGCCACCAAGTTTGCTGCTTTGCCATGGAGATTTGGGCGTCAGAGTGTTGTCAATGCCCTTAAGGATTCCCTGTGTCGCCTTGGACTTTCTTCAGTAGACCTGTATCAACTACATTGGTATGTCTGTTATAGAGAAAATATATGTATATATGGTATTCTCCATTAAGTAAGCTTTGCTAATTAATACTGTGTTGCACTGATTTCCAGGCCTGGGATATGGGCAAATGAAGGTTGTTCATCGCTGACAACATTTTCTAGTTCAACAATTTGACATTTTAACTGAAAACGGATGTGCGTCCAATTGCTCTCAGCTTGAGCGAGCATAATTCTTTTGCAATAATTTTCCAGGGTATATTGATGGTCTAGGTGATGTTGTTGAGAAGGGCCTTGCGAAGGCCATTGGGGTTTCTAACTATAATGGTATGCCTATAAACATTAGGCAGTTGTTCTTGATCCTTGTTACATTTTCTGTTACTGCATGAGATCTTTTAGCTTCTGAAGTTCAAGCTGTAATACTTCGTTCTTCCATCGTAAGATGAAGATTTATAGCATGTCACTCTGGAATTGTCTCTTTCCACGATGTGTGAGACTAGAATTCTCATCATAGAAAGTGATTTTATTAGTAAACTTAGTAGCCTTCATTTCAGAAAAGCGATTGCGTGATACTCACAAGAAGCTGAAAGAGAGGGGCATTCCACTGGCCTCCAACCAAGTGAACTACAGTCTAATATACAGGGCTCCAGAGGAAAATGGTGTGAAAGCAGCATGTGATGAACTTGGGATCACCTTAATCGCTTATTCACCACTTGCTCAAGGTACTGGAAGGGGCTCTTTTGCTTTCTTGTTTTCCTGTACCATTTCATCTGTACTTATCCATGCCTAAATTTAAATTATTAATTTCTGAACGGAATCCTCTGCTACAGAAATTAAAAGGCCTATGATTAACATGCTGATTTATGGCACCGAAACAATCAACTTTTTCCTCTTTGTTTTTTTCATATTTTTCGTTGTCCTCTTCAACAGACAGTTAGAAGGTAGTTTTCTTTTCCATGGACAGAATTGAAGTTTATTAAAGTTTTAAAGCAATATATCAATAGCTATAAAAGTAAACTTTTTCTTGGTTGACATTAATAAATTATGTATCATGGAGGTTCAATGTGCCAAGAGAAGAGGCTTCTCCTTGTGCCCCCTGGTAACTTAGTGTCTCCTCTCCTTGCTGCTTGCCCCTATAGTGTCATCTCTTCTATGAATGCATTTAAAAACCAAGCAGTGTGGCAAAAGTGGATTCATATAGCATCCATACTTAGTGGGGCATGAGGTGTTCTTGTTCCTGACTCTAAAGAATATGTTGATAGGATACACCAAGGAACTAACTACAATTAATAAGCTTTGTTTAGCATAATTGGTTGCTTGTGGAGTGATCTTGCTAGTTTTAGGTGCCAAATCTCAAATCAGCCTGAAGAGGGTTTTTTCAATCATATTTCCAAGATAGAGAAGAATTGAAGTCCATAGTGAACCAAACTTCAGAAGTAGATGCTTGGAGGACAGGAAATCATTTGTGGTGTTTCACAAGTCACGACCCATTCATTGGTCAGAACAGACCAAAAAACTGACTAGAGCATTGCATACAGGCATTAATATTACATTAGTTAGTGTAACCAATTAGAAGGCCATTTTCTCGATAAACTTACAAATATGGCATCCTATTCTCACCCTATTTGCATATGAATTATGAGAAGTTGAGAACCGACATATTAAGGATTGATTGAAGCTTATTTTAACTGCTTGGCTCAGGCTTTTAGGTCATGTTGCTTGGCCTTTTCCTTTGAGTTTATAGCCAGCTTTGGTCTTCTTTTGGACAGGGTGTGATCATTTGTAGTCAAAGCCTTTACATCCTCAGGTCTAGCAGGCCAAGACTGTGATTGTGGGGCCAGAATCTCTTCCTCTTTATTTATTCAATACCTCAATCTCATCCTTATTATTTATTACTCATCTAAACCAGACATTATTAATGAAATTTGGTATGGGTTGATTGTGTCAAACTCGGTGCTAGTGAGCAAGAAAAGGCCAATCACCACCGATGGGTTAAGGGGCTGCATATTGATTGACTCTGAGTTCGCTATATGAGAAGAGTATACAAAGCATCCAAAAAAGGTGCGCAGGGGAGGGGGGGAGAAGAGGATTGGTAACTGCATATAGGAAGCCTTGGCATGCGCATATGAATATTCATTGCTGGCATGAGAAATGCAGATCGGGAATGTGATTATGATGCAAACGGGTTATTCATGCAGGAGCTCTGACAGGAAAGTACACACCAGAAAACCCACCCCCTGGTCCTCGAGGCCGTATATACACTCCGGAATTTTTGACAAAGGTAAGCTCCTGAAAAATTACAAAGGCCTTGTGAAAAGGTGTCTCCTGCTGATGTCTGTTTATGCCATGCAGCTGCAGCCCCTTGTTAACAGAATCAAGGAGATAGGACAGAACTACGATAAAACTCCCACCCAGGTGCTTACTTATTGATGAGTTTTCATCATTTGGTCATGTTTAACCCATATGTTAGTATTCCTGAACTTTGGCCCAGATACAATCCTTCAGATTATGGATTCAAGCTTGAGAAAGTAGACATGTTTCGAGTAGGATCAAGTACTTATGAGGAGCCCAAGCAAAGAAAGAAAAAAGTTTTAGTGATGAGTCTTATAAACTAGCCTTTAGAATTTGTAGATCCTTGTAATTTAAATTTTGTGTAGTCTTTTCTTGATTGATAAGTGCTGAAAAGCTTTTTTTTTTTTTTTCCCTCAACTGAGCTAACATCAGAAACATATGAGAGCTTCTAAAAGGTTCTTCTAGGAGAACACACGAAGAATTTTAATTTGTCCAGAGTATTCTGGTAGAACCTTGATACCTGCTGGCGTATATGCTGATGGACACATTTATGTTTCATATTGTTAATACAATAAGCTATCAAAATAAAAAGCCAGTGGTCATCATTGTAGTTCATTTTTGTGGTAAGATATCTATTGGGTGGTTATACTTCTTCAAACCACCCTAAATTTCAACCCTTCAAAAAATGGAGTAAACTGAAAATAACTTTCGTTGAACCATGCAGTATTTTAACTGTGGCATTCTATGCATAAACCCTTAATTTCTAAGCTTTCTTAGCCTTTTTACACCAACACCTTTTTTCAACATTGTCAGAAAACCACCTATTATTTGACTCTTGTCAACATTATCGCACCTCTTGCCATTGGAGGCATTTCATTGTTGACAAAAGTCAAATTATAGGTATTTTGTGAAAATGACGAAAAAAAAAAGTATGCAAATGTGGAAAACATTTGAAAATGTTGGTGTTTGTGTATAAAAAAAAATCTCCTTTTAATATTTTGTTTCTTTGTATGGAGCGGTTGTTTAAGAGTAGTATTGATTGTTGTCCCCATGGACGCGATGAGATTGTGGTTAAGGAAAATGAGGAAATGTATTGTTTCAAATCTTTTAGTGTTTATTTTTGCCCTCACCACGACTACCACCGAAGTTGAGCCAATGTATCTTTTACACGTTCATCTTCCCAGAATAAGAAAAATGATGGTATGGCAGTTTGTATTATGAAAATAGCAGCATCTGTTCTATTGACATCATCCTTTGGCAGAGAATGGAGAACGCCAATGGGTTAAAGATTCTTGCCCAATCGATTACAATTAATAGTAGGATGTCTCAACAAAGATACAATTTCATTAATCCTTGACACCTTATGAACACTGACATTTCTACCGGATAGCATGTTGGACGCTGACACTCTTTGGCACACGTCGTAATATTTTATTATTTCCGTTTTGTCTTCCACACACCGAGCCATGATTTAAACATGTTGGGCTGTTTTATAATTTATAGAAAACTAGGGGTTAGTAAAAATTAAAAAAAATTAGAGTCATTTGATAATTTAGAAATAATTTATCTAAGCCTTCTTTGTCTTTCTTTTTTTTATTAGGTGAGATATGTTATAGGTATTTTTTTTATTACTCGCTTCCATATTGGTTTTTCTTGTAAATCTTGTTAATCACTTATATATAAATAAGCTATAAATTTTAGTTCACCTGTCCCTAACATATTGTGTTTTTATTTTTAGAAATAACATGCCATCGTGTTAATGTCGTGCCATGCCTATATTCTATGTCAATGTCTATACTTAGTAACCTGGTACATGAATGTTTGGACATACATATTAGTTTATCATTAGTAACTGCCTTTAGAAGTGATGGTCGGATCATCGGCTTATGTATTATTTTGCAGGTTGTGCTGAATTGGCTAATAGCCCAGGAGAATGTGGTTCCGATACCTGGAGCTAAGAGTGGAGAACAGGCTGCGGAGTTTGTGGGTGCTCTTGGATGGAGGCTTGGCGATGAACGCATCAAGGAACTGCGCTCCTTGGCATCCGAGTTGAATCCTGTAGTAGGTTTTCCCGTGGAGAACCTTTAAATTTTGTATGCATATGTTGTGTAAACAATCACAAACTACCATGCCTTGTGTGTATTTGCACTATTCATAGCAAAAAGGTTCTAGATTTTAACACTTTTGTGGTGTTACAGCTCATCAAAGGTGGCCCTTTATGATGACTTCCTAATATGATTCGTATACTGTAGGAAATTTACAGGTCTAGGTTAATAGAATTGGCAGTATTGTTAGATGGCTTGACCTAATTTTATTCCATCTGAAGCAAAAGTTTGAGTTATTCGAGATTTATGATCAATTAGGTTAATCCCAACAGGTTGAAGAGTGAATAATGTTTGCAATGGTTTATCGATATGACTGCATTTGCCCCTGCATGTCAGGGAGGCTTTAGCTAAATTCGGAACCGGGAAAAATTACCATAAGAGGTGGACTCTAATTATTTGCACAAGATCAAACCAATGACCTGTTTTCCATTTTGGCTTGGCATTTTAAATAATGGGATTTAAGGCTATGTGGGATGAGCTCTCGGTTTATGACCTAACACCTAATTGTTGCAGTGGGCAATTGAGGATACTTGTTGAAAGATACCAAAGAGAATGTGTTATTTAATGTTTAATGGGACTGAATAATACCTTTGCAAATGTAAGGGATTGGATAATGTTGATTGAATCAATGCCACCAACAAACAAAATCTTCTCTATGATCTAACAGAAAAGGCAGCACCTAATGATTTCTATTTCACCCACCACAGAGATGATGTCAATGTTCACTAAGAAAATTTTTTGTCCCATCTAAATCAAACGCGAAGTTCATCAACATAAGTAGTCAGAACAATTGAGCGCCGCACCATTGAAACCTACTTCAAAATGGGTAATGCTGAACCACTGACATGTAGCCATTGAAGTATAACTGGGCATACAACAAAAAATGCTACAAATTTCATGGTTATCCCATAGGGGACAAGTTTCATAATAGATTTAAAGGTCATAGCACCCATGAAAATCAGTCGGCTGCCTATCCAAATAGAGAATAGAAGGTGGGGAGTGACGACACTATGGTACTTACTAGAAGCCAATCCGCAGCTTCTAAGCCTTCTGCAACCAGAGAGCTCACCTGCAACCACGTCTGCATCCATACAGAAACACATTTCAGCCCAATCGATTATTGCAGATAAAAATGTCTGGTATATCAGATTTGCTCATCTGTTGATATGCATAAAAGGCCCCTTTCAGCTAACGTACCATGGACTATTGACACTTGGGCTACGAATCATATGATTTGCTACTCTGGTTTATTCAATTTTATTACTGCAAAGTTATCTTAAAATGTCAAATTTCCAAATGGGAATGAAGTCACTGCCACTCATGTGGAAACTTTGAAACTCAGAGAAAAAATATTCCTCAAAAATATGTTAGGTATCCATTCTTCTACTTTGTACTTCATTTCTGCTAAGAAACTAACATAGATCCTTCAATATTGTGCTGTTTTCTTCCCTCATTCTTGTTTCAACCAAAACATTGCATCTTGGACAACGATTTGGATGAGTGAAGCAAAGGGGTGGTCTGTACCATCTCCAGAAAATTGAAGTACCTAGTTCAGCCCTTAAAGATGCCATATCCAAGCTTTCGAACGAAAGTTCCTTTTCAGCTTCTGTTATAAGTGAAATTCTAGTTAAACTTGTGGCAATGTCGTCCTGACAACATTTCTAATTCCAAATTGTAGTCTATTGTTGATCCTGATGTAAGGAAATGTGTTCTCTTATGGAATGAAATTCCTTGTTTTATTTGCCCTCGGGCTAAGCAGCTCATGCCTCCTTTTTCTAATACTGTCCATGTGTCCACTTCACCTATTGAAATAATTCATTATGACATTTGGAGTTCTAGCTCCACTGCATTTTTTGATGCCTCAAGATTTTTCCTTTCTATAATTGATGACTATGCTTGAATCATATGGGTCTAGTTGTTGCAAACTAAATCTCAGATAAGAACTTATTTAGAATTATTTTTCAACCTTCTTAAAATTTAGTTTGGAGATAAGATTAAGATTCTTAAAAATAACAATAAGGTAAAATTTAAAATTGGGGACTATTTTAATAGTAGAGAAATAATTCACCAATAGAATTATGTAGAAACACCTCAACTGAATGGGATATTGAAACAAAAACATCATCATTGCTTGAAGGTGGCTCAAGCATTGAAATTCCAATCCAATATTTCCATGTATTTTTAGGGTGATTGCATAATGGCAACAATTTATATTATAAATAGAACCCCACAACTTTACTCAATATTATAATGAATTTCTATTTAAAGTTCAACCAAGTTACAAACACATGAGTTTTTGGATGCCTTTATTTTGCTACCAGCTTATAACGTGGAAGAAAGAAGTTCGATCCTAGAGGAAGAATGTGTAGTTTTTATGATACCCTTTCAAGGTAAAAGGTTACAAGCTTTTGGACTTAGATACTAAGCTAGTCTTCTCGTCAAGGGATGTAGCCTTCCCAGAGTTGATGTATCCATGCAAAACTGATCAAGCAGTTCTCAGCACTTCCTAATAGATTTCTAAATGTTCAGAACCCCATAATTAGATCTCCCATGAACATAACCAAAAACAGCCTCAACTCAGCTTAAAATCCACATTCTTGAACTAAAATTGCCCCAAAATGATAAAACTGTCTCACCTCACTTTTCCACTGGACATGATGTGTCATTTCACAGTTATAGTGATGAAGGATCTCTTTCTTCTCCTTGACCTCCTCAGTCTATTGCTCATTATCATTCACATATCATATATCTCATCCGTAGACCAACCTGAACAAGAGGGGCACCAAAGTACCTGGAGGATTTCCACTGCCAGCAGACCACCCTGACAGCAATAGACCAACTGTTGAACAAGGTGATATCCACATGTTTAGACACTCAGTTTCCTCTTTCTCATTTAATTTCATATGAGAAGTTCTCACCCAGTGTTCATGCCTTCTCTGCCTTCATTTTCAGTCAAATAGAACCATCTATTCACAGATAAGCAGCCACTAATCCGGCATAGTGTAAAGCTATGAATGATGAGCTTATTGCCTTGGAAGCCAACCAAATTTGGGAGATGACAGATTTGCCTTCTCGAAAGATACCTATGATAGAAACTATATTTACAAGACCAAATACAGTTTAGATGGAACAGTGAAAAGATTAAAGGCAAGATTGGTGTCCAGAAGTTATACAGAAAGAGAATGTGACACTTGATCCTCAACTTATACTCTTTTGATGTCAGAAAGTAGGTAAATTAGATAAATTATTAAAAATAATTATGTGTTTGAATAAAAAATTGGGTATTTGAGGAATAAGGACATGCACTTGCCCGCATATGTGTGGTGCAAGGACATGGTTAGCAGAACAGGCAATGCTCATGTGTGTTGGGAGGCACACTTGTGCATGCACGGGTTATAGCGTCAAGCTTGATGGGCACACAACTAACACTCCTGCACTAGTTTGATAACATAAGGACCTCAGCGCATTTTTTGGTCATTTTTGTTTGAAATTTGCTAGTGGGGAGAGAGATAAGAAGAGAAGAAAAAGAAATGAAGAAAGTTGATTTGAAAAGAGAAAAAAATGAAGAAAGTTGATTTCAAAATTATTTCGTGCTAGATTTTGGTAATACTCGAGTTAAGACAAGTGAATCAAAATTATTTTCTTTATTTATAGTTAAAATTTTTAAATTATTTCTTTTGATTATTTTTTAAATACACATGGAAATGATCATTTATTATCCATATTGACGTAACTTTGCATGCATATTATATTATTTGAAAATCTTGATATTCAAAAGCTTGTACTTAACTTTGTGAAAATGGTTAACAAGTCTTAAAATATTTAGATATTTGACCTTATATGTTATTTTTATACAAGTATTTGATGAAAATTCTATTTTAAATTTATAAATATTATTTTTTTTATTGTTGAAAAAATTATATATTTATAATTTGTTATAAAGCCTTTTATTTTGACTAAAATAAGAACAACTGTAGAGAATTGACGTAATTTTTTTGGATGTATCTAAATATATTAATTTATTAGTAATGTCTATAGAAAATAATATATAATTGGTTTACTCATAGATTTTGGATAATGGCATATGACTCAGGCTATGAGGAGATATTCATAACTCGATTTTCAATATTTGATCATAATCTATGAGATTATTACCGATCATTGATTTTATATTTTTATCATCATATAGTATTTTGTGACATTTCTACATTTAATTATTATTGTCTTTTCTCATATTTATCATTTACATCTATACACAAAGAGATACACACACAAATACACATACATATTCATACTTTCTTAAATATTAGTCTCACTTTTATTACATTTTATAACATTTCATATTAACGGGTTTTGATTATTTTGGAGGGTGTTTGAATAAAATTTCAAGCAACTCTAATTTTATGACAAATCTTGGTTTTGATTCCTTAAAATTGTAACAATCAAGTGGCAAAGTGGGTTAAAAAACCCAAAATTTATTATTTTACAATTAGCTGTGATTTTGGGCCATGGTCAGGCCAATCCTTCATATGCTTAATATGAATTGTGTAGTTTAATTCTATATTATTAGAAGTTGAATTTGATTACTTGAAGTGATGGAAATCAAGAGATGAAATTGTGACGACAACCATAGAAAATTGTCTCAACCAATTCTTGCTAAAGTTGTTTAGGATTTCAAACCAATCATGTATATGTTAAACTTATGAGTTTATGTATGTTTAATTATCGCTTATATACTATGATATGTATAAAATAATATTTTATTGAGAAAATATAGTTCTAATTACCCGAAGACATAGCAATAGAATGATGGAGCGTTGAAGATCACCATATTAGTCCCTTCACAGCCGCTGCTGCTACCAATAGAAGTGGGGCGGTTGTATTGGGAGAATTAGTATAAAAAATTTATGATTATGTCTTCAAAATTTATGTTTATGTATGTTGTTGCAGTGGATACATAGTTGATCAATTAAACGAATGATTCAATGCTTGAGTAGTTAGACCAGTGCTTGCATGTCAGGTCAAGTTTCAGTTGACAATCTCATTTCATGAGTTTATTGCCGGTGATAAAAAGGGGATATTTTAGATAATTATGACTTTATAAATGAGATTAAAAAAATAATGATTTTGGTAATAATTAAGTAGAGTGTTATGAATTGGTGTGCAAGGCAGTGAGCAAGCTAGCGCTTGAACGCCAAAGAACTTGATTGAGTTTTGGTTCAACTTTAGACTTCGTGCTTAGGTATCATCATGTTAGAAGTCGGTACATAGTATATCTATGGATTTTTATTGTTTTCTTGTAATGACCTTCTTTGTATTAGTTTTGATTGTGTATAATTCTTATTAGTACTGAACGACACTTTTATTATTGTATGTTATGAAGTTCCCTTACGATATATTCGATTGTATGAGTATATTATTTGCTTCTTATAGCAAGATAAATGAGATTAATGAAAAACTATAGTCTTAAAAAATATAAAACCTGTAGAATTTTAGTGTGCTTAAAGTAGTTCGATACTGATTTTTGTGTCATGGAAGTGATGAGGTATATTATTTAGTGTGGGGGATACTTATAATCATACTATCATCATATTATATAATATCGAGGGATATCACAACAAGATATGTAGATTTTGACATGTTGTGACGATTTTCATGGCTCTGGTAGGTGGAGGGAATTTGAGTAGTGCTACAATGTCCGATATTTTTTATTTATAATTTATGACATCATTATTATATATATTAGTTAAATTAAAAAAATAATTGTACAATAAAGATCTAAAAAAAACAGATTGAGTGGAATCAAAACAGTGACTGATTGGCACTTATCCTACACTCGTGCGTGTTTGAGATAGTAGGAATGCGTTTGATAAGTGCCCATAGGGAGTTCATGCGTATTTGTGGTAAAATGAGTAGCGCCTATGTTAACGCTCATGCATGGATAAGGTAGAATGTTAGCATCTGAACCATACCTAATGCAGTGCCCGTACACACTTGTGGTCCAGAGTTGCATTTGGCTTGCGCTCATGCGCCAATTTAAGTATCTAGCACCTTCAACATCAATTTTTTGTCATTTGTGCGGGAAGTGAGAGAACAAGAGTAAGAAGAGGAGAGAGAAAGATGATGAAGGAGATTTTGAAATTTTTTAGAGTAAAATCCGTTAGATCAAATATTAAATGTATATATTTTTAAGCTTATTTTTTGATCTATTTTAAAATTTTTTAATTTTTCTTATGGTTTTTTTGTTTTTATTATATATGCATATCACAATTTACTTTAAATATTATTGCATGTATGTATTTTTCACCTAATAGTTTATAATTTTATTTAGTTTTTATCAAAAATTTGAAGGTTTATTTATTTTTTATAGAATAAGTAAATATTTTTAAGTATTATATTTGTATTCATAAATAATTGTAAAGAAAAATCATAAAAGTTGTACATTTAGCTTTACAAATGACAATCCATGCAAGTATTCAGTCAAGATTCTATTTTGTTTTGATATGAGTTTGTACTTTTTCACAAGGCAAAAAATTTTATATTTGTACTTTTCTAATATAGTGAAAAAAAATTTAGATATTTGTTATAGATTTATCCATTTATTGTTTTATTGAGAATCATCATAAGAAATTGACGAAATTATATATTTGAAAGCCCTAATACATTAAACACACTTGAGAACTGTACCTATAATCCAGGATGACAAAAGAAAGTAACGTTTGTATTGCGTTCTTGATCCGCGGGGTCCGGTCGGATCCGTGGTTTTCAGGCAACACAAATATGTGAGGTGTTGGACACGAGAGGAAGATTGAGACCGGATCTTTTACGTGAAAAACCTCCTCTTGAATGGGGAGGAAAAACCACGAGGCTCAGGGCCTTGAAAATACTTCACTATTTAGGTTGAAGTCTTTACAAAGTACAAGTGTTGGGGTTAATCCCTTCCTTGTCTGTTTTTTTGTATCTCTTTCTTAGGGGGTACCGCTCGCTGGAAGGCTCTATCACTCTTTCTGTTCTGTTTCGCAGGAAAGAGAGAGATTCAGGGCCGAGAGGAAGCGGGCCATTTGCCTTCTTTCTGGAGCAAATTTTGGGGAAAGAGAGTCCGGTCCCTTTAAAGAGGGACTTTGCTGGGTATTTATAGGGAAGATCAGGCCGTTGGGGAGGAGACGCATGAAAGCCATCGGATAGCCCAAAAGCTGTGCAGTGTCCCACCAGCCCCATTAATGCTGCTGACGTGCGCGGGAAGGCATGCGGCTAGCGCCGCTGGTAGGCCTAGGTGCGTCAGTCAAGTAGGGTCTAGGCGTCAGTCCTTATTTGATCAGGCGTGCTCTGTTTAGATGGAGACCGGCAGTGGTTACAGGTTTCCTTGGGAATCGGCGAAATCGCTTAGCTAGCATCCTTGGCCGGGCGTAGGACAGTCCTCGTTCCTGGGTGGAGCTCCTCGTGAGTTCGCGGACTCACAAGAGGAGGCTGCTCTTGGAGGATCTTTTGGGGAAAGCCCGGGAGTCTCTTCTTGACCTCTCGGGCGATTCTGAGACTCAGTAGGGCTTCTAAGGTTCTCGGTCCTTTCCGTGTCTGTGCACTTGGGTGTCGCTGGCGTTGTCCTCGAGCTTCTTTATGAACGGACGGGACCTCTTGAGCTTCTGCCGTGGTCTTAGTCTTTGGGCCATTGGCCTCTCGTTTGGGCTTTTCTTCTGGGCCGTGTTTTTATGGGCCTTTATACTGGGCCCAACAGTTTGATTCTGTTCATAAAAAATAATTTAAAGATGACCTATCTACTATTCAAAATAGTAGTATTTTGTCCTAAAATTATTGAGAATATGGGTAATCCTTTCTTAGAATTTATCATTTGCTTATTGGTTATCATATTTGGCATATTTTGGTTATTAGGATTTGATCTACATCATATTTTGTATTTTAAAATAATTAACCTTTTGAGATTTATAGATTTTAACACAATAATTAGATTTATCTTACTTTCAAAAATTTGGAATAATGTAATTTGGACATTTGGATAATTCCATACAATTTGTATTATTTGATATTCGTTTATGTATTACGAATTTTGTGTACAAAATTATGATTTGGACTATATATTTAATATGGTGGATATATTGGACATGTTGGATTTCACATGTGTTTATAGTTTCCCATCCTTCAAACTATTTTATGCATATAAATTATATATTATATATAAATATATATATATACTTGTTGATATTTAAACTTATAATTTTACTATATTTGCTAATTCTTTCATATTAAAAGGTTATGAATTACTTGCAAGATAGGGACAGAAGAAATTTGAAATTTTCATTTAGTTATGTTTGCATTTGGATTTGTATTTTGACAATGTTTAGAATTATTGCATATTTTGATTATTACAGGTTGTGTAACTGGAGAATTTTATATTAGATGGATTTTGTTATAGATTTATATTATGTTAGCTTAGGTATTTGTTAGATATTTTTTCTTATAAATGGTTTTGAGTTAAGCATATTTTATTATTATTGTTAAAGGTCGAATGAGATTTAATTTGATTAGATCATGAGTACCCTATCAGTTTTATGGTTATTATATTGTTTTGGTTTTAAATCTGTTAAGTCTAACCTAGTTTGGGATATTTGGGTTATTTAGATTTTTTCTAATTGTTATAGATGATTGTTATTTTAATTTCTTTATTATTTTTTGTTACTTGTTTGCATTGAGTTCATGATAAGTATTCTTCCCATACCTTGTGTGGGCGGAGAGAAGTTGGGTGTGATTATTCCTATATTCTATGTCGGCAGAGAAAATGCACGCCTACTAGACATTTATACTTTGTGGTAACCGACTCTTGATAAACCATAGATATGATAGCATATCAAATTTATAAGTATCAGTTGTCTTATAGCATATACCTAATCAATAAGGGTGGATATATGTGACTTTTAATTCACAGTAATAAAATAAGATCTGAAAATTTTTTTGCTATATATCATTATTATTAATATCTTTTAAGTTCAAAATTCAGTAGAATATATAAGTTAAATTCAGTGATATTTGAATTCTATAAACGTTACATTATTATTTAAATTTGGAGTATGTAATTTGTTCATGCTGATATTTAGACCCAATGAGTTATTATCTTTTTTGCGATATTTTGATTCAAGGGATTCGTCCTTATTATTAATAAAATTTGAATTACGTAAAATCTTTTTATTTTCGTAATATACGAGTATGATAGGATTTATTCTTATTATTATTTTGGAGTTGTAGTTACAATGGGTTGTAGAGTCTCAAATAAACTTATTATTGAGTTTTATATTATTATTACTTTTACATGTTTTGAGATTGCTTATTTGATATAATTATTAATTATTATGTGTTATTAATTATTATCACTTATAGAATATTTTTCTTACAATTATATTTTTTTGGCTTTACATTAAAGTTTAAGTTTCTTGTAGATGATCTTTCAGTTGCTTTAGAACATTATATAGAGAAGATTCAATAGGCCAATAGTTATTTTTCTTTTAAGTGTTGGAGAGAATTTTTTTTACAAACTGTATAGAATTATTTCTGTGATGATAATCTCGATGAGTTATTTAATATATTTGGACTTTATATTTTTCTTAATATGCTTGGACTCTTTGCAAAAAATTATATTTTTGAGACAAATTTTTTATGCATGATGGCTGTTAAAGGATTCCTATATTTTGAAATTTTCATGCAAGTAGTTCAGACCGGGTAATGTAATTTAAACCCGAATTGCCACACATTTAAGTGCTTGTGTACCTGATCTGGCTTTCCAAATGTGGAATGCAAGGTTAGCGCTGGCAAGATTTGGCATCTGATGGTGCCAGCTATGTGGGCTACATATGCGGTCACCCATTTACTCATGTTAAGATCATCTGCTCGTGTTTTTGTATTTAGCCTTTGATTTTGCTACACAGATTGACTATGAGGTGGGCATAATGGAAGAGGGTCGATCATGTACCGGTAGCTTTATTTGGATCCGAAATGGCGTGGGTCGATTGTGTCCGAAGGCAACCAGAGTCCTATTATTGCTGGCTCTGGATCAAGGTGCAAAACACGATGGATAGAAGGACAATGAAGGCAGACGAAAATATTATTACGGACAAGTAGGCCAGTCCTCCCCGAAAAAATAGTTTTTCTGGTCTGCAAAGGGCGCAGGAGTCCTTTATTGCTTTGGAACTGATTTATTATTTACCAGCGATTCACATGGTCGGGAAGACAACCACATGTTCTTGGCTTTTGCAGTAGTAATTGATAGCGTTAGGAGCACGAAAACACGTCTCTTTCTCTCTCTCCTCTTGGGTTGGAGTAATTTCTTTCGCCGCTGGTTCGTACTTCTTTGCTCTAACTCGTTCTCCTTATTAAAGCATATTGTTTTTTTGTCATAAAATTTTAATTGCCCAAATATCTGAATAATGGGTCTTTGTTAGATTTTGCTTAGGTATAGTTCGACTACTCGTGATTTTGATGCTTTCCTTTTCATTATGTTCAACTGGATTAATTTGTACTAGTTCTTAGCGTCCCTTTGCTCAATTTGTGAAGGATGACTGATTCTTTAGAGTTTACCAATTTAGCGAATAATTTTGTGTTCTAATTCCTCTGTGGGCTATAATTCCTTTCGTAATTAAGACTTGGAAGGGTAACCTTTGCGGGGCTCTTTATGTTCGTATTGACGATTATTCAGCCTTTTGAACTTCAGGTGCTTTTGCTGCTTTTTGGGTTCTTTGTGCATGTTGTATGCGCCCTACTTTTGAGATTACGAACTGTGTACTAATAATTGCAGTGCTTTCAGTTAAAAATACTGGTAAAGATACTTTACACAGCACGGCCAACGAGGTCTTAGCTGACTTGGTTAAGGTTGAGGCACTGAAAGCAAAAGGTCTTAGGTTTAGTTCTGCTTCCCCTGCTTTTGCCTACCAAAAAATTACAAGTGTAAAGCGATTACTCAGACTGCCAAATTGGATGATAAAATTATTTAGGTCAACTAATCTGTATAAACATTAAAGATTGATGAGAAATTACCAAAAAAATGGAGTAAATTACTCCTGATATGGATTAATCAAGGTAAGGAACAATGGCTAGTGAAGTTAGAAAGACTTTGACCATATATGGTCATTGCACTTGTTGCCTCATTGTTTGTAATTTTTTTTCATTTATTGTTTGTTGGCCACATAGGAGGTTCATGGCATTGCTATTGTTGTGTTAGTTTTTGATGTTTTTGATCTGTTTATATGGAATTGTTCTGGATTCTTTAAGGGTGAAGTTGATTTCATGGTTCACCCGTTCATCCTTTTTCCCTACTGTAGTCACAACACCTAGATGCAAACCTAGGCAGAAACTTTAGGTTGCAGAGGCTACTGCATGGGACTGTTACATCAATCTTCTTGTCAACTTGCTGCTTGTAGCTCTATTGATGTTTGTAATCAACTGTAGCTCTCGCACATCACTCATGCGAATACATTTATTTCAAGAACTCCGATGTGATCTGAGGTCAGCAGCTTGCTAGAGCATTCTCTGAATATATGCTTCATTGTTATCCTATACTTAGGAACAATGCCTGAAAAAATAACAGCTGAGGCTCTTGTAAACAACATAATGGAATCATTAAGTGAGCATGCTCCAAAGCAGATTCTCAAGAATGATACATCAAACATGGTTAGTTCCCAGTTCAATCGACTGTTTGGGCGCCAAAATCCTTTGCATAAGGTTTTGGGTGGTGGAAAACGTAAGGAATTATTTTTCCATTGCTTGTTTTCTATTTTCTTACTCTTTTATTTTATTCAATTTCTTAACTATTTCTATTTGTTGAATATATAGCTGCGGATGTCTTGCTATGGAGGAACAAGAAGATCTCTGCCGGTGTTCTTGCTACTGCTACCTCTATCTGGGTGCTGTTTGAGTGGCTTGACTTCCATTTTTTATCAATTGTGTGCTTTGCTATAGCTCTTGGCATGGTTGTTCAGTTTGTGTGGTCAAATGCTTCAGGATTTCTAAACAGGTTATTCAGATTTGTGTGGGTCTTGGCTATATAGGCTTTTATATATTTCTTTTACCTGGTACTGAAACTTTGAAAACTGTTCTCTGGGAATAGGTCACCTTCAGAAGTCCCTCGCCTTGCTTTGCCAGATAAATTATTTGTCAATATTGCAGTCTCAGTTGGCGCTGAGGTTAACAAAGTGTTAGGATTTCTGCAGGATGTTGCATGCAATGGAAACTTGAAGCAGTTTCTTGTGGTATATTCTTAAGACCTTTCTGCCAGACTACCCTTGTTTTTGCTTGCTGCCCATCCTGCAGTGTTTATCTTCTTGAAGTTCTCAGTCGTATCTCTAACTCCTCAAACTTAGCTAGCAGAGGACATCTTCTATTTGGCTTTGAAGTTCTTAACGATGTTTGTTTGCTTGTACTTGGTCATGCTGGTAATTTTCTGCTTTCATGCAATGTGAAAATTCTTTTACATCCAGGCTAACTTTGTTTTTTGGTCCAAGTTTTCCCATTCATCGAGATACTCTCAAAGTCAAAATTTACTATTTTCCCTCAAAGGTTGCCATATGTACTGTTGGATGACATAGAAGCTACTAGACTTGTTGTGCAACGTGACTGAAACTTTTGCAAGTGTTATTCAAGTAGGCTTTTGGAGAGTGTTGTAGAATAGCTTTCCGGAATGAGCATTGTGGAGTAGCCAAAAGTTGATATTCTAGAATTCTTGTTTGGTGGCAGCCAGATAATTGACTAGATGTTTATTTGTTAACGGGCACTCCTGCATAGTCATAGAACCCTAGGCATTAATTTTGATTCAAGAAAAGTTGAAAACAGAAATAGCCAGATAATGGGTTAGGAAAACTTAACCCAGGGGAGCACCCATCAACCATCTCTAATAGGGATGGACCAAAAAACTAGCATACAGAGACCTCCTCCGCTCATGAAAGAATCGGTCTATCTTCTTGTCCATCCTACTAACAGGCTCATCCGACCTCCCATCGAACCAACAGAAAAAGAAGGATGGGTTGATGGCAAGCATGCGGGGGACACGGACAATCCTCCGAGATCATGTAATGTAAGAAGTATAAACCCACGGTTGAAGGGCTAGCCTTGCATGGGTTAACAACAAGGAAACTTCCACCATTCCTTAGCACGAAGACTCCTCCACATACAGAGTCTATAGTCAGATCGGTTAGACCCCTCGTCTAGTTGAAGTAGACTTGGAAACGCAGACTCACCTGATGAAGAGTGAGTGAACTGTCTAGGGAAAAAGAGGGACAGAATGACCCCTCTATGCGTACAGGAAGACTGACAAAACCTGGATACAGAGTGTGGAATGACAGAATGAGCGAGGCTACCCCTCGGGCTAGTAAGACTACGTAGACTAGATATGTCATTAAATATTATTGATTTCAAGATAAATTTTGAGCAATCTTTTTCTTCCTTATTTCTGTAGTCCAACCAGAGTGCTAGTGCTGTTTCATAGCCATTCCAAGCATTAAAAGTTTGGAAGAGTATGGGAGGTACTTTGTTTGCTTAAAGAACTCTAAGCATCATGCAATATGGTTAAACAAATCACTTGAAGTATAAAATGACCCCTATAATGGATGACAGAAGCCAAGCAGGTAGGAATTATGTTGCTTCCTTGGTACCAAGTTGTACTAAACTGAACAAAAAGGCAAAAGCAGATTTGTATAACTTACTTAGTAGGATTTGAAGCTTTGTTGCCAGTGCTGATGATGATATTTCTCTAGTAGCACAACTCGTGGAATGTCTTTTTCTGTGAAGGGGCTTGATTGAGATCAGCCAAATGGATGACAAACCCTGGACTGTTCTGGACGGTTTGATGTTAATTTGATACCAAAGGAAAAAAGGAATTGTCAAGACGTTTCAATTGGTGATATTCAAAGATTTTGGTTACTGCAGTGCATGTTCTGGAAGCCATTGGCAGCAGTTTTTAATTGGAGTGATAGTCATGAAGAAGCAATTAGAATATGTTTCAAACTGATCTGAGTTTGAACTTTTGAACAATGATAGATGAGTTGAGCTCTACCATGATGCCGAAAATGATTAACTGTTTGCTGGCATATGTGGTAACTAACTATTCTCAAGAGTTATGGAACATGGCAAGAAAGCTTTTAGAGTTTTCATTATTTGGACAGATGAGGACTCCCCTGACTTGATGTAGGATTTTTCGCAAACTAATCTTCTGGGACCACCCATGTTCAGATTTCTTTTGATAGATTTAATATGTGAGATTGGATCTTTAGCAAATTAATTGAATCAAATGTAATTGATGTGTACTGGAATTGAAGTCTTATTTAGGACGATTATCACCCAAAGTGAAATTTGAGCTCAAATGTTGCGACCTGGATCATTCACACCACAAATTATAAAGTCAAGAGATCAGGGTTTTGCTCCTGGGTTATCTCATGCGATGCCTAAGTGAAATGAAATGGCTGGGGAGAGGAAAGGCTCCAATATAGGCTTGGGAAAAACAAGAAATGGAAAGGGATTACCAACTCTTTAAGCTTCACCACGGGACTCCTAATGTTAGGCAGAATCTATTGTGAGGGGCTGAGCGTCAATGTGAGCTCGCCGGGAGTAATGCTACCCTTCTGGGGGACTAGTCCTAAGCGCTATTGGTGTTGAACAATGCTCAGTCTTTTTTAGAGGGTGTGGGTGGTGTTTTCCCCATGCCTTATCTCTCCTTGTGGGAGCTCGGTCGAAGCTCCGTTTGGGAGTAGTAGAAGCCTTTTCTTTTGGTTAAGTAGAGAGAGAGAGAGAGAGAGAGAGTTTGTCAATTCCCCCCTTTTTTCTCATAGTGAGAGATGGTGTTTTCTCCTTTTCTTGAGAACTTGAATACAAAGAATTGGGAATGAGATTTTGGATCCTCATAAATGAGGGTTGGTGTGATACTTATAGGTCTAGGGCCAAATATAGCCCTTGGGGATGACCTTGTGGTTGATTGGCTGCATATCCATGGATAGAAAGTTGTTATATGAGCGTCGGGATTTCACCCTGACACAACTGTCTTGTACCACCACGCATCCTCTGCACTATCTTCTTTTCAGGAAACACTAGGTGTCATTTTGGCGTATTAGACGAATCAAATTTGAATCATTCCATTAGTCCTCAATGAGCCATTGTAAGACATCTGTGGTTAAATGCTGACATCTCTTATTGACTTGGTTTTCGTCCGGCCTTCAGTATGGCTCCAGCTGTTGGGCCCAGACGGAGACAAGGGGGCTCTTCAGGCTGGTTGCTCCATGTGTTGAGGTTTGAGGTGAACCTGTACTCAACAGTGGTGATATTACAGAGCAAATTGCAAAGAAGGATAGTATGCTGCAGCAATTTCAGGTTAATCAGGATGCTCATTTGCCTCAGCAGCAGGAGGAGCATATTCTTTTCTAAGGAACTCTAACTTGCTGAATAGAGTTCTCTTAAAGTGGAATGGTTGAGGCTAGGTGACAGAAATACTAAGTTCCCTAATGATATCATCAAGAAGGAAGGTGTAGACTGAAGATTTCAGTATTTATGATGATTGTTGAAATAAGATGGAAGTATCGGTTAAGTTGCTCTATGTTTGTTGATGTATACAAGCAGCTCATGGGTTCAAGCAATGACAGAAGAGGAAGGCTCATAACAGCTGCATGGTTTTGTGCGTTCCTTCTGTTTATGATTTGCAGAAGTGGTGGATATGTAGTCCTGCGGAAGAAAGAGAAATATGGCAGGCCCTTAATTCTTTTTCCCACCGACAAATGGCCAGATCCTAGCTCTAGCTTTTTCAAGGAGGTTTTGGAAGTAGTTGAAGGGGGTTTTATTGCATCATTAAATGTATCTTTTGGTTGAAGAGAGTGCTTGAAGGTGAGCTGTGGTGTATCGGTAAGGTTACTGGAAAGCACAAAAAACAATCATTTTGCAAATGCAAGGGTAAGGCTGTGCATATGGACTCCACGAAATGGGAGCATCAGGCATTCTTTGCCCTTTGCTAGTCAAAGAGAATGCTTAAGCAGATGCAACTGGTCCTACTGTTGCCCGTAAGACTGTAATTCTATTTAAACCTTTTGGTTTCTGGGCAATAGCATGTTGTAATGTCATATACAATAACACAGGTTTTGGCTTCACAGTTGAGTTATGGATTTCTAAAACTCAGTGATTCTGCCAAAGGGGCATTTGTAAAGAGCAGGATGATCCCCCATAAATTCTGCCAAGATAGGAACTCATTAGAGGATATGAAAGATGTAAGTCTCCAAGGTGTGTGATCAAGAGAGATTTGAAAAGGTTTATGATTCTGTTAGTTGCTTTTCATTAGTATGTTATGGTTGTCCTTATTTTTTAGCTGATTTTCATCAATTGGATCTATGCCTGTCTTTCTGCTCTACTATTCTGTGCACTCAAGGGTGAGTCTTGGCATAACATTAAGGTTACTTTAAGGTGATATGAAGGTTTTTGGTTCAAAATCATCTCTGTGCAATATGGGGATGAAGTTGCGCATGATTGACCCTCCCAAACAGCGCAATGTTGGAGCATTATGTAATGGGCCATCCTTCTATTCTTTGGCCTGAAAGGTGGCTTATTTGACTGTTTTCCGGCCTTTGACAAGGAGATTCCGTTTCTCCATATCATTTGTCTGTGGCGAGGAATTTGTTAAGACTCAAGATGTTTGACACTTCTCAAGCATGATAAAAATGGTGACTAGGCTCCTAAATTTGAGTGACTAGCAATGCTTTCCTGCGACATGCGGATGATTTCTTGTTTTTTCTGTGTGGATACTGGAGATGTCTCTGGAGTGAGCCACTTTTTTTTCTTCCTCAACGACGGCAAGAATCAGTGTGGAAACTTCTTGACCATTTTCTCCAGCTGTCTTGTTTGGCAGTCAATTCAGACAAATGTGGTGTTTATATCAACAGTGTTCTGGTTTTAAGTAGCGTATCTTTTATAAGCTGTGTTTTCTGGAGCACAATGTACCTGCAAAATACTCAGGGTTCCTCTTTATCTCAAAATTGAAGGTATAGAACGCGGGTTACTTCTAATCCGATAGATTGCCAAGAGGGTGCATTCTTCATCTAATCTGATAGCCCCCTTTCCTATGCTGGAAGGTTCCAGCTTATGAAATCAATTTTGCTCAGGATTCAAGTTTATGGCTCTCATTCCAAGGCAATTAAGTGAAGATTTATTTGTTCTTGAAGTAATATGGATAAGCACAATGATGGCTTCGAATATGATCAGGTTGTCTTAAAAGAAAGGGGTTTGAGAGGTAAAAACATCTAAATATGAATGTTGCAGCAGAAGTTAATGTGCTTTGAGCCATTGAGCAGAAACTGAACACCCTTTATTTGAAATGAATACATGATATCTATTCTAAAAGATATGATGTCTGGGGTATTGATTAGCTGGCAGTGCAAAAGGTCTTGATACTAAGATATCATTATTTTTGCTGAAGGTAATCCAACAGAGAGTTAACAGACAGTGGACATTCAGATTCTTTGATATTCATGAGACATGATTTGCATGATCCTAACTCGAAGTTTGTATGGGACAAGGAAAAAGCCTTGCTTAAAGGTAGCGATGTCAATTCCACCAATAGGGTACCCCCTGTACCTACCCCATTTGGGGCAAGTGTGGTGAGAAAGAAGACGGTTTTAGGGGTACAGATTGCCATAAGTTCCACAGGTATAGGTACAAGCTCATCGCGACCATTTTACCCTTCAATAAAATTATGAAAATGCTACTGAAGTATATGTTTATTGAATGTATTATCCTTGTTTTAGCAGGAAGTGTTACACTTATTCTACAGACCATTTATATGTTTATTGCTGCTTGGAATTTGTTAGCTGAGACTGCAGTGATCTTATATGTCTGGGGCAGATATTGAGGATTGGAGATTTATAGCTTTGACATAGACATCTTTTTTTTTTTTTTTCTGCCTATTTTTTATTTTCTGCTCAGTATTCTAATACTGTTTTTTTGGCCATCGTCAGGTTGTGGCAAGCTTGTTTGCTGCTGCTGTTTTTAGCAGCTGGTGCAATTTCCTGACGCTTCTATATATTGGTAAGATTGATTTGTGACATACAGTTCATAGTACAGTAGGAACCATTTAGTTTAGACTGCTTTAAATCACTTCTCACTCTCAGTAATAATGGCTTAAAATTTCTTTCATGATTTAAGAGTGTTTGGAATAAATCAGATTTGTTAGAGATGCGACATTTGAGAGGCCATATGAAGAAGGCTTTTGTATTTTGTCTGCATGATGTGTCTTTAAACTGCTACTGAACTTTCACCTTTCTTTTCTTGATAAAATGGTGGAAACGTACATTCCTTTATGAGAGATGTCAAAAAGACTTCTGTAAATACAAAATTCTGTAGTTAATATTTTGGTGGGACTATTGTAAAATACTGAGTGTCAGGGTGTATCAATTGTTGAAACTCCCCTAAAATCAGCTAATTGTTGGAATATGTTAGAGTTACAATTACCAAAGTAACGTGAGGATGTTTCATTTTTTATGCACAACACACTATTTAGCCAAAAGAAATGCAAATATTCTAATTCATGCATGAAAAGGAACTCAACTCTTTGTTGCAGGGAATGTGTAGTTTTTCGAGGTGGTATATCCCGTTGGCATTTCTTGCGGATGAATGCTTTATCTATAGTGTTTACGTTAAATAAATGATACATTCAGCACAGAACAGATGTATACATGCGTATTCTATAGGGGTAACTATCAAAGTAGGGTTAACCCTTACCGTAGAGGGACATCAGTCATCCACAGTGGACTAAGCAGGTTCATCAAAAAATCATTACTTGAATGGGAATGTGATTGTTGTATCTGATTTTGAAGCTTATTTTGCAAAGTTGTTTGTATCACGGGATATGAAAAGAGTCAAATTTACGTAGTTTTATCCCTGCAATTAGAATGTTTTCATGTAAGGATCATGCGTATATACATATGATGAACCCATGATCAAATTTACTCTTCTTGTTAGACTGTATTTGTAGTCTGAACCCATGATCTATTGATCATAAATAGAGCCATCTTACCATTCCATCGAGGCCCACTCTCTTAATTGTGATATTTACGGTTGTCTTGATGTGTTCGAACGCAGGTTTTGTTGGTGCACACACGCTGCCAGTTCTTTACGAGAGATATGAAGACCAAGTCGACAGCTTCGTAGACAATATGCTCGGCCAGCTGCAGCACCACTACAGGAGGTTCGATGGCCGTGTGCTCAGCAAAATCCCCACCGCAAAGCTCAGGGGAAAGAAGTTTGAGTAGCTAAAATTTCTCACGCTGGTGCTAAAGAGCAGCCAAAGTTGAGCCCACTGAATCAACAGATTAACTATATGCATTTAATTTGTTCGTCAATCATCAATGGAGGGGATAGGTCTCTGTAACCCCCACCTAATGGCTTCCTCGGAATTTAGTCCGGTGACTTTGTGATGATACAATTCCAAAATGGTCACTTAAATAATGCTTTAAGAACGCCATTGCATGATATTAATGCTTGCTTACTGTCATATGAATTATATGTTAAACGAAATCGATCTTACATTTGAAATATTAGTTATCCGAAGGTCGAATGTGAAAATAAAATAAATTGAGGACAAAAAAAAAAGAAAACTAGCTTCGTACCATTAATATTAATTATAATTGTTTGAATTAGTAAGCACGGGCTATTGTATTATTTCATTTTAAATATTTTATAGAAAAATCAACATTACATAAATGTGTAGTACTTCCTCTATTATTTGAAATGGAAGCTCACGATTGTGCATATGAGAAGCGTCATATATATATATATATATATATATATATATATATGCAAAACGTGTTGCAAACTATGTGACTTATATATATTCGTTGGATTGAGATCTAATAGATAGAATTTAATATTAAAAAATATTTTAAAATATAAAAATAATATATTTTTAATATATTTTTTATTATAAAAAAATTTTAAAAATAATTATATATTATATTATTTTATTTTTACATATTAAATATCAATTGTTAAATCACTAATGATCTAATAAATAGGGATTGTGTTGCAAATACTGTATGTCACAGCCCCCGCGAGCTTACCACTGTATGATTTATAAGTAATTTAATGGTTTGATTATACGATCATCGTATTAAAATAGTATAATTTTATCATTGTATTAAAATTTATTTGTATATTTAGGTTGGTTTATAATATTATAAAAAATCTATTAGAACACAATTTATTTATAAAAATTATAATTTTCAGGTATTTTAACATATTATTTTGGTTTTTTAAAAAAGATGTTTTTAATACCTACGTAGTATAATTTTACTTTTTCAATATAAAAAACAAGTACGTGAAAGTTCATTGAAATGGCAATTGCGATGTTTTCTCTCACTTCTCATCACGAAAATGACGTCCGCCCATTTAAAACGATTCTGCAATGCCGCGCTTCCGCACTTTTGTCCCGCCAAAAATTGTGTAAGCGTGAAAAAACACTGGAAAGAGACGGCGGAAATTGAGATCAGCTTCCACTAGAGATAATTTCCACTGGAAAATGAGCGACGCCGGCGCCGCTGTTCCGACTGGGTGCTACAAGTGCGGCAGACCAGGTCACTGGTCACGCGACTGCCCTTCTTCCTCGTCTACCAAAAACTCTAACCCTAACTTTGATTCAACAGTTCTTCCACCTAAAACATCCAATTTTACTTCCTCTACTTTTCCGAACGGCGGCGATACCGGCAGCAAAGATTTCTTGGCGAAGCCGATAGGCAGAGATAGTTCTACTCAGAAGCCGAAAAAGGTACCAAGGACTCGGCCGAAGCTCACTCCGGAGCTCCTTCTCTCTGATGATGGCCTTGGCTACATTCTCCGCTACTTTCCTCGCAACTTCAAGTACAGAGGCCGTGGCCATGAGGTTTTTCTCTTCGTTAACTCAAATGCTTAGTTTCTTTATTGCATATTTTTGGTTTTTCCAATAGCATGGGTTTTAGGATCTGGAATTGAAAGAAGGTGAAACGGAACTGCGTTGTTTTATTATTCTTTTTTGAAAGAATGAGGACTCGGAGAGCACAGTTCTATCCAATTCTATTCTGAATGTTGAATTCTCTATAGCTGTGCGTTATATTTTGGTTCTGCTGGCAGATTTTTGGTTTTGTTAGATTAGGGTATGAAGAAATTTTTGGGGAAGTCTTTGGGTTTCCGTCCACCAGCTTAAGTCTTTATGATGAATAGGCTCATTGGCGTAGTATCAAGCCTTCTGATAAAATGGTCTGAAGTTTTATTCTAGGGAACTCTAATTTCTTAAAATTATATTTCATGTTAAGAGGTGGGCTTATTTTTGGTTCATGCTACAGGCCCAAAGGTATTGTCATGAGGGCCTTCCTTAAATGACGTGAATTTTTGGGAGAGTTGGTTCTTTGATTATTTGTTAGTTTATTTGGCATTCAAATTGGATGCTAGCGGAAGCATTTCTTTTGCCTATTACGTGGAGTGAAGTGTGCCATTACCAAATCAAAGGCCCGGCTCATGTTACTGTTCAACAAGGAGTTATTTTACCATTTGCTCGCTGAGATGATACCTATCATTTTTTGTTTAAATTTTTTAATCAGTATATCGCTCTTATTTGTTTGTTATTCATTCATTTTATTTCTCATCACTGCCTATTCTGATCCTCTCTAGAACCTTATTGATTTGATTTTGTTTGCATCGAGTTCCCCATCTTACTACTATTGCACTTGTTGATTGTATTTTCCCAAGCAGAGTCCATCTATATAAGATTTAGCGCTTACGTAGCACTTATATGATTTTGAAGTTGAGTTAGTTGTGTCTACAATTTGTTCAGAAAAAAGCTTATCAATGTCTTGTTTCAGTTATGTACATCTGTGCTTGAGTGAATATAGAATTGAAGTGGTCGTAATATGTATGGAACACTGCAAACGTAGACAGAGGATACCAATGTATGGTTTGTTATTGGCAGATCAATTTCACAATTGAATTATACTTACGCATTCTGATGAGACTCGTGCAGTATAACTGCAAGCCATGGTGTGATATTTCTTGAAGTATGTGCAGCTTTCTGAGACAATCAAATGTATTTACAAAATGGTCTTATAAAAGGATCACAATGACTTCTTTTGAAATTTTCTTCAGTGGCTATCATTTATTATAAAAGGTGTCTTGGGCATCATAGAATCCCATTAAAACAGGTCAGTGCTCAATGAATTGTGTAGGATTGTTAACATGATTAAATTCCCTGAGGATTAATAAAGTGAGAACGAATGAATACAGGTCATTATGAAAAGTGAGCAACAAAATTGCAGTCAAGTTGTGTTTTGGTGGATCATTGCATTTCTTCCCCAACCCCCGTGGAGTTCATACATCATGTTAAATGAATTAAAGAGTGTAGATTTTATGGTAGAGCAACATACAGAAAAGATTCCATGTTAATGCTGAGTGAATGTAAGATGTTACTTGCAAGAAACCCTTTCATCAACTTTCTATAGATCTTTTTTTTTTTTTTTCTTTTTGTTAATTTCTGTGACAAGTAATTCTAACTTCCTCTTGGGAATCGAAATGAAAGTACAGCATGATTGTCATTTTTGCTTTTTTTTTTTTCTCCTTTTGGGTTAAATGTTCCTTCATTTGCTATTGCATCATTTCTTATAAAATGCTGTCCTTGTGTTGCATAGGTTGGTGATTTGAGGAATCTGCTTCACATGTACTCTGAGTGGCACTCTCAGCTGCTTCCTTACTATTCATTTGATCAATTTGTGAAAAAGGTAGAGCAAGTTGGTTCCACGAAACGTGTGAAGGTAGAGCCTTCTTTGTTATCATTCTTTTGAGCTTTTCCCCCTTTATTCCACAAAAAAGCTGCTCAGGTTTTCAAATACCTGTTCATCTCCTTACTATTTAGCATTCTTGGTCAGTCATGCCTCGGGGACTTAAGAGAGAAAGTTTCAACTGGTGGGGATCCAACAAAATGGAATGAACAGAAAACTGAACATGAGGCCACGAACAATTTAGAAGGTATGCTTGCCATATAGCTGCTGACATATATGGTGTGAAGGGACAAATCAAGCATGGAGCTTCTAGACTACACAAACACATCCTTTGGTAAATTTTCATAATTCCTGTATAGTGGGCTGTCTTTCTGCCTTACAAACTGAACCAGAGAGATTCTGTGGTTGGCCAAACTGGCCTAGACCACTGTCTTTTTTATGATATAACTGTTCAATAACTTAAACCAGTCACCTGGCTAGATCCATGCAAAATGATATGATTTCTTTGACACACTAATGGAGGACATATGACATTAGGTGTGATTTAAATCCTTAGGCGTTTGGCATCTAATTTTCTTGGATGCTACAGGAAGGTGACATTTTAATTAAAAATATGACATTTGACTTGTAAAGTGTGGGCCACTACATCCCTCCTTCCTCTTGGGGCTTCAGTGTTTAGTTAGAGCTGTCTAGCCACTTCACCCTTTGGGGCTGGTTCGGTTATTTAAAGCAACTTTAGAAATTGTCCTATGTGGGCTGTTGGAGATTTGGAAATGACAGTCATATTAGATTCATGTCAGCAAGTTATATGTGTACTTGGCCATTTTGGGTCCTCTTGATTCATTAGTTTTGATAATAGAATCCAGTTAAATAATATTTTAGGGTTTCAGATATCTTCACTGCCCATGCTACCTCAAATGCACATGTGCTTGAGAGCAATATTGAATGCCTTGGCTATATTTTTTGTTCAAGTGGTTGAAACTTGTGGTTCCTATTGTTGTTGAGGGTACTTAATTATGCTACCTATGAAGTTTAGGGTTCATTGCAATGAGTATCAGGTGCATACGTGCCTATGTGGTGGCCAGGAACTTTGAGGAAATTTTCTGTGATACATTTTAGTCATCTTTGTTGCTCTACAATTTTCTATGGAACAATAATGTTGCTTCTCAAAAAAACTCAATATAGATGAAGTGCAGTTAGATTGAGAATCAATTACTTACAAAAAAAAAAAAAAGTTAGACTGAGAATCTCATTATGGATTAGCATTTCATCTTTCAAAGATAAAACAAGAATGAGTGTGTTCATAGTTACGTAGAATAGCACCTACATAGAAGATGAAATGAGGGAAGAGCATTTTGGCACCTGAAATGTAGGTATGGTAGTGCATTGATGGGAGTTATTCAATCGAGTTTTAGGGGTAGACATGGGAAAATTGTTGGAGCAAAACGCGCGGAAGGCACGGTGACTGAGCGGACAAGGTTCTCGGACAGCTACACAGAGCAGAGCTCTCGGACGGACTCGAAAAGTAGAGATAGAGAACGAAAGAGAACACACAAATTTAATCGTGGAAAACCCTTCTTCCAACAAGGGAAAAACCACGAAAGAATACACTGTAAAAGGATTGTTTACAAGTGTTAGCTACACAAGCTCAAACGAAAGAAAACAATCTCAAGTGTACAACTTCTCTCACTAAAGTGTTTCTCACTCTATCTTTACAAAGCTTGCCCACAGCTCTCTCTCTCAAAGCACTTTCTACAAGATGTCTCAGCTATATATATCAAGTAAGGGCATAAGCTTTATATATATATGCATAGAGGCAGGGTGGACAGCCAGCCACCCTACTGGCAGTAGGTTGCAGAACCTACGCCTGGCGTGCCAGATGGCAGGCCTAACATCTGGGAAGTTGTGGCCGCCACAACTTCCAAGCAGAGTAGGTAACCAACCCACCTGTAAAAACGGCCGCAGCAGGCCTACGAAGATAGAGTCAACGTCTACACTTTAGGAGTCCTCGTCCACGTCCTCTCGGACATGACGCTTTAAACAAAGTCCTCGTCCATTCTTCCAATGGGGTCCGCGGACTACTGCCACTCGGGAGTGACCCCAACAAAAATTTGAAGTGAGCATGTAAAGGACTTGATAACAATAGTCCACTTTTAGATTAATTAATTAGATGCTATTCCCTTGAATCCACTGGAGTTACAAACTTGGAGTCCTATGGCCAACTGACTTTTTATGGCTTTACTGATGTTGATATCGTTGCATGTGACTTTTATATCCAGGCCTTTTTATATCTTCCTACTGACTAGGATAATAATGTTGGTTTCCCATGTTGCAATGGGAAGACGTTTGCACAAAGCAACAATCTTGTGGATAACAATGAAGACAACTAGAGAGGAATTTTTTCTTCTGTTTTTTTGTTATAGAAGTAATGATGAGCGTTGGTGCAATGATAAATTTATTATAGTGCTACATAGAAGACAGATTTAAATTATAGAAATGGTTTTTCTATAACATAATATTATGCTATGAGTATCTCATTTTCCTTGAACTCTACAATGCCAATTCCTAATCTGGTGGGCTGCCCGTTTTGGTAGGGTTTTAAGGAAACTCACAAATATAGCTTGGTAGGGTTGGACCTCGGTCTTAGGAAAGAGCAAGCTCTTTACCACTTGAACTGCTGCTTATGGGGCACTTGAGATGAATTTATTGGTCTAATATTTTTTTATCGCCCCCACTGCTCCTTGCTAATTCTGATTTGGTTATGATATGATCATGCTTGATAATATGCGTGGTGGTTGTTCTTGAACTCTTTCAGATTCCATGGATCTACAGGAGCCCAGTCATTGCCAGGGCAGGTCATCTCCCAAGGATGGTAAAGCTGATGAGGTGCAGGAAGACCTTCTCAACGAAATCTATAACCAGACTGTCGAGGTGAGCTCATTCTGTTTTCTCTTTTTATTATGTGACATGGATTTGCATTGCTTACTCAGTTGTCACACAGTTCCTTGATATTTTCCTAAACAGCAAAGATGAATGGAGATGTATTTGTAGCAACGTTTGGAAAATGAGAAATCAAATGATCTGAGAGAAGAATTTGAAGATAGATATTGTATAAATATTCTCCATTCAGAAACTGAAAAAATGGCATTATGAGGAAGATAAACATGCATTGATCTGCTTGTAGATCTCTTGTTTTCTGTTGTTCAAGGAAGAAGCGGGGCCAAGGGGTGGGTAAAACTGCCAAAATTGCAAACTTTGTGACCCATGATGTGTTTGGCACCATGGAGTTGACACAATATTTAAAAATGATATATCAATACAGAGGGAATTTCATTAAACTCTGAAAAAGCACGTTTCGGTGCTTACGTGTTTCGACCCCGTTACAAGTATAGCGGAAGCAATAAAATAAATTAATTAAATTAAATATCCGATACACGTAAGGGATATTTAACTCTAGATGTATAAGCAACTAATAAGCATGCATAACATTAACAACAATAAGCAATAATAATAAAGACTCAATTTTTGGTGACGAAGTGAAAACTCGATACCCACGGTATCGAGAAAAACACTCCGGGCTTCAACGGCCAGGGAAGCAATGCATTATGAAAATCAACTTACGGTACCGGGTGGTAACGACGCGCTAACCTAGCCGACTTACTCCCGACACGTGATCCCTACCAAGGAACTCCTTGGATTTGCCCATGGCAACGGAACCGACACCTTCGGTCTTCAAGCCACTCTTCCCTCTCGTGCCAGTTGAATTGCCAATCACGAACGAGTCTCCTTCTTCAACGCACCAACGTCTCCAACGAAGGTAGAAGGACGAAAGCTTTAATGGTGAAAGAAATAGAAAAAGTAATGAGAAAACCTTTGGAACATGGAGCTCAAAGTTGTAGCTTTTTGGTTTTCTCAAAAGGAACAATCACCATGGAGCATAAGAGCCTTTTCTTCTCAAGGGGGCACGAAATTGCTCTGTCCAGAATCCTTAGGGTTGAGAAATATAAGTCCAATATTTATAGTGGAGCCAAAATTTCGTTTAAAAAATCTGCCCGTTGGGCGCGCGCTCGAGCGGCCATGGGGCGAGCAGCGAGCGGCCTATGTTCTGGTTTATCGGCTCGAGCAGCTAGTGAGCGAACATCGAGCGGCCCCCATTCTGGATTATGTGCTCGAGCGGAAAGCGGGCACTGGGCGAGCGGGCGGTCCTCGGACGGGTGCTCGAGCGCGTGGAGGGCGGACCAATGAATTTTAATGAATTTTAAACCGACAACCCACAACCCGACATCAAAACAATGATACATATGGTCACGGAATATGCCAATAAGACAAATGTCTCTAACAAACTCGAACTTTTTGACAGTGACAAGGACGTGCTATTCAAAGGGTCAATAACAAAGAGGAAAAAAGGAGGCCCTTAAAATATGTGGTTTAGTTTTTACTAATTCCATTTTGAGTCCATATCAGTTGTCAAAGAAGAGAGAAAAAAACTGAACTTACAGGAGGCATAATTATTATTCATTGCCATATCTTTGGTATGACAGCGCTTTTTGCTTGTTCTACTACAGGAAGCATCACAGACCTTGCAGGGTAACACACCTTATGAACGAACCTCAGGTAAAGATTCTCCCGGTGAAGATCAAGGTAAGGGTGATCGAAGTTTCAATCCAATCCAGGTAACTGAAGATCAGAAAGCTCGAATGGAGGCTAGCAGGCTGAAGGCGCTGGAGAAAGCTAATGCCAAGGCTAGAATCTTGCCTGCTGCCTGACCCGTGAGCTCCGAAGTAATTCATCGTGTTTATCTTGTTTTTGTTCTCCTAGTTTACTGTTCCATAGTGTATACTTCCGTTATTCAGTATTTATGAACTAGCCTTTTCCCCTACTATATCTGAAAACTACCCTCTGAAGTGGGGGAATTAGGAAACTTGCGGTTGGGTTCACTGCTGTGAGTTCGACGATTCACACTGCTTCCTGCTTCAGTGTATCTTCTGCATGCTTGAAGTTTAGCTCAAGCCCGCAAACGGTTAATACGCTTGTGTTACGGAGAACAGATATTGCAAGGATTAAGGTCATGAGAACCGAGGATAGGTCTTTTCCTGATCAAGGGGGCTCCATTTCTTTTTTTTTTTTTTTTTTTTAATTTAATTTGTTTATTTTAAATGGATAGTTATGATTTAATTATTTTTAAAAAATAATTTAAAATTAATTTTTAAATTATAATTATTTATTTAAAAATAAATATTTAAAATATTTAAAAATGACCTTTATTTCTTAAAAAATTATAATTCCTTGTCCTGTCTTTGCTGCTTCTAACTATGGCAAATTTTCTGCCTTGTGCGTAACTTACATTAGAATTTTATTAGATCTGCCAAATGAACAAAAAGCAAAATCATGGTGGTCTGTTTGAGTATAATTTTTCGAACAGTTTGAACGAAAGGATAAATATTAGATTTTTTAAATGCTTTTTAAATATTAATTGAGAATGTTTCTGAATTTTTAGATTTTTTTTTTAAGAAAAAAATTTATTTATTTTTCCTGTTAGAAATTACTTAAGGACGGATACGCCCAGCATAAGTTCTCAGGGTTGCCGCCTTCATCGCGGCCTATTATATCGCTCATGCCAGCACACGAAACGTGTCACGTGAATCTGAGCAACGCCTTTACACATGGCTCGTGGGACAATTTTATCACAATATTTTTCTACCTTTTCATATTTTAAATATATTACTTTTAATTTGATATTTTTAAAATTTAATTCCTCAATTTTATTCTTATTTCAAATTAAATCTATTCTATCCTAAATATTTTCAACACGCAAAATCCTTTAAAAAAATATTTTATTTTTTTATATGTTTAGAGATTTTTATGCGACATCTAATTTGAAAGACACTTAATTTGTTTGACATTTTTCTGCTCGTATTAAATTAATATTAATATAAAGTGGAAGAAAATTAAATTTTATAAATTATTAAAAAAATACTAAATTTGAGAATATGTGTTTAATTGTTACGAGCGCATTGGTTGGCCGTCGTCATTCAATTCATTCACCAGTGTGCCCATGCCTCTCTCTCTCTCTCTCTCTTCTTTAATATTTCTGTACGGGAGCGGATCGATTTCTTCAATGCTTTTCCCCTTTTACCTGAACAGTCTAATCCTCCAACCGGATGTGCCGTAGAAGGAATTAAGAACACAGAGAAAATGAACGTAGCATTTCAAATATAAGACTTGTTTTATTTTTTATTATTTTATTTTTTGTTTTTTTTTTGTGTGTATAAAGTTCTTCCCACTTTTAAGTATTTGAGCAGGGCATTCATGGCTACTTGTTTTACATTTTTCCTTTTAAGACGCATGAAAATTATTACTTCATGAATTTCTCTGTTTTCCCAGTGAGCTTTTATTTAATTGCACTTATTGATTTTTTACTGTGTAAGTGTTATAGATTGATCTGTGATGCTCAGCAAGGTTGATATTTTAATTGTTTATTTTTGTGAATTTTATAGGATTAAAAGCTTTGAAGATTATATTCGTGAAAAAATTAAAAATATATATTTTTTGTATTTTAATTTGATTTTTTTTTCGAAAATATATACTTAAGGCAGGCTTTGTTTTACCTTAAAAAGCTAAAAGAAAATAGATAAATAGGTGGAATAATATATTATTCTAGAGATTATTAGAAAATTAAATTTAAGAAATATTTATTATGTAGAGGTTCTTATTAAAGCTAGAAGTTAATGAATTGTAAGTGTTAAATGCAATGTAGCATGCCCCAGTTAAATTAAATCTTACCAATTTTTATAGATTCAGGTTTGACATGAATTAATTAAATGTAGAATTGACTCTCTACTTTTAAATAATTCAATGAATTTTTTTTTTTTTTTTTAGGAACAACACACTGAATGCGTTTGGCTCCCATGAAGCTTTTAATAGCTTTTTTTTTTTTTATAAACAGGACAATTAATTTTATTTTTGCAAATTTAAGTTGAGTTGATTTTATTTTACATTTTATCACCGTATTATTTTTACCAATTGATATATATTTAATTTTTATATTAAAAAATATCATATATTAAATCATATGAATCTATTTTTAAAAAGATTATAATAGGCAAAAATCTTTTTTATAAGTAAGCACTCGTATATGTCTTATAAATCAAGGAAGCCATGTATATTCAATAACCCAAGGACAGAATAAGACATTGAATCCCTAAATCAGCACTTGGAGAATCTTGTGGCATTAAAAGAAAAGGAAAATATGTTTGGTGCTGTTTTGTGGGCAAAAATGGAAATACATCATTTGAAGTTAATTATTGAGGTGCGAAGAAGAGCACGGGTCCCTACTCTGCGAAATAAAAATTTTATACTTTTTTTAATATTTTTTTAAATACAAATTTTATAAATTTTTTTATAAAAAAAAGTTCAAAAATTTTACTTTACAACAACGCAGGATCCCACATTCAATTTGAAGACTGGGGTCATTTAAATGACAGTTTATAATTTGAATTCTAAAGTTTATAAATTATATATTATACAATGCTAAAATGGACATTTAAGTTCTTTGATTTTATATATTTATTTACTTTAATTATTTTATGATCGTATTTTGTTTTATAAACCAGCTGTGACTTTACATTATATAGGTTATATTTTATAAATATATATATAAAATACGGCTTGTTTGAATTTTTTTGAGAGTTCTATAAATTATCAGAATAAAAATAGAGATAAAAATAAATTAAACAAATGATTTTATTCTTTTTATTTTTTTATCTGTGTTATTAAGTCTGCAGGGCCTTAGATGCATTCACGTGGTGCGGACGCCATAACGTCCATTAGATTTGCGAGCATATCAATGAGTTGTGCTAGCAGTTGGATGCCCCCAAAAATTTCAGCAACTGAGCTCAGCCATGGACTGAACTCTCTCTGGTGTGCTTCGCTCTCCCCTCCCATTTTTCGTTCCTGCGTTCTGGAAGTTAAGAAAGATTCAGGGTTCTATCGGCTCAAACGCTTCCACAATTGTCTTCGCGAGAATTAATCACTTCTCTATCGACAGAAACGATGCACAGATCTGATGTGAAGAAGGATTCAGTCAAGAAAGCGATTGATTTTTCCTCTTCCTTGTCGTGTAATGCAATGTCGGAGAATTGTATGCATTTTCCACCTTTCCTCTGCCATGTCGCAAGCTCTAATGTCGTTATCTATCCACGGCAAAATACAGTTCGACGACCTCGGTCATAAGTATACAGTAGTAGTAGTGAACCTACTCGTTATCACTGCCTGAAATTTCTGATGCATACTCATTCTTGTCTTTACTCCCTCCTTTTTAGCCTTTTTTCACTTGTTTTGATTTCTTCTCCGTCGATGGCCAAGGCCGGGGATGCGGAGTCGCTGCTGGCGCTGAGAACTTCCGTGGATCCGGAGAGGCTGTTGCAGTGGCGGATTGGCAGCGATGTTTGCACGTGGCAAGGGGTTAGAGAGTGCTTGAGAGGAAGAGTCGCGAAGCTCGTTCTTGAGCACTTGAACTTAACCGGAACATTGGATGAGAAGAGCTTGAATCGATTAGATCAGCTCCGAGTTCTGAGCTTTAAAGGGAACAAAATGTCCGGCGACATTCCGAATCTCTCCGGTCTCCGGAACCTCAAGTCGCTCTACCTCAACGACAACAGCTTCGGCGGCTCCTTTCCAAGCTCTGTCATAGGTATGTGTCTATCAATTTCAAATGAAGTCCAAAAGCAATAAGAGGCATTTCCACTATTTTCCATTTGATATTTATATTTCGACATTTGGCGATATATATGCTGAAAAATTAAAGCACCTTACACTTTTCTTACTATCTGATATGACAATCGCAGGTTTACATCGACTGAAGGTCATTGTGCTGTCAGATAATCGAATATCCGGCAGTATTCCGTCGGCACTAGTCAAGGTAAGCCGGCTGCATCTGCTGTATTTAGACAACAACGACTTCACAGGCGAAATCCCGCCGTTGAATCAAACTAGTCTCCGATTCTTCAACGTATCCAATAATCGGCTTTTCGGTGAAATCCCTCCGACTCCGGCCCTGTTTCGATTCAATGAGTCTTCATTCTTAAACAACATCAATCTATGCGGTCCACAGATTCATACTCTGTGCAATAAGACTCCGGTGATGAGCCCGGAATTTTCTCCGAGTTCATATCCGAGGCACAATAAGGTTTCTAAGAGATCAAAAATAATCGCCGGCGGCGCCTCCGGTGTGCTCATACTTATTCTGATCGTCATGCTCGTTGTAGGCCTCTTGTACAAGAAGAGGCGGCATGGGAGGAAGAAGGTGATGGAGGGAGCGAGCGAGAAGAAAGGGGAAGAGTTGGGTGTTGGTCGGGTGGTGAGAGAGAGGGGAGAGGGCTCAGGGTATGGTGGCGGAGACGGTGGAAACAGCGGTGGGAAGGGGTTTTCATGGGAAGGGGAGGGAATAGGAAGTTTGGTATTCATAGGGGCGGGAGACCAACAGATGAGCTACTCATTGGAGGATCTGCTGAAGGCATCAGCAGAGACATTGGGGAGGGGCACAGTGGGAAGTACATATAAGGCAGTGATGGAGTCCGGTTACATAGTGACGGTGAAGAGATTGAAGGATGCAAGGTATCCAAGGATGGAGGAGTTTAGGAGACAAATGGAACTGCTTGGGAGGCTTAGGCACCCAAATATTGTACCAGTTAGAGCTTATTTCCAGGCCAAAGAAGAACGGCTTCTTGTGTATGATTATTTCCCCAACGGCAGCCTTTTCTCCCTCATTCACGGTATGTTTCTCCCCGCGAATTTGGCCTGTTTCCTTACCCACCGTGCCTAGTTTCAGTTGTTTAGTGCTAGTTCCCGTTGCTTGTTTGTTCATTCACTGGTGTTGCTGTTAGTGTTATTTTGAATCTGCTTATTAACCTATTTTCTGGGTCTCCTGGCAAAGTTGGATAAGATAGCCAAGGCATGAGTTGTCTGGTGAATAATGTCCGGTAGTAAGTAAATGATTTTCTTCCTTTCTGTTTGGAGTGTGGGTTGGGCGTGGGGTGTCTGGAATCATATCCCCTCTGGAAACTTGGTAGTCCCATCTCTCACTATTGTACTTGTCCTATTCATATATAATTCACTCTTTGTCTATTGAATCTATTGATCCTTTCGTCAAAAAAGAAGGGGAGGGGTATGATCGCAATTAGAATAGCCCTCCTGCACGGAGGAGGAGACAAATTCAAGCCTCTAGCAGAACTCGAATATGTGTCATGCAGAATACTCTGGATTATTGGGGTTGCCTGTGCAAGAACCCCCCCCCCTCCCATGTAAATCAATTTATTTGGGGAACTTCCATCCGATGGCAAGTATTCTTAAGTTCTTCAAGTCTTCGAATTCATGGCATGTAAGAAATTGCTTTATTGAACGCTTGCTGTAGTATAGGGGAAATTCTGCTTTATAGTTTACCATGGAAAGCTGCAGTGATAACCCTTCTTCGGCAACGTAAACTATGATGTTCACACATTACACCGTCTAAGATTATAGAAACAACGATTCCATTTTGCAAGAAACATGATCTTTGACAACTAATTAAGTTCGGATTTATAGTGAAAAAAATTATATATTGAGAAATAGTATTATGCTTTTTTATGATGTTGTTGCGTCTGAAAACTTTGGTTGTTGTACGGATAAAAAGAATTGTCTGTCTAGTATTAAGCTTACTCCGACCTCCGTATGTCTTTTATCAAATTCTGTGCAATTACAAAATAACTGTCATAGGATTGGCGGGACTCACTCTTCGGTATATCCTCAAATGTTCAAATCAAGATCTTTCTTAAATAAGAGGAAAGATAGATGATGCAAAATGTATGTTTATGTCCGAGGAATTATGCTCTTAAAATAGCGTCTTAGATTAAGAAAGAGTGTGTGTGTGCGCTCTTGGCATCGTTTTAGTATTTGTATACTCTGTCTGGGAAGTATCAAGTTGTCCCCTTTGGTTGGAGAGGACGGGTTTTTATAGAAGGTGTGCGACGATTAATCGTTAGAAAAACTAACAAACGATTAATCTTTATCTTGACATTGGTTTTAACTAACGTCCGATGTCACTAGTTGGAGAAACGTCTGTGCCGTTAAACTGGCTTCAGTCATATTTGCTGAAATGGGCCGCGTGGGCATTTTGGGCCGTCCAGTTTTGTCCTTTAGCCCGAAATCGTATTGGGCCGACTTCTTTGGGCCACTGGACATAATACCCATCAGATGTATTAAGGATATTTAAGTGTAATAGTGTCGTTTTCTTTTATAATTTCCTTCCCTACATCTCAAGTGAGATTCATTGTAAATCGATGTACCCAAAGCATTCAAATATTTGTTGGCAATTTTGTTTTCAAGAAATAAATTATGACATTTCACGGATGATGCTTGCTAACTGTATTTTGTACGTTTCCCAATTTGTAACAACCTTATTCAACTATCTGCCTAACTACTCTTCTTCAGGTTCTAGACCTTCTGGAAGTGGAAAGCCTCTTCATTGGACATCTTGTCTGAAAATAGCAGAAGATTTGGCTTCGGGACTTCTATATATCCACCAGAACTGTGGCCTCCTCCATGGAAACTTAAAATCCTGTAATGTCCTCTTAGGATCAGACTTTGAGTCCTGCCTCACAGACTACGGCCTCCACTCATTCAGAAATCCCGACTCCACTGAAGAACCCAGTGCCGCTTCCCTCTTCTACAAAGCTCCCGAATGCCGAGATACCAGGAAGCCACCAACCCAGCAAGCTGATGTTTACAGCTTTGGTGTCCTCCTCTTGGAACTCTTAACCGGCAAAACTCCGTTCCAAGATCTTGTTCAGGAACACGGTTCTGACATCCCGAAATGGGTCAAGTCAGTCCGAGAAGAAGAGACCGAGTCAGGGGACGATCCCAGCTCGGGCAATGAGACCTCTGAGGAGAAGCTCGGGGCTCTTTTGAACATCGCAATGGCTTGTGTTGCTGTTGCCGGCGAGAACCGCCCTCTTATGAGGGAGGTGCTGAAGATGATAAGAGATACAAGGGCAGAGGCTCAGGTATCTTCCAATAGCAGTGACCACTCGCCAGGAAGGTGGTCTGATACAGTTCAGGGCTTTCCCAGGGAAGAACATCTGAGCATATAGGATTTGGTTAAGTTTTTGCACCTTCAAATTCATGCATTATTCTGAATTTTTTGGTAAGTGAGATCTTACTCTTCAATTAATTATGCAAGTTAGAGTTCCCATTACGCATGGTTGATCTTTTCGCTTTGTAGCGATTTTCTTTGCAGAGGGGACTCTGGGATTTAATTATGGATTTACAGGGCATGCAGTTTAGTTGGGTGGATTCTCTAAGATTACTTAGCTGGATTTTTTTAAAATTGTTTCTAAGAATATTTGGTATTAGAGAAGTCAAAATAATTAAATACAATTGAGGTTTAGGGATTATGTATTCTTGAACCATTGGCCAATGGGAATATTTATTTTAATATTATGTAACAATTATTTAATAGATATTTTTTGGTACAAATTAAATATTTTTGTCTTTATTTCAACTTATTTTAATCAATAATCATATTATTATGGTGGCATTACGTCAAGTTTTCTATTTGGAGGTTTAATTATATTTAAATATGTTTAAAGTCATTAATTATTTAAAATTTATATTTTATTCTTTTGATTAAAAATTTAATTACCTTGTTGAGATATAATCTATAAATATAATAAGCTAATAAAACACCCAAGTAAATATAAATTAAATCATAGGATTCCAATGTCTATCCAAAAGTGGGTCCGAATGTCAACACACGTGGCCTCAGTCATTTGTAAAGAAATTATTTATTCTAAATCAGTGAAAATAAAAAAATAATTTAATCGAACTGTTTTATATAATTAGAAATCCAACTCACTCACCGATATTATATATTATCATAAGATGAATTTATCCCAAAATTAAATAAAATATAAACTGATATTAATTTTTATTCTGATATAATATTAATACAAATTGATATTCAATATTTTAAAACTACTTTCAAATAGTCTTTCCATCGATTCAATCCGCTGCAAGTATAGCCTCCAACCTTTTAATTTGAAATGCTAATGAAAATCAAGATAAAAATAAATTAATTATTCAATAAAATATATAATTTTTATAATTAAATATATATTTTGTATCAAAATATATTAAAGTAAAATATAATCAAAATAAAAAATAATGACATAATTAATAAATATATCATACATAATTCTTTTTAAATTGATGATTAATTTTATTTTTAAAATTATGTATTAAATAAATATACTTAAATTATAAAATAATGATCAGTGGTAGCCCCACCAACAAAATAATAACTATCAAAACTTGAGTTATATAATTTTTTTCATAATTGAATGTTATGCACCATTATTTAATACTCTTATATGAATTATCATATATATAACCCTATAGATAAAATTAAACTTTGCTTTCAACTTATGAATAATATAATTTAAATTTTGATTATCACTATAATATGTTAGTATATGTCATAACATATCATCAATTGTTTTATACAATGATTCGAATATAATCAAATACAAACAAATTTGTTACATTTTCTTATATCAAAAAATATATCTTTATCATCAATCTTATATTAAGTTTTTTTTTCAATTTGATGCCATGCAAAAATACATTAACACATGGGAACATTTATATGAATTTCATTAAAATATATAAGAAGTGTATCACATAATTTACAACATACAAAAATTACATATTTAAAATTTCAAAACATACCAACATATATTATAAAATTTATATATAAAAAAATGGTATAATTAGTATAATTTTTTAAATTTATTTTAAAATTTAATATATATCAAAACATATATGTGAAAAATTAAGGACTTAGAAGAGTATTTAAACATGATTTAAGCATATATATATTATTGTAAAAAAATTAACTTTTAAATGTAATGTACATAAATTTAAAAGTATGTATTTTATAAAATTTATATGAAATAAAAATGAGAGAATATGCATGTAAGGTTTAAGCATTTCATATATAAAATTATAATATATATGAATATTTGATATAATAAATATTCATAGAGATAAAACAAAAAACAATAATAAAAAAAACAAGGCTTAAATGTTCTTACTTTATATATAGAATAACCAAAAATTTCTTAAATATCACTTAATTACTTGTTCTCTCCCTTCCTCTGTCTCCTTTTCTCTCTTTTTCTCTTTGGATTTTATACAAGATAATTAAAATCAGCAAAAAAGAGCCTCATATGAAAAACAAGTACATGTATATTTGTCAGGTACATATTAAACACTAAGATAGAAACTTCATGACGTATGACTGTTTGTCATGCATATATCGCACGTGTACATGCCATTTCAAATACATAAATGTATCTCCTGAGTACATATTAAGTGTATATATTTTACCTAAATTATGCATTATATAATATGTCATTTTATCAAAATTATACATGTATAAACATTGGATGTCAATCAAATATTAACCAGTTTGATGTGATTTGATCAGAATATTAATTTTAATCTAATATTTTATTTAATTTAAATATATTTATTAACTTAATATAATTAATTATTATTAAAATTTAATTTAAAATTTATACCTTATATATTTTAGTTTATAATATATTAATCGTATTTTATATTAGGCTCATCCTAACCTTATCAAAGTTCATTGGCAAGATTGCACACAGAAGTAATGCGATTATTTCTATTTTCAGACCAATAATTATGTTGTTAAGGCATTCGGCAATTTTAAAAAGCATTTTGCAATTGATTTTTGAAAAAAAAAATTAAAATCCATTAAATTTTTTAGTTTTTCTCTCTATAATTAAAAGAAAAAATAGCATATTGTTATTGAATATTTGCTCCAAACCATGTTACTCGAAAGATGGAGAGGGCCAATGCTTATCCCATTTTTTTTAAAAAAAAATTAATGTGCAAAATGATGATAGGTTTATATTTTTCAATTTTATTAATTAATTAATATAAATTGGGCATGTTAAAAATAGACAAAATGATGATAGATTCATCTTAAAAATTAAGATATAATACTTAGACACATTACGACTTCATATTTTTTTAATAGGCCACCTTAATTGGGTGAGTGGCCATACACCCAAAAATAAATGAGGGACGTGATGACTTAGTATTTGTTAATTGTTAATTTTAACAGTGAAAAAAATATATTTTTTATTTTTTTAATAATAAAAAAAGAGTCACTGGATGAAAATCTGACGACATCTATACAACATCGTTTGTGCACGTATGGCATATACGACATTGCGTCGCAACTGCCCAATCTCCCCAAAAGATGAGTATTGTTTGATATTGCTAAAATGTGACATTTTTTGGTTTTTTCTGAGTTACGATTTTCATTTTGTGGGCTTGAGCTGAAGTGTTTTGGGAGGCATTATATTATGAAATTGTTACTTTATGAATTTTTTTTTTTTATGGTTTTTTAATAAAATTTATATTAAATAAAAATATTGCAAAATCCTTGTTTTACGAAACAAAAACCCGAGCTCGAGTTGACATATGCCTAGCTCATTAGGCTATTTTACTTTTATATAAGTATGTTTGTTTTTAAAAAATAATATTTATATCTTATATATTAAAATTATTAAAAATATGTGTGAAATTTAATTTATTTTATTATTAAAATTAATAGTTTCAATATAAATAAATATATAATTTTATATGTGAATTATATATATTTTTTCCACTCGGGATGTGGATCCCTCCAATTACCCTAAAAAATTATATCCCTTCGCTTTATTAAATTCAATTAATTACAAATGGGAAAATTTAACATTTTTCAGAAAAACATGAAATGGGTGGATGGATCAGTCAAGACTCGACAGTTCGCGTGAAAAAGTGAAGCGACAGTAAGTAATAAGTGGCCCTCGAAAGAACAGACCAACTAATACATAAAAACAACAGAGGAGTCAGGCGTCCTCCACCAGTTAAATGAGCAACAGGAGCAGCGGTAAAACAAATGCACGGAGTACAGAAGATCCAAGAAATTTAGCAACTTCACCAATTTGAAACTTATTTATGAATATATATTTTTAAATTTTTTTAAAAATATGTTCATCATGAATCTAAAATTATTCATAAAATACAAATTAAAAGAATGTGTTTTCGACGACGTCAATGGAAAACAAAATCTGTAACCATATGATTTATTTTTATTGCTAATTTTTCACTGTATTTGACATTTTTGTAAAATTTAGTGTATCCGTAGATTGTCAAAAATCGCAAATTCAAGTATGTTTTCTACTTCGTCCTTGTTTCACTGCAACGGCCATCCATTTTTCTGATATGAACATGAAAATGTTGAGGGCTAATGCTGCTGTTTTGCCGCTGCAGTGCCCCCATCTCCGAATTCGGCACTCCTCCTTTTCTCTAAAACCCGCAGCAGTTTCACAAGCTTCAGTTATGGCTCTCTTCCCATCAAACAGAAATTACCCAAATCGTTTATTACTAACACTGCTGTTAAATGCGCTGCCTCCGACAATGGAGCGGGTGCCCTAGGTGAAGATCTCCGCCAACAATATCAGGAAGAGGTCTCTCTCTCTCTCTCTGTCTCTCTATTGCCACAAACAATTAATCAATCACTTCGTTTTCTTATATCGATTACCTATTTTGTGGTAGGAAAAGGGGAGAGGGAATTTTTGGGAGAAATGGAAGGTGAAGTTTTCCGTTGCACTCCAACTTTTAGCCTCAAGTACCTGAAATTCTGTATATTTTTATTAATTTTTCCACGTTTGTGAAATTGGGTATTGCACAAACAGTCGAATACGGCGGAGATGAGTGGGAAGCTGGCAAAGCTGGGCTGGCGGCAGTGCTTGCATATGGGTTATTTGATGGGGTGACTTACACCACTTTCTTTGTGTTGGCGTTCCTGGGCTATGAGAAGAGCACTGGAAAGAACCCTGCTGCCAATCTCCAAGCTCTCGTTGGGGTAACCATGCAAATAATTCTTGGTCTCACGAGTTTGCTTTTTCCATGATGATTGGTCCACTATATATGTTTCTATAATTTGCACTGAATATTTCCACCATATTATTGCTCACATCGGTTTGCTTTCCCCACCCTATCCTGTAAGTTGCAGATAAGTTTTTAGAACAGGAGACATGTGAGTACAGTGCAAAATGTAGTATACGTTGTAGCGTATCTATTATTGTTGTTTTCTAGTAATTCTTTGTCTTGGGAGTGTTAAATTTATGTAATTAGATAAGGAAATGACAAAACAATTGAGGGTATTTTTGACAAGTATTCACTTATCCCCCCCCCCCCCACCCCCAACAACAACAAAAAAAAATTCTGTTTTTATATTTGAGTTTTGATTGAAAACCCTCATTTTTTGGTTATAATAAATCAACTATTTAGGTTGCTTAAAGAATCTTTGAAAATTCATGTCTCTGCGAATAAATATTTCTTTTGAAATTACCTTTTGTAATGTAGCAGAATAGGAAGCATAGGACAGGATAGATGTGATCTTATGTTAGCAGTAAGCTCGATTGGCATGCTCAGAAGGCATTTAGGGAAATATTTATGGAATTTCAAATGAATCATTGGGTAATTTTTTTTAATGAAATTCCATGGGAAGTAAATCTAGACGGAGTTCTTTGTGTCTTTAGTTTCCATGGGTCTAAAGCTAAGGGGGTTGAAGCAGCAAGAGGCTTCATTCTAAGAGAATATATGGCCGCTATGACATCTAAGTTGCTAGAAGCATTGCTTCTGAATGGGAGTCAGTGAGTGGAGCTGAAGAGATAAAGGGTGCTAATTTTGGACTGCTTTCATTGATTGCATTTAGCAGGCCTTAAAGTTATAGGTGATGGAATTGCTGGAATGATTTCCAAGCAAGCAAAGGAGATTTTCCCTCTTTTAGCTTGGAGTGTGTCAGTAAATACAGGATCCCAAAAGGCTACCCACAATGCATCTGCAATCCATCTAGGTTGACAAAACTTGGTTATTGGCTAGCCTCCTTTGTTAAATTGAAAAGCAGGGTTCCATGGCTTGACCCTAAATCACAATTAGAGAACCGAAGTCCTTTGTACATAACATCTTTGATAGCAACATTTTTGCAGTATTCCAGTGATAAATATTGATTCTTATGATGAAACAGTCTTCCAAGCAGAACTTTCCTAGTATGATCTAGCCAGCTTTCCATAGCACGGAAATTAATATCTCCTCTGGAATTGTATACAATGACATTTTCCTAAAATATGACGCCCTCCTCGTAAGGTTCAGGTTCACTTCGCTCGAAGGCTTTCTTTCTATTGTCTTTGGAGTTGGTATTCCATGGTTTCTTAGGTTCTCGAGCTTTTTGATTCACTCTCTGCTTTGGCTTCCTTGTGTTCAACCGCTTGAGACCAGTCAGAATTATACTTGGCACCCACAGTACAAAATATCCCTAGATCTAATTGATTGGGGTAGGATATAGTCAGATGAGTCAGCACTTTGCCTCTGCATAATGGGCATATTAGATCTGTTGGCTTCAGAATCCAAGCCTCCATAACAATCTTGACTTTTGGATGTATTTACCGTGAGACGATTCAGCTCAGAGGAGTCCGTAAGCATTTCACAATCATTTGAACAGAAATTCCATATTTCCTACTCATTAACAAAAGTTCATCTGCAAACACCATGAGATTGATCCCCAGCTTCTCACATTTGGATGGTAATTAAGATTTGGATCCTCCTTTAGGGTCTTCAACTGTATGCCGATCTCCTTGGCGTGTCCTCCTTCGACAAGGATAAGAGTAATTTGCAGCTGTTGCACAAGTCATTAGTCAAAATTGTCAGTCGTATGCTCTCTCAGTTTAGATCTATCTTCATCATCATCTTCGGGAGGGAGATATGGCCTCTATGATCACTCCTTGTTGGCTCACGACAGAATTACACATTGTGCTGAGTTCTTCCACCCTTATGAAAAAAGCTCCTGCGTGCTGGATCTATCAGTCTGGCATAACAACTTTGAGCCTTGAGGTGATAGCCTTTGAAATGATTTTGTATAACAACTTACGACCGGCAATGGGCTCAAAGTCACGTACTTCATTAGGAACATCTAAATATTCCTTCTCTATCCTATATTTTATAATTTTTTGGAGGTAAAAGATGTTGGATTTTAATCACTCATTTGTAGGTGTCTCAACAAATAGATTGTCATCAGAAGATTGTATGAGGTTTGTGTAAGGATCAAAGTGTTCGTGCGCAGGAAGTGCCTACAGCGAGCGACCAAGAGGCATGGCAGAGTTAGTGATTGAGCGCCGATTCCAGATTACTGCAGATACATCAGTGCTTGAGTCTCACTTGAGCACTGATTGCAGAGTCACCCGTGCTCAAGGCTCACTCGGGTGGCGCTTTAACGTGGCTTGCGATTATAAAATCATGTGAATGCGATTTTAGGGTTCGTTCCAATGATTCCGAAATCAGTCTCCACAAGGGGCCCGCATAGAGAGAGAGGAGAGAAGAAGAGAGAAGAGGAAGAGGTTTGACATTCGATCGAGGTACGATTTGAGTTCCGATCTTCACTTATGTTGGGTATGTCAGTTTGGAGGTGATTTCTAGAAGCGTATTTTTGTTTAGGTGCTCTTATTTGTCGTTGTATTTCTCTTGTGGGTTGTCGGGTTGGTTGAGGGGTTGTAATCGCCCATTATTTTCTCGGGTTTGTAGTGAAGGAATTTTGAAAGGGGTTCTGGTAGAGTTTATCTTGTAGTTTTTTCCTTATTTAGAAAAGATTTTTTATGTTAAAAATATTGTGCATTATTGTATTCTTTGTACTCACGATTTTGATAGCTAAAGGTTGACAGGGGTTCTTTGTACTCACGATTTTGATAGCTGAAGGTTGACGGGGGGTTTAGGTTTGTTTTGCTGCGCTGGGTTGTATGTATTCGAGTCGAACCCCAACGAAAGAGTGTTTATAGGAGGCCTTTTGCAATAAATTGATATTATTGTCCACTTTAATTTCTTGTGGCGGTTGAGTTTCCTTAACCAACCAAATGTCACAATTTGGAGGGTTATATATGGTCTTTTCCTCTCCCACAAATTTTTCAAGAAAGAAGTTTGCTCTACCTCCTTTTTTTTTTTTAATAAATTTATATTGTGGATACTATTGGTGTTTTCCTATAAGAACATTCTACAACCGAGAAGATTAAATGACATTTTAATAACACGTAAGACAACTCGGCGAGATCATAATGACATAGGCCAAAATCTACTTGATTTTCGCTGTGCATGAGTTTATATTTTCAATAATAACAATAACAATAATACATTATTATACCTGGCAACACTGAAGATCTACACTGTGCAGTAGTGTTGAAAACCTACACTGTCCTTAGTCTTCTGCCTCTCTGCTATATATCTCTCAACCCTAACTCTGTTAATTCCGCAGATTGTTGTGTTGATGTGGACTGGGAATAACGTCACGAGGCCGTTTCGGGTGGCTGGGGCGGCCGCACTTGCACCTGCAATCGACAAAGGTCTAAGAAGGATCCAGAAGGCTTTCAACTTCCCAAATCTTGTATATTCTTTTGCACTTGTTGTGAGTGTCATTGCCACATTATGTTTAACTGTTGTTGGCCTGCTTATTCTTTCAAGATGGGGAAAATAGATGTGCAGTTCTGCCGCTGTCTCAGTCTTTGTTAAAATGACATATTGACGACTGTTTGGCACAGCAGCAAAAGAGAAAGATAAGGGGTAGCTGCTGAATATAGACTAGGTCGAATGTATATATATAGTCGTATCCTTGTTGTATAAAATGATCGTTTGAAAACATGATTCAGTATACGAGGCTCACGTGCTCTTGGGTCCGACAGAAAAATCGAGATGTTATGTCGTTTGAAGACTAAGATTGAAGAATAAAAAAGAAACATAAATGACTAAAGGTTGGACCCCCTAGGGAACACAGTAGGTAACCAACTAAACAATAGTAGGAATATATGATGAAATTTCAATGAACATGCAAATGCATAATCCCTTTTTTATGCTCCACAGAAAAGATAGCCCACTAATTTTGTTTTGGTGCATAAAACCTACTAAATATGGGATTGAAAGGGGGGGGGGGTTTCTGTCTCATAAAAAAATGGATGCGTTTATTTTTTTTTTTCTGATTATCTATTTTTAAATAAATAATTATAAATTAATTATTTTAAAATAGTTAATTTTTTAAAAAATATATATTTTTTTAAAAAATAATTAAAATATAATTATTTATTAAAAAATAGAAGTCAAGATGTAAAGAATGAGTTTCTTTATCTATATAAGTGATGGAGCTCTTCTGAACCCTTGAATATGTCATAATATTGGACAATTCTTTTTTGCTAAGGTCAGGGGCCTTAATACTATTAATTTGCTTGATTTTTCTATTTCTTAGCATGCTAATAAGGTCTATCTACTAAATAATTGCTCTATTTACTCCGTATCACTTTTATATTTTTTTTTATTGTTGTATTATCATTTTGAGATAAAAAACTCTAAATTTTAGCTATTATGTAAAATTTCATAATTTCATAAAATTTACACATTATAATAAATTTTAAAATACTTTTCAAATTAAAAAGGCCAACCCTATAAGAGATGGGGCTTCATCATGGATAAAAAATGATACTTATTCCACATAATTATAAATATGCTTTCTATACATGGTTTGTGTTAATTACTCATTTTTTAAATTTTAATAAACCTTATACATAAAAAAAATGTTTGAAAATAAATATAAAATGGTATTACTCTGATCCCAAAAAAAAAAAAAAAAAAAAGAAAATGATTGTGGGGGAGGGAAGGTGGAGACTCCACAGTAATTGGCATCTAATGCTTATTGGGATTCGCATTGTGGATGCACTTCAAGATCTAAAACCAGCAACAATATAAAATAGTTACATTAATAGATAAAATGCTCTACTTTACTGCCTTCTCCACTCCCATCTCCACCCATCCTTTTTCGCTTTCTCCTCCCCGGCTGCTGATACCCTCTCCTATCTCTCTCCCTCCTCCCATTTCTGTAGAGAGAGAGAGAGAGAGAGAGAGAGAAAAGCCGCAAAGTAAAGTGTCCTCCGCGTTTAGGACGTGTGGTACGTGAGGGCAAAAAGAGGCTGCTACTCGCAGAAAGTTGCATTGCGAAATTAAAGTGTATCCTCTTTCTTTCTCTCTCATTCTCTCCCCTGCTTTCCCAATCTTTCTTCACAACTACACATTAGGGTTTCAGTTGTCCTATTGTTTTCTCAAGGTTTAGCGGTTCTTGTTTTTTTACAATCAGCGGTTCCTCCTTAATTCTTTCCCTGCTGGGTTTTCTTTCAGTGCGGGGCTTTTTTTTTGGGGGTTCCGATCTCCGTAGAATCCTGTTAGTATTTTGGGGCTTCCTTTTCTGCTTCGTTGTCATGCTTGTTTTGAGTTTCTACTACTTGCTAACATGAAATATTTTGGCCTTATTCTTTCTTGAATGTTAGGTTCAGCATATTGAGGCTGTTACATGTGTTTATCATGCCTGATTCTATATAATAGCTTGTCTACGATATTATTGTTTTACTTTCAATGTTCTGGGTTGACAATATTTTGTGTTTCATAGAAATTGTGGGAATTTTTTGGTGGGAAATTAAGTTCATGAAAAGAATTTACCGGGCATTTGTCATTTCTTGTCACGAATCTTAAAATCCCTCCCTTTTTTCTATGGCGGTTCTCTTTTACAGCCAGGGGCTTCACACAGTGCGACTTTACGAAGGACGTTACTATTTGGTGCATTTGATGGCCTTTTGACAGCAAACAGTGTTTCTGTCAATCAACTTGGTATTTTGGGCGAATATGGCATCGCAATCGAACACAGGCTTTAATCAAGAAGAAGCATTAGGATCTGCTTTGAATCGGCATGTGATATCCTTTCAGACAGGGGCTATAAACAGCACGTCAGAGATGATACCAACGGGAAATTACTACGCAACAAATTATAGTGCTGGAAACTTTTCTGGAAATTCAAGCATTATTAGCAATAGCAATCCAGTTGTCACCCAAACTGGGAATTCCCATGCTAGTCTGCTTTTCGACTCAGCATCTGGGCTAAAGCATGACGCTGAATTGGCAGTTGAATGGTCTGCTGAGGAACAGCTCAAGTTGGAGGAAGGCCTTGTCAAGTTAGTAGTCTCTTTAGTTGGATATTTATGGTTGCTCAAATTTTGGAGGGCTTTTTCAAAATTGTTATCATGTTAGCCTAACTTGAAATACTGATGACTACGAAAAATGCTATTATGTGCCCAGCCAATTGCAATCGACATAGATAACTTTATTTTTTACTTTGTCTATTGTGTGAAAATCTGTCACGTAATAGAGAAATTGATGAATAGAATGAGAGGAGTTTATGCAGCCTCCTATTCCTCAACGATATTGATCTTTTGTTTGACCCTTTTATTTTTCCCCTTTTTGGCTTATTGAGGTTCAGAATGAAGATGCATAGCTCAGCTGTATTATTAGTGCAAAATAATTCAAGAATGTAGTGGCAGGCGATAAATGTCTTATAATGTATTTAAACAATAGTTTGTTTATTAGAATGTGCTTTGATGGAGTGGCAGTTGACAAAAGTTCATTTTTAACCTCAGGGAATGTCTAAATTTGTTTGTTGCTTAGCCAGTTTCAGTTTATTTTTACCATCATTCCTAATCTCAAAATGAAAGCCCCACAATTTCTGAGATATCACTCCACAATTGAGCAAGGTGGCTGATTTTTTTGGGAGATATTGATGGGATAATTAAAGGAGAAAAACTTTGATTTCAGTTCTGTCCTAACAGCTACATCAATAGTTACAATATGGCCAATTGCTAATACTTTGTTGCATTTTGGGCTGGAAATGCTTTGGTTGACCTTGGCGTTTTGAGATTTGTGATAAGAATAAAGAGAAATGTAGAAATTGAAGAGACAAAAAAGAGAAACAAAAGCAAAAATATAATATGCTTTTTCTCTTGATCCCCATCTTTCTTGCTTGCTAAGGTCACCCTCAAATTTCAGGAGTTTGTCTGTTTAGTCATGGCCGCTTGTGTCTTCTTTTCCCTCTTGTGCTGACTGCTTGTTACATTTGCTGCTTTACTACTTTGTTATGTGATGCCTTGAGTCAAATGCTTGAATGACTTTTGAGAATTGATGAGGATTTTTAATTTTCTACTACTGAAGTGTTAAATCTGAACATATAAAGTTTTGCATGTGAATTTTAGATTTGTTGATGAACCAAGTATTATGCGGTACATCAAGATTGCAGCCACATTACAAAACAAAACTGTACGTGATGTTGCTCTAAGATGTAGATGGATGATGGTAAGCTGTTTACTTTTGCTTTATTTCTTCTTTTTAATTGTACTTCATGATGTTTTATCGTCTTTTCCTCTGTCGTTTATGCTATCCAATTATTCATGTAAAGCAATTCTCATTGCTGAGTTCATCGGATTAAAGTGAGGTTGGAATACGAGGTTCATGACTTAAGGATTCTATGCCAATTTAATTGCATCACTTAAATTCATTTTCTGGAAACTCAAGGCCTCCAAAATTAATGAAGGAACAGGTGGATATGATTGCAGTTCAGTTGTTTTAGTAATTTCCAGTTAGCATTGTTGTTCATATGGGCTCTTTTATCGGGACATTATGCATTATGCTCTGGGATCGTTAACATTATAAAAGGGGTTACCTGATCTTATTAGTTCGGCTGTTCCATTTCCTTGTTCAGCACGCAAATTAGCTTTTAAAGACTTATTGCATTAGTATAATCTTTGTTGATTGTGATCATGTTGTTCAGCCATCAATCTGGGCTTCAGATGTCATCTCCAGGCCTTCTTGAGGTTGTCCTTGTGACATTTCTGCAAATTCGGTTACCAGTTGCCTTTTATACATTGATTTTCATCAGGTTTTGTTGTCTTGTCATCTATTCATTGATTTCCATAAACCCTCATGTCTTGTCATAGTTAAATTGCGTACTAGCTTCTTTGTGCAACTACTTGTTACCGCTATCCTCATTGTCCGCCATCATAACCATGTTCTTCTGATTGTGTTCGTCATTGTATGCTTCAGTCCCAACCCATCCAAAACCAGATTTTTAAATTGAACTTTAATCCATTTGAAGACAAGCTGAATCTGGACAATGTCCCTAGGATTCTTGATCTCCTAATCACTACTATCTAAGACCAATCACTTATCTGAGGGAAAAATTAGGAAAGAGAAGGTGAGATTGGATGAATCGACTTAGATATGAAACTATACTGATGAATTTGATCTACAAAGAGCAGGAGAGAGGCTGCTACGAAATGATTTATTAAGTTTTTCTTATTTATTTGAAAATATATAGTTGGGTGACTGTGATAATTCATCTTTTTATTCACTCGCTCGGTATTTTGTTCCTAAAGATGGAAAATGTTATTAATACTAAAAATAAGATAATAGTATGGTTGTATTATTTAGTCTTCAACATTGAACAAGCGACTCCTTTGTGAAAACATAATTGCATCATCTATAGAAGCAGAGATGGATATCCAAGTGCCTGCCTGCTTGGTCTATCTTTTAGATCTTCTTCTTAAGGGCATTATCTTGTCTTCGCCCATCATAAATGGGGAAAAATCAATGGTTCATCTCGACTTGCGTCCAACTAAAGGTTGTAATTAGAACAAGTCCGAAGTCAGTTATCCATAAAAGTTCTTGAGGTTGAAATAAGAGTCCTTGGCTGGAAAGATACACTGGTTTGTTTGCCCTTCGGCATGCATCTCCCATTAACCTTTGCCAGATTTATCCTTGGCCAAGTGCTTTACATGACTTTTTCTGTGAGTTCTCTAGTCACAATCTCTACTTGCATGAGTTGTCTTCTATGGCATAACCAGGAATCCTTATTGAAACCGGTAAAGCGTGGCAAATATTAATTTGCATCAACATTACCACGTTTGGGGCCAACAAACAGGGCAGAAATAGAACTATTCTTCCTCGTCCATGCATTTGACCATTGTATTTTCCTAGAGAATCAGTAAATATTTCCACTATGAAAGGCTTGGTAGGGTTAAACATCTCTGTTTTGCATGTGTGGTGCGTTTGACTAGTTTTCAATTTGTTTTTCTTGAAACATTATACAAGTGGGCTTTCTTTTCTAGGTCTGCCTTAGAGTATTTGTAATGCATCATAATTCACCCATAAATTATTTCTGTATAGAAAAAAAAAACTAAATGAATGTGATTTACATATTCATGGATATGTTAATGAAGAAACACTATGTAGTTCTTTGCACATTTTAATGATAGATACAGCTGGTTGCTTGACTTGAAAATGGTTTCCTACTTGTTGAACTTACCGCAGAGGAAACGAAGGAAACAAGAGGAATTTCACCTTGGAAGGTGGGGAGCTTCTAGAAAGGTATGTGTATTGAAATGCTATGCCTATATTATTATCCTATTCATTTTTACTTTTTTTTTTCTTTCAAGAAAGTTGCGGAAAGGGGAGTTAAACTCAGTATTTCTTGCTCCTAGGGCCTCAGCCTTAACCAACACAACTAAGGCCTATCGGCCCATCTGTAAGCTTGTAGAAATACAAATGAATTCTGCATAAGTCAACAAATCCTGAAATTTAGCTTTTGTTCTTCATGTTCACAAGATTAATTCGAGCACCTATTCCTAACTTTTTGATCCAACACCCATGTTTTGCATATATCAGTGACGTCTTGTTGCCAGTGTTAAAACGGAAAAAATGCAAAAGATTAAGGGGCCAAAAGAAAAAGAAGAAGAAGAAGAAGAAGAAGAAGAAGAAGAAGAAGAAAACAAGAAAGTCACAGCTGAACTTAAATCATACAGTATGTCTGAGACTGCTGGGGCTGAAGGAGGAGATAAGAATGAACAGTCCTCCGGAAATCAGTGTCTTGGAAGAAGGAAAATTCTGATATGGATTGAAGAACTTGCAGAGTTTGATTAATTATGATAAGAGAAAACAAAGGTAGGAACTTTTGCTGCTTCAAATTTTTGGAGACCTTCCTTTTCCCCCATCCATAGCTGATAGGAGGGTATCCATTTGAGCCCACTCAGTGGGAAAAGACAGTTTGGCTTGTTTTTTCCCCTTTGTCTTTTGCACGAGTTCATTCCCCTGCTTTTTTGAGGGCTGCTTCTCCTCTCTTACTGTAACTTTTTCATCCACTTGACAATGTTGCTTTCGCATCCAGAAACAAGGATATATTGACCTTTAACTAAACTATGCATCAAAGTTTTGCGGGCAAGGTAAAGGAAGCGAAGAGGTATGGGTGAGTTTAAATGTATTAGTAACATCAATATTGTACTTGTTAATGAAAGAGTATTTAAAATAGAGATGATGATTTTATTATACAATTTATGGAAATCATAGTAAACGACAAAAACTATAAATAATCAATGAGGAAATGGATAAAGATTTATTTTTAGAGCAAATGGCATGCCTATTTCAGTTTGGAAATGCTCAAGGTTGATGGGGCAATACTAATTGGTCCAATATAATAGATTTTATGAGAAAATGAGACATGAAGGGAAAAAAAATACTGGTACCAGTATATAAAAATAATGAAGATATTTACAGTTGTATTCATCTCCATTGAATCAAACTTGTAATATAACTCAGCTCTGTGAAATTGTGATGGGATAAATATTAACTTAAGCATCGGGAAATAAAAGAGATCAATTTGGGTTTATAGTTATTGTCAAAGAGATCAATTTGGTTCTGCTTCTGCACATTACTTAAGGCCTGTGATCCAGTTGTTGCAGAAGGATTATGATGCTTTTATCAAAGAAGGGATCATGTAGTAGGCTTATTGGTGCCATCGAGGATATCGATGATAGGGTGATGAATATTTTAGGGAGGACTGTTTCCCTTGTAGATTCCCAATTGGCATGGTGTTGCAGCCGGGATAACTCGATTGGGCAAGCGTTATCTTCTTTGGTAGTGTATAGTACTTGCCAAGATGCCTTTTGGTCTAATGTTGTAAGGTCTCTTTTCTGGCTGGTTCATTTTTTCGAATTGCAAGTCTTTTCATGGCCATGTCAAAGCAATTCTTGCCTCCCAAAGGAATTTCGGCAATATAGTCCAGCTTAGAGAATTTTGGAAGGTTTATGTTTTCTCCTTGGAGTGCAAGTTGCTTGCTTACCAATACTTAGGGTCCAAGTCCCCTGTTGGTTTCCTTCTTAAAACTCTATCCTTGTTGATGCGGACATCTAAACTATACCAAATTAGAAGATATTTATTATGATTTCATTTGATTTTATTTTATTTGAAAGATTACGATTTTATTTGCTTTTATTATGCTGCGATTATATTTAATTTACTTTTATTTGATTGAAATTTTCTTTTATTTTAGAAACTCAAGTTATATTTAGTAAGTGAATTATATTTCTTTCTAATTTAGTTTAGGATTTGGATTCTCTATATAATGACCCTACTTCTATTGTTTAAGATATGGATGAATACTTGAGAAATTAAATGTAATTTGAGTATTGTGATTTCCTTTCCCTTTTCTTCCTTGATTTTTTTTCTTTCTTGTCTCTACCCTTTTGATATCTGTTCTTGTCTTTATCCTTCTGATCTTTGTTCTTGTTTCTATCATTCTGTATTTTTTCCTACTTTTCCCCTTCTCCCCTACATCAAATTGGTATTAGAGATGAAATCCCAACTCCATTGCCCCACCGTCCACTGTCAACTCTACAACGTTCATCCAGTGCAACTACATCCCCTTGTCTAACATCACCACCTTCTCATGCAATTAGCAACACCACCACATCCCTAACTATATCATCCCATAGTCCTGTAGTATATAGTTGCATTTTTTGCGGCAAGCAAAAAAAAATCTCCACTAGTTCTGCCTCCTTTTCATATTCCAAGAAAAAGGGGGGGGACAGAGAGGCAAAGAGCCAGAGAGGCACACAGTCGTAGCCTATGGAGCAGCCGCAGCCAGAGGCAAGAGAAGACCATATCAGTGGCCATATTCACAGAACCCATCATCCACGTCGCCGCGGACCGTCACCACTCCAATAGCCGCAACGCCAAACCCCACCTAAAACAACCATCTACACCACCAGAGAGAGCCCTAATTGACCGCAAAGCAGAGCCCACATTCCACCACCGTCAATCAAAATTAACCCTAACCCAAACGCCTGCGCCGACCCAAATCTAGAGCCACCATACTACGAACCCACCCAAAACCCTAAACGACCACCTCCATCATACCACCACCAGATAAACCCAACCTCCGAGCCGTACCCATGACCCAAACCCTATCCTCCACATCGCTTCTCCCCCCAGACACAAGAATCGGATTCAGCCGATTTTATCGTCATCCTCGTTGCCTTCCACTCCTTCGTCCTCGCTTTCATCTTCTTCGTCTGCGTTCACCTTCATCATCATCTTTATCGCCGTCGCTGTCACTTTCATTGCCATCACCGTCGCCTGACCAAGCAACCGTCGCCGTGCCCCTTCTCTATCTCTGCACCTATGGGCTTTGAGGCCCTCATGAAGGAAATGAAAACCGAAGCACAATGAAAAAAAAACAGGCGTGTGATATAAAAAGAAAAGGGAGAAAAAGAAAACAAAAGGAGAGAGAGAGAGCAAAACAGTAGAGTGAAAAAAAAAAAAAAGAAGAGTAAGAGAGAAAAAAGGAAGAAACAAAAACACAGCAGACAAAATCTAGCCAGTAGAATATTCTCATCACAAATCAGTCTCATACAAGTGGGTCATATCACTTCCAGATTATGTTTACCATGGATGGAGCGATTCAACGCTTTCTTGTCCGTTGGGTTGGCTAACTAGAATCCGAGAATGCTTGGATCTTTGAGAGGCACTACAACAGTTTGACCCAGATCTTTTGGAGTTTTATCAGAGTCAGTAAGATTGTACTTTTTCAGGCCCAAGTCTAGTCCCTTCTGGATATATTGGTCGCTTCGTTTGCTTTCGGTCCCCACTTACACGAGTCTATTATCGTCAACGGTGGGTTGCACAACCGCTCTGCTTGTGATTGGGGGGATTGATTACAGAGGTTTTACTCGACGGGGTTGAGTTTCAACCACCCACGGAGAATTGATGTAGACATCCAAATTATATCAAATTAGAAGAGGTTTATTTTGATTCCTTTTGATTTTATCTTATTTGAAATATTACGATTTTATTTGTTTTTTTTATACTGTGATTTTATTTAATTTATTTTTATTTGATTAAGATTTTTTTTATTTTAGGAATTTAAGTCATATTTAGTTAGTAAGTTATATTTCTTTCAGCTTAGTCTAAGATTTGGATTCTCTATATAAGAATCTTACTTCTATTGTTTAAGATATGGATGAATGCTTGAGAAATTGAATGCAATTTGAGTATTGTGATTTCCTTCCCCTTCTCTCATTGGTTTCCTTTATTTCTTATCTCTACCTCTCTGATCTCTGTTATTGTTTCTACCCCTCTGTCTTTCTTGCTTACTTTTCCCCTTCTCCCCTACATCACTTGTACTTGAAACCATGTATGACAGTATTAAATATTGGTATTTATCCATTTTTCTGCTTGTTAATATCTAGAATTTCCATAAAATTTTCACTGATTTGAAGAGTCAAAGCATTGAACCCATGTCCAATTGTTGGTATTCAACCCGAGCACTTATGGGTGAAGTGAAGGGCGAAAGTAACTGCAATTGTAGTCATTGGGTAGAAACTTGTCTAGATCTCTGTAAATGTCCTTTTTGTGCATCTCGAATAAGCCTATAAATGCTTATCGTGATTTTCATATTATCCGGCTTTGCTAAAAAACTATGGGTTATATTAAAGTTTCCATTCTGATGGACGCATGGAGGCCTAGAGTGATATCTCTGCTTCTGTCTCCACCGTGTTGTATGAAGCTGCTAATACCTTCCTTCTTCGCGACAGACAACCCAAAATTCACCTCACCATATGGTTGTTGTGAACCCTAATTCACATATACCTTTCTTAAACCTTCGCCCACCCTTTGTTTAATGTAAACCCGTTGCACACATTCATTTTTCCTATGCTTCCTCCAAAAATTAAACTTCTCAAACTACTGCAGATGTCAGTCATGTATATGCTGCTTCCAAGGACACGACCAGCATTGGTTTCAAACCAACGAAAAACAACCTTTTTCCCCCTTAAATTCCAAACAATTGTATCCAATTCAACTAACAAGTTCATAAAACCCTTGTTTTCCAATCCCAAACACTAATTTACAAGTTCACTTTGCCATAAGAAACCATTGACTGTTCAAATAGACAGATATGCTGATTTTTTTGTCCCTGTGAAATAGGCTTACATGACACTTCATCATTGAATTTTTACATGTTGACTTTTGTTATAGATGAAGTATCCAAATGTTATATGGATGAAGTTCCATGATGTATGCATATAGACAATACGTCTTGAATTGGGTCAACGTAAGAACTATCTAGTGAGGCTTTCAAATCTAACTATTTTAAATATAACAAATTCTAGATTGAATAATGAAGAAGGTTACATTGTAGTCAGAAGAAATTTCATAGAGCAATTGTCTGTCACATTGGTTTCTGAAAGGAAATTGTGAGCTTGAAGATGTAAATCTAGTGTCAAGGGAGGTTGGATATAGTGGAGTGACATGTTGAATTTACACGATTAGCAAATATCTCTATATTTAAAATTAGTTTTTGTATGGATCAGAATTTTGGACAATATGAAAGCACCATGTGCTAGAAGCGATGTAAACATTGGAGGACGGATAATGATAAGTTCCAGTTAATAAATGTCTCCAGCTGGTTTATTTTGGTGGAATATCTTGTTTAACCATCTCAGAGCTGAATGATACCAATTTCTACTTCCTGACTGTGGCTTACCTTGTTAATTATCTAAATAGGTGTGGTGGGCAAAAGCCTGTGTAAAGCTTATGAGGGAAAGTTTTTAGTTCCAAAACATAATAGGATCTCAATTTAATTTATTAAAAATGATTATAGTATTGTGGTTCTAATTTCGATTGATGAATTGATATTCTAATCATCATGCCCCTTCAGGATAAGCTGGCAGAACCATCATCGAAGGAAAATTTGCTTTCAGCTTCAATACCTAACATGCCATCATATTCTTTTCCACCATACCGAATGGACCAGGAAGTGCATCATATGTGTCGAGGTCTGTTATTCAATTATTTTCTACGCAGTTTCCCACTAGCTCAATGCCTTTTTGTGCTCTTTTTTGTCCTTTGTCCATTTCTTAATTATTGGTGAATTTATTTTTCTTTTGTTATGGAATTTTTCAAAACTTATTTATGGATTTAATGTTTCTGTTGATTTTCATTTTTTCCCACTTTGCTTTCCCCATCATTCCAGAATTTAGCTTATAGGGCAGCATGGTGACGAAACTTCAGCTATCCGTGTGGTTGGGGAAGAGTCAAACTGGGTCTATTATGCATTCTTCATTTACATTATATAAGAGGTCATTTCCTCGACTTGAACTCACAGCTGCTAGGTCACATGGTGAACATTACCGTTACACTGAAGCCCCATTCTTTACAGGTTTCTCCTTGACCAAGAATAATAGAACTTTGAAAAAGATCGTGTGGTCTTGCATGGATTGACTATGGAGTTTTGAGAGCTTATTAGTGTAAAAGCATTGTTTAATCAAGTATATTCACATATTAATGAAGAACTTTGGTTTTTGGTTAATGTGTCCATCACTTATCGTGTTCTAGTATTGTAAAAAACTGTGTTGTTTCATCGTGTTGCATTCATGCTTATCAGCTGGCAAGCCCATTGCATTTTCCTTGGTTGTCTTCGGCTACTGGTGTTGGTCTTTTTTGCTGTTGTGGATTGTCTGCCTCTTTGCAGAGCAAGGATGAGAGAGCTTTCGGGTTTTTGAGAAAAATAATTCTACTTGGTACCATAGGCAGAGGAATGTGTATGGCTGAAACCCTTTAAACATACAATAAAGACCAAGTCCTACTATTGTACGCAACAAAATCACAAACCTATCAAACCAATATGTGACCTAAACAATCGCCTTACCGGAATAGTGTACTGAAAAGGATTATCCCATTAGTATCAAGTGAAGTGGCATATCTCATCCCTGTTCCTATCCCACAACACGGCACTCGCATAACCTAGGTAAGTATGATAGTCTGTTGCTTGGACAAAGTCCGTATTCATCCATCAATAAAATTCATCAAATTTATAAATTCATGGTCATAAATTGGCCGTGGGGTTTGTAAAGGTGGGGAAGGTTTGTCTCTGAAATATCTTCTTAGAATACATGACAATACCTTTGCATGGGTTACCAGATTATTGTCTAGTAATAGATGATAATCAAATATTCAGAGTTCTAATTCCAGTCTTGAATGTGTGACAATTGACAAAGTATTAATATTGTTGAGTTCGAGTTTAAACGTAAGCATAGGCTTGCGCCACATAATTTTTTTTATTGCAATAATGGAAATTTCACGAGTTCATATCTTTGGAATAGGTAATAACTTGCAACCCTGAGCATCAAACCCACCCTGTTAAGACATGCGATAATGTTATTGGCATTGCATTCGCAAGAATTGGTAGCTTGTAGTTCATATATGACTAGTTAATATGGATAAAAATATTGATATTAATGTCGGTTATAGTCATATCAGTGTCAGACATGTTGGAAAATATGTATTGGTATTGGATTAATCGAAAGAAATGAATTTGAAATTTGTAAGCTGACATTGTGTATATCAGCCATTAACACATGATATATCGTCGATACGACAACATATTGCGATATTATCATAGTATCAAAAAATATTGATATCTGGGAGGCCAATAAGGACACATATTGATTGATATTTACATTAGTGGCGAAGACACTTAATCTCACCAATCTTGCAACCATGTTTGACTATAAAGAATCATTACTGATGAAGCAGCTAACAAAATTAGACCTAAAAGGCCACTTGACTTTGTCATTTGGACTTCAGACTTGCACTCTTGATGACAAACCTTCTTCAAAAGTATTCTTAGATTCTTAAAGGCCAGGCGTAGAGTTGGTAGAATAATTTAATCACTATTCCATATCAATAGAAGTTGCTCTATTTATGATAATTCTTCCCAGTTTTGAAGTAATGCTCACTTGTTGCTGTTGTTTCTCATCTAGTCTTTAGCTTCCTCCCATGAGTAGAAAAGAAGTTCTACTTGTGTCTATTTTTGAAACTTAAAAGTCTAGTTAATGAGTTAAGACAAATGCCATCTTCAGCTGCTGAATTAGAACTTGTCTTTCTTCTCTTGCTGTTAAATCAGAATCCCGTAATAAAAATATGTCATGGATTTGTGTTTTAAATGCTTCACTAATCTGTTATGTCCCACTAAGTTCTTTTAGTATCTACAGAATAGAGTTCCAAGACGTGTTATCTCTGAAGTTTGTATCCATCAATCCTGATTCAAACCTCTTTAAAAACTACAGAATGGTTGCCCAAACCAATGCTATGTTGTGTGCTTGCTGCCTTAAGAAGTGTCTTGTGTGCTGCAGTGTTATTTTTAGTGTCTCTTTAAAATTTCACTAAATTCTATTTATCTTTGATCTGCCTTTGTCTCTGTAGCATCATTGAAATTGTCAGCATCTACAGTCATGAGTTCAAGAGCATTAGGTTTTCACGTTTTTATTAATCTCGAGGTACTTTGCTTTTATTGATGCTTGTTCTTTCTGATGCTCTTCAATTAGCGGCATTAAATGCAGAAGCTAAGCAACTTTTGGAGCTAAATTATGATGTTTTTAGTCAAATCAACACTAATCTCTTGTCACTAAAGGTGAGTTTCTCATATCCTAAATGTAATGAAGTACACTGTATCATATTTTGTTCACTTAGAATAAGTCAATGCATGTAGGCAAATTCAATATGCCCTGGTGTTCATGTTTCTGCTTCATCTGGAAACTACTGCCTGTAGTACATGGTGTCAATAATGAATGGCTTATATCCCTGTCCTATGTGCTTCATATTCCGCTCATTCTCTTACCTAGGATTGTGAATAGTCTTTTATCAAGAAAGGGTGATGACATGTCTTTTAAATAGCTCCTCTGGGATTTTTGAGGGGAGGCGAAGGTTTTCCACATTTGTGTTATATGTACCAGTGTCAAATTAGTATGGAGATTTTTCTTTGCCTGATAAGTCTTGTGTTTTTTTTGTGTGTGTGTGTGAGAGAGAGAGAGAGAGAGAGAGAGATAATGATAAGTTGTCATAATTTATTTATGATAAATTTGTGACGAATCTTAACCAAATTAAACAGGTAAAAATATAGCTTTGTCATGATCTCTGTGCCAGCATTCTTGCTTTTTATAGTTCCAGGCCTAGTAGGACTTTGCACTATCGTATCTTGTTTGCCTGTTATTAGTTGATATTAGAAATGAAATGAAGAGAAGACAACCTAGAACGACATAGGTTGAGTTGGTGTGGGAGGATTCTATAGTCATTTTGTGTAAGTGGATGCAACAATGTATAGTGGAATGTTGAAAAGGATCCGTGTTGGATGCCTGGAAAGTCAGGAGGACTCTTTGTTGTTCATTCCTGGGAGTTCCACTATTATTTTGACTTCTACTTTGCACTGGCTAAGTAGTGTCAACCTGGCATCAAGTTAGATGGCTGAGTTGCTAAAGAGGAAGGGGGTTCTGATAAGCTTGTCAGCCATGGTTCTGAAAAGCTTGTCAACCGTGGTTGGGAATCTCAACAGAGAGATGACAACAAAGTGAGGGATAGTGCTTGCTAGAGAGAAATCTCTGAAAATATTGAAGTGCATACTCTCTTGCTTCATGTATTATTTCTTAAATAGTTTTCATTAGTTGTGTTTCCTATATGTGCATCTTCTTGTTAATCAGCTAAGAGGTCATAACGTGACACTCATCACGTGACACAAAAACTGCTCACCCTATCACTTCTCTGCAAGCAGATTAGTTTTAGATGGTGTCTCGATTTAGTCACAGCCTTTTCTGCAGCATGTTTGAATCATGTGTTGTTTAAAGGAATATTGTGCCGTAGTACAGATTTTAGTTGATAGATTCTTTATGTATGATCTCAACTTTTGCATCCTAGGCCGCCATAAGAGGGAGGGGGCTATCATACCCGAGACTGATGGGTCTCAGGTGCTCAGCCTTGCTTTTGTAATTTGGATTAGGGTCTCATTACCATCCCTTTTCATCCATTAATTTCTTTATAGTTGTAGCTTTTATTTACAGCTATTTCTCCATTCCAGTGATTTTTTATATACAGTTACAGGAGAACATCGATCTATTGTGTCGTACAAAGGATAACATTGAACGTGTTCATGCCATGTATGTAGATGTTCTGCACTTCTTGCCCATACCCTTAAATATACGCTATTTCTTGCTTCCTTTTTGCATCATTTTGGGAATCATTCTGCTAAAATTCCCACAGTATGAGAGATATGCCCGGTAGAATGAGACAGATGCGCGAGCTTCCTGTGTCCATCGATCAAGAACTTGCAGATAGGATTTTGCCTTGTGCAGCTCGGGTAGTATTTTTCATATAATTTATAGTTGTTTTTATTGTGGTTTTTGGTATTAATCATCTTTCTTAATTTGCACTTGAACATGATGCCACAACAAGTGGCCTCCTTTTTACTTACGAGGACAAATGCCATGTCACATTATGCTGCCTCTTATGTCCACTAGTTCTCATAAACCCAAAGCCAAGGGTTATACACCCGGTTAATCAGTAGGCTCTGTTTTCACTTGAACCACCTACATTATTCTAGTGCTTTGGGGATTAAGTGGTTGCCACTGTTCCCCCCCTAAATGATTGACTTGCCCATTGGGGCTATGGTCAGCAAGTGAGGTTGCTTTGTGCAAACTGCTTGTCCCTCTGGACATTGGAGGGAGTGAGTGAGGTTGAATGACAATTGCTTAGTGTTATGAAGCAATTGATCTTGTTGGAGCATGCCTTCCAATTCTACCATTGAAATGGTTTTTGTGAGTAATTACTTCCCTTTTTTTTCAATTTTCAATGATGGGAGATGTGAAAAGACAACTCTTGTGTTTGTAGATTTTAATATGATGTTTTGTCCGTGTGCTAACTTACATCTTTTGTGTGTCAATAGGCAATGTTGTTCTGAATGCGAAATCGGGTCCCCGAAAAAGGGTGCTCACTTGCTGACGTATAGCTGACATACTGTCAACAATCAGCTGGACAGGTCATATTGTATTTGTAGAAATCCCATTTTTGGAAATGTGCAGATTTTGCTTTGTGATTCCACGAAGCTCGGTAACTAGATAATAATGCTCCGGTGTAGCTTGACATCTTCGTGGGCTCGTGGGATAGATAATCTGATCACCGTTACTTGATTTGGATTGGGTGTTGTATAGAGCTACTAGAGACTTAAAATCGAAAATGATAATATGAGCCTATTTGAGTAGTGATCTGTTATAAGCTGTCTTCGTTTTTTGGGCATGATAGTCCTTCCTCTATTTCTCACGTCTTTCTATATTTCAGTAGGAAATTGTTGACGTTGCTAAACGAATGCGTCAAATGCTTGGAAGGGCCGTGTGTGAGGTCTGCCCTACTTGAGAAGAAAACAGTCTCTTCATTCTATTTTTTTGCTTTGATTTTGGGCTATTTTGTATTTTTCCTATGCTAATATGGCTTTAATTTTGAATTGAAAAACTAAAAAATAATTATGTAATTAGTAGTTCATCATGTGATACTTCAAATAATCAATTATTTCAGAAAATAAGTCTTGAATGATGTATTCAACTAGGGATCATTTGCAAATAAGGGTAATTGTTGATTTAAAATTTTGATTACATTCAAACCAATAGCCAATAATAGAATTGTAGCTATTGTTTGCGTTTTTGCACTAACTAATGCTACCGTATTATGCTTTTTTCCACAGCTAAATTGGCTTTTTTAATCGTAATCTTGTAGGAAGAATATATTTTATGCAACTCTTACTGATTACAGTATTTGAATAGTTTTTGAAACGAATAAAGAATGGATTGATTTAAAATTTTTTACATGAAAACAAAGGAAACAGAGAATAATATTTTGAAGATTAACAGTACTTATATATTCCACCTAAAATTCACATATAATTTCCTCTTAATATATGGGGTTATTATTAGTCACAGAAATCAAATTTTACAGGGAGAGTTAATTATAAATAAATTATAAATAAAAAATAAGTATTATTTTTTTAGTTACATTGCCATAAAGAAAGAAGAGAAGAACAGATGGAAGGGAAAGGGGACATGGGTGTGGGGTGAGTTGAGATCCTTAACCACGTATAATCGGCAATTACATTTTCCTTTTTTAGGCTGTCGTTGATTAGGGTTTCTCATTTTCTAGTCATGAGCTCTCTACAATCCATAGTGATCCCTCAATTAGGGTTTTCTTCGTGCACACTTCTTTGATTTTTTTACATATCAATAAACGAATTAGATTCAATAATAATTTTCTTTAGACCCAAATTCTCGCCAACTTGAAGTGCGATCAAAATAGTCTTAAATTTGGTTGTAAGGATATTCATAATTTTTAAGGAGTCATTGAAACCAGTGACCCACCTTTCGATATATTCTCAGTTGCATCCTCAAAAATTTGCTTGCCAATTATTTGCTATATATGTATTGGTGTTGAGTTTGATCTCATTATGTCTCAAAACTCAATTCCAATATTAATAATTAGCGAGATTAATTATGAACAAATAATAAATCCAACAATTTATAGATGTAAATTTCACGTCGATATACCGACCGATTAAAATAAAAATATTATAACCTGATCACAATATCTGAAATATTGTGTTGTCGGTGGTTGAAACTCTAACCATAATAAGATGTCGGATCATATATAAACAGCCATATCTAAATCAAAATTAGAGTATCTAAATAACCATAATTGAACATTAATATAAATATTATAATTTACAAACTATCGTTCAAATATCGTAATCATTCTAAGTTACTATTTGAAAATTAATTACATCATCAAAACTCAAGTTGGAATTGGTACCCTTTTGGAATTGGTACCCTCCATTGGGCTCGAGTCTGCAGCGAGCCTGGCCTTAAATTTTCCTACACAAAGACCAATTTTTAGTTTTTTCCAAATCTATTTATCGAAAACTCAATTATATCAATTATATTAACTTAATTACTAAAACCACTATATTTTAAGAACCCGTACCTTACACCTACAATTCAAGGTTGGTAATAGGATGTTCTTGAAATTTTTGTCATAAAAAGGTGTGATGCACTTTAGAGGAAAAAGGAAGCTTTGATTGCGCATTATAGGACCCTTTAAAATCCTAGAGAATATTGGTCGAGTAGTTTGTAAGTTGATGTTATCACTAGCATTGTCTATAGTTCACAATATTTTTCATTTTTCCATGCTGAGAAAATATGTGTGCAACATATCCCATGTGATCAATTACATGCCATTACAATTGCACAAGGACTTGTCTATTTAAGAACACATGACATTTAATTTTTTGATTTATATTTATAGTGTCATAGGTATTATACATTAAAAAATTATAA